>CP126894.1:85080000-86425000 GCA_030440675.1 Furcifer pardalis | reverse complement strand
TATGCAGTTTCCTTTGCCTGTAAAAAAGATTAGCCGGCAACACAAGGCAACACGCCCGACTGTGGTTCAAAAATAATCCAATTTAAAAAAAAATAGTATCTGTGTTAGTCTGTGTTTCAGGCATTTCGGAGAACAAACCAAACCAAACCACTGTAACACTTTGAAGACTAACTGTCATATTTTAATGTTAGCTTTCATGGATCAAGTCCACTTCATTAGACAATCTGCGAAGAGGCTCTTTCTGTGTACTATGTTGCTCATCTAATGGAGTGTATGAGAGTCGAGAGCAACAATTTCAGTAAATATAACAGAAAATGTGTTCTTCAGTTTCCCATATCACATTATTCTGTACACACCTGATGCGATTTAACACAATACTGAACTGTGAGAGTTAAACACATGGAGGGGTTAAGATACTTCTTATGCTTCTCTACTATTAAAGAACTGTCCACTGGGTGGCAGATTCAGGCTATTTTAATTCTGAGGTGACCAGTTCAAATTTAAATACTTTGGATTGCTTTGGAAAAAGGAAACTATATGCCCTTAAAGGAATTGTTATCAACTTTTAAAATCAGACCAATAAACTTAGCTTTTGCCACAGTTGGGAAATGTATTTGGATGTCTTTTTCCCAAGAAGTTTTTTTTTGTGAAGATGCAAATTCCCTCTTCATACAAGTAGTGATTTTTAAGTTTCCAACCTCCCTTTGGTCCTTTTTATTAGGCATCCATGCTTTACCTCTTCTTTTCCCCTCCATGTTATTTCTAAAAATGCATATTATGCAGAAAGGAGAATACACCTTTGATTACATACTAAGAGTCTGAATTTAGAATCTGAAATGATCATTTGTTGAATTTGTTTTCTCCCCCATTCCTTCCCCCCGAATATTGTTTTTGAGAGGTTGTTTTTGTTGTTATGTGCCATCAAGAAGCCTCTGATGCAATTTAAAACAATACTGAACTGTGAGAGCTAAAGGCAGGGAGGGTTAAAATGTTTCCAAGTCATAATGACTGAAGCTAGCACTTTCCATTTCCTCTTATGGAATATCTCATTTCCTGTTCTCTTTCGTACCAATGAATAATGACACTGTGTGTTGTTTTTGTGCAGAGTCCAGTTCTCCAGTACCTTTATTATCTTGCACAAATTCCCATTGCCATGTCCCCTCTGAGCAACAATAGTCTATTTCTGGAGTATTCAAAAAATCCTCTAAGGGAATTTCTACACAAAGGACTCATAGTTTCTCTTTCTACTGATGACCCTATGCAGTTCCATTATACAAAGGTAATTTGTATAGAAGTAATGTTGGAAGTTCAATCCATTTTGCATCTGATTAGGTTAAATACTTTTCAAAAGTCAACTCTGAATTATCTGCCTAATTTTATGCATACTGTATATACTTGGAAGTAAGTTCTACTGTGCTATGTGGCTCACTCTTTAAGGCCTGGAAGCACACAATTTTTGTTTGGAATTAAGTTCCACTGTGTTCTGTGATTGTTTCTTTACAGTTCATTAGCATGGAAGGTAGTCATACTATAATCATATTAAAATCCTGCCCATTAGATGTTAGCATATTTCTCCTCATATTCCTATTAGCGGGGAGGCTCAGCAAGTTGGCAGTTCAGGACCTGAGTACTCCATGATGGAATGAGCACCCTTCTCTGTCCCAGCTCCTGCCAACCTAGCAATTCAAAAGCAAGAAAATGCAAGTAGATAAATCGGGACCACTTCAGTGGGAAAAGATCTTAGAAACATGAAAGGAGCCTCATTTGGCATCCCCTGAGCTGAGTTCCTCCAGCAAAAATCCTTTCAACCCAAAAAGCATTGTTGTGTGCTTCTGATATGATAAAAGAACAAAAACAAACTAGAGCTAAATATCTGTTTCTGGTTGCCTTTAGCTTCTCCTACTGTACGAAGTATGGTCGGTAGTCACTGAGAAAAATGGTCATTCTTGAGGGCACACTAGCTGTGGCGTGCACCAAAAGATTCACCTACTCTGATGTTATTCTGGCATCAAGGCAAATGACCTTTTACTTTCCTTATGCCTTTAAAATCTGCCCAGGTTTAATCAGTAGTCTTTCCCACTTGCTTAACAGTGATCAAAATTCTATTGAGGTACTATCTTGCATGTATGTCTGGCCAATTGTGTTAAGTTTTTTTCTCCTCTGGCATGTTCCCTTCCCACAATTGTTTATGTGATGGATAATGCATCCAATGTCATAGTCACTACTTGCCCTTGTGAAGGAGAGCCTGTTTCTTGGGATTGTTTAAATAGTGTTTTATTTATTCAGATATATGTTAATAAATGAATGCATTGACCTTCCTAGTAACTTATGTTTTTATGCATTTAAAGGAAGCACTGATGGAAGAATATGCCATAGCTGCCCAAGTGTGGAAACTGAGCACTTGTGACTTGTGTGAAATAGCAAGGAACAGCGTCCTACAGAGTGGCTTGTCACATAAGGTACATTTTACAAATCAGTGTAGATTCTTCATAGTATGGATATAAAGCATATTATGTTTTTCTACCAACATGTTTCACTGTTGGCATCATTTATATTCTAACCACTGATCTGAGAGAGAGAATATAGTGTCATGGTTAAGAAGTTGGATACTGAAGAGAGATACCCAAGGTCATTATTCTGTGTAGTCAATGCCTAACTGAATGATACCAACCAGACAAACCTACCCCACACTAGACATGTGCATCGATTTTTGTCTGGACTCTAAACCCCATATTTCTTTCCATTTTGGGGGTTCACCTCCCAAGCAGACACCTATATTGTGCTCACCTTGAAGAAGGCTAAGTTGATAAGCAGAAGCTTGGACCTGGCCTGCTTTAGGAAAAGGAAATTGCCAAAGAGGTTGCTAGAAGTTGCGTGTGGTTCTTCCACGTCTAGGCCAGACATGAAACTGCCAAAATCAAACCACCTTTGGGTGGGTTCATTCTGAAGTTCCCTTTGCCTGACCTAGTGTGAGAAAAATTAGCAGGCAACACAACATTGCTGTTACCAGGGTACACCAAATTGTGGTTCAAAAATGCAATCTTCGAGGAGGCTCTTTCTGTGTACCCCGTTACCTGTGGTAGTTTTGCCCAAGTAAATGGCTGAATTTCTGAGATGAATTGCCACAGTCTCCCCTAGTTCATTTTTTTACCACGGTTAGTTGTGTGATATAATTATTTCCTAAGCCAGTTGCTAACGGATTTTAAAAATGTCTTTATATAATGAAAATAACTAAAAACTAAAATCTTTAAATTTTGTTTTGTCCTCAGGAAAAACAGAAATGTATAGGGCTAAATTATTGTAGTGAAGGACCTGAAGGAAATGACATTCGAAAGACAAATGTTGCACAAATTAGAATGGCTTACAGATATGAGACCTTATGCAATGAGTTGAGTTTCCTATCTGATGCAATGAAGACTGAAGAAATTACTGCTCTATCAAAGTAGCCTTAGCTCTAAAATCAAGTCCGTATTGAACAATTGCCAGGAGAGAAATCTATGAATATGAAGACATTTTTTTTGCAGGAATGAAATCTATCTCATGTTCAGAATTTTTATGTTGCACTTTCAGTAAAGTCAATTTCTGTAATCATTTGGCATAGGCAGGACTAGTGTATATACTCAAATGCAAACTCACTATATTCCTTATGCTGCATATCCATTTAAAACTATCCTAAATTTAGTCATAAATATTTATAGTGTTTGCATTTGGATACATTAACATTCTGTTTTAAAACAAGTTACACAGGGACAGAAATGTCTGGTAAAACACCCACAAACATATGCACATACACGCATATGCATGCATATGTGCGCACACACAATTTTTTGCCATGTGTAGGAACAGGCAAAGTTCTGTAACACTTTATTTCTGGTTAGAGTTCAGAACAATGATTCTACACTGTATTATAGTCTCCAATTCCATTCTTGGGGGACATTTAGCAAAGTCAGTGATTAATTTAGGGGATTAAAATATGACCAAAGATTTGCATGTTTTTTTGCTAGTTGGATACTATAACAAAACTTATTTTCCTATAATGTATTTTGATTGCATTTTGTTTCCACCTCCCTGGACACAAACATTAAAATTAATATAATGATAATCCATTTTGTATATTCTGAAAGATTTTAAAATTATTTTTGATGTGCCAGTGACCATCCTGAAACACTTCTGCAGATTCATGGTCATGTTTTATGGGGCACAAATATGGGACAATGTCTTCACTAGTCTTATAACAAGCCTTAAGCTGTGTGTCTTGATTTCAGTTTGATCATGCAACCTTAAAAATGAATACTTTTAAACAATATTATTATTGTGATTTCTAAAAATCTGTGATATACTCAAATCATCTGTTTGTTTAAAAAAGGAAAAAGCGTTGAGCAGAGGTTTGGTAGGGAAGAAAACATATACTGTAGTAATAGCTGTGTGTCATCAAGCCAATTCTTAATGCAACCTTTCCGAGGGTGTTCAGAGTAGAGAATATTCAGAAGTAGTTTATTATTCCCTTCTACTCTAGAAGTACATTGGGACTGTGAAGTTTTCCCACAGCTGTAGAGGCTGGCTCCTCTCCTTGGGGAGGGGGGGGGGCGCTGCAAGCCAGACCTTGCCCATGGCACCATTTCATGTGGCCTGCCACTGCCCTCACCGCTACTAGAAGTGGAAGTGGACACATTTATGACAGCTGTAAAACATGCATGCATAAACGTGCCTGTGCTTGCTATAAATGGTGCAAGAAAGGCACCCGCAGCTGTCTACAGGATACTCTCTTATGTTCACTATTATTCACACTTGTCTTAAAACAGCCATGACAATTGTATTATGTCTGGGTGAGAAGTGTTTAACTGATAAAAAAGGAGTTAGCTTCTGGGATTTTGTTGACATCTAGATTGCTATTATATTGTTGTCAACATTCAGACTACCCTTTGCTATAAAAAAAAACCTTGCCATCATTTCCCCCACTGGTAAGGCATATCCCACATTCATAAACTGGATAATTTCTGAAGGACCAAAAAAAATTAAATTTCAATTAATTTTTTTCAGAAATATTCCTGATTTTTCCTGATCCTAATAATTACATTTATTTAAAATAGATACACATTCTCAAGGTTTCCAGGTGTCAGAAAATTTTTATAACAACGGACAGTAATTTAAGAACAGAATAGCAATCCTGCTGGTTCAAAGCTAAGGCTACTGCAGCACTGATCTCACAATGGCTGAATGGATGTCTGTGGGAAGCCCACAGACAAGAATGAATGTAATAGTATCCTTCCATTCATCAACTGCATTTCAAACACATTTTGCCAGCCAAATGTGCATTGTTTATATGTGTATATGCTTTTAATTGTGTAAACTGCCCAGAGTAGCTTTTAGCTTGATGGGTGATATTAAAATGGAATGAATGAATAAATACATTTTAATTGCAGTCTTATTTTCCACAGCATCAGTATTTTGCTTTAGAATCCCTCAATTCATGGACTTGAGATTATATAAGCAGATATCCTCTATTTACTGAAAATAACAATTATGTATAATGCCTGTAGCCACATGTGGAGTCTGTAAAGAAGAAATCTTAATAAATGTTGCATAAAGATGAAGAAAAACCAAGTGTTTTATTACACAGTAAAACAATACAATACAGTATTAACAGTCTTTTTATCAAACTCCTAGGAAATATTCACAGTCATGCTAAAGAACAAAGGAATTTTTTTCTGCTCTAAAAGCAGTAACTGAGCTCTTAAATTCACAAAACCAGTTCTAAAACTTATCATGATTCTTCTAATAACCACTTTTTTTCTAATATTCAGTTATGCAAACTTATATAGTTAAGTTGTATTTTAGTGGCCACCCATTATAACCTTTACTGCTTGTAATTCTGCCACATATGTTTGCAAGTGAGCGTATGTGTCAAAAGCCCATAGGCCTGTGATGGCGAACCTTGGCACTCCAGATGTTCTTGGACTTCAATTCCCAGAAGCTTAATCCCCCGTGAATCCACACGAATGGGTTTACTGTGACTCATACGGTCCGCTCTGCCCTTGTTGCTCCTAGAAGTAAAATGTGCCTGTACAGGGATTGAATTCTAAGAACATCCGGAGTGCCAAGGTTCGCATTCACGGCCATAGGCACACAGTCAACAGTAAGCTATCCTGTCTCTCACACTGAGCAGCAATTTTCTTCTGCAATCTTCATAATGGGACATAATGTTGGAGACAAGCCACAGAGGTGGGAACAGTAGTGGCCCAGAAGAATTAAGCACTTGGTAGATAAGTGCTTCTTGTGTCTTTTGGAAGACAGACCTACAGTACACAACACTTTTAGAAGGTGCACAATATATTATTTATACCAATGTGCCCATTCATTAATTTAAAAAGCTATACATACTATGTTTACATACATATTCTTTACACATATTTACAAGCTTTTCTATTAGTGATATTAGTTATATATGTCCCTATTTTATTAACTAGATAACCAGAATTTTAATGTTTCCTTCTTTTGAAATTCTAGAATTCATTGTATTTTTCATGTCTATTACCTATATGTAAAGAGAAGTGGTTTGAGTTGTTTAATAACAAGTAATAAGTAAGAAATGCAGTAAGAAAATATGTAGTGAATCCAAAATAATCTCTCAACAGGGAAGAATGAATGGCTTATTGTTTTCAAAATGCCTAATTTGAAAACATACAAGTCCTTCTGTACAATACCACCAGAGAGAGAGAGGGAAGGAGGGAGTAAAAACACAAGATCAATTTTGGGGATGAAAGAAATACTCCTTTATATTCCAAATCCATTAAAAATAATTTGCACTTCTGTGTTTGAGCAAATTCTATCAGGATTGCAACATAAAGGTTAAAAAAACCTTTTCTCCTAAAGTGAATTACTTGCTGATTAAAATCCTTTCTTGGGAAAGTAATATTTGGTGGGAAGGAAGATTTTAATTCTTTTAGGTTGAATTAGAGGACCTCAAATTACCAATATTCACCGTATTCTGAAATGTATAGGTTCAGTCTTGGACACTGTTACTTTTAAAAATCATATATCTGCAGAAATTTTAGTGAGAATAGCAAACAGTAACTTTTTATAATTTCAAGCAATCTTGGTTATATTAATTTTCTTTCAAAATAAGACGCAGCCCATTTTCTTTACATTTTAAAAATTCAGGTACTGTATAAAAAGGCTTTGTTGTATCAACCAATCTGGAAACAGCATCTGAGCCTCTACAACAGGTGGTTGGTTGTGCACGCTACCATTTAAAGTTCTCATGACATTGTTTGAGGCACTATAAGAAATATTATATGGTATAGCTTTTAGTAATTTACCATTGCTAACAGGTAAGCCCAAAATAAAAGGGCTAAAGCACCTGGTGCTAAGATTTCTAGAAGCTTCACTGTTCTCATTTCTTGAGATTTAAAGCAAAGCTATCATAATTTCATATGACTCTTCCTTCCCATTACAGTAAACTATATTGCCCTTGCAGAAAGGAACCAAGCACTGTGTGTTTGCATTAAGTCACCCTTTAAAAAACTACAGTGGCATGTTTTATAACACATTTTAAAGAATTTAGACTTAAAATAAATACTGAAATTGTTTTAAGCCACATATTCTGATGTGTAAACCATTTTGTGTTATCTGATCAGTAAGTGATGGATAAATTTATTAGCAAATGCAAAGTATTACTAACTGGAATCAGCATTTTATTCTACTAGGAAAAGCAAACGAGTGAGATTCCAAAATACCCGTAAGTGGACTGGTAAGTAATAGTCTGTTCTCTAATTTCTCTACAGTCAGCAAAAGAGATATTAAAACCCCTGAGACAGATTTTTTCAGGAGAGCAAAGTTTCAGTGACTAAATAGGTAAGCAAAGCAGAGAAGACTGATTCCTGATCCATTTAGCCAATGGGTAAACTGCTCTCCACTCTTCATAAAACAGTGTGTCTGCAGGGAGCTTTCGCTGGCTCTAACACTGGCTTCATGGAGATACACCAGTGCTGGCATTACTTAAATCTGCCTAAAATTCTCTTCTCTCTGAACAGAAGTGTTAAAGCCAATTATTTATTAAAACAAAATGCTACTGCAGAATTCTGAATAAACAACATGCTATATCGAATGTAGTGATTAAAACAAGCATGTTAAATATTAGGATTGGCAGTAATACAAGTGATTAGAAGACTATGGTGAAGTGTATATGTAAAAGGATCATTTCCTATTTTTGCAAGCAAACACATATTTTCTTAAACAACTATTACTTCTTAGTGCAATGACAAGCAACCACTTCAGATCTTTCAATGATGAAATGCAATTGACAACCCAAACAAAGAAGAGCTAAATGAAGGTAATCCCGTGCTCATAAAATATTAGTGAATTAACAGTACCTTCATGTGCTACTAACAGAAAATGGAAAATTATGAACACAAACTTGCTCACAAACCAGTGGCTATTTTTCAAGACTATTGACTTAACAAGAGAACAAAACAAAGAGAAATGATGAAAGTGAAATGCTGGGAAATTTTAAGACTATAAACACAACTGAGATGTCAGGGTCTGTGGGGCTGACCTGCCTCATCTACCATGTTGAGTATATAGGTAGCAATATCTTCTTCTGTAGGCGCATCAGATACAACCCAAGAATCATTTGCTGCGGTCACTTGCAGACGACATATAGGGCAATTCCTGTGATGACCACTCCTGCATAGGAAACCAGCACAAGAAAAGTCACTAATGCTTTTCAACAAGGAAGAAGAAAGAGGCTTATGGCAAATTTAAGACTTAAGGCATCTATTTTAGCATGAGATCTTGTGGATTACACTCCACTTCTTCAGAGGTACTGAGTAAAATATTGCCTCTTAAGACATATATGCACATTACCCATGGTTGTGCATGTGGACACTGATATTTAAAAATGACATTGATAAACTTTCAAAGGACTGGCTGCATAAAATCTCTGACAAAATACTGCTTTTATAGTTCATTCGCATTTACCATTAGGCATAAGATAAGATATAATGTAATTTTAAAGAAATAATTCATATAGGACAACTTCGGCATTTGAGGTAGCTTTAATAATATTCAAAATAATTTCAGTACCTGTGGAGAAATGTTTTGAGATGCTATGATGTTGCTATAATTTCATAATTGGGAACATTTCCAATTATGAATATAACAATGTAATTTAGAACTATATCTTCTATTGTAAACAAACAGAATTAGAAAAAAGAAAATATATTCATAACCATCATTTTGCTTTTCCATCCACAGTTTAAATGTATCTTTTTAAATTTTAATCCCAAGAAGTATGCATTATTTTCAAATGATTAGCATTTTTACACGCTGTGTGAATCACTAATCACACTATTCCTGGGCGGAACAACTTATCTGATAAAACTTACTTGAACGGAAAGTACTGTACTATATTAGGGCAATATTGCTTTAAGTTCACCAAGCATTTGCTACATTGTCCAAATATTAACAGAGGTTTATGGATGCTTTTCTGAGCATTTGTTTTAAAAGGGCCAAAGATCCCTTGTATTTCATTTTGTTTTTAAGTAGAATTAGCTATACTCTTTCTCTTGCTAATCAAGAGAGAGGAGAGGTGACTGTAGATATTTTTTAAAAACAAACAAACCAAAATTCCAGATTTAAATTCCAAAAAGCCAATTTATATTTTTTTTAAAATGAGTTGACTGCTAAAGCTTAGCTTGGAACAGAGTTAGACTGTGTATGCATTGCACACAGCATTAAAGTAATTTTTTTTCAGCCACAGTTTTTCCTACACAACATAGACCAAGAGACTTCAAGAAGTTTGAAAGTTTTTAAGTAAATATGTATTGAGGAATACAACAAAGCATCCAGACTGGACCACTTTGTTTTTATCTAACCCAACTCCAGTATGCCAAATTTTAAATGCACATGTATGTTAAATACAAAGACATACTGACAAGCAACATGAATAGCATTTGGAGAACATTCAGTTGAAAAAACAAGGTTGTGTTTCTTACCATGCAACAACTGGACAGTTATCTGTATTGGGCTGTGCTGTTAAGTCTTTCCATGAATAGTGAAATGCCCAATGATCTTGCTCAAAATGAGTGTGTTCACTGTCCACAAATAATTTTACATTTCTAACTCCACTGTACTATAAAACTAAGATCAAGGTTTTCTAACAGCAGGACAAGGTCAGGGATGGTTTCTCATTTCATTTTAGTGAAAAAGAGAATGATTTATTTCTAAAAATGCTTTTGAACTATTTTATTTGTATTAGTTAATTTATATGCTGCTTTCTCAAAAGAAGCTGCATCTAAAGCAGCTAACAATAAATATTTCTCATTAACATTCATCACATTTGAATTCAAATGAAATTAAATGAACACCACAAATGTAGGAAAGGGGAAATTAGCATTAAGTTGAAATGATCAAAGCTTCACATATAGAAAGTAAACCAGAATAACCAGAATAACATAAACTCTCATTGGTGACAATACTTTTGTTGGACCTTTAAGAAGCCCACGTAGCGTGACACAATTCAGAGAAAGCTGAGTAGTACTCTCATCAGGCTAGATCAGCGGTGCCCAAAACTTTTGAGCCGGAGGCCTGACCATGTCCCTGGAACAGCTGAGCAGGCCAGACAATGCCCCCAGAACAGGGGGTGTTTGTGCGTGTTTGCGCCTATTCCTAGTTTGGTGTGAATGCTTTTGCACATGCATGAGCACATCTGTGCCAAACCAGCAAGTAAATATGGATGTGTCCGCACATGCGCAGAAGTGTCCTTATTTATTTCCTGGTTTGGTGAGGGTGTCATGGATCTGATGGAATGGCTTTGGGGGCTGTATCCGGCCCAAAGGCCATAGTTTGAGCACCCTTGGGCTAAATGGTACAGCTGATTCCCTCATTTTGCCTCCCTAGGAGACTATCAACCACAAAGTGAAAATGCTGGGAAGTGACAACAGTGGTAAAATCATTAGCTGTACTCAGTTACTAAGGGAATTAAATTTGATGACCGGAGCATGCCTGCTCTATCCCACCCACCCCAATTATATCCAAAATGGAAAGGAGATAATATGAAGAGGAAAAAGCTGTCCTACCTGGATCTCCTTTTAAAAAGGTCCTTTATGGGCTCTCCTCTCCTCTTTCTAATCTTCCAGGTGTTCTTGCCACTGACAATGATCTTATTGTACCCCCATACCCTAATACGGGGGTTCCCAACCTTTTTACATCTCATGCCTCACCACTCCCCCGGACAGCTGAGCTGGCCAGTCACATGGCTTCCCCACCGTAAACACTGCCATAAAATGCATCTGTGGCTGTTGTAAACGTGTTTGTAACAGCCACAGGTGCATTTATGGCAGTGTTTACGGCAGGCATGGATGCAGTTTATACATGTGCGGGCATGTTTACAGATGTTGTAAATGCATCCACTTCTGGTAGTGGGAAGGGTGGTGGTGACGGGCCATGTGAAATTGTGCTGCAGGCTGGGTCCAGCCCATAGACAGTAGGTTGGCCACCCCTGCCCTAATAGAAATCAGTCGAAAGCACAGCAGAAATATTTCACAGTAAAATTAACCACAGTCTGTCAAACAGCTTACCATTTATCGATGCATTTCTGACAAAAGCTGTGGGCACATGGCAAAATCAGATCAGCACGTCCATCCATGCAGATACAACATTCCTCCTCATCCGTCAGCTGTTTTACCCTACAATGATAAATATAGACAATGAAAAAGCCAAACATGGATCAATTTAACATGTAAGAATTTCTTCAAATGTTTCTTTCACATCAGCTTTATACAGTACTTTTTTCATGAATATTTATACTCTATAAATTGGCAATCCAAATAAAAGAAATTATGTTTCAAATTTCTATTGCAGCCCAACTTGACACCGACTCTGGGCAGCTAACCGCATTAAAACAAACATGACCATCATAACTAAAACCCTTTACAAACCCATTAAAAATACCCACGAAGTTACCCACCCCACTGCATCAGTTAAAAGGGACAGGGAGCGATCTTGTTATATGAGCCAGCAGGTGGGGTCACCACTCCCCTGGTGCCCCACACCTGCTTTGCCAGCCAGGTTTTTAGCTCTTTCCTGAAGGGCAGCAACTCCGTCTGTAGCTGCAACTCGTTTGGCAAGAGGCTCCATATCATATAAGGCATATGTGAAAAGAAGAAAATGACAAAACTATGAGGCAGACTCAGAAGAAAGTGGAGAGATAACATCAAAGACAGATTACAAGAATGCCAAACAACTCTGGCAGAGGCTGCTAGGAGTACCAGAACAAGAAGTTTGTATCTCCCTCAACACCCAATGGGGTCAAAGAGGAAGTGAAGAACAAGAAAGGGAGCGGGTTCAACAGCCCTTCCTATGTTCACAATTCACGTTTACTTTTGTTTTCTATATAGGAGCATCTATTTTTATACATAAAAAACCTCCTATATCAATTGAAAAAAAATTAAGAGGTATAAAACACAGCTGCTAATGAATCAGATGATACTAAAGAACTCAAAAAGACACATCTTGATATTTATGGATAGATTATTAAAAAAAGAAATTGAATCATTACCACACAGGTGGCCAAAAATATGTGGGACTAGTTTAAAAACACAGTGGTACCTTGCATAACGAACGCATCGTATTGTGAAAAATTCGCATAACAAAGTCTTCGTTATGCAAGGGCGATACCCCGCATAAGGAATTTTTTCCCCCATTATGCGGGGTTTTTGGTAACCCTCTAAATGGGAACTCCGGTTAATGAACTTTTTTTTTTTTGGTTATGCGGAGTATTTTCCATAGGGAACCGCATAATGAAAAACCCGCATAGCAAAGAGCTCTGGAATTGAGTTTTTTCATTATGCAGGGTTCCACTGTATCTAGGATTAACAAAACTATTCAGAAATTTTTCAAGAAAACTACAGAAAGTGGAAAATTTATTTAATGATTTACAGTGAAGAAACTGGGTAAGTTACTGTTAAAAGAGGAATATTACAAGGGGATTCTTTGCCACCATTAGTGTTTAACATCTCATTAATTCCCTTGTCAATAACTCTAAATAAAACCAGATTGGGTGGCCATATGTCAGATCAAGCAGGAATAACCAATCATCACATACATGAATAATCTTTCTAAAACCATCATAAAAAGTCCCACTAAGATAGAATCACTATTAAACACAGTGCAAATATTTAGCAAAGCTATTCAGATGAAATCTGGATGACAAATGTGTAAATCTCTCTAAGCAACAGCGAAGATCCAAAAATAAAGGATAAGCAGATAATAGTAGTAGAGGAAGAAAAAAAGAAGCCTAAAGATTATATCAACAGAAGCAGAGAACAATTACTTAAGCCAGTGAAGACGGAAAACTTTTTGAAAACAATAGAAACAAAGGTGGGATTTTTTTAAAAAAATTGAAGTCAAGTTAAACATCTGGAAAAATAAACCATTAAATGGACAACATTTGAGAAATGTTGATGGGAAACATAACTTAACTTGGGCATGGCTAAAACTGGACACCACTATGAAAGAAACCAAAGCTTTGATTTTTGCTGCTCAAGAACTAGGCTCCAAACTAATCTTATGAAAGCAAAGATCAAAAGAATCAGTGCAAACAGCAAATGACAATTCTGTCAAGAAAAAGATGAAAAATCTGTCAAGAGAAATATAAAAAAGATGAACATCTGTGAATGTTTGAAGATTGAACAGACTGACTACAAAACAAAACATGAGAGTTGCAAAATTAATACACTGTGCGCTATGTAAAAAAATATAATCCAAAAGCATCCAAGCTCATGGGAACATTAAATAGAAAAGGTGTTAGAAAAAGACCAAGTTATGACCCTGTGGGGTTTTGGGATCCAAACTAACAGACACTTTGAATATAATAAAGCAGACATAACAATAACAGAACAAAGAAATGTCTGTACAATGGACATTGTAATTCCAGGGAATGCCAGAGTTGAATATAAATTGGAAAAATAAACAAACTAGAGAGAATTGGCAAGAGAAATAACTTGATTATGGATGAAAAGCATTTCAGTAGTCCCTACAGTTATCTGGGCACTGGGAACAATGTCAGGGAATTTCATGGGAGGGAAAATATTAATTAACTTTGGCTAGATGACTAGTATTAATTAATCCCATTTCTATACAACTCATCTAGCCAAACAGCCACTCTGTGGGTTTGCATTTTGCCCCCAAGTCTTCTAGTTATAAATGAGGATATTTCTAAATGTAAACTTTAACATGCCAATATATTAACAACACATAAAGTGAGTGTAAGAACGCCTCAAACAAATAGCAGACAGTTGTTCTGACTGGAGCAGAGTCTTGTGGAATTTTAAAGACTTAGGTTTTATTGGCATAAGCTTTCATGGAATTCAGTCAATTTCTTCAGATGAAATAGGCTGCAATCCACAAATGGAAAATCAGAGGAAATGGCAGGTTTATCTATGTTGCAAAACATAGTCTTTCAGCAAGAGGTTCTTTCTCTTTTCCAAGCAAGGTTACATTTAAGGTTATCATCCAAAACATATGAGGTAAATTAGCCTATGTAAACTTAATGTTAGGTAAAGGTAAAGGTCACCCTTGCTTGAAAGCCAGTCATATCTGACTCTAGGGTTAAACGCTCATCTCTGTTAGTAGCCAAAGAGCCAACTTTGTCTGTGTTTTGCAGACATTTCCATGGACATGTGGCAGGCATGCCTAGATACTGAAGTGCACGGAACGCTGTTTACCTTCCCACCAAAGTGGTACCTATTTATCTACTTGTAATTTCTTGCTTTCGAACTGCTAGGTTGGCAGGAGCTGGGACAGAGATGGATGCTCATTCGGTCATGCTGTACTCGGGTTTTGAACTGTTCACCTTCCACCTCTCAGTGAGCATCTTAACCACTTGAGCCACTGCAGTCCCACAACTTAATGTTAGAACATTCATTTAGTGGATGTTTTATAGTAAATGACAATTCTATTTAACCAGTAACAAATCTATACGCTCCTAATGTTTATACAAGACGTGTGTTTGTAACCTGTATTCTCAAAGTTCTGCCATAGATGAATACTTCCTAATATAGCGCATGCTGCACATTTAGTATAAAATACATGTTCCTTTATACAATTTAACATCAAATCAAATATAAGTGCATAACTGGAATGAACAAATTCAAATATGAAACATCTTAGTACACAGCAATACCTCCCCATCCAAATGCTGGCCTGGCAAGATGCAACAGATGATAAATCTTCTGCAGTTCCTCCTGAAGCATCCATCCGTGAAAGAACGCCTGCTGCCTGACTTGTAATATCATTATAAAGCTGAATAAACTGAAACAAGTTCATGATTCTTGATGCTTCAATAATCCCACTGGTCTTGTTTATCTAAATACAGATAAAAAGTTCAAATCATTTTTGATTATAACATCTCACTATTTGGTTTCAATATAATGTGCTTATAAACATGTACACAACTCAGATACAGATCAAGAGTTCTCAAAACTAAATGACACAAAGCTTTATAATATTTCAGCACAAGATGCTACGTGGTGTAGATGGCTTCAGAATGTTTATAATATACAGTAAAACCCCGCATAACAAAGGGCTGTCATAATGACAAAACCGTACAGCAATCATGCTTTGCATAATGATTTTTTCAATGCATTCCTACAGGAAATTCGTATAACAAAAATTTTGCTGTACGAAAAAACTTGTGGACTGGATTAATTTCGTTATACAAGGTTTTATTGTAACATCCAACATCAATTTACTTTCTATTTTGTCAATTTTTAAATAATTTATCAGTAAGTTATAAAGGTGCATTAGCACAACAGCTGTATAACAAACACGATAACTGCATGAACCTAGCACTTCCAAAACAGTTGTGCAAAGGTGTTTTTTTTAGTAACCATATTTAAGTACAAAGTCCAACAATATAATCTTGATGTGTTCTTATACATTCTTAATAGATAACAACACTGACAGCTTGGATGACTTACCTTCGTACATACTATCCGAACAGCCACTTTCCAAAGGGCGGAGGCATCTGAGCCTGGTTGCACTTCAAACAAGAGATGTTTGTCCTGGCCAGAACCCAGCTTTGCAGTCCTGGAAAATGTTTAATATTAATTCATTGTGCTTGTAAAGCATTGGTCAGTCCAGAGTAGGCAGATGGACAACTAGTTGTAATCTTCAACAGGAGCACAAATTCAAAATTTGTGCCTAGAAAGCCTACATCTTCTTTATATACTCCTCTTGAGTTTTAACGCTATGTACCATTTACTAGCAATTGTTATTACGGGCTTTCAAGTCATCTCTGACTTATAGCAACTTTATGAATGAGAGAACTGTAAAATGTCCTGTCCTCAACAGTCCTGCTCAGCTATTGTAAACTCAAGCCTGAAGCTTTAAGGCAGGGGTGCCCAAATTACAGCCTGTGGGCTGGATCTGACCCCCGAAGCCATTTCATCTGCCCCCAAACGCCCTTACCGCTCCCGGAAGCAGAAGTAAAACATGCATGTGCAGAACGCTGCCATAAATGACACATGGCTGTTGTAAATGCATTTATAACAGCCGTGGGTCATTTACAGCAGCGTTCTGTGCATGCGCGGGTACGTAACACATCTCACACATGCACATTTTACTTCCGCCTCCGGTGGGAGGAACCATATGACCGGCCAATCAACTGTCAGGGTGGTGTGGTCATGCCTACAGCCCAAAAAGTTTGGGCACCCCTGCTTTAGTGTGTCAATTCATTTCATATTTGGTCTTTCTATTTTCCTGATGCCTTTTACCTTTCCCAGTATTATTGTCTTTTCCAGAGAATCTTTCTCAGGGTGTGCCCAAAGTAAGATACCCTCAGCTTAATCATTTTTTTCTTCCAGAAATAGTTCAGGTTTGATTTGTTGATTTGTTATTTATCTTAGTCTTAATTTTTGTAAAATTTTAACTTTTTTAGTTTAAATCTTTTAGAATTTTGGGTTCATATTGGTGATGATGTTTTATATGAGCTGTTAACTGCCCTGAGTTGCCCTGGCAAGGAGGGCGGTATACAAATTCAAATAAATAAATAAATAAATATTTCCGGCAGTCCAGGGTATTCACAAATTTCTCCTCAGGCACATTAATTTTCTTCTGTCAATTTATTTATTTCAGCTTTCACACCCATATATAGTGATCAGGAGAGTATGAATGAGCTTGGATATATTCAATGACACATCCCTAAACTTGATAACATTTTCTAATCCCTTCAATTCTGCCCTTCCAATTCTTGTTTTCTTGGCTGCAATCTCCATTTGGATTGATGATTTAAACAAGATATACAAATTCTTTCACTATTTCAATTTCTTCCCTGTCTACATTAAAGCTATGTAGTTCTTCTGTAGTCATGACTTCTGTCTTGATGTTCCAGTGCAGTCCTGCTTTGGCATTTTCTTCTTTCACTTTCTTTAAAAGTCATTTCAACCCATAGTTTCTTTCTGTCAGTAAGGTGGTGTCATCTGTATATCTTAACACACACAGTTGGATCCAAATATACATGCCCATAACAGGGCAAGAACAAGGTGACTTCCTGGCCCCATCAGCCACTAAAGCTTTCCCCTTGTCTCTTTGGCAGGCCAGTATGGGCTACTGTGCAGATAACTGAGAAAGAAGAGGACATATCCCAAACTGGTTGGAGGCTATCTCCGTGAATGTACACCTAGATCCATTCTATCATTAATTTCATGAATATATAGTCTTTTTCTGCTTAGACTCTTGAAAAAACAACTACCTATGCACCCCACTCCCCATTTTCTACAGTGGAATTATTTTAAGTAAAATAATTCAATCTTTCCAGTTTCCCAACACAAAAGTTAGAAAGCCATGTTTTCAAGATTTTAACACACACACACACACACACACACACACACTATAGCAGGAAGGATTTTAGACTAGTGATAGAGTGCACACTTTCCATGACAAAGGTTAGAAGTTAATTCTGTACCATATCCATTTAGGACTGAGATAAATCATGCTTTAAACCAGTGGTTCCCATGTCCCACAGGGGGACTTCAATTCCCAGAAGCCTAAGTCAGTACATTGGCTGATCAGTGCTTTGGGGAACTGACTTAGGCTTCTGGGAATTGAAGTCCCAAAACTAAAGGTTGGGAAAACTGCTTTAAACCTTAGAAAACTTGTGGCTTATCAATATAGATAAAGCAAGAAATTGCGAGTAGATAAATAGGGACTACTTTGGTGGGAAGGTAACAGCATTCCGTGCGCTCCGGTGTCTAGTCATGCCTGCCACATGACCGTGGAAATGTCTGCGGAAGCAGACAGTGCTGGTTCTTCGGCTTAGAAACAGAGATGAGCACTGACCCCTAGAGTCGGATATGACTGGCTTTTGAGCAAGGGAAACCTTTACCTGAGAAAAATAGACCAGCCATTTGACCCAATATAAGGTGATTTTATATGTTTGCAGGTAGAATAACTTTTAATACTTCTATATGAATCCCTTCCCTTGAGAAACATGAATGGAGAATCTTAATTCTCACAAATTGCAATAGCAATCACACTTATATACTATCCCATAGTGCTTAGAGCACTCTCTTGGGCGATTCATAGGGTAATCAGGATCCCCCCAACATGCTGGGTACTCATTTTAAGTACCTCGGAAGGATGGAAGGCTGAGTCAAACATGAGCCCATCAAGATCAAACTCAGATGGTGAGCAGAGTATTAACCACTGCACCACAGGGGCTCCTACAAGGTAAAACTTTTAAAATGTTATTTAATGTTAGTAAGACAATGAGCGTGCAGGAAATACCGGTATGCATATGTGAAAATGAAAACGTAGAAGAATGTGTAGAGAATAAAATGTTTTCCAATACACCTGTTAAGCTATATTCACTCTTACCCTTTAATTTTATAGTCCCTCAGCCTACTCCAGTATTGAAAAGTTGCTCGAAATCCACATTTACTGGCTCAGCTGCCACTCCTAAGTTGCAATGAATGTACACAGAGTTAGTTTTGTCTCTCCTCATTTGATATGATTCACCAGAGTGACCCCTTGTGCTGCTGCAGCTGCACCAAAGGCTTTGTTAGGGAAATGAGCCCTCCACGCCCATTATCTGGCTGGGTTTGAAAATCATTATAATAACACATTTGTCCAAGTTAGTTCTGGCTGGCAGAAACATGTTACGCAATATAGTTGTTAACCTTCAAAGATGCTGCCTGCTTTTAATTTAGCTATAACAGAATGAGATGACTGCACCTTTGTAAGCATGCATATTTCCTTGCTTGACATTTAGTTGATGTAAACCATTTTATTTACTGTACAAGAAATAAGAAATATTGGTTAAAATCATATTGCTTTGTATAGTACTAGAGTAGGCCCACTGAATCAGGGGATTCAGTGAATCAACACCTATGTAAATTTCACTGATTCAAATGGGCCTTTTCTAATTGCATTTTACTACACTAGAGTTAGAATAAACATACTGTATTTGAATCAGTGAAACTTACATAGGTGATGACTGATAAAATCCCCACTGATTAAATGGATTTATTTTATGTGATTTACATGAAGCAACAGGATTTTGGCCACTCTGTACTTATTATTTTAACAGATTTTCATATCTAGCATGGATGGTAATACGCAAGTGCTTAATTATGAATTAAAAGGTGCACAAAATCTTCCAACCCCCCAGTAAGTCAACATAACTGCTGAAAATCATTTACTCTAGACAAGTGTTAGCTTGAGATTGTTCAAAGGCTAAAACTTCTTAAAAACAAAACAAACATTAGTCTTACATGTCATTAAGTTCTGCGACTCTCCCCAAAAACTCTTCATATGTCAAAAAGCCACTTTCTCGAACCAGAGCGACGTGTTTGACCAACTTTTCTGGCAGCTTGTTAATAACAGTGTGTGTCTGGCTTGAAAACTGCTGGCCCATGATAAATGCTTTAGCTCAACATCCAGGAAGAAAAGCCACTTCGCTCATTTGGAGAGTTTCTAAGAAATATATGTTTAAACATTGTATTAGTACAAAGAATAACTACCACATTTGATTGTTATCAACCAAACCTGAGATGGTACCAGAACAAGAAGTGGGCTGTACTCAACAACTAACCTACTACAACTCTAATGTACAACTAAATGGCACACTAGAGAAAGGGACAGAACAGTGGAGCAACGCTCACAAGTAAACCACCTCTTTTAAGAAAATTGTCAGCTAACTCAGGGCTTCTCAACCTTTTCAAGCTGAGGGCCGGGTCACAAGAAAGTCCTATTCTAAGTGCTTCTGAAGAAGCCATTGCAGCTGTTCTAGCAGTTATGTAATGTATTTCAAAGAATAGGCCTGTTCTGACTTTTGTTCTGAGATACAGTAATACCTCATATAACATTAGTATCGAATAACACTAAAATCGCATAACATTAAGGAATCTGGGGGGAAGAATTGCATCAGATAACATTAAGATCCTATGGGATGCTTCAGATAACAACCGCTAAAGCCTGTGTGGTTACAATGTATCTCTATGGATCCCATAGGATTTTAACATGCATCAGATAACACTAAAAATCATATAACACCAAGACTTGTGGAACCAGGTTTTAGCGTTATATGAGGTTTTACTGTACTGAGAAATTTACTTAGCTGCCGTACGTACATGATTAAGAGGGACACTTAAGAGTTACATTGTTCATAACTTAAAAACCTGACGTGATAGGGAAAAACAGATGGCAGTTCTGAATTCAGCATGAAAAACTACTTTAGAAAAATGTGTTTTCATCTCTGATACAGAAAAAAAGTTTTATTTTGTTGCCTTGTGTTTCGGGGAAACGCGCTACAGTATATCTAACAGAATCCTTCCATTAACTCAGTGGAAATGAAAAGTAGGTCAAATTCCTCTCCCAGCCCTCCAGATATGCACTGAAGGAGTTTGCAGAAAGAAAGAGAAATTCATCTTGTTAGAGTCAGGTTGGAGGCACTCCTTTCAAATACAGTATACAGCTCAAGAGTAAAGTGGCACCTCATATAAACATCAAGTTAAGAAACAAGCAAATTTAGTTAGCACCTCCTGAATATGAAACTCTTCTTAAGTAGGTAGAATACAATGACTGTCCTTGACATTTGGTTTTTCAAAAATCAATATATAAATCATCCACATCTCTTAATGGAGGAGGAAATTTGAAACTCATTCAAGTTAAACCATGTAGAAATAATAGTGTGTAGATCAAGAACTAGCTGACCATTAAGGGGGCCAAGTGTCTAATCAACTAGACAGAGAAAATACCTCTTAAATTATATTTGTCATCTGAAACTATGTTTTAGGTTACAACACATTTAACACATGTTCTAATTTGCCATTTTAGCTTCTGATTAGCCATATTATTTGTCCAAGAACTAATTATGTTGCATCAGATGTGGCTATGTCACAGTATGGCAGTTCCTACCAGCCAAAAATATATTTATTTATTTATTATGACTTATATGCCACCCTCCTCAAAGAAACCCAGGGTGGCTAACAAAGGTTTAAAAAGAAATAAAACATAATATAAAATCCAATTTAAAATTAATATTAAAATATTAAAAACTAAGCAAAGATAAAAAGATTAAAAATTCATACTTTGAGAGAGGGAGGGGTCAGATGAGCCAACAAGCTGATGCTGCTATCTGACCCAACCCCCATACCTGTCCCAGCAGCCAGGTCTTAAACCCCTTCCTAAAGGGCAGCAACTCTGACTGGAGATGTAGCTCAATTGCCAGGAGGTTCCATAGATGAAAGGCTTGGGTGTGAGAGGGCTCTAATTTCTAGAACTGTCACCCCAGAATATAACAATAAACTCTTTCCTCAGTTTCATGGTTGGAAATGCCATACAAATTTTAAGAGCAATGATGAATGCAAACAGTTATTATGCTAAACACCTAAAATGTTTTGATATGAAAAAGACTAAAAAATTATTAAGGTTGGCACTGGGAAAATCAACGTATGTAACTTATATTAATGGCTCTTGTGCTGGCAAACAAAATTAAAACAAATTACAAAAACAATTTTTCACAGGTAGCTAGAAAAGTTCTCTATCTAATGTGCACTTTCCCAAGTCCAGAAAAGACAGTTCCGTCAGTTATGCAAAACAACACAGTCTGAACAATACACTAACTTCAAAATTTAGCATTTATCAAAAGAGAAATTCACTTTGTGCACGTCATTTTTGTAGGGGTCTCTGTGACCTGAAAATGGAAAAGAAAGGCTTTCCCAATTGTGTAACAATAACAACAAAATACTCCTTCTAAATAAGGGTCCAGAAACAAATATGGCCCAGAGTAATTGGAGTCAAAAATGTAGAAACAACAATGTGGAAATGTTCTGGTAATAAGCAGACATTAACAGGTTCCCAATCCTTATAAAGTTAATGCTCTTTTTCTGCACAACAACCTGATGGGCAGAGTGAGGGGCATTAATAAAAAATAAAAACAAAGCAGGCCTCACCACAAGCCTTAAGTCGGATACAGCTGACGTGGTAGGAAGCTCTCATTTCCACAACAAGTGGCATTCCAGGCATGCCTTCCTTATGAAACATAGCAATACCAATTACACCTATATCCTGCTCCATAGAGGTTTATAGGTAATTAGAATTTTGCCCCCAAACATGCTGAGTACTCATTTTACTGACCTCGGAAGGATAGAAGGCTGAGTCTACCTTGAGTCCAGTCAGAATCGAACTCACAACGTTCTGGCTGCAGTACAGCAGTTTAACCACTGTGCCAACACTGGCACTCTAGCTGCTCTTGGACTTCATTTCCCAGAAGCCCAAGTCAGTACACCTGCTGATCAGGGCTTCTGGGAAGTGAAGTCCAAGAAACAGCTGGAGTGCCAAGGTTGGCCATAAGGCACCACAACAGCCCCAGTGGCCAAACCCTGCGCAAATTGGGGGCGGGGGGGCCCTCTTTCTCTGCTCGCCCACCCTGTGTAGACCCAAGTCGGTCTGGAAGGCCAAGAGGGCCGAAGAAGACCCTTTAAAGCAGGGCCAGAGGGAGAGACAAAGGGGGCGTGAGGCCAAGCTGGGTAGTGGTGGCTGTGGCGGTATGTGTGTGTGTGTGTGTGGGGGGGGAGATGTGTCTGCGCCCTCTACGTTGGCTCAGTGGTTAAGAAGCTCGCCTTGTTAGCTGGAAGGCCGACAAGTCGGCAGTTCAAGACCCGGGTACGGCACGACGGAATGAGCGCCCGTCTCTGTCCCAGCTCTTGGGGATATGAAAGGAGCCTCATTTGGGCGTCCCCTGAGCGGACTTTTTCTCCCTCAAAAATCCTTCCAACCCAGAATAATTTCTGACACGAAATTATTATATTACCCCAAAAATGGGGCTTTTGAGTTGGGAGAGAGGGATCTCCGGGCCACCCCGCCCTTCTTCCCAACAAAGCCCCAGAAAGGCGTTCACTGCCAAGACCGGAAAAAGAAGCAACTACGGAAACCTCACCCCCGAAATCCCGACATCCTGCGCCGGACATTTGCTGCCGTTGTTGTTGCCGCCGCCGCCCTCCTCCGGACAGAGAGGCCTCCTCTTTCCCCGTCGCCTTCACGACAAAGCGAAGCCGCGACATATGGGCCAAACCGCTTTCCGTCGCGGGCGGTTTAGGCGTCATCGCCCCATTTTTCACCACCGTCTGGCTTGGGCCTAGCTGGTTGCTAGGGAGACCGCCAAGCGCTCCTCGAGTCCAATGCTGCGGCTTTCCGCTCGGCTGCCGCTCTTTGGAAGCATTGCTCCAACACCGAAATAAAGCACGGGAAAATGATAATAAATACAGGAGGCGCTTTTGGAAACCTCTGAGGATTCCGTTCCCGTCCTCTGTCTTGGGATGCAACAAGGAGTTAGGAAGGGCTAAAGGAGTTCGACATCAATTTTACGTGGCAGCCACCCATTTCCAAAACGAACAAGCACTATTCTGGTCCAAAAATGCTTGTCGGATCCCTTATTGCCCAATTAAACCAGACAAGGAGAGACCGGACTTAAATAATAAGCAGCTCTGTAATCAGTGGCTAAGTCGCTGACTGGAAGGACAGGATGAGCACCCGTCTCTGTCCCAGCTCCTGCCCAACCTAGCAATTCGAAAGCAAGAAATTGCAAGTAGATAAATAGGGACTACTTCGGTGGGAAGGTAAACAGAACTCCGGTGTCTAGTCACGCCTGCTACATGACCACGGACACATCTGCAGAAGCAAACAGCTCTGGCTCTTCGGCTTTGAAACAGATGAGCACTGAACCCTAAAGTCGGATACGACTGGCTTTCGAGCAAGGGAAACCTTTACCTTTAACCAGCTGATGAGAGAACTGGCTATGCACACGGGCAATGAAGCTGAGGTGGCGCATCAAACAAAGAAATCAGCTTATACTTATACCCAATTTCCAATCTCCCCCGGCCACTATTTATTGTTTTCAGGCGTAATAGGCAAAACCAGCCTCTAACCTTTGGACATCAAATGAGCGACTAAACAACAAAAACCCTTTGAAAACACAGGGCCTCTTTCTTTTCTCTCCATATCTGATCCTTAACTTCCTGCCACATTCCGATAGGACCCTCTATCATCTTGCAAGCAAAAATCGAAAGTGAATTGGGAGTCTAATGTAAACGAAAGTTCACCCAAGGAAGAAACGAAAGTGACCTTATGGGGTTGCATTTAGGGCAAGGACAGTCTTGAGTTTATACAAGCTAGCCATAAAGATATAAGCAATACAGTCATGGGTGTGTGTCTATGTAGGATAGTTATACCTTCTTTAAGCATGAAAGCATGCACAAGGATACAGTGTGTCTAGCTAATCGTAGGCAATTACTACATGTATATAGAGAATAATAATTCTATAATTTTGGAACCCTTCAGTTACATAAGCACAGCTTACATACGAAATGAATACTGTACTTACAAGTCTATTTTAATTTGCTGTTTGCAAATTTCTAGGGTACCCAGTAGAAACTTTACATAATTTGATGTACACTAAGTGTAGCTGCATGAAGTGCTCTTTGCATAATTGCCAGTGATGTCTCTTTTCCTTGAGTAGGGTGGATTACATCTCAAGTTTCCTCATTAATTCCTCTATAATTTTTTCCAGCCTGTGCATTATAGACTACAGCAAAGCCTTTCACTGCATGGCTCATGAGAAACTGGGTGGTTCTGAAAGAAATTCATGTGTACTGTGGCGTTGTGTAGAGGGGGGTGCGTGTCCCGCCCTGGGCAGCGCTTTTTGGGCTATGGGTGTTCTTGGATTACAATTCCCAGAAGCCCTAGTGGGAGTGGGCACTGGTATCCTCCAGGGGGTGGCAAATTTGGCTTAAGCCCCGGGCTGCTGAAATCCATGCGATGTTACTGCATGTGTATCAGCACTCAATTGTCTTGAGGGATAATCTCTTTTGGGGACATTGGACAACATGGAGGGATAAAATGGTTTCCTATAAGGTGCCTGGCGGGCAGTGGCCATAGGGTTGCAGAGGGTCGGAATTGACTGTGCAACTGAACAACAAAATAAGCAAAGGTGTCAGACAAAGATGCTCCTTAACTGTTCAGTCAGTACCCAGAACATGTCATATGGAAAATTATACTAGAATTTAATGTTTCTTATTCATTTTTTAAAAAGCCTCCAATTTATGAATGTGGGATATTGAGCTTCTGTATCCATGATGGACAGATATTTCTGTACAATATCATGCACACATTGCCAGCAGGAAGAAGGATGTTGAATGTTGACAATACCAGTGGTAGGAGTCTAGATGATCTACTTCAGTGATGGCAAACCTTCAATTCCCAGAAGCACTGATCAGCAGGTGTGCTGACTTGGGCTTCTGGTAATTGAAGTCCAAGAACACCTGGAGTGCCAAGGTTTGCCATCACTGATCTACTCTATAGAGGATATCCTTTTGTGTGAACTACCAATCACACTTGTTGAAAAACAGCTATGATGATACCATGTCACTTTGTACCAGTCTCTATATGAATGAAGACCATTTTGACTTGCTTCCATTTCTGTTGTCAACATTCAGGTTGCCATTTGCTGTGTAAAGCTTGGCACCTTTTTTCCTGCTGGCAATGTGGGCATGATATTGTGCAGTAAAATGTGGCCATTTCCTAGTGTTTTATATTGCAGTGTCACCAACCTCCCTAGGCTTTTCTTATGTTTTTAGCTCTAGAGACAGGCTGGAGGGTCGAGGGGGTAAATGGTACCTGCCAAAATTCTTCTTGTCACTCAGGCTAATTTATGCTTCCACAGCGCCAACAGTTCCAGCCCCATAACTTGTGCGTTATGCCTGAGTCGGCCTTCCCCGTAACCCTACCAGTGCGCTTCCTCTACACGAGGCGTGGAAGGCTTTCAGGGTAGCGTGTGTGTGAAGGAGTTTAAAATATCGCTGCTCAGGATCCTGCCAAACCTCGGAGATGACACTTGGAGACGTCTTTGAATAGAAGGCAAAGCATTGTCCTGAAAGCAAAATACTGCTTCAATAAGCAAATCATAGCAAAAGCTAAATAATAAAACTTAATCAGAAAGTTAAACATTTAAACGGACCTATTCCAGGGTAAAATCTAAGCTATCCAGCTTCCTAGTTGCTCTCTCTAGCAAACTAATTTCCTAGATGCAAAGTCCTGCCTAACACTTTGTCTAGTAAAACAATAAACACATTGTGTGCTAAGAGTAGCTAGTGCAGCTGTCCAAAATATCTTCAAAGTCCGAAGATGCTGAAATTATGGCAAAGCATCAAAGCTAGAAATAATCAAAGTCCAGCTTCTGGAAATTCCGCTAAGTGTGGAATTTCAGAGATTCAGACTAAATTTGAATTCCCTTCTGATATCTTCTAAGATGCAGCCTTTGCAAGGCTGCATCTGGCTTAGATGTCCATCCTTGGTCCCTTAAGAATGTGTTTGTTTCAGGTTCGTGGTCCTCTTCAAAAGAGACAAAAAAAGTTCTCTTAACTAAGCTCTGATACCTCTTTTTAAAGGGTGTTTTATGAGGTGTGATGCACCTGTTTTGCCATGGCAAATCAATGTCCTTAGGATTAGATTGTTATAAAGGATTGCCCAACATCAAGGTCGCTTCAAGGTTACTTGAAGGTTACTTAAAGGTTATTTCAATGTCACCCCTCCCCCTCTTGGGTGGTGAACTCTTGGGTCAAAGTTTGTGAGCCTGTGTGTATGCTTCTGGGTGAATGCCAATCCAAATAATTCATCGCACCACTGGGGGCTCTGTCCAGTCTTGGTACAAAGCCCTGCTATTTAGGAATTCAAAACAATAATGGTGAGAAGCAGTTTCGCTTCTCCACAGCTTAGCTCAGCAGGCTAAGTAAATCACAGTGACACTTTCGTGTTTTTGATTAAATGATAAGGCCATTCAGATTCCCATAACACCCAGTATCCCACAGTCATAAACTGGAGGGTTTTTTGAACAATATAGGAAACATTTTTGTTTACTCTAGAAATAGCCTTGTCTTAAATTGAAATACAGTAATCAGATACTGTATTAAGGTTTTAGAAAATAATGCAGTATGTGTCCCTTAGCAAGCTGCGTATATTGTCCCAATGTTTAGAGTAAGGTGAATTGATTTTTTTACTGTTCTACTACATCTTTCTTCATCCCTCCCTATTGCCAATGCTGACTAAGGCTCAGAAGAGAAAATCTGAAAGGGTAGGTGAGGGTGTTCCAATCATAAGCCAGCCATATTTTTCAGACAGTCATACCATGCTCTGTAGTTTAGTCAAACAAAATCTGGAAGTCCACAAGTTGAATAGTCCTGGACTACACTAATAGCAGCAGGTGGAAATTTTGACTAAGAAGTTGTTAAATTTTTATCACCTTAAATCAGGGGTCCCCAAACTTTGTAGGCCATGGACCTGACCACTCCCCCAGACAGCTGATCAGGCTCGTCATGTGGTTCCTCCTACTGGAAGCAGAAGTAAAACATGTCCTGTGCATGCACAGAATGCATTTATGGTAGTGTTCTGCACATGTGCAGGCACCTTTTACTTCCGAGGGTGATGAGGGCCAGATGAATTGGTGTTGGGGGCCGGATCCAGCCCATGGGCCATAGTTTGGAACATTCACGTTAGTGGGTCCTCGGATATTTTAAGTACACATTCAGTTTACATGGTTGCTCTTACCCAGTGTGAACTTCTCTGGTGGACCACTTCTTGAAGTTGCACGTTGTAGAGGATGATACATAGTGATGGAAAAAACAAGGTCTGATGAGGTTCCAATAAAATTGAGACATTATACTGTGAAAATTTCTAGTATGGTAGAATTGTTTCAAAAAGATATAGGACTGCTGAACAGCCCATTCCCTCATATTGGAGCGAGGCATGCTTTGCTCAATCCATGAGTCATTCTTACTTTTAGAAAGTGACTGTGGTCATTCAAGTACTGTACAATATGATTTGTTAAAGTTATATTCCAAAAAAAATGTTTGCTAAGAAACTTGGCTTAGCATTCTGAAATCTTAGTTAATAAAATATTTCAATCTCCTCTTTCCATAAAGGTCAGCAAACATCTGTTTAATAGTGCTGAGAAATCTTGTATGTTGGATTAAATCCAGAGTTCCCATATGCACAACTATCCTCATAGGATGCTCCCACTGAAGAACCAGGGGAGGTTGTTTTTGCCAATCCTTTCCTCTATTTTGTTCTGCTTCAGAGGCTGGGATATCTTCTGGAACAGTAGGGGAGGTTGTTATGATAAAGGGTGACAAGAAAACCAACAAAATAGCCCTACTCCCTTTTCTCTTTTTTGCATATTCACTGGGTTTCAATCCCTTTCACCAAGGAGAGTTTATTTTATTTCTTAATTCACAGAAGGGCAACTTTGGATCTAAACAGCTATGCATTTAGTTTTGGCAAATGGCAAAAGTTGCCATTCAGAAAATATCCAGGCAGTAAGTCTAATCACCCAGGTCTTTGTTAAGCAATAACACATCCATTTTTAACATAAAATGCATGGTCATAATGTTATTGACTATAACTGTATTTGCCTGGTGCAGGATTGGGTCCTGGATGGCCCTACTGTTCACCAGTGATCAACCTCAGCCCAAGTACTGTGAAGCCCATGAGAATGACAGTAATTGGGATATCACCCAGGCATTTCACCAGTAGGATGAAAATCAGCATGGTTATCTCCCAAGAAAGGCAGGTATCTGACAGGCTTCACCCTAAGATTCCCACATTATAGGACTATAGGCATGTTGGACCCATTCCAGCCTAGATCTAGACAACCAAACTGCCACCATTAAAAGTATGCAACTGCTTAACAGATCAAAATACACCAACTCCTTGTTCTGTCCCTCCTCAAATGACAATGTTCATATTTATATACAGGCAGAGGAGATTGGCAAAACTTGCTGATGTTGACCCTGCCCTAGCCAGCCCTTCCTTTCCCTGACTAGCTGGATGGGCGTGGCAATGACCTTATAAGTGCCACTAATGCTACATGGCCCACAGAAGACTAGCGTGCCTTGGCGGGGCCCCGTATAAAAAATTGTTTGGGGGCCCTTAGGAAGGGTAAAGATTTGTTTTGCTTATGCACGTTGGGGGGCCCCGTGACCCGGGGCCCCCGTATAATTGATACGGCAGATACAGCGGTAGCTACGCCTCTGATGGCCCACCACCTCTACCCCTTCTCTGTCCTGCATCCCCCAGTGACCAAGATATAAACGGCTTCTAGATGAGTTGGGGGATCCTGGCTTCTTTGAATAACTCTTTTAAGTATTTCCTGAAGATTATGATTCCAGCTATATTAAAAGAGTTCATTGTTTGTCTTTTAGGTGGATATGCAGATTGTAACATTGGGAACAGTGTTGTTTGTTGGGACCACTCGGGCTGTAGCAAAGAGTTGTTTGCACCATGGCGGAGTTGCACACAGTTAGCTTCCAAGACTCTAAAGTATAGGTCTGTAACAGAGTTTCAGAGACTGCAGTGGCTTATTGGTTAAGATGCTGAACTTGATAACTGGAAGGTCAGCAGGACAATAGCTCAAAAATCAAGTGCTGCATGATGGAGTGAGCAGCTCCTGCCAACCTAGCAGTTTGAAAGCAAGAAATTGCAAATAGATAAATAGGTAGGTACAACTTCAGCATGGAAGGTAAACAGTGTTTCGTGCACTCTGGTGTCCTGTCATGCCTGCCACATGACCACAGAAACCTCTGCAGACGATGATAGCACTGGCTCTTTGGCTATAGATGAAAATGAGCACTGAACCCTAGTTGGATACGACTGGCTTTCAAGCAACGGCAATCTTTACTAACATAATTTCTCCCAAGTATGACTGGGGAGAACTAGACTGATGCTTTACATTGCAATTATTTGTATATTTGTTAGATAAGCATTATTTAAACTGAATAGGCATCTTGTCCAGGAAACTCCATCCCTGTGAAACATAACTGAATTTGTCAGTGACTGACAGCAACAGTGAGGATAGAGAATATTTCCCCCTTCACTTTGAAGATGTACTCTCTGTTTCCTTCTGAAATTGGGCACATTCTCCTTTATTTGCTCACTGTAAATAAGACCCTGATTTCAGATGGAAAGAATGCCGTTAGTCCTGCTGTTGGCTTTTGGCTAATATGGCAGTGGTGAGAGGGAGAAGGAATTGTTATCCATAGTAGGTACCTACCATTGAATTAAACTCAGATAGTTCCAAAATAAATTATGTTATATGGCCTAGGTAGAGATGTAATATTTGGGAGAAACATTTGTAACTCTTAAATCTTGCTGACTAGCAAGTTCTAGTGTTTTTACATGAACATTTAGGATTATATAAATTTACCAGGGTTGCCACCACTCAGCAATTTGTTATAAAATATATGTGAACTCAATTTTGTGTATTTTAAGTGTTTTTTTAAAAGAACCTCTATATGCAGGATAATAAATATGTTCCTCTAGTTTTTATTTCACTAATTGTGTAAAAATGTCCCCATAGCATTCAGTTGTTTAAAATAATTGCATGTATGTTCTTGATAGTATAGAAATAATTAAATAGTCCTTATTTTATCTAATTTCAATGAGATCTTAATAAATAAAATGGTCAGTTATGATCATGACTACAGAAAAACAATATAAAATCCATTAAACACAATGGGACAAAAGTCTGAATAAACTTCAGAGAATTGCACTTTTGGTAAATATACAGATTGTCTGTTCAGTGAAACAGAAATGGTGGAGAAGATTTTACAGTGTTGATATTTGTTTTCATACTCCATCCAAGTACTATACAGTACTGTGATTTGTTTCTGAAACATTTCAAAAAGAGTGAAAGAAACATAGAAGCTGGAAATGTAAGACTACATGTGCAAAGTAAATTCTACAAGAAAGTGATGGCCTAAATCAGGGGTGCCCAAACTTTTTGGGCCATGGGCCACTCATGCAGTCCATGGGGCCAGTCACTATGGCCTGTGGGCTAGATCCAACCCCTAACGCCAATTCATCCGGCCCGCAAAGCCTTCATTGCTCCTGTAAGCAGAAGTAAAATGTGCTCGTATATTTTACTTTCACTTCTGGGAGTGACCAGGGCTTCGCGGGCTGGATGAATTGGCATTGGGGGCCGAATCCAGCCTGTGGGCTGTAGTTTGGGCACCCCTTGCCTAAATGAGGGATAGGCAACTGTCATTCACCAGGTGTTTCCTGGAATCCAACTCTCATCAGCAATATCTGCAGAGCCCTTGGTGAAGAATTATAGAAGCTGAAGCCCTTTAACATCTGAAGAGTTATGTTTGCCCAGCCCAATGGAGGCCAATTTACTCTGATAAGCAGGATAGAATATGTTGTACATGTCAACCAGGTGCCTCACACTTTAATTTCTGCAATGAACCAGGCAACAGCAAAAGGCAACCTGCAACCATATCCAGTCACCTCCTGTGGATTTCAGCCAGCTGGGGCTTAAGCCAATTTGCCTCCTCCTGGTGGACCCCGGCGCCCACTCCCGCTAGGGCTTCTGGGAATTATAGTCCAAGAACGCCCATAGTCCAAAAAGTGCCGCCCAGGGCAGGGAGCCCCCTCGCTCCCCCTACGTGATGCCACTGACCATATCTACAATTGTAGCAGCATTTTTAAAAAGCTAGCACTACCATCAAGAAAACATCATGGTGTTCTTCCTATGGAGGTTTCTATTTGGAATTATTTGTGGGCTGGACTCTTTAAATTTCTTTGAAGTTTTGGTAAGACTAGGTTTCCAAACAAGGTTTTTGCCACAGTTGGAACCAATGTTTAATATTTCTAGTATTTATTAATTATTATAGAAATCAATACTTGGTACTGTATTTACTACACACATTGAACATACCTGAAAATCTGTTCCTATAATGAAAACTGTTCTATTTGGAGAGGGTCATATTTTATAACGACAGATGTGTAGGTTATATCCATAGAGGACAAATGGTGTAAATCAGACATACAGCAATAGACTTGCAGAATTTACCTTAACCTATTCATAAACCATCAACTATTTTTTGTCTTTGTCCATCTAGGACCTGTCCATTTGGATGTCCTTTTTTAAACTTCTGCTTCCAAACATTTCACACGAGTTTCAGGCTTTGGCTGGGGCTCTTCGGGCTTTTTCCCATTCAGTGGTTCTTGCTCTGGACTTTTGCCACTTGCTTTTGTTTCTTTGATCTTCTTAGTTTCAATTTCTTCTTTTTTCTCCTCCTTGTTTGAAAATGGAAAGGTTTTCTTATACCTTTAAAAATAGAGATAAAATTATTATTAAAGAGCATGCAGTATATGGAAATTCTTGAAAGTGAATAGGAGAAACAAAAACAGCTAATGAGAGCCATTATGACAGCTGCTAGATGTTAGAAAGTTCATTTGAGACATAGAACATATCCATTCAGAGCATTTAACTCTCTCCTTGGAACTCTTGAGAGTCACTACTGTCTCCACTATGCTGGAGTGTCCCAAACTACTCCAAGTGCATCTTTTTGAAACCTCATAAAAAAACACACGTGGAGACTGGGAATAGTATATAAGGTTGCCTCCCATTTCAACAGATAGCAGATATTCCAATGAAACACTTCCTCTGGTCTGCTGCAAAGAGGCAGGGAAAGTGTAATTATTTCCCCCTCGTATTTCATCATTATAGTGCTGAATCTGTACTACAGCAATCAGCAAGGTGGTGTATGTGTGTGTGTTTCATTTCCCCTCCACAGAGGTGTAAGGGAAGGTTTCACCCCAACACACAGCTGCGCGGGCTGGAGGTGGGCTGCTCCAACTGCTGACAGTTTTGACAGCAGCGGTGGTGGCAGCGGTGATCGCACTTTGTCCTGGCTGCTCCAGGCTCCGTCCCATCCCCTCTGCAGCCTTTGCCAAAGCCGATTACCACATTGGGGAAATTTTTAGAGCCTATTCTGTTTCAAAATCCATGGCGCTGGAAGGGTAAACCTGGCACACTGCGGTGACGTCATCCCAGGCACACCAGGGGGCTCTCCTAGCACCGTAGATTTTGAAACAGAGGAGGCTCCGGAAATTTGCCCAGTGCAGCGATCGGCTCTGGCAAAGGGTGTAGAGGAGATGGGACTGAGCCAGAGGCTGCTTAGAGCAGCCAAGACAAAGCACGATCGCCGCTGCCACCACTGCCGTCGCTGACATCAGGCGGTGGGGACGGGTGAATGGGGTGGTCTGTGGTGAGCCCGTGTACTCACCATGAGCTGCATTAATGATGCGCACAGGCCGTACTTTGGGCCCTCAGGCCATAGTTTGGGCACCCCTGGCTTAGAGGATATTATAAATAAAGGTTATAAATCACCGTAACTATCCAGGACACTTTCACTGAAAGGAAACAGATTTATAGAACCTTGCAATTTTGAATTGTTCAAGGATGTGAGGTGGAGTGGCTGAATAATCTACTCAGGAGAAAGTGGAAGGAAGAGTTAGAAGATCCTGAAGAGATTGGATGATAAAATTTGTTCAGGTGGATTAGTCCATAAACTGGATAGCTATGCTGTGTACTGGCATTTGTTTTGACAATGACATCATTGTTATGCTAGTGATAGTATGCAACATAGCTGTCTTCAGTTTATGGACTAATCCAATGGAACAAAAGGCTACTGCTGACACAACTCACCTACAGCCTTGATCGCCTACTGATAGATTGTTTCACAAACTTCTAATTCACAAAAGATGACTGAATTCCACCAGAAGTTCTGATAATCAAGATCACCACATGTGGATTATAGCTCTAATTATTATGCTTGCGTATGGTAGAAGGCCAAAAAATAGCTTAAATTTCAAGTACATGTCAAAATTATGAGACATTTCATTCCATTCCTCACAGTTCTGGATGTGCATTTGCTGGGAATGGGGGACAAGGCCCACTTGGGTCTTGGAGCCTTCTCACTAAGTGCAGAAGGTTTTATATAAGCTGTTGTGTGTGCATGTACATTTATTTATGCATAAGCTTCATCTGTGTTATCTTTCTGCTATAAAAAGTACCAATATGGAAATGTGCTTGATGATAAGATTGGATGGTAACTTATGCAAAGTTTTCTACATACACAGAGAGGAGGGTCCATGTCTCCCTCAGATGCCAAATATTTATAGAACCATGAGCATCAAGGTACAGTGTGAAGGATTGCATTAATGTATTATTGTGTAGAAGTAAAAACAACAACAGTGGTACTGTACTTACTTTCTGAAATAGCAGACAGCTAAAACAACTGAAGCTACAAAGAAGGTGAGGGCAAGTACAAGAAGAACAGTGGGTATACCTAGAGAGAAAAACAAATGGATCACCAACCTTGAGTAATCATCTATTCTTTCTAGTGGTTTGCATAAACTGGTCAACATTTAGTAATGATCCATTGAAGCTTCTTTAATATGCTGTCCTTGGCTATAAACTGTTTATAGCTTAGGACTCAAATATTGAAAGCACCAACTGCCCTGATATCAAAGACCAAGTTGTATTTGTCAGACTGGGCTCTGGTGTGATTGCCCTCTCTGCAAGAAATTTGGGCATTCTTAGTGCAAGGGCTATGTAGTGTCCTGAGTGGAAGACACTTCTTTCTTCATACAACTGGGTAAGCAAACCTAGACGCTACATTTAAGGATAGTAGTTTCATGATAGATCTGAACCCAGAACTATGAAACCAAATTTATCCCTTGCTTTAAAGTTGGCTTTCAGTCCAAGTATACTTGGAGCAATTATTAGTCCAGGACTTTAGCAACATGGGAAGAGATGCTAAATTTCAGTCTAGTATTTTGTGGGTTTGTTTATTTTTAAGAATTTTAAAAAACTTTTATTGAAAAATACAGTATCCAATTTACCATATACAAAATGATCAGGGAAGTACAATGGAAAACAATTCCACTTAAAACAGTTTAAAAGTTACTGTTAAAGCTCACCAAATATGTCAGCCTTCTGGTTTGTTTACCCACTTGTTTAAAGAATGGAGTGAGTGTATTGTTCATAAATTTTTCGTTTAATAAGCTAGGATTCATATGTTGCTCTACTGTTTCTATAAGTAAAGGAAGGCAAGTAATCAGAAAATAGTTGTTAGCATGTCTTTATTTTTGTTCTGCAGTTGAAGGAAAAACCAGAAAAAACTATTTCCTAGGTTCTTTGGACTCTAAAACACTTAGGCACAAAAACGATAAAGTTTACTACTAAGATATCTGAGTGGAAGGCACTGAAACCATTTCTCTAAACCAGCATTCTTGAACTTAAAAACAACAACCCAGAACTCTCCTACTTCAGCCTGTAGCTATTTTGTCATGCTGTCAGCAGCCACAATGACTTGCTGCGTTGCCTTTTTTAGAAGATGGAATGTCATTTTTATCTGAAAACTATATCCTAGCTAATAACCTCATCACCACAAAAATTAACCCCCTCCCCTTTTCCGTTTAAAACAGTACAGTAAGATTGTCATAAGGCATGGCTCTTCATCAGAAGGAGGGGGGGACGGGGGAGTGTCCTAGTGCTTTTAGGCTACAGAGCAAAACACTGGCATACAGCTTTCTTGAGGAGTATGTTCATTCCTTCATTTCCTCTGGATACTCTTCTGTTGCTTATATTGACATATTGTACAAAGGAAAATGTGGAGAAAGTCCAGCATAATTTTGCTGTCTTTTCTCCTCTGCTTGAAAACAGCTACGATGTAATCTTGAAAGAATTTCAGTCTCCATTTACATTTTTATGTTTCTTGACTGTGCACCTTTTAGGTCATTCTGGTATGGAAACTTTTTGAGAATTTTCTCTAATTATCAGTATAGAGCTAGTTAGTGAACCCAATTAATAGTAATATTTAACATTTGTTAAGCGCTTTCATGCATCATCCATGCATTTTTCCTTCATACATTATTCTCTTAACTTCTACAGTACACTAGCTGGTAGGTGTCTTCTTTGAATTCTAAGGCATTCCCTTGGAAAATATCAGAAATAATGCCTTTTACATTTCTGTTTTATTTCTATTGCACATTTGTTACAGTTTTGATTCAACTTGTTACTGTAAAAGCATTCATTTCCTTAGTCCTCCCTAAAACACCTGGGATTTTAAAAGCTTCCTATGTGCCCCAGCCACATCCATCCTTGCAACATACTAATTGGCAAATCATAGGGAAAGATTAATGTAAATTGAAACAAAGCAGCATTTAATAAAATGTAGTATTTACCTCCAAACTGGATGCCTCTATCTCTAAAGAAAGCTTGTTTGTCAGTTGAAAGTATGATTTTTTCCTCAGTAGTTGGATTGGGTGTTAAAATTTCTGTGACACAGATAACACGATACAGTTTCTGAAGAATTTTGGTTCTCGGCAATTCAGAGGTTTGAGCTATTGCTGAAGTTTCCAAAGGAAAGGCTGTTGAGGTAGAGTTCATCTCAGTAGAAATATCTACTGAGGCAGCTGTACTTGAGGCAACTGTATTTGCTTCTGGAATGCAGGAATTAATCCATATATCTGAAAACAGGATGATATAATTGCAATGAAATGTACTTACATATTTGACATATATTTCATTAAAAAAATATACATTCCATGGACATCTTAGGTGATGCAATTAACCAGAATAAATCAGTAATAATAATTTCATGTCAGAGATTATTCTGGGTTGAAAGGATTTTTGCTGGAGAAACTTCACTCAGGGGATGCCCAAATGAGGCTCCTTTCATGTCCCCAATTGCAGCTCTTGGGTATCAAAACCCGACCTTCCAGTCTCCAAGCTCAGCATTTTAACCACTAAGCCACCAAGGTGTCTCCCACCCCTCTTGTTACTGATGTTATTCTTGGCGACAAGGCTGAAGTAAAATGCTATACTGGAAAATTGGGGGTAGGGAGGAAGTAGAGAAATTACATTCTTTGGGATCTCAGCAAAAATAAAAAGCATTAAATCTCCCAATTTCTCACAGTGAAAAAAAAAAGCTTGTACACAGTATATTAACCGATTATGCATATAAGGAGATACAGCACAGAATTCTTCTACTAGAAGCTTTGAAGGATTGTGTGTACATGCCTAGAAAAAACTAGCCATGTTTACCTGCTAATTACTAAAAAAAATCCACCCTTTCATTGGGTCTCCTATCTAGAGAAGACACTAAAGCCAACTGATGCCTACATCTTTCTCTTCTGTCTAACAGGGCATGCAAAGCACACACACACAAAAGCAATCACACTTATATACTGCCCCATAGTGCTTGATGCATTTTCTGGGTGGTTCACAAGTTAATTAGCATTTTGCCCCCAACATGCTGGGTACTCATTTTACCAACCTTGGAAGGATGAGTCAACCTTGCGCTCTAGTCAGGATAGAACTCACAGCCTTTTGGTTGCAACACAGCCATCCTCTGGAGTCTATCTAGATCGACACCCACTGCATCAACTATCCTGTCTAACCATCTCATCCTCTGCCACCTCATTCTCCTTTTGTCTTTGATCTTTCCTAACATCAGGGCCTTTTCCAGTGAGTCGTCTCTTCTCATTTGGAGGGCACAGTACTTGAGCTTCAGTTTCAATGTTTTGATTTCAAAAGCCAGGCTGCTTCCTCCCCCAAGACATGCTAGTATAAGATGCTGCTCTGCATAAACAACTGAAGTATATTCAACATGTTAACTGAATGGACCACTTAAAGTATATAATGGAGTTAAGAACTTAATGAGATGGCTCAGCTTCACTCAGAATGGGGCTTTGTTCATGAGCCATACGTGCCTCTTAGGAGGCATGATGGCTCACCTGCTGTCTATTTGCTGTTTTTTGATGCTGTGCCAGGAAAAGTATCATTTTATGCATGTCTCAGAATTAACCTGTCTTCCCACCAAGGTAATGTATAAATATTAGATAGGCTAACTGGCTTGTTTATTTTCTGGTGATTGTCTCTTGAATAACCAGATAAATGCAATGTATTATTTCTCAACTATATAACATACAACTAACATCAGGGGAGATGACATCTGTTTGCACCTGTGCAAGTTTCTTCATGAGATGGATGGCTCTCCATTCTACTTGGCTGAATCTAGTGCCCTTCATAGTTGAGATATTTGAAGTGGGAGCCATGTTAGACTGTCACAGCTACCACTTCAATATTTCAACTAATAGCGAGTATATCCAGTTTTTTAAAAGGACATTTGTTGCTTTTTGGTCAGCCAGAAGAGGTGAGTGTTATTTTGTAGTAATTCCATTGAGAGTCATACCCACCCACCCACCCCCGCAATATGATAGAAACATAAAATTATAGTATAACTGAATTGGAAGGGGCCTTTTAGGCCATCAAGTTCGACCCCCTGCTCAATGCAGACTTAATGAACAAGCAGGGAATGAGCCAGTGGATTCTCTCACAACAGAAAAGCCTCTCTGAAGCTCACAACTCATAAAAACCCACATATCAAAGCATCAGCCGATCTTTGATTTGTTCAGCTTCAGTGACTTCTGCACTTTTGCATTGATGGTATATTTTAAAAATAGCCAGATTTTCTTGCCTCCAACAGAGGCAATTCTGCAGTTCTCTGCCTTTGTGACCTGGGAGAAAACATGCCATGATATACACATCCAGGGAAGAGAAGGGGAAAGATCTAAAGTGCATAGGAATGAAAGGACAGAATTTTCTATAAACTCAAGCTGTTAGCCTATATTGGTCCAAAAAGTAGTAGCAGAGGTGACACTGGGGTGACATTAATTGTGGGACATCTTTAAAAAAAAAATCAAGTGACACAGCACTGAATTTCATATACCAACTTGTGAAATTGTAGTGCTTATCTGACATAGCACTAAATTGGCAAATCATAACAAACATTTATTTGAAGGAGAAACAAAGTGTACTTGCTTGAGGGGAATTTTCCCACTGTACTGGTATACCACATCATGCTGAAGTATAAAGCAGGAATATCCCCCTCAGTGAACACCACTTCTCTCTCCTCTGAATATTTGTTATTATGCTTTCCCAGTTTAATGCTATGTCATTCAAGCTCCACAGCTCCACAAGTTCACATATCAATCCAGTGCTATTTTGTTGTTCAGTCGCACAGTCGAGTCTGACCCTTTGTGACCTCATGGACCACCACATGCCAGGCTCCTCTGTTATCTGCCATCCTCTGTAGCCCGCCCAGATCTATGCCCAATGCCATCTAGCCATCTCATCCTCTGCCACCCCTTCTCCTTTTGTATTCAATCTTTCCCAGCATCAGGGCCTTCTCCAGTGAATACCCTCTTCTCATTTGGTAGCCAAAGTACTTGAGCTTCAGCTTCAGTATTTGTCCTTCCAAGGAGCTGTCAGGGTTGATTTCCTTTAGGATGGATTGATTTGATCTCCTTGCAGTCAATAGGGGACTCTCAAGAGTCTCCTCCAGCACCACAGTTCAAAGGCATCTATTCTTCTGCGCTCAGCCTTCCTTGTCCAGCTCTCACAGCCATATATTACTACTGGGAAGAGCATTGATTTAACTATGTGGACTTTTGTCAGCAGGGTGATGTCTCCACTTTTTATTATGCTGCCTAGGTTTGTCATAGCTTGTCTGCCAAGAAGTAACTGTCTTTTTATTTCATGGCTGCAGTCACCATCTGCAGTGATTTTCGATCCCAAGAAGGTAAAGTCAGTTACTGCTTCCATTCCCCCTCCCCCCTCTATTTGCTAGAGAGTGATGGGGCTGGATGCCATGATCTTGGGGATGCATGATCATCATCATCATCATCATCATCATCATCATCATCATCTTCTTCTTCTTCTTCTTCTTCTTCTTCTTCTTCTTCTTCTTCTTCTTCTTCTTCTTCTTCTTCTTCTTCTTCTTCTTCTTCTTCTTCTTCTTCTTCTTCTTCCTTGAAGTTGCACTCTCCTCTTTCACCCTCATCAAAAGGCTCTTTATGTCTTCTTTACTTTCTGCCATTAGGGTAGTGCCATCTGTATATCTCAGGTTGTTGATATTTCTCCCAGCAATCTTAATCCCAGTTTGTGCTTGAGACAGGTGCTCAATCCGTCATGCAGTACCCAGGTTTTGAACTGCCGACTTGTCGGCCTTCCAGCTAACAAGGCAAGCTTCTTAACCACTGAGCCACTGCAGCTCCTATTTCTCATGATGTACTCTGCATATAAGTTAAATAAGCAGGGTGACAATATACAGCCTAGTTGTACCCCTTTTCCTGTTTTAAATCAATCAGTAGTTCCGTGTCCTGTCCAAACTGTTACTTCTTGACCCACATACAGATTTCTCAGAAGACAGGAGAGGTGGTCTGGTACACCCATCTCTTTAAGGTCTTGCCACAGTTTATTGTGATCCACACAATCAAAGGCTTTGGTGTAGTCTATGAAACAGAAGTAGATATTTTTCTGGTACTCCCTTGCCCTCTCCATGATCCAGCGAGTGTTGGTAATTTGGTCCCTAGTTCCCCTGCCTCTTCAGAACCCAGCTTGTACTAAATTGCCAAAAAATATTTTTAAAAGAAAAAGAAAAGAGACTGCTGTTAATGACAGAGAAGAGTGACTGGTGTTATACCTACGAGAATTGTAATGATTTGAAATGCAATGTGGATTCTTTCCCTGAAAACTGGCCAGAAAAGTTACACATTCCATGGGAAATTAAAAGCAATTTAACTGCCATAGGAAACTTCAAATTGACCCAGATCAACCCAGGACAGCCCCTCTGCAAGATGTGACAAATATAAATCTAGTGCTAGTGCATAGTCATGACTTTGTGGAAGACAGGCATCTATCTCAGGAGGGAAATTGGTTTTTTTAAAGAGCATATCTCAGTCCACTCACCTGAAGCATTATAACAATAAGCATGAGCTTTTTTGTTGTCTGCCAGTCTCCAGATGGCTACTCCAGTTTTATTCTGACCACATTTTTGATTTGGAGTTATCCGCGAAATGACAGCAATTCTTTCAGCTACCCAGCCAAATCTAAATGAAAAACAACATTTCCATGATAAGCATATTCTCATATCAATTGATGTAATATTACAAGGCTAATAAAAATTGGTGTATATAAAAAATTCTGATGTACAGAATTGGTTTACTGTGGAGCAAGGGATAGTACTGTATTTGGCTGTGTGACACCCAATCTCTCATTTCTTCAGCCCACTCTACCTCGTGGAGTTATTATGAAAGAAAAGAAATTCAAAGTAATGCCATACTGGAAGTGCCTCTTACACATCCTAAAAATATACACACGACGTTTTGTGTGTGTGAGAGAGATCTTTTTGGACTGATTTGCAGTAAAGTATACGACTGTTTTCAGATTTAAGAATTATTTTTTTCTAATTTAGCAAATACTATTTGAGTCACACTGGTTAACTATTGTACTGCAGCCAAAAACTGCTGCTGACATTGTGAGTTTAATCTTGACAAGAGTCAAGGTTGCATCCTTTTGAGGTGTGTAAAATGAGTTCCCAGCATGTTGGGGGCAAAATGTTAATTAACTTGTGAACTGCCCAGAGAGTGCAGTGAGTATTATGGGAAAATATATAGGTATATTTGCTATTGCTACTTCATTTGTTTAATTAGAAAAAAAAGTTAGCAAAAAATGAAAAATAAAAATAAAAAGATGAAAAGCTAATCTAAGAGCCTGATTTGCACTACTTTGTGTGGTAAGTTAACGCATGTTAATTTATGTGTGCAGGACTGCCACAGCTTAGTGGTTAAAACACTGAACATAGATGACTGGAAGGTCAGCAAGTCAAGACCTGAGTACTGCATGATAGACCTCCTGTCTCTGTCCCAGTTCCTGCCAATTTAGCAGTTCGAAAGCAAGAAATTGCAAGTAGATAAATATGTACCACTTTGGTAGAAAGGTAAACAGTGTTCCGTGCACTCCAGTGTTTAGTCATGCCTGCCACATATCCATGGAAATATCTTCAGATGCAGACAGTGCTGGCTCTTTGGCTGTAAACGGAGATGAACACTGTACCCTAGAGTCAGATAGGAATGGCTTTTGAGCAAGGGTGACCTTCCCTTTACCAAATATGTATCTTCTTGATGATATAGATGGCTATTGTGGCTAGCAATGGGAAGAAGTAAATATGAGCTCAAATTTAGATCGTCTTGAAAGGCAGCAGTAACTCTGTGGAAGACAAGTAGCAATATACTGATCATTCTTTAGATCAGGGTAAGGGACCTTTGAATGGTCCAGATCAATTTTTTTGTCCTCCCTTGAACTTTTGGAGGCTTCCACACTGAATGTTGGTAAAAAGAGAGATCAATGGCTCTTTGGCTATAAACAGAGATGAACACTGTAATCTAGAGTCGGATATGACTGGCTTTCCAGCGAGGGTGACCTTTACCTAATTTTATTAGTGCCCATTTGGGAAATTTCCCACTCTAATTTATGTGAAACCAAATACTGTACTGGAACACTCAAAGTAGCCTTCCTGTTCAGGAAACAGTTTAAGTAAAATGCCTTGTATGTCTCAGTCCAAATAAAGAGCCAAGACAACAGACTACATTGTTTTTGTTTGGAAAATGGATGCCATATAATTCCTCCATATCACTCCCAACCTTTGGGTTTTGGATTTCACTTCCCAGAATCCTAAATCAATTACCCAAAACACTGATCAGCTTCTAAGCTTTGTATACTTATCCCAGTTTCCTCCGAACCTAGATAGAATAAAATCATTGGTGAAAGATTTTCTTTACCTGCATGTTTCAAGCCCATGCTTCCAAGCTTTTTCAACATCAGATTTATGTGCCAGGATTAGCCCTAGCTGTCTGCATGCAGCTTGTGCTTCACTGAAATTAAAATCAGCTTGATTCTTATGTGAAATAAGAGTGACTCCAGCAATCCTGCAGCCTGCGGTGTAAATATCTGTAAATTAGATTGAAATAATCAAGTTATTATATAGATATTTTACACTTATTACTATATACTTTGCAAAGTAGAAGAAATTACAAAAAGAGCTACTTTGGCTAAATACTAGCTCAGTAGTACCACTTACCTTGACTGCCTAAGGACCTTCATATTTCAGCCAGTGATCCAGCCTGGCTCCAGAGATTCAGTAACTGTTATTGTTTGAAAGTGAGTTTATGAGAACGAGTATTGTGCAATGGCTGACATATCAGGCTGAGGAAAACAGGATTGTAAATGCCAGCTCAAAGAAGCTAGGTGGATAACTGTGGGCTACTGAGACCCTCTCAGTCTAATTCAGCTGTAAGGATCATTTTTGGAAAACAGGACAAACACTGCACCACATCAAATTTATGACTCATGATGTGAAAACAACACAAGAAGTACGTAATTAGAGCAATGAACACCTCATCAGCACCTCCTCTCCTCTGCAGGAGATCACAAGCACAGTTACAACTTTAAAAAATGAATCAATAATGTGTATCTTCTAGTGGTAGTGGGATGGTGGTGGTGGAGAGAATACCACATAAGTTTTTTTTAAACTGCCTTTCAGTACTACAGAGGCCAAAGGTCTTCTCTCATGAGTCCAGAGTAACATGCTCTGGGAAATGGAGTTAACCCTTTATATTCCAGTGAACCTTAAATGTACAAAATTATTAATAAATGTTTTCTTCCATTTAAGAAGCAGCAAGCCTTTGGAGCATTGCTAAGTAAGCTCCACAGACCATGGAAAGATCTGGGATTACTCAGGAGTAAAGCCACATGGCTGCACCCCAAATTTAATTAATAAAATGGTTTATTTCTCCGTTCCCTTCATCCGGATGGAGTTTTGATAAAGAAATAATGTTTTCATAAAGAAATAAGGTTTATAATGTCTAACAAAATAAAGTTATGTCTTTAAAAACTACAGGTGACCCAAGAGGGAGATATCTAAAGATTGCAAAAGAAAACAGTGAATCATGTCTTGCTAGTTAACATGACCCTTTAGTAAATTATCCCCCAGGACAAGTTCCATCACTATTTTCTGCAGCTCTTTTGTTCAGGCTTCAGTCTCCTGATTAGGCTATTTGCATGTGTGTACTTTAGTGATTACTGCAAGGGGATTGTCTTTGGGATTTTGGGGGAATGTGGGAGGACAAGCCACAGAAGCGTAGCGTGCCTTGCAGGGGCCCCGTATAAAAATTTGTTTGGGGGCCCTTAGGAAGGGTAAAGATTTGTTTTGCTTACGCACGTTGGGGGCCCCCATGGCCCAGGGCCCCCGTATAATTAATACGGCAGATACGGCGGTAGCTACGCCCCTGACAAGCCACCTGATTTCATTGGATGAATTGCACTTCTGCTTCTGAGAATTTTTAAATTTCATTGGATGTATATCTTGGAGATTATTTCTCTGGTTGGCCCAGCTGCCTCCTCCCCCAATCTCATTGGTTGCAAATTTTTTGGGCAAGGGAGGAGGATCAGGTGGTTCAAGGCAGGGAGTTTCTCCATTATCTGAACTTCCTTTCTTTGTTTGTGTAAACTGATGTAATCAATCTTAATTAGCATGAAGCTTGGGCTCTGTAAACTTTGTATTGAACTTTACCTTTGGGGTCCCCTTCCTTTTGTGATTATGTTAATTAACCCTAGCTAGAAAGATTTTTGGTCTCTGAATGTAACTAAAGTATAAAAGATACCCCAGTTCTTTGGAACTTCAACTGTCTCCTACACCAAATTAGTTAGGGGCTCATTTTGTGGGTGGATCAAGTCCACTTTGTCAGACATAGGAGCAAGATTTCATGGCATCAACTTCTAAACATCAGGTAACAGATAAGTATACATATCAATATGGCTTTTTACAACTGGTAATAGCAGAAGATCTTTGGTTTTTATTCAGATTGTTATTTGAATTAGTTGTGAAGTTTCGCCCTGTTGAAACTTCACACGGTGAAACTTCATAGGGGAAAACTTCACAACTAATCCAAATAACGGATCCATTTACATGAGTTCAAACAGTGTAATTGCTTGAACCAATGCAGAAACAGCTGCCATGCCAGCATATACTGTACTTACTTCTCTATTTCCAGCCCAGAACTTTTCCTTCATGCACTAGAGAAGACTTTTTATTGCTGTTGTTGCCACTTGTTCTGACATAAGGAAACTGAGGCTAGGCCATTAACAACATCCTCAGAAATGCCACTGGTGGACAGATCCGGGAAATCTGAATTCCATGGAGTGACTTCACAGTGACTGAATGCAAGTGAATTAGCATTCCCTTCACTGTGTAATGACATCCTTAATTACATCAAATTACATTTTGTGTTTGGAATGTTCACCTGATGAAAATTCAACAGCAAGACTTCACAGGGTGTCCCTTTTGCATAACAACAGATATCTTGGAATGTGTTTGCCATAAGTGGGAGATAAGAATTTTTGTGTGTGTGTAGAAAGAGGTAGCCAACATGTAGAGGATATTTTGTAAATATTTTATAAAAATGTGGATTGAATATTTTGTACACAAATCAACAATTATCTACAATTTCCCATTTTCTCTGTGTGGCAACATTTGGGACACCCTGTAGACTGGGGAACTATGCTGGTTGCTGTTTTTTCCCCTCATTGACCTGATAGTAATAAAATTGATTCTATTCACCACATGACATTTTAAATGAATTTGAAATTGTTTTACAGTTATTTTGATGAGTCTTGATCATGTTTGTCACAATGGAAATGGAGAGATAAACTGATAAAAAATTGATCGTATCATATAATTACTGCCCCTCTCTTAGAAATAACCCATTTTTGGGGAAAGAAGAGATGTAACTTAGTGGAAGGCCAGCTGCTTTACATACAGGAGCTGCTTGTTATATCCCAGCCCTTACTTCTCTCGGTAGGGCTTGAAGGACTCCTCCTACTTTAAGGCTAGATAGTCTAATGGTCAGACTCACTATGAGGCAATTTATTTTGTTCCTGCACAATAATATCATAATATAAAAACTCAGCTTCCTGTGCTCCAGTGGCAAAAAGGAAGATTAGTGATCCATATTCAAATTGCAAAGGATGCAGGAGGCAGGTGATACCTTTATTGGAACACTAAGAAAAACAAAACGTTCTGCGAGCTTTCATGGTTCAAGACCACTTCTTCAGGCATGTATTAAAATGTTCATGGCTGTTGGTCTGCCAAGCTCCATTCTTCTTAAGAACAGCAAAATATTTCATGGAGTTAGGGTGCTATGCCCACAGGAAGCTGGGTGTCTGCTCCCAGTCCATGTGACCCTCTTTGAAGTGTAGCTTCCTTTTGTGGCCAGACAAAGGAATACAGATGCCAGGAGGTAAGGCTTCAATTTGGTATACATATTAGGCATGCATTTCTATTAGTGTTTCTTAGTGATTCGATAAAGGTATCACCTTTATTGGATCACTATCATCCAATACATTTATCATCCAATAAATATCTTTATCATCCAATACATTTATTATCCAACAAAGGTATCACTTGACTCCTGTGCTCCAGTGTCCTTTATTTAATGAAATGTGAAGCTATGACTGAAACTTGGCTACAGTCCACATCCAGTATTCTCCTGAGTGAAACATTCGAATACCTCATGACCTTTAGGATGCTGTCAGGACTCAGGAGGCATATGTCTAGGCATATGGAAGTTTCCCTAGAATACACCGCAGACCTGTCAGCATAGTGTTAATGGTTGCAGGAAAACCATATTGTTGGGGAAAGGTTTGATTTCATATTCTGTCAGCACATTACTCTTCCTCCTGAAAAAAGTTAATTGCTCCTGGGTACTGTAAAGTGCCTTGAGGAATACTTGGTTGAAATGTATAGATATAAAGATTACCATACACATCCAGTATACTCCTTGATGCTTTTTAAGGTGTCATTTTAGTATATATAAAGTATTTTGAAATTCTTGCTAAATCTAGCTACTAAATTATGCAGAAAAAATGTCTTCACATAAATCTTAAATCTTTTTGTACTTAAAGCTGAGATCTTGTTCACATTTACTTTTGAGAATAATCCCTACTGAATTTAGTAACTCTTACCTTTGAATTTACAGTCAAACCTCGCATAAAGAGCGTTTCACTTAAAGAGTAACTCGCTTAAAGAGCAGAATTTTCTCTGAATGTTTGCTTCGCTTAACAAATAAAACCAATCAAAAACTCGCTTAACAAATAAATTGGGGTTCACAATCCCCCCCCCCACAATTGGTCATTTACAATGGTGTTTCGCTTAAAGAGCAAACCCGCTTAAAGAGCAGTCCTGTGGAACGCATTATGCTCTTTATTATTATTATTATTATTATTATTATTATTATTATTATTATTATTATTATTTTGATTTATAAGCGAGGTACAACTGTACATGACACAAGATTATGTTACATGTTGTTCTATACATTACTCCAGATTTCAAAGCTAATTTACATTTCATAGAATACCTGAGTTGGAAGGGGCCTTTTAGGCTTTCTTTTACATGTTGTGTGATGTAAGAGATATTTGAGGGGTATAATCTCCACTGAAAATGATCAGGTAGCATGTGATAAAATCTCTGCTGGAGCCCCTGAAGAGCCATGTATAATCAAAGTAAACAATATTGGTGAAACTGTTTCACTTGGTATAAGGCTTCTTGCTTGCACAGAAAAGTAGTTTAAGCCACTAATAATGACTGTGTGCAGTCAAGTCACTTTTTTTTAATGGTAATTTTTCTCAGGGATTTTTAGGTATAAAGTGTTCAGAAGTGGTTTACCAGTTCCTTGCAAAGAATAGGGCGGCACTTGGAAAAACTGCCATTTTATTCTTCCAGGATTACTGACCTTGTCTGCTGCAGTGTAGAGCAAGGGAAGTTTGGGAAGTTGTGATCTCATAAATGTTGAATTAGGACATGTAATCTCCAGGTATATACTAGTAAGGTAAAGGTTGCCCTTGCTCGAAAGCCAGTCGTATCCAACTCTAAGGTCCAATGCTCATCTCTGTTTATAGCCAAAGAGCCAGTGCTGTCTGTGTCTGCAGATGTTTCTGTGGACATACGGCAGGGATAACTAGACACCAGAGTGTACGAAATGCCATTTACCTTCCCAACAAAGTGGTACCTATTTATCTACTTGCAATTTCTTGCTTTCGAACTGCTAGGTTGGCAGCAACTAGGACAGAGATGGAAGCTCACTCCATCATGGAAGACTCAGCTCTCAAACTCCTTAACTGCTGACCTTCCAGTTGTCAAGTTCAGTATCTATACTAGTACTCATAATAAAGAATAGACAGAGAATCTAAAATATTCACTTATGAAGTATCAGGTCAAAAATAAGGAAATATAGGCGGTGGGTGACTTGGCTGTTTTTGGTTCCAGCTACATCCTGCCTTTCCTTCAGAGAGCAGCAGGCATGGCTTTTTCCGCTCTTCATTTTTCCTCCCAATTTACCCTGCAACGTTGGTCTGGCTGTCAGGGAATAAGTGACTGGCTATTGTCACTTAAGTGAGAGTCATTACTGAGTAACCCTAAATTTTCCAAATCCTAGTTCAGCCTAACTAACAACACCATGCTGGTGAAATGATGAAGGACTTGGGAGTCCTCCAGCTGTTGTTGGGGCTGTAAAGGCTGAGGATGGAAATCTAACATCTGGAGAGCCAAAGTTTCATCATCCCTGACCCCTGGAACAGTTTGTAGTACTTTAAAATTATGAACTGTGTTAAGAGATCTGCATTCATCAGAACAAATCTATGAGACAGGTTACTGTTATTTCACTTTTACAAAGGGGGATATAAGGCTGAGAAGTTGGCTAATGGGCAGAAATAGACCACTGGGAACCATAAAGTAGCACCAGTGTGGGGTTCCTGCAGCTTTATTCTCATTCACAGGTCCATCTCCTCATGGAAATCACTTGTGTAGCCACTTTTCTGTCTTCTGTTTCTTCAGTGGTACGAGGACCAGCAATAGCACGACATGATTAGAGATCCCATACAGCTAACTTTAAAAGTGGTACTAATTGCTTGTCAGTTAGCAGTCTCCACCCAATAAGACTACAAAAAAATTCTCTTGCAATCAGGCTTAGATCATTGCTTAGCTCCCCAAGCATGCAATATTTCCCCTCATATCTAATAGTGATGATAGAAATAATATACACTTCAGTTTGTTCATTTCCATTTCCTCCTGCCTTTTCACACTAAGTACTTTCTTTTCCTTCCTTGCAACTCTGTTGAAGTCCTCTCATTTCCACTTCAATATCTTGGAGGTCAACCACCCAATTCACTGACTGAGTGAAGTCTATTTATATCATAGGAACATTTGTGCAAGGGCAACCTAGGTGACTCATTCTCCTCTAATGGTCCCAGGAGATGCAACATATATGTTTAATATCCTTATTTAAGTTATTAAAATGTAAAAAATTAAACAGCTACATTTTGGAATTAGAAGTCATTTCACACTACAGGATGAGAAACAATGAAAGCCTGACTTATTCACCACCATGTCATCTATTTCATCCTGTATTGGAAAAATGACTGTTCATGAGATAAAGTGACAAATTAGGATGATGACACCCATCCTTTGGTTTGCCTGAGAGCGTGGATTCTGATCCATGAAAGCTCACACTGAAATTAATTTGTTAGGCTTTAAAATCCCACAAATCTTTTATTTTTGGCATGCATATTGAAACTGACTAACATGACTTTGAAAACTGAGAAATGAACAATGGCTCATTCTCTACATCAGTGACTTCTGGCTATACTATCTTTCTGACCGTGATGCACTAATTTCAGGATGCGATGTGAATAAAACCCATAGTGTTATTTCAGTCTAAAATTATCTAAAATTAAAATTCCCTTTAAATTGTTTTTCTACAGTGTAACAGAACTAGTGCTTTTCATTGTTCCTGTTGGAACACCATTACATTAATGTAATGCAATCATCATTACCATCAGTGATAGAATATCTTGGGAGAGTGTAGTGAGTGGTCTCCTACCACTTTCTGAATGCTTTATTTTTAATTTACATGATGAATTATCTTTTTTTATCCAGTGTATATGGAACTGTTGGCAGATGATGATCTGCCTTTCTACTGATATGGTTCTGCATCTCATCCTTAAGTTGAACGTTTAAATTTAGAAAAAAAGTGTTATCAGGATTCTTCTGGTTTTGGATGACTCTGTAGCTGCAAAGATCATTTTCAGCCAAGTGTGCACTGAAAGTTCCAAAGGCCAAGTTAGTTTGGCACATCTTTTTGTACAGTGACCAAGCAACTGTTTTTGACAAACTGTCAAGCAGCACTCTTCCACTGTTGCTCCCTATCAGCTGGTGTTGGGTAACCTGCTACTCTGGAGAAGGAGGTTCCATGGAACCCACATTACCATATAATAAATCTACCCTTTATGCATTTGCCAAAGCTATCAGCCTCATAACCAGCCAAGTTAAAGCCATCAACTTCATAATCAGCAGGAACTTATTTTGACAGGCCAGAGAAGGGGTGTGGCTTTTCAGATGCTGTCAGAATCTTGTTCTCATAGGTCCCAGCCTATGATGAGACTAGTGGCTCAACACCTAGGAAGTGGGACATTCTCCAATGATATGTTAGATTTTCAAAACTGCATTATTTGGTAGATCCTCAATCACATGAAGCAATGCTTTGGAACACACTTGGTATGTCAGAAAGTGTTTGTGGTGCAGGGACCATATAACTTCATTCAGTTATCATTTTTAAAACCAAAATAATAATGTAGAATTAAATCAAGATACTCAGGTATGATGCTAAATCCTGCACCAGATTCTGAAAAATGAAGTAAAGAATCCTTACAAAATTGGCTTTGCATTTTTTTACTCTAATAATTTAATGTATAAGAATATATGCTACTGACTTCTGTTGAAACAGAGAAGAAAGGAACAAATAATTTTCAAAAAGAAAGGATGGCTGTGATATGATAATTTTAATTTTTCATAATTCACAAACATTTCTGTTTTTTCTGGTAAGCAGAGACATGTGGATTCCTCTTCATGTATTTGATGAAGTAGACCATGAAAGTATAGCCATACCAAAGACACTCATAGTCTTTAAAAGTCCCTCAAGGTTCCTTGTTGCTATTTTGTTGAAGAAATGAACACAACTATAATCCTGGAAAATTCTACCCCTTTGACATAGGATGATTTGCTCAGTACATCTATTTTTAAAACAAAACTATAATAAGGACTAGGGGTTATAATGTAACCCCACTTAGGACAATGGGTTGGAATTAGTTATATTTTCCATTCCAGCTCTTATATTTTGAAAGCCACACATACACTTTTGATGGATTCAGATCATTTTGGACAAATAATATAAACAAAATATTAAAACATACCTTTTGTAAGAAACGTGTCCTGTATTGTAATGCTCACAGTCCAAACTAAGCAGAAAAAGAAGGTAATTCCAAAATGAGATGCCATTGTCCAGAATACTTGAGAGGCTGATATTCAGTCGCCTCTGCTTTCCAGCCTGTAGTGCTGATAATAATGTGATGTGATGCTAAGCCACACTTTGTAAGCTTTCAGTGAGGTCCTTTCTTGAGAGCTGCTGAACAGCCACTGCCTATGTGACAGGAATAAACTTGTTGCTCAGTTCAAAAGCCATCCACTGGCCAAGGTCACTATCTGGAAGCACATCCCCCCCACCCTGAAAAACCATAAAGAGCAATCTGGAAAGCACAACTGAATGCTGACTCAGTAAAACATTCATATGAGGAAAAGAGATAACACAATGTTAGTGTTATTCTTATGAATAGTGGGAAGATTTTTCCTTCTGCTGCTGAGGTGCTCATTTTGTGACTATTACTACATGAACACTCGTCGTGTCTTCATCATTCAACCGATTCAGCAGATGTTCAAAAAGTATGCCTTGTGTAAAACTGCCAGATTACAACTAACTGCAAACTGCAAATTAGGGCTGTTTGGGAATGTTCTTATTTTATGTAACGGCTACATGGTTGAACAGAGGAAAAGAACGAATTGCCACCTACGGATGCCTCTAGATCAAAGATTCTCACCCTGCAGCCTCTGGCACCATTTCCTGTGGCCCACCAGCACCTCCACACCAGGAAGTGCCATGTGGTGGAAGAAGGGCACAATGGCGTGACCTGGCCCCCAGCTTTAAATGGTTGAGATTCTCTCTAGAGTCTCCCTCCAAATGAGGCCAAGCATTATTTCATTTTACAAGTTCATTAGGGGGTCATTACAACTGTATGCATTACCCACTGTGTAGGAAAACAACTGGAACCTAAAAGTTTCTTTCCCATTCAGTGCAGTTACAGCAGAATGCAACAGATGTTTTGATTCTGTTTTCATTATTGACTTGCAAATATTCTTTGATCTGAATGTTTATAGTTTTCCTTAAGAAGAAAAATGACCCATCTGAAAGAGAAGGTTGTTCATCACATCTCAGACAGGGACACAGAATGCCCAAGAAAAAATAAAACTGAGTTTAAAATAAATTGAAAGATTGTGATAAAATAATCTCAAAACCAGCATTTTAACCACTAGGCCACCACAGCCTAATACCTTTTGAATTACAGATGTCTTTTTGATGAACCTACAAAAACTATGGTCAAACTTTTAACCAGCTGTGCAGGGAAACAAAATTATTAGAGGGGAAAATGTTCTTATGGCCACATTATACCAAAACATGAACTAAATAACACCACAATGTCATGAAATATTACTAGCTATTTGATGCCATGCATTTATATGGAAGCAAAGGAAATTGAAATAATATTTTAAAATGGCCAGTATTGTGTGTTTGTGGTGGGAAACCTGAAGTTGTGTTGGGAGAGAGCAGTCAAAAATAAGCTTTAGTCTGAAGACATTTGTTGCAACAGTGTGGTATAGTTGATAGTGAGAAGGACTACAAACCAGGAGACCTAGGTTCAGATTGTGCTTGGCCATGGAAACTCATGGCAGGGATGGAACTGGCAAAACCATTCCTTAAAGTTTTCATTTTCTTCGAAAGCCTTGTTAGGGTTGGTTCCAGCTTGGCAGCAAATAACAACAGAAATTAGAGTCAGGTCAGGTGTATTTAAAAGTCCTGCACAGAAGCCTTAATGTTTCTTTATTATTTTGTTTGTACAGGTATGTCCTTTTCCATTTTGATGTAAAGTTTGTATTTCAGCAAAAATTATACAGGTCACTCCCTGTATCCATGAGGGATAGATACCAAGATCTTCTTTGGATGTCTGAAACTGTGGGAAGCAATGAACCCTGCACACATATCTGAGTCATACAAGCAGTGTTAGTGTAAGATGTAAATGCTTCCATCAGTCTTTCATTTGTGTTCATGAAATGGCTCCCACAGAAACACAATCTGTTCTTTTGAAATATTACACCAGGGGTTCCCAACCTTTTTATACCGCAGGCATGACCATGCCCCCCAGACAGTTGAACGGACCGGATCACACCCCTTGGAAGCAAAGGTAAATGCACCTCCTTTCACATTTATGACAGCTGCAGGCACATTTATGGCTGATGTAACCATGTTTACGTATGCATGGGTGCTTTTTATGGCTGTTGTAAATGAATCTGCTTCCACTTCTGGATGCAGCGGCTCAGGCCTATGAAATGGTGCTGTGGGCTGAGGCTGGCCCATGGGCCATAGGTTGGGAACCCCGTATTACACTGTAGGTAGTGGCCTCTGGTGACCAGCTCTGATAATGCACCTTGGAAATATATTACAGTGATACCTCAGACAACGAATTTTAACCCATTTGTACAAAACAATTGCTATACGATGCATGTATCATGCAATGTTTTTTTTTTCGCTAAGTGGTTTTTCCATTTGAGAAATTGTTGTACGATTTTTTCCATAGGGAAATTTGCTGTGTGAGACACCATCCCCCCCCCCCCGGTTATGCGATTTCGTTGCTATACGGGGCGATTGTTGTATGAGGTTCCATTGTATGTATTTCACAGATTTTTCCCTGAATATTTTGAGCACATGAATAAAAGAAAATGGATATTGAATCCAGTATATGGGAGAGGGGCTGCCTGTACTTGCAAACTTTATTGTTTTCGGTAAAAATAGGGTTCAACATAAAGAAAATATGAATCTTTGCGCCTAATTTGATAGTTATAAGAATGCTGTAAATCAGGGTTCCAGTGCCAGGCTCCGGGCTGTCTCAAACTGGGGCATGGTGGATGGATGGCACTGGGAGCCCTGGTGGCAGCCTTCTGCCCTCTGCATGCTCCGCAGTTCTGCCCGGCAGGTTGGGTAGGGGCATAGTCTTCAGACACATCAGATGGGTGGGTGGGTGGTCCCCTCTTCTGCATTGCTTAACTGCGCAGGGCTCCACCCTCCGCCTGTGTGCAGTGTGATTCCTCGCTGCCTGAGTCAGGCAATGTGGCTTCCAGGCACCTGGCCCCTTCCTCCTTGTTTTTGGGCTGCAGCAGGGCTCCTGCGCCCGCCTGTGCACAGTGTTCACTTTGTCATATTTTGTTGTGCACTTGCGCTGTCTGATCCCCCTGCCCCCACTTGCTGATCTGTGAAAAGGTTGTCTGGCATGAAGCTGGTTTGTGGTGCGGGAAAGTTTGGGGACCCCTGCTATAAATGATTTCTATTATATGGCAAAATCCCTTTTAAGAGTTTGTGCACAGAGGAAATAAGCCACCTAAAGGCAATACAGAGGACTCAGAAACAATGCTTTTATTTCCACTTCTCAAGTATGTGATACTATACAGTACAATACTAGAACACCTGTGCAAAGTTTTACAAAAGTTAGTGCCTTTTGAGTTTCTTCTACTTTAAAACATCAGTGCTGTGCACAAGAAACTATTGTGTCTTGTTAAAGCCAAATAAATAAATATTGCACCCCAAAAAACAACCAATAACAAAACATCAAACAGAAACCTTTAAATGGCATTAAATGACTGACCTACTTTTTATGGCTATAAATTCTATGAATTTGATGGCATAGAACATTTCCATTTTTAGATAATGCACAGAGGTGCAGAAAGCTGCATAATCAGTGGTGGGATTCAGCAGGTTTGCACCAGTTCGCCAGAACCGGTAGCAGAAATTCTGGCTGGCCCCGCCCATCCAAGTTTTGAAATAAAGTAGTCCTTATTCAGATGCAATGCAGGGCTTTTCCCCTGGCCACACCCACCATAACACGCCCACAGAGTAGGTAGTAAAAATTTTTGAATCCCATCACTGTGCATATTTTTTTCTTTATGTCAGAGCAAATGATTTGTATTCATTTTAGTCAGTGACTAATAAAAAGCCATTCCTTATTTTAAAATAAAATTTTGTTTGGCCTACAACCTTTTAAACAGGAAAGCAAAGCTTTCAGGTACTCCGTCAAAACAAACATAAAACAAATTGGTGTTTTCCCCCCAAGGATTTAGTAAACCAGTATATTTCTACTGAAGATGGGAAATTCACAAAGCGGCATCCCCCTTTTATAGAGCAATGTATTAACCTATATGCCCTATACTCTTCAATTTAATGTTTGTTTCCTTTAATCATGGATAAGGAGTTAGGTTTGCTTACGGTGTTTCTCACATCAGGTGAAAGCAAGTGCTTTTAGAATTTTTTTTCACTTGCCCTAATGCTAGTTGGACTTAATAGTAACAGAGAATTAGCTGCTAAACAGTAAAGCAGTCATATTGGCCAATGCTGGCTAGAGATGATTGTGGTAGCAGTAGAACACACCCAAAAGAAGCCAGGTCTAGGAAGGTTGCAAGAACTGAAATCGATATTTGATGCTAGTTTTAAGACACTGTTTAACAGCAAACAATGGATAATTCACTGGTAAGGTACCATAGATCTTAGTCAGATTCAAGGAAGCAAGATGATAGCTAAACTTGCTTCTGTTCATTCCAAACCACAGCCATGGTAATGGATCAGGAGTCTGCTAAATTATGAGTGAAAGTAACTAATAGAATAGCCTAAATCTCATTGATAATTCCAACTAAAGTTGACCCAATGGATTTGTGGGATTTATGAAAATCTTAGTTTGTCATTCTACAATTGACTCACTGGGCCCAGACCAGCAATTGTCTTTAGGATTATTAACATAAATATTTTATTTTGTAAAAGTATTTGATCACTTCACATATGACACACCATTGGAAGAATTCTATCATTTTGCCATCCTGTAAACTTCTGAATTTTTACTAAGCTCAGCACTTCATCATTCATCTACAAAGCATTCAAAGTACTGTACTTATGTTCCAATAGACTAAAAAACAGCTCTGTAGCTAATCCTTTTTGGCCAAAATCCTCTCAACCCAGAATATTTTCTGCCATTAAATTATTATTATTATTTAACACAGGAGGCAGCAAAAGCCCCCCCTTTTTTTGCTTCTATATGACCCCCTCATTTCCCCTTCCACTTGAAAACAATGACACACATTCACATCAGCCTTATTAAACATGCTCAATCATATTATTTTACCCCTCCTGATTCTTGTTGACACATATCTATGTGGAATATAACTACTTAGTACACTGGTACCTCGGATAACGCTAAGACTTGGTTCCACAAGTCTTAGCGTTCTCTGGATTTTAATGTTGTGCAATGCAGTAATCACACAACATTAAAAAAAGCCCTGTTCCCTTTCTGAAGAGGAAGGGGAACAGGGGGTCGATCCACCTGCCTCTTTAGAATCCCCACTGCCCTTTCCAAAGAGGCAGGCAGATCGAGCCAAGCACAGGTTTGTTTGGGGAGAGATCAGGCAGACTGATCTTTCCCCAAACAAACTGATTTGTTTGGGGAGAGATTGGGCAGCCTGATCTTTCCCCAAACAAACTGACGCTCACACGCTGGGAGCGCAAGTTTGGTTGGGGAGAGATCTGGTGCACACATGGCTTATCCTCCAACACCCCAGCAGTCCCAGCGTGTGATCAGATCACCAGTTTGGTTGGGGGAAGAATGGGCATGCGTGCCCTCCCTCCAACCAAACCGCCAATCTGAGCAGAGATCTCTGCCTCCCAAAACCTGCAGAGCTGGTCTCCAGCCTTGCAGGCTTTGGGGCAGAGATCAATGTTGGGGAATTTGAGGCAAAAGTTTGCATCGCACAACGTTATGTTAATGTTGTGTGATGCAAATGTTTGCCTCAAATTCCCCGACGTTATCTGGCTTTAGCATTGTCCAAGACAAATGCTAACTGAGGTATTACTGTATCAGTGTTAGACATCCCATTTTCTATAAGTTTCCACTCTCTCTGGGAAAAATGTTTGTTTTCAGAAGTTTCTTGGGTCAAAATTAAAGCCATTCTATACATTTATTTCCTGAGATACTCATGCACATTAAACAAATCATATACAGTGGTACCTCGCTTAAAGATCATAATGCATTCCACGGAATTGCTCTTTAAGCAAGTTTGCTCTTTAAGTGAAACACCATTGTAAGTGACCAATTGTGACTTCTGGTGGTGTGTGTGTGTGTGTGTGTGTGCGCGCGTGTGTGTGTGTGTGTGTGCGCGCGTGTGCGTGCGTGCGAATCCCGATTTATTTGTTAAGTGAGTTTTTGGTTGGTTTTAGTTGATAAGTGAGGTGACCATTTGGAGACAATTTTGCTCTTTAAGCGATTTAGTCTCTAAGCGAGGCGCTCTTTATGCAAGGTTTTATTTATTGTATGGCATAATTAGAACAACTAATTACTTTTAGATTCTGGTTGCTATGCATATGCATGGACTCAACAAATGCATATTTGTTGAAATGCTATTGGAGATTTATAAGATTTATGTAAATCATAGTCATGTATTGCTACCAATTAATGAGCTGTTCCAAGTTAGGTTCTTTCATTTGAGACTTCTGAGATAAAAGAGGCTCCTTGTTCCTCAGTGAGATACAAAATGTAACCATACAGCAGGCAGAAAGCTGTTGGAGATTTCTGCTGGTACATTTGTACTATAATTGTGTAAGAGGCAGCAGCAAATTCCTGCTAATTAATGAGCTTCTGCTTACATTCCTGGTCATACACCAGTCATGTGACTTGGAACATGACCAGATATATAAGCAATAGCTCATTAATTCATGACAATACATGACTGTGAGTTACATAACATGTAGAAGTGCTAGTAAGAGTCACTATAAATCATGGGTGCCCAAACTATGGCCCATGTGGGCCGTATCTGGCCCATGGTGCCAAGTAATTCGACCCATGTCCCCCCCAGAAGCAGACTTAAAACACGCATGTGCATACACATAATGCTGCCATAAATTACCAGCAGCTGTAGTAAACACATTTATGACAGTTGTAGGTCATTTATGGCAGCATTATGCACATGAGTAGGTGTGTTATGTGCACGCACATGTGTATTTTACTTCCGCTTTTGGTGGAACCACGTGACCACCCCACAGCCTTAAAGGTTTGGACACTTCTGCTAGAAATCCTTAAGCTGATGAGTACAATGCTTCCAATTCTTAATTTTATTCTCACCACTCTGTTTCTACCTTGATAGTTTTTAGGCATTTCCTTATTCAGTTTGCAAATGTGCAAAATCTGCTACAAAAAAACCAACAATTTTTTCTATATTGCTTCATATATTCAATTGACTATAGGGCAACTTCAAAGGAATGCCAACATTCCCAATAGACTTCACTTTCATCTTAAGCATTTTTATTTGGAATCAAGTCCTGACTTTTATAAGAGCCACTTCAATGTATTTTGTTTTAAGCCATGTAGCTTTTGTAGCTTGAATTTGTGTTATACTGTACCAAGAGATCTATCTACACCTGTCAAGACAAGAGGTGCCTTTCCTACCCTACCCTTGTTCTGAGAAGCGTTGCAAATACAGCAGAGAATTAGTCCTTCCACTATACTCAGAGATTTTCTTAGTTCCCAACATTCAGAAACAAGAAAAAGCTGCTAATTCTCTTTGGGGAGTGTAACAAAATGATGCTACACAGATTTTACATAATTGTTCTTAGGGAAAAAATTATCCATCATTGTGGCAAACAAAATGATGGGAAAGAGGGATGATTTGTAGCTGTTTTTATCATTCTTCCCTGTCAGGACTATTCATCACACCAGGCAATTCTACCTCTCCCACTCCAGCTTTATGAGTTTGCTTTGGCTTTCACAGTCAATCTAGGATTATTTTTTAAAGAAAGAAATTGCTTTGGGGGAAGCAAAAATCAACAGGAGGAAGAAAAGAGACTTCCATTCAGCTCTGCAACTGTACCCCAACATCACATTTGCATTACAATGGAATTAATGGTTTAAATCAAAACAATTTTCGTCAACTCTTCTTTGCTTCCTCTTTTACCCCATCGACTCTAATCACTCTAATTTCACACCAATGTAACATATTTCCGTTAAACTGGTCTTTGTGGATGCTTTATTTACAGTGAGTTGTTGCTACCAAGCATGATCTGTTCAAGAAATTACGTGGACTCACAGCTCTGTTACACACATTTAATAGTATGCTGTTCAAGTGGAAGAGCCAGATGTGTCTCTGCAGTGGCTACTATATATTAAATGACAGAGGCACTGTAAGTGAACACCTTTTTCTTTTTGCAAAACTTTCTCTTTAAAAAAAAGAAAGAATGGACAAACAAATCACATTCATCCTCCACTGCATTTTATTTTGCAAGGGAGGGAAATGATCATCCTTCCAAGCATGCAATCTCCCCTTCTGGAAGATATAGGACATGTTCGTAGCAAGGACATGTTATTATTCTAGTATTCTTTACTTTTATTTTTGCTCATACTGTACTATCGGGCTTCAAAATACTGATGAAAAACTCTAATCTGAAATTTATAACAAGAATCAATGCTGACGTTTACGTTGTAGGCAGTCTGGATGTGGCATTTTCCCCAGAAGTCATGGAATTAGTGTTCCATCTACAAATGTTCACTCATCAACGCTTTTAGAGACTGAGTGCCCAAACTCAATAGGCTGCTGTCCATGCCGGAGAGGGATGGGATGAACTCTGTGCTGGGGGAGGGAGAAAGCGCTCCCATTGGGCTGCTGGGCAGAGGGGCGGGGTGACCTCTGTGTTGTGACGATGGCACGCGTACACACAGAGAGGGCTCTGAGTGCCCCCTCTGGCACGTGTGCCATAGGTTCACCACCACTGCTCTAAATTCTCATAATTTTAAACCTTTTTCATGTGGTTGTGTTGATATTCAAACACATTAATAAATAACAATTGGCATAAAAGAGAAAACTGCATTTATTGTGTGGTGCCTCTGGTTAGTTAAAAATCACACTGTATTCATTAATCAGATGGGACAGGAGAAAATAAGTAGTGACATACTGATCACATTTAACCACCAGGAAAGTGACAGAATGTTATTTTGCACTGCACACATCAGTTGTAAAATGGGTGCTTACTGGTATACTGTATTACAAAATGACATTTCTCCCCATTCATGCTTTCATTATTCTGTGCGCCGGCCTTGTTGTAGTCCTGTGTTCCACCAGGAAGAGTGCTGTACAGCAGAACAGGTAGCTTTTACTTTTGGCCCATTGGATAATTCAGTACAAGAAAAGAAGTAACTGTATAAAGTGGAGATTCCCAGCACCACGGCAAAAATGATGATCATGGCTGCTACAATCCAGAGAACATTCCAGTGTTTATGTAGTTTGGGGTATAGTATTTGTACATAATGGACAATAACTTCAAGTTTGCTGTAAAATAGAAAATGAAAAAGTAAAAAATGTGCAGATTTAGTCACAAGTCAGATACTCCTATTATTTGAAAGCTATCAAGCACAAGATAGGAACATCTGGCAGTCAGCTGATATCTTTATTAGTTTATATGTCACAGGATCTAGATACAGAATGTCTGTCTGCAGCATAATGAAGATTGCTGTTCAAAATCCTTCTTTTTGTTCAAGTTTTAGAACTTTTCTAATATACAAGATTCTTTTTCAAAACTGACATATTTATATTAACAGAAATAAAGTTAGCAGAAGAGGAAAGAAGCAAGGTTAATTTAATTTGTCAATATACACAACTGATCAGGAGATTGGTATTGGAGTAGAAAATCCCACCTAATCAGATTGGACCTCTCTTTTTCTGTACAGTTACATTTTGAAACACCATACAAAAATATCAGACGAAATTATATTACTGTACACTTTGCTTTCACATAGAGTCCTTCAGGAGTTTTTGTTCTAAATTAGTTTGTAATGAGAAAGTATACCCACAAAACCCCGAATGCTCATTCATATTGCAAATATCTTTTCTCTTTCTTGTCCTCATAATGAACCATATGAAGGAAGCTTAAAAAGAAAACTTCATGTGTAAATACATCCTTTATTAAATTTACTGTATTCACCAGTTCACACTGGTCAGAAAAGAGTAGCATGAATTTGAATAACACAGGGGGATGTCATTTACACATACACATATGCATACACATCTCTAAACCATGGATGGTCAAGCTCTTCTTCTTTCTGGGATTATCCTGCTATAATAATAATTTTATGTCAGAAATTATTCTGGGTCGAGAGGATTTTTGCTGGAGAAACTCAGCTCAGGGGATACCTGAATGAGGCTCCTTTCATGTCCCCAAGATCTCTTCCCACCGAAGTGGTCCCTATTTATCTACTTGCAATTTTTTGCTTTCAAACTGCTAGGTTGGCAGGAGCTGGGACAGAGATGGGCGCTCATTCCATCATGTAGTACTCAGGTCTCAAACTGCTGACTTGCCATCCTTCCAGCTAACAAGGTGAGCTTCTTAACCACTGAGCCACTGCAGCCCCTATTCTGCTGCTGGCAGATGAGATTGTTTCTTAAGAAAGCAAGCCTATCCCTTTTCTTCTATTTCCACCACCCCTCCCAACCACTTAACATTGCCCCCTCAACAAACACACTACCAGCAAAGAGACCAATTACTTTCAGATGCTTGAACTGCTCTCTTGAAAAGCATTTTAAAATCAGGTCAAGGACTACAAGCAATCAATCTGAGGGCCGCAGGTTGGCAACTTCTTCTCTAATCCTATAGTAATGCTTCCTGGGAAGCTGAATTAAGATACTGTACATTATTTTCTTTGGCATATTTCCCCAACTTTGTACCTTCCAGATGCATGCACTGATCCTCCCACCATTCTAACCAGTTTGTCTTGCATCATTACTTCAACTTCCGCCAGTCAACATTGTATTGTGCAACACATGTAGAGAGCAATGGGTCACTCCTTTATGATTAAATTAGAGTTCAGTAACAGAATTTCCTGGCTGATTAGCACAGTTGTTTAAGTACCTGGGGGCCAAAGGTTTTATTTGTTTGTTTATTTATACCCCACCCTTTTGGTGAAGGTACCACTCAGGGCGGCTTACAAACATATAAAACATCACAATAATAAACAAAACCAGGAAATAAAAGCATAATGAAAAATTCTTCTTCTTGTGCCGTATCTGATTCTGAATATTGGTGATTATCATGGCAATTAGCCATGAAGGCTGTCCTGTGAATTTAATGCTGTGGCCTTGCATCTGCCATCTGCATTCCTGTGTGACACCTGTACCACTGATCCAGCTCCGTGAGTCACTTTCTGGTAGAATAAGCTTTGGATTTAGTCCTTGCTTTCCTCACATCTCTAGGTGTGACCAACTGGAATTTATGCATCTGGATACTCCAGGTATAATTTCTGAGGAATAGGTGCTCCCTAAGATAGCATGGTCCCAAACCATTCAAGGCTTTATAGGTCAGCACCAACACCTTGAATCCAGCATGGAATACAATGGGTAACCAATGCAGATTAGTCAAGAGGAGTGTGATATGGTCAAAGTGGCAAATACCAACCACTAGCCTGGCAGCCACATTTTGTACCCACTGAAGTCTCCATACCAACCCCACATAGAGGGCATATGTTGGGGAGGCTCACCTCTCCAGCACAAGGAAAAGGGCCTTCTCAGTCATAGGCCCCACACTATGGAACCTCCTCCCAGTAGAATTATGTCTCCAGGCCCAGTTGCTACCATTTAAGAAAGAACTGAAAACGTGGTTGGGAAAATGGGTCTGGGGACTGGGATTGCCAACAAGCTCCCCTTTTTGGCTCATCTGAGGCTCCCCCCTCCTGTAATTAATTTTTTAATGTTAAGGTTTTGTAGATTTTATATTTGTTTTTAGATAGCAAATGGCACAGTGTGTGTAATATTGCTATATTTTTAAGGGTCTTTTAATTGTTTTATATTCGTTTTAACTTGTATACACTGCCCAGAGTCCATTGGATGGGGCGGTATATAAATCTGTTAAATTAAATTACCAATGTATAGGTTAATGCTATCAGGGATCTCCTTTTGAGGAGTGAGCAGAGCTGGGCTATATGCCCAGTAGCGTAGTATGGAGGGCACGGGGGCCCCACCTGCCCCCGGTGGCACTTTCCAGCAGGTGACAAGATGTCCCAGCAGGAGGCAAGGCAATGCTGTGTCAAGGGCTCAAGCCACAGGGGGCGAGGCAGCACGGAACTCGGAGCCAGGCCAGTCTCGCTTGCCCCCTCGCTGGGGGGGGGGGAGTGGAGTGTCCGCTCAGGTCAGGGAAACAGAGGTGATCCGTCTGATTCCGGATACCTCCACAGGGCACCCAGCTGCACATGGCAAGAGGGGAGGCCAAGCAGCTTCCCCCCTCCACTCGTCCGTGGGACAGCTCGGAATTGCCCCTGGGATAGGTGTGGGTCTTCCTTCCTTCCTCATCTTGCTCACCGTCACTTCCAGCACCGAGTTGGCTCAGGGCTCTCCCACCGGAACCTCCTCTGGGCCAGGCGGCACAGCCATCCTCTCCCAGCCTTGCGTCCAGCAGGGCAGGGCAGGGCAGGGCAGGGCAGTCTCAGGGGTTGGGGTGGGGTCTCCACACACACACCATGAGGCTGCTCGCACTGCTCTGCTCTGTCCTGGCATGAGGGTGAGGAAGAGGAGGAAGGAAGGAAGACTCCTGGGCTGACCTTCAGGGAACAGGGAGTCGTGGGCTCTGGGACTGGCTACCCCTCGGCTGACACTGCAGCCTCCATTCGAGCGCTGCTGGAGCTCTCCCTTCCCTTTGCCTTCTCCGCCATGATGAGTGGTGCTCCGGTTTAGGACTGGCTCTCCTTTTATGAAGGGAGCTGCTCCTGCATCCCCACCTCCTCTTCCTGCCTCCCCCCTGCCTTGCAGCGCCTCTGGGCATGCGTGGGGCCACAGATAAAGAAATGCAGACTTGACCGATGTTGACACCTGATTTTCCAGTGTCAAGGACTGGTCAAGCTGTATGCTCAGACTATGTACATTCTCTCTCAGAGGGAGAATGATGTCCCCCTCTCAACCTGAGACTCTTTATCTCCTATCAGCATCACCTCTGTCTTATCTGGATTCAACTTCAGCCTATTATCCCCCATCCACACCATGACTGCCCCAAGGCACTCATCCAGCTTCTGGACAACATCTACTGCTGAGGTGGAGAAGGAGCAATAGAGCTGAGTATCATCAGTGTACTGGTGAAAGTGAACTCAAGATCTCCTGATGACCTCTCCCAGTGGTCTTACATAGATGATCAACAGCAGTGAGGAGATTTACAACCCCTGAGATACCCCATGCTGTTTTGCCCCAGAGATCAGACAACTCTTTCCTGAGTTGTACATTCTGGACAGGAAGATCCGGAGCCAGGCCAAAGCCAGGCCCCCAATACCTGTCTCAGAAAGTCTGTCCAGGAGATTGGGAGTTTGATTCCCACGGTGTCTCCTAGGGGTAAAGTCATCCTGTGTACTCCTGGACAAGTTGCACAGTCCCAAGGTGACCCCAGAAGAAGGAAATGGTAAATCACTTCTATGTGTTCCATATCTAGAAAACCCTGGAAAGGGTAGTCATAAGTCAGAATTGACTTGAGCAATCATATATTTTAAAAAAAAACACCCACTAGCATGTGACCTAGTATTGAGTACTTGAGCTTTCTTTTGCACTGGAGTTTTACAATGCATTTCCCCCTTTTATTTAACTTTTCTATCAAATCTCTTGCACTTCACAGTGATTTAGAAAGAAGATTGATGGTGTGAAGTTACCCTCTTCTGTTGCTGGTTAAAAACAGTTTCTGTAAGATGCTGTCTGCAGTACAGAAATCATGTTTTACAAACTCAAGAGAGGTTTATTTTTTTGCTTTGTTTCCAGCCCCCTAAAACAGTTAATAGCAGCTGCTATTTGAGGATCCACTGAAAATATACTATTCAATTACGTATTTCATCAGATAAGTTGCTATACAATTTGACATTTTCAGTATAGCTATTTTCTTACCTACATTCTTTGCTGATTTCATTATCATTTTCACCTGCTACACATTCATTGGAGGTTTCCTCTATTTTCTCTTCATCATCTTCTTTCAACTCTTCAAGTTCTTTGGTTTTCTTTAAGCCTTCTTGATAGCTTTAAATATGAAAAAGATGTGTATTTTTCTTATCTATTATTTAAGAGTGGCACCCTTTCTTGAAGTTTAGCTCCAGGCAAAGTCAGCCAAGGTAGTGTAACTTGGTGAACAATCTTTATTCATGAATATAAGGTGTCAACAACACAGTTTAGCTGTCTGGGATTGTCCTAAGACAAACATGAACCTGTCTGCAGATCATGGGGAAAAATCACACTCATGCAAGAAAGAAGGGGAGTTCCTCTTGAAAGAGACAAATCACCAACTGTAGCATAGATTGTGCCCCCCCTTTCCCGGTATCCACAGGTTCTGTAACTATAGCTTCATTTATCCATGAATCTAAATATTCAATTAAAAATATATACAGTAAAACCCTAGTTTATGACCTTGGTCTGGTCTGACAGCCTTCATCATAAACCAAAAAATAATAATAAACCGAAGCACATTTTCCCATAGGAATGCACTGAAAATTTAAAAACGGTCCTGACTAGACCAAAAATAATTTTAAAAAATACAAAAACCCACCCAAAAAATCCCAAAAATGCCATACACGATCGTCCCCCACACCTTGATCAATCCCACCAGCTGGTGAGAGGTTGTGGTGGAGAAAAGGGGGTGTTCTACCCCCTCCTTTTCCCTCCAGCCTAACCTCTACAGTGGAAATTGATCGGGGGGGAAAGGACACATACAGTACAGTAAAGGAAGAAGAGATCTCCTTACCTTTTGCACACTCCTTCTTCTTCCTGAGTGCTTTGTCTGGGCACCAGAGCTCCCCCCATGGTGCTACAGCCAGAAATGCACGCCTGAGCGGCCAGTGCATAATCATGAAGTTCCAGAGAGGTGCGTGTTCCTGGCAGTAGTGCTGTGGGGGGAGCTCAGATGAAGACCAGAATGGAGTGGATATGGTCCCCAGAGTCTGCTGCCGCTGGTAGAAGTGGCAGACTGTGGAAACTGCACCAAAATGCCACCTCCTCCTCCGCGGTAAGTGACAAATCACAACTTCCAGTGGTGGTGGGCAAGTGCCATTTTAGAGTCTAAAATGGCATGGGGCCACCATTTTAGACTCTAAAATGGCACTAGTGGTGTAATTGCTGGTCATAAAGTTAAAAAAAATATCGTAAGCCAGGATGTAATTTCTGTAGAATTTGCTGTCGTAAACCGCGGCAAACATAACCCAGAGCAGTCGTAAGCTGGGGTTATAGTGCATAAATATATATTTCTATGGCACATTACCAGACCTGGCCACTAGAGGCCACTGTATGCAATGTAATGTTTACAAGAAATGGATGCAGACATTTTGGTAGCTCTCATGTAGAAAGACCGAGGCATCCCCACTTCTATTTCTCAGATATGCATGTTAAATTTGGGATTCAGTGTTATCCATGATTTCAGGAATCCATGGAAGGTCTCCGAATGTATACAGGGGGTGACCTGTATACATCAGTATACTTTACCAGAAGAAAACAATTGACTCTTAAGTTTGTTTCTGCAACACACACACACAGGTGTAGCGTGGGGGTCGAGGGGGCAACCTGCCCCAGGTGACACTTTGAAGGGGGCGGTGACGCCACTGCCCCAGACTTCCTGGTTTACAGCACCGGGAGTCTGCCATGTGGATGGGTGCGGGGACCCTCCGCCACCACTCTGGGCCCCGCCCTGGGCTGGAGGGCACCAGGAGGGTGCAAGCCCGATGGTGCGGTGGAGACCAGGGGGCACTTTTCCCTTCTCCGCCACCTTCATCATCATCCTCTTCCTCAGGCTTCCTCTTACGACCAGCTTGTGGCGCCGGGTGGTGCTGCGCAGGGCCTGGGGCCGCCCTTGGTTCCAGGTCGAGAACCAGAGGCTGAGGCGGCGTGACAAAGAGCCTGGGGGGAAAGCCTCGTCCTGACTGGTGCTGCTCCGACTGCGGATGTTGAGCTGCAATTACCACCGGCCTCGCTTCCCGCCCTCCTGCACACCATTGCCGCTGAAGGTGGAGCTGCTGCCGCCGGGCTTGGAGATGGGGTGGCTGTGCGCCTGGGACACCGGCTTCCGCCATGCCACCTCAGCCTCTGGGTCTCAACCCGGGACCAAGGGTGGCCCCGGACCCTGTGCAGCACTGCCCAGTGCCACGAGCTGGCCATAAGAGGAAGCCTGAAGAAGAGGAAGATGACAAAGGCAGTGGAGGAGGAAAAAGCACCCCCTGGACCCCACCAAGGTAGGATTTTTGTTTCATTTTGAGTGGGGGATGGTGGTGGTGAGCCTAGGGGGCCCATGAGTTTGGCCTGGGCCCCAGGTGGCTGAAACTCACCCTTCACCAGTGCGCATGCATGCACACAAACAAACACAGAGAGAGAGAGAGGGAGAGAGAGAGAGAGAGATTATAATAGAACAAAGAGTTTGTATTCAGCCACCACAAAGATAATTAAATACAGGGTAGGCTTTTAATATTTTTTGAGAGTCAGTGAAGTTCAGTGAGGGAGAACAATTAAGAATTAGGAGACTTGGATTCAACTTTCTACTTGACTGTGGAAATGCCTTGGTGCAGTTAGGTGTGTGGCACTGCCAAAATTGCTCTTTAAATATCTAACGTCCTTAGGAACCCCAACTCAGGATTGCCACAAGTTAGAATTAATTTGATGGCACATAACACACAATGAATATATTTGGAAACATGCCCCTGTTGGGCAGTCACATCTGACAACTGTGAATAATACATTTACAGGTATAACGCCTATTCAAGCTCTTAGATCCACTGTAGGCACTGGTTGCTAATGTCACTAAACTCTACTAGTCAGCCCAATTATGACTGATAGAATTTCTAGCTGTACCAGAAATGACTGCAAAACCTCTGGATAATATCAAACCCACTTATTCAGAACCACCTTAACTCTACAAGCCCACATTAGTTACAAACCTGTTTAGTATTGTGACTTCCTTCAAATTGAATCTGAGAGGCTTCTGTAATGTTGTTAATAGAAATGTTCAGTCCTTGTTGAGCTGTTGTGTTCACTAGTCGAAGGACAGGAGCCTTACCACTAAACCACTGAACACCTAGACATGCATTTTCACTAGGTGATTCTCAACTAGCAACTTGATAAGAAGAAATTAAAATACCAGTATAAGCCATGCATTGGGTTAATCTTCTAATCTTAAACAGGATACTTAGCTAGGTTGTAGATATCTTGGCAAGCCACAGGAAAATTCTTGCTTTGGAATTGCTTTCATAATAAGTGCTCAGTGAGTAAAATTTCTTTCAAAGAATCCCTCCTATTTGGCTATACTTTTGTTTCAAATCTATTTTTCAGTTTAAGATAGTTGTTATTAGTCAGACATTATCTTCTTTTGTAGTTATTATTAACAGAAACATAAATACTATGGCAACCTATACTGATGACAAAACAAAGGAAATAAACTAGGGTGTTGTCTTACTGAAATGCCTTCTGGCATTTTCCATGGACAGAATGTCTTGCATCTCAGAATTCTTGGTTTTCATATTAAGATAATCAAGTGGCCTTCTTGGATATGTGGAATCATGTGTAGGTTAATAATTGTGTTACACTTTGATTTAACATGTGGCCCTCTTTAGGCATTAGGAACGCTAATGAAGCCTGCATGTCCCAGAAGGTTAGGCCTCACTACAATAGATAACAAAGGATATACAATTTCATTAAAGCAGAACTGCTTTTTGATAATTTAGTTAGTGCATATTCTTACCCTTTGTTATAAGCTTCCTCTTCTATTTTGGCTTTTGCTTCTGGGTTGATGTCTTCCAAACCAATCTGTGTCTGCCCTGAAGAAGGTGGTTCACAGTCAGGGTCCCCATTTGATTTTCCACTAGCAAAATGAAAAATGAAAAGATAAGTTGAGAGGTAGGGTTTTTTTGACTGCCAATTGAAGATTGGCAGTCTCTTCTTTCCTTCCTCTTCATTCAAATGCACCATTTTGTTGAATGCACAAAAACACAGGCAGAAAAAATATTCTATTTTTGTTTTTAAAATAATGGTCTATTATGTCTCATCATTTTTAAAAAATAATCTTAGAAACCTCACTATTTGAGGCCCCTCCATGTGAAAACAATATACAGCTGGGACTTTATGCATGCAAAGCATGAACTGTGGTTCCTTTCACAGGATATTTAAGCATCAACCAGATGATGGAGAAGACAAGAAAACAACTTATTGGCCAGAATCCTGTTGGGAAAGACTGCATGCATAAGGACAACCTCACAGCATTTTTTCCTTCATCAATTTTTGTCTATCATGGAAGCAAGTACACAACTGCTTTCTTAACCTGTGGATACTAAAAAGTATTACACCTGGCTGGCAGGCAGTGTAGGTAGGTTTGTGACTGTGGACTGTATTTTCTCACATTCTGACAACCCTTTATTAATATACAGTATATATTTGATAGGTTATCATAATGTACTCTGCATATCACTCAAGGGTTTTTGCTGCTTAATGCAGGCTGCTGCTTTTATTTGGGAATTTATTTGGGAACAGACACATAGGCACAGACTTATTGAAAGCAAAAGCAAAAAGCTCACTGTAACACCCTAAGGATCAAATTAGATAATTCTGGTTAAAACATCTTTTAAGAAGGTGTTTTCCCTGAAGTGGTGAAATATATCTGTTTGCCATAGCACATGACTATCCCCAACCATAAATCTTACATTTAATCTGTTTTGGTTTGAGACTGGTCATTAGAAGATAAACACAGATTTAATATGCAAGTCTAATTGCTGAAGCACATATGTACAGGAGACTCCACTGTGGGACAGAAAAGAAGTAAACTGTATTTCTCTTAATACGTAGTTCAAATCTAAGACATAAGTATGAATGGTACTTCACCCCACCAACATCACAACTTGATCGACTTTGTATAAGTCTTGCTACACCAGTTAGATCCCTGTTCTTCGTTTCATCTACTTATGAAGCTGGTGGTGCTACCTGAAGTAAACCACTCTTGGCAAGGCCAGGGGCCCTTAAGCAAGAAAAAGTCAAGAGGCTAGACTGTAGTCCAAAGAACACAGACAGAAATTTTAACAGAGTAGAAATTTATAAGATGAGAAATTGTTGTTTTCTTGGATTCCCAGAATCCTACTGCCAGATTCTTAGAGTTTTAATTTTAAAAATGCTTCCCATCTCTCATAATAAAATGAGTTAAACTTCATGAAATCATATCTTTCACCACTTTCCAGACTGCAGCCTCTCTACTTCTATCTCTTTGGTTCCCATTCTAGTTGCTCTTAGCTTTCTCACTCAACCTTTCCCCAACCTAACTGTTCTCTTTGTCTTTTTCATTTTTCTACTTGGTGTCTTCATCCAGTTTGGCCAGGTTATCCTGCTAGGTCACTGCTGCCAGTGACTCAACGCAGAGTGTTAGGCGGCGGTTAACTAACCTGACAACTATGAGGACTAGCAGCCTTGGTGAAGTCCACAGGGAAGACTGATGGTCTCCAAGTGGATTAATCCCACTTGAATCCATCTTGATGGAGGGCAACAGCTTCATCAATATTGGCCTGGGGCTGAAGAGACTTTGTGTGCCAAAATGGTTCAGGATCAGAAAATGACTTACGGAGCTGGGTCAGTGGTACGGGTGTCATGCTGAAATGTGGACGGAATGAAAGGCCACGACATTATATTTGCACGATAGCCTTCATGGCTGATTGCCATGATGATTGCCAATATTTGGAATCAGATACAGCACAAGAAGAAGAAGCTGTCTTCATGGCCTTAACAATTCCCATTGACACAATTACAGATGAATTTGCACATCCTGGCTAAATTCTACCATGAACAGTCTATGAGCCCTAGTTATCTTCTTGATAATTATATCAAGACACAGCCCACTATATTTCATTTAAACTATTTTTTGAGCAGTTTAAAGGAACAAAGTGGTCATTTTACAAAGCAGAAGGATCCCTTTTAAATCTCCTTGATTGGTCAGTTGGGTAATACACATAGATTTTACTTGAAATAAAATATGCAGGCCAAGGGCATTTGTGAAAACTTTTGTTTAGGTACTAAGCTGCCTTGTTTACTAGAAGCAGAGCCAGCGTGTAAGCAAAACTGAAGATATTTTCATGGTAAAGTCCAAAATCTGCAGTTTTGTATTGGGCACTGTTTTTTCTAATAGGTGCTTGGCTGCTAGGACATAGAGGAAAAAGATACAATTTATTCCCAGATACTGAAAAAATTCCAGTGTTCCTCCCTCCTCTTAATGCAGCTGATCATTGGCAAAAATGAAATCCCTGAATATCTAACAGCCATGGAAAAACTCAACAAACCACCTCAACACAATCCTGGAAGCATCATCAGGATTTTAAAAAGACAATTCTCATTAATTCCAAAATGTCAGCAAGGCATTTCCTTCAAATGTGCTGTATTTCCTGAAGATGACATGTGTTCTGCCCTGGGAGAAAAACTGCCAATGTAATGTAAACTGTTTAGGAAGTACGCACATATATTGAAGTTCCAAAACAAAAGTGCATCCTGTGTTATAACCAGATACCTTTTGACACCCCCACCCCCCACCCCTGATCTGGTCGCTTTGTATCACTTGCTTTAGTTTTAACAAACTTCATTCAGCCAAAATACAACTACATACTTCATAATTTACATTGTCTTGGACAGATGTTAACTCCCCTCCCCCCCCCGAAATTAGTGACCAGTTTCTGGTCAATGTAGGTTTGCATGTACAAATAGTTTTATTAGAACTGATGTTATCTTGTCATATGCCTATTACAAGTGTACAACAACTCTAAAGTATTCTCATGCTTATGGAAATTAAAAGGAATGTGGATGAATAAAATTGAAAGTATTGGGTCAAGCCAATGTTGTCCAGAGTTATTTTTCTCTTTTTTTACCGCACCATGAGTGAAAACAGGGATTTTTTTCTCATCCTCTGTAGGAGGGATAAAGCATGTTTAGAAGCTACAGTTTTGGCAGGCAAGCCAGGAGACTCAAATGATTAATTACTGCACCTTGACATTCTGGGTGAACCAGACTGGACCAAGTAAATGACATTTACCTTGATACCCAGGTGAACCTTGATAAGATTGTCTTGATTATTTGGCTCATTCTGGTAAACCCTTTCTGAGATAAATATTAGTTGTGATAGGATCATCACAGATTCAAACTATTAAGGACTATTATAAAGTTCTATAGTGCTTGAAGGGTATTGTTTGAGCATCATACTTTATCCATTTGATAATCTTGTTACAGGAAAATAATCATCTGGTTTAAAATGATCAATGGGAACAACCTTGATTAGCTCAATTTCTTTCAAAGTTGGTAGTTGACCTACTTAGTACAATCCATAGAGCTAAATAATCCCACCCTCATACAATACTGTACTTAAAAGGGAGTTGGCAGGCCACCTGCTTCTCTGCTGGCCTGATGGTTAATAATATCCTATTCTAAATTATGTCTGTTTGGAGGGAATCTTGTGACTGCAAACCTATCCATACCCAACTTGTTTAGTGAATTTACAATGCTATATATAACTACAGATTGTGGATATGATTGTTCTCCATATGGTATTACCTCATAAAATACTTCACCGAATTCAATTCATCTTCTCTGTGTCTGCTCCAGCCTTATGGAACCTCCTGCCAATTGAGTTGCGTCTCCAGACAGAGCTGCTGCCCTTCAGGAAGGGCGTAAAGACTTGGCTGGCGGGTCATGTGTGTGGTACCGGTTACACGGTGACCCCGGCCTCCTGGCTGATTCGATAATTACCCCTCTCTCTCTTAATTCTTTTAACTCTTTTAAATTTTTATTGGATGGTTCATGGTTTTATCATTGAATTTATTATTGGATTATTGTGTTTTTTGATATTTTGTTCTGCGATATTATGTTAGCCACCCTGAGTCGGCGAGTAGGGCGGCATACAAGTGTGAAAAAAATAAATAAATAAACTTTAATTTAAACTTGGACAATCGCCAGTGTCCTATAGCTAAATTGGGGCCACCGCTAGTGATCCAACAATGATTTTCCAATTGTAAAGGCTTTCCCACTTTTTCCTGAGGCACCCAAAGGCTTCCCCAGGGTTAAAGAGATCCCTAGGCAGCATTAGAACCTGAAGGGGTGATAGGAAGTTTAAATTAAATTAAAATTAAATAGCACCTAGTGATGATGTCAACATCATTTAAATGACATAGTTCTGCCAGCTGGATTTCAGCCACTACGTCTTACTTCTGAAAAAATAGGCACAGGATCATTCTACTTCAAGTCTTCCACCATTTCCTCTCTAGATAACATGAAATGAAACCCACTAGGAATATTTTTCTAGTTGTTGATTGAAACAAAGGAGATCAATGAGCAAGATTTTTGAATTGTCCATCTTCATTAACTAAGACATCCTCATCACCTTAAATTCCTTTAGGAGTTTTATACCAGCAGGAATTACCGCATTTGCCTGCATATAAAATGCATCAGAATATAAAACACACCCTGTTATTACCAAAAAAGTACCTAATATATAATTTAGTCTAAACACAATAAATATATGTGAACTCACTTCTCTACAAGTGCTGGTAATACAGGGGGCACTGTCTGATTGCTCCTTCCATTCGATGACTCAGACTGTGAATAAAAAAAGCCATCCAGTTTCACTGAAATTGCAACATAAATTATGTATCCTATATGGATGTGTTTAACGTACAGTATATTAAAAACTCATCAGTGTTTTCTGAAGAATATTTGATATCCAATAGGCAGTATTTTCTCTATTTTGTTGGAGTGTTTCTATAAGCATCCTTTATTGTTTTAAGAAACTTAGAACCTCTGTCTGCTGGCATTTCAATATATTTTGTCTAATGTGATTCTAAAACTTGTTTTTTTTATCCACATTGCCGAAAACCTTCCCTAACAAATAGTATTAGATTTATAAAAATTGTGAAGAGAATATTTCAAAAGCTCATTATAGTAGAATGTATATTTACCGGTAAAGATGACATCAAAGGAATGGATGAAGGTGATGTAACGGCTGACTGACCAGGTAGCTCAAATTTTGAAACAACAGCAACACTGACTCTTCTTCGAGGCATCTATGATAGAGATACATTACATTACACACTTTGTATACCTTCATGTGACAGGTAAACAAGAACACTGGGTTTTAAATCTGATACAAGTGATACATAAAGCCATGCTGTAGATTTCAAGCAAATCTTAGAAGAACCTATGATAGGAATACAGTATAGCAATTACATAGGAGTACACAGAAAGAGCCTCCTTGAAGATCGTGGTATTTTGAACCACAACAGGGCATACCCTGGGCAACAGCAACCTTGTGTCAGCTAATCTTTCTCATACTACATCAGGTGAAAGGAACTACAGAATTAATTCACAAAAAGGTGGCTTCATTATGGCAGTTTTGCATCTGGTCTGGAAGGAGGAGGAGCAGCAGAAGCAGAAGCAATTGCATCCAGGAATTTCACAGTACAAGAGTACAATCTAAACGTCTCGAAATGTACAATGTCCAGCAACACATTTTTATCTGTTCATTTACATGTTTTGGTTGCCCATAACCTACTAAACTGAGTTTAAGACTGTAGCTTTGAGCAATTAAACGTAACCTGTCCAATATATTTCCACACCTTATGCACAATAAAAATAGTTCACATGTGAGAACTATTCTCCAGTCTGCTATTCTTTAGCTAGGGAAAATCATATTAAATCTGAGTGCTGTACAAAGAAACAAACAGAACAAATTGTTTTGGGAGAGCAGAGACAATTAAAATGTTTGGGAACAAAAGGGGAACATATGAATGGTTTCTGGAAGGAACAGAAGTAAAACAAATGAGAAAAGGAAATATACTGGATATTTTTTTAAAAAAATGGAAATACCAGTTGACAAAGGGAAGAAGCTGATGGATTCATATGGGAGAAAGAAAGTGATTCTTTTCTCACTTTTATCTTTAGCTGCAATTTTAAAAAGTACACACATGTAATTCAGTACACGTGATTTTCTGTTATTTGTTCTGCTTTTTTAAAGAAATATAAGCAGACCTTCAAGGAAACCCTCTAAGTGTTTTACAAAGTTTTTAAGTCCATAAAATACAATTTATAACTGAATAAGGGCAAGGAGTACATGTAAAAGAGTAGCAAAATAAAACTAGCAACAAATAAGCACAAGATCAGCATAAAACAAGCCAGCATAATGCTAATATAAAACCAGTACTAAAACTAGCAGCAAAAATTTGTATTGCCCAAGATTTCAAATTTATTAACAGCATGCAGCTAAAAGTCTTGGGAAAGTATAACAGCCCTTAGCTTGTGCCTCATCTCATTTGGTGTGGGAATCTAGTGAAAGACACCAGCATCATGTTTCTGAGTATGGTTCACTGACACCCCTCTTTTTAAAAAGCACTGGGAATAAAAATGCATATAGTCTTAAATAACTGATTAACATTTGGGATAGTACCTTTCCAACAGAAAGCGACATGGATCTAGATGTACGCGGCACACCGTCTTCTGTACAAAACATAGCAAAGTAAAACAAAACAAACAAAATAAAACAAAAAATAGCTTTAGAAAATTTAGATACCACTACTAAATACTGATAATAATAATAATTTAATGTCAGAAATTATTCTGGGTTGAAAGGATTTTTGCAGAAGAAAATCTTCTTAGGGAATGCCCAAACGAGGCTCCTTTTGTGTCCCCAAGGGCTGGGACAGAGACAGGCACTCAATCTGTCATGCAGTACTTGGGTCTCGAACTGCTAACTTGCCAGCCTTCCAGCTAACAAGGTGAGCTTCTTAATCACTGAGCCTCCACAGCCCCTAATACTGATTATTTATCAGCACTATTTTAAATTTAAAGAATGTGCATACAAAGCAATACTATACATCAGTGAAAAAACAAGGAGATATTTTATTTATTATAACAGTGGAAATATGAAATACTTTCAGTTCATTACACTGTAAACTGATATCTTATTTTCTAATGTTTGCTTTCAATTCATTCATTCATTCATTCATTCATTCATTCATTTATTTATTTATTTATTTATTTATTTATTTATAAAGTGCTGCCCACAGGAATTGTTGATGTTCCCAAAGATCATTTTTGTGGCATCTGAGGCTTCCGATATCCTCCAATTGCAATTTTCTAAAAATGGATAAATCATTGGTTCTTACCCTCCCAGTGGCTTCCAGGAGTGGCAGCTTTTGCTTTAGAGATGGTTGGGGTGTTACCCAAGTCTCACCCTTTGAAAATGTCAACATGAAAAATGGCAGTCTGATTAATTCCTTTTGTTTATTCCCCTAGGTGGGTGAGGAAAATTTGGGAGGCATTTCTAGACCTGGTGGAGCCTATGGCAGTTACTGGGGTGAATATTTGGTCCTCAGGTCCCAAGGATATCAAAAAGAAAGAAGTAAGAGGGTATTTAAAATGTAATAATAAAATAATACATCTGTGTTTTAAAATGTCAAGGAGATTGATTGTTTTACCAGGGGAGCCATAGCTTCTGCTTGAATTCTGACTGGCCAGTTTCTTATACTCCATGAGTTCAGCATGATCCTTTTCATACGTCCTCTTCAAATTTTCCACATACTGCATCATAACTTCAGTGGCCTTTGACATGCGTTTCTCCTGGGGGGAGGGGGGAGGTGAAACAACACATACAGAAACACATTTTCAATATGAAGTAAATGGTATTATTTTGCACTTTCTAATAACAGGAATGGAGAAATATTATGGTGCACAACATATGAATGTTTTAGACCTCAAGTTCTTTTTGTTGATTTAGAAACTTTTCTGCACATTTTGGTAAATTCTTCAAAATGTTCTGAAACAAAGATTCTCCCCTCATTAGGAACAATGAGATTCAATAGGTAGAATTATTTCCCAGAGTCATGTTGCTGTGGCCGACCCTATAAGTGTTGAAGACACTTCAGAAATGTTGAATACATTTCTCACTATCACAAATTCTTTTGAGGTTTGTTAATCATTTATCACTCTTGGACAAGATGGGCTGAAAATACCTTATCATACACATATACAGTACATGTTATTTGTAAAAAATATATTTTTGTCTTTTTAAATTAGCTTCACCCACAAAAGTTCTAATCTATGCATTAAGCTGCTAGACTGAATATTTTTTTAAAAAATTGTGGCTCCGGATGTTTAAATGCAAATTCTGAAATCTATTTTTTAAATACAATAAAAGTAGATTTGTGCTAGGCCAGCAGACATTCTCCTATAGGTAGCTCCAGTTCCAGATTTCCATTTAACCTTTAAAACTATAATGAATTTGGAATTAATGGGTATGTGCTAGTCATGCCATTTTGCTTCCTGAGACTAAAGATGAGATGATACTCTCCTATTTCTCACAAATTAGCTGACCATGATGGCACTGGAATCTTACTTTGATACTGAGTGGACAATGAGTATCTCCAGACAGCCTCTCATGGGGCAATCTGAGCTCACTCATTTTGGATTGCTTGGGGACGGGAAGGGGTTAAATTACATTTAACCCTCTCCCCTGTCCAAACACCCCATATGCCCATATGCTGAAGGAGATGATCAGCCACCTCACCATAAGCGCAAATTAAACGCTTTCTCTGCTCCTCTACAGAAGAGCAGGGGAAATGTAATCATTTTTTCCTCTTCCTAGCCAATTATTATATTGCTGCATCATTTAGAAGGTAATTCTCCACCCCCATATTTTTCTCCTTTTATCGTCAATTGAAAAACTCCTCAAAGCAGTACTACAACGATCAGCTAGAGGGGCAAAATAATTACATTTTATTCAAATACCCAATACACTATGCTGAAGGAACTTGTTAGACCCTTCGCAGCATATTTTTTAGCCTAGAAGCAGGCTCTGACGCACTGCAAGTCTCCTTTATTCCTAGCATCTGCAGATGATGGGAATGGTGTATAAAATGAGCACCATTAAAAAGTAGAACCCCCTGATGGATGTTCAAAAAGCACTCGGGGGGGAGGAGGTTGCAGTGCTCTAGCATTGATGATATCTGGATGAATGGGATACAGAGTGACCCATGAGAGCTCAAAAGAGCAGGCTGAACTTCTGTCTGGACATGCTCAATATATACTGCCACAACTAAAGACATTAGCTTAGCTTAAGGGATGCCAGTGGACCCTCAAGTTTTATCCCCAGTACCTCATCACCATTACATTTTTACTCAACATTTGCTGACAAAGGCATCTATGTTTACTTTAGAACCATGAATGTGGTTCTGGATTGTTGCCAAATGTCCTATAAAGTTTAATTATTTCAGCAATAAAGTCAAAGAAGATACAGCAGATTCAGTTTTAAATGCCTTACCTGGCGAACAGCTCCAACCATCTCAGCCCTACTAGATAGTCGTGAAGCCAAACGATGAAGCACAGCAATATCCTCCAACAACCTCTGGTACATTTCTCTATGTTCAGAATGATGCCATAAAGAAGCAGAAGACTGTAATGACAGCATGTAAAAATTTATCAATTGGACAATTCAGAATCATGTAGTCATGTGGCTAACAGAATAATTCCGAAGCTTTTCTCCATAGACAATTCAAAGGGGTTTTTTTTTTTGGGGGGGGATTAATTAATTAATGTTTTTTGGCATGTATACCACCCATTAATGGACATCCACTATTATGTGCCATTTACAAACACTGAACACCCCCTCCTACTGCCAAGAATCAACACTGTACAATAACACATAACCAGTATGGCAATACAACAACATGAACACACACAAAAAAAGAGGAAAACCTAATTTTAAAAAATGATATTAACTTCTGGAATAAGTTCCTGAAAGCTGCTTTATAAACTTCTGTCTTTACTAATTTCTTAAAGATTAGGGGAGACAGGGCCATGCACACCACAGGGGAAAAGTTTCTTCCATATAATAGGGGCTACTACCAAGAAGGCCTAGGTCCTCGCTTTCATCTTTTTTAGTCTCCCTTGTTGCGGCCACTTTTAACTGTGTGGATTGGTAGGAGTATGTGAAATGGGTACCTATTTTATGGAAGACATGTACAGTACTGACAAATATCAAAGTCTAAAAAAGAGCATTCTCGGCTGCATAACTGCCAATTCCTTCAAAACACCTAAGCAAGGCTTCAAATTCCACTATTAAACATCAAAGCAAGAATTTGTATTCTGAATATAATTAAGAGTATATCATTATGTGTTCATAGTAAAGAATTAAACATTTATGTATTTTTTAAAAAGCCAGTCTAAAATGCCAATCTATGTGATTTCAGTAAAATATTGGCATTATAGTCCATCTTAGTGAAGCTCTTTAAAGAGTTCAGAAATAGGTAGACTGTTTAAATCCAACTGTGACAATATCTGCTTTGCTAAATTAGTCATTTAGCAAAGCTTTTCCTTATTAGTCTTTGTTTTAAACTCCAAGTACTGTATCTAAGTTATTCTGACTCACATCTTTTTGCACACAAAGTAGGAACCAAAGATTGATATCTGTGTTTTATGAAAGACTCTATTCTGACAGGTTTTGATGCCAGAATATTTCCAAAGGAATCAGAGCAGGAACTGTTAATCAGAAGTGATACTATTCTAAACACTTTACATGTTATCTTATGTTTCTTGGTACTGCTGCCACCATGACAAATCTGCTTGTAATGCTTTAGATAAGATTTTCAGGAAACGTACACTTTCCCTAAGGGACAATGGTGGCTTAGTGGTTAAGATGCTGAACTTAATGACTGGAAGGTTGGCAGGTCAGCAGTTCAAGACCCAAGTACTGCATGACAGAGTGAGCTCCCCTCTATGTCCCATTTCTTGCCAACCTAGCAGTTCGAAAGCAAGAAATTGCAAGTAGATAAATAGGCACCACTTTGGTAGGAAGTTAACCGCATTCTGTGCACTCTGGTGTCTACTCATGCTTGCCATATGTCCATGGAAATGTCTGCAGATGCATACAGCGCTTGCTGGCTCTTTATCTGTAAACAGAGATGAGCACTAAACCCTAGATTTGGATACGACTGGCTTTTGAGCAAGGGTGAACTTTACTTACACTTTTTCTAACAGACTCCAGGAAACTGCAGATTTATTCCTGTGTGCAAACCACCCCCAATTGTTGATCAATCAAGCAGTGACAAATAAAAAGAGATACAGTGGTACCTTAAAGAGCATAATGCATTCCACAGGATTGCTCTTTAAGCGAGTTTGCTCTTTAAACAAAACACCATTGTAAGTGACCAATTGTGGAGGGGATTGCAAACCCCGATTTATTTGTTAAGCGAGTTTTTGGTTGGTTTTATTTGTGAAGCGAAGCAAACATTCAGAGAAAATTCTGCTCTTTAAGCGAGTTACTCTTGAAGCGAAACACTCTTTATGCGAGGTTTGACTGTACAAGTATGCTATGTGAGAGGATCCAAGGAAGGGCTTTAAAGTTCAGCTGAGTTTGGCCATGTCTCCTCCCACAAGCACTGTTAGCCACTTTAGAATGGATGGCCAATAGCATTGCCCGGAACTGTTCTCAGGCAGAAGGCGCCCCATTTCACCAAGTTGCAAACTGGGTTCTTGCTGGTGAGTATGCAGGAGGAACCCTTGCTTTTCATTACTGTATATGAAATACACTGTCAATTGTAAAAATAGAACATGTTCAGTAATACCTTTAAAATAGAAGTAGCTGCACTAAATTCTCACATGCATGAACTCCACTGATGGTTTACCATGATCTTCTTACCGTGATAGCTGCTTTAAAATTGTCTAATTCCTTCTCAGTGTTCTCCTCAGCAAGATTTCTCTCCCTCTCTGCCTGGCTAATTCTTGATTCCATTGTATAACTATCATTTCTGAAAGCCAGTGACAATTGTATGAATACATTCTGTCAAAGAAAATGAAAAGTCCTGTTGAAATGTGTTAAACCAATTATAACGAAGCACTAAAAGGTGCATAACAATAACAAATAGTCAGGATTAAGTTCAAAGAAGCACCAAATCTCAAGTCTCTCCTGAGTCTACTCCAGTAAGGAAGCCAGTAGAAAGGTTCATTTTGATTATTATTATTTTGGACTATCAGGTACATACTTCTACTATTGCATGTAGGACTCAGGACTTACAGAGAACGAAATAGTGCTCACCTGGACAAATGGACCAGCTGGTAGGCTTCATACTTTGGACAGACCTAACTTCCAGTTTAAAGTGGAAGCTGACTTGATGACTGCTGGAAAGTTTCCTCTTCCAGTTGGAATTTAGGCTTAATCAAAGCATGAAGCCTGCTGCCTGGGGCTTCTTTCCAGATGAATATAAATTAGGTATCTGTGAAGTCTGTGTCCTGCAGGTGAGACTTCCAGGAAGTATAATTATGCCATTGGTAATAAAAAAATAAATAAATAAAAATAAATCCAAAATACACATCCCCACTGACTTCTTCAGTATTGTTTTCTGATAACTAGAAAATATAATACAGTAAAACCTCATATAACACTAAAACCTGGTTCCACAAGTCTTGGTGTTATATGATTTTTAGTGTTATCTGATCCTCTATGGGATCCATAGAGATACATTGTAACCACACAGGCTTTAGCGGTTGTTATCTGAAGCATCCCATAGGATATTAATGTTATCTGATGCAATTCTTCCCCCCAGATTCCTTAATGTTATGTGATTTTAGTGTTATTCGATACTAATGTTATATGAGGTATTACTGTACAGTTGTGCATAATGTGTTCCACAGGATTGCTCTTTAAGCGAGTTTGCTCTTTAAGTGAAACACCATTGTAAGTGACCAATTGTGTCTTGGGGGGGGGGATTGTGAACTCTGATTTATTTATTAAGTGAATTTTTGGTTGGTTTTATTTGTTAAGGGAAGCGAAAATTCTGCTCTTTAAGCAAGTTACTCTTTAAGCGAGGCACTCTTTATGCGAGGTTTGACTGTATTATTTGAAGTGCCTTCGGTGGTAGTTAGTTGAGTGCTTGATTGGTATGGCTCAATGAATGCTGTCACTTTGGCTCATTTTCCTTTGGCGCATTCCTTTTTTTGTTATTCTAGTTCTTAAAATAGTTGCCCTGTTATTTGTTGCTTTCAAAGCCTTCTTGGAAGGCAGCATGTGTATGCTATTATGGACAGAAACATAAATAAGACTCATTCTACTCAGGATCAGATTTTCTTCAAAGCTAGTTTTCAGAGGAACTATCTTGCATGGATGTTCCAGACCACAACAGGGGAAAATAAACAGAGTATGTACATTGTACCTTGTAGAAACAAAAGCTACCACCAGGTTCAAGAGAGGGCCAGAAATTTTGCCTCCCTTGTTTATAAGATGTTTAAAAATACTTTGTTTCAATACACAATTAGTTTTCTTGGGCCAAATGATGGCCGTTGTATTTCCCAAGCAATAATCAGTGCATTCTTGAAAATATTATTTAAGTAATAGCAAATTTAATACAAAATGCTACAATATATGTTATGGCAACATTTTTTATTCATCCAACTTTTATCAATCTCACTGTGCAATATTTTTCTTCTTAGCCAAACAATACATGGCTTTCATTCTTTTGACTTATATTTGTTAGAATCCTTGGCTAATGACAAAAAAGGAATTTATTTGGATTCCAAAATATCAGAACAGCATGTCTGTTTCTTTCATTTCCTCTATTAACCATTCTAGAATATACAGATATATTATGTGTAAGTAATCAACACGTTATTGTTTTATAAATGATGTCAAAGAGATTTCTTTAAAAACATTTTTACTAAATCTTCCCCAAAGACTAAGGAATTTTTAAAAACAAAATTATGATTAGCATTATATTGCATACAAAACTGGATAGCAAACAAGGTTAAAATTAGTTAGATTTAAAATAGTTACCTCGACCTCTCTTTCAGTAAGTGGAGGTGAACTGCAATAAAAACAGATATAAAGTATAAAGTTTGGGAACAGACAATACAGCAATACCCAGTACATATCTAATAGACTAGGTCATTTTCTTCAAATAATGAGGGGTCAGTTAAATTTCAATATGCCACAAAAAGAGAATAGAAAAACATATCACAAAGGAATCCAACAAAAATCGATCAAGTTCTAAATTCATTTTTCTATAAATAACTCCAGGAAATCTCAGTAGACTACAAGACACTGAAAGCTCAATTACTGAAAAATAACTTTTGTAGAAATATTCATTCCCACCATTTCCTGTTTTACGGGAATATTTTATAAACTCATAGGGAATCAGGAATGCTGGTTTTTACTAGAATGACAGCAACTGCACCCAAATATCATAAATAAGCCATAACAAAAAAAGCTAAAGCAGAGATTCTCAACCTGCAGCTCGTGGGTGGGATGCAGCCCACATCACCATTCCATGTGGGGCCCCACCACCTCTACCACACCAGGAAGTGCCATATGGTGGAGGAAGGGCAAAATGGCTATCTGGCCCCCAAAGCTGTCTGAGGGAGCATGACCTGGCCCCCGGCTTTAAATAGTTGAGAACTCTTGAGCTAAAGAATCCAACTAATTAATAAATGTGGCTTACTGTTCATCAACATAAATTTTAAAAAAGATGCAGGAATAGATGTAGAGAGTCTATGAGTTCTAGCTAGCAATTTAAAATATTTCTAGTGAATCATAAATACCAAAAACCTATTAGCTATTCATGCATGCACAAGAGGAATCGTGGAAGTTACTGTAATGAATTATTGCTAATCAACACGGTGACAGTCATATGCCCAGACATGTGCCAGGTACACAAATGGATATATGATGCATCTCAATAATTTAGCTGCACTGACTTCTGCAGTTCTTCTTGCATGTATGTACATATGCAGCCAAGATTTTGACCAAACCTTGGTACCTTTACCAGTGATTTAAAATGACCAAGCGAAATGCTCAGATAAAAAATACTGTATAGCAAAAAGCTTGGTCTGAGAAATTGGCCATTTCAGTTTATCTAATGAGTTGGCTCAGCACAAGAAAATTTAGAAACAGAACCTCTTACATTAGAATGTCATATAGTGACACATTTAAGTCCTATGCAGGAACTATTGCACCCAGAGTTTTGAATGTACTTAAGTCTGAGTGCCTACCGGATCCACTTTTTTCTTGGTATTGCCATGAGATTATCATCAAGTCTGAAGAGGAAAGGCTTCTGCTCACAAATAAGAGTCCATATTTTCCAGTATTCTTGTTGGTAGTACAGAGAAACCTACACATGAGCAGAAATATTTCTCTTGAGACTGCTATAATCATATTAACAGCGCAACACCAGGGTGTTCAAACCACCAGATTCAAGAATGCCTGCTAAGAGCTTCAGTGAAAATATACAGTGGGGAAAAGGTTGACAAGTACTGTACAAGTAAAAGCATCCTAGCAGGTAGGTTTACTTATAGTTTTTTAAAACTAAAATGGAGTTGTTTTCTTGAGCTGAAAATTTGAATAACAGAATAGGCACCTGTCAGTATATGGTGCTGATTAGCCTGTTGTGGTTTTTGTGTGTGGTTAACATTTTATTTATGTACATTTAAAGACATATACTATGTAATTATGCATTATACACTACATTAAAAATATATATGAGGGCCTCGTAAACTTGCATCGTTTTGGCTTTTATCCTCAGGTTATATTCCGACACATAATTTATTCCCTAGCATTTATTTCTTGGCAAACACAAGATGATTAGCCTCTCAAAAACTAAGCAATATTTATATAATGTCAGTTTATTGTTTAAGCCCTGAGCTTTATAAACATAGAAAAAAACTCTTTCATTTCCTGAATTGGTAGGAAAGATATCACATTTCTTGAGAAGCTGACAATTCCAAGATACTGCTGTATGGTCATTTATGAGCACCACATCACAGTAAACAATACAAAATGAACACAGGAAATAACACTTCCTCAATTTCACTGGTGTGTGTGTGTGAGAGAGAAACTCAGTAAATGTACAATCAGGATGCAAGGTCATATATGTTTTGAGCTCGCTGGCCAACTGTATTTTCTGTTTAAAGAATGATTTTGTTACTGCCAAAAGCACCAAACTGGAGTTCTCTCAAATAACAATGGCTCTGGTGATATCATTTGTGATCATAACTTTGCTTTGTCAACTCAGCATTTTTATGAACACACATGCCCTCTTCGTTCATCCTACCCTTCCTCAGAGTAGGATACAAGAACTCCACTGTCCTCATAATATCCCTTTGACAGAGATTAGGTGGAAAGGATGTAAATGGCCTGAGGCAGGGATTCTCAACCTGTAGCCCATGGGCTGACTGCAGCCCTTGGCACCATTTCATGTGGCCCACCACCACCTCCGCCACACCAGGAAGTGCCATGTGGTGGAGGAAGGATAAAAAGGATGTCCAGCCCCCGAAGCTGTCTGAGGGAGCATGACCTGGCCTCCGGCTTTAAAAGGTTGAGAACTCCTGGCCTAAGATGAATGTCAGCTAGGCCTGGTTGTAAGATGATAAAATCCCAGTTTCCACAGCCTGGGATTAATTGTGCATTAATTTTTATCACACTCAGTCAGCTCACAAGATAGGACGACAGGAGTGGCAATTTAATAAAAAACCAGGTGCAAAACTGTTGTTATCTCACTTCAATGGAAATAAATCTCTCCTTCAGAACATGTTCTGATGATGGTATGAATGTCACCCATAAATGAGTTTACCTTCCTGGGAGAGATGTATGCACACGGAGTTTTCGTAAAAGAGTGTCGGGAATATTAGGCATGACGTCACATCTGTTCTTTGACTCTTCCTCATCCTCTGACAAGAAGGGGACTGGTGAAGACCCTAAGGAAGATTTAATAATTTATTGGCTTTTGCTATCTTGCTTCACAGGGAACAATGTTTCAATATCATAATGTGAGGAGCAAATATATGAAATAAACTGTGGAACGTTCATGGGTACACTGATCTTCCCTCTACAGAACCACTTCAGAATTAGATTAATTCACAAATTACTGACTATTAAAATCCAGCTATTTAAGGTGATTGTCATACAGGATTCTACTATTTATTAAAAATAATGAGGTGAAATGGACTTTACCATTGAAAAAGTAATAGGTTGGGATATTGTTTTAATTACCCAATCCTGCTCTGTACACCAATTGACACCAGTTTTAGTTCACTGATGTCTTTTAATGCAACTTCCACTGCAATCAATGTAACCTGTGTGCTAAAGTTTTTTTAAATCATAAGGGTGCCAATCAGATGAAATGCAAGAGTGTTGTGGGGCTAGTTTCAAAATTAAAAGATTTTACACAGACTTTCATGCACATACTTTCATAGTCTTCCTACCAATTAATTTATCCTATGGCATCAGAGATGGCTTTTGATTAACTTTTGATTATTATCTGATATTTATGCTTATTGAATCTTTTTGATATTGTAATGATATTGTGATATTTTGATGTTTTGCGGTTCTGATACTGATTATTTATGATATTTACATGTTGTGTTAATGAACTTGTAACTTCATATGTATTTGTGAACTGCCCTGTGTCAGTCTTACAAAGTAGGGCAGTATAATAATAATAATAATAATAATAATAATAATAATAATAATAATAATAATAATAATAATAATAATAATAATAATAATAATAATAATAATAATAATAATAGGGAATATATGGCCTCAAAGTGTCGTTCAACTTCTGTTCCCATTTACTCTGCAAACATGCTAAAATGTTGGGATGATGGAAGTTAACAGGGCAAGAAAATGTAGGCCACATGTTCCCCAATAAGAAGAGGTTGCAGATGAAAAGACTTTTTCTTGATACATCCCAGTAAAGGTTCTAGTTTCAGGAAATAGTTGTGGTTAACAGAGTGGAGCCTCCTCCCTTCTCCATCCCAAATACTGTACTTGTTCCTATCAGTTTCCCTCATATTTCACCTCTTTCCTGTTCAGCGGCTTCACTGAGGTCAGGGAGCTTAAGTCCAACTAAATTTTGATTCCGCATTAATATATGCTCCTAATGAAAAAGGAAAAATAGCCTGAATTATTTCTTAATAGTTTAACAACTTCAGCAACAGTAAAGCAAGCACAGTCTTATAAATGCATAAGAAACAAATGATGCAAATGGTAATCATTAATGGAGTCAGCAATTAAATCAGCAGTTACAAAATATTTCTTAGGAATTTATGCCTTACTCTTCAATATAAAATACTTCCATTGTTGTTCACAACATAATAAACAAAAATGAAATTATCCTTAACAAATGCAATACTGTTGAATGAATGAATGAATATTTATTAATTGATTAGTCTTTCGACCTTATCAATAACATAAGAGTTTAAAATCTGTACAATGCAATAAAGTGCGATAAAATACAATAAAAATACAATAAAAATACAATAAATGCAATATATACATACCTGAACTACTTTTAAAGAATGTAAACTGGAGAAGGTCCCTAAATACAATTAATTCATGCATATCGATAGTCAGATAAGTGAATCTCCCTTGCAGGATACCCCAATTTGATTGACATATTCGATTCTTTTAGCTGATGCCTTAATTATAAACTTGGCAGTTCTACACACAACGTGGATATTAGAGCCCAGAAGGAGATAAGACAGTTTGTTTTTTGAGTCCCAAAAAGTTGTTTTTTCCAATAGGGATGCAACGTATTTAGATCTAATATCAGTGTACAACTGGCAATCTAATATAATATGAGAGCTATTTTCAACATTTGGAGACCCACATATGCACGTTCTTTCGTGATATGGAAAGTGGTGAAAACGCCCATATCTATTCATGGACTCTAATAGCTCGAATCTGGCTCTATAATATGTCCTTCTTAAAGGATAAGTGAGGCGCATCAAAACATATTTTTCTATTTGAAATGTAATTTTGTTAGCCAGCAGCCACCTTAAAGAACCATTTTTGGCCAGTAGTTCGAAGTCAGATTGTGCACTGATATCTAAGACTCTCTGTTTAAAAATTTCCTTGGCCTGAGTGGCCACTGAGAGCAAATACTGAACTGAGAACCCATGGTGAGAAATTACTTCACAGAGTTGATTAACCCAGGACTTGGGATAATCCCACTTTATCTGTTCGGTTAAGCATAATTTGGGAAGCCTATTTGAGTCCATTGATTGGATCCTCAACCAATATGACAATGTTTTAAATACTAAATGGCTATATAAGGAGTGGAAGCCCAATTCTGCTCTGACTGCAGGAGCAGACGTGTTGCTATCAGTTCCTAAAATACTTCTTAGGAACTGGGACTGTAAAATGATGTGAAAAGCAGTGCAAGTGTTTTACTACTGACAAGAGTTTTAACCCTTTAAATTTTTAAATTTTTAAATGTAATCAATGTGTTTTTAACTGTGTTTTTAATTTTTGTAAGCCACCCTGAGTCTTTGGATGAGGGCAGGGTATAAATGTGATAAAATGAATAAATAAATCTCATTTAGAAGCTTAGAGGCTATATATTAAACACAGCCTAGTCCAACAGTTGTGAGGAAGACATTCCACCTACAACACATTAATGCATAAGCTGGCCTGAGTTTACCACAATGAAGATCACTGAAACCAAGATATCTCTGTTCAGGAATGACTTCAGTTGGTCTGTTGATGTTAATCGACACAAAATGTTCAGTGTCATAGAGGCCACGACTTATGCCTCTCTGGCCAAGTTCATTTAGACCTTATCATTCATAACGGAGCAGCCAGTATCCTCTTGCACAGCTCTGCCAGCACAATGGAACTAATATCACTGTCAGCCACTAATCAAAGAGCTCTATTTGTTATTTCAGGATTTACATGTCTTCCTATCACTACACACAAGCTGCATAAATCCCATAATTGAAGAAGAAACTACTGGGCATAGCCAGGATTCTAGATGTGTAATATGTGTAATATATAAGTAGCCGGAAGCTTGAGGGTGGGAAAACTGCTAACTCAGGGTGGGTGATGCCCACCATGGCCACCCCCTGGGTATGGCCCTGCTGGATAGCTCAGCGGTGTAGATATCAGGCTGCAGGGCCAGAGGTTTGGAGTTTTATTCTCCATTGTGCCTCCTTGACAGTGGCTCAGTGATCCATAAAGTCACATCAAGTTCTACAGTTCTAAGATTATTACATATTACTACAATTAGCATCAATTTGCTGCTGGTAGTGATATAATTCTAGTTACACCAGTGGAACTCTGCAAGAGAGTACTAGGTGCTACCTTAGGGAAGTGGCATGCCATCTACAAAAGGCTGGAAAAGTCAGGTAGGAAAACTCACTGTCACAAAACTTAACAATAAAAGAGGATGCTGGCTGCCCAAACTGAATTGTTTTGAGATGCTGGTTGCTTCTACTGCATCCCACTGAACACAAGTGAATACCCATTGAACAGTGAAATTTCAGTCATGTGTATTTCCTCCAAGCAGCTTGTAGAATGGATAATAAAGGACAATATTAAAATATAGCATTTGAAATGCAACTAAAAAAAGCATTATTCACTTTAAATACATGTCCTTCAGACTACCAATGATACAGAAAGGATGTCTGAGTACTGATCTGTGGTTTGAGGAAATGGGTTTTTAATTGTTGTTAGCCGCCCAGAGTCGTTGCTCGGTTGGGCGGCAATAGAAATTCGATTAAATAAATAAATAAATAAATAATCACAATGTAAAGATGGGGAGCCATTTTTCAGCTTTATCTGCTAGATGTGAGAAGAATAATTCCAGGGCACATTATTTGCATGCCTTGGTTTTTCTCAGATTTGTTCAACCCATTGCAGAACTCAGGTCTTCATGGATGTCTTTTTGTTTGCTTATTACGAAAGAAAATCCCAGGGCTGCGATGGCTCAAGTGGTTAAGACACTGAACTCAAATACTGGACGGTCAGAGTTGAATTCCTGGGTACTGCAGGATGGCATGAGCTCCTGTCTCTATCCCAGCTCCTGCCAACCTAGTAGCTGGAAAGCAAGAAATTGCAGGTAGATAAATAGGTACCACTTCAGTGAGAAGGTAAACAGCATTCCGTGCACTCTGGTGTTGAGTCATGCCTGTCACATGTCCACAGAAACGTCTGCAGATGCAGACAGCGCTGGCTCTTTGACTATAAACAGAGATGAGCACTGAACACTGAGCACTGAGTTGGATACAACTGGCTTTCAAGCAAGGGTGACCTTTACCTAAAGAAAATCCCAGAGCTTAGAACAATCCCCAAATCTTTCCCCACGGTATTGCCAAAGGCATCCTTTAACAAAATAGAATCCTTCCCTGTAAATAGGCCAAAATGGAATCCTTCCATGTCTAGGCCAGATGTGAAACTACCAAAATGAAGGCACCTGTTGGTGAGTTCATTCTGTAGTTCCTTTAGCCTGAGATTAGCCAGCAACACAAAGTTACTGTTACACCCGATTGTGGTTCAAAAATACCACAATTTTCAAGGGGGCTCTTTTTGTGTACTGAAGATGTTATACATTATTTATTGTTCTGCCTCCTGTATTACTCAGATAAAACTCTACAGGATATAGCAGTAACAATTATTGGCAGATAATCAACACTGTGGCTTCATCCAGATGGTGTGTTTCTTCCTCCCTCTTTCATGCTGTGTAATGCTTCTTGGTGCAAAAACAGTCCATATCTCACCATGGTTTCTATCCACACTTCTTTCTAAAACCCACTTTTCCTTCTCTTTAAGAAGTCAGCAATATTTAAAGAAATGGTTCAACAGTACTTCAAAAAGCTTGAAGAAATTTTAATGACCTTCTTTGCAGCAATGATTTGTTGCAAATTCAGTTCTGAAATCTGCCCCCAAAGCAGTTCTTAAATAAATAAATAGCAATCTTCGTGCTGTACTTCTGCTTTGTTGCTGCTGTTATTGTTTTAGCACTAAACTGAAAGCATCCCACAGGAAAAAATTTGCCATCTGAACTCAGCTCCTGGTACAAAATGAGAAAAACACCTACAGTTTCTTTGTCACTGCACCAGTTTAAGCTTTGTGTTGCCTGGGGTGTGGAATTACAATCAGCACCCAACACCATCAGCTCACAATCAATGGGTATAAATAGGAGGACAAATACTCAGCCACCTATATTGTAGCACTTCTTGCTGCTAACATCTAGAAATTGTTGTACTAATGATTCTAATATTTATTGGTTCAAAATTTTAAAGGCATATTGTATTCTATTTTATTGTGGATTATTTTTGTTACACTCTCTACCAAATTGTAATGGCCTTTATACAAGACGTTAATTAGCAAAGGATGAATTAAGCTTCCAAATGCAATTAGTTGCTATGTCAGGGGTTCTCAACCTTACCACACCATGGGCTGGACAACTCCCCCTCAGCCAGACACCATGAGCCAGACACAATGGCGGTGGGCAGGTTTGTGCATGCATGGACACATCTGCTTCCACTTCTGGGGTCCTTGCTGTGGGCCAGATGGAACATTGGGGCCCAGGTCTGGCCTGCTGGTTGTAGGTTGCAAACCCCTGCTATATATTCTAAATATTTTTGGTTAGAATTAACTAATAAAACTGAGGCCAAACTAAATGTGATAATAAACACATAATTAGAAAATACGTAATGGTTAAAAAAATAATAATAAATTTTGGAATTTAATTTAACCCTTTAATTCAATGGAATATTCCTTAAATGTTTACCAGTACCACAGACCAGCAAATGATCATATAATATGGTGTGCACTGTCTGGGTGGGGGGAGTGTTAAAAACAGTAATACTGTAATGAAAATGCAAAAGAAAAGAAAGTGTAGGAACAGCAGAAATCCTCGAAGCAATGCTTCAAATAAATTTTGTTGATATATTCTCAGGAAGAGAAGGTTTTTCCTAGGAGACTGAAGTAGGTTCTTTTATTCCCAAATATTACTCTAAGAGATGACAGAACAGTTCATCAGCCCTTTCCTGTTTATATTTTCCATACTTTATCTTGGACTGAAATACCTTTATGCTGCTTTTATTGGTCACCTTTATGAGGAAGCCACCTATGTTTCTTTTATAATAAACGTTACTCAGTCCTCAGGATCTTAAAACAACCCATTATGACCTTTTAGTGTCACATCACCATGAAAAAATAACATTAAATACCAAATATGTTAAGATTATTCTGTTGGATCAGACTGAAGGCCTATCTAGACTCACTGTCAGTCCTCACAATAGCGAGCCAGATTCCTGTAGGAAGCCCAAGGCAGGAGATACTGTAACACCATTCTTTCGCTTGTATTTGACAGCAAATGGCACAGTGAGGCAAATTGCCTCTTATATTGGAAGTAACATAATTATCATGACTAGTGTTAATTGAAGCTGCACTCATTTGACGAGCTGATGCCACAGGAAAATGTACCAGTCTAGATAGTTGTTAGGTAATAGCTCTCTCTGATGTTAGTGAATTGAGATACAGTATACAAATAACTTATTAAACCTTAAAAATAATTATAAGAGGAAGAAGAGATTCAATACCCACTTGTTGCACTGAAATATTCAGTCATAATGTCTTCTTAATTACAGGTACATTCAGACAGGTATGGTACACCATCTCCAAGTGTGGCCACCATCCAGAACTGTATATTATACAGCTTAATAACATGTGTGGAACTCTTCGGTTGGAATAAGACTGGAATAGGTGGATGGGATTAAAAACTTTAAATTCAAACCAAAATGGTTTTATGCTACTGAATTTCAGCCGAAGTTTCCTAGAAACTCTGAAATGAAAAGTTGTGGGTGCCAAAATTTTCTAATAATCAGATCTGTACTAGAGACATTAATTTTCTGCAGTTTGTTCTGGTGATCTTCTCTTAAAGATCCTAGTCTGAGGTCATTGCCTTTTACCTACACCCTCCAGTTATTTACTATGTTCTAATTCAGTTTCCATTAAATCATTGAAACATGCCAACAAACATCAGTGGAAAAGGTGATTTTCCCAGTCTTCAAACTACATTTTCCATTTCCTTTATTACAAATCAGTGTTGCTGTATCACACAATGCTGGAACAAACACAGCTAAAACGGACATCTAATTTGTAAAAACTCACCTCTCTGAGCTTTGACAACTTTTGCATTCGAACTGGCTGAACTTGTATCTGAAGATCTTTGAATGCTGAAGGTTTATCGGGCAGATTGCTGCACATATTACTAGTGGCAAAGTTTTTGTCATCTTCACATGGTGGTTTAAAAGGTGTTTTTTCTATGTTATCATGTTCTGCACGATCCCATAAAACTCCTCGTGATAATGGAGGGCAGACACCAAATGTGCTGATTTGTGTCTTACATGAAACATTGGAATCCTTTAATAGTGGTGCTGAGGTTTTTAATTTTGGATCCATTGTAACCATTCCTAGTTCTTGTGAAGAACATTTGAAAGAAGAGTCCTTTTCTTTTCTTTTTGTGGGGAATACTCTCCCATGTTCCTTTTCAAAAGCACTTGTGCTGCTATTAACAGATATTCTTCCAGTATCAGTACTTGAACTGGAGGTTCTAGATAGATTATCCAAAAGTTTATGAGGATCAAAGTTTTCTCTTTGTTCAGACAGCTTGCCATTTGGACTTTCCCAATTAGTTGTGTGAGGAATGAGTCTTTCCTGAGAAGTCTTTCTTTGATCATTCTCCTTTTGTTCAGTTAATCCTTTTGTGGTGTTCTGAAATAAAAGAATATTATTACAGAAAGTGTATAACACAAACAATATTTCACAAAATCTATGCATCTCTCTTGTAGGGCCACCAACAGAAATACATTAATGATAAAATGATAATGATATAAGTAATCTCTTCTATAATCCCTGCTCTCATGAAGCTCCCAATACATTTCAGCTAAAGTAGTTGAAAGCTGAATTACACAGTTCCAGCTTATTTCAGGAAGCTTTCCAATTAATCAGTGGAAGGTATATTTCAAATGCTACCCATTTACTTTAGTTGATATATTTATATGTCCTTTATTAAAACTCCCTAGAGATAGCCAAGGAACTACCCACATGGCCCAACTGATTGTATTCTGCTCCAAATATGCATGATTTACTAACCCCAAATATATGCTACAAAGATGAACAATGTAATTCTACTTACATTTTTCCCAGTCAGCTCCATTATTACCTTTCTTCCAGATAAAGGCTCTTTCAAATGCCATGCGACCTAAAATAGGCAACTTTTTGACCCCCTCTGTGACTTTTCATGACCTTTGACCAACCCCCCCCCATCACATGGTTTGAAGATAAATCTATGGCCAGCTGGATGCGAAAAGCAATGATAGTTTTGAAGTCATGTGACTTCACATTGAACCCCCTCCCCCTGTGACTTTCCGTGACTTTTGGTTGCCCCCCCCCCCCATGGTCACGTGGTTTTTGAGCGACCCCTAAGTGTGGATAGGATTGTGCAGCAAGGCTCAAGAAGTCACATCTTATGTACTTTAAATTAGGTTGGGTCTACCCTGCTTCATTTAATATTGTTAGAAACCTGACCATTTGAATGCAGCTCAATAGATCTCAGAGCATGAATAGGTAAAAATGCAGCCACCGGAAGAGTAGAATGACCACCTACTCCCCTAAGATATTCTCTTGTTTCCTAACACTCTCTTAATTGCTTTTGTAAAAAATCTTTTTCACTCACAAGAGCTTCTTCACCTGCTCTAATGGCCCTGAAGACAATTTTGTCAGGTTTGTGACCCACTGATGAAATATTAGGGACTTAGTGGTTAAGATGCTGAACCTGAAGAAGGAAGGTTGGCAAGTCAGCAATTTGAGACCTGATTGCTGCATGATGGAGTGAGCTCCCATCTCTGTTCCAGTTCCTGCCAACCTAGCAGTTCAAAAGCAGGTAAACTGCAAGTAGGTAAATAGGTACCACTGGTGGAAAGGTGAACAGCATTCTGTACACACCGGTGTCTAGTCATGCCTGCCACACGTCCACAAAAAATGTCTGCATACACAGACAGTGTTGGCTCTTTGACTATAAACAGAGATGAGCACCAAACACTAGAGTCAGATGTGACACTAATGAGATTTTGTAGGAGCAGGCTTTTAATTTCCAGTCACTTCTGGGGGTTTTAGGCCTCTTTTGCTGCTTAAAAAGGAATGAAACTTCCTGTGTACAGGTACTTTTTAAAAAGAGTTTTTCAGTAGCAATGGAATGGATGCAGCCCTGTGAGGTCCAGATGTGGGCTTGTAACCATTTTTGCTGTAGAGTATCTGGAAATTGGCACCCTGCCAAGGAAACTAAAGCATACATTCTGATTTTCCTCTCTGAATATACATTCAGAACTTAAGTTTATTTTCACAATTCAGAAGAACATTCTTCTGTAACTGGTTCCGTAGCAGATGTGTCCTTGGTTATATAGGATAACCACACAGAGGAAAGAGACAGAGTCCCTCTTGATTCTCCTGGATCTTTCAATGGCTTTGCTTATCATTAGACCTAGTGCCTTTTTGCACAGGCTGTGTGGATGAGGATACAGAAGCACTACTGTACATTGTAGTGTTTCCACTCCTACATGGATGACATATTCCAGAAAGTAGCATTAGGAAGGTTTATTCCTCTATAATCCATGGCAGTTATAATATCCCTGGGGCTGTGGTGGCTCAGTGGTTGAGAAGCTTACCTTGTTAGCTGGAAGGCCAGCAAGTCGGCAGTTCGAGACCCGAGTACTGCATGATGGTTTGAACACCAGTCTCTGTCCCAGCTCCTGCCAACCTAGCAGTTCAGAAGCAAGAAATTGCAAGTATATAAATAGAGACCACTTCGGTGGGAAAAGATCTTGGGGACATGAAAAGAGCCTCATTCAGCCATCACCTGAGCGGAGTTTCTCCAGCAAAAATCCTTTCAACCCAAAACATGAAATTATTATAATAATATCCCCATTATTTTATGAAATTGTTTGGCTGTAAGCAAAATGGATGATATGTGTGGATAACTCAGCTCTGTATTTCCACTTTATCTAATGTGGGTAAGAGAGTTAATACCTTGAACTAGTGCAAATGAAGGTTCACCACCTTTGAAATGCACTCCCAGAGAGTTTATACGCTTTCTGGTGCCAGGTTTCCCCAGGCCTTTGGGGGACTGATTTTAGTATCTTTAGATATCCTGACCCCCACATCTACTTTATTTTACATTTTACGGTACCAATGATACCACTGATGAAGTGTACAATTTATCCTAATTGTTTTCACAAAAACAATACTCATCAATTGAAACAGAATTAAAATATTCTTACCTGCAGTGGAAGCACTGAAGCAGCAGTGGATGCACATGTATCAGACTCTGAAACATATTTTTTATAAGTGTCAACACCAGTGTGATACAGGGCCGTAGCCAGGTGGGTCAGGGTGTGCTTTGTCCACCCTGTTAGCAGTTTGCCCACCCTGAAACAGCTAGCCACTAGAGGGCGCAAAGCAGGTTTTCCCATAGGAATGCATTGAAAAGAGGCTTTTGCCCACCCACATCTAGAATCCTGGTTACGGCCCTGGTGTGATATAATCCAGTATATGAGATTTGGAACAAACAAAAAATGACCAGGTGGCTTCTGCAGTTTACAACAAAGCAATTTGGTTAACAAAAACTCCAAACAAATTCTATTATAACCACTTCATACCACATGTTGTCCCACATGAAGCTTGCTAGCATGCAAGATATTTTGAAATCCTTGTTTGGCTATAGGGCTTTCTTTTAAAGGGAGGCTTGGTGGCTCTACCCTGGTGCAGAACTGCTATTACATTAATCCCTTCAGGAGAGGTTCTTGCCCATTTCTTCCCTTTTAACCTTTTGTAGATAAGGAATGGCTTTTGAAAAGAAAAATGTACTGTAACACCCCTTGCCTCAGCTGTGCTATGCTCATGCTTGCTATTATTATTTCTCCTGTTTTGTTTTAACAATTCACTGATTTATTGCAATTTTATAAACTACTGCAATATATTTTACAAACAATGGCTTATAAACAGTTTTAAAAGAAGAATAAATAACAGTCACTATGTTAGAAGGAATTCAACACCACAAGTTATAACAGTCACTGTGTTAGAAGGGTTTAAGGAGAGATTAGATAAATTCACAGAATATACAGATCTTTTAATGATTACTAGCTATGGAACCAGCTAATAAGTAAAAGCAGCCCTATTTCAATCAAGCCTTGTTTTCTATACTTCCTGGAGGCATCTGGCCAGCCACTAAGAGAAACAGATTGTTGGACACTTCTAGTTTTCATTCTGTTGTTGTTGTTCAGTCACACAGTAGATTCCGACCCTTTGCGACCCCATGGACCATTGCACACCAGGCACGCCTATCCTCCACCATCTTCCTCAACCCACCCAATTTTGTGCCCATTGCATCAACAATGCCATCTAGCCATCTCATTTTCTAGTTTTCATACTGTGTTGCATTTCCCCTCTTTTATTTGACAAAGGAAGCTGCTGACTTCTCATGGTTCTTCAACCAATATAATCGATCCCATTCAACTAATATAAAACAACACATTTTTATATTTCATATAGGAACATGCAGCATTCATTGGTTTTACCTGGTGAGCTTGGAAGAGTGAAAGAGTTGCTTCGAGATGGTTCAGGTGAAACGCTGGGACTGAGCGATGGGGATAGGGCTGTATTAAATTAAGTTAAATTTGGTTAGATAAAATGATGCAGTTCAATCTTGTGATTCAGTTTATGTGTTCACAGTAAATATGGAGGTTAACCTACAGCAGCCTTCAAAATGATACCATAGTACAGGGGTGCCTAAACTACAGCCCATGGGCCAGCTCTGGCCCCTGACACCAATTCATCCGGTCCGCACCACCCTCAGGGCTCCTGGAAATGGAAGTAAAATGCACCCGGGCATGTTTTACTTCTTCTGGGAGCACCAAGGGTGGCATGGGCCAGATGAACTGGTGTTGGGGGGCAGATCTGGTCCATGGGCATCCCTGGTTTAAGCAGAGAAAATGGCAGCTTAAAATCTATCTCATCCTGTTGCAAAACAGATTGCAAGGCTCATTTTACTTCTGCTTCTGGTGGGAGGAACAACATGACTGGCTTGCTGATCCACATGACTGGCTTGTGGTCCAAATATTTTGGGTACCCCTGCCATAGTATCACAGAGAAATGAAAAAGGGAAGGGTGGGAGGAAACTGGGTGGAACATCACAAGCACTGGCAAACCCAGTGAAGCCTCCTACCACTTTATGCAGCGTTCCACTCTGCTAGAAGTACTGTATATACTCGAATATAAGCCTAGTTTTTCAGTCCCAAAAATGCCCTCCCAAAAGGGGAAATGGCTTATACTCAGGTCAATGACCATGAAGGTCCCAAGATTGCATCAGATTGGGATGCACCAAAAATTTAATTAATTTTACCATTTTTTCATGTATTTTGATTATTGAAACTCACTAGCAGCTGCTGCATTTCCCATTCTCGGCTTATACTCAGGTCAATCTATTTTCCTGGGTTTTCAGGTCAACATTAGGTACCTTGGCTTATATTCGGGTTGGCTAATACTTGAGTATATTACAACTCATACTTTAACACTATCACAATTACCTATGATGGGCCTGGGAAAGAATACCCTAACTCAGTGGTTCCCAACATGGGGCACACACACCACAGGGGTGCTTCAATTCCCAGAAGCCTAAGTCAGTACATTGGCTGATCAGTGCTTTTGGGAATTGATGTAGGCTTCTGGGAATTGAAGCCCAAACACCAAAGGTTGGGAAACACTGCCCTAAGTCCGTGACGATGAACCTTGGCATTCCAGATGTTCTTGGACTTCAATTCCCAGAAGCCCAAGTCCCCGTGAATCCACATGAATGGGTTTGCTGTGATTCATCCGTCCTGCACCGCCCTTGTCGCTCCTGGAAGTGGAAGTAAAACGTTCCTATACAGAACATCTGGAGTGCCGAGGTTCACCATCACAGCCCTAAGTCATCACCCCTCCTCACACACACACACTGCAACATTGTTTCTATCACTAGAGACCTACTTCAAGCTGCTCCCAATGCAGACCACTGGTTCTAAGAATGCTAAGAGCAAAATTATATGACAGATGTAATTAGGCACTGAAAATGCCTGATTATACTATGAGCTTTTCACATCTCTCAGACTTTAAAAAATAGCTTCTTTTGACTTATGATTTGGAGATAGATGTAGTCTTTATTTGCAAGTATAATTACTTAGTCAAAAGACTTCTCGGAGTCCTGCTCTGGTACACTTAACAGAGTTTAACTTCTAACGAAATGCTATCTACAACATATCATTCAACTCTGACATCAATAGGATTGTTGCAACATAGATTCCTTTATCAGTGTTAAAGGCAGGTCAGTGTCTGTAAATTCCCTATCCATAAAACTGAGGAAAGAGTGGTCGCTTAGTGGTTAAAACACTGACCTTGATGACTGGAAGGTCCGAAGGTCAGCAGTTCAAGACCCAAGTGCTGCATGACAGAGTGAGCTTCCGTCTCTGTCCCAGCTCCTGCCAACCTAGCAGTTCAAAAGCAAGAAATCTCAAGTAGATAAATAGGGATCACTTTGGTGGGAAGGTAAACAGCGTTCTGTGCACTCTGGTGTCTAGGCATGCCTGCCACATGTCCACGGAAACCTCTGCATACGCAGACAACGCTGGCTCTTTAGGTGTAAACAGAGATGAGAACTGAACCCTAGAGTCAGACGCTACTAGCTTTTGAGCAAGGGTGACCTAAAATTGAGGAATTATCCAGTTTATAGTTTTGTGAAATATTTTATACAATAAAAAACTGATAAAAAAGTAAATTCTGAGGCAGGAATTCCTTCTCTTCCAGGCACTCCTGACTTTAGGGTAGAAGTTTGGTGAAGTGTATATTTTTAAATCCCAGAATAATGTCTCAACTAGGTTGACAACATGCTGTGGCTTTGATGCCACAACATACTGACCTTTTTGTGTCACAGAACTCTTTCATAAAAATGATCACATATGCTGCACACATATGAACTTTTTATTCCATACATCTAATGTCTCAAAGTATGGTATCCCAGAGCATATACCTGTGGGAGACTCCGAAAGGCTGCTTCTGGATTTTCTTCCTCTGCGCGTGAGGAACTTTTCGCTCACCCTCTTTGCTTCTTCTAACAATTCAAGATTCTTCTTTTTGTCTTCATCAGTTATCGTAACTTCTGGCAGATCATCATTTATCAGGTCAATTACATGACCTGCATCATCTAAAATTCAAATTACATTATACAATACATTACAACTTGTATGAAGAAACTGCATATTTAAGGGGACCGATGCCTAACATAAGAATTCCTGAGCATATTGGTATTTGAATTTGATCCCATCCATGTACCATGCAGAAATGATGAGAACTCTGTTAGCAGATATGATCTTTAATAAACTGTGGAGTTAATATGAACACATTTACAGCTGCAGCTCAGTATCTTCTTCTAACACTGTAATACAGGGGTTCCCAACCTTTTTCCACCAGGGGCCTGACCACACTCCCTCAGACAGCTGAAGCGGGCCAGTCACGTTCTTCCTCCTGGCGGCACGTGAATTTACTGTGCATTTTCAGGCAGTTTTGTCACCTCTGCTGCTTCCCATTGCTCCGGACGCGATAGGAAAACATTTTCGTGCCTTTTTGAATTTTTCTGTGTGTTTTGGCCATGTTTTGGCACGTTTTAGACAGTGTTTTGGCACTTCCGGTGTCAGCGAGGCACTTCTGGTGTCAGTGGCAATCTGGCCATAGGTTGGGAACCCCTGCTGTAATATTTGCATAGATTGTAGAAGTAGCTATTAATTGATTTTGTGAGTTTCATTATTCAACTTTATGGATGTCCTGTTTCCTTAGAACCGACGCCAACTAAAGGGCTCACATATTGGTTATGAGACACGTAGTTAAGGTTTATTCAAAATCTGGAATAATGAGACAGAATTCCTCAGCATCACCTTTTAGAGGTGAACATATGTAGGGAGTAGATTCCCTTGTGGGCTGAATTGTTCTAGGACCATTCGTGTGTTGCCAGGTTTTAACATAAGACCAACCAAAGCACTGGCTGAAGCTCTTCCAGCTGGTATTTCAGATGGGAAGCTAACTTTATGCATGGAGCTTTCCTGTCCAGATAATTTCTTCAGCCTACCTCATCTATAGCTAATGCAGTTGAGCTCACAGCACTTAGTCTCTCTGTTCAGTAGGATGTCATCTAAACATCTGAAGGACACTATGAAATTAACTATTTCCTTTTATTTCTTTTCTGTAAGAACTCTGAACATCCTAAAGATAAGATGGATACCCAATATGGTATAGTGACAGATCAGGACTGAGGAGATCTGGGTTCAAACTTCCATTCGGCTATAGAAATTCACTGGGAAGTATGGAACTGGTGAAGTCATTAAATATCTCACCTACCTTGAAAGCTTTTATTATGGCCACTACAAGTCAGTTCTGACTAAATGATATATAACAACAACAAATGTAAGATATGAACTAAAGGTGTTCTGTTATATACAATATTAAAAGACAAGAGAGTCATTATCCTCTAATAATGTCTTGTAAGGTCAGATGCTCAACTTCACACATATCAACCTATTTTCATCAATTCCTGACATTCTGTCAACAAATGTGTACATAAAGATTTAGAGAAAGAATGTTAGTAAGTATTTCTTACCCACAGATGTCAGCGAGGTAGCTGATGTTCTAGCATGTCTGCTAGAACGGCGCAGATGAGGACTAACAGGGCTGAGAGGAAAAAGACCAACGGAAAGAAAGGGTTGAGTAAAGCATTTTTTATACACAGAATTACTAAAATGTCATTGATACGTATGATGTGAAGTTCAAAATTATTCAGATAAATGACTGAACAGCAACGTGTTGCTGTGGCCTACATATATGGAACTTGATGACTGCATTATCTTTTGCAAATAGGAGATTCATGCACTCTAGTACATGTGGAATTGGAAAACAAGAGACATACAAAATTTACAGTGCTATTATATCTGAGTCTGTATTTGAAGGACTTCATAGTGTACTTTTTGTAAGCAAACACTGAAGCATTTAACTGAAGTTTCCAATAATATCTTCATATTGTTACTCTAAATCAGGAGTTCTCAACCTTTTAAAGCAGGGGGCCAGGTCATGCTCCCTCAGACAGCTTCAGGGGCCAGACAGCCATTTTGCCCTTCCTCCACCACATGGCACTACCGGGTGTGGTGGAGGTGGTGGTGGGGCCACATGAAATGTTCTAAATCAAGAAGTTTTAAGAGTTGTATTTTAACTTCTATTATTTACTTTGTTTAATGCATCAAAATATCTCCAAGTAAAGAGTAAGTTGGCATGTTTTCACAGTGAAAAGGAACATTTCTTTTGCCTGTTGCAAGTAACAAGGACAATGGCTCTGCATCCAATTATACAATGTATTATAAAAAAGGGGGGTGCGTGCGCGCGCACACATATCCAAGTGAAACTAGATTTGGCAATTTAGTTTTCTAGAGGACAGGACCTCAATCTATCCTTACTTATATGCATTTATTTTTGAGTACTAGGAGGAAAAAGGGGAACAAATTCAAAACGTAACATACAGAAAGTTTTAACCAAACTTTCTCAGCAGTCCTAAGTAGCTAATAATAAGTAATGTGAATAAGGCATTCCTAAGGAAAGAAGAACAATGTATAGAGGTTACACATGTAGCATTGATAATATTGTATCTACAGTATTCATATCCAAGTATATCCTAATGTGTCTTGTCCATCAGAGTCACTCTTCTAATCTTCAGTCCCAAATTAATGCATGGCAGGTGTATCAATCTCAATTTTTATTTTCATACAACTGCAGAGCTAGAAGGACCCATAGATTATTAAATTCAGTCCTCTAAATGAAAAGAAAATGGGATGCTGGCAGTTAAAATAGAGATAGAATGTGAGTGTATACATATTCTCTCTCTTTCTTACATGCACACACGCACGCACGCACGCACGCACGCACGCACGCACGCACGCACGCACCATTTTTCTTTCTTCCTCAAGTTTCCTCCAGAACATTACTACTTTCTCAAATATAGAGAAACGCTTTGGGTCCCCTTCCTCCTTCTTCTGTTCACATTTACCTTGTGAGGCACATTAGTATATCTCGCATGTAATGTCTGTTTAGTTTGTTATTAGTCATCATCATATGTCCACTATTTCTTTTGCCTTGCTCAGGGCCGTAGCCGGGATTTTAGATGTGGGTGGGCAAATATTTTTTGGCTGCCTGGGTGGTGATGGGGTGGCTGCCCGGGTGGTGATGGGGTGTGGGCGGTATGCACATGCCTCGCCTCTGCTTCGGGAGCTGCACTGGTTGCCGGTTTGCCTCCGAGTGCAATTCAAGGTGCTGGTTATCACCTTTAAAGTCCTATATGGTAGTGGGCCAGGATACATAAGAGACCGCATCACCTCAAGAACATCTGTCTGTCCTACCAGAGTGGACCGGAGAGGCTCTCTAGTTGTTCCATTGGCCAGAGAGGCACATCTCTCTGGCACTAGAAGGAGGGCCTTCTCTGTGTCCGCTCCGGCCATATGGAACCTCCTGCCAACTGAGCTACATCTTCAGATGGACTTGCTGGCTTTTAGGAAGAACTTAAAAACATGGCTGGCGTGACAGGTATGGGGTCCTGGCGGTATCATGACCCCAGCTCGCTGGTTAGTTAGAGCTCCCTCTCTCCCCTGGTCTTTTAATCTTTTTATCTTTTATCTTTAAGTTGTTTTTTAAAAACCTTTTAATTATTATTGAAATCTGTTGATTTTTATAAATTTTAAAAACTTTTTAAATTTTCATAATTGTAACTTTGAAGTTTTAGATAATGGGTGTGGGTTGTATTATGTTATGCTTTTATGATGTTGTAAACTGCCCTGGGTCGCCCCGGTGAGGAGGGCGGTATAAAAATGTGAATAAATAAATAATTATATAATGGGGGACAAATCAGAGAGCTCTGAAGTGCTCACCGGATGCTTATCATGGGAGAAGAGAAATCTCCAGTGTGGCTAGAAGGATTGCTGAATTGAGAAAAAAACTAGATCACAATGAAGATAATAACCTTTTCAGCAAAAAAATCCTGCTCCCAATTTCCTCATCTGGTAAGGTCACCCTTGCTCGAAAGCTAGTCGTATCTGACTCTAGGGTTCTGTGCTCATCTCCATTTACAGCCAAAAGAGCCAGCGCTGTCTGCGTCTGTAGATGTTTCCGTGGACATGTGGCAGGCATGGCTAGACACTGGAGTTGGAACGCTGTTACCTTCCCACTGAAGTGGTACCTATTTATCTACTTGCAATCTCTTGCTTTCGAGCTGCTAGGTTGGCAGGAGCTGGGACAGAGATGGGAGCTCACTCCATCATGCAGCACTTGGGTCTTGAATGGCTGATCTGCCGACCTTCCAGTCATCAAGTTCAGTGACTTTACCACTAAGCCACCTCAGTCCCACTGGGCTGGCTCCAATAAATTAAAAAAGTTAAACCTTTATCTGTACCTAAATTTAGACTGTGATCTCCTTAAGATGGACACATTCTCTTTCTTATACTACTCTGTAAATCAAATATATAATGAGGCAGAACCAAGAATAAATAAATAATGTTTTCATATATTACCTGAGAGCTAGATTTTTGTCTCTTTCTGAATCTGGTGTAACAGGACACTCCGGAAGGATTATGGAAGGCATGTTGCTGGGTGCTGCTTCAGCTGGCTCCTGAATAGGCTGCAATAAAAATACAGCTTAGTAAATGTAAACTGGGAAGCAAAATATACCAATGAAGAGTAATAAAGAAACAGTAAACAAGTGCTTTATTTTAAATGAAAGCTCAAATTTAACCTCTTTCTAGGACAGTTCAAATTCTATATACACCTGCAGATTTCAATCAACTTCAGCATTCATCTTTATCCAATTCTTGATAGTATCAGTATTATTGTACAGTTTTATAAGCACCTCAGAGGTTTGAACTCTGATTTTTAAATCAACCAAGGGCCTGCAAATGAGATTAGCAATGCTATTCTCAATATAATATTATGTTCCTCATGAAAATAGTCCAGTAAGTCCTTTCCCATCGTTCTGATTACAGCTGATGTTATATTCTTTGAGCAAGCGGGATAAAAAATATACTGTGGAAGTTCAAAACCTACACATTTATTATGTGATAAAAGTTTATAGATTAATGTATATTTCAACAGCTGTGTAAAGTGGAATAGAAAGTTGATAGGCATAGTCACAAATAAGTGAGCACAGAAAACACAGAATGATATTCCAAAAGGCATTACACTTCATTTAAACTTTAGAATGCATAAAGATTGTGCTCTCAATCTGATCAATTTGCTCCTGTTTTTATTTGTCAGCATTTGAAATCAAAATTCCATACTATTGGGCGATCAGTTTGCAAAAACACAAAGCAGTTACTTGAGAAATCTGGTCACAGATTCCTCCCCACATGGCTTCTCCATAATGCATAGAAGAAGGAAAGTTGTTTGCTTGTTACACTCATCCCTTGTCCTTTTAAGTTTCTCCACACCCATGTATTTCTGTATACTCAAAAGTTATGGTATGGTAGTTGTGATAATTTTTACATGAGGTTTGGTAAATCTTCACAGGCCTTACTCTGTGATCTAGTAATTTCAGCCAACATGCTTCAATTGTTTGCCTCACAGAATATCAAACAATTCTCCCTTTGGGACAAAATACCTAAAAGACAAAGAATGGCTCACAGGTTTTTTTTTCCTGATAATGCTAGAATTGACACAGAGAGAATTTCTCCCTTCTCATAAAAATACCCAGTGATTATAACAACTTTTTATTGAGTACACAATGCAAAATTAGCGGTCGAGAAAATGAGCAGGTCACCCTAACTCCCCCACAGTGCTAGTTTCTCATAAAAAATCATTTTAATAATTGTATACCTGGTTGGTCAAAACTTGGGACATATAGCTGTACGTAGCATAAAATAAAATGGAGATTGCTTTGATTTGTGCTGTACTGTATGTCTTTCAACAGATTGCTTACTTAACTCATACAGAAGTGAGTTGTTTATCTTGAACCAGGAAGCTAGCCCTCAGCACAAAACGTGTAATTGTGTCAGAATGCATGACAAATCACTGCAGAGTTCAGTATTTTCCTATGATGTTAAAGGAAAAGTAGCGGATGTTTTTATCCAGGGTGTAGAATACTATGTCCTAGGTTTAGAAGACAATGATAAAGTAAAACTGAATGTGCCAGATACACATTGGTTTTAGAGTTTTCAACACATCTTAGAGAACAGAGTGATCTGTTTTAGCTTGAAAGCTTGCTAATGAAATAAATGCTAAAGATGCAGAAATGTAATAAAGAAATGTGTAAAGGCTTATGAATCTTTGGGTGTATATATTCAACACTGCATTTTAGTAAAAGGTCTTTAAAGCATTCTATTATTGTCATCCAACATGTAAACAATACATTATTTTAAGGGGAAATGAGAGGGCTAGAAATGTCTGTACCGAAGGATCACCAAGCCTGTAAATTCGTTTCTCTAGGCCAAAAATGAGATGGCTAGATGGAATTGTAGACACAATGGGCACAAAGCTGAGCAAGTTGAGGAGGAAGGTGGAGGACAGAAGTGCCGGGTGGACAGTGGTCCATGGGGTCGCAAAGGGTCGCAATCGACTGTGCGACTGAACAACAAAAATGCAGTTCTACTAGCTTGTTGACCATAGAGCAGATTACATTCTTTTAAAAAAATGAAAAATGTATTCCTTCTTAGCGCAAAGGAAATATGGACAGACCATAGTGCAACATTACACTGTACTACATATATTCCCATTTTTGTTGACATAAATCATATTGCAGAATTTTAGGGTGAATATAGTCAACAATGCAGACTGAACAAGTCACTAGCTTCCCCTTTAGTAGCATTTGATATAATTTGCCTTATGTCACACTTTCCCAAACAAATGCTCTCTCAATGTGTTGGATTACAACTCCCATGTTCAAAAGACAATAGTAGTTGTAGCCCACTACATCTGGAGTGAAGCAGATTAGGGACTGCTGTTATCAACGTTCTCCTCACCTGTAAACACCACAGAATAAAGAGAGAATGTTGTGATGTCACAAGAAGGGCAACTAGTGGAGATATCCAGGTATAGTTTTCACGCCAAGGATCTTAAAATATCTGTATCTCACATAAAACATACAAAGAGATTTATCGGAAACCTTGGATGGTAATAGATTAATAAAGATTGCTTACTTTGACTGGAGAAGACAAAATGGAGTGCTGTGTCTCAGCTGGTTGTCCTACATCTTCAGGATGAGTTGGCATGATGGGAGGTGAAGGGCACTTTGGATTGCAGTGGGGACTAAAGAGACCATACACTGATGGGAACGTGTGTTTCAAGTTAACCTCTGAAGATAAGCCCTGTGGGGTCTTGTGATCCCAAGTCTAGAAGAGATGCCAAAAATACAAATCAAATCCATTTAAAGCCCAGGCTGTTAACACTGGGATCACTTTATAATAACAAGCAGCAATAAAGTTTAAAGCAATAACTTATGTTTCTCCTTGTGTTTTATTAACTAGAGCTTTCAAGGTCTAATGTAACATAATAAAGCCATTAGGAGAAGCTTTTTTCAGCATTCCTTGAATTACTGCATAAAAGATTTCCTTGGCAAGCTTTAGAGTTATGCTCAGTTATATTAGATCTTCATAATCCTTATGAAAAAAAGGGCACAGATGTTATTAGCTATGTTGCAACAGCATTTGTAGAACATTTCTTCATAGGAATGTATATTTAATACGGATGTCAGTTTGTGTCTGCAATATACGTCACATACCTAATGTACTGTATCTCTCTGAAGCCAAGCCTGCTATGGATATGCACTGGCCACATTTCTGCAAAAATATCATCATCTTGCAAACTTAGATTAAACTGATTCTTCTGGAGAAGAAACCAGTGTTTGCACAGTACTGATTATCTACCTTTTGTGTCAGACATTAACAGTATAAATGGCTGCTAGGAATGTGCTTTGGATTTTGACAAATCCTGAACCATGGAACAAATAGGATATATTTGGAGAAATTCAGCAGATCCAAATTGTAGCAAGTCTCTTCTAGAGAGGAGACTATCTAAAACTGAAGATTCCTGAAGATTTGTTAGCCACCTGCATATTCAACATTTCCCCCTAAGCTGTACATATAAGAGAAGCAACAAAATGGGTACAAGAGTGTAATTGTATGACTGGCAGCTTGAGCTTTTAGCCACAGTGGTCTTCTGAGAGCTTTCTAGTTGTGGAGCCTAGGGCAGTGATGGAGAACCTTTTAGAGACCAAGTGCCCAAGGAGGAGGAAGAGGAGGCATGCGGGCCAGCATGCCTCCAGCAACCAGTGGGTGTGTGCATGCACACACACACACACCCTATGGGTTCCTCTGCCCCCCTGTGGGTGTGCACATACACCTCGTTGGTTCCACCATCTACCTGCAGGTGTGCACACACCCCTGCAGGTTCTCCCGTCAACTGTGGGTGTGCACCCACCCCACGGGTTCCCCTGCCCCTATGGGTTCCCACTGTGTGTGTGCCACTGCTGTATTTTAGGAGGGGTGGGTGGAGGTGTCTGCTTGCCTAACCTCTTCCCTCCTGTGTGGGATTTCAGCCCCCCCCTTGCCTCCACATTGATGGAGGGAGAGGGATGGATGGGAAAGTAACACTGCCATTGCTGCTGACCTGGTTGGTTGGGGCTTAACCACGATGGCGCATGTGCCCAAAGAAAGGCCTTTGCATGCCACCGGTTTGCCACCACTGGCCTAGGGGGAGGGATTTTGAAATACTGGCTGAAATCCTATTGTTTAGCATACTCGAGTAGGTCCAATGAATATATGAGACTTACAGAGGAACTGACTCATCAAATCTTTAGTGATCCAGCTGGCCTTTTCTAGCTGTGACTTACTATGCTAAGCAACAGGATTTCAACCACTACCACATATACTTGAGTACAAGCTGGGTTTTTTAGCCCCCCAAATGAGGTCCAAAAATAGGACTCGACTTATACTCGGGTCATTGTAAACACTCAAAAACATACCCACACAAATGTCTAAATTAATTAATTTTACCAAATTTTCATGCATTTTAATTATTGAAACTCACTAACAGCTGCTGCATTTTTCAACCCCAACTTATACTCAGGTCAATCTATTTTCCTAGTTTTAGAGGTTCAAATTAGGTACTTCAACTTATATCAGGGAGAACTTATAGTTGAGTACATACGGTATATCACAAGCCATGGAGTTATAGTGAACAACAAAACTTTGTCTGAAGAAGTGGACTTGATCCACGAAAGCTAACAATAAAAATATAGCAGTTAGTCTTTAAAGTTCTACAGTGTTTTTTATTTCATTTTATTTTTGTTTGTTTTGTTTTATTTTCTGATATGCCTAAAAGCTTTTTCAAACTTTGCTTAGGAAATACTTTCCCATCAAATGATCACTTCCATAAAATGATCATTAAGAGAGGATCTTTTAAGCACCTTCTCAATAGAAAATTGAAGATTAACAATCCATCACTGGAGCCCAGTGCTGTCTGAACTGGGACAGTAAGGAATGTTTTATAACCCAGAATAGAGCCTTGGGGTAAGGGCACTTTCTGACTTGATTTCTCCCTTTCCCTTGGGCCAGAGCCTAGGTTTTGTGTGGTTTTTACTGCATGATCATTACAGTTGTCAATGACTTTGGATTCTCACAGAAATGTGTTTGGTATTGTCAACTCTTTCCAGTGGTTGCCACCATAATTTCCAAGCTTACCAGAAATTGGCTGCTGTTATAACTACAATCATGGAGGATGTTTTTTTTAAAAAACTTTTATTTTATTTCAAAAGTATTTAAAGTACTGTAGATACATTTTAGCTATTGTAGAAAATGCATGAATGCTACAATTTACTGGGCTAGACACTTTCCTCCTTTCAAGACACTTTCCTCCTTTCTTTCATGCTGGCTCTGGAAGATCCATGACAGAGCATGACAGAAACCTAATCCATGTTGTTTCCACTTTGGGTGTGACTGCACTGACCCTTCTGTGTTGGCTGATGAAGACTAAATGGCCTCAGTTGAGGCCTGGGAGAGGAGCCATATGCCATTTGGTGCAACTCCACATGGATACCAACCTGAAGTGACCCTATTTCAGGTCCACAAGCCACTTCAGAACAGTGGAAGTCCTTTCCAGGTGTCTGGAGGCTGTCAAGGTCTGGATGGGGGACAACGGGCTACAACTGAATCCTGGCAAGACTGAGTGGCTGTGGGTTGGGGGTCCTGTGATATCTCGGGAACTACCACCTTTGGTTCTGGATGGGGCAGTCCTGCCCCAAACAGACCCGGTACGTAACTTGAGGGTCCTCCTGGACTCGCGACTACTGCTCAAAGAGCAGGTGGCAGTCGTGGCCAGGAGGGCCTTTGCACAACTTCGTGTGATTCGCCAGTTACGGCTGTTCCTAGACCGGGACTCCTTGCTCATGGTCACACATGCCTTGGTCACCTCCAGACTTGATTATTGTAATGCTCTCTACATGGGGCTGCCCTTGGTGACCATTCGGAGGCTTCAGCTGGTCCAGAATGCAGCTACACAAGTAGTGTTGGGATGCGGGCGTTATGCCCATGCCTCACCACTGCTGAGGGAGCTGCACTGGCTCCCAGTTTGCCTCTGGGTGCAATTCAAGGTGCTGGTTATTTAAAGCCCTTTATGGTAGTGGTCCAGGTTACTTGAGAGACCGCATCGTCCCAAGGACATCTACCCGGCCCACCAGAGCGGACCGGAGAGGCTCTCTGGTTGTGCCATCAGCCAGAGAGGCACATCTCTCTGGCACTAGAAGGAGGGCCTTCTCGGTGTCCGCTCCGGCCCTGTGGAACCTCCTCCTGACAGAGCTACGCCTGCAGACAGAGTTGCTATCCTTCAGGAAAGGAGTGAAAACCTAGCTGGCAGGTCTGGTCTGGGGAGTGGATGGTTCAATTTCCCCAGCCAGTTGGATGGTTTGATCCCCAGTATGTCCAAGTTATAATACCTAGCTTTTAATTAAGTTTTTTAAGGCTTTTAATGTTTTTAAAGTGTTTTTAAAATTGTTGGAAATCACCCTGGGTCCCTTGGGGGAGGAGGGCAATAAACAAATATAAATAAATAAATAAATAAATAAATAAACAAACCTGTTCCAGAACAGCTGAAATCCCACACATCTGAGATGAAGATCCTACTACTAGCGGAATTTATCAACTGAATTTCAGGTTGATACACTAGTAGGACCAAACCCTGGCCAATAACTCCTACAGCCACCCACATCAGCCCAAAGAAAGGGAGAAATAAAAATGCATATCATCAGCTTATTGATGTCAATGCACTCTAGTCTAAACCTATTTGCAACCTCCCTCAGTGATTTTATAAGAGATAAAAACTAAACTCTGTGGTGCTTTAGTATGGATGTTGGGATACACAGAAAGAACCTCCTAGAAGATTATGGTATTTTGAACCACAATCAGGCGTACACTGGTAATGGCAACCTTGTGTTGCCGGATTATCTTTCTCACACTAGGTCAGGCAAAAGGAACTGCAGAATGAACTCACCAAAAGGTACTTTCATTTTGGCAGTTTCATGTCTGGCCTAGACATGGAAGAAGAAGTATGGATGCCAAAGCATTATGCAAAATAAACTCTCATATCTCCCTTTTCCTGGGGGTGGGGTATACAGGTACAAGAAGAATCCCCATTATCCAGACTGAGAGCTCTTCAGGGCACCATGACTAGTGATTTACAAAGCTGTTGAGAGATCAAGGAAAATCAATAGAGTTGTAGTCCTCTGTTCCGCCTCAAGAAATGAAAATCAAGGTTCATTGAAATGTAAGTTGAAAACCAGTCTCATTTAAACAACATTGGCAGATTCAGAGGAACACTATAAGCAGACGTCTGTTTATCAATTCATCATTAGACCTTTTCCAAAAGACTCTACAGGATGGTCCTTAAAATCTAAGGAATGCAACATTTTTCATTTAACAGAACAGCATTTTATAAACTGTAAGAACTTGGTTCAATTACATACATTGCAAATTGGTTAAGAAAATAAAACCATAGCTCACTACATTCTGTCCTTCTAGTTTTATAATTTAATACAAAATAAAAAGGTTTCATCTAGTTTTTACATTTTCCACAATCTCATTGTTTAAAATAGAGAACCAGAGGATTAATCGTCACCATCAAAGCTCAGATCTCACTGCTGGGTGCAATTCCCCCCACTCTATCACTGGGAAGTGTAGAGAATACAATAACCAGGAAGTGATGTTCTAGGAATTCTATTCCATAAAAGGAAAAACTATTTAGAAATGCTTGGCTTTCAGAACTGCTCCTTTCTTACAGCAAATCTGACCACAGCAGGAAAAGTTGGATACAAATAATCAGTAAACTTACCCTCTGGATCACCGCTGAATACCTTGGCAAATAAAGGTACTTTATTTCATCTTCAGTGTTAGCCTGGTTGCTGACCTCAAACTCTCTGTTTATCAAATAAAGGAAAACACATGAATACAAACAACTCAGATATAACTTCTAAAGTACCCTGACATTTTTATTCTCTCTTTGAGTACTGACAAAAAGCACTGTTCTCACCTTAGGGTACTACTATTCCTCTTGGGAGGTATATACAATTTTAAATATAAAATTTTAAATTGTTTACTCAAGGACCAATTAAATATATGTTACATGCCTATTCTCAGATTGAGGAGGGGAAAGAATCCCGAGTATCTTTCGCATTGGTACTTTCAGCATTCATTTTAAGAGAGTGGGACTGTAAACCTTGGAAAAAGGCAATTAGAGGGTCTGGCTTGTAGGATTTGATTAAGGGGCTTCTTATCTTTCTTCCCATAATTCAGATCCTATACTGAACATAACACTGATGTTATGTAGGTTTATTTTTATTGGGTTTTTAACAAGAGTATTATATGTCAATCAATGTTAAGAGTAAAAAAATATCCAGAGATGCACTGATAGAGGACAATCTGTTCTATATAATAATTTCACTGTCTATCTAGACCAGGGGTTTATTATGTATTTATTTGTTCAGATTTATATTGCTGCCCACTTGCCGAGGCGACTCAGGGCGGCTTACAGTCAAAACAGCAGTAGTACAGTAACAATCATAAAATACAACCTCACAAAACAACCAAAGCAGAACACAGACTAACTCCTCTCTGGCTGTTTGTGGGGGCTTGGAGGTGGGGGCAAGGTCTTTAGCTGCCTGCCAGGCCATGGCGTCTTCTCCCTCAGGCCATTGGTGTGGGTGCAGTGGTGGGGGCGAGGTCCTCAGCCAGGTTCCCAACCTTTTGAAGCTGGGAGTCGGGTCACGTTCTCTTAGTCAGCTTTGAGGACCTGCCTGCATGATGGGGGTGGCCATTTTGTCCCAACAGCTTCAAAGGGATGGCCATTTTATTTCTCAAATGCCCTTGGAGGGGTAGGGGGCCACATGAAATGGCACCACATGCTGGATCCAGCCCACAGGCCTTAGGTTGGGAACCCCTGATCTAGACTCTAGATCTTCCCAACCAGCTTGTACAATTCTATAGTATCTATATTTTGTTGATATTTTCTATAAAGAAAATAACTTAAACATGGTATTTGTTATGCTTTGGCTTGTTATCTTAGTTTCCCTGGACTGAAGCTACAGCTGAAAAAACTGTAAAGGGAAAGAAGCAGGAAGTAAGATGAGAGCTATAGCAGTAAGGAGAATGAAAGGAAGTATTCACATATTTTATTAAGAGGCCAAATCCTTGTTCATTACTCGCTCTAAAGCTATATAGAAAATCAATCTACTAAAGCAGAGTGCCATAAGTGTTACATAACTCTCCAAGAAAATGTATGACTACATATACTGTATACTTTTAGCTATCTGACACTGTGCTGTTTGTTGCTGACTCAGTCCTATGTGTTTTATATGGAAACATGGGCAGCAACAAACAGCACAGTGTCAGATAGCTAAAAGTATACAGTATAGGTTTCTTTAGATAGATTCCCATACATCAGGTATAAGAGAGAAGATAGATTTGAATTGTTCAAATATTGCTAGGTCACACAAAGTATCCTCATGTCCATAATGATCAACACATTTAAAGTATAAGTGTTACCTAAAAATCGCTATCCCTTCTTAATGTGGAGATGCGTTTTAAACTTAAAAAGTTCATCTGCTGGCAGAGCCCCCCAAGAACCACATATATTTTAATTTCAGACAAAAACAAGACCATTTTATTGGCAAAAATAGCATCTAAGCATCACCCCCCCCCCACTGCTGGATAAAAAGCTATATTTAACCCATTTTTGTCTGCTAGAAAAATGATGAGCTTCCCTAAGAAAAGTTGATGGGAGAGCTGACTTGCCCTCCAAACGCAGGACCTGTTATACTTTTCTGCTAATCTTTAACAGCTATCCAATTACCTATTGCTACAATATAGTTTATACAATAAAACAAAAGACCAGCAGTAGGGGTTTCATTCATAAATAAATATTCAACCTTTAGTTACAATGTTTTGTTAGCACCTTAAATTCAAGATACAATGACAAGCATTTAAGCAAATAATGACATTGGGAAAAGGAAAATACTAAGGGGGAAGGAGTGGGGTGACATTTCAATACAGTAATAAATGGCAGTGACATGCATGGCTGGTGGCTTCTTCTGTCTGGCAGGCATAGCTGTTATCACAGTGTACCTAGGTTAAATACAGATTCCAGGGACAAAAGATGCAATAGGGGGAAACTCAGAGAACAATCCTTAGGTGATTTTCAGGTGTTACCCTCGTTTTTTTGTCTCAGGAAGCCTGGCTTTAGGTGAGAGGTCAGTTTAATTGTTTTTGCGATAATCCCTTCTGGGAGCAAGTTTAGGCTGAAGAAGATACCCTTATAAGTTTTTTTCCTGCTTTATAAATACAAACAGAACATGTTAAGAATCACGTATGGATCAAAATATTACAGAGCAAGGGAAATATCAAAAAGAACCTTCATTACCTTTATTAAGATATATATATATATATATATATATATATATATATATATATATATATATATATAGATATATAGATATAGATATAGATAGATAGATAGATAGAGAGAGAGAGAGAGAGAGAGAGAGAGAGAGAGAGATAGAAAGATAGAAAAAGGAAGTTTAAAAGCCCCATTCATGATTTGCAGGACTGAAGGAATTTCAGTAGAGTTCCCCACCCAGCTATGTTAATATGTTAATTGCTAATCTATCACTGACTCCTAAGGCAATTTGCACCTTTGCCTCAAGGTAAAAACTCCCAGGACAGTCTGAGACATTTTATGGTATGAAGAGGAAATGAGGAGATTCTAGTTTGAATTGAACAGTTTACCTGAAACAAGTTTTATTTGACATCCTAGGTAATGAGAGAAGGATATTCTATTTAAAATAAAAGTACTGTACTGTATGTATATATATATATAATTATTATTATTATTATTATTATTATTATATTCAAATTTATATGCCGCTCCCCTTGCCGAAGCAACTCAGAGAGGCTTACAAAGTTACAATATCAAATATCAAAAAGCAGCATAGTATAAATACAACAGATATGTCACAGTCAATACAGTCAACAAATCCCTCATAAAAACAAGACTACAATACAGTCAGGAAAATGCAATACAATAAAAAATACGCTACGGTCAAAAAAAACACTAAGGTCAAGAATATACAGTACAGTACAGAACAATCTGATCGGAGCGACGGGGCAAAGTTCTTGTAGCTTCCCGGTTGCCCGGCAGCAGCTGTCTCTCATTCCCTCATTCCCTCAAGCCAAGGGAATTTCAAAATTGGGGTTACATAAGTGTTTGGTTGAGAGTGTGCTAACATTCAGTTCAACTTTTTTAAAAATGAAAATATTATGGTATCCTGTTGAATTCAAAGCCTGTTAACTTTGGTAATTAAATAGTAAAGACTACATAATTATAAATTCCACAAATGATTCAGACTGGTTTATGCTTTTTTTTTATCTCTGAACTATGAAGGAGAGAGTTTAAGCTGATGATAATATCTTCCACCCTTCTCACATGTTGCTTTTGCTGATCATTTGCCAAATGATTTTATATCTTTTTAAGTACATAGGATTGTTTGTTAGGCCAGGTTATAATTACATAATTATTTCAAAACTCTGAAACCCACACTTCTTGGAATGCTGGGGGAAGTGATGAAGAAAGGGCAAGGAAACCAACACAAGTAATCTTTGAAGGCAACTTAGGCAGTGGTGGGCATCAGCAGGTTCACACCAGTTTACCAGAACTGGTAGCAGAAATTCTAGCCCCCCCCCCCCCAGGGATGGGATGTAACAGGTTCTTACCAGTTCTCTAGAACCGGTAGTAACTTTTCCCAGTGTCATGGAGAACCAGTAGCAGCTTTTGGGGGGAACCACCTTCGGGGCTTACCTTTTCACTGGTTCCCCCACTGCGCATGCGCGCCAAGCACTTGGTGTGCATGCATGCCTACAGTGCTTGGCACATATGCACGGCCTCCTTGCTGTCCTCCCAAGCAGGGAGGAGGAAGAAAAGCTGCTAGCTTGAACCTCCCTATAGCCTGCTCCCCAGGGTAAGTGACTCATCCTTTGATGTGGTGTTTCTGTGTGTATTTTAATGTGTATTTAATACCTTTACCTATATTGAGGTACTACCACAGTTCCTAAAAAGGCCTGGCGGCCAGCAGGCCTGGTGTGGGGTTTTTAAGCAAAGTCTTTGAGTTACCTCATCAATAAGCTACACCTGTGCTGTTCCAATTGCTGTTCCAATTGGAGAACCCTTAAGGTGGTACAGCTGTTTTACATTTACATTAAGGTATATTATCCTAGAGAACTGGTTAGGCAAAGACTTAGTACCTAATTTCTTTAACTGTTGAAAAGTTGAAAAGTCCCAAAATGAAGCCATCTTGTGGAGAGTTCATTCTGTAGTTCCTTCCATCTGACCTAGTGTGAGAAAGATTAACCAGAATAAGCTTTAAGCTCTGGTTTAAAAGCTCTGTTTGATTTGTGTTTGGGGTGGCTGGCTGGCTGTATTTTAATGTATTTTTTATTTTATTTATTTATTTTTTAAAATTTATTTACGGGTTTGTGTTGTGGGTGGGTGGGTGGGTTGAGGTGTGTGTGTGTGTGTGCTTATTTTATTTTATTATTATGATTTATTAATTTTTCTTTGGCCTGGCCATGTTATGACATCATAACGTTGGCTCCGCCCATGACATCAGCTCCGCCCACACTGTGATGATATCACGGTGGGGTAGTAAAAATTTTGACATCCCACCACTGGCCCCACCCATTTAAGTTTTGAAATAAAGTAGTCCTAATTCAGGTGCAACACATGCCTTTCCCCCTGACCATACCGACCATGCCACACCTACAGTGTGGTAGTAAAAAAATTTCATGCCCACCACTGAACATAGGGCACATTCAAAGTCAGAAAATGGCCATGCACTGCATGCAATTAATAGCATGCCAGACTACTGTAGCTTTTCTTGTCACTTAACAAAAGTTTCTTCCTGATTCTACTGCTCCTGGTTCTTTGTGATTCTATTGATCTTAGGTGTCAGTACAGCAGTACAGCAAAAGCACCAGAAATGCCAAGGCTGTTCTCTTTTGATTATTTCCAATAAACTTACAATCAGCTTTCAAGAGGTAGAATTTCTCAAGAACAGTATCACTTGTGAGTTCCAGTTGTGTTGTGTGCAAGGCAAGAAAGTTAGTAAATTATGTTACACCTATCGTACTATACTTTTAGTAATGCTAATTAACTTGTGAACTGCCCAGACAGTACACTAAGTGCTATGGGGTGGTATATTTGTGTGATTACTTTTGCTTTGCTTTAAGTGTAAACATTTATCTCTTTTATTGATCTTCTAGCCTTTGTATAACTCCTTGAGGAGAAAGCAGCATGAAGGCAATAGCAGTAAAATAATGAAATAATAAATTCCTATTCAATGATCTATTCATCTATTCTATTCATCAGTTTTAAGGCAGGAATTATGCCTACTATGTTCATCCATTTTCCACTTTCTCTTAATAAAAATGTCCATCAGAACAAGGCCTGGAAATAGCTAACCTAACCTACCCTACCCCATCCTACCCATCTCATCCCGTTACTTTTTTGTCACCCACCCTACTCTTTACTCTTTTTCTTTCTTACTTCTCTTTGTCTCTGCTCAACCAATGTTCCCTTAGTTCCTGCCCCCTTAATTTGAACCTATAACACTTACATATAGTTACATTCTTCATGTTCAGTAATCATATTTGGAAGACCTAATACATACAGGCAGTTGTGAGTCCATTAGTACTATTAATCCTTTCCCCATGATCACTAATTTACTTAAGTTCATTTTCAATTTTCACTTCTATTGTAGTAAACAGATTTCAAGATACAGAGTTCTGGAATTAAGCTGTCAATCCAGTTCCCTTCCCCCATTTTATTCAAAAAGCATCTCACCTCAGATATGAGGCAGTGGAAAGGGCAAGGAACGGGGAACAACTGTAATATTCAAGAAAACAGGTAGAGGGAAGAAAGTCATCTATCTCTAGATCAGTGGTTCCCCATGTGGGGTCCAAGCCCCACAGGGGCACTTCAATTCCCAGGAGCCTAAATCAGTACATTGGCTGATCTGTGCTTTGGGGAATTGACTCAGACTTCTGGGAATTGAAGTCCAAACACCAAAGGTTGAGAAATACTGCTATAAATGATGCGAAGCCAGGTGGCAAAGAGAGATAGAGTTAGTGACACTGAACCCTCAAACTTTGGATAACCTCTCCCAACAGTTTCACGTATATGGTAAAAAGCATGGAGAACAAAACAGAACCCTGAGGGATGGCACTAGTCAATGGCTAAGATGCAAAGCACCACCTTCTGGGTCCTTCCTTCCCAATGTACAGCCACTGTAGAATAGTGCCTCAAGCCCTATTGTAGAGAGACAGTCCAGAAAGATACCTCCGACGCCCAGAGGGGAGAAATTGCCGGTGGGTGGGGGAGGGACGCTGTATGTATGTATGATACTTGATTAATTGTATTGCTACGTTGTATTGTTTGATGTATTGCTACATTGTATTGCTCAACTGTATTGCTATATCATATTGCTTGTCCCATTGCATTGTTGTTTTCTATTGTTATATTTTACTGTATTATATTGTTGATTGTTTTGTTGTTGTGAGCCGCCCTGAGTCGGTTTTTACCAAGTAGGGCGGCATACAAATCAAATAAATGAAATGAAATGAACGAAATGTTGGATGGTATTGAAAGGCCCTGAGAGGTCCAGCAGATCCAACAGAGACACACTCCTTCTGTCTAGTTCCTTGTGTAGGTCATCCACCAAAGTGACCAAAGCTGTCCCTTTCCCATAGCCAGACCAGATTAAAATAGGTCTAGACCAGTGGTTCCCAACCTTTTTTGGCCATGCCCCACCTAAGTATCTCTGAAATACTGATCTCCCTCAACACAATCTTATTATTCAAAAAGTGATTAATGGAGGAAGCAAAAAAAAAAAACCCATTAACTTGGTCTAAACAAGCATCCAAATTGCCCCTCCTGTGGGGCATGTGGCTTCCATTGGCAACCACAGTTTTAGATAATCTGCTACATCCAAGAATTACTAGAGTTAAGAAACCACTACATGCTCTAGTACCTTTCCCAGAAATAAGATATTTGAGACTGGCTGACAGTTGTCTAATAGAGTGGAGTTCAGGGAAGGCTTTTTCAACAATGGTTGAAAAATTACTGCCTCCTTTAAACAGACTAGGATCCTACCCTGTTGCAAGGAAGGATTCTCACTCAGGCATTCCCCTTTTGGATGCTTTTATCAGGAAGGGCAAAAACCCAGCATGTATGTGGTGGCATTCACCTCTCCAAAAATCCTGTTCACAGCATCAGGCTGCACCAACGGAAACAAATGCATTATAACTGGACAAGCAGGAGCAGTTGTGTAGCAGTGGGGGCAGGGGGAGGGCCTACAGTGACTTAGATTCTAGGTGGGGTTAGGAGTGGGATAAAAACTTTTAATTCACAATAAAGGACCATAATAAAAAGGCGACATCAGTCTGTCTGTTGTGCCAACAGCATTAATTAACAAATTAAAATTTGAATTTACTAACTAATAATTACTGAAATAGAAAAATATTAAAATGCAAAGGTTACAATTACTAAGAAATTAGCCACAACTCTCTATATTTAACATGCAGTTACTCATCTTAATAATGAAAACACAGCCTTGGAAAACAATTTACATATCTAAAGTCTGGTTTCTCCTATTCTTACTTTAAAAAACAAAAAAACAAAAAGTCATTTACTGAAAATTTAAATCCATATTCTGTTTGTTTGTCTAAATGAAATATGGATGTAGTTTTATGGAACATCAGTGCATATAAAGCAGTGGTTCCCAATCTTTTTACACAGTGGGACTGATGCCCCCTAGAAGCAGAAGTAAATGTGACTGCTTCTGCATTTACAACAGCTGTGGGCAGTGGTGGGCATCAGCAGGTTCACACTAGTTCACCAGAACCGGTAGCAGAAATTCTGGCTGGCCCAGCCCATCCAAGTTTTGAAATAAAGTAATCCTAATTCAGGTGCAACGCAGGGGTTTCCCCTGGCCATGCCCACCATACTATGCCCACAGTGTGGTAGTAATTTTTTTTGGAGCCCACCACTGACCGGGGGTATATTTACAGCTGACATAACTGCATTTATGCATGTACAGGTATGTTTTATGACTGTCACAAATGCACCTGCTTCTGGGTGTGGTGGTGGGCCACATGAAATGGTGCGACAGGCCGGGGCCAGCCCACGGGCCATAGTTTGGGAACCCCTGATATAAAGCATTTACATCCACCCTTCACTTGTTCTCAAGAATCTCATGTATCCTTCTTAAATGTACTGCCTGCTAATAAAGATACTACATTAGTAGTAAAATTTTCTCTGAAGTGATGGTACCAACTAAAGCTTATTGTTTACATCCCAGCTGTTGAACTAAGCCATATAAGCCATAAATATTTCCCCTTAAAAACATGTGCAGGAGAAGAGAATTGACTTATACATTAGTTTGAACATTGTTCAAGATACTTAAATCAAAGACATGTTGTAATATGTTTAGAACCATCAGATGACTGGACACAAGCAAAATATAAGGATTTTTTTTGTTTTTTTAAAAAATCTTTTCAAAATGTCCTTATTCCATGTGATAGTGAGTTGAGGATATATTTGTCAACTGGGATAAATGTACACTATGGTATGTGCTAAGGTGCAGGTTCCATTACTTTCTAATTCAGAAAATGAGCCAAAATCTTGTCCTGACATGTGTTCAGAAACATATGACTTGACAGACCAATGAAATAATTTAGTTCTCTCTCTTTGAATCCACTTGGTATCCTTTCATTTCCTGTATACTGTGTCTGCAGATGACAAATGCCACAAACTCTCAACTCGGCAGTCTCCCACTTAATTATCTCATTTAGGAATGATACTTCAGCTACATGAAGATAAGTGAGGTTAATAGATTCAGACCACCCATGCTCAGGACAGAAGAACTTTTGTATGCATAAATGACAGTGATGAAAATAGACTGGAACAAAGTAGGAATAGTTAGCTGGGAGTCTCTTCCTAGGCTGTCCCCCCTCCCCCCATCTCAATCAATTATAGGCTCTGTTAGGGAGATGGTAAGAGGCAGGAAGTTAGAGCAATTGTTGATTACAAAAAGTCAATGTTGCCATCAAGCAACCAGGTGCATGTCTTAGTTTCATAATTAGCTAAAGATCCATCCAATAAGATATTCAGAGAACAAGAAGGTTAAAGAGTCCCAGACATTTCTTTAATTACATCCACCCTCACTCCATATATCAAGTAGCGTATAGCGCCTATTTGAACTTTTGTTTCATGCATCACAGCAGCAAAAACTTGACTACTGGATGGGATAATGAACCCTACTTCTGACTATCCTTCTGCCAACTATGGAGGACTTCGCTATAATCCTCAAATGCAACTGACCATATACTGCATCTTCTCATATTCCCTTCTCTTTTTGTTGGGAAACTTTAATAATAATAAAATACAACTCCATGGTATATTCTCCAGCAATATGCAAGTTTTTATTGAATCATAGAACAACAGAGTTAGATGACACTTTAACAGCCATCTAGTCCAGTTCACAATTCTTTATAAAGCTATCATGATAAAATATTGAGGCAAAGGTTAAGAGGATAGAAGTCTCAAAAATGTGCAGTCTATGTTTAAATTCTGTTCTAAGATGGGAGCTCAATGAGTCCATGGTAGGTATGCAAGAATCACATGGTATCTAGTAATACCTGCTGGGACCAGGACAAAATGTGAATTCTTGTTTCTAGAATACACTGTCTACATGATGTGTATATATGTGGGATAGGGTTTTTTTTTTAAATATATAATGGAGGATAATTTCTTCCTTTACTTTTACAGATGAGGCTCTGAATACAGTACTAAAGATTCTGAGGTAATATAATAAATGCTAAGAATCAAATTCTTGCAGGACTCTTTCTGCATATAATGGAAGGGAACTCTAAGCAAGTTCAGGACCACTCACTCTTCCATCAAGCAATTTTGGTTTCAGCAAAGTTGCTCATTTCTAAACCCATGTACCCTTTATCAACAAATTAGAAATTGCTGGTTCCAATGGCAAGACAACAATTTACATTTTTCCATTATGAGAACTGATCATTTATGCCTATTCTCTGCTTCATCTTCTTTAACAATTCACCTGTATGTATATTTCTTATCCAATTTCTAGTTTATTTTTGTGGCACCGGTATTTAAATACAGTAATACCTCATATAACATTAGTATCGAATAACACTAAAATCGCATAACATTAAGGAATCTGGGGGGAAGAATTGCATCAGATAACATTAAGATCCTATGGGATGCTTCAGATAACAACCGCTAAAGCCTGTGTGGTTACAATGTATCTCTATGGATCCCATAGGATTTTAACATGCATCAGATAACACTAAAAATCATATAACACCAAGACTTTTGGAACCAGGTTTTAGTGTTATATGAGGTTTTACTGTATATATATTCTCTGTCTGACAGTCAACACCATTTGGTTACATTAGTAATTACAATAGGAATCTATTGTGGATTTCATTCCATATCTGAAATCAATAGGAAGAGAAATAGGGAAGTAAGGTACAGTAATACCTCGGATAACGTTTGCACCACACAACATTAAAACCAGATAACGTTAAGGAATCTGAAAAAAAATTGCACCACACAACATTAAAACCCCATGGGATGTATCGCATAACATTTGCTGAAGTCTGTGCCGGTTGCAATGTATCTCTATGGAGGTTAACGTTATGCAATTCATTCCATGGGATTTTAACATTGTGCGATGTATGTATCACACAACGTTAAAAACTGCATAACGTTAAGACTCATGGAACCAAGTTTTAATGTTATCCAGGGAGTTACTGTATCACTCTATCTTTGCCATAGAGACACATCCTGTGATTCCCAAACTTAGTTCTTTCTTCCAGTGTGGTAGGAATTTACTTTAGCCTTATTAGCTGAAAATTTCAGCCTTACTCCATTAACTACTCATTTCTTTTTACAACATGGCCAAACTGGAATTCCAATAAATTTAATAACTCTTTTAAATTAAACATTTTCCCTTTGGGGCATTATATGAGATTTTTTTACATCTACAGATAAACTGTTTATGGGAAAGGACTTTAACTTTACAGGCTATTTTATGAAGAAAATCTCCATGCAACAAAAATAGGTTCACTTTACCTTTTATTGTTTTCTCCATGATCTGTTTTGCAGACATCCCTTTTCTTATTTAAGAGACTTTCTTTGGTTCCTGGTCTCTGGTCCCAGAAGAACAGATTAGGAAATGTCCAACAACATCGTTTTTGAGTGGAACTCTGTTCTAAATTCAGTGCATCTATGATTAACACACAACATTTGAATATTAGAAACTAGGAGGCAACATTATGTCTTATGTAACCTGCAAATCCTTTTTGCTGCAAAGATTAAAGTTGCAATAACAAAAATAATCAATTACAGAATATTTTTAAATTACAAATTAAATTTAATCTGATGTAAAACCCAGCATTGGGGGGGGGGGGGGCTTCACCTTCAAGTTTATCTGAAAAAGGAAAATTATTAATATTCTAAAGAACTGAACAATTATTTCTAACGGAGGAAAAATTGCTGGTAGAAAACCTTCCATAACTTCTCCCATATGAAGCTGATTCATAGCAAATTAGAACAAGTAGTGACCTACATATACCTAGGGGTAATGTTACAGTCAAATGGAGTGAGAAAGGCTCGCCATGAAGATGTAGTTGAGGTAGGACAAAAATCAGCATATGCCATCTTAAAAATATTAGAATAAGAGGAGTACAAAATATCCTTGCTGCCCTTAAACTATTTCTTGGGGGGGGGGGGGCTTCCATAACTTTTGTATTAGGACTACTCTGGGACCCTCAGTTTCTAGATTTGCCCCCATTAGAAAAAGTTCAATCAAAATTTGTGAGAGCTCTTTTCCAAAAGCCTAGATGTTTATCTAACACTAGTTTTACAGCTTGAACCCATCTTACCTGAAATAGAGCCTACAGTAAGTCTTGCCTCCATTAATGTTTGGCTTAAGTTAAATTACTGCCCCTAAGAGCTAACATCTTTAAGTCTCCAAGACCACTTTTGCTCAACATGGCTAAAAGCAGTCCATCAGAAGTTAATACAGTATCTAGGTTTCTTCCCACAGTGGGATTAGATAGGGCAATTGCAACCATCAAACAGAAGCTATTTGGTATGGAAAGATATAAGTAGAGCCCCTCACTTCCTTATAGCAGATAACCTCTGATATACTATATTGTAACGCCAGCTGCTTACATCTCTTCTGAAGCTGCCAACTCACTGCAGGGCCTTTCTGCTAGTGAAAGGATATGTTCTTCGTACAGAGGTATAAACATATTCCAATGGCAGACAAGGTTTGTCTCTGCAGTAGACAAACCATTTATGTCATGTTACACTGTCAGTTTTATCATGAATCACACAGGAAGCTTATTCTTCCTCTACTTAACCAGTTCCTCAGCAATTCTGAAAAAGAGGTTTTAGTTAAATTGCTTCTAGGCTTTAATTCTCAGATTATATCCACTTGTACACAATTTCTTGCAGCCATAATTAAGATACATGTTTGATAAATAATGCTAGGAATGTAATATAATTCTAACTTGTACTGTGCTAAATGGTATTTGCTGGTCATGGACTGTAATAAAGATATATACAGTATAATCAAATAAAGAATTTTTCAGAAATAAAAAATTCTAATCCTTCCCCCTCACCCATCAGTGGGATCCCTTTCATTGAGATAAAGCCAATGGTGCCCATGAGTTCGAGGGGTGATATTTAATTTCTGAAGTTTGCTGCCACACATAAAATAAACTCAGTGTTGCAATTTTCAGGAATTAACACACGCACACACACCATTTTCCAGCCCTCATCCTGCAGCTTTATCATAATCAAAGGGATCTCTCCATAAGCCTGGGAAACTTTGGCAGAGGAAATCAACATTTTTTTATTTTTGAAAAATTGCCACATCATCAGCCTTATGCAAACAGGACCCATGCCATAAAATTACTTGTTCAACATTGTTGCTGCTCTCTGAAGAGACTAATGGCGGAAGCAGTTTAATGTTAAAAACCAGATTTTTTTTTTGAAAAAAAGGTACTCCAGGATGCTATTATGGTACCCAGTGTGGTGTAGTGGATAGAGTGAGGCCACTTTGCCATGGAAACTCATTGGGGTTTATGGAACTACTGTAGTAAAACCACTTTTTAAATTACATCAAAATCCCTATTAGGTTTGCTATAAATTGATTCTGAATTGATGGCATATAGCTAATGAAGAGTCTGTCTGTAGCACAGCTTTTAAAAAGTTGATTTTGGTAATGGAAGGAACATTACATTCAAGTGGTGTTTTGCTCCTCCAAAGGGGAAAAAATCAAGCTGCTGCAGCATGGCAGAGTGGCTATAGTAGCCACTTCCCAGTTGACATGGGGAACCCTGGGAAGCAGCTACTACTGCACTGCTGGGATGTGTGATAAAATGCATCAGGGAAATTTAGTTGAACCCCATGGCAATTTCTCAAAATACTGTATTGTGCACATGATGCGACTAACCAACGCCAAAGAGCCAGCTATATGCCCATGCAGAGAGTCTCTAACTTGAACTCTTCAATACCACCTGTCCTACTGCTAATAGGTAGCAAAGATTAATAATAAAAAAACCCTAGAGGTTGCAAGCTGACATCTAACCAGGCCGGGGCTTGGCAAACTGAATAGTAAAAAGATTCACTGTGTAGCCCAAACATCAAAGACAAGGGCATTGAACCAGAATTCTATGGAAGCATAAAACTGTGCAGGAGAGGACGATTTAGTTTTAGAAAAAAATGTAATCGGGGTTTTAACCAGGAGTTGTAAACAAAGAAGATTTTAGAAACTAAACTGAAGAAAAGTAATAAGAGTTTTTGATAAATGCAACAAACTAAAAGGCTAATGTTATTTTGTCATACTTTTATCTCTTAAAACCTTTTAAATTCATTTTAATGTTTTGTTTCTATTATGTTTTTATACTAAGATTTTGCTGTATACTGTACTTCTTTGGGAGGCAAGATGTGGAAAAAAGATGTCTAAACACTGTAAATAAATAAATCATTCATAAAGTGAAGTACTGAGAAGGAGTACCAGATTAACACTGTAAAAGCAATATAAGAGAAAGACTTCAGAAGAGATTACTTAAGTACATCTTCCTTTTGCACACACAACATAAACAAAATGTTCCGCCAGTCACATACCATCACAAGACTGACTGGGAGGAGTAAGAGGAAGAAACAAAAATAGCAATAGGATAAATACTTATTTACACTCTGGTTGGTTCACAAGGTAATTAGCATTTTGCCCCCAACAAGTGGGGTGCTCGGTTTATCACCCGCAGAAGGATGGAAGGCTGAATCAATCTTAATCCCACTGGGATCAAACTCAGTTTTTGAGCAGTTTTGGCTGCTGAACAACTGTGCCACAAGGGCTCAACTGAACTCAAATAATGTATTGGTAAGGAGGGATAGGTGTAAATGAAATGTCATAGGAATATAGTTTTTCTATCCTTGGCACTCCAGGTGTTCTTGGACTTCAATTATCAGAAGCTGAAGTCAGCACTTCTATTGATCAGGACTTCTGTGAATTGAGGTCCAAGAGCATCTGGGGTACCAAGGTTGGCCATCACTGCCCTAGGGCATGAATAGGTAATTTAGGATGGGAGGCAGTTTTCTGACTGAGATCTTTCAGGGCCTACATGAATAAGCAATAAAGTTCTGTACTGAAAAGAATTAAACCAAGATTATCTAGAAATCTTATGTCTGACTGGACATCCCACCTTGGTAATGGAGTAGACCGTACAGCCAGCAACTCAACGCCAAGTGTTGGGCAGCAGTAAATAACCTGAATCTTTAAAGGGGCCAACGGCTATGGGCAGATGAGCCCCTTTAAGTGGAGTGATGGTCCCTCTCAGTGGAAGCCATCATATTAGGCCCAATAGCAAAATGAGCGGAGGAGAAACCACTTCACTATTCTGATTCCCAATGGTCATGGAGGCAGGAGAGGCCATGCCAGATGGACTGGCTGTGAAGGATCACCTTGTTAATACCCTCAAGGCTGCGGCAGTCCATTGCAGTTCTGGTGTTAAATCCTGCATGTCTCATTTCATATGTGCAGCAGGAGGTGGCTCTGTGATCATAGCATGTGTGTCACTTCATGGTAAGCTGCGACCCACCTTAAACAAATTCATGCCAGTGGCATTTTTCTTGTTTGTCATTCTTCTTTCGTACATCCATCAAATGTGAAAATGATTTCCAGGAAAATGTATACTCAGATTTTAGTAGCAACTGATGACAACAATGATCTAGAAATATACTTCCAGTTTTGAAAAACTGAAAATTGTATGCACAGTGGTACCTCATACAATGATTTTAATCCATTCCATGGGGCTTGTATAATGATATTCCCTATGGGATGCATCGTACGACGATATTATTATTTTTTTTTTTTGCTAAGTGGTTTTTCCCATTGAAAAAATTGTTATACAATTTTTTTCCATAGAGAAAATTATTATACGGACGCCATTCCCCCCTCCCCCCAAAAAACCACAACCTAATTGTTATGCAATTTCGTTGCTATACGGGGTGATTATTCTATGAGGCTCCACTGTACAGTAAAACCTCATATAACGCTAAAACCTGGTTCCACAAGTCTTCGTGTTATATGATTTTTCGTGTTATCTGATCCTCTATGGGATCCATAGAGATACATTGTAACCACACAGGCTTTCGCGGTTGTTATCTGAAGCATCCCATAGGATCTTAATGTTATCTGATGCAATTCTTCCCCCCAGATTCCTTGATGTTATGCGATTTTCGTGTTATTCGATACTAATGTTATATGAGGTATTACTGTATTTGCTTTTAGTTTAAATTATACAAGTAAACACTATAACACATTTTAAAAGCTTGATTTTAAAACCTAGTAACACTAATATACAGTACCTTTTTGGGGGCGGTTGGAGATGGCGGTGTAGAAGAGTCTTGGCCCGGGGGGGGGGGATAAAAAGTGTTGGCAACTGTTAAGTGGCTCAAATATTCCAGTTTGGAATTTTTGTCCACCCGTTCTAAACAGCAAGGACAGAATTGAATGGCAAATAGAGTGAATGCCATTGTTTGGCCAAATTTGGGCTGGGTGACAGATCTGGTGTACCATTTCCTAACGCACCCGGTACCAGAGGATAATACAGCCATTATGACTGAACTAAATCCAAGTTCTGACATATACAGTATTAAATTAACCCTATCTTTTTTGTACAGGAAAGGCTGAAGAATAAGAGGGCAATATTGGAGCAAAGAAGATAAGCTACAGATGAACTTTCATAGACTTCTAATTTATCTGTATTGTTGCATTGTTAGGGTGGCTGCAGAAAGTACTACATCTCTTGTAGGAGTGTAACAATGTTTCCTGTGCCACAAAATGATGAATGCCACTACATTAAACATCACAGCAGAAACTCAGTGGCATTTTAGGATTATTATTACACATTCTTCAGTCGAGTACTATGACAAAAAGAGAACAAAACATTTTATTATGCTTAGAAGATTTCTCAAAGCCACAATACTTTTCCAACACAAAGTTTTATGTGCAAGTCTCAGGAGACTATTTATTGTAATTTTCCATGGTATTTATGGCAATAGTCACATCCACTTTAAATGCTTTCACAATTGGCCCTAATGTGCTTTTTATTTCCCTTAAACTGGAGGCCCCAAGTTACAGAACTATTGAGTTACTTGTTCAATTCTATTGTTCTTTTTCTTAAAGAATTTTGATTATAAAGCCTTTGTGTTTCTATATAAGCACATTTAATCTGTTAGGTTTGCAAAGTACTAAAATACTTCAGAATCTCAGCAGAACTTGTTTTACTCCTGTAGGAGGCAAGTGATCACAGTATTTCTCCCATTTCCATGGTGCTTAGGAAAACATCCACGCTGCATTCTCATGACCTTTTATTCCAGAAATGAGAAATCTGTTTTGGACTCTAGCTCCTAGACGTTTCAGCCACCATGACCAATGCTAAGAGACTGAGACAGCTATAGTTTAAAAGCCTATGGAGAGTCAAAAGTTTCCCATCTTTAATTTATTTATTTTATGGTAGCTACCATTTCAAATCAGTTTATTCATAGTGTAAAATAGCTAAAACAGCTGGAGTTTTTAAGTATTCTATCAATGGAGTTTCTAAATATAATGCAATTAAATTTAGCAATGGCAATTAAACTTATATACTTACCCATAGTGCTTAGTGCACTATCTGGGCAGTTCACAAGTTAATTCACATTTTGCTCCCAACATGCTGGGTATTCAATTTACTGACTTCAGAAGGATGGAAGGCTGAGCCAACCTTGATCCCCATCAGGACTGAACTCACATTTTAACCACTGCATCACCAGGGCTCATCAGTTGTTGTTGTTAATTTGATAACCAACTTTTTTGTTTTTGATCCAAAGTTTTAATCAATATCTGGTCTGCCTCTAAACTGGCCATATAATTCATATGGAATAGACTTTTATTGCCAGTTCCAGTCCTAGATTTGCCTCAGACCTCTGGTCCCAGTGCTTTATTTTTAATGTGTCAAACTTGATCTAAAACAGAATCTGGAAATTATATTTAGTTCAAATGAAGCTCCTAGTGTTGAGGGAGAAAAACTAAAACAAAACAAATGCCCTAATGCTAATCCCTGCTTGGTTGAAGACTTGTTAAACTATAAGAAAAAAAAACTTCCTACTTTTAAAAATATTGATAAAATATTATTTTTGTAAGATATTGCAAAACTCTCATAACTATGGCCTTAACAAATGCCATCGATGTGAGATATGGAAACAAGATAGTAGAAGAAGTTGGTTCATAGTTATACCTTGGGCAAGAGGTTAACCTAAGGCATGATCTAACAAAAGAAATTTCAAGAAGAAGGGAAGCAGCATGGGCAGCTTTTAACAACATAAAGGATGTTCTTAGTGAAGCAAAAATAAGAAAATTATGGGCTGAACTTGTCAACAACACCATTCTGCCTGCTTTATTATAAGGCAGTAAAACTTGGGCACCTACAAAAGCTGACACCAATTTTTTTAATGTAATACAAAGAGCAATCAAGCGAAGGATGCTACACATACAATGGGTTGATCGAATATCAAATGAAGAACTGTGCAAAAGATCAGGTGCAAAACAAGCGTCAATGTTGATTGAGTTTGCAAGGCATTGTTGGGCCGGGCATGTGTGCCGCTTCAAAGATGGCAGGTGGATGGAAGCTATCACAGAATGGATACTACTTGACATAAAGTGACCACTAGAAAGGCCAGCAACTAGATGGAAAGACCAGTTCAGGCAAAGCTCCCAAGGCTGGATGAGACAGGCATGGGACTGGAAACAGTGGAAGACGATGGTTCGATCCATCATGTCAAACTGACGTGTGAAACATGGATCAACCAAGTAACCAAGTAGTGTAATTATACACATATACACCCTGACAATTTCACTGGAACAATAATTACAGACTGTTGATTGACTTGGGGATGGGTTATACATTCAACTGAACAACACATGCAAACAAAAACTGTGTATACATGTTACATACAGAGAATGTTGTTATCATAGTCTTTGGCATAACCTTTCATGGACTGCATTCCAATTCCTCAGATGTCTCTGATAAAGTTGCCACAGGTCATGGAAGCATATGCCAAATATAACTTTTAGCTTTTAAGATGACACAAGACTTTTTCTTGTTCTTTCTGCAACAGACTAGCAGGGCTACCCCATGAAAACTATATAGAAATTAAGTTGCACATGCCTATGAGTGACGTCTGAAGCTTTACATCATCATTGTCAGGGAGCCAGGTAGCACTTGAGGCCACTGATGGAGAATATACAGGCAACACAGATGTTAATTTGGAGCCAGCAGCATCTACCTGTTGGGTTTAAAGGTAAGACAAAAGACCTGTTAATAATCAACCCATTTTTACTCAACTACCAACTCTTGTGAGTTAGATATTCCGATCTATCTTAACATATTTCCTTGATCCCATTCAACTTCAACCATTCTCTTAACCTTTTCTATGTCATTTAACAAAAACATAAAAAGCATGATTCCCCTACCCCACACCAACATGCATAACTGTAGACAAGACCATCAGCTTGAGAAGGGTAAGAGTTTTGCAATATCTTATAACATTTGAGATTTATGTTGTGGTGTAAATTTACTTTTACAAAAATCTGCTTTGGCAGGTGCAATAAATACTATCTTGTGCCTATGAGCAGATGTACAAGTACATAGATAGGGACTGTAGCGGCTTAGTGGTTAAGACACTGAACTTTTAAAACTGGAAGGTCAGCAGGTCAGCAGTTCTAGACCTGAGTGCTGCATGATGGAGTGAGCTCCCATCTCTGTCACAGCTCCTGCCAACCTAGCAGTTTGAAAGCAAGAAATTGCAAGTCGATAAATAGGCACCACTTTGGTGGGAAGGTAACAGCATTCTGTGCACTCCGGTATCTAGGCATGCCTTCCACATGACCACAAAAACATCTGCAGATTCAAACAGTCCTGGTTCTTTGGCTATGAACAGAGATGAGCACCATTCCAAAGTGTTGGATACGACCGGCTTTTGAGCAAGGGAGGCCTTTACCTTACAAGTACATAGACAGGAGTGGCAGGTGAGTGGCCATGTAGTGGGAATGTTGTGCAATGGACCAAGAGTTAGGACGAGCCTAAGTCAGTTTATGACCTACAATCTCTTTTGGGGGAGACTGTTGTGTGTGTCACACAACCTTCTCCTGAATCATCTAAACTTGACTACTGCCCTCATGGATGATAGGTAGTGCTACCTCATTGCCAAGACAGCATCTGTACATGGAATGCTTGTGGGGAGGGTATATCGTTCTTTACCTTGGGCAGGAAAATTTACCGAGCCACTAGTCTCATTATACTTTGGCAGCAAGGACCTCCTCCACACTGGGTACTATTTTCTATGGAGAACCAGCTTCCAAAATTAGCACTGTATCTGGGGTATTGTTGCTGCAGCTGAAACTGTTACTGCTCATGCTGGTTCAGGACACCCTGGCAGCAGTTAGAAGTGGTAGCACTGATTCTCCACACAGAAGGAGTTGACAGCAGCTTTGCTAGAGCTGTGATGGCAGACCTTGGCATGCCAGATGTACATGCGCGTTTTACTTCCACTTCCAGGAGTGACGAGGGCAGTGTTGGCTGGATGAATAGCCGTAAACCCATTCGTGTGGATTCACAGTGTGCTTTGGATTCTGGGAATTGAAGTCCAAGAACATCTGGAGCACCAAGGTATGCCATCATGGTCCTAGAGTAACATGGAGTGGTGCTGGCAGTGGCTGAGAAAAGGTGCTATTCAGAATGAGAGCCTCCATAAGTATAATAGTTGGCCTTGGCCCTATCTGCGTCTCTATCTCACACAGTCATCTTTTAACTTAATAAGCATACTTTCTCTAGCCTAGAAGCAGCCCTCATTTAGAAAACCCAGCCAGGATGGCCAGGAATTTAGTGTTGGTTGAGACAGTTCTAATATTGCTGCTGATTTGGACTTGCAAACTTCACAGATACTTCTTCTTCTTGTTCTGCCATATCCAAATCCGAATATTGGTGATCCTCATGTCGATCAGCCATGAAGACTGTCCTGAGAATATAATACAGTGGCCTTTCATCTGCCATCTGCATCACAGCATGACACCTGGACCACTGATCCAGTTCCACAAGTCCCTTTCTGGTCCTGAGCCCTTTTGGTACACGAAGTCATCATCGGTCCCAGGCCAGTATTGATGAAGCTGCTGCCCACCGTCAAGATGGATTCAAGTGGGATTTAATCCATTGGGGAACCATCATCCTTCCCTGTGGACTTTGCCAAGGCCTCAGGGTTGTCAAGTTAGTTAACTGCCACCTGACACTCAGTGTTGAGACACTGGCAGTATGATCTATTCTATTACCATAGCAGGATAATCTGGCCAGACACTGTTCACAGATACAGTACAAGGAAACAATTTCTATTATTGTCCTATGGTATTATTTACCATTTACCCTAATTTTCACCCTCACAATAATAGGGACATGATATACCCAATGATTCTTTCTAAGCCCCTTAGTTTTCCTGGCAAAGGAGGTAAAGCACTTTAAGACTTTTGGTAGGACTTGGTGCCCCAAAATGTATACAAGTGGCTAATTCACTGTATCCCATACAGTGACATGTCTGATAGCAGTTAGAAAATAAAATGAGGCAACTAGAGACATGAAGAGTCAAAAGGGTATTACAAAGCAAAAGCAGCAGAGGTGATTACTTCTCAACTGTTAAATGTGTAATGGATACTTAGTGCAGTATAGAGGAGACACATGAACGTGTGTGTGTGTGCGCGCGCACACACGCGCGCGCACACACACACACACGAAATAAAGTTTATTATATGCTTTGGTTTTATATGTTTGAGACGTGACTGAAATCATGGATTTTCCCACCTAGAGTCTAGATACACTCTTTATTCCTTAAGCAATAGTGTCAAAGAAAGGACCTCCAATGAACCCAAAGGATCAACACATTGTTCTTTTTTCTATATTTTATTTTCACACAAAAAAAGGTGAAGTAAGTTGGGCTGAGACAATATGACTGACCAGGGTAACCCAGTAATTTCAATTGTGAAATAGGGATTTGAACTTATGTGCGGCACTCTAACAGCTACACCAAAACAGCTTGGTGTCACTTGACACCTCCCATCTTTTGAAGCACATTTTTGTTGGCTGCCAATGCTTTCCTTGACTCAACTCAGGGTGCTGACTGTTACCATTAAAGTATGAATTAGTCTGAGTCCTAATTATCATAGAGAACCTCTCTCCTTGTCTATTGACTTTTGTTGCATTTAGGATCAAGTAACAAGAAATTAATATAAATTTATCATAAATTTTAAAGGAAAAATTATGTTAGCATTCATATAATATAAGATCTACTTTGCTGCAGCCACAATTCTTGGAATGTTCTTTTGTTAAAAATATAATTATCATTACCCTACTCAAAATATAACTTTTCATTTCCATCAAAATGTTTGTCAAATGTCTGTTCTGCTGCTTTAAAAAATATATTGATCATGTACTGTGTCTAAACTCATTATAGACTACTTTAATATCTTTGGAAAAATTATGCAACATGCCATACCAACAAATGGGAGCATGAAATTGCTGAACTAGCTTTACCAGATATGTTGATTTGTTAAGATTTAATTGAAACCAGAAGGCTGCGGTGGCTCAGTGGTTAAGAAGGCCACCTTGCTAGCTAGAAGGTCAGCAAAACAGCAGTTCAAGGCCCGAGTACTGCATGATGGAATGAACGCCTGTCTCTATCCTAGCTCCTGCCAACCTATCAGAGTGAAGACAAAAAATTGCAAGTAGATAAACAGGGACCACTTTGGTGGGAAAAGTTCTTGGGAACATGAAAGGAGCCTATTCAGGCATCCCCTGAGTGGAGTTTCTCCAGCAAAAATCCTCTCAACCCAGAAAATTTTGTGACATGAAATTATTATTAATTGAAGCCAGACATTTCTCTCTCTTTGCTTTGCAATGTTGACTTTATTACCATGCTTCATCTTAGATACTTATGCTTTGCAGGAAATGGTCACAGTCTGTAGTTCTGGCAATTAAAGCATTTAGGCCTCATTACAGGCAATTTTTCTCTCTGTACTAGCGTACATGTCAGCTAAAAATACATATTGTGTCCATTAAAAAGGGGGTTCTTGTCCACAATAGTTTATATTACAAATTTGTTCAGCTGTAATATGCAACAAATCACAATTTGCAAACAGAATAATTCAAAATATTTTGAAGACTATGGAACCTATTAATCAATACTCAGCCATCTAATTCACTAAATTTGAATGAAACCACAATATTCCTTAGCAAAACAGATTAAAAGAAATGAACTGCTATATTCATAGTGCATTTAAGTTGTATCTAGAACAGCGGGTTGCGGGCCTCACCACACCTCGTGAACAGCTGATTGGGCCAGTCACGTGGTTCCTCCCACCAGGAAGCAGAAGTAACACTCACCCTGCACATACGCAGAATACATTTAGCAGTGTTCTGCACATGTGCGGGATACATTTTACTTCCACTTCCAGGAGTGGTGAGGGCGTTGGGAGCTGGATGAATTGGCATCTGGGCCAGGAGGTCTGGGCAATGGGCCATAGGTTGCAAATGCCTGATCTAGAAGGAAGTTCTGCTGAATTCAGTAGGGCTGGCAGTATAGTCTCACTTTTTTAAGTCATCCTCTTGAATTTGTTATGTACTGCAACAGTAAATAGATATGAGACCAAACGTACTTTCAGTATTTTGTTGTTCATGATACAATTCTAAGTAACTCTGTTAGTTTTACTGAACAAAAAAAGAACACAAGAGATACAGCATCTATGTACAGAGAGAGAGCGCCGCAAAAATGTATATGCATTTTAAGAATGGGGAAACTCTGTTAAAATTGTAATAGTCAATATATACTGATACCAAAAATGAATACAAGTCACATTTGACTTCTCCAATTACAAAAGGTGCTCAAAGTGGTTACCATCAGCATCCAGATGCTTCTGATTATGGCAAACTATCGCATGAGTAATGTTGACCAAAATGTCCACTTGTATCACTCTGTATGCCATTTCAATTCCTTTTCCAAAGTACCACCAGTGTAGCCATTTTTTTTTGTACAGCACACCAAATCCTTTAAGGTCCCCCATAGGTAGAAGTCAGGAGAATATTCTTGAATTTCAAATACCACTTCAAAATGGTCTTGCTCTCCTTGAATGAAAATCGTGCATTCACCATTTTCTTTTACTGTCCTGCATGCTGCATAGCGACGCTAGCAGTCATTCTTTTGAGCAAAGGTCATACTACATATTGCTACCATAATTTCATTCAACTACAAAAAGTTGAATAAGACATAGATAATGCATCATAAAATGGGTAAATATTTTTGGCACCCTCTGTGTATGCTCCTTCAAATCAATAGCCTCAACACGGAAAGGCTCAACGGATTGTTGCAATAGTATTTTTAGCTCAAAAGATCAGCTGAATGGTTGAAGAACTCAAGGGTCCGGGGGGGGGGGGGCAATCTCAAGGAACTGTTCCTAGTGCTTGATCAGGTATCTGTCCGAAATCTATGAGAGAACATGTGTGGCAGTAGTTAGCATTGGACTAAATTTAGTAGGCAGATGCTCAATCCCAGTTCAGCGAAGGCACTGACTGCTTTTGGACCAGTCCCAGTCTCCCAGCTTAACCTGCCTTATAGGGCTATTGTGAGGATAAAGTGGAGGAAGGAGAGCCATGCATGGTCCTTTGAGCTCATTGGAGAAAAGGTGGAATAGAAATGAAACAAATATACAAATAAATGACAAATCAAAATATTACTCATTTTTGTTGAAACCAACTCTGTTAGAACTGATTTACATTAAAGAAAATAAATGCTTTTAAAAGACAGCTGAAAGTACTGCATTAGGACATCATTTTAATTTTTAATCTTCCACTAAACATATCACATCCAAAGTATGCCTTTTTCCCTCAAGAAAAGGAAGATACTGCCAAAAATTACATTAATTTACATAGAGACAAAACACCACACGACATTCAAAAGTGAGAAAGTACTGAAGAATATCTTATTTGGCCAACTGCCCATGGATTCTGGACACCAGAGAATACCATTGGGATTACAATAAAAATATTAAAATAGTTATCCCACATTACTTATTTATTTTTAGTGGCACCAGTTATAGTTCATCCAAGGGTTCTTTGACCATAAGACTGTTTTCACAAAAGCATGGATTATTTATAAAAGAAGATCCTTTGACCACAACAATAAATATTCTGAAAATTTACTGGCTTTTGCATTTTCTGGTGATGTTCATGTCCAAACACTTGCTCAAATGGGGTAAAATGAGATCACATTCTACCTGCAACTTAAGTTCTCCTTCTTCACAAAAGGCTTTTGGAAATTAATTCCAATCAACTTCTAGTTCTGAGCTTTCACCATTCACTCATTCACAAATCCCAGTGTCAAAGAAAGACAGAAAATTTGACCACAAATGAGCCATTTAAAAGAAAGTCCTGAACCTACCTGTCAGGTTTAAGGCATGATAGATTATTTCATGAAGCTGTGGGAAAAGACCTGATAAGTTCAGGTTCATTACCTATATCATACATGAGGTACTACTAATAAATAATTTTGTGTCAGAAATTATTCTGGGTTGAAAGGATTTTTGTGGAAGAAACTTCACTCAGAGAATGTACAAATGAGGCTCCTTTCATGTCCCCAAGAGATGGGACAAAGATGGGTGCTAAATTTGTCATGCAGTACCCGGGTCTCAAACTGCCGACTTGCCAGCCTTCCAGCTAACAAAAGCGAGCTTCTTAACCACTGAGCCACAGCAGCCCCTTAGGAGATGCTACTAAAACATTGCAGTCTCCTGGAGGCAGTTCCTACCAGTCACATTCATCTACATAACAGATGAATACTTCTCATCCAGATAAAGTTTGGTCAGTTTCTATTTCTGCTGTACAGCATATTGTTCAACAGAAAAAACAATGATTAATCTTTCAACCTTATTCAAAACACTAGTGGTTATCAGCTCCTTGTTTACATCTGCCATCCTCAGTCTTTTCTCTAGCATTCCAAAGGCAAATTTCACTCAACATAACAGCTTGTAGACTTGTGGAATCTTTTTGTAGCCTTATAATTCAGGATTCCCGAGTACTGCAGGACGGACTGAGCTCCTGTCTTTGTCCCAGCTTCTGCAAACCTAGCAGTTTGAAAGCAAGAAATTCCAAGCAGATAAATAGGGACCACTTCGGTGGGAAGGTAAACAGCATTCCATTCCCCTCTCTCCCTCAAGATGTAGTAATTTGGCATTCTTTTAAAAATTTTAGATTTTTAGATTTTAATCTTTAATAGTTTTAAATTGGATGGTTTTTAGGAATGTTTTAAAGAATGTTTTATGTTTTATTGTAGTATTTGATGACCTGTAAGCCACCCTGGGTTACCTTGGTGAGGAGAGCGGTGGATAAATATGAATAATAAATAAATAAATGTGCCTGCCACATGACCATGGAAACATCTGCAGAAGCAGACAGCACTGGCTCTTCGGCTTTGAAACAGAGATGAGCACTGAACTCTAGAGTCGGATACAACTGGCTTTCAAGCAAGGGAAACCTTTACCTTTAATTCAGGAACTTTCTTGGGTGTTTACTGCCCTTATTCCTCTGCAAATGGCTGGAGATCCCTCACCTACATAGGTATCCAAAACCATTTCCCCTTCAATATCAATTCAACCATACTAGTCACTATATTGTATTGTGATGCCTGACACCATATTGCTGGAGAAAAATTTTCTTGCTGCAAAAAACATCTCATACAATGATTTTGTCATGCAGAATTAAGGTAGCTGGAGACTGTGATGAGAACAGCAGAGGCACCAATGAGGCACGAATTTTGTAGCAAACGAACAAAAAATACTATTCATGTGGTTCACTGCATTTTGAAGAGGAAAAACTTACTTGGTGCACTATAAAACAATGCCTTCTCATCCAAGGCTGTTTTGCTAATAATGGAACATTTGTTCTAGTAGTTACACAAGGAAGGGAGGACAGACACTATGACAGCAGTTTTTTCAGTACCTAAACAATGACATTTGGTTAAGATAAGAAAAAGAAGTCTTATCAGTTCAATGTGTCACCTTCCCCAGGCTGAGTCAGTATTTACTAGCATCATTACCTTCTGACTATCTGTTGGTAGCATTGCTGATTTTCAGAAGAAAGGAGGTCAGCAGCTTCTTTCTAACACTATTACAATGTCCAGTTTGAACCTGTGGGTTCTTTATATACAGCAAGAAAATTGCACACCTGTGGTTTGTCCTACTTTTATCAGTTTTTTAAAACAATGAATAAAAGGGGTTTACAACTGATTAAGTTACAAAGCTGGGAATATATTCCATTGAACTCAGCACAATTTACTTCTAAACAGAAGTAAGGATCATGTTATTCATTTATGACATTTCAACATCACCTTTCTACTTAAAATAGTGCTTAAGGCAGCTAAAAAAATAACTACAAGATAAGCAGACTGTAAATAAATCAAGAGCAAATTAAAAACAAATTAGACAATAAAACAATTACAATCATCACAATAGTAATAAATCAGCAGCAGCAGCAATAATCAATACCGTTAAAATGGCCAGTTTAAAGAGATGTGTCTGCACACTTTTCCTTAGAGGCAACAATCCAGAGGAGAACGCATTCCATTTTCTTGCAACAACATAGGAAAGCCCCCTACTATGTGTCATTTCCAAATTCATCCCATGGATTTTTCTTTTTCTGGGTTTCAAATATGCAGTTTGAAGACTCAACAATATAGTCCATTCTTAAAACATCCAGAAAAATCCACTTTTTTTAGCGAACCTTGTAACTTTGCATCCTTAGGACTATAGCCTAAAACACCTAAAATATAAACTAAAAAACATAATACGTGGTAGTGGTTGAATACTGCCTTAGTACAGTTGATTTCTCCAAGAAAACTTCCCGTCCAAGAAAGGGAGGGCAATAAAGCTATTGTCAAATCTCACATCAGCTGAAGAATGTAATTGCCATAGTAACAAAAAGTGTAGGCATTTAAACAGAGCAACAGACTTTTTATAGCATCTTCTTGGTTGTCAAACTGGCATGTGCTTTTATATTCAGAACAGATACAAGGTGGTGATGTGGGAGGATGGAGCAGAATATGGTATGGTACTCATCCTGAAAATTTTAGAAGAACAGGAGAAAGGCAGAGACAAAGACCAACCAAAAAGCACACACTTGGACACACACAAAGAGAAGGAGAGAGTGCACAGAACTGAGCATTGCAGTATATATGTTTTTAAGGCATTTATTTTGAAACTTTACCTAGGGAAATTAGGACTTTTATCGAAATGTTTCTCCTTTGCACTGCTGGGGGTCTAGCATAGAATATCAGTTACAGAATGAACTAGCACAGTAATGGCCAACCTTGGCACTCTAGGTGTTCTTGAACTTCAATTCCCAGAAGCCCGGATGAGCAGAAGTGCTGTCTTGGGCTTCTGGTAATTAAAGTCTAAGAACACCTGGAGAGCCAAGGTTGGCCATCACTGAACTAGCATGTTCCCTGTTCAGATTTCAGCTGAATACAGGAACTCATGGAGTAGTCTTAAGTAGGTTATTGTCTCTGTTGCTTAGACTTTCATCTGTAATAATAGCTTAATGGTACTAATTACCTTATGTTAATTAATAGGAGCACTTATTTATTTTATTTATTTATTGTATTTCTATACCACACATTTGGGTGGTATCCCACTCTGGGTGGTGTACAAACAGATAACATATAACTACAGAACACACAGAAAATTTAAAAAACCTGACAAATACATAAAATAAAATAAAGTAGAAGAAATGAGTTTACTCTTTTCTCTTCCAAACAGATAATTAAAAAATGGCTGAGTAATATAAATTTAGTAACATGCAGCATAAATGGTTGGATACTGACCTTTTCCAAAATAAAATTAGCACAAAATAATTTATAATTAAGACACAATGAAAGCCTTACTATTTCAGTTAGAACATTTACAATTGGATTTTAACTGAATTTATTTGTAAGCAAGTATGTATGCTCTGGAATGATCAGATTTCCATTATGATGCTAGTGGGTCTTGACAGCAGAAAAACAAACCCAACCGTTCTAATGAATGCTATTACTGAACCAATTTAAAACAGAAACTCAAGCAGGGATTCCTCAGAAGTTCTTAGGATTCATTTAACATTGTGTTTGGATTACACATATTTGTGTTGATTCTTTTTGCTATTATCCTTTTAAAGCCAACAAATGAGAAATAAGAGTTCTTGAAAACAGTAAAACCTCATATAACACTAAAACCTGGTTCCACAAGTCTTGGTGTTATATGATTTTTAGTGTTATCTGATGCATGTTAAAATCCTATGGGATCCATAGAGATACATTGTAACCACACAGGCTTTAGCGGTTGTTATCTGAAGCATCCCATAGGATCTTAATGTTATCTGATGCAATTCTTCCCCCCAGATTCCTTAATGTTATGCGATTTTAGTGTTATTCGATACTAATGTTATATGAGGTATTACTGTAACTGACATGTTAAGCATTCTACCTATCCAGATCTGGGTCCCAGTGATATGTGTCAAATCAGCACCATCATTCAAAATTAAAACCTCAATGAGAAATGTTTTCCTAACCAAGCACCATGCATTATAAAGCAGAAGCTTTAGGGCAGAAGAACGACTTTTACTGTTATTCTAGTTCCCTTGGATAGACAACAACCTGAAAGGAGGAAGATAAATAGCAAACCTACCCATCTTTCTGGAAATGAAGTCCTGTTATGTTCTCTTACTATTAATGACTGGAATAGTCAGTCACAACCACCTCTTATCAGAGAGTAAACAAAAAAAAGACAAAAAACATTGTGGGACCTTAAAGACTAACTGCTGTATTTTAATGTCAGCTTTCATGGATTAAGTCCACTTTGTCAGACAAAAAAAGCTAACATTAAAATACATGAGTTAGTCTTTAAGGTGTCTTGTTTTGTTTACTTGCTCATATGTTTCCATAGACTATCATGGCTACCACTTCAAAAATTTCAACCACCCATTAGTTCCCTGTTTGCTACATCTCTAAATAGCTACTGAGGTAACATTCAAGTGAACATAAAAGAGCAGTAATTTATCTGAGAAGTCTCATCACAGACACATACTCCTCTCTCACGACTATAGGCTTCTCTAGGCATCAGAAAAACTATAAGCAGCAAACTCTTTCAGGGATTGTGTGCTCAAAAGCAAGGCAAAATAGATGACTGCTGGAAGCCAAGCAGGTGGCAAGAGTCCACTCACTGTCAAGCCCTGGGCAGACAGTCATCCTCTCTCCTTCTGGTAGCACCAGGCACTGCTGCTGCTGCATCATCACAGGCGATAACGGTACAAACAGTTGATAGTACTAATACTATCATTTGTCTGTGTCCTTATTTGGTAATCACAAATGTCCAGGTATTCAGTTTAGAATCAACAAATGCTTTTCCCCCATTGCTCTAAAACACACCAAAACAGAACATTAAATGTTACATATACAGTAGCTGAAATCTAGTCGGATGTCACAACTAGAGTCAGCCTATCGGACCAGTGAGAATGTGGTGAGTCAACACTTCCATAATTTCCACTTATTCAATGGGCCTACTCCAGTTCTGCCTTACAAATGGATTTCAGCCTTTACGTTCTTGACCAGTTGATTTACACATGGTGAAAATTAGAAGTGTTTGTTTTTAGTTTAAATTCTCATACAGCACTATTGTTTCACATGCAGGTCCTTCAATGGTGCTGAGGTAGCTCACTTTTGCAATCAGCTGGAATTATAATGAATATGGTGGCTCCTCCTTATAGTTAATATAGTGATAAATTATCCATACCTTTAAAGCTAGGCACCTTTCATCATAATTCAGGTAACAATATTTTTCCCCAATCAGTTCTGATCAGCAAAATTTCCTGTGACTTCAAAGAGACATTCCCCCCCTTCAGCTCTTAATTCTAGCTACTTCTATTATAGTGTGTTATTAATAATGTATTTTCTTCCTAGTTTCTGAAATAGCACAGCTTTGCAGTAAAGGAAAAGGAAGTGAATTTACAGTAAATGTAAACTGAAAATCTATTTAACAGAATAATTCATGATTACTGCTATTGTGCAATCATGCACTGGACAGTAAGGAAACATGAGGTAAAAACTACAAGAAATATTACATTTAAAGAAAGAATAAGAGAGGTTTCCTACAGTTTTGAGCAATGGGGCACCTCAGCCCAAAGTGGGAAGCTGAGCCCCTCACATGGGCAATGGGTTGCTAGCAAACAGTTGTCTTCAAAAGCTTCAGCAGTGCTTGGCTTATTCCAGGCTAGCATTGCAACTACACTATTTAAAAGAAAAAATAGCCATAAGGGATTCAGTGAGATGGTCACAATGTAACCTAGAACCCCCACCCCAAACCTAAGATGTTTTAGGTACTACGAGGATAAACAATCTGGTAGACTCCTTACAGTTGATTTGCAGACTGAAAATCTACCAGTTTATCTCCTAAATATATTGTTATACTAGAACACAGTTCACACTAACCAGTCATGGCTCTGTTACTTACATTTCCTAAAAACTAAAGGAAAAAATAAGAAGAAGTTTCAGAAGGAAATTACTGTATATTCATTTCTAAGAATCTTATCATAACATCAAACTGAATACTGTATACAGCTTCATAGCACTAAAATTAGTAATGTTTGCATTTTTACTATATTAATAATTTCACCAAGTAAGATTTCTATTCACATGCCATACACATTTAAAAAACACATACGGGAAGGTGTATCTCTTGTTCATTTTGAGAGATTTAAGGGTAGAGTGAAACTATGTAAATACACCCAAACATTTGAAAAATGGGAGCAGAAGGTTATTCAAGTGGCCTTTAGAGAGTAAACTGAAAATAGTGCAGAAGTGTCCTTCTTTAGGAAAATTTGTTGGGTCCTAACCCCCACTCTGCTCTACTCTTGCTTTCTCCCACACACATGCAAATACACATCAACAAAAAGATACTGAAACATTAACATTAATATACTGTATACAGTTTCCTGTTCCCATGCTTACATTTGACAAGATCTTTACAAGAAGAATACTTCCAACAGAGAAAAGACATTCAGTCATAGCTTCATGAGTGATGTGAAGCAAACTAGATATAGCGAGTATTCCTTACGAAGACTCTCTCACCTGTTCTTCAGAACATTTAACACGTAGAGGTCAAAATACAGGGTGTCCCAAAAGCTGCCATACATACAATGGGAAATTGTAGCTAAATGTATCTTTGTTGACAAAATATTCATTATAAAACTTCTCCCCCACTCATGGTGAATACATTCCACGATATCTGTTGTTATGTATGGCAACTTTTGGGACACCCTGTATAGTAAGCACATCACTAAAGCTACAAGATAGTGATTAGAAGGGACTACTGAATGCATACTGTCCATTGAAAGGTGCTCAAGATATGTTCCAGAATATGATAAAGCACATAAATGTTATAGAAATAGGGAAGATACATAAATGTAGACTAGAGGACAGCAATGTTCTGTGCTTCCAATGGCAATACAATAGGATTCATAATAGTTTCTATGTACATGATTGGTATTTATTGTGGTCATTGTTCAGTCAACAGAAAGACAAAGTATACAAAAGCATTTAGAGAAGCAAATACAGACATTAAGTTATAACAACACTAAATTAAGCTGTATTTATTGCCATTGATTTGATTATTACATAAAAGACCATTGAAACCAACAGAAAGTCAGAGGAATTGTGTCAGATAAACAATACAGTACAAGATTTGCTATCTCTTCATGGAAACACAAAATGGAAGAAAACAATTCATTCCTCTTTCGAATAATTAAAAAGAGTAATAAATAGTCTCAGAGTGTCCAGACCAGCAAAGGTAGTAATCCTTAATGACTATCTATTGGACTTACTTACAAGAAAAGAAGGAGGAAGCATATTTATACAAGCCAATGAAAATGAAATTCTGTACTTGCAGGATGTAAGATTTCTTAAATATTTGCTTTCATATTCCAAAATGAATAAGGAATTCCAAAACAGACAGAAGAACTAGACTGCATTCTGATTGTCAAAATCATATGACCTTTGGTGAAGCAATATTCCAGCTCTTTCCTTATCTGGAGACAAAAATTCCATGGGGAAAATTCAAGTGAGGTAAGACTGGAAAAGACAAATTTAAACCAGGTATTTCTATATGAATCATACAAGATAATCGGGTAGTACCTCTTATTCCTGTAACAAAATCTTGAAAACATCAAAGCCCACTCAACCGAAAGTCTTTCTTTGACCAGTTTCCATACCCAGATCTACATTTGCACACACTCCAGGCATTCCAAGAATAAATTTAAGAAAAAGTAACCGAAGTCTTTTGCTCTCACTATTAACATGTTTTATCCAGATGACCACACAGAAGCCAGACTGAGGCTTTTCCATGAAATATCTGATTATTTAATGAACAGAACCCCCAGTCTTGGTGTAAAAGATTTCATGCAGAACAGCTGAACTATTCCTTGATCCTAACAGTGAACAGGCTATTAAATAGTCTTGTTCAGTTTATGATGAGAGTAGATACCAAATAACTTTATATTAAATATACCTATCACAGTCAGTTCAACTGAAGTAATTGATGATGTTGGATCATACCACTCCAAAAGAGAAACAATAACTATTTCCATATGCAAAAGTTCCCAACATACAGTACTTAAAATGCATTCCTCAAACTGTTATTAAAAGTTGTTTTTTTATTCCTCTAAAGTCCCCAATTCAACAAGTATATTTTCCACTAGAATATTTTAAAGCTACTCTTCGTTTGCGTGCACAAATGTAACCACAGATATGATCCTAAATTTCTAGTTTACACTAACTGTAAACAAATTTTACGCCAAGGTCGCACATGTTTAACACAGAATTATCAAGATACCCAGAATGCATATGTAAAGGAAATAGCAATTGTAAATTACTGGGTTGAATTTATGCTCCCTCAGGATTTTAAACAAAAATAGGTTGCACAGTATTACAAAAGTTATTTGAATTTTAAAAAACCCCCACCAATTTATGGCTTTGCTGAACTATATATATGGACCATACAAAAAAAAAAAAAAAACATCCCCAGAAATATCCTTTTAAAAGATCGGTTCCAGAGGTAAAGTAGGCAATGCATCAAACCAAATAACTTTGGTGTACCTTGTGTGAACATGTGGCAAAAGGTGATGAAATTGCATGTTATTGTTGGAGCAGTCCATTTTACATATACTTGATTATAAACAGCGGTAGTTGAACATCTCCAATTCTCAGCATAGAGAACAGCTAAAACTTTAGGTACAAGGGCAGCTTTTACTGATAAAATAAGTTAGTTACATTAAACATGCAACTTCAACATCCACTGACACTTCTTTAACATAATTGTATGATTTCAAAATAATACACAAACAAGAGAGGGATTTAATAAAGTCCATTGGTTTAGTTCTTCTGTTTAGAAAACTAAAATCCATTATTTCACTGATCTAAACTAGTATAACAATGAGGTACTGTACCTTTAAGGAGGAAAAAGGCTTCCGTTTTGGACCCTAACAGAAGAAAGCTGTTTATTCTTGGTTTATGGAGATTACTTACCTAAAACTGAGCTATTCCTCTTGTTTTCCCTCTTCAAGAAAGCCTCCCTCTCTCTCATCTGCTCACTCTGGGAGCTTTTACCATTTAAGGTCAATGTGTTATATCTGGCTCCCTTAACTAAGCTAAAGCACTTTCTAACTGAAAGAGACCAAACGGAGCTTCTAACATTAAACATGAGTTTTGATTGTAAATAACCCTTCCCTCATGTCTCAGGGAACTGGAGGGGAAACCGTCCAGTGTTTAGCAAAACTGAGAACCAGAAGAGGCAGATCCCCGTTAACATTTCTCTCACAGCTCTGAGCATAAGGATGTTACTCACTTATTTCTGAATAAATTTTAAGTGGGCAAGTAGGAAGCAGATGAAAATACAAGACGCACATGATGTATTATGTTAACCCATAACACAGGTGTAAGGTAAAGGTCACCCTTGCTCAAAAGCCAGTTGTATCTGACTCTAGGGTTCATCTCTATTTCATAGCCGAAGAGCCAGCGCTGTCTGCTTCTGCAGACGTTTCCATCAGTGATGGGATGTAACAGGTTCTCACCAGTTCTCCAGAACCGGTAGTAACTTTTCCCAGTGTCCCAGAGAACCTGTAGCAGCTTTTGGGGGGAACCACCTTCGGGGCTTACCTTTTCACTGGTTCCCCCACTCTGCATGCATGCCAAGCACTTGGTGTGCATGCACGCTTAGTGCTTGGCACATATGCACGGCCTCCTTGCTGTCCTCCCAAACGGGGGAGGAGGAAGAGAAGCTGCTAGCCTGAAGCTCCCTATAGGCTGAAGCTCCCTATTTTTATTATTTTGTATTTTTCTTTGGCCCCACCCATGACATGACATCATGATGTTAGCTCCGCCCACACTGTGATGACATCACGGTGGGGTAGTAAAATTTTTGACATCCCACCACTGGTTTCCATGGTCATGTGGCAGGCATGACTAGACACCGGAGTACACGGAACACTGTTTACCTTCCCACTGAAGTGGTCCCTATTTATCTACTTGCAATTTCTTGCTTTCAAACTGCTAGGTTGGCAGGAGCTGGGACGGGAGCTCATTCCGTCTTGCAGTATTCGGGTATCGAACTGCTGACTTGCCACCTTCCAGTCAGCGTCTTCGACACTTGAGCCACTGCAGTACTCAGTAATAAATGCAAGAATCTGGGATTCTCCCTGCTACCCATCTCCTTTGGGCAAAGACTGTCGACGAACCATTAGACAAAATGTTGGCATATTTCCAAATAAAGACCTTATTCTCCTACTATAGAAAAGAAATGTAAACAAAGTTGAGGTCTTGGGAGGAAAAGTAAAATACAAATGTAAACTCAAGTATCTTTCATGGGAAGAAGAGAGGCAAAAAAAAGTTTTGTTTTCATGGTGTGCACTCACATGTATATAGACTTTGTCGGAGGCATGGGTGTGCATCATACTTTGTATAAACTAGAGTATCAGCATGTGATTCCCTAGTAATTTGTAAGTGACACATACCATAACTACTGTCTATTGTCATACGCACAAAAGGACTTGCATCACCAAAATAGAGAACAAAAAAGGACACAGATTTGCACAACTTTGTACGTACGTATGTATAGCGGTAAATAAATAATAATTGCACACAGCCAAATCAATTCTGACTTGTGGAAACCATCTCCAGGGTTTTCATTTTTTAATCAACTTTTAACCCCCTACTTCTTAACATTATTGAAGAAATCATCTAGAAAAGAAATTTTCCAAGAGGAGAACAAACCTGCATGGTCGCAGGTTACCATAATTCATGTGCATAGCCCACATTACTACACTGCAGTGCATAAAATAATTTTGTACTAAAGTAATTTTAAATTATTTGGTTTTTACTTACTAATCTTGCACTGTGGAAGTTTGTGTTTTCAGACTACACCTCCCAGAATTCTCCAGGCAGCTGTGATGGCTTAGTAGACAGTGTTCAAAATAATCATTAGTTTCCATTCTCTGAACAATCTATTGTTCTCTAGATATAAAGTATTCTTCAAGAGATGCTATGCAATAATCTCTATTAAATGGCAGTTTAATGTGGTTAGAAGATGCTACTAAGAGTACAATGAGATGGTGGAATAGCATGTGTTTTGATTCACTTGTGGCATGAGCTATTTTGAGCTATCTTCTGGTTGGATAAATCAATGATTTAGGAATAGAATCCAGAGCCTGAGAGTTCAATTCCCCTCTGTGCCTCCTGGGAGAAAAGCCAGTCTATGTCATCATGGGCAAGCTGCTCAATCCCAAGGTGGCCCCGGAAAAAGGAAATAGTAAACCACTTCTCTGTATATTCTACCAAGAAATGGGTCATCATGAGTTGAAATTGGCTTGATATCACACAATATATACATGCACAATGTACAAGAAATCATGAACCAGCCCAACCGTGCTCTGCGCATGCATCAACTGAAAGGAAGGGCACAGGGAGTGCCTGAAGAAGCAGCAACGGCAGCCTTTCTGTGTCTGACCCGGCCGCCCCGCCAGGACGCCGCGCCATTGCAGCGGTTTGCTGCCGCGGCAGTTTGACGCCGCACTGCTGCTTCGGTAAGTGAGGGGTTTGTGTTTAGGGTGGGTGGGTGAGTTTATTTGTGTTTGGGGTGGGTGGGTGTATTTTTATTTAATTGTTATTTAATTTCTTTATTTATTTAATTTCTTTAATTTCTTTCTTTGTTTAATTTATTTAATTTCTTTATTGGTTTGTGTTGTGGTTGTTTGGGTGGGTGGATGGGTTGAGAGGTGTGTGTGTGTGTTTATTTTAATTTAATTTTTTTTATTTTAATTTTTCAAAAAAATTATTTATTTATTTATTTAGATTTATATCACCACCCACTCGCCATGGCGACTCAGAGGCACAACTGGTTGAAATATCAAAAAGCATTGTGTATTCTGGCTTTTCTTCATTAACAAGATTTGTACGAGTACATGAGCACACTTTTCAAAAGTACAGTAAAACCTCGCATAAAGAGTGCCTCGCTTAGAGACTAACTCACTTAAAGAGCAGAATTTTCTCTGAATGGTCGCCCTCGCTTAACAACTAAAAACAACTAAAAATTAGCTTAACAACTAAATTGGGGTCCACACAACCCCCCCCCCCCGCCAGAAGTCACAATCGGTCACTTACAATGGCAGTGGTGGCACTGTTTCCAAGTGTTTCGCTTAAAGAACAACTCCCTTAAAGAGCAATCTCTTTAAGGGGATTGGGGATTTTTTGATATATTTTTTATTTGTTTTATTTGAAGTGTTGCTGAAATGTTTTAATAATTTCTTGACTTGTAATTGTGATGGGGGATTCTTTTATATACGTGTGTGCTATGTGACACTTTGATATGTGATACCTTAATATGTTTTGTCATGTGATGCTGTATTTTATTATGCTGTTAGCCACTCTGAGTCGCTTCGGCAAATAGAGCGGCATACAAATCCAAAATACAAATAGAAATACAAAAATCTCGTGGAATGCATTATGCTCTTTAAGCGAGGTACCACTTTAATAATAGCGATGGAGAAATGAGAGGTTTTTTTAACAGATCAAAGAGGTTTGGGTAGTCCTGCCTACCAATAAAATTCCATTTCTGAAACAGCATCTGTGCTATAAAAGTCTTGTCTGGAAATGTCCCAAGAAGCACATAGGAACTCTTCCTACCTTACACCATTCCAAAATACTCAGTTCCTTAGTGAAAGCCTGTGCTGGCCATTTTCCCAGCAAGCAATAAATGATATGTAGCTCTTCCTGGATACTAGGAATCTCTAAGCTTTTCTCCCTAACTTCAGTTTTGTGGCAACTGTAGGAGGTGCTGTTAACAGTGCAACATAATAGAACATTTAATCAGCTACGAAAACCTAAACGTTTTAAATAGCCAGTGAACAGTCATATGTCTAATGGGTAGGCATGTTCATGGGTTCAGAGGGGGGGGGGTTGCTTTTATGACTTTGATGTATCACTCCTTATGTTAAACACAGAAAGGAAAAGCTTGTTCAGCTTCTTGTGTTTAACTACATTCATGTTCTACCTGGCACTGACCTAAAGTACCCTTAAAACTACTCCAAAAAAGGGGACAAGCCAAGCAACAGAGAATCAATACAGAAGTCTGAAAGAAATCTTAAAAATGCATAGGAAAACAAAGGCACAGAGAATAATCAATCTACACCACAAGCAGGCAACAATCTATGAGAAATAAACAATTTTTTTTAAAAAAACACCAAATATATACGTTTAACAGGATCAATACACTTAAATTATCAAATAATAATATTTTAAAAATCAATCTAATAAGGAAAGCATACACTCATAAAACATAATGAATACTGAAAAATTCAAATGTAGCCCCGTCTACCAAAACCCAAGAAAAACAAGTAAGCAATAAAGGCAAAAAAACACAAAAAATCCAAAGCCCTGCCACTCAAAATGACTAGTATGGGGGGGGGGGGGGATTTCATACCCTACCTAGCAGTTAATGTCTTTTCTTCTTCTTTCCTTCTGAATATACTAGCAGGTAGTCAGGAAAAGACAGCACAAAAGAAGATGCAGGGCACCAGGAGCATGTCAACAAATTCTCATGAGAATGACTAGCAAAGTGCTTTTGCTTACCAGGTTCCAAACATTCCAGGACCTTTTACAGGTTCAAACTTCCCATTCCCTCACTGACAGCAGCCCTCATTACACTATTGGATGAAAAATCTCCTTGGTGATTTCCCAGATAATTTGACAGATAAAGGGTAAAAGAAAAGATAAATGAAGTAAGGGGAATATGATAATACAAAAAACTTTCACATACTCCCTTTTCACTTGTGTTTTTTTTTTTTTGAATCCTTCTTACAAGGTTCTATTTTGGGGACTGACAAAGAGGCAAAGGGGCCCTCTTTCATGCTTTTTATCCTTTTTGTGTTTATATAAAAGTTGCATCCCTATTAATGGCATGGTTCAGAAACTGAAATCTAAACTTAGAAATAAATCTGAGCATTTTCAAAACACAAACTTCAACTAAAATCCAATAATACTCACAGCTTGGAAGAAAGTCAAGCAAGGGTAGCCAATCAGTGATGTATGCTAAGATACATGTACTGTACACATGCATACACGGCCCACATCTATTAAAAGCCATAGAATTGGAAACTTTTGGCCTTATGAAGACCACATAATTGCAATCAGGAGAAATATGGGTTTGTTCCAATAAGTTTGCTTGTACAGCATAAAAAAGAATAATCCCTAAACCACTATTCCAAGGCTGCTAAATGATTCTTTGTAATCATTGCTTTATCTTAAGCAATATGGTTTAATTTGTACAATAAAACATTCCATAGATCAGTGATGGCGAACCTTGGCTCTCCAGGTGTTCTTGGACTTCAATTACCAGAAGCCCAAGTCAGCACTCCTGCTGATCAGAGTTTCTCGGAAATGAAGTCCAAGAACACCTGGAGTGCCAAGGTTTGCCATAACTGCCATAGGTAATTTCTGGAAACAAGACATTCTGCAATCAGATTATCTGACCTCTTTCCAAAACCACAGAAGCATTCTGGTTGCTTCATATTACTTTTTGTTGATAAAAATATATTCGGAGTCCATAATTATAATTATATCAACCCAACAATTTACAATCATGATAGCTTTCTTCATACCAGATCATTGCAAAATTTAAAATTATTGGCATGTATGAAATACAAGTGAAATTCAAAACAAATAAGAATGTTAAAATAATTGGAGTATTTTAAACCAGAAGCAGGCTACTTAAATAATGTTATCTTGGCTGTTTACTAGATCTTTTTTGTATATGTGGAAGGACATAAATTGCATGAACATTAATGATGCATCGATTGAATTTCTCCATACAGCAGAACCTCATATAACAAATACATCATACAATGAAAAAAATCATACAACGAATTTGGAACAAATGAGTGCATCATACAACAAAAATCTCTATGGAAAAATTGTACAATAAAAAATTTCTTTGTACAGTTTTTCCCATAGAGATTTTGTTGCTCAATTTTACCCATTGAGATTTTCATTTTACAATTTTCCCATAGATATTTTCATTGTACGATTCATGCATCATACAACGAAAAAAAATTGTATAATGAAGTGCCTTGTGGAACCAATTATTTTTGTTATATGAGGTTCTGCTGTATTTGCAAAACATTTCCTAGCATCTCAACAAATTTCCAGATGGGCAATACCAACCAAATACCCTAATAGACTTTTAAAGTGAGGATAGGTTGGGGTTAGTGACCCTAATTAGAGTGAACCAGTCTGAATCAAAAAAGTCAGTGTGGTTAACCCTTAGTAAAGATTTCAACCTAGTTCCACAAGTTTCATTCTAATGCTGTAATAACTGCATCACACATCATTATACTGTATAGGGTGTCCCAAAAGTAACCAAACATAACAACAGATATCTTTGAATGTGTTCGCCATGATTGAGGAGAAGACTTTGCATGCATGCTCATGTGTATGTGTGTAGAAAGAGGTGTTCAAAACATACAGAATATTTTGCCCCTGAGGGTCTCTGCAGCATACTGCTGCAATATGGAGCTTATCTGCACATGCAAAACAAGTTGACATCACTGTTAATGAAGCCATGCTTATAGTGAACCTGCACTAGTTGAGAAAATATACCCTCTTGTTGGCATCACTCCACCTAAGATCAGGAGAAAAGTAGCAGCAGACACAGAGAGAACTAAGCAAGAAAATGACCCTTGACATCCTCTGAACAGATATGAGCCTCAAGACCACCAGCTCAGATCCAGGAAGAGCTTTTTAGCAAGAACAAACATTATTGAGGGTACACAAGAGCAAACCCAAGTTAGAAGATATAGGAAGGAGCTCACTGGACAAGGAACAACATTAAAGAAGGATATAGCTGAGGATCTCAACATCCCTTACATCACTTGGAGAAATCTGAATAGGCTGAGGGTTGGAGGGTTGCAAGACCAACATGCTCAAGTGGGGGCTGCAGAATCCAGCAGATTTACTGGTCTGCTGATTACTGCCAGAAGCATGCACCAATGAGGACTTCAGTTTGGGCAAGGACAAAGTGATGAAAGTGGTTTCATTTTGGCAGTCCAGAGTTTGATCAGAACACAACAAGAAGAAGAATTTTGTAAATATTTGTAAAAATTTTGTAATGGGCATTTTGTCAGTAAAGGTACATTTAGCTACAATTTCCCATTTTCCCTACATATGGCAGCTTTTGTCCACAGCTTTCATCACATCTCCCCACTAATTACATTGGCTAGTCTTGATGAGTGTTGCAGTCCAACAACATCCGCAATTGTCCATCCCTCTTAATTCTGGGTAAAACCTCAGAATAATATTTATTGATCTTAGCAGCATATATGAAGGATCATTTGCTTTTAAAAGACTACAATGAGAAAGAAGTTTGCTTTAGTAAGGAATTGTTACACTGAATGAGATGGTGCACTACTTTTCTTACAAGTCTTTTTAGTCCATCCTTTTTCTCCCTTAATTTTATAGCTCTTCTTACCGTAACTGCAGTGGCTCAAGTGGCTAAGACACTGCCTGGAAAGCAAAAGGTCAGCAGTTTGATACCTGAATACTGCAGGACGGAATGAATTCCCATCTTTTCCCCAGCTCCTGCCAACCTAGCAGTTTGAAAGCAAGAAATTGCTAGTCGATAAATAGGGACCACTTCGGTGGGAAGGTAAACAGCATTCCATGCACTCTGGTGTCTAGTCATGTCTGCCACATGACCACGGAAACATCTGCAGAAGCACACAGCGCTGGCTCTTCAGCTATGAAATGGAGATGAGCACTGAACCCTAGAGTTGGATACATCTGGCTTTCGAGCAAGGGTTACCTTTACTAACTGAATCAGTTGCATAACATGGAAGACATCTACTAAGGAGGCCTTTAGCACCATTGCATCTCTGTTTTAGTGAAATGCTGTACTTGTTGCACTTTATACAAAAGCTGCCAAGTCACAGGTAATGTTATCTTTAACTTGAAGATCTATGACTCAATGATGGAAATCTATGTAGAACTCTTCCCTAATCTAGAAGGTTAATTATGCTTTTAAAAGGGATCGTGTGACTGCAAATTCATAGAGGCTTATCATATTAGCCCCAATTTGAATCACAGTAGCATTAGCAAACAATGATACAGAACTTTATAGACTCATGAATTTCATCTTTCATATCAGTTACTGTGAGTTATAACACTTGGATGCTTCATCAGAAAAGCCTTCACACATGCCTAGAGAGCATGCCCCAACAATGAAGTGAATTTCTCTACTGTGATCCTATTTTAAAAGCAAACATATAATTTTTTTTCTCAGCTTGCTCTGAGAAAATCTAATTTTACACATAGTTTCTTGGTAGTGACAGATGTTATTCTTAGTCAAATTCACAGAGGTCTAGGGACCAGTTTTCTCTAATCATTAGCAAGAGAATTTACTCCACTGGGAAAAGACATGCCAATGTAAACCAAAACTGTTAAACTAAAAAAAATGTTATTCCACAGCTTACAGGTCAACAAAATAAAGAAAACTGAGTTCTTTTTGTGTATGAAAACAGAAATCTTAGAGGTTTCTGGGGTCATTTAAGCCTTGATTCAATTAGCTGTCAGTTTTGTGGTCAAATTCTAGAAGTGCTGGGTCATATTAAAATTCTAATGGTCTATTAAGTTGTAAAATAAACTACAGATATGAGAAAGTAAGAAGCCAAGCTGGTTAAACTGATTTAGCTGAGTGATAGGTAGCATTCAGTCTCTTCAATAAACAACAACAAAATAATTCAAGACAAAAACCAGCCCCGATGGATGAAGAAAGCTTACATTCTCTCCCCCCCCCTCATTTCATCAAGAGCCTCTGAGTTTAAAACTGACAGCCACAGAGGATCGCTCTGTGTATATGCCTAGCGTGATGGTGAGCACATAGCTAGGATCTCTAGGTGGCTCCTCATTCAAGTACTGATTAAAACCAATCCCTTTCAATCTCACTAAGCTTCTGATCATATGTTCCTTTAAGATCATGTTATAAAAGTCTTGGATATAGTTGAAAACGTAAGAAAAGCCCTGTTGTATCAGATTTAACAAGCCTATCTGGTCCAGTTATTCATACACACACCATGTTGATTAACCAATTTGGCAATGGGAAGCCCATAAGCATCTCCCTGCTCATGTACTGAAAGGCATATTGTACCTTATAATGATATATAGCTATCATGACTAGAACCCACTTATAGCCTTCACTGGTATTCCTCATTATTTCCCATAGCTGTATTTGCTGCTATTAAATTATTGTCTGGACAAAGCAAGATTTGTTTTAAAACATTTGGAAAAGAACACCAGTTTGTTGTCAACACAATGGAGGATGCATTAAGATTACTGACTATATCAAGTAGGAGCTAAGATATAAAACTAGCTGTAACTAATTCTGATTTTTCTGGTGATGGAAAGCTGCAATAGAGTAACATTTGGTGACTTAGTATTTACTTTGCTTAGATGAGGACATAGATAGTTTCACACACACACACAGTACCAAACAAATACTTACAGTCTCAATTTCTTACCTTGTGGGGGTTTCTGTTTCTTATTTCCAGCATGAATTCTTCTTGCACAGAATATTCGTCATCTGCTAATATTAAGAGAATAGAATTTTGCAATCAGAGAGCTCCTTGAGAGATAAATTTGGACTACTGTATATGCTGGCATATAAGACTACTTCCTCCCCCCCCCCCTGAAAAACATGCCTCCAAATGGCGGGGAGAGTCGTCTTATACGCTGGGTGCACTTCAGTTGGGATAGAGATAGCTGCCCATAGTGGCCTCCCAATGCTCGCCCGGTGCCCATAGTGGCCTCCCGATGCCCGCCTCATGCCCATAGTGGCATCCCGATGCCCACCCACCTCATTCTACATACCATCCAGTATCACGTGATATCCAGTGTGGCTGCGGCGAGCATCAGCAGCGAGACAGGGGTGCCAGCCTTTTTATTTGGTGTGTGGAAAGTGTGCGGAAGAGGGGGTGGTCTTATATGGCGAGTATATAACAAACTCTATATTTTGAGTGGAAATGTTGGGGGGTCGTCTTATACGCCCAGTCGTCTTATACGCTGGCATATACGGTACATGATAAATGTCAGAAATCAGGAAACCCTCTTTTTCTGAGTAATATGCAGGCAATGACAATCTGGCAACCATAATCAACCAGAACAAATCCAGGTAACCCAATCTGATTATACCTAGAAACAATTTCACTTACATTCTGACTCAATGACACATATTTAAGTAATCAACAGTGATGTTCTTGGGGCTGCTGTGTACATTCTGAGAACATCTGCAATTCTAGTATGCTGTATCTAATACAATAAGACAAAACAGCTAACAATTCCTTGTAATCCCAACTGGGCTGATGTTATAATCAGCAACAGAATACTACCATCAGTCTCTCTCAAAAGGTCATTTTGCACTGCAACCAGTGCAAAATGCCATGGAGCATCCTAAACACAGAAAGGAATGGATCAAAAGAACTGGTTTCATCCAACGCAGCTCGTTGGTGACTATCCTCTTGATCAACTTGCCCATTCAACTGTTAATTGATTGGCTGGTTTTAAAAGCCAGACCAGGCAAGGATGGTGAGAAAAAGAGGCGGCTCTGCAGCAAGTAAGCTCCTTGTCAACCTCATCAGGTCTTACAGATCAGAACTGACCCAACAATGTTGGACAACACAGTCATTGGACATCTCAGTTTGAACTACTCTTCTCCTTGAAAAGGGAGAAGAGACCAGATCTGACACACTCCAAACGCTCACAAAGATCACTAACGATGACTGTCAGAGCTCCCAAGTCTTCTTTTATTGCCAGGGCTGTAACCAGGATTCTAGATTGGGGATGGGTGGGTTTGAGTTCAGGAGGGGTACAAAAAAAATTGGGGGGGGGGCAACAATGTCACACTCGCATATATAACATTGGCACCATGGGGTGGGGCCTGGCTGTTAGCTCAGGAGGGTTTTTGCCCCTCTGCCCCCCTGGCTAGAACCCTGCCTATTGCTGCAGTTTTCTGGAGGACTTGAGCAATACGCCATGTTAAGATAAACATCACAGAATAAAGGAAAACACAACCAAATCTTACCTTTCCCCAGGAAAAGTGTCCTGTTTCCATTGCCACTTTCACTGTCCTTTTGATTAATGAGCCATTGCTGAACCACAAAGAGAGAAAAGTAGGACACAACATTTTGCACATCATTGAGTGTTGTACTTCCACGGTACTCACAGTTTGATAACTGTACAGACTGAAAAAATGTATAGTTCTAGCTATGAACATTAAAGCTGGATTTTCACTGCATAGCTGATAGAATTTGGGTGTGTTATGGTATGGCAAAAAGACATCCACAAATAAAGAAAATGCTTGCTTTCCTAAAAAACTTTTTACATTTTAACCAGAATAGGGACTTATTGATGGCATTGATTCAGTATTAACTCAGTACAACCCATATGCATTTCAAATCTGATTTTTGAAGTGTTGTTTTTCTCGAGAGAATGCCACAGCCAAGAGACAGTGAAGCAAAGTCTGTAGGATTAAAAACAGGCAATACTTTGAATTTTTGAAAGTTATTCCTCAAGCTTTAAAATGCTATAACTGTCTTCTTTTAAGGCGGCTGCTTTCCCTAGCCATAAAATCAATTCAAGAATTAGAGACTATTTCTCCTTCCTGCACAAGTCTTAAATGCTAAGAACAACATGAATGTTGAATTTTTTACAGAAGTTCTTTTAGTGTATGTTTTTGCATCTGTACTTTTTCCACATACAATTTTTACCTCCAAAGCATTTAAAACAATGGTCATATTGCTGATTGCTGCATTTAATTTGTTTATTTTACAGAAAACCATCCTAAACCATTGATGGGCTAAGGGTGGCCCAGAAGCCCAGAATGTAGCCTTCCTTTTTTTTTTTTTTTTTTGGGGGGGGGGGTGACACACACACATCCTTCCTTCAATTTCCCCAAAAGTGAGTCCCCAGAGGTGAATTGTCCTTCAAAAGTAACTCCCCTGGCATGGGGGGGGGGGCTACTTTATTTAGCAAAAAATAGCCATTTCCTGTTTTTTTTAAAAAGTCTTTTCTGGCCTAAAAATGGCCCTGAGATAGATAGATAGTCCTGAAATAAAAAGCTTCCTTCACTTTTGGAAATAAACAAGTAAATAAACCAGACTCCTTCCCTCGGCCTGTCCAGCCTGGAGGGAAGTGGAAGCACTGGTGGGTATAAGAACGCTAACGCCGCTGCCACTGGACTCCTTCCCTTGGCCCATCTGGCCTGGAGGGAAGTAGGAGAAGCTGTAAGGCTCAGCAGGCATAAGAACGCAGCTGATGCCACCAGCTGTGCAGCTTCACGGGTATAAAAACGCCGATGCCAATGCCACCAGATTCCTTCCCTCAGCCTGTCCGGGTTGGAGGGAAGTGGGAGCAGCTGTGTGACTCGGCAACCATAAGAATGCCAAGGCCGCCGCCGCCACTGGACTCCTTCCCTCAGCCCATCTGGCCTGGAGGGAAGTGGAAACAGCTATGCAGCTTGACGGGTATAAGAATGCTGCTGCTGCCACCGCCGGACTCTTTCCTTCAGCCCGTCCAGCCTGGAGGGAAGTGGGAGCAGCTGTGCGGCTTGGCAGGCATAAGAGCACCACCACTGCCACCGGGCTCCTTTCCCTTGGCCCATCCGGCCTGGAGGGAAGTGGGAGCAGGTGTGTGGCTCAGGGGGTAAAAGAACGCCAACTGACTCCTTCCATTGGCCCACCTGGCCTGGAGGGAAGTGGACATAGCTGCTGGGGTTTGAATTTTTTGCAATAGCTTATGTATTGTTTTCTGTGCATTGTCTTTGAAATGCTTTTTGGGTGATGCTTTGTAATTGTTTATTGTATTATGGGAATTGTTATGTTTTGTGATTCTTTGTCAGCCACCCAGAGCCACACTGTGAGTGGGGCAGCATACAAGTTGAACAAACAAACAAACAAATAAGATGGTTTAATCATCTGTTTGCTATACTGTTCTCTGATAGACTCTCATAGCTTTTCTTGGGGTACACAGAAAGAGCCTCCTGGAAGTTTCTGGTATTTTTGAACCACAATCCGGCATATCCTGATAATGGCACCTTGTGTTGCCGGCTAATTTTTCTCACACTAGGTCAGGTGAAAGGCACTGCAGAATGAACCCACCAAAAAGTGCCTTCATTTTAGCAGTTTCATATCTGACCTAGACATGGAAGAAGAAGAAGAATAGCTCTCCTTCAGAATCTTAAGAACTTGTGTTTTTTCCAGTTATGGAGCAGCAACCTTGTTTTCCTGTGTTGATTCAGGATAAACATTATGTTCTGCAAATTCTATATGTAGGTTATTCCTCCCCCCCCCTCCATCCAACATAATATTTTCCTAGAGACTTATAAAAATTCCAACATGGCTTCCAGTTTTCCTTCTGGATTCTATCTTCCCTCTCTCGTAACATTTTTCAGATATCAGGGATATATTTGGAAGCATGCATGCAGGCTTGTGCTGGCCATTTGGGACAGTGGGAAAAGTCCTGGTGTGCCCCAGTGACTGGTGCCCCCAGAAGTATGTCACCTGGTGGCTACAATCCATGATGTCATGCAATACCCCCCATAGCCTAGGCACCGCCCCTCCCTCCCTGTCCAGTGCCCTTTTAGCTTAGCCAGCATGCCCCTGCATGCATGCTTATCCTGTCAAAGTAGCAAGTACCACAATTCACCGTATAGTCAGAAAAAGTTTTAATCTCTGTTTTTGGAGTATTTTGCTTCAAGTGTTCATTTGAGTCTTCAACCTCCAGATTAAAGCTAAATGAGAAACAAGAGTGAAAATTAAGACTAGCAGCAAAATATTTATTTCCTTATATTCATCCAAAATACATTTTAGAATGCCTTTTTTATTCAGTTATTGTGAATATAGCAACCAAACTGGATAAAATTACAGCTACATGTAATCCATTATCTTGTTTTATACAATTTTACACAATTGCTAGCCACCTGTCTATGGCAAGCCCATAACAGGACATAAACACAATGGAATCCTCCAGTGTCCAAGGATCAGAGAAATAACTATACCTGACAATATTACCAGTAATATGTAGCCATTAAAGCTAGTAGCCATAGTTGCATTACTGTTTATGACTATGTCTAATTGACTTTTCAAGTCATCTAATTACAGGCTGTGGTGTAAACTTCCATAGTTTAACTAAGCACTGAATGTACTTTTTTTTGTCATGAGTTTCCTGGGTGGCCTCAGAGTCTAATTTAGGAGAGAGGGAGTAAATATTCTCTTTATCCACATTATTTTCATCATGTAAAATGTTATATATATATTCCCCACAATGTTGTTTTAATCTGTATTTTAATGGCTTTTAAAATGTGGTATTGATTTTTACAATTGGGCATTTTTAAAAGTTAAATATTGGTTTTATTTAAATTTAGTTTTTTTAAAAAAACTTTGTAAGCCACTTTGAGTGCTATCTTTCAGTAGAAAGGCAGGTTATAATAATAAATAACTCTCTATCATGTCCCTCCTTCACTTTCCCTTTATCCTCCTACGCTGAGAGCTTCAAATATTGGGTTATTTTATCATTTGCAACCAAAACTTCCAGCTGACATATTGGTCAAGGATTGTACAGTAAATATTATTGCCTTGCTTTAGTGCTGCCTTTAAGTGCAGGACCTTCAATGAATACATCCATCTCTTTTGTGCAATAGTGCTTCCTTAGTCATTTCAGTGTGATGGATGGGTTCTTCCTTCCTCATAAGGGACAAAAGAACATTGCATAAATAGGTTGTTCCTTATGAGGAAGGAGGGATTTAGAAGCTCTTTCTGTCATTTAAAAATTACCTATGAATAGGCCTCAAAGTTTGGAAAAATTATTTTTTTCACTAAAACTCCCAGAGCCACACAGAAAGAATGGCCACACTGGCTAGAAGGTTCTGAATGCTGTGGTCCAAAGAACCAAGATTGCCTTGCCTCAGTACTAGTTTATCCTGAGAAAAACAGAATCTAGATTACCTTTAAAATGTGAGCTTTCCACATAGTCGATCATGTAGCCTGAACAAGTTTGTTTCATTAGCTTTCATCCCAATTATATTTAGAACAAGGATCCTCTTTCCAGTTTTAAATAATTCTCAATACAGTATTAGGCAAAGTTACACATTTCTAAGCACTAACCATAACACAGATAATGACACAATCCTACTAAAAAAAACTTAAATGTATACACGAGATTAGATGTTCCCGGATGGTAGGATTTATCTTTGTTCTATTGTTAGAGTTTTTTCCCTTTCCTATTTTTTCAGTTACTGAAAGATTAAAGTTATTTTTTTTAAAAAAAATCAAACTATTGCAAAGAAGTGCCTTGTAATGTTTAGAGCAATAATTTAAAAGGAACTTTAGCATTTATAAATAGATGACCTTTCTTCAAGACTGAAATAAACTGGAATGAATTAAATGCCTTTGAGGCTAAATTCAAAATATAGCTGCCCCTCCCAGTATACTCTGGCTTCTTAAGAGGGCCACCTTAGACAAGACACTGATTCCATATCTAGACGCAGTACACCTTTAACAAGAAAAAACCCTGTACATTTATTCTAACATTACTTTGCCTCAATTCACATTTGGCAAATTAGTTTGCTTTTGTTTTCTAATTGACCAGCTGTGAGATGGTATGATATTGTTTGCATGCCTAATGTCCCAGGAAGATAGCATGAAAAGATTTGTGTGCCTGGAAGAATAATTGTATAACAAGAGAAAATATGCATTTTGCCTCAGCATGTTATTTGTTCTTTAGTTAAGTACAGTTTGTCCATTTATATTTTTGATGACCTACAAATGCATATTAACATAAATGTGTACCTCATTAGTTTGAGGCATTTTAGAAAGAAAGTTTTAAAAAGAGTCACCTAATTGGAAAATATTTAATACTTCTAGAAGACACCGAGGCATTGTTGAACATTAAAAGAAAGATATTACATAATATTGTGGAATTCGCTAAGAATATCCTTATTTTTGCTGACCCAGAAAAAGCTTTCACAGCGCAGAATCATGCTTCCCTACATCTCATAGCACATATTCAGGTGACGCTACTCCTTTTAGATACTGATTTTTGCTCCCTTGCCAATTGTTGTATCACTGGACCTACAAGGATCTATATAGACAGTGGTACCCCACATAATGAATGCTTTGTATAAAGAAAAATTTATATAACGAAGCATTTGGTGATACCCCACATAACATTTTTTTTCATGTAGGGTATCACTAATAGTGATTCGAATAATGAAAAAATTCGTATAACGAATTGCTCTGTGGAATAGAACTTTTTTGTTATACGGGGTTCTACTCTATTCGCCATTTTCTCCTTTAATCACCAATCAAAGCTGCAGCTAACTGTGGACAGCCACTGTTTTGATTGATAATCAAAGCGAAAACTGGGGGAGGGAATTCTCGCTCCTTGCTGATCCGACAATACATCGATTGGTAGTGGGGAAACAGAAACAATTACACTTTTCCTGATTATCTACACAGGTGCAGGGAAAGTGTTCCATATGTCTGTATGGTGAAACAGCTCATCAGCCATTTCACCATACAGGAAATGGGACTCTCTGGGTGTTTGGATGGGCTAAATGTAATTTAATCCCTCCACCCTCGTCTAGTGACACGAAAATGAGTGAGCCTAAACTGCCTCATAAGGTATAGACTAGACATGCTCATTTTCTCTTTATGTTTAATCCAAAATTATTCTTTTCCCCTGTAAATTATGATATAATATGAGGGAAATGAGGTGCATGAGGACAACCTTGTTGAAACAAGGAAAATAGCAAAGCAACTTAGGATGCTTTAGGGCCGTAGCCAGGATTCTAGATGGGGGGGGGGTCAGGTCAGGAGGAGCAAAAAAGTTCAGGGGGGCAACAATGTCACACTCACATTTATAACATTGGCATCATAGGTTGGGTTGGGGGGGGGTTGTTAGCTCAGGAGCCCCCCCCCCCGCTCCCCTGTCTACGGTCCTGGGATGCTTATTGCTACATTAGTTACATAATCCAGATATACTTAATAGAACATTGAGAAGGAATGATGTGAAGTCATCCCTGAGACTGTGAGTTTAATCCAAAGAGGAGACCAATCTATTCGACAAGAGGGAAAGATGCAGGTGACCCTACAATCTGTCTCCACCATCACTGTCCCTGCAGGTGCATTGTTCTTAACAAAACATTATTGTACTTCATTTCCAATAAAAATATAGTACTAAAATAATGTCTTTGGGCAGGGATTTAGGGGGAGAATTTCAGTCCTCTGGAAAGGTTCTCTGTTGAGACTAAAATGAGAAGTTGTTTTAAAATGACATTTAAGATTTCTCTTCCTTAAGGCACTGAATTCGCTTCTACACTTTTTCTGTCTTCTTCAGTTAATATAATACAGTAAAACCTCATATAACACTAAAACCTGGTTCCACAAGTCTTGGTGTTATATGATTTTTAGTGTTATCTGATCCTCTATGGGATCCATAGAGATACATTGTAACCACACAGGCTGTCGCGGTTGTTATCTGAAGCATCCCATAGGATCTTAATGTTATCTGATGCAATTCTTCCCCCCAGATTCCTTGATGTTATGCGATTTTAGTGTTATTCGATACTAATGTTATATGAGGTATTACTGTAATTCCTTCTTTCAGTTCAGGGTTATTATACCTACATGAACCAGAGGGCCCCCCCCCCCCATGGAATCATTCATCTGGACCTTGCTCATTACTCTTAGGAAGTTAATTGTAGCTGCCTTGTCATTATCATTAATAAACAACACTATCCTTGATACATAGTCTGGCCAAGTTTAGGGATTCCTATGTCTGTTTTCCATCTTCTTAAAAAACCCCTATGCAAACTGGTTGTCTACTACTAGATTCTTGATTTCTCCAGAACAGAACAAAATTTAACAAAATTTAAATGGAAACAATCAAAAGTAGATATGTCTGTAACAGCTATAACACTGGAAGAACAGAAACTTTATTCTGTATTTCACTTCAGGCAGAGTCACAATATCAGTTTCTTCAGTTTAATGTGCCATTTACATTAAACTTTCAGAGTTTATCCTTTGGGACCATACAAAAAACAATGACACCAAAACATACCAAGCTGGTTTTGCTAAAAGCTGTGGAAACCGCAGAAATGTCTCCAATTTTTCTAGAACTTTATTCCAAGTCTCAATGAAAGGGAACAAGTTGGCCAATGCCTGTGTTACAACTGCTAATGAGTGACCCATTTTCTGTCTCAGCTCCTAAAGAGATCAGGAGATGAATCCATTACAGCAGAAAAATACAGAACAACAGATGCTTTCAAGTCGTGCAATCTCGCAATGTTATTCTCCTTTTAATTATAAAGAGACTTGTGAATAACTGTGAAACTATTTATAGTCTCAGTTCAGAAAAAATAAAATGCTCACAAAGAGCAGAATCATACTAAAACATAAAATTAAAACCTTAAGTGACCATCAAATCAAAGCACAAGCCATTATTAACCAATTTCTATTCTGATTAGGTAACTGACTACTGCCCTCTTCTGACACAACTAACATTTATAATTTTTAAACAAATGAAACATTAATAATACAGTACTGTATCTGGTTTCTATTTGCCAGGGAGAAAAAAAATAAACTTTGTTGAAATAAATGTAAATACTGTATATTAGGCATGCCCTTTATGACTAAAAAGTGAATCAGAAATCAAAGGAACAAAAGTCAGGACCTAGTAGGCAGCAGTGCAAGGTGTATATGTGAATATTTTAACTGTTTGATAGTCTCCATATTTTAAATGACAGTGTAAATATTCAATAATCCATATCTGACCATAAATTAATTCTAGAAAATAACTACTTACCATTTCTTCCATCAAGGCTTTAAGTATGCTCTCATTCTGAGATTTTATTTCATTTAGAAAGTTCTGAAATATATATTTTAAAAATCCTTTTGGTGAGGAGATCCAACTGCATAATGGAAATGGCATCATCATCATTGCCAGATAGGTACTCATTAAAAAACTTCCTTCTCTAGTTTGTGGGTCATATGATTTCATCTCATTATGTGCAACTCATGCACTCCCCAAAATAAAAAAAGAAGTCTTTAATTAGTAGCAGTCTGACAGATCCATGTTGCACTACCAGAGCATAAAGATGTTGAGAGAGAAGGAAAGAGTGGTTCACAAGCTAGGACAGTGAGGGTGAACCTTGGCACTCCAGATGTTCTTGAACTTCAATTCCCAGAGCCCTGATCAGCAGGAATGCTGGCTTGGGCTTCTGGTCATTGAAGTCCAAGAACATCTGGAGTGCCAAGTTTCACCATCACTGAGCTAGAGCATACAGGAAGCAAAGACCAATTTGCAGTTCCTATATAAAATTATTGTGATTCCCCAGGAAATATTTTAGAAAAGAATTTAAGATCTTTTGGGGTTATTTATTTACAAATTTATTGGATCTTTAGACCAAGAAATCAAAAACAAAATGTCACTTTTTCTTTTGAAAAAAGGAAGAAAATAAAGCTGAAGATTAGGTAATATTACAATATACAGATGATTTAAATAGATTTTTTTTCCTGTTATGCTTTGAGAGACAAGGAATGCCATATGCTTCTTACACAGATGGATATTATTGCTATAAAGGCTCCATTTCCTCAATGAGATATCATCATCAGCTCAGGGTTTACATTTTCATGTTAAAAATAGAAATTTCATACACACCTCTTCTATTGAATTAAGTTTTGTAGTGAGGAATCCAACATTTTTCTTCTGTTATGAGAAAGAGAAAAGTACACAAAAAGCATTAGCAAAGAAAAAAATCAACCAAGGTATAACCCTCCATACACTTACCCAGAGATAAGCCTCAGTTAAGTCAGTGGAGTATTATAATAGTGGTTGGAGTTCAATTTCCGACTGTGCCTCCTGGGAGAAGAGCCTGCCAGCATGGCCATGGGCAAGCTGCATAGTCTCACAGCAGCCTAAGAAGGGAATAGTAAGCTACTTCTGAGTACCCTTTACCTAGAAAACTCTGGAAATGGTCACCATAGGTCAGAATTGACTTGATGGCACACTGTACACAGTTTATCCTCTAGAAAGAAACAGTGAGGGATTTATAAACTTCATAAAATAATTTAAAAAAACAATGTCAAAAGTAGACAGTGGTAGGAATCCTGTTGGCACAGCTCTGTACAGGTAAGGATACTGATGTCATCAATTGAGCCTCTTATCTCTAATTGTTTCCAATTTCTCCATGGACATTATGAGAATCCTTTGGGATGGTGGAGTCTTTAATGTCTGAAAATGCCTCCCAGTGTCCCAATTTTCAAACATTAAAGACTCCTGTGAAATGTTCCTGATTCCCTCAAAGTTACATATTACAATTTGTGAGGTCATGTTTTGAATTGCCTTTTCTGTAGCTTTAAATCCACTGGCTGGCCCGTGTGTCTTCACACATGACTCTTTTCCTGTAGTCCTCAGCAGCTAGAATAGATTGATGATTGTACAATCATTACAATGAAGGGCATTTGGGCTCAAATGAAGCAGTTGTGGGTTTTTCTGGATTAAAAGCACCCTGAGATTACATGGGAAGTTAGAGAGAGGGTCTTTTACTTGCTAAAGAACTCACCTTTTCCCAACTGAATTAAAGTATAATTCAGTATCTGATGGTGAGCTCACAGAAGAAGAAATTAAACCAAACTAAATGAACTAAATGAAATGTGTATCATTTCATACATTAAATGACAGCAAATACAGATGGCTCACCTAGTATACATTAGCTGGGAGGATGGATATGGTTGCTGATGAAAAACTGATGTTGAGACTTAGTAAATGTATGTAGGGGGAAACAATGGGCAGTCAATTATAACTGTAATTATATATTGTAATTATATATTGTAATTCTCTTGTGGGGGGGGGGGAGAGAGTCTTAAATACCAGACTTGCAATGCCTTCACAGATCACACGATTTTCATCATTCAAGTCTGCCACTTCATTCTTCGTATCTTCAAGTTCTTTATATATGTATTTAAAGTTTCCTTGGAGTTTTTGCACACTAGAACAAAAATAGAAATATTTTAGAAGCAGAGCATTTAAAAAAACCTCTTAAGCAACAACAAAGGACATGTTTATGGCAGGGGGAACCACCAGTCCATCCCGTTCAGCTGTCTTGAAAAGGTTGAGAAGTCCTGCTTTACATGAATACTTCAAAGTTATTTTACAATTTAAAAAATCTGAAAAGTTAAATAACACCTTGGTTAGAACCATAGGTACACTACCATGCAAGTCCTAATAAATTTAGCACTCTATATATTTCAGTGCCCTACTATACCACCTTTTTTAAAATGTGGCTTATAATAAAAACAATTTTAAAGAATATGTCTATAAAGAAAAAAAAGGGAACTGAGAAAATGATTGGGAGATGATGTTAAATGCCAGTAAAAATGAATTGTCATGTCTAAATATTCTGTATGTCGAAGATATAATCAAAATCTTGGTACCTGTTTTCATTTGTGGTAGTAATTTGCTGAAATTCAGAGATTTTGGGAATTGGACTTCAAAGAAATGAATACAATTTTATGTATAAAATTAGATGTATGTTCAAAAAATGGACTTTTATCTGGCTTTGAAAATGATCACTTGAAAAATGGAGAGAGAAAAAGAGCTCACCACAATTTTGGTAATGGCAGCAAGATTAATTATAGCCAAAAAATTGGAAAGTTAAATAGGAATTTTAGCTTAATGAATGGTATAAAGATGTTTTGAATATAGCTATAAATAATAAATTAACAATGGGAGCTCAGAGTCCCAAGTTGAGGATTCCTGCCATAGAGGAGACCCAGTGTTGTATAGTAGATAGAGTGAAAGACTAGAAATCAAAAGGTTCAGCCTTGGATACCAGGGCCATAGCCAGGGGGTGGCCAGGGTGGGCATTGCCCTCCCTGAGTTAGCCGTTTGCCCACCTTCAAACTTTAAGAGATATATATATAACCACTCCTTAAATATCTCAGTTACCATTGCAGTCACAACAGCTGACATTGTAAGTTCAATCCTGATGGGGATCAAGGTTGACTCAGCCTTCCAAGGTTGGTATAATAAGTACCCAGCATGTTGAGGGCAAAATGCTCATTAACTTGTGAACCACCCAGAGAGTGCACTAAGCACTATGACGTGGTATATAAGTGTAATTGCTATTGCTATTAGGGTTGCCATATATTGTTTCGAATGATACCATAGTCAGATTGCAAACTAAATGTCACTTTTATTCTGCTTATATATAAAGGAAGATTGAAACCCGGTGATCAGTAGAAACTAAATAAACAAAACAAGAGCCCAACAATGTAAGTTATGTAGAACTTTAAATGAATGTAATATATGACATCAGTGACTGGTAGAAAATATGAAGAAATAGTTCTTATTTTTTCAACCATTCTGAAAGCCAAGTACATCTCTCTGAATCATCCAATTTTAAAGTTGGATGTATTTACTGACCTTTATATAGGAGCATTGGGCCAATCTGCCAAACACTACAAGAAAGCCATGAAAATATTCACAGAGAAGTAGAGAGAATAGAGAGAGGAAATTAAGACCTTGCTAGCTTGTCTTGCAGCTCTGAAATATCATCTCTCAGTTGTAAACAGGTTTCCTCAGAGTCTTCCACTACTTTCTGCATTTTCACTAACTGCTTGGCCATTTTCTGATTCGTGTATTTTAAGTCTTCAACGGTGCTGCTTAAGTCACATGCCCTTATTAAAACAGAACAACACTCCTCAGTAATAGATATCTTTCTATAAATTTATAACATTTTAAAACTTGCAAGGCATTAACTGTTAATCCAGTCGATTAATGTGCATAATCCAACTGTGCATGGTTTCAGCAGCTGTAGGTGCCTCATGTCCAAACTCTTTTAGAAAAGCAATCAAACATGGCTAGGAAAGGAGTGAAAACCTGGCTGGCAGGTCTGGTCTGGGGAGTGGATGGTTCAATTTCCCCAGCCAGTTGGATGGTTTGACCCCCAGTATGTCCAAGTTATAATGCCTAGCTTTTAATTAAGTTTTTAAGCTTTTTAAAGTGTCTTTAAAATTGTTGGAAATCGCCCTGGGTCCCTTTGGGGAGGAGGGCGATAAACAAATATAAAATATAAATAAAAATAAATAAATACTCCATTATTTACATCAGGGGTTCTCAACCTATGGGCCATGGCACTATTTCATGTGGCCCATGTTGCCACCGGCAGAAGCAGAAGCGGACACGTTTACAACAGTCATAAATGCACCTACAACAGTCATAAATGCACCTAAACGTGTTTACGACAGGTACAGACATGTTTTACGACAGCATTTATGGCAGGGAGAACCACCAGTCCGGCGCAGCCCACTCAGCTGTCTTGAAAAGGTTGAGAACCCCTACTTTACATGAACACTTCAAAGTCATTTTACATCCTGCTCTATGATTTTTTTCTTTAAAATCAAAGAACATGATAATAAACAACAGCTCTGTACAACTCACTCAGCGCAGGACACATTGCTTAAGAATCTTCTATCAGAGCGTCTTCCATCAGAACAACTCCCTGCATCACCCATTCATCACAATCTGCACAGCTCCAAGTGCTGACCCCAAGGACAGCTAGAAAGTCTATAACTAGAGATAGAGCCTTCTCTGTGGCGGCACTAACACTGTGGAACATACTACTGGTGGAGCTGTGCCAGGCCCCATCCCTGGATATATTTTTTAAAACTTTCCTATTTAAGAAAGCCTTTCAGAATGTTATCCCATTAGCAATAAATTAACCAGTCAGTTGATCCTCTGTGCCCTCCGATGCCAGTTATTTTATTTTAAGATGTATTTATTTGGTTGGTTTATTTTTAATCTGTTGTGTGTTTTAATATGTTATTTGATATTTGTATGTACACTGCCCAGAGTGGGAAATTTCCCAAATGGATGGTATAAAAATGTAATAAATAAATAAATATTAACAAATATAGCTTGCCAGCACACATTTCAGAATCTTCAGCTCTTCCTTCAAATATTTCAGCACCTTCATCAGAAATGGATGAGATCATGTCTACAAAACAAAGAGGAGGAAAAGTTTCATATTGGACTTTGTATGTAAAATACTGTACACTAAATCAATCTGGAAGTATAGGCACAGCTTGGAAAATTTGCTTTTTCAGCCAAAACTTCCAAAGTCATCCAGCTAGCAAGGTTAGCACTTCAAAGAAATTTTCCAAGATCTAGTTCCTATGAATTAGATTTTTACAAAAATGCCACACAAGCATCCTAAAACGGATACATAACACAAATATGCAAATGTTTTACATCAATATAATATACCTGCTCTTTATTTGATGGAGCCCTGTTGGTTTATGTGTAAGATCTGCATATTTTGCTATGGTTAATTTTGACTAACAGATTAATTGCAATTTTTGAAGTGATAACTGTGTTAGTCTGTGCAAGCATATCAGACAGTAAATAAAACAAAAGAAAGAAAAAAGAAAGACATAAATGTTGTGGCACCTTAAAAATGAGCTGCTATAACAATAGAAGAATGGAATAGAATGAAAAAAGAGCTTGTCCCAGGTACCTCGCCTGTTTTAGAGCTAGAGGAAATGAGCACTTTCCCAATACAAATTGACGATAGGATTAGGAATATATTGGCAGAAAAGGAGACTCTCTTGCTGAAAGATTGGATCAACATTTGCAAGGATAATCAAAGAAGAAGAGAGTTATTTTTGAACATGCAGTTAGATTGGTTTAAGACTCTCCAAATAAACAATTGGAACAAGAGATACTTGTTAGATAATAGTTTAGAAAGAGAATTAACTTCATTTGAAATAATGTTGACCAAGTTAAGGAGGGGTGACATAGGTATTAAAGGAATAGTAAGTAAGATTTATAAAATTTTGAATGAAAGTGGAAATATCCAGGATATCTTGAGAAATAAATGGGAATATGAATTGAATGAGACAATTTCAGTAGAAAATTGGAACAGAAAATGGAAAAGAAGGATCATGAGAACTATGTCTGTGAGAATGAAGGAACACAATTACAAGCTAATTTGGTGGTGGTACAGGACCCCAGTTGGGCTGCATCGTATGAATAGTAGGGTCAGTGACAAGTGTTGGCGATGCAAACATGAAACGGGAACATATGTACACATGTGGTGGAATTGTAAATGCTTGGAAAAATTTTGGGGAAATGTGAAAAACGAAGTAAATAATATATTAGATAAGCAGCTCACCTGGGGTCCAGACACAGTGTTGCTGACAGAGGTCGACAAGTTTAATATAAGTAATGATAATAAGGAATTGATGTCCGTAATGTTGTCAGCAGCTAGACTTTGTATAGCAAAAAATTGGAAAAATGAGGTTTTGATAAAAATTCAAGATTGGTATAAAGAAATGTGGGAGCTGGCACTAAATGACAAACTTACCTGTGAATTGAATGTAAAAAAAGGCAGAGCTAAAGTCAACAATTTTTGGAGAGTTTGGAAACCTTTCGTGGAATATGTGACGATTAAGAAAAAAGGGGTTACTCCTGTACCGGGACAAAATGTTTTTTGGAAATTATGAGCCTCTTTTTTTACAAGCCCTTGGACATTGTAAATATCACAGGGGTGTTATCGAAGAGTGACTTGGATTAGTGAAGGAAACCAAATGTATTAGAGATTTGATTATTATGAGCAATTAAGAAAGAACCATGTAATTCTTTTTATGTGTTTAATAGAGATAGTTCTTTTATATTATGGAGGCTTGTATTTGGCTTATGTGATGCACTTATATTGACTTAGAAGTGTTTTTGTTTCCATGACTGATTTTTTTAATTCTGTTATTCTTGTATGTTCTTTATTTCTGTATGCTTTTTATACTCTTTTTTTTGTATGTTTATTGTTTTAAATACCTATATAAAAAATAAAGTATAAAAAAAATGAGCTGCTATATTTTATTATCCAGACCTAAAAGTGAAACCTCATGGCAATAATTTATACATGACCCCATGACCAAGTAGGATAGAGAGGTACTGTACACAATGGTCGGTTAGTATATTAGATACAATTGCAAATCATTGTTGCTTTTTACACATGGCAATAACTAAAGAACCCTGACTGATATTCAGATTTATTTATGTGAAGCTTTGTTTTGTGAAGTAGTAAATCGTCAATAGACAGATACGAAATAAGCATTGTGGCATTACACAATTGGTAAAATGTTTACCTTTCATATCTTGCATTTAGAATTTACAGATTATGCTGTGTGGAAATGAACCTGTGAAACATGTAACCTAAGAAATAATGGTTCTCATGATCACCGTGAAGACAATTATCCAGAGACAATTTGTTGTAACAGATAGAATACTGGATGTAAATCAGATGAGAATTGTGGTCAGTTCTGAACCTTTAAGCTCACTGAGTCATTGTTTCCACCATCAGTTTAGAACTGCAGAGCTTATTACAGTAGTCATGGGAACCATTTCTACTATCATCTGAGTGGTTCAATTACATCTTTCCAGGAGTGCCCAACAAATCCAATTCTAGATTAGCAGGACCTGTTTCAATAATTTGGGGAGGGGGAGAGTGGAGAATTGACAGGACCTATACCATGCATCATGACTACATCAGTAGTACTAGAAGAGTGGACAAGAACAGTTGTCATTGCTTCGTATAGTAGGACCACAAAATCTGTAGTGATTATGCTTGACTGGAAAATAAACTATTACCTCTCTTAGTACTCACCAATACAGTACTGACATTTTTTATTAGTGCTTCTTCTGAGCTTGTCAGGCTCACTTTCTGAAATACTAGATTAAAAGAAAAAATAAATCTTGAATGAAGTGAAGTTTGAGAAATTGCCCACAACCAAAGCCATTGTCCTTTCTGAACTGGCGAGGCAAAAAAAAAAGTTTTGTTTTTAAATCTGATCTAGTGGATCAGTGAGAGTCACCCCCACAACAGGAAAAGTAATTAATTTGCTGATATCCAGAAGTGACTTGCTTATTAAGCCACTTCACAATATTGGCAAAGTCTAAATGGGTTTACTTTGGATTGGTTAAAACGATCACACATGCTGGAACTGATCCAAACCAAAAAAGGGAGTTCCTTTAAGGCAGTGGTGCCCAAACTAAGGCCCGGGGGCCAGGTGCAGCCCCCGATGCCAATTCATCTGGCCCACAAAGCCCTCGTCGCTCCTGGAAGCGGAAGTAAAACGCGCCTGTACGGGCCTTAGTGACCAGCTCCCTGAACCACATGATTGGCCCATGGCCCAAAAGGTTTGGGCATCCCTGCTGTAAGGTGTGGGTCAGGAATGCTCTAGGGAGCAGGCTGGTACACTCTAGCAAATATATTGTCTGATTTTCATTTTTAACAGCACACCACACCAACTCATTTCTGCAGCACTCCAAAGAGCTGGTTAAACAGGCTATGTACTCAGTCTCTGAGTCTCAGAAGGATCACACAGTAGGCCTATGATATTTTCACAAAATGCATGTCTGTTGGGAGAGGGAAATATCATTTGCTAGCAAATTATTAAAATTATGTTCTACTCGTACCTCAGTAGAGCTTACTTCCAAGTAAACATAGGTTCTTCTTCTTTAGTGTTTAGGCCAGAGGTGCAACTGCAAAATGAAGCCACCTTTTGGTGAATTCATTCCACAGTCCCTTTCATCTGATCTAGTGTGACAAAGATTAGCTGGCACGAAGTTGCAGTTTCCCATGGTATGCCTGATTGTGGTTCAAAAATATTGCAATCTTCAAGGAGGCTCTTTCTGTCTACCTCATCCAGATAGGTAAAGCTGTATGGGAAATCTTTTCATCTTCCTGGACTGAGACTATACTCAAACTAAACCACAGGGTGACATGTCTGAGTTCACAAAAAGTCAACAGAGTCAGATAAAAAACAAATAGTAAATATATATAATATAGCATCTGGTATCAATTATCTCCCTAGCCTCTCTGATTGTTTTTCTTCTTCAAAACAAAAACAAACAAATAAATAATTCATCACTGTTCCAGAGCCATGATTAGGATGATTTCCATGAGTAACTGGAGAAATCAGACTTTCAAATGAATATTATGCTTCTGTTTTTTAAGAACAATCATAAACAAAAGCAATCTAATTTGTAAACTACTCCTGTTCCCACTGCTACCATTATCATTTACCATTGGCTAGGTCAGCTATGCCTTGATGAGAGTTGTACACATTCAACACCCAATGTAAGAAGTACATATAGATTATTACTTTGCAACCCTTCTAATGTTTGCAGTGTAGAAAATTACCTAGGTAAAGCTAGTGAGAAAACAGGACAGAATAATGTATTTACCCATCTTGATAGCATATGGTAATCCATTTTTTCATAACAGCATGAAATGTTATTCTGTCAACAAGAACATTTTGCCTTCCAGGATCCAACATATTGTAGAGCAAGAGAAGTTTATTGTTTTCATGGTTATAACCAGTCACACCCTCCAAATACTTGATAAAAACAGATGCCGGTATTGCTCCTGTAAGAAAATTAAAGAGGTGGGAGGAGAAGCAGGAACAAAATGGAATAAATAGATTTCAATTTTGAAAGTTCTACAGAAGCAATGTACATATTCACACTTTTATTGCTAATATCAGCAAGACTATTTACTTAATTACCTGAAAGATAAAGTTCTAAACTAGTATTAAATGTACCTGTTTGTTTTGTGTTGCAAACTTCAAAAGTAAAGTTGATTAAGTCATCTTCTGAGTAATCAGCAGAGAGTGACATGTTATTAGCTATACATTCATCAATTGTAGAACTTCCATTTCCTAAAACAAATGTTGAGGGAAAAGATAGTAGTAAATCCTGAGGGATGAATTCTTTTGTAAGAATCGGTCATATTTGCAGGAAATAATTGCCCAGAAACCATCCCCCTACAAGCAATACTTCTGAAAAGGGTTTGAAAGCCATTGATTGTGCAATCTGTCAACCAGAGAAAGGAACAGATTTTAAAACCCAGGACTGATTAGCCCCATTAATACTTACACTTAAACTTAGAGGGCTTATAGCTTAACACATTACAATAGTAGTTTGTCAAAAGAGGTTGTGTAATATTAACAGCTTCTGCTGAAGTAGTGCTGTAATTCTATGCAGTTTTAAAGAACTGAACCAGAGGTAAATCTGCAAGTATTAGCATATTTATTGTTGAGGCCAAAGGGTTTACACACCATAATCAGCATCTAATATGAAAATGAAGTTTTTGGGGGTGGTGGGATAGTAAATTGTAAGCATGTTACTTCCACACAGGTAGCTCTTCTGTAATGCTATTAAATAATCCTTTTCACTATACAGTACAGTACTGTATATTAAAAGCAGAATTGCTACTTACTTTCACGCTATTGGGATGTGGAAGGATTTGGAAATGTTCATTCTGCTATGCCTCATTCACGTAAGTGGGTAAGAGAAGTTGCAAAAGCAAATGAAGAAACAAAATAGCAAACAAGCTCCCTCCCCCAAGGAACCTTAAAACAAATAAACAAAACTCCAAAATGTTTTCATTGACTTCTTTAAAAAAGATCTATTTAATTAGTTTATATACCACCCATCTGACCTAGAGGACACTCTGGACAGTTACACAAAATAATAAGGCAACAATCCATTATTATTATTATTATTATTATTATTATTATTATTATTATTATTATTATTATTATTATTATTATTATTATTATTATTATTATTATTATTATTATTATTTCTGAAATACAAAAAAAAATCCACACGCTTAACATTTGATTTATAATGGGAAATGTTTAATTGGGGAGAGAGAATCATATTATTAAGATGACAATATCCACCCTCTTTATTTTTTCAATTATATAATTTTAAACCTATAATTTTAGTATTGCGGTGTAAATTTTAAAATTGAGTACAGTTGGTAAGTACTGTATTAGTATTATCTACAGATTATAGCCCGCAACATGATCTAGTGCTAACTGACCAGAAAAAAAACATGTTGGGAGTGTATAATGGCACCCACTAAAAAGTCTATAGTAGATTTATCCTGCAGGTGCGATGAAATGAAGCAAAAGGAAAACGTGTTCTTTTCCTCTCCCTTCATATTTCAGAGCTGTGACTAAAACCAGACCTCATAAGAGAGAGGCAGATTGTACTAAAATACCTGTCACAATTGCAGGATTCTTCCATTATTCTCAGAAAAGTTGGGCTCTCCTCTGGTAAGAATGAAATTCAGAACATAGATGACAACATTGGGTCTATAAAACATGAATGAACAAAGGATAGCAAAAGGCTATTAAACCCATAATGTGGAAAAATGCATTTCCAGATGAAGAGCTCTTCATGCTAAGAAGAAGACACTACATAGTCATTTCATCTTCTTCTTAACAAAAGTAGTGGAAAAACAAAAGAGTGGTACCAGTAGAAGGTAGCGTGGATTGGTTCCACTTCAGATTCTTAGCAAACCATTGTTTCGCCTCCCCAAAATTTAAACATAATAATTTTAGCTCTACCATTAATTCTCTATACTGTATAAGTGTTTGGATCTCATAAAAAGAGTTCACTAGCTTTTTCAGCTGGCGTTATGTGTCATCAAGTTGGTTCCAATTTACAGTAACCTTACAAATGAGTGGTTTCCAAATATTCTCTTCAAGACCTAAACTTTGCAAATAAAGGCCCTGGATCCATCTATTGAGTCCCTGTGTTTTAGGTACTGTACTCACTTCCTCTCTTCCTAGTTTTCAACTTTTTCTGGTATTATTGTATTTTTCAGTGAGTTTTGTCTTCTTACAGTATGTCCTAAAATTTGATAACAACAGTTTAGTCATTTTCTGTTTATATATGAGTATTCACATGTAATTAAGTCAAGATGAATTAAATCATGTCCCTTCTTAAAAAAAAATCTCACCCCACTCTGGATGCGACTCCAACATTATTGCTGCTGGGTCCGGGCACCCTGAGTGGGGTGAAGCTGAGCCAGCAATTCCTCTGCTGCAGTTATTCTTTAAAGGAAAAGTAGAGCATCGAAGTCTAATTGCTAACTAATGGTCTGATGAAGTGAACTTGATCTACAAAAGCTCACATTTAAATACAGTTTAACCACGCCCATCCAGTCACCTGGCCACACCCATAGAGTTGGCCACACCCTCAGAGTTGGCAACACCCACAAAGTTGCCCACACCCACAGTGTGGTAGTAAAAATTTTTGAAGCCTGGGTTGCTGCATTTAACATTTAATCTGGAAGAAAAACTCAGCAAGATGTTGCAAATTCAATTCTCTGCTGTGCATCCCAAAATAGGCACCAGCCGCTATAATCTTGGCCAAGCTGCAAGCCCAGAAGGGCATGGTAAACACTTTGAGTATATCAGAGTAAAGAAAACAACAAAAATGTTGTGGCACCTTAAAGACTAATTGCCGTACTTTAGTGTTAGCTTTCATGGATCAGATGTTGTGGTATGACAAAAAAGTGAACTTGATTCACAAAAGCTAACATTAAAATAAAGCAATTAGTCTTTTAAGTGCCACATTTTTGTCATTTTATTTTGTTTACTTTCTGATATGCTTGCACATACAGTATTGTCTGGCTAGCTAGACAAATTGAGTAGATGGTACAGCCAGTAACTAAATGCCAAGTGTTGGGCAGTGGTAAATACATTCAAATCTTGAGATAAGAATGGCTCAACTTAAGAAAAATTTGAGATACATCGGAAATCTCAGAAAAAAGTTAGGTTTGAGATACAAATTTTAATAGGATTTTTTCGAGATACAAATTTCAATGCGTTCCTGTGGGAAATTGCATTCAATGCATTCCTATGGGAAATTCAAGATAAGAATTTTTTGAGATACAACCAACTTTGAGGAACGAATTAAATTCATATGTAGAGGTTTGAGTGTAACCTGACTCATTAAATGGGCCATTGGCTACAGAGGAAATGGCCCTGGATACCATCATATTGTGCTGAATGGTGAAATAAGCAGAGGAGGAACCATTTCATTGATTCCCAACAGTCTTGGAGGTGGAAGTGGCCATGTCAGATAGACTGGCTGTGAGGGCGCACCTTGTTAATATCCTCAAGACTGCGGCAGCTCCATTGAAGTCCCGATGTTCAATCCTTCATGTCTCATTTCACACATGCTGCAGAAAATGGCTCCGTGATCACAATGTGTGGGTCACTTCATGGCATGCTGCAATCAACCTTAAACAAATTAACGCCAGTGCATTTTTCCTGAAAATGATTTCCAGGAAAAAAATGTATACAGTACTCGGATAACAAGAAGCAGTCAATGATGATGCTTGCACACACTAATGCAGCTACCGCTTCAAAAAAATCCAACTTTTTGAGTAACCTATGTGTGCCGAGAGAGGACGGGTAGGACTTTTGGGCCAGGTAGGGACTTACAGGCCACCCTGTAGAGCAGTGGTGCCCAAACTAAGGCCCGGGGGGGGGGCTGGGTGTGGCCCCCGACGCCAATTCATCCGCCCCGCGAAGCCCTCATTGCTCCTGGAAGCGGAAGTAAAACGCGCCCATACGGGCACGTTTTACTTCCGCTTCCAGGAGCGAGGAGGGCTTCGTGGGCCAGATGAATTGGCATTGGGGGCCGCACCTGGCCCCTGGGCCTTAGTGACCGGCTTCCTGAATCACATGATTGGCCCATGGCCCAAAACGTTTGGGCACCCCTGCTGTAGAGTGATGGAAAGGCCTGCCTTATGCTGTTACTTTTTGTTCATGGTGTATTTTGGTTATTGTGCATCGTTGATTTGCTGTTTATATTGTATCTATTGTGTTTCATTTTTATGATTTGTAAGCTGCCTAGAGTCGGGTTCTCCTGAGTAGGGCGGGATATACATTTGAAATGATGATGATGATAATAATAATAATAATAATAATAATAATAATAATAATAATAATAATAATAATAATAATAATAATAATCATGACAACACACATTTTACAGGCAGTGTGAAACCTGGGTCAATAGAATTTGTAAAAGATGCAGTTTAGCCCTTTGCTTTGTCTTGCTGTAACCAGACCAACCCAGGAGATCCCTCTGGAAATCTCTGTCCCTCTTCATTCACTTTGTGGACTTGATCCACGAAACCTAACACTAAAATGAAATATTTAGGAGTGTGCAATGCCAGGCAAAATTCTGTATGAGAATCAGGGTCAAGGTTTCCCTTGCTCGAAAGCCAGTCGTACCCGACTCTAGGGGTCAGTGCTCATCTCCGTTTCTAAGCCGAAGAGCCAGCGCTGACGTTTCCATGGTCATGTGGCAGGCATGACTAGACACCAGAGCGCATGGAACGCTGTTACCTTCCCACCGAAGTGGTCCCTATTTATCTACTTGCAACTTCTTTGTTTCGAACTGCTAGGTTGGCAGGAATGAGAATCAAGCAGTGGCAAATTTATAAACACAGCCGTTCGTCTTTAAGGCATCACAAGGTTTTATTTTTGTATTTGTTTACTCTCTGATATGTGTTTGTAACGTGTAAAAAAGGGAGATTTGTTTTTTGGGAGAGTATCCCAACGACTTGAGAACGCTTGGACCCATCCCTCAACTCCTGCGACCCTCCAGAGCCGAAGGAAGAAGAAGGGGAGCCTCAGCCTCCCGAGCAAGGGGAGGCGCGGCGAAGGCGGCGCCGGGGCGGCCCTTGCTTGGCCTGGGCCTCGCCTTCGTTTCTCCACACCCCCTTCCGAGCACTTCCCAGGTCGAGGCCCGGAAGCGGCTGCGCAAGAGCGGGGCGTCGGGCAGGCAACGGAAGGCTGGGCAAGCCGGAGCCGAGGGCGGTCGCCGGGTGAAGTTTCCCTCCCCACGAGCCCCGCACCAGCGCCCTTCGCCATGTCGCGAGGCTCGATCGAGATCCCCCTCCGGGACACGGACGAGGTAGGTGTGGGGGGGCGTTTACAGGGTGGGGGTGGGGATGATGGGTTTCGTTGCTTCTCTGCGACTCGCCTTTTTCCTGCCTCTCCAGGGGAGCCTACCTAGAGGGCTGGGAGGGGGGCGTGTAAGGACGGACCCCCATGCCCATGCACGCATCCTCCCTAAGGAACTCGAAGGGGTGGTCGTCTGACTTGGAGAAATAGCAGAGAGCAAACAAAACACATGTTTGTTTGTTTTTTTAAAGTCAGAAAACGTGGTGGCACTTTGGGTGCCCAAACTTTTTTGGGCTGCGGGCCAGTCACTATGGCTCGTTGGCCGAATCCGGCCACAGTGCCAATTCAGCCTGCGAAAGGTGCGTTTCGCTTCCGGGAGCGACGAGGGTTTTGGGGGCTGGATGAACCGGCATCGGGGGCTGGATCCGGCCCACGGGCAAAGGCGTAGCTACCGCCGTATCTGCTGTATCAATTACAGTAATACCTCATATAACATTAGTATCGAATGACACTAAAATCGCATAACATTAAGGAATCTGGGGGGAAGAATTGCATCAGATAACATTAAGATCCTATGGGATGCATCAGATAACAACCGCTAAAGCCTGTGTGGTTACAATGTATCTCTATGGATCCCATAGGATTTTAACATGCATTGGATAACACTAAAAATCGTATAACACCAAGACTTGTGGAACCAGGTTTTAGTGTTATCTGAGGTTTTACTGTAACACCAAGACTTGTGGAACCAGGTTTTAGTGTTATATGAGGTTTTACTTGTATACGGGGCCATGGGGGCCCCCCAACATGCGTAAGCAAAACAAATCTTTACCCTTCCTAAGGGCCCCCAAACAAATTTTTATACGGGGCCCCGCCAAGGCACGCTACTCATCTGCCCACGGGCCATATAGTTTGGGCACCCCGCTTTAAAGGCTAACTGCTGTATTTCAGTGTGATCTTTAGTGGATCAATTCCACTTCCTCAGGCATAAGCATGAGACTCCATAGCAATAATTTATACACATCAGGAAGGGAGGCACAGAATGGTTGACTAGCACAACAGATAAGTTTACAAACCTGTGTGACTGTTTACAACCAGTCATAACGGAAGAGTCCCTGACTGGGGTTCAGGTTTATGGCCATGAAGTTTGGTTCTGTTGAGTTGTAAATGGTTAGTAGATGAATGCAAAATAAACATTGTGGCATTACACATCGTCTAATGCACTAAATAGCCTGAAATAAGTCATTTAGTATTTCTTCTTTTAAAAAGTGCCAATGGCTAATTAATAAACCTTTGTTATTGCAAAGTATAAATTAACTATTGTAACTGATTCTTGGCAGTCTCTTTATCAACTTTTAAGATGAACAGGTTGTTTTATAAGCAAAACTGGCTAATCTCTGTGCTTGAATCTTGATTCTGTGGCTTTAATTCTTCTCATCTATCTTATTAGCAATAGCAATTGCACCTCTATACCATTTCGTAGAGTTTAGAGTACTCTCTGGGCAGTTCAGAAAGCAATTTGCATTTTGCCCCAACATGCTCGGTGCTCATTTTACTGACCTTGGAAAGCAGAGTCAACCTGGTGCACCATCAGGATAGAACTCACAATGTTTTGGCAGTTTAACCACTGCACCACCAGGGATCCTATATTGCAAAAAGGACGAGATAATTCATATAGGTCCAATTGCTACCAGTTTATCTCTGTCCTCACGTGTGCCCACCCCAACGTATTGTATCGTAATGTAATGTATTGTATGTAAGCCGCCCTGAGTCACCACGGCGAGTGGGCGGCAATATAAATTTGAACTAATAAATAATAATAATAAATAAATATACATTTGCACTTGAGGGGTACATAAGATATTCTTCCTAAGAACCACTTTGCACACAGCTATGCATTTGAGGTATATTGCAGTTTTGCTATTTTCTTATTTGAGTGCCACTTCACAAAGGATAAAATCTCCTGCATAAAAGTAACTTCTGTGTACTGTACATACTTTTTGTATATGATTTGTCATGTATGGGAGATACATTAATGTTTTATTTCTATCTTTGTTTTTTCTGTCAAAGGTAGATATACCTGGTCCCACTGATAGGTCTTTAGAAATCCATTCTGTAAGCACTTTAGTAAAGTAAGACAATTAAAGCACTTTTGGGGAATTCTTTTATGTAATAAAATGAAGTGTAATTGAAGATTTACTGGAAAGTGCATGATTGTTAAACTGTGTGCTTATTGGCTCATAATACTTGCCTTCAGAGAGATGTAAACATTTATATTTTCAATTTTTATTTATTTTTAGGTCATTGAGCTTGACTTTGATCAGTTGCCGGAGGGGGATGAAGTGATAAGCATTCTGAAACAGGAACATACGCAGCTGCACATATGGATTGCTTTAGCGGTTAGTATTGTGTTCATGGCTGTTTTATGTTTCTTTAACCATAGAACTAAAGGTGTTATCTGTGGTCAGTGAACAGACCTAATTTTGTAGTATAGTTTTCCTGATACAGTACTTCATGAGCAAAGAAGATGCATGTTGTCTGAAAGTTTAGTAGTACAGTGGAACCTCGGATAACGATTCCATCGGATAACACTAAAACTGGATAACTTTGGGGAATTTGAGGCAAACATTTGCACCCCACAACATTAAGATAACGTGTGATGCAAATGTTTGCCTCAAATTCCCCAACATTGATCTCTGCCCCAAAGCCCACAGGTCTAGAGACCAGCCCTGCAGGCATTGGGGCAGAGATCTATGGAGGATCAGACTGCTGGTTTGGTTGGGGGGAGATCGGGAATGTACTCCCTCACCTCAGCCAAACTGGCGCTCTGAGCATCGGACCGCTGGCTTGGTTGGGGGGAGCCCCCGTTCAGCTTCCCAGCCACGTCACCACTACGAAGGGTGCAGTGGCTGCGTGGCTTGGAAGCAGAATGGGGAGTCCCTGGCTTCCCAGCCACGCCGTTGCTGCGAGCTTTGTAGCACCGGTTTGGTTGGAAGGAGAACTGGCACACCTGGTCTCCCCCCAACCAAACCGGCGGTCCGATGCTCAGAGCGCTGGTTTGGTTGGGGGAGACCGAGCACGCGCGCCCTCACCCCAACTAAACCGGCACTTGGCTCGATCTGCCTGCCTCTTTGGAAAGGGCAGCGGGGGTTCCACGCATGGAATCCCCACTGCCCTTTCCAAAGAGGCAGGCTGATTGCCCCCCTGTTTCCTTTCCTCTTCTTCTTCCTCTTCGTCTGTATGCATTGTGCAATGTTAAAAACCAGGTATCGCTAAGACTTGTGGAACCAAGTCTTAGTGTTATCTGAGGTATTACGGTACTTGTTCACCAGGTAGTGTGTTCATGATTGGACTGAGTAACCTGCAGGAGCCCTTTCTATTCGATAAATATAACTAATGTTAAAATAAGAATATGGACTGTCCTCATAATTATTTGTGAACATAGATTTTTTGTGTGTGAATTAGTTTTTGATATGACTACTATTATTTTCTCCACCCACATTCTCATGATTTATATTATTTTCCAATCAAATGATCCATTTCTGAATCTTGTATGTGTGGGAAGGATTCTGTTCACTTCAGTAGAAGAAGCTGGTGCTTGCTTTAAAGAAGTACTGTATGTGTATGCTGTTGTCTTCCTATAAAATGAATGTGTGACACCATATTTCTCATCTCTGAAATACGTTGTTCGATCAAGTTGTCTTTTTTATATATATACCAAGACGCTAATAATTCTGGTAAGAGTTTGTTTGTCAGATATTACAAGCAGTTGTCCAAATGAAGAATGGATGTTTGGTGTGGAATAGTAAGACTGCTTTCTTAGAAATATTAGGAATGAAACCTTAAAAGCTTTGCGTGGAAACTTCACCTGAAAATGTGCTTACATTATATGCACTGTATATTTTATTGAAGCAGTCTAATACCATAGTAGCTTCAGAGACCTGTGAATGGTTACTGGGAGCACGGCCTCCTGAAGGGACTTGATACTAAGTAATGGAGTTGACTGTTTTCTTACGGTATAATTTTCTGTTCCCTTTAGGATCTTATAGCTCACATGATCACCACATGTACTGTGTCTGTCCATAGTAGTCACTATGGGTTGCACAGTATTTATTTAATATTTATGCTGCAATCAATTTTGTCAGTCATGCTGTATTTTGTGTTTTTTAATTAAACTTGAGTTAAAAATAGAATTTTTCATATTTATCTACTAATAGCAATTATGATGGTGAATTGTTTCAAATTAGAATAAAGCTAAAAGTGAATGATAATTTTTTGATCTTTTCTAGTTGGAATATTACAAACAAGGCAAAACAGAAGATTTTGTGAAGCTATTAGAAGCTGCTCGTATAGATGGAAACCTGGATTATAGAGACCATGAAAAAGATCAGATGACTTGCTTAGATACCTTAGCAGCCTACTATGTACAGCAAGCTCGTAAAGAAAAGAATAAAGACAACAAAAAGGAGCTTATTACGCAGGCTACTCTGCTATACACTATGGCCGACAAAATCATCATGTATGATCAGGTAAGAACCATGAATATTATCATGGAAATATCCTATTTTGATGCTTTGTAGCAGCCATGGGTCTAGTTAAGACACTGATGACTGTATCTCACATAGAGTTGTTTGTCCCTTTCCTTTTGCGGAGTTTCTCCAGCAAAAATCCTTTCAACCTAGAATAATCTCCGACATTAAATTATTATTATTTTGTTAAAAGACAAGTTTGTTTCACAAAATGTTGAGGATATGGAATGGTATTTGCAGAGGAGTACTGACAGGCATCCACAAACTGCTATATTGGGATCTGAAGATGGGTAGCTGCTACAAAATCACATTTCTAGATGTGGTTTATACTCATCTGTCCAGCATTTAAACACACACAAAAAGGCTATTATACAAGAATTAAAACTTGATTTTGCTTCAATATTACTGCTGCTGGAACATAGCTATTTTAATAATTTTTTATTTACTACGACTACTACGATGACGACTACTACTACTACTAGGAGTAGGAGTAGGAGTAGTGTTTCTGTTTTTTAAAAAATAGCATGCAAAGCTTTTAGTTGTTCTACACAATTTAAAAGTACAAAATGTATTGATCACTAGCTTCTAAGCCAGGGACTCTCAACCTGCAGCCCACTGCACCATTTCATGTGCCCCCCCCCCCGCCTTCACCACACGTGGAAGTGCCATGTGGTGAAGGAAGGGCAAAATGGCTGTCTGGCCCCCGAAGCTGTCTGAGGGAGTGTGACCCGGCTTTAAAAGGTTGAGAACTCCTGTTCTAAGCTAATGAAAGACAAACTATGATGGATGAAGAAAAAGAAAAGGAGAATTTGTTGGGAGAAAGTTTAAATGAAATAGATCAATGGTTCCCAATTAGTGGTACGCGTACCCCCAGGGGTACGCGAGATTGCATCAAGGGCTACGCGCAGCAATCTCTTAACTAAAATATTAAATCCTTAAAAAACAATAATGCAATAACAATTGCCAAAAAATTATTCAATTTAATTAAACGATCAGTAGGTAAGTCAATCGTATGCATCAAGCGCTTTCTCCCACGGCAGCGGTTTTCCCCGCGCCTCCCACGTCTCACGTCACCCGATCGCAGCCGCCCCTGTTCCCACCTATTTGCTCGTTATTGTCAACGTGCACATTTGTCACATTAATGAAACATGTGTTCTCTGTCATTAGAATGTCTTTTGATGATAATAAATATAAAATACACCTGATTTCATTTTTTATTTAACGTTCCTGCAATAAGGGGTACGCGATATTTAACGTTCCTGCAATAAGGGGTACGCAAGTTTGAGGTCTTTCTTGAAGTGGTACGTAGAAAAAACTAATTGGGAACCACTGAAATAGATGCTTGAAAGAATGCCTACACCCCAAGGGCAGGGCTTTGCATGCAAAAGACCAAAGGTTCACTATCTGGAGTTTGCCAGTGGGCTTGAGATAAACTTCTATCTGAAACCCTAGACAGCCACTGTTAGTATGAGCAATGCTCTGCTCGTTGGACCAGTGGTCTGACTTCATATACAGTAAAACCTCACACAAAGAGTGCCTCACTTAGAGAGTAACTCGCTTAAAGAGCAGAATTTTCTCTCAATGGTTGCTTCGCTTAACAACAAAAACCTACCAAAAACTTGCTTAACAAATAAATCGGGGTTCGAAATCCCCCCCGCCAGAAGTCACAATTGGTCACTTACAATGGTGTTTCGCTGAAAGAGCAAACTCACTTAAAGAGCAATCGTGTGGTACACATTATGCTCTTTAAGTGAGGTACAACTGTAATGTATTCCTGCTATGGTAATAAAGTAGTAGAGCTGGGGTATCAGATGGAAAAGCATTCCAGTAATGAGGAAGAAGGAAATAGGCTTGAAAACAGAAAGTGATGCCTGTAGAGCACCAGTTCCCAAAGTTTCTGACATCATACCTCCCAGCTTTCCTTTCACGTTGGTTCATCTCCCTCTTAACGAAAAAACTGTTTGTAATTTGAAATGAAAACTAAGCATAAAAAATTAACTAAAATTAAAAATGATCACAAATATGTTTTTGAGAGACATTTAAATTCTAGTAATAATCTATGATAGAAACTTGTTTAACCTGATATAAATATCTTTCTTCTGGAAATTATTATTTTTTTTTTATTATTATATTTCAATTTCTATACCGCCCTACTCGGTAGGGCCGACTCAGGGCGGTTCACATTCCTGGATCCTGGTGGAATATCTTAAGCTCTCCCTATTTGGGAACCAATAATATAAAATGAATGTTGTCAAGCGGGAAGACATAGAGAAAAGAGCAGGAAAGAAAAGCAATGGAGTAATTGATGTAATTTTGTAGCAAAGAAATGAATTAGGTGCATCTGCAAATTCATTATTGTGGTTTTGTTGTTGTAAGAAGCTAACATACACCAGTTCAGCATAACCAGTCAGTGAAATGAAGCGGAACAAATTTAGAACTTCTTTAGTGCAACTTTCTTCTGTTAAAAATGTTTAAGAAAGATCAAATTTTTATCTTGCTTTTCTAGAATCATTTATTGGGCAGAGCCTGTTTCTGTCTTCTGGAGGGTGATAAAATGGATCAAGCTGATGCACAGTTCCATTTTGTACTCAATCAGTCTCCAAATAACATTCCAGCCCTCCTTGGTGAGATGCAGTTTTTAATTTTCTTCTTAATATCCCTGCCCCCACTCTATGCTTCTGCTGATTTTAAACATTGTGATCTCAGTGACACAATGAGAGCATATACAGCTGCTATGCTTTGGTATGGAACTTCCTTCTGTTACAGGGGTTCTCAACCATTTCACGCCATGGGCCGGACGACTCCCCTTTAGACAGCTGAGCAGGCCGGACTCATGGTTTCCCCTGCCGCAAATGCTGCTGTAAACTGTGGCGGGTGTGTTTGTGCATGTGTGGGCGCATTTACGGCTGTTGTAAATGTGTGCGCTTCCTGGTTCGCCAAGGGCCAGATGGGATGGTGTCGGGAGCCATGTCCGGCCTATGGGCTGTAGGTTGTGAACCCCTGTTCTATTGCATAGCTAATGAAAGTCCAAATTGGATACTGTTGAAGAGTATTGAGACATGTTTATTTTGACTAGGTAACAACTGTAGTGTTAATTTCAGATTTTAAATTTCAAACCAGGCCTGTCATTCTTATCTACAGAATGTAGTGCCAGGTCTTCCTGTACAGTTTAAGAATTAAATTGTACTATGGTAAGGATATCTAGATGTAATTTTATTTTCTGACATGGAGAATAATTTTATTTATTTATTATTTCAATTTATATCGCTGCTCCACTCCAAGGACTCTGGGTGGCTCACAAAAAGTCAAAAGATTAAAAAGAATACACAACCACAAGATTAAAACATATAAGATTTAAAAATTGAGAGAATTAAAAGAATAAACGGCTAAAACGGAGGAAGAGAGTCACCGAATCAGCCAAAAGGCCCGGGCCACAATATTAGTAGTACCCCAGACCTGCCTCACCAGCCAGGTCTTTAAGCCTTTTCTGAAGGGCAGCAACTCCGTCTGGAGACGCAACTCAATTAGCAGGAGGTTCCATAGGGCCGGAGCGGGCACAGAGAAGCCCCTCCTTCTAGTGCTAGAGAGATGCGCCTCTCTAGCCAATGGGACAACCAGAGAACCTCTCCAATCCGCTCTGGTGGGATGGACAGATGTTCTCGGGGTGACGCGGTCTCTTAAGTATCCTGGCACACTACCATGTAGGGCCTTAAAGGTAATTACCAGCACCTTGAATTGCACTTGGAGGCACACTGGCAACCAGTGCAGCTCCCGAAGCAGTGGTGAGGCATGTGCATAATGCTTGCATCCCATCACCACCCGGGCAGTTGCAGCCTCCAAGTGGTCATCAAGGGCAGCCCCATGTAGAGTGCATTACAATAGTCATGTCTGGAGGTGACCAAAGTGTGTGTGATCATGAGCAAGGAGTCCCGATCTAGGAGCAGGTGTAACTGGCGTATAACATGAAGCTCTGCAAAAGCCCTCCTGGCCACAACTGCCACCTGCTTTTCGAGCAGGAGTCGCGAGTCCAGGAGGATCCCCAGATTGATCTGTTTGGGGCAAAGTAGCCCCATCCAGAACCAAAGATGGTAGCTCTCAGGATAACGCGGGTGCCCTGACCCACAGCCACTCAGTCTTGCCAGGATTCAGTTGTAGCCCGTTGTCCCCCATCCAGACCCTAACAGCCTCCAAGCACCTGGATAGGACTTCCACTGCATCACTTGGGTCTCCATGGGCCCGCGCTGCCCTCGTCTCTGTGGAGCAGCGAGTGGCTGTTTCAGATTAATTTTTATGTTTGCATGTGTTCCTTCATACATTATCTCATTAATATGCTGCCACCTATTACATGGTGCTGCATTTATGTATAGACATATAGGGGTTTCCATAACATTTGTCATAGCCCTCCCTTCCACTTCTCCAAAGAACATGTCAAGATCTTTTTGAGAGGTAAAGTTATACGGTTATGTAAAATGCAGATGGGGATCTTCTGGCTATGCTTTAATTCTTGCTTTGGGAAAGTTTCCTGTGCTGCTTTAACAAAGATAAATAAGGTTTCCCTTTAAGCCATGTGGAGTATAAGAAATCCATGAACCAGGCTAAAGAAAGTCCCATTCTTGACTTTCCCATTAAATGTTGTTGTCTTCCTCTGGCCCTCAGTTCTAAATAATTTGTGAAAGTAAAATGACCTTCTTTCCTAGCAAATATTCCAAACATCATGCTTGGCACTCCAGATGTTCTTGGACTTAAATTCCCAGAAACCCAAGCCCCCTGTGAATCCACACAAATGGGTTTACTGTGATTCATCTGGCCCACTCTGCCCATATGGGCGTGTTTTACTTCCGCTTCCGGGAGTGATGAGGGCTGGATGAATCGCTGGATGAATCGCAGTAAACCCATTCATGTGGATTCACAGGGGGCTTGGGTTTCTGGGAATCGAAGTTCAAGAACATCTGGAGTGCCAAAGTTCGCCATTTGAGGTAAAACTATGTGCTCTTTGGTATACTAGTATGGATAAATGGGTATTGATTTGAAGGTCATTGTGCAGTTTAACTAGGCATTTCCTATACTAACTTTCTGCTCCTACACAATAGGTAAGGCATGTATTTCATTCAACAAGAAAGATTATAGAGGTGCCCTTGCTTACTACAAAAAGGCATTGAGAACCAACCCTGGCTGCCCAGGTAGGAACCATAAAAATATTTTAATTAAATGTCAGTTTTTGTTTCACTGAGTGATAGCCTTTAATTTAGATAAATGGAATCGTGATGTGCTTCTCTTTAGGTAGTTTAAAACAAAATGAGATGAAAATGATACTGCCTCCTGTTGAATCAATACTTGATCATAAAAAGAATGCTGACTTTGGAAACACACAAGCTGGTAAAATGGAACAGAAAGGCCAACAGTAGAAGAATATGGCTCTTTGGGTCTGCTGTTGCTCTTTATGTTGTCCAAAGCCTGCTCTGGAGGAATTTGTAACCCCTTCAGTAGGTTTTTTAACATGTGCAAGTAGCTGTAGAAGAGTGAGGCATGCTTTGATTCTAGGGGAACAGTAGGATCTCACAGAAATATGCCATTTTCTGGTCAAAGTAAGCATGATTGTATGAAGAAGTTTTGTTCCTGTACAAGGCAACATCATTTAGCTGTGTTTATTTTGTGGTTCACTGTTAACCTACTGTTACTGATAGGATATCTCTAGATAAGGGACTTTGCAGTCTTGCTACATGTACATGTGCCAGGGATGGAACCTGATATTCATATGAAAACATAAGAGGAATCCTGCTGGATCAAACTAAGGAGCTATCCAGGTGCTGCCTAGAGTTCTAGTAGCAGGTGGTGGAGGCAATAAACTTCCTTGTTTACTTCTCAATAAGTGGTATTGGTGAAATATTGCATTGAAGTGGGAAATTCCACAGAAATATTGTAATACATAATCTTTAATAGTCCAGCTCTCCATGAATGAAATACAGATTTTGAAATCTTCTTTCTTTGTTCATGTCAAAAGCATCACAGTACAATAAATAAATAAATATATCAATTTCTGCCCAACAGTTGACAATGTCAGGAGCATGTGGGGTAGCTAATGAAGTGGACAGGTATTGTTTGGATAATTATTCACTCCTAAGCTATAGCATATCCCCCACTTTTAATTATCCATGTACAGGAGATACTCCTTTCATGTTAAACCTGAAGGAGTGTCAGTACTTTTTGAAAAACCTCAGCATTCAAGGATGGAGTGAGATGTGTGAAGACCTAAGAGGGAAAGTTAAGATTCTGTTCTGATTCTACCACTTATCGAAGGATTTTTTAAAAATGGTTTTGTTATTCAATGTAAACTTCAGATTTTCAGTTTAGTTCATAACTCTGGATCTTCAAAAATGTAATGCAGAATAGAACCAATATATTAGAAAAATTCTGTTCTCTGGACATCCTACTATGGTAATAGGGTAGACCGTACAGCCAGAGACACAACGCTGAGTGTTGGGAGAGGGTAAATAACCTGACTCCCTAAATGGGCCAATGGCTATGAGTGAATGAGCCCCTTTAGGTGGGGTAATGGTTCCTTCAATGAAAGAAATGCCTCTGGAAACCATCATATTGGGCCCAGTGGCAAAATGAGCAGACAAGGAATTACCCTGTACTTCACTATTCTGATTCCCAACAGTCATAGAGGCGGAAGAGGCCATGCCAGATGGACAGGCTGTGAAGGCATGACTTGTTCATATCCTCAAGGCTGCAGCAATCCATTGCAGTCCTGGTGTCAAATCCTGCATGTCTTCTTTCATACATGCTGCAGGAGATGTGATCACAGTGTGTGGGTGACTTCATGGCAAGCTGTGATCCACCTTAAACAATTCCACGCCAATGGCATTTTTCCTGGTGAAAATTACTTCTAGGGAAAAATGTATACAGTACTTGGATAATGAGTAGCCAGAAATTCACATGTCGAGCAAATAGTGAACACCCTTGCTGTTCATAATCATCATTTGTATTTGAAAGCCATCAATGCACCCATTTTTAATCTTTTCATTTAAAAAAAGCTATTTGTTATCATCTAGTCTAGAAGATGCACAGATTGTAAGCCTATGGACAGAGTGTTAGAAATTTGAAGCTGTTGTGAACCAGCTAGTACACATTAAGCATCCTAGACTAGATAATGAATCTGCAGTTCTAAAATGATGAGTTTCTAAATCTTGGATTTGTTTGTCATTTTCCCCTACAAGCTGAGGTTCGGTTGGGCATGGGCCACTGTTTTGTAAAGCTGAACAAGCTGGAGAAAGCTCGCCTGGCTTTTAGCAGAGCACTGGAACTCAATTCCAAATGTGTGGGGGCTTTAGTTGGACTTGCTGTTCTGGAACTCAATAACAAAGAGGTAGGTTTAACCTAAAATGTTAATGTGTAGATACTATGTTTCATAGTCTAAACCAGGGGTGCCCAAACTTTTTGGGCCGTGGGCCGATCATGTGGTTCAAAGAGCCGGTCACTAAGGCCTGGGGGCTGCACCCGGCCCCCGACACCAATTCATCCGGCCCGCGAAGCCCTCATCGCTCCTGGAAGTGGAAATAAAACGCGTCTGTACGGGTGCGTTTTACTTCCACTTCCAGGAGCGACAAGGGCTTCACAGACTGGATGAATTGGCGTTGGGGCCGCATCCGGCCCCCGGGCCTTAATTTGGGTACCACTGGTCTAAACACAGTGACTTGTGAAATCATTAAAATTGACATCCTATTTATTACTGTTACTTTCAGGCTGATTCCATCAAGAATGGTGTCCAGCTGCTCTCCAGAGCCTACACAATTGATCCTAGTAACCCAATGGTTTTAAATCATTTGGCCAATCACTTCTTCTTCAAGAAGGTAAGGCAGCCACATACCATAGGAATTTATGTTGCTAGTTGAAAATCTACATGTGTTTCACAGCAAATGAGGCCTTACATTTTGATGCCTTTTGTGCCATTGGTGGCAGTACAAAGTAAATTTAAAATTAAAAGCATTTTTTTTTATAAAGACAAGAGCTATTCTGTAGCTGTCCAAGATTCTCTGAAGTCATTTATTCTATAGCAGTGTTTCCCAAGCTTTGCTTTTTGGACTTCAGTTCCCAGTCCAAATCAATTCTCCAAAGCACTGATCAGCCAATTTATTGACTTCGGCTTCTGGGAATTAAAGTCTCCCTGTGGGGCGTGGGGCCCACATTAGGAACCACTGTATAGTAATTGTATTTGTGTCTTTTTAAAACTCAGTTTTTTTCTGTGTTTTTGTTGTAATCAAGTTAGAGCCAATGCTTGTTCCTAAACATACTTTTTTCAGACCTGTCTCAAACGTTGCCAGGATGAAAATAGTATATAATGTAGAAGTTTTCTTATTTTATTTTTATTCAGCTTTTTCAGTTCCTGCGGTCATTTCCTCTACATGAATGCAAGCAATAAGTTGTTTGTTTCTGTATACAAGACATGTCAATTGGCCCTTTTTAAAAAATGAGTGCAAGATGATGAAACCCAAGTTTCCAGATAATGATTCCAAATACCATAAAATAACTTTTCTTTCTACAGGATTATGGTAAAGTCCAGCACTTGGCTCTTCATGCATTCCATAACACAGAGGTTGAAGCAATGCAAGCAGAGAGTTGCTACCAGTTAGCAAGATCTTTTCATGTTCAGGTACATTCTGTTTTGAAACTCTTACCTTCCTAGTTCGTATTTCTGTTTTTGAAATTGCTCACATGGTACGCATAGCAGTGTAACTGCCTTCCTTCTCCCTTTTATTTTAGGAAGATTATGATCAAGCCTTCCAGTACTACTACCAAGCTACACAATTTGCTTCCTCTTCTTTTGTGCTGCCTTTTTTCGGACTGGGTCAAATGTATATTTATCGAGGAGACAAAGAGAATGCATCACAGTGTTTTGAAAAAGTTTTAAAAGCCTACCCTAACAATTATGAAACTATGAAAATTCTTGGATCTCTCTACGCTGCTTCAGAAGATCAGGATAAACGAGATATTGCAAAGGTACAATGAGTAGTATTTAACTCTGGGATTCTCAAGGTTTTCATGCCACAGGCTGGACTACTGCTCCTCAGTCAACTGAGCAGGCTGGTCACAATGGCAGCGGGTGTGTTTGCATGGGCACGTCCTCTTCTGGGGTCATCGCCATGGACTGTAGGTTGCAATTCCCTGATTTAACTCTTTAAAATTAAGCTGCAGACTTTTACTTATTTGCTTGCTGCAGAGCCAGAATCTGAGAGTTTGAATCCTTACTGTGCCTCTTGGGAGAGGAACCACTTGTAGCATGAGTGGCCGATTGGGTTATAAGCCCTGCCATCTGTGTGGTTTTTTAGCATGCTGCCTGGTCCCTGGCCATCACCAGAAGAAGCCATTAGTAACTTCTGGGTAAAATTTACCTAAAAAACTCTGGGAAGGTCACCATAAGTCCAAATCAACTTGGTGGCATTCAATTAATTGGTTGATTCATTAGATTTATCAAGGAAGGCAATTTCTTTCTGGAGTAAGGAATATTGGACTGTTTGTCCTGCACGTTCATTTATTATTTATTTATTTGTTTGTTCAGATTTATATTGGTGCCCACTCGCCGAGGCGACTCAGGGCTAGGCTTTGCAGATGTGCTTAGTCTCAGAATACAAATTTTAAGACACGTTATTAATTTAGTAAATGTTTTCTCATTTCAGCATCTGTAATTTGTTGTGAACAAGGTGTTTTTAATACTGGTAGTTAAATGTCTGTACATCTGGAAAATGCTTTTGATTATCCTTCTTACCTGTTCCTCCGTATAATATATGATATTGGTTTTATTGAAAACCCTGTATCTTTGTTACTTTGTATGTTTTGACACTGAAGTGTATATGATTAAACAATTGTATTTTTTAAAGGGTCATTTGAAGAAAGTGACAGAACAGTACCCTGATGATGTAGAAGCCTGGATTGAGCTAGCACAAATCCTAGAGCAGACAGATATACAGGTATGGAGAAGATGCATGCAGTATGCTTTTTAAAAAGCAAAATAATTACAGTATACAAACTAAATCTACTTTCTCTTCTTCATGTTCTTGCAATGTCATAGGGTGCCCTTTCAGCTTATGGTACAGCAACACGAATCCTTCAAGAGAAAGTACAAGCTGATGTCCCTCCAGAAATTTTGAATAATGTGGGTGCGCTCCACTTCAGACTTGGGAACTTAGGAGAAGCAAAGGTTTGAAAATCACTACCACTATTATTAAGTTCTACTGTGTTACATGTTCATAATTTGACCATCTAACCATTCCGTGTTCAAAAATGTTACTTTCTTTGTTCCATTTCCCATGTCTGTCCTTAGAAATACTTCTTAGCATCTTTGGATCGTGCTAAAGCAGAAGCAGAACATGATGAACATTACTACAATGCTATCTCAGTGACCACCTCCTACAACCTTGCCAGATTGTATGAAGCAATGTGTGAATTTCATGAAGCAGAGAAGCTGTACAAAAACATCTTAAGAGAACATCCAAACTATGTTGACTGTAAGAAATTTTGGTGCATTTTAAAAAATTATAAAGGATTCCATGGTTTTATTGTCTCTGTTACGGCTAGATGCTATACTGTTGCAACTTTGACTTATGCCCTTTGTATGCATACATATTAATTCTTACAGCTGTATCTTCATTGGTCTTTACTTTGAGTAAAGTAATATGACTAAGCATTATGCAGAACAGAAGTCCTGGTCAGAAATAATTTTTGTGCTCACAGCATTCAAATGTCCATTTTGCAAATACACTCAAACCTCCCATAAAGAGTGCCTTGCTTAAAGAGCAGAATTTTCTCTGAATGTTTGCTTTGCTTAACAAATAAAACCAACCAAAAACTCACTTAACAAATAAATCAAGGTTTGCAATCCCCCCCCCCACCAGAAGTCACAATTGGTCACATTACAATGGTGTATTGCTTAAAGAGCAAACTCGCTTAAAGAGCAATCCTGTGGAACACATTATGCTCTTTAAGCGAAGTATAACTGTAGTCGTAACCAAGGATATCAACATAAGTCTAAGCTACTAAATGTGCCTCTGCTCAGTGTATACATTTTTGTCATCTAGAGATTAAATCCTGGTTTTGTCAAGCTCAATTGGAACAATACATTAAACCCCTGACTTACAAGTGCCCCAAGTTACATAAAATTCAAGTTGCATAATGATTTTGTGCTAAAACCATGTCCCAATTTTCACAAATGTCCCAATTTACATAAATTTACATAACACAATTTCCTGTGGGTTTGCTTCAATTTACATAAAAATTTCATTTTTCTTATAAGTTTGCTTCAAGTTACATGAAAACAAAAATTTTCCTATGGGTTTGCTTTGAGTTACATAAAAAACCGATTTAAGCAAAAGCCTACAGAATGGACTTTTTGCGTAAGTAGGGGTTTTACTGTAGTGCTTACATTCTATATCTCAATGTCAGTAAAAGAACTGGCTGCACTAACACATGCATTCTTTGTGGTTGCCATATATTTTGACGAGGTGGGTAAGTTATTCAAATCATGCTTTTTTGTCCCCATTAAATGCATTTTGTATTGTAATTTTTCAGCTATACAATAGCTTTGTGTGACACTTTTGCAAATCGGTGGCTCTCTATTTTACAATATATTCACATATATTGTTCTCATCTAAAGTGAACATGACTTTACTGTGGATGGCACAGGCCCAAGACTTCTGATAAATAGGTTTTTCTTTCTGTTAAGGCTATCTGCGTTTAGGAGCTATGGCCAGAGACAAAGGAAACTTCTATGAAGCCTCTGATTGGTTTAAAGAAGCACTTCAAATCAATCAGGTTAGTAAGGATTTAGTAACACACGCCTAATAAACTTAATGAACATTATTTTTTTGTATTGAAAATTAACAAATCATTTTCAATTCAGCATACATTTATAAGCTAACTGTTATATTGTAGTTCTGCTCCTATATTTGGCTGGGAAGGGCACCTGAATTTTATTTTATTTTTGGACTACTTAGGATTTATAAAGAAACATTATTTGTAGCTGCTTTTGTGCTTTCCTTCCTGTCAAAGAAGGAGTTGCATTGAAACAAGTATAAAAGCTCAAAAAATATGCAATAGAAATTAGTAATGCTTTGGATTTATTTATTGTTGGAAAGGGAAAATACTCTTTTGGGCTACAATTGTTTCCCTAAAACAAGGTTATTTGATGAGGATTTGAAATTAGGGTTGAGTATAAAAGGAACTGTGGTGGCTTAGTGGGTAAGATGCTAAACTTGACAACTGGCAGGTGGGCAGTTCGAGGCCAGGGTATCGCATAATGGAGTGAGCTCCTATCATCTGTCCCAGCTTCTGCCTACCTAGCAGTTCAAAGCAAGTAATTGTAAATAGATCAATAGGGACCACTTTGGTGGGAAGGTAAACAGCATTCCCTGCACTTTGGTGCCTAGGCACGCCTGCTACATGTCCACGAAAATGTCTGCAGACACAGACAGCACTGGCTCTCTGGCCGCAAACAGTGATGAGCACTGAACGCTAGAGTCGGATATGGCTGGCTTTTGAGCAATGGCGACCTTTACCTCTACTGTAAATGGGTTGCAATATCTTTTTCAGGACCACCCAGATGCTTGGTCCTTGATTGGGAACCTTCACTTGGCAAAACAAGAGTGGGGGCCTGGCCAGAAGAAATTTGAAAGAATATTGAAGCAACCATCAACTCAGAATGACACTTACTCTATGTTGGCTTTGGGCAATGTGTGGTTACAGACTTTGCACCAACCCACTAGGGACAGAGAGAAGGTAAGTGTTACAGGTGTCATGTTGCACTTCTGGGGCTGCTGTTGTGGCTACTTCTGGGGCTGAGCTTTATCTGTGCTTAACCATATGAACTTACTTACCAAATTTTGTCTAATTAGCAGTCTTCACTGTCAGACTTTGTGGTTGTTCTTTAAAAATTAGCAGTGGAGAGAAAGGTTTTTATGGGGATGGCAACAAACTGAAACTTTTCATCCCTGAAGGAAGTTAGTCCTTTCTCATCAGGTTTGGAAGGTCTTCCTGAAGATTGAACTGTTTGGGGGACTACTGTTGTTTATGATGGTTAATACTGTGTTTCAATGTGTTTTTGCTCCCCCCCCCCCCCTTTAATGCTTGGAAAGTAACATAAAATATTCTAATGCATAAAAAGTTGATGTTACCAATCTTTATAAAAGCTGTGCCATTTTTTTAGGAAAAACGTCATCAAGATCGTGCACTAGCCATCTACAAACAAGTACTCAGGAATGACCCAAAGAATTTATATGCTGCTAATGGCATAGGTGATTATTGGAATTTAAATGTCTTGCTGGAACATTTTCCTAGCAATTTGTAGTTTGTGGAGAAGTGCATGGAGTGAATGTTTTCTTTTGGCTTCTCCTTTTTAGGAGCTGTACTGGCACACAAAGGATATTTCCGTGAGGCTCGGGATGTTTTTGCCCAAGTGAGAGAGGCAACCGCAGATATCAGTGATGTGTGGCTCAATCTGGCACACATTTATGTGGAGCAGAAGCAGTACATCAGTGCTGTGCAAATGGTAATCAGGAAAATAAATAGACTTGGGACAGGGTGACCTGTAAAATCCAAAGTCAGGCTTTGCCACAGGAAGGAAAGTTAGTTGATTTTTAAAAAGAACTTAACTGGTGTAATAATATCACATAAAACACATTTCTTCCCGTAGAAAGCAAAAAGCAAAGCTTTCTTGCTGAAGACAACTGTATTAAGACCAAGAAAACTTTTCTGAGTTTCTCAGTTTCAACTTGATCTGTTTTATATAGAAATAGTAAGGAGCCACCTATCTCTAAACTGAGCTACACATGTGGAACAACAGTTGAAATACTATTCAGATAAAGCAATTGGAGGTAGTGAGAGGAAATGCTTGAAGGTTAAAAGTAGGTATACATTAATTTTGACCACATAAAACACTTATTTTTAAAAGCTGCAAAGAAAATGTTCCTTGTGCCCCTAGAAAACATCTAGCAAAACTTCTTAAGAAAACAACAACCAAAAGAACAACAACCCCGAGCAATTACACATATTTGCTAATTTATTTAAAGATATTAGTACCAGTTAATGTTGACAGTGTGCTATTCAGTATTTAGACACATGCAACTCCCAACTGCAGAAGTTGTTGTGGTAGCAAAAGTAGCTTAAACTCTCAGGCACCTTATAAGCACCTCATTAGAGCCCTGCATATGGGCGTGTTGAATGAGATACAGGTCTGTGTTCTTGATTTTTAATGTGCAAAAAAGAAATATACTTCCTTTAAAATGTGCTGCTTTTATTCTTATAGCATCCCCAACTCTTTGTAGGAATTTGTATTCTGTGAAAGTAGGCAAGAACTGAGACAGATTTCTCCAACTGTAATCTTTTATAGAAAATGTTATGATAAGAATTTGTTTACTTATTACATTCAGTCCAAACTGAATGCTTGAACTGAAGTTACATTTTAGACTGTGATATTTTTGAGCCACAATCGGGCATACCCTGGTAACAGCAACCTTGTGTTGCTGGCTAATCTTTCTCACACTTGGTCAGGCGAAAGGAACTACAGAATGAGTTCACCAAAAGGTGCCTTCATTTTGGCAGTTTCACGTCTGGCCTAGACATGGAGGAAGAAGGAACCTCTTAGCAAGCAAGGAAAGGATCTGCAGGTTAGTAATATTGTGGGCTTATTTACTAGACTGCCCTTAGTATCATGTTCAGTGTTTCCCCCTGGACCTACTGGATGCAGGGTTCATTTTGGAATAAACATGCTATGCAGTTCTGCGGTCTTCTGAAATAATGTTAAGCTTAGCTTCCATTTTAATGAGTTCTGGGCAGTTAGTCTTAAACTTTGAATCCCTTCTCTCTGTGTTTGAACATTTCCCTCTTCCAGTATGAAAACTGCCTCAGAAAATTCTATAAGCACCAAAACACGGAGGTATTGCTGTATCTGGCCCGAGCTCTCTTCAAGTGTGGCAAATTGCAAGAGTGCAAGCAGACACTGTTGAAGGTAAAAACTATTTTTCACCTATTTGTCATGCTAGGTGTGTTGTAGCATCAGCTTGTGCATGTGGAGACACTGGCTGGTTTACACCTATTTAACGTAAAGCTTAATTTGAATCCTCAGGCCAGACATGTGGCACCCAGTGATACAGTTCTTATGTTCAACGTTGCCCTAGTACTGCAAAGGCTGGCTACGTCTGTCCTGAAAGATGAAAAAAGTAACTTGAAGGAAGTACTCAATGCTGTGAAAGAACTGGAGTTAGCTCATAGGTAACTTTTTTATTTGAAGTGCATGTTTTTAAAATCTGCATTATATTAATACAAATACTGGATTGTAGCCTAGCCTTGCACCTTGACTCTTTGTAGAGCTTTATACATTTGCTCATTCAAATGTGACCTTTTTAAGTAAAGAGTTCAGTGTGAATCTCTACATCTCATTAGGGTCTGGCGCTGAGTCTGGGTGCGGTAGGGATCCTTATCATTAGCTTTTAGAATTTTTTTTCCAGTAGGCCAAGGGGAATGAATATAAAGCAAGAATGATGCGCTCCCCCAAATAAGCTGAATAATACTTACAGAATGTTTGAAGATAGTGGACCGACTTGTTTTAATGGCTGTTTCCAGTTGCCGTTATCCTCTAGAGTTGTAGTTGAGGAAGCAGTTGTTCTGGTTGAGTGCAATAAACCAACACTCAAGGAAATTCCCTACAGCCTTAAAAAGAACGAAGCTAGAAGAAGGTGAACGATATCTTTTCGGAACAGTATTCAGCTACTCTTCTGTTTAAAAAGAAACCGTGCTAGAACAAACTGATGCAGATGACTTAAATCTTTATTATCTGCATGGGAAACCTTTTTTAAAAGATTGAAGCTTCCGATTGTCTCATGGTACAGGCAGCCAATTATTTTCTCCTAATGTAACAGCATGTTTTGCAACATTTATGGGTGTGAGTATGATTACCAGTGCCACATAGTTGCCTCCTCTCCTGGTAGTATAATATGCCTGAAATTTCCATCAGTTGTTTGACAGGTTCTGCAGTATCTCCTTGAGCTACCTTCAAGATGATCCAGCCCTGAATAGAAAGTCCCAATCCCTTAAAAGGAGAGGGAATTTCCTCTTAACTTCATAATGAGAAGTTAATTGACAAGCTAAATTCTTTCAGGAAACGTGGTTATCTGATAAGTAAGATTGATGGGGTAGTGAGTCAAAATTAGAATATTGTGTTGTGAAGTTATCTGGTGGAATTTATCAAAAAAATCCTGTTTAACAAAAATATATAGATTGGTAAGTGTTTAAATTTTGATTTCTAATTTTTATTGTCCCATTAGATACTTCAGTTACCTGAGTAAAGTAGGAGACAAAATGAGATTTGATTTAGCTCTTGCTGCAACTGAAGCCAGGTAAGAACTGTTAATTCCAATTGTAACTAACATCTTACAACAATTGGAATAAACAGTAAAATAAACATTAGTTTTCTGATTTGCATGATACATGAATTGCATAATTTGAGTTATATTGCTACAGATGTTTAAGGTCAAATACAGTGGAACCTCGGTTAATGTAATTAATGCTTTCTTTGGGATGTTTCTTACTGCGAAAATTACTTTAACCGAGTTTCCCATAGGAATGAATTGAAAACCAATTAATCCATTCTGAAAAAAAATTGTTTGTTTGCTTACGAAAGCTGGATGTAAGGTTCTAAATTTCTCTGAGAAAAGATGTAGTTCAAAAATTAACTAAACCTATTTTATGTTCTTCATAAATTAAATATATTAATGTCATGGAGCTATGCACATCTAAGAACTGAGGAGTGTGCAGTAATTAAGATCATGTCAGTAATGGGGAAGAGAATACAGGATGCCAGAGAAGTGTTCAGTTTACATAGTAGCAGTTCTTGCTGCCAGACTTTTCTCTGCCCTGTTTGAAAAGAGAGGTTTGACTTATTGGTTTGAAAAGAGAGGTTTGACTTATTGGTTTGAAAAGAGAGGTTTGACTTATTGGTTTGAAAAGAGAGGTTTGACTTATTGGTAGTTGAAACTGCTCCAGGAAAACCTAATGAATGAAGTTTCAAATGCAAAAGAAAAAGAGGTTCCTTTACATGTGCTTACTAAATTTTGTTTTACTCGACCAACAACTTTTATTCATGAGTAAGTACCTTCAGCTCTCCAACTAGAATGGGGTGCCCAAACTTTTCGGGCCATGGGCTGATCACGAGGTTCCTCGCACCAGAAGCAGAAGTAAAACACACCTTAATCTGTTTTGCAACAGGATGAGATAGATTTTTAGGCTGGCATTTTCTCTGCTTAAACCAGGGGTGCCCAAACTACGGTCCATGGACTGGATCTGGCCCTGACACCAATTCATCTGGCCCATATTACCCTTGCTGCTCCTGGAAACAGAAGTAAAACATGTCCGTACGGCAGCTGGGTGAATGGGTGTCAGGGCCAGATCGAGCCCATGGACCGTAGTTTGGGCACCCCTGAACTAGAAGCTTTGTTATTTTTTACCGAGAGCATTTGTATTGGGTGGAACACATATTTTATCCCCTTCATTTTTCAACACTTTGTTTCCCCTTCTGTCTGCAAATCTAACTCCAATTTAATAGGCAGTGCTCTGATCTTCTGAGTCAAGCTCAGTACCACGTGGCTCGGGCTCGCAAGCAGGATGAAGAAGAACGTGAACTGCGGGCCAAACAAGAACAAGAAAAGGAACTGCTGCGTCAGAAGCTGCTCAAAGAGCAGGTACTTTATTCCTTTGGCTATCAAGACTAAGGTTGCTTTTGACTGCTGACATAATACTCTCTGTTACATTTCGGGAAAACACAAAATAGGCACTGTGCGTGCAACTGCAGCAATGTGCCTTGCTCAATTGAATTTGTGTTAGAACTTGCATAGCCATAATTGTATATGGTGTTTACAGGCAAATGGATTTGAAATACAGTCATACCTTGCATAATGAAAATGATTCATTCTGCGAGGCTGCTCATTAAGTGAGTTTTTCTCTATGCGAGTTTTTTTCACATAGCGAAAATTCCTATGGAAAAGCTCACATGACGAGCATTTCTATGGGAAAACTCGCACAGCAAAAACATTTTGTTATGCAAGTTTTCCCCATAGAAATGCTTGTTATGTGATTTTTTTCCATAGGGAAAGTCCAACTCGCATAGCGAAAATTTTCGTTATGCAAGTTGGATCGCTTTTTGAAAAACCTGCTCCTTATGCGAGTTTTTCACTAAGTGAAATGCTCGTTAAGCAAGGTTTGACTGTACAATAATACCTCGGATAACGATTGCCTCGGATAACACTAAAATCGGATAACGTCAGTGAATTTGAGGCAAACGTTTGCATCACACAATGTTAAGATAACGTTGTGCAATGCAATTGTTTGCCTCAAATTCGCCAACATTGATCTCTGCCGCAAAGCCCGCAGGTCTAGAGACCAGCCCTGCAGGCTTTGGGGCAGAAATCTACCGACGCTTAGACCCGGAGTTTGTTGGGGGGAGATCAGGCAATCATGCCTGTTCCCTGCCCCATCCCACACCGGTGCTGCGGGCTCTCTGCTTTGGGGCGGGCTACCTGCTTGACACCCCCAGCCAGCCCTATCTTAAAGGAGGCAGCCTGCCTGGGTTGCCTGCTTTGGGATTGGGCTGTCTGGAGGTGCCTCTCCAAGCAAACCGGATGCCCCTAGGTTTCCTTTCCTCTTTGGAAAGGGAACAGGGCTTTTTTAAAAACATTGTGTGATCAAAGCATCACACAACGTTAAAAACCTGATAACGTTATGACTTGTGGAACCAAGTCATAACGTTATCCGAGGTACTAGTGTTGGTGAGTAAAGTAGGAGACAAAATGAGATTTGATTTAGCCCTTGCTGCAACTGAAGCCAGGTAAGAATCTTAGTGGTTAAGATGCTGAACTTGGTAATTGGAAAGTCAGCAGTTCGAGACCTGAGTGCTGCATGACAGAGTGAGTTTCTGTCCCAGCTCCCGCCAGCCTAGCAGTTTGAAAGCAAGAAATTGCAAGTACGGTAGATAAATAGGGACCACTTCGGTGAGAAGGTAAACAGCGTTCCATGCACTCCGGTGTCTAGTCTGCCTGCCTCATGTCCACGAAAACATCTGCAGACACAGCACTGGCTCTTTAGCTATAAACAGAGATGAGCACTGAACCCTAGAGTCGGATATGACTTGACTTTTGAGCAAAGGTGACCTTTACCTAGAGGGGCAAATGTCAGACTTAAATCCGTTGCTGTTTATCTGCTCTGTAAATCAGAAGGCTCTTTTTTTTCAGTACTGGGGTGTTTTCATTGTGCAGTGGGCTCCCTTTAAACCAGTGTTTCCCAAATGCTGGTGTTTGGACTTCAGTTCCCAGAAGCCTAAGCCAGTATATTGACTGATCAGTGCTTTGGGGAATTGACTTAAGCTTCTGGAAATTGAAGTCCAAACACCAGCATTTGGGAAACACTGCTTTATATCAGGGATTCTCAGCCCGCAAGCCGGATGCAGCCCACGGTGCCATTTTGTGTGCCCAACCCCACCTCCACCACACCCGGAAGTGTCCTGTGGTAGAGGAAGGGTAAAATGACCGTCTGGCCTCTGAAGCTGTCTGAGGAAGCGTGACCTGCCCCCTAGCTTATAAAGGCTGAGAACTCCTGCTTTATATCACTGCTCCACAGCAGACCATTCAAAAGCATCTGTTGTATTTCCAGTCTTTTGCACCATGCAGAATCCTATGGGAATATGTTTAAAAGAGCGAATCCATATTTGTGCTTTGCCTGTTTGCAATCCCATGTTGTTAGTAACAACAACTAGTTAGGTTATCTTTATTCTTTCAGGAAGAAAAACGCCTCAGGGAAATAGAAGAACAAAAGAAGCTTCTGGAACAGAGAGCACAGTATGTGGAGAAGACCAAGAATATTTTGATGTTCACTGGAGAAGTTGAAGGATCAAAAGAGAAAAAACGTGGAGCTGGCCGGGTACAGAACAGTAGTATTTCTAAAATTCTGCTTTCCCAGATTGTTCAAGTGTAGTGACAAGCTATGGCAGATTTTCAGACAAGAATGTAGGAAAGATATAAAGATCATGGTGGAAGTGAGTCCAACTCTGATACTGATGGTAGAATCCTGCTGGGTTATATACGTAAGAGGAATTATGGAGGCGGCTGCTGCTACTGGTAGTTGATGAGATGTTGGTCTCATATCAGTTATAGCTGGTCATGCATCGAACATGCACCCAACACCTTGCAGATAAGTTGTAGTTAGCTACAGCTGCTTTTGTGATTCCTCTTGTAAATACACAGTAGAATTCTGTTGTGACAGACCAGATTTGAAAATGTATTGGCATAAGAGAAATTCATGCTAGCTGTCGGTTTCCAAGTTGGTTAGTTAACACTTAGAAATTGCTTGCTCTGGTTTTAAAAAAGTTCTAGGCATATATAAACAAAACCACAATTTTTGGGATGGTCAACTTGGTTGGGGTTTGGGGTACTGGTGGTGGCTCATGGTAGAGGTTTCTCCATCCCAGTCTCCAAACAGACACTATTTTGGGACTGAATTTTAGTTCTGGGCAGCACCAGACTGAAATGGCTGAATATGGATAGCTCAGCCTCTTCCCAAAGTTCCTAAGGAGACACCTGCTATTTTAGAGTTCTTTATTGGTTGTTCAATGTCATATCTAGCTAAAAACAAATAGTGATGTCTGGTTTCTGACTTTGTAACAGCGTTCAAAAAGAACTGGAGAATTTGAGGAGTTCGTCAATGATGATAGTGATGAGGATCTCCCAGCATCTAGAAAGAAGAAGAGAAGGAAGGGCAGTGGCAGCGAACAAGATGGTGAAGAAGAGGAAGGAGAGAAGAAGAAAAAGAAGCGACGCAGGTTAGCAAATAGTTTTATGATAGTAAAAATCTTTCCGATGAGAATTAAGGAAGACTGAATAAACCTTAGCTGCAGACTTTCTTTCTTTTTTTCTCCTATCATCATATCTATCTATCTATCTATCTATCTATCTATCTATCTATCTATCTATCTATCTATCTATCTATCTATCTATCTATCTATCTATCTATCTATCTAAAGTAGCCCAAAATACCTTACTGTCTACTGATACAGGCCAATGTGTAGGCATAAAGAATGTCTTTACCCTACCCTAATTATTTGAGGAACACTGTGTAGTGTTCCTTAAACACTGCCATGTATGCTTTTGTCTGTTTAAAAAACCCTTGTAAGTTGTATTTATAGTTGCATTGGTGCCACATTGTTTAAATGCACGTGCAACCTGTTAAGGAACTGTGTTTATGAGACATTTTTAAGAACAAGAAATAGATTGCTTCATTGGTAGCACTCTGAATTGGGCAATGTGTGCATTTTTACCAAAGAGCTCCAAAGACAGATGAAGCTACTGATGATGATGAAAACGATACTGCGCCCAAACCTAAGAGACGCCGTCCAGCCAAAACTGAGAAAAGAAGGGCGGTAAGTTTCTAAAAGTCTGTGCTCTACTTGCTGTTTCAGTTTACCTAAATTATAGTAGTCTTTGATAAAAGGCAGCAAAATTATGGATGCTAAAAAGCACTGGAAAGATCAGTCTAAGTGTAACCTTACTCTGAACTTATAGATTTCTCTGTTTGTATAGAATTGGATATTTCAGTGTTTTGTCAAGTGAACAAACTATTCAGATCCTTTCTGCTTCTGTGCAGGAGGGTGGCACTGTGTGAAGCCATCACATATAGTGGCCTGACTTCTTATTGCATCTGGATTTGTCCAGAATTCACTGAAGCTTTGGCTGAAATTCTGTTGCTTAGTGTAGTTAACTGCATTAGAGTAGTTAACTACACTTCTTCCATGTCTAGGCTGGGTGCGAAATTGCCAAAATGAAGACACCTTTTGGTGAGTTCATTCTGCAGTTCCTTTTGCCTGACCTAGTGTGAGAAAGATTAGGCAGCAACACAAGGATGCTGCTACCAGGGTAGGACCGATTGTGATTCAAAAGTACCACAATCTTTGAGCAGGTTCTTTCTGTGTACCCCAGTAGGCCCACTGAATCAGTAGGGATTTGGTGAGTCCACTCCTTGAGTTTCATTGGTTCAAATGGGCATACTCCAGTTGTGATTTATTTTAGGGTAGTAAGTCACAGCTAGATTGTATGGAATTTATAGAAGTACTGTATTCTCTCACCAGAGTGACTGAACTACAGGATATCAACCACTGTGTCACAATTCACCATAGTGTCTGAAGCCTTGGAAACGACTGATTTTGAAGCTTATCCACTTGTCTCTTTATCTCATTGAATGTTTTTAATCTATTAGATTATACAAATTTTAATTTATTTTTAATTAGAGATTATTACTTCTAGTACATAATATTTAATCACAAAGTCCAGTTGTTGTTGTTATTGTTCTATAGCACTCTTAATTATTATTATCTTTATAGCCCAAGCCAGAACGCCTGCCTCCTTCAATGAAAGGAAAGATAAAATCCAAGGCCATCATTTCATCAAGTGATGATTCATCAGATGAAGATAAACTCAAAATTGCTGATGATGGGTATGTGATGTTTGTTACCCAAGGAATAACTGGCTTTTACTTTTGTAGATAAAATAGGTTCCATGTTCAAATTTAAAGAAATGGAAAAATATATGATTTGGGTTTTCTGACTCTCTGGGCAGGAATACACACTGCTTTGTTACTAAAGAACAGTGGTAGTATTGGTGTGGCATACCCAGAGTTTGGGGAAATACTGATTGATACCACAGTTTCTGGTGCATTGAGTCCCCCCAAGGCCCCTGTCAACATCTACATGAAGTTACTGTAAGAGTTATTTGAATTTTTGGAGTGAGGTGTCCCTAATATACTCGTAGCATACAGCTCAACTAACACCCAGGAAAGCAGAAAACATCTTCTACTCTTGCCTGGATAAATTGAGTGTGATGGAGAGGGATGCCTGCTATCACAAATTAACAAAGCATGACTGGGAAATGTTTCAATATAGGTAGGAAGGGGTAAAGTTTCATTATTTCGTATGTATTATTGGCTTCCTCTTCAACAGACTGCAATAAGCTAGGTGAAAAAGCAGTGGGGGGGAGGGCTGCTTGAAATATCCTCAACGTTCCCAAGGCCTGGAGGGAACATAGTTCCACTAGGCCTTAAAAATCATTTCCTTTCTTTGTCTCACAAGACTGCGTGTCACAAGACAGCTTGTTTTCTGTCCAGTTTCTTATCTGTAGTTAGCCTTATTGTGGCTACCACAGGGACACTGTCTCCACATGTTCCCATGTTTTGAGAAACTTTTTGTTTCAATAGGAGCGTACCCTGATTGGTTAGAAGGCACCCCACCTGACTGCAGAATCTCCATCTTGGGGAGAGCAGAGTTAGTTCGCTTTGGATGTCTATGGGTTAACATCTTTGCCTGGGGGACTATTCCTTTTTGCTTCTTCAAAATGATTACCTAGAGTGATTGGATTGTTTTTGGACTGACTATTGCTACTGAACTTATTTTCTGGATTATCCTTTAAGAAACCTGATCAATAAACCTACTGTTTTCGCTTGAAGATTCACGTCTCTTTCATCAACGGAAGCAGACACCACACACACACACACAAGGCCTAGCTACCAAACCTCCCCAATTTGCTTCATTGCCTGAGCATAGTAAGAGTTCTGTTAATGCAGACAGGCTCTCCCATAGAGCTGACAAGGGCTACAGTTCCTGTAAAGAGACTGGATCTCTGGAACTGGAAGGGAGGGGCCCTTGAGTGGGACGGCCGGATTATGACAGCTAAGTGATTAAGATGCTGAGCTTGATGACCGGAAGGTTGGATGGTCAACAATTTGAGACCTGAGTGCTGTGTGACAGAGTGTGCACACCTTGTCTGTCCCAGCTCCTGCCAACCTAGCAGTTTGAAAGGAAAAAATTGCAAGTAGATAAATAGGTACTGCTTTGGCAGGAAAGGTAACAGTGTTCCATGTGCTCCAGTATCTCGTCATGCCTGCCACATGGTTCTGTGGCTGTAAACGGAAATGAGTCCCGCCTCCTAGAGTTGGACATGAATGGCTTTGGGGCAAGGGAAACCTTTTTATGTTTTAGTTGCATATTTCTGAATGTAGCATATATATTTTTTGCACACATTCATAAATGACTGGGTCTTTTTAGGTGAATTTAACTCTTAATAAAACGTTAATGTTACATGTCTGGTGTTTACATTATTATGTTTTGCTTTTTAACAGCAATGCCAGGAACAGCAACAGCGATTCAGATGATGCAGAGCAGACACGCAACAAGCGCATCATGTCAGCCAGTGATTCGGATCATAGTAACAAGTCCGGCAGTGAGGGTGGCAGTCCTAGGCGATCTAGCATCCATGCATCCGATGATGACTCCGATAGCGATGGGTCAGTGCAGAAGAGGAGGCAATCTGATTCTGAGCAGTCTGACAATGAATCTGTACAATCTGGGAGAAGCCCGTCTGTTCGATCGGGAAGGAGTCCATCTATTCGATCGGGAAGGAGTCCGTCTGTTCGATCGGGAAGGAGTCCGTCTGTGCAGTCTGGAAGAAGCCACTCTGGTGATTCTGAGAATGAATCTCATCCAGCTTCTCGCAGTCCTGAGTCTCCGAGAGAGTCAGAGAAAGTGTCTGATAATGAGGGTTCGGGTAACGACTCTGAGCCAGAAGCATCCAACAACGAGGGATCTGAACGAGGCTCCTATGGTGGATCAGATGACAGTGATTAGATTTTGGTTGGAACCTGATTTTTTTAATAAACTACTTTGTAAATATATTTGGGTTTGAGAGAAAGTGGGGGAAGATTGAAATGTCCATCTTCTATATTTGAAAAGTGATTTGAAAAACAAACAAACATGCACAACTGTGTTTTAGGAGGAAGATATTTAAATGAAGTTTAAATATTTCCTGTAGCATTTTTCTACTGAAATGTACACATGCTAAATCTTAGAGTTTGTCCAGTGTATGATACTGTATTTGAATTCTGTTCTCACAGATCAAATATGCTGTCAGACTAAACAAAAAGCATGAAGCCAAAACCACCATGGTTGTTTTATATCCAGTTACGGTAAATTTGCTTAAGATTCCTTAGAACAATTGGCATTTAAGCACATTTAACTGAACATGTTGGGTACAGATAGAACGTGCAAAAATTTCTCAAATGGTGAAAAGGATATTTGGGGTTACAAAGCGATCCTTCTGGCTATGTAGCTCTTATAAAATATCTTTGTATGTTCTGTTTAACTATATTGGTGTAGCAAAATGTCTAAAATTGAACTAAACGTGAAATATAATGCTAGAGGAATATAGATGAATGTCCTACTAGGACTTGGCAGACAAACTCTTCCTGTGGGATCTAATAAAAGCTCTTGCTATCATCTATTCAAAGTCTTCTATTTTATTACATCTTTAACTAGAATCCTTTATGTCTACCTAGAGATACTTAGATTGAATTTAGTGTAAATTTAATGTGGTTCCATGTGAGTGAGTATTGGATTAAGGCCTTACTGAAGCAGTGTATATCGCCCATGACAAATAGTGCAAACTGAGGGGTGGTGTAGATGTTTATGAAGAAAAATACTTTCCTCAAACTGTTTTTGAAAATGTTTGTTTACAATAGAGAAATAGTTTTCTTCAGTGGGATTTCTTACCTTTTAATGATTGATTTAAGTCCTATTGCTAGTCTTAACTAGGAGTGACCTGTTTAGTTAACTGTTAAATGGTGAGTCAACACTTAGATTAATCCCATTCGTGAGTCTACTTTAGTTTAGATTGCCAGTAGGATTCTGGTCAGTATGGTACTGTAATATCATGATGGCGAACGTTGGCACTCCAGGTGTTCTTGGACTTCAATTCCCAGAAGCCCAAGTCTATGTGAATCCACACTGTGTACGTGCAATAAACCCATTCATGTGAATTCAGAGACTTGGGTTTCTAGGAACTGAAGTCCAAGAACACCTGGAGTGCCAAGGTTCATCACTACTGCTATAATAGATTGTGACCTTGAATGTTACCAGTAGATACAGTATTGCTAACTTCCTGTAACATTCAAGGTCATGATCTATTATAGCAGTGACAGCGAACCTTGGCACTTTGAAAAAGTGAGGACCCAAAGAGTGTGTAATCCAGTTGATACAAATGGAATTTTGTTTATTGTTACCACACAGTTTCCCCTTCCTACATGTTCCAGGTTTCTTCTCTGTCAATGGTTTGCAGACAAAGCTGAATAAAACTTGTGTGCGAAAACTGATCCATGCTTTCCCTCAGATTTCCAACTCAGCTTCTGTAATTCATGAAATGATTTTCCAATCCAATAAAAACAGGACAGAAACACAACAATGTGATATGAGTATATGAGACATGCAAGAAGTCTGAATGACTCACTTGAAAGAAAATATGACCCGGTTGTTTCTTTTCTTGTTGCTGAAATTGCATGATTTGGTAACCACCTCAAAGTTGGGGTTGGGGTTGGTCTGCTGCTACAGTGAATCTGGTTTCTGTCCCTCTTGTTTATGACTCCCTGTGGGGCTGATTTGTAGAAACAAGAGGAAGGAGACTCTTTAAGGCAGGATTATAATGTATAAGTAGTGTGGTCTCTTATGAGCAAGAAGTAAAAGGAAAACCCCAAAACAAATTTAGCCTTTGCTACTAGAACTGTGGTGGCTTAGTGGTTAAGATGCTGAACTTGACGACTGGAAGGTTGGCAAATCAGCTGCAAGATGGAGTGAACTCCTGTTTCTGTCTCAGCTCCTGGCAACCTAGCAGTTTGAAAGCAAGCAATTGCGAGTAGATAAATAGTGCCCCTTAGCCGCAACGCCTAGTTTTAAATCGTTTAAGCTTCTTTTTAATTTTTAATCTTTTAATTAGTTTTAAATTGTTTGTTATTATTGATATGTTGTGAATCGCCCTGAATCACTTCGTGGTGGAGGGCAATAAACAAGCGTGAATAATAAATAAATACCTCATTGGGAAGGTAAACAGCATACTGTGCACTCTGGTATCTAGTCATGGCTGCCACATGTCCAAAGAAATGTCTGAAGATACAGACAGCGCTGGCTCTTTGGTTATAAATGGAGATGAGCCCCGAACCCTAGAGTCAGATATGACTGGCTTTTGAACAAGACCAACCTTTACCTACTTGAACTGCTGAATTTGATTATCTAGTTGATATCCAGTTGATAACCTTGTCAGAGTACAGGGGCTTGAGCGGTCTAACTAGGCAGTGCTGCCCATCCCTTGACAATGATGTTAGGCCAGGACAAAAACTCACCAAAGTGTCCTATGTCGGATCTCTTGGGCCAGATGAAAGCGGAGGGCACACGTCATGGTCTCCAATGGGCGATGTGATATCCAAATGGCTAAAAAGCCACATGTAAGTGGACTTGATTTCTCAGGTCCATTTGCATGCAGGGAATGTCATCACGGAGATGTCTACCAATGTGTGGACTCCTTGCTGAATAATGACTCCAAGGTAAGGTATCCAGGATTTTTAATGTGTCTTCAAAGGAGTGTTCTCAGTTTCTCTTCCTAACATGTATTATTTGTTGGACTATTCTTAACTAATTACAATAATGATGGGAGCTCCAATCCTTGGCCAGTTCTGCAGAAACAATTTCAGAAAGAGATGCCCTCCAGCAATTCATGCCATTGGAATAAAAAAGAAGAGGCAGTGATGGTTCCAAGGGAAGGTCCTGAGAAGCAATGGTGGAGAGTTTATGATGGGCTTGGAAATTACCCACCCGATCATGCTTCCCCTTGAAACCAGAAAAATAGAGCCAGGATGTATAGTGCCTACCTCTTCTTTTTTTATCTGATGATTCATGCTACTTTTTTTGGCATTGAGGAGGTTGCAGTGTATGTTGGGGGGAGAGGTCTGACTCCGCAGTTAAGCACCTCACTGTACTTTGCTTCCTGCTGAAAAGGAGCAACTTGGGCTGCTTGCCATTTAATCTCATTTCTTTGTAAATTGATTAGCAGAAGACAACGGAATTGCTGTGGCCATTTCCTCTAACTTTGACAATGGGGTTGCCCCCACACTGCTTACACTGCTGGTAGATTATGCCAACAATTTAAATTAATCCAAAATACTGTTCATTTAGTGGCTAACACAAAACCAGCCAATTGTCTTGCTTTTACTTCTTTTAGTTCTTTCAGGTAGCTTCTGATTTAAAGTGATCCTAATAGGACTTTTGAGATGTGGGAGATGATCAAGAAATGCTTTATCTTTGCAACCTCCAGATCTCCTGGGTCTTAGTCCAACTATACACTGCCTCTAATTTTTCCTGTGTACAAGAATTTAAGTGCAGTAGTAACTTCCTTGCATTCAGAGAAACTAGTATGGCATCCTCCGCTGCTTCTTCTTCCGTGTCTAGGTCAGATGTGAAATTGCCAAAATGAAGGCACCTTTTGGTGATTTCATTCTGCAGTTCCCTTCACCTGACCTAGTGTGAGAAAGATTAGCTGGCAACTCCACTGCAGGTTGCATATTCTCAATAGATTTGGTAGCCAATGGGGCTTAAGACTTAGACAAAACAGGATAAATATCTGTGATAAGGCATGGGCCCTTTCCTGGCCTGACATTTCTTTTACTTTGGGCTCCAATAACAAATTTAATAATTGATGCCAGAGGAGACCTTTAGTAGTTGGCTCTTTTTATGTCAGTTTCAATCTTCACTGTCTCCCAAGTACAGTACTCTGAAGAAGTGATGCATTTTTTACTGGGTAAGCAAAAGGCAGTCAAAAAGCCAGAGCTAGTAGCAGATGGACTTTCAGGAAACACGTCTCAAATACTGTATGCTGCAAAACACATTACTGCAAAGAATCCTGCCGAGAACCAGTTTTTCAACCAAACCACTTCAACTTGAAAATACAGCAGGTAGCAAAGACATTTCCACCGCCAACAGCAGAAGTGCTGCTAGATCACCAGCCTTCCCTAATGAATGGCAAGCCCAATTCCAATGTGCTAGCTGGGAAACCTCTCATCTCTACCATTTCACTGGGGAATTACACCAGTCTCTATTGCACAGTAAGGCCTGTATGTCAGATTCCCCAAGCACCATCGTGACTCAAGGAGGCTCCTTGTCCATAGTGTGTCAAATGTACTTGATATATCAAACTGCTGATTTTTTTTTTAAAAGTAGCAAAAATATTTTATTTATTGACGTGAATTCGATGGGTGATTTGACAGCTCTTGAGATGTAACGAAAATCATGTACTTTTGCCAAACTGCAACACCAAAATTAAGGCACACACACACACACACAAAAGGTTATGTCATTTGAAAGATCGTCTCGACGACTTTAAGAATTGGTAGAAACTAAAAGCCAAAAATGAAAAGCGATGACTTCATTGCTTTCGGAAGTAGCGTCGGAAAAGTGACAGTTTTTCGGGGGGGGGGGGGGGCGGTTGTCAAGAGGTCCAGCGAAAAAACTACCCAACCAATTCAGATGATCCAAAGTGTGTTTTAAAGAGGAAAGATTAACCTTTGTGGGGACACTTTCAGATTTGGAATTGGTCTTCAGAAACATAATCTATGAAGCATTTTACAAAAATAGACTAAAAAGAAGCCACATAAACCCCCCAAAAAGGGGGTAACCAATTTAAAAAGTGAATATGACTACTTCCCAAGGTGGATACATGTAGAGAAAAATGACACCAAAGTATGAATCCACAAAAAAAATATTGAGGAAAATTGTGACTTTTTGAAATGTCATTTCTGTGAGTGGTGGGGTGTTTGGCGGTGATCCAACAAAAAAACTGATTGACCGATTAAAGTGATCTAAAGCGCCTGAAAGAGAACAGAATAACCTTTCTTTTGATACTCATACAATATGGATCGGACTTCAAAAATATTTTCTGTGAAGGTTTAAAACAAACACTCCTTCTAACCTTTCCATTAAAAAAATTCTCTCTGTTCCAGAATAGATACATTGGTGTGAGAATAGATACACTGTAGGAAGTTTCTCCTTTGAAGTCATAACTTCATGACCTCATGATCACACATGCTTTGGTCACCTCCAGACTTGATTACTGTAATGCGCTCTACATGGGGCTGCCCTTGGTGACCATTCGGGGCTGCAGCTGGTCCAGAATGCGCCTGCTTGGGTAGTGATGGGGTGCGGGCGTTATGCTTGTGCCTCACCGCTGCTTCAGGAGCTGCACTGGTTGCCAGTATGTCTCCGGGTGCAATTCAAGGTGCTGGTTATTACCTTTAAAGCCCTACATGGTAGTGGGCCAGGATACTTAAGAGACCGCATCGTCCCAAGGACATCTGTCCGTCCCACCAGGGCGGATCAGAGAGGCTCTCTTATCATTCCATTGGCTAGAGAGGCGCATCTCTCTAGCACCAGAAGGAGGGCCTTCTCCGTGGCCGCCCTGACCCTTTGGAACCTCCTGCCAACTGAGTTACGTCTATAGACAGAGCTCCTGCCCTTTCGGAAGGGCCTAAAAACCTGGCTGCCAGGGCAGGTGTGGGGCTCCAGGAATATGGGGTCCCATGTTGGGTGGCTGATCTGATGGGACAGCCACCCCTCCCTCACTATTTTAAACTTTTTAAATCTTTTTAAACTTTTTAACCTTATTAAATCTTTTAGATCTTTGTAAATTCATGGTTTAATTCTTTTTAAATTGATTTTTAAGTAATTTTGAACCTCAAGGTTTTAATTTATGAATTTTCTGTAAGCCGCCTAGAGTCAGGTTCGCCTGATTGGGGCGGGATAATAAATCTAAATAAATAAATAAATAACCACTTTCCTTTTTGGCTTTCCCTCTTTGAAGAACTGCTTTCAAGGAATTGTGAAGGAAAAACTATTTTTCTTTGCAGTTTGACTATTGAAATATTTATTTAAAATAGATCCTTTGCAGTTATTCACCAGTGGTGAATTGTTGTTTGTATAGTGGTCTGCTTATGGACACATGTGCATAGCGGGTAGAGTCGGGGAGATTGGAAAATAAAGGTTAAAAACATCTTTATTGAAAAATAAAATATAAAAAAAAATAAACACAAATGAAATTGGGATTTCTGGTTTTGAGTTAAAACAACACAGCAGTTCAAAAACAAGAAATTGCAAGAAGATAAATAGGGACCACTTTGGTGGGAAGGTAAACAGCGTTCCATCCCTGCCACATGTCCATGAAAATCTCTGCAGACACAGACAGCGCTGGTTCTTTGGCTATAAACAGAGATGAGCACTGAAACCTAAAGTCAGATATGACTGACTTTCGATCAAGGAAGAGCTTTACCTTAGCTCAGAAAACCTTAGATTTAATGAACATTTTATGAAAACCTTAATTTTATGAATATGTCTTTATTCACCCCCCCCCCCCTTTGAAAAATCACCCTGTCAGAATCCGGTCATCCCAACTCAAGGGCCCCTCCCCCCAGTTCCAGAAACGCAGTCTCTTTACGGGAACTGACAGCCCTTATTACCTTTATGGGAGAATCGGCCCGCAAAGAAAAACCCTTACTGTGCTCATTCAATGGAGCGATATGGGGAGGTTTGGTAACTAGGCTTCATGTGTGTGCAGGCTTACCTTTTTGGTGATGAAAGAGACGATCTTCAAGCAAAAACAGTAGCTTTATTGATCAGGTTCATAAAGCATATTGATCAGGTTCATAAAGCATAGTCCATAGAGAAAAAACGTAAACAAGGTCAGTAGCATAAGACAGTCCAGCGGCAGTCCAAAAGTAAAGATCCTAGGTAATCATTTTGAAAACAAAAAGGGAAATATCGCCAGCCAAGTTAATCCAAAGGCATCCCAAAACGAACTAACTTCTCTCCAAGATGGAGATTCTTGAGTCAGGTGGGGTACCTCCTAACCAATCCAAGATAGCTTTTACTGAAAGAGCAAGTTCCCAAAACATGGGACCTTGTTTGTACACGTGTAAAAACAGTGCTCTACAATAGTCAAAACATGAGAACTCGGCTAGCTACAGATAAGACATGGGAACACTGAACTGAAAACCAGCTGTCTCGTGACACGCAGTCTTGTGAGACAAAGAAGGGAAATGATTTTTAAGGCCTAATAAAATCAGGTCCCCTCCATGCTTTGGGAAATGTTAGAAAAGAGATGTTGTTTCATGACACACCCTTAACTAATGAATGAAATAAAACAAATAAATGAACTAATGAGCATAATTCAACACATCGAATTCACGCACTAAATCCCTGACGGTAGTGTCCTTAGACTCTACCTGCCACTTTATTTTATTTTATTTAGTTGTTGGATTTATATAACTGCCCTTTTCACTGAAGTGACCCAGGGCAGCTCACAACATCAGTTAAAACCTATACCCAATGCTATTTAAAACTGAATACTACAGAACTATCTAAAAGCATTTATAAAAACCTTCCCAATCCCCTTAAAAAGGAGACCCGGGCTGGAGTAAAGAAGAACCCCGGACAGGGCTACATAAGCCAGAAGGGCTGGGTTGTGGTACCAGTTGTAGCCCATACCTATCTGAACTTCTCCTGAGAAGGAAAAAATAGCATGCAGTGGGACGGAGCCTTTGCTGTGTTATATTTATTTAGTTAGCTATTATTTTAATATACTGGATACTGCCCATAGTTCAAGCATTCTCTGGGCAGTTCAAAAGTGTATGGAACATCAACTTTATTCTGGGCGAGATTTCTTCAGAGAAGTTGACATAAATCCCAAAATATGGGATATTTTTCCATTGAGAACTAACATTTGAAGGCCAATATTCTTGGGAAGAGAATATTCATGAGGAAACCTACTCTTGAATATGAAGATAAAAGACTTCTGTGTCTAGGCCAGTTGTGAAACTGCCAAAATGAAGCCATCTTTTGGTGAATTCATTCTGCAGTTCCTTTGGCCTGACCTAGTGTGAAAAAGATTAGCTGGCACAAGGTGCCCGGGGTATGCCCGACTGTGGTTCAAAAATACCACAATCTTCGAGGAGGCTCTTTCTGTGTACCCCAAGATGTAAGACTGCCACAGCAGAACAAACCTGATTGCACTGAATAATTAAATCCATCACAAACCCTTAGCTTATAAATGTGGGATATATTCAAAGAGAAATCAACTGGTGAAAAAAGGGGTCAGCTTCCAGGATTTCCCCTTGCTTGGTAACTAATTGTGAACAGTGGTGAGCATAATAGGGCATCCTGTAGGCCAGTATTACTCAACATAGGGCACATGCCCCAGAGGGGAACTTCAATTCACAGAAGCCTAAGCCAGTACTATTAGCTGATCAGTGCTTTGAGGAATTGATTTAGGCATCTGGGAATTGAAGTCCAAAAACGAAAGGTTGGGAAACACTGCTGTAGACCATTTTGACTGTGGCAATGGTGTCATCAACTTTGGGTTGGTCTTTGCTGTGTAAAGCTTGGCATCCTTTTTCCTGCTGACAACATGAGCATAATATTGATGAGCAATCTCATGGTACATATCCCACATTCATAAGCCGAGTGTTGTTGTTTTTAATGGATTTAGTGCAATATTCTGTGTCTGGTTTGCAGTACATCTTGCTAGGATTCCATGCCATGTCCTGTTGGTCATAATTTCCTGTAGATTCAGCAATAAAACAATATACAAATTCCATTATGGGGAAACATTTTCTGGCTTGACTGTTCTCTTTGATACCTTGAGGGCATATGTTGACTTTCTTGCCAGTACTATCTGCAATATTCTTTTGAGCCAATTTTCTATTGTCAGTCTTTCCAGTGTCCCCCATGGTTTTGTTATTTCTAATCATACTCTATGGGAGTTAGGTCTATTATAGATGAGGTTGTACTTCTGAAGGATCAGGTCCTGCTATGGAGAAGGAGACGTGGGGAGGGGACATTCTCAACTGTAGCATCCCATTTATGGATTGTTTTCCACTTAGAATAGGGGTCCTCAACCTTTTTAAGCTGGGGGCTGGGTCACACTCCCTCAGACTGTTGAGGGACTGGACTGGTGCTCCCCTCAATGCTGCTGCCACTAAAGGCAGCGGCGGCGGCAGTGACCACCCTGAGCCCACCACGCACTCCAACCCCCCCCCCATACCACTCCCCTGCTTACTGTCCTGGAGGAGCTGTGTGGCGTGGGTGAAGGAAATGTACCCACAGCCGCAGGAACCACGCCCACCACCTCCAGAATCACAGCTGCTTCTGCCACCACCATCTCAGTCCTTGTCTCCTCCACTTGGCTTGGCATGTCCCTAACTGTGCTCCGTAGCAGGGCAGAAGTTGTAAGGCTTACAACATCTGCCCTGCCATGGAGCATTGGTGGCAATGGAAGTGGCAGCTGGAATGAGAGAGCGGGCAGATGTTTTGGTGCCATGGGCCAGAGCCAGCCTGTGGGCTATAGGTTGAGGATCCCTGTTCTAAAATATCCATTCCTTTTCTTTCTCTTCCTTTCTTTTTGTTAGTTGCTAAACCCCATTTCTCTCCAGAAGCACATTGTTTCTTGCTCTGGCATTTGTTTTCCCTTTCAATAGGACAACTTCTATAAAATCTCCCTGTATATACCTGGCTACATATCACCAAGCACCTTAGTAATGGAGGCTCTTTCCCTAATATTTTTAGCCATATATCCATAACTTTAAGTGACAAAATGCCAGAAGTATTTTGGATTATACAGTATGTTGTTTTCCTTGGATGGAATAGCCTTGCCTAATCAAAGGCTGAAAAACAAGAAAACAGGCACATAATGTTGTGTGCGTAGCAGGTGTGCCTACCCTCTGTCCTTCACAGGAGAGATCTGTTTATCTTTTGCTGGAGGATTCAGTGTCTATCAAAAAGCAGCCAAGATAAGAATACATTTACCAAATATGCTTGCGTAGGCTGCCACAACTGAATCAGTATTAGCAATCTGAAGAGTTTATTTGCTTAAGATAGTAAAACAAGGTTTAAATTAGCAGGAATTAGACAATGTGAAATATATGACACATTACTTTTGGAATTTCTACATGGAATTTATTTTATTTATTAAGATTTATATTGCCGCCCACTTGCCGAGGCGACTTGCATATAGAATTGCATACCTAGGAGGACTTTTATAAAGCACATTTTAAAATCCACAGAAGTAGGCTCTAATTACTTGTCTTTGGCCAGCCTCTGGTCTACTTTAAAAAGTTTATTATCATACAATTTGTATGAGCTAGGTTGCTCCTTCAAATGTGACTGTTTTTAGGCACCTAAAAGCAACTTGCAAAAAGCACCTGTTCTTGTTAAACTACTGCATTCATTAAAAAAAAGAAGGATGTAACATTAAAGGTCGTAACAAGAATGTCCATGCTGTTATAGTGATGAATTCTGAAGTGCAGCCATTCATCATTACAGTTCCCCATAGCCATGCCTTGAGGAGAATAAGAAATGCAGGCAGCTGCATTGATCCATATCTGTTTGTGTGTTATGGAGCACATAACCTACATCATAGGATTACTGGTGAGCATAAGGGCAAGGGGAGCTACAGGTATACTACCCTGAGCTAGAAGAGAGTAGGAATAGGCTTCAAATGTGAGGAACATTAAAGTGTCATGGAGTACATGATCTGCTGTCTATGATATCAGTGAGGGTTATTTTGACCTAAAAAGACCGTGTTTGAGAGTACCCTGGACAGCGAGGAGAACAAATAGGTCAATCTTAGAACAAATCAACCCTGACTGCTCCTTAGAAGGTCAAATAGTAAAGATGAAGCTAAAGTACTTTGGGCATCAAATGAGAAGAGAGGATTAACTTGAGAAAGCCTTGATGCTGGGAAAGATGAATGGTAAAAGAAAAAGGGGGTGGCCAAAAATGAGATGGCTAGATGGTATTGTAGAGACAATGGGCACAGACCTGAGCGAGTTGAGGAGGATGGTGGAAGACAAAGGTGCCTGGTGGACAGTGGTCCATGGGGCCGCAAAGGGTCGCAATCGACTGTGCGACTGAACAACAAAATTGTGTATGGAGGCACTGAGGGAAGTTGTCTGACCAACAACCTCTTGTTTACTGCTCACCCTTTAGATCAACTCTTTAAAGATTTTCAATAAAGATGTCACTATCTCATGGTGGGCGGGGGGGGGGAATCAAATTGGTAGAAGTAAGCATTAAAAAATTGATCCTGGCAACATCATTTTGGGTAAAGGCTGGCCTTGTGTGTGTGTTGGAAAAACAGTTCTGTTTCTAGATTTCTTGCTTCTGTGTTTACTTCAGGAAGGTGAGCTGGTCCTTTTTTCAATCTCTAGTGCTAAGAATGAAGAAAAGGCTAAGAACACTGACCTGTAGACCTTTTGATAATCTCTGCCAACTCTTAAGCACACAATGAACTCTCTATGCAGAGGAACTTAACAGGCAATAAATTTACTATGTTTACCAGACTTCTCTCCAGGTCAACTGAGGAAAGATGCCGGTCGGAAGGTACTTCTTGTTATTTCATGTATCCTCTGACAACACAAATAGCTTGCCACCTTCTCTCAATTCTTCTCCTCTCTTTGAACTAGTAGAAAATTGTCTCCTGTGTTTTTGTTTGATTCTTCAAATCATGGATGGGGGCAGCTCCTGCTGGTCTAAGAAGCCATGTTCTGCTAACTAGAACATCGGAGTGGGTCACGTCCACACTGCTGGTGTGAACAGCTGGATTTGGCCCTGAGTTTCAGCATGAAGGGTGACAAAAAGGCCACATTTCCCTCTAGGAACAAGGCATGCAGGAAGTGTGTGCCTTGCTTTAAATCACAACCATGCTTTCCCAAGAGAATTTGTTATTAAAGAGACATGAGGTTTTAAAAATTAGCAGAGGCAAAAGGCCACAAAATGGGACAAGGGAGATGCCGTTCATGTATGAACCCCATGTTGCCTACTCTTACCTCAAATCCTCTTTACTGAAGTAATGTGCATTTTCAAGTAGGATGATACTGGGCTTTGTAATAACAAATGTGAGCTTCCATGGATCAAACCCACTTCTTCAGACAACTGATCTTTGAAGATAAAGGTCACCCTTGCTCGAAAGCCAGTTGTATCTGACTCTAGGATTCAGTGCTCATCTGTTTCATAGCCAAAGAGCCAGCACTGTCTGCTTCTGCAGATGGTCATGTGGCAGGCATGACTAGACACAGGAGTGCATGGAACACTGTTTACGTTCCCACAGAAGTGGTCCCTATTTATCTACTTGCAATGTCTTGTTTTACTGCAAGGTTGGCAGGAGCTGGGACGAAGATGGAAGTTCATTCCATCCTGCAGTATTCGGGTATCAAACTGCTGACCTGCCACCTTCTAGTCAGTGTCTTAGCCACTTGAGCCACTGCAGTCCCTGATCCTCGAAAGCTCAGATTAAAATACAGCAGTTAGTCTTTCTGTCTCTTTCGTTTCGTCTGTGAATGATCTTCATAAAGACAATTCTGGCAAATGTTAACTCCATACCTTCACTCACTCATCTAGCACAGGAAGGCTGCAGGCTGGTGGAAAAGAAATTGCTTCTCATCTCCTCAAACAAAGCCATCAGAGGATAGATATAGAGACAGTGCACCCTCTTCTAGTCGGATGCATTTGTGATGGAAGATTGAGAGTGGGTGAGGAAGGTGAAGAGGAGAGGGCTTGACATGAAGCAGCAAAAAGCAGGTTGGCAGAGGGAGAAGGGGAGGGTCTTCCTGGTTTTGGTTTGGCCCGCTAGCCTTTAGGTGGCCTTCACAAGGAATCACAAATCCCTTCACAAAATGTGGGCCACTGCCAGCATGCAACCTGAGGGAAATGCAGCCCTGTGAAAGAAAAGAAATCTCTCCCCCCCACCCCTGCAATGCTGGGAACTTAAGCTGTTTCCCCCTTCTTTGATTAGACCAGAACATGGAGTAGAAGTATAAAGTATTGTTTGCATAAGTGCCTGGACGACAATGATCCATATGGTCGCAAAGGGTCGGAATCAACTGTGCGACTGATCAAAAAGTGCTTTGAACAACTAGTCTGTTTGAAAGGCCAAGAAGACAAACACCAGTACCCCCCCCCCCCCGAACCTGAACTATTTTACACGAAGTAGCTCATTAATTTCCTGTGTTTAGTGGGTTGCGTACACATGCACAAATCATACACACAATCCTTAATGTACTTAGCAGGAACGACTTCTAAATAAAATACATGATTTTGTTATGTGTACCTGGCTTGAAAGCTTGAGCCATGTTAAGGAAAAATAAACAATCCCTTCAGTCCTTAAAAGTCCCTTAAAGTTTCTCCTAGTTTCAGTTTAAATTAGTAATGAAATTTATTTCGAGTGGTGGAGAGGCAAAACGTGCAAGCTAATATAAACCATTTCTGCATAAATGCTTAAAGCCTATTATGATTTCATTTCAAATGTGCTTTTAAAAATTATTATTCATTGTCCAGCACATTACTTGTAACAGCTGAGCCTATCTCCACCCAGTGGTGAGGATAGGTTCTGTGTGTCCTGGCAGAAATACATTCAACATTTTTAGCAGCAAGAATTAAGGCTAAATGTTTTTATGACTTTAATATAGATGTACTTAAAATATTTCCAGTAACATTGGCACAAAACCGATCCCAAGGGTTGGTGCCGTCAAGCAAGTTCCCAAGTCCTCTGACCTTGCTTTTTGTGTTGTCTCAGTGTTTCACCTGCCTGTTCCAAGCATGTGAGCAGTGAAAGGAAGAATGAGTGAACAGGCCACCGCATCCTTTTCTTTGTCATGTCCTACCTCGCTAGGCGTTGTTAGGAACCAGGCATGAGACAGACCAAATGGGTCTACAATGACCTTGTAAAGACCATTTGCTCCAGACCCTCCTAACAGCTGGAGTTGACACTATTATCCGCAAGGAAGCCTATCAAATCAGTGAACTCCCAGGATGAAACTTTCAACATTGAGCATGGTCAACCAGGCTCCAAAATGATGGCAAGTTGCAGCTATTAATGGCTATACCCTTAGGAGGTACATTATTTAGACCACTGGTGAGCAATGGTTTTAAAAAGATGACATGGAATTTATATAATCTCATTTGATCTGGAGAAACTAAGCCCCAGTAGGTTAATGTTTGGAAGACTGAGGCAGAGGTTCACAACCTACAGCTTGTGGGCCCACAGCACCAAGTCATCCATCCCACATCGCTTCAGCTGCCGCTTCTGCCACCACAGCTTCAATGCTTGTCTCCTCCACTTGGCTGGGCCCTAATGGTGCTCCATAGCAGGGCAGATGTTGTAAGGCAGGGGTGCCCAAACTATGGCCTGAAGGCCAGTTCTGGCCCCCAATGCCAATTCATCCACCCTGCGAAGCCCTTGTTGCGCCAGGAAGCGGAAGTAAAACAAGCCCATATACGCTTCCAGGAGCAATTAGGGCTTTGCAGGCTGGATGAATTGGCGTTGGGGATTGGATCCGGCTCTTGGGCCATAGTGACCAGCCTACAGCCCAAAAAGTTTGGGCACCCCATTTTAAGGCTTACAACATCCGCCCTGCTGCCGAACGCCATTAGGGACATACCAAGGCAAGTAGAGGAGGCAAGGACTGAGGCACCGGCGGCAGCTAGAGTGAGGTTGTGAGCCAAATGATTTGGAGCCATGCAGCTCCTCCAGGCTGGTAAGCAGAGAAGCAGCATTGGGTGTGTGTGTGTGACTCAGCGGAGGTGCGGGTGGCTCGGGGGTGGTCCCATTGCTGCTGGCAATGCAGGAGTGCTGGGGGCTCAGGGTGGTCTTCCCGCTGCCGAGACCATCCCAAGCCTCCACCTATCTGGCCCAACAGTCTGAGGGGGCATGATCTGGCCCCCAGCTTTAAAAGGTTAAGGACCCTTACTATAAGGGAAGAACAAGGTTCTCAAGGTAGAGCTTTGAAAAAATGATGCCCAAAATACTAAACTGTTTGCAGTTTGTAATGGTCTTCTACATCAAGGATTCTCAACTTATGGCCTGGGAGCCAGATGCAGCCCATGACACTATTTCATGTGGTCCCCCACCGCCTCCGCCACACCCAGAAGTGCTGTGTGGCAGGCAGGGCAAAACGGCCATCCAGTCCCCGAAGCTGTCTGAGGGAGCATGGCCCTGCCTTTGGCTTGAAAAGGTTGGGAACCCCTGGCTACATGGACTAACGGAGCGATTATTAGTTTCATCTATTATTAACTTTTATTGCCCCGGGTGCTTTTCTAAATTCCTCAAAGGGAATTTTTGTTCCAGTGTTTAAATAGAACTATATGCTCAAACTCCCCAAGTAAAACACAAGTAATGGGATATCCAGTCCTTGCTAGATTTTGATCAGCAGCAAAATAATGAATTCCAAGTTCTACCTCTGCATTTAGGAAATATCTCCAGATGTATCCTACTTGACTTGCTGAGGGATTATAGTGGATGTACTAGATTTCTGCAGATCAACATGTTTTGCTTTAGTCCAATTTTTCCTAAAGTGTCCTGAAACAGAGTATAAAATGAAGTTGCTAAGCATCTATTCAGCTCTAAAGCTTAGCATTAGGAAGATCTACTTGCCTGTTTTGGATAAGTATGCAAACATTCCAAAATTTGTTTAAAGCTACTAACACATCACTGTGCGGTAGCAATTTCAAGTGTTCCCTTTTGTCTTGCCCTATCATGTCGGCTACATGGGCAAAGCTGGATTTTGTGGACAATTTCTGCTTTTTGTCCTATTTTCAGCAAGTACTCTCAGGCCTAAAAGTATTGTCCAGAACTGGAATAAGTAAGGAACACTTAAATTGTACTGGAAAATAGATGGGGAAGTAGAAGCAGTGACAGATTTTACTTTCCTAGGAGCAAAACTCACTGCAGATGGTGTTTGCAGCCATGAAATAAAAAAGCAACTGATTCTTGGGAGACAAGCTATGAAAAATCTGGGGAACATAGTGAAAAGTGGAGAAATCACATTGTAAACAAAAATTCATAGTCAAAGCAATGGTATTCCCGGTGGTAATGTATGGTTGTGAGAGGTGGACCATTAGGAAAGCTGAACGCAGAATAGATGCCTTTCAGATGTGGTGTTGGAGTTTTGAGAGTCCCCTGGACAGCGGACGAGAACAAATAGGTCGATCCTAAAAGAAATCAACCCTGACTGCTCCTTAGAAGGTCTAATAGTAAAGATGAAGCTAAAGTACTTTGGACATTAAATGAGAAGGATTCACTTGAGAAAGTCTTGATGCTTGGAAAGGGGGAGGGCAAAAGAAGGGGGCAGCCAAAAAGAGATGGCTGGATGGTATTGTAGATGCAATGGGCACAGAGCTGAGCGAGTTGAGGATGGTGAACAGAAGTGCCTGGTGGACAGTGGTCCATGGGGTCGCAAAGGGTCGGAATCGATTGTGCGACTGAACAACAACAAAGGTTTTTCTTTTGTGTCTAGTACAAACTAAGTTTTCTAGGTTAAGACTACTCAGGAGTGGTTTACCACTCCCTTCTTGTAGGGCCACCTCAGGGCTGGACACTTGATGATGGTAACACATGCTGGTTCTCTCCTAGAAGGCATAGTGAGGAACCAAACTCCCAACCTCTGGATCTGCTGCCAGATACCTAACCCACTCAGCTATCCAACTAGTCAATATATTCAGCATACATTATAAAATTTCTAGCGTCTGAATAAGTAGTAACAGTAATTACACTTGTCTCATATCTATCAGAACAAAGCTTGGTTAAAACAGTCTTAATATTGTTTTTTTAATAGTTTTTTATTTCAGAAGAATACAACTTCCACAACCAGATCTAGATATTCTAGAGCTGTGATGGCGAACCTTGGCACTCCAGAGTGTCAAGGTTCACCATCATGGCTCTAGAGAACGGAAAGGGAATGTATAGCCCTTCAGAAAGATGAGTACTAGCCAGCATATTCCCAATGATGAAAGATACTGGGAGTTGCAGTCTAGCAATAGATCAATATAAACATAGCATCCACTTTGCTTTTAGGTTTCACACCTACTGGAACTTTGCTCAACTGTATTATATAATACCTTTCCTTCAAAGCAGGAATGTACCATTCTTCTTCTGTGTCTAGGCCAGATGTGAAACTGGCAAAATGAAACCACCCTTTGGTGAATTCATACCATAGCTCCTTTCGCTTGACCTAGTATGAGAAAAATTAGCCAGGAACACAATGTTGCTAGACCTGCATGATGGTTCAAAAATACCGCAATCTCCCAGGAGGCTCTTTTTGTGTATCTCGGAATGTACCATAAATTTATTGCAGTAAAGAGCTTTTACCACAAAATGTCAAGATAAGCATGACCAATTAAACTGGACAAACTAATTAAAACCTTTCAACTTCATTAATAATCTTGTTGTAGACAATTAAGAGCACCTATTTCAACAGACATTCAAGTATCACAATGTTTATTGATAGATACAAGTATATAAAATCAGGGCATTAACATGTCTTGATAAATTAAGTAGACTTAATTTCAATACTATAATAGGGACCAATTCAGTTTCTCACCATTTTGTTTCACACCCAAAGACCACTTCCAAGGGCATTTTATCCACCTCTGCAAACTGATCATTTTTGTGCAAGTAAACCATGTTTCTTTTTTTAAAGACATGTGCACTTGCCCAGGCTCAAAGATATTAAAATCTAGCACATAAAGCCCATTACTAGAGGTAGAAATACAGGCAATATACTATTACGGCAACCACCATCGATTACAGTTAAGGATTCTCTGTAACAACCAAATGGATAATCAAATATTGCAACAACTCAAGTATTACACTGAGCAAAGTGCATTTCTACAGTATTCAGTGTTGCTATTCAGATTTCTAACAAACAGCCTATGGTAACTGGCATCAAAGAAGATCCTTACACAGACTGCTTCTGAACTTATGATGTAATTATTGCATGCTGCTAATACAATGTTATCTAAACATTTAAGATACTCTAAAATATTTTTATGGTAGACTATGATTAAGACATACTACAAAAACCCTTATGCAGAAGCAAGTCCTACTGACCTACTGCTGCTTTAAATATCGTGAAAACATTACAGCGGAATGAGTTTTCGCAGTGGTTAGGTCAAATGCAGTTACATCATAGCAACAGTATGTTTGCACAATTTAAGGCTTTGGCTGGTTTAATCAGCATCTTCTTCAGATTCTTCTTCCTCAGCAGTTTCCAGCCAGGTCAACCACTGGTTTACCTAGAAGGACAATTCAATATTTACAGTCAGAAGAATAAGAAGTACTTTATTAATCGGTAGAATATCTCTATGTGAATCAAATCACCACAAACAACAAAATTAAGGCAATTATTTAAAATTTCCACCAACTTTAAGTTTAATTTGGTTTCTAATATACAGTGGAACCTCATACAACAATTGCCCCGTATAGCAATGAAATTGTATAACAATTAGGTTTTGGGAGGAAATGGTGTCCTGCATAACAATTTTCCCTATGGAAAAAAAATCATACAACAATTTTTCAATGGGAAAAACCACTTAGCAAAAAAAATATCATTGTACGATGCATCCCATAGGGAAAATCGCTATTCGATGCATGTATTGTATAGTAATACTTCCGAGTTACCAATAAAATCAGTTCCATAGCCTTTTTCGTAACTCAAATTTGTTTGTAAGTCGAGGCATCCACATTCAGATAAAGACCCCCCCCAAAAAAAAAACCTCAATCAAACCACCCAAAAACAACAGCAGCATTGAAAGAAAAACATGCATAAGCAAAAACGCTGTTCCTTACCTTAAAAAAGCTTTGAAAATGGACAGAAAACTCATAAAAACCCAACAAGATATAGCAACAGGCAGCCATTTTGGAGCCCAAACTCCAAAGAAATCACCCCAAACACTCTACCGCCACCTACAGGGCTGAGAGGCTGCAATATACACCTCCCAGGGCGCAATGCATTCTGGGGAATCAGATTATGTAACCTGAAGCAAACCCATAGGGGAAATGGCGTTTTTTGCTTCACTGGAAGCAACACAGAGGAAAAAGAATCAATTCGTAAATCAGAACATGTTCGTAACTCGAGGCATGGATTTCAGTGCAGAACCAATTCTTAAGTCAAATTAATCGTAAGTAGGGGCATTCGTAAATTTGGGTTTTACTGTATATCAATTGCTTCATAAAAGACCCGTGGAACAGATTAAAATTGTTGTATGAGGTACCACTGTATTTCCAACCGCCTTATTTAACTTGCTGTTGCCACATTAAGAGACTAAAAGAAGATAATTAACCTGAAACAATGCTTTGCCCTTCCCTGGAAAATCTTGAGAAATATCTTCTTTCCATGCCAGAAAAGCTTCTTCTTCAATGATTTCCATATCATAGAAATGAACAAAGAAGCGCAATAACATGCCTGAAACAAATTGAAAATATTTCTATTAGAAGTACAGTAATCTTATTCTTGGGTGTCTTCCAAGCATAATGATATCATTCCCCAAACATGTGTGATGTTTTACACTAATTATATTACTATCACAGATTATCTTCAAGTTTTTAGTCTATGTACAAATGCAACATATGTAAATCTAATTATAGCCAAACAGTTTTTTCTATTACAAGACAAAATGTTTGCACCTGTTTGGTGGAATGCTTCTTTAACCTCCTTATGACAAAGTAAGGCTTACATAAAAAAGGATGGGAAATGATTTTATTCCTACCTTTTGGAAAGTTGTTGTTGTAACAGTGCACTTGGAGCGCATACAGGGCGCTCACTTGTAGATCAACATGGTCATGAAGGAACTTCTGCATTACTGGCTTAAAGGAAAGCAGCAACTGCTTTTCTTGCTCTAACTGCTCTTTAGTAGGCGCTGACGAAGAATCTGGTTCATCATTAGGTGGGTTTACTTCACTGGAAATATACTGCAAGAAACTGAAAGAAGAGTTGGAATTCAGACAACAGCACAGGCTTTCCTCAACAGCATTTGCAACACAATCGCACGAGTTAAAGAGAAAACAACTTCCAACCTACATACAAGAAATCTCTCTCTCTCCATATGCTGAGACTAACTTTTATCAACCTTTATTGTTGGTTATGGCAGCTGGGGTTGATAAAAAGTTTACATGGAGGTTTACACACTCCTCAGGCCAATAAAGCATCAATGAAAATTCATTCACATATATAGGATGGCTTGATAGAAGCAAGACAGAATTTGATACCCTAATAATAACTAACTATTCATACACATACTTGCTGCACAAAGGTCACCTTTGCTTGAAAGTCAGTCATATCAGACGCTAGGAGTTAGGTGCTCATCTCTAGCCAAAGAGCCAGTCCCTGAAGTGGGACCTATTTATCTACTTGCAATTTCTTGCTTTTGAACTGCTAGGCTGGCAGCTGGGATAGATAGGAGCTCACTATGGCGTACAGCACTTGTGTCTCAATCTGTTGACCTGCTGACCCTCCAGTCATCAAGTTCTGCATCTTTACCACTAAGCCACCACACAATGTATGCTTAGTTCATTTATTATGCTATTCAACAAAACCATTTCAAATAACTTGTGTTTCTCACCTGGTCATCAAAATATTCACAAATCCCTTATCTACATGAAGCTTCGGTGAAATATTGTCTTTAATCCATTTATATATTGTTTGAGGGGATGGGTCCAATTTGATTTGCTTTAAGAGCTCCTTCTCCAGTTTTAGAAGTGGAAACAAGAAGCTAAGTCCTTTCCCTTCCAAAATCTCCAGCATTCGATCTTTATTCTGGTCAATCTCTGCAACAAGTACAAACATCAACTTGTCAATGAAACCAGTTAATTATTGCTACCAAACAAAGCAATCACACTCATATACCGCCCCATAGCACTTACTGCACTCTCTGGGTGGTTCACAAGTTAATTAGCATTTTGCCCCCCAATATGCTGGACACTCATTTTACCAACCTCGGAAGGATGGAAGGCTGAGTCAATCTTGAGCCCTGGTCAGGAGTGAACTCACAACCTTTTGGTTGCAGTACAGCAGTTTAACCACTGTACCACAACTTTGAGGAGACAGGCTCAGATTAACATTATTCTCAAATGTAATTATTAAATTTATATTTTACATTGCCCAGTAGGGGAGGAAATTTCCACCAAAATGGTTTACAACACAAAAAAGAAAACAACTCTTAAAATACATACATAACCCCCTTCCCCCAGTGAAAACATGCAAAACCAACAATAAACCATTTATACATTTTAATCATTCTCTTTTACTTACCTGGCAGCATCTTCTGCATGTTAACTTTACTCTGTTGGAAGAGGTCAGTTAGCCATTCACGGTCCTGCAGCTTAGCTAACTGCTGAAGGCAAAGCAAGAAGAGGGGGAAATGTGTGCCACTCTCTAATGGCTGAGCTAGTTCTGAGATGCTCACTAGCTCTGAAATTATGGCACGGGCTGCAAACTGTGCTAGATAAGATTTTACCAGAGGGATGTCCACCTCTAGTTTAGGACACTGGTCCAACACATTTAGGAATGCCTGAAAAGTAAGGAGAAGGTATTTTATTATACATATACACCATTTGGGCAACTGAACAATGTAAGCCATGTAGCCTATGATTGAGTTCTGTATTGTTCATACCTGCATGAAGTTTTCACTAGTGGCTACCCCTTCCTGCTTGAGTAAATTAATCAGTGCACTTGCTTTTTCTTTATCTTCATCTGACCTATCTAGTGACTGAAGTATTATTTTACTAAGCATCTCAGGAATAAAGTGTTTTGGCGCCCTCATTTCTCTCACACCGGTGACAGCATCATTGGCATTTCCATTGTTCAGATATTCAGTCACAACAGCTTCCTAAAATACCGGAGGAAAACGGAAAATGAGAAAAGCTTACTTTTTCCAATATCTTGTTCAAGCTGTTACAGTTTACACCAGAGCAGTGATCAAGGCAACTTACTGTTAACTTGAGCAATTCTTCCTTAGAGGGTGGTGGCTTTTTAGTTGTCTTTGCAGGCTTCTCTTGGATAAGTGGTGGATTTGTCTTGAGACCAAGCTGAGGTGGCTTAAAGAAAAACTCTCTGTTAGCAGATTATACAATCAGCAATGAAATATATTTATTTACTGTAATCTGAAGTTTCTCCATTGCCATGTAAACTTTTGCAAACTGTTAATATTGCCAAGGCATCCCACAGCAAGAACAAAAGCTACAGAACATTTTAGGGCCCCACTTTTCCATTCAAGATTAACTGCCAACCTGCACACACCTCTACTATGAAGGACATCTTCTCAAATCTAGCTGGACTTGCATATACCTGGAATGAGCATAAATATGCAGACTCCAAAGGTCATGTTACAAGTGCTTATTCTTCTGAACTCTTAAACAGAAGTGACTTACTAAAGACCTTTGATGCAAACTCTTAATGAATTAATATAGGAAACAAACTTTCAATTCTATTACTACTGGATAAAATAGCATGTCTGTCTTACCATTCAAAATACATTTTAAACCCATTTACAACATTCGCTATCACTGCAACCCAGAGTTTTTAATTAGAAGAGTTAGATGATGAAGCATTTACCTGTCCCAAAGGTGGTGTCTGAGTACGCGGTGGCTGTGCACTGGGAGGGATCATAGTTATCTGGGGCTGAAGCTTTGGCACTTGATTTTTGTTTATTAGGAAAGACTGAGCAGGCCTCAGGCTGATCTGTGGAAAGTTTAAAAGATGAGAATTACCTAGGTTTGTTTTATCTAGCCAAAGTGGGAGTGGCCTACAAATATTAAATTGTAAACTTTAAGGCTTTTAAAATTATAATACAACTCATTCCAGAAGACTTGATATGGCAAGCAGGAGATAAACACTGACAATAGCCAGAAATAGCATGACTAAAGTAGGGGAACTAGTTGTAAGAATGTTTTGATTTATACTGCCAAAAAATAACCGAAACTTTCTAAAGTCTTTTAATTGTTCCTTGCTTATCAAAGAGACTGCCCTCATATCTCATAATCTTGTTCACAGGACACTGGATACTCCAAAGGTGGAATAGGAGCAGGAAAAGAGGAAAACAGGAAGGAAACAAGAGGTAGAGAGGAAGAATAGAGGTGAGGGAAAGGAGAAATGGAATTCCAGCACTGGTCCTCACAATAACGCGTCTTGTTATAATCATTGGGCATTCTGTTTAGAATCAACCCTGTTTAAACATAAACATGTACCTCATCTGCGTTAAGCTGTCCTTTCTTAGAAAACCGAGGTGGCATATCCTTAGACTGTCCTTGTTGCTGGGACAGAAGTCCCTGACTCTGATTATGGTATAGCTGACTCTGCCCCTGTTTTCAAGAATGAAAGGGAGGTGAAGACCACCACACTTGAGTACTTTCTTTTATATAATAGCTAAAGCACTCACTCCAGATGTTCTAAGTATTAAAACTCTCATTAAATTTCACATTATCCACTACAATCAAGGGACTATGACAAGGCAGTACCACTTAACATGAAAGCAGCAACTTCAGAAACTATTTATAAAACTGTAGAGTACAATTTTTTTTTAGAACAGCAATGCATTATTAAAGGCTTGGCTCATGGTCACTTATGTAAATTCATCAGAGATAAACTCTTGGAAGGAATCTCCTGTAAATATAATATTTTCTGCTGCTTATTAAATGTTAATTGCTTACAATAAATTATTTCTCTCTTGAAAAAAATAAAAATAAAAATCTAAGCGTGGAATTAGCATGTCTATTTCCACTAAGGTCACTTACCGGATTTTTCAAGAAGGATTTGCCTAGTTCTCCAAACTGGGATTGAGGAGCAGCCATGAGGTGTCCTCCATGGCCATTGAAAAGTTGATTTGACCGATGTCGCCCCATGGTGGGTGAAAATCTATCTTGAATAACTCCTGGACCAGTACCAATTCCACTACCTATTTTTTAAAACACATACAACACAATTATCTCACAGAGTTATCTTAAGACAGAAGAGCCCAAACTTTTTGGGCCGGTCACGTGGTTTGGAGGGCCACTCTCATAGTTCCTCTCACAGGAAGCAGAAATAAAACGCCCCTTGCAATCTGTTTCGCAAGAGGAGAAAAGATTTTTAGGCTGCCATTTTCTCTGCTTTAAGTAGGGGTGCTCAAACTACAGCCCAGGGGCTGGATCCAGCACCAGGATGCAGTTTGGGCACCCCTGTCTTAAGATATGCAAGGTGCTAAATAACATACTGCAAAATCCACAAATTAAATTACCAGGCATTTGTCCAAACATATCAGCAAGTCCTCCAAGTGGATCCCTGTCAAGTTTTATCCTCGGTGGCATAAACGGTCCCTCCAGAAAAAAGTCACTCCTCATCCCTTGAGACATAGGTGGAGGAATAAATACTCCCAGATCCTTCAAAATAAGATATGCAATTGAAACAAAAACAGATGGTAATTAGTTAACATTTTAGTATTAAAATTAACACCAACTCTATAAATACATTTTAATGACATTTTCTTTAGAGCATACTTACTTTCACTGCATCTTGACGGATTTGATTGATAGTCTTTGGTCCATTGTCAAGAAAAGCTTTGCGAGGAATCCAGTTGTGTTCTCTCAACTCCACAGTGTCCTTTAATTATGAAATGACACAGCATTAAATTCAGATACACATAACCGACAAATCTGACCTGCTTCGGAAAATAAATTTATGCTCTCACCTGCAGCAGGAAACGAATCCTTGCCGGCAATTCCTTACACATCATCAAGGAGCGCATACGGGCAAAGTACTGATCCATCAAGGACTGTGGAGAAATAAAATTCCTATTTTCAGCTAGGCTGACACAAACTTTAAATATTTTAACTAAGTATTTCCAGAGTACACTCCTTTGTTCAATAGCAACTACTAAAATATTGTTCGAGAAATTCAACTTTTTCTCTTGAATTAAGATTAAAACATCCATACACGGTCAGCAACATTAATACTCAACTGAACTGATTTAAATTACACATGCTAAACACTTATGAAGTTCTGATAATGCTTACCTTGGCTTTTGCATGGTCTAGTCTAGGTCCTACTGTCCTCATTATCTGACAGAGGCACTCCAAATCCTCTCCCATATCCTTAAGTTGGACTCTCTTCTTCTTTTCCAAAAGCTGAAAAGTATTGAAGGCAAGAAACATGTCTATTAAGAGCATAGTATTTGCTGCATTCTGAATCTTTCACAAAAGAGCCCACAATTCTCCATTATGAACCCATTGTAAAATTAACCAACTTTAAATTTAATACTTCCAGGCATCTTCAAGTTAATGTCAAAAGTTGGTTCCCTTTAAACTTCTCTAGGGCGTCTAGTCTCTTCACTAGATTACTGAAGATTCCTTAGAAAATGGTAACAGCCTCACAGGTTCCCCTGATGTCTATATAATAAACCTTTACTTGAGATATACAGCCAATAGAAGAGCATATTCTATACTAGGCTTTATTCCATTGGAATAATAGGGAGAGTAAACAATCTGGGCCACTGGTGGCATACCTATGGCACACGTGCCAGAGGGGACACTTCAGAGCACTGGGCACACATGTCGCCACAGCAGTTCACCCCACCCCTCTGCCCAGCAGCCCAATGGAAGCACTGCCTCCCTCCCCCAGCAGAGTTCACCCCGCCCCTCTGCCCAGCAGCTCAATGGGAGCACTTCCTCCCTCTGCCCAGCAGAGTTCATCACTTATTAGGCCATTGTTTTCATAAACTCTGTGTGCACCTCATAATATAAAGCAGAAATTTCTGTTTTCCAGATGTTTCATTTCTCCATGAGAATTTTTTTTTTTGTTGTGGAAGAAATGAACCAATTTCTCAACAAGCTATTCTAAGGGCTGCTGTGGCTCAGTGATTAAGATGCTTGCCTTGTTAACTGGAAGGCCAGCAAGCTGACAGTTCGAGACCCTGGTACTGCATGAGTTTGAGTGCCTGTCTCTGTTCCAGCTCCTCTCAACCGAGTAGTTCAAAAGCAAAAAAATTGCAAGTATATAAATAGGGACCCATTAGAAAACAGTGGCTTGGTTTAAGGATTATTTCAGAACGGATTAATCGGTTTTCAATGCATTCCGATGGAAAACCATGTTTCAAATAACATATTTTGGCTTTTAATGCATTCCTATGGGAAACTGCATGCAATGCATTCCTATGGGAAATTCAGTTCAAGTAATTTTCACTTTAAGAAACATCCCAGGAAACACATTAATCATATTAACTGAGATTTTACTGTACATTGTCTAAAAGTACAAATTCTGAAAATTCCATTTAAGGGAATCTCTCATTGTGAAAGCATACACCTTATGTTCATCAACAGATTTTGTTCTCAGTGGTCTTTTCCTTCTAATTAAGATTCTGCCAATTATCCCCAGCTGATCAGTGTACTTAGAAGATGGAAAACACCACTTACTGTTTTGATGCACTTATGAAGGATAGATTCATGAATAAGATCAAGCTTGCCAAGTTCTCCAATGAATTTGATGTTTCCCAGCATCTTGATCTTAGCAATGGCTCTCTGTTCCTCCTCCTCCGGGAGGAGGGGGCGGTCATGCTTATCATAGACTAGAAGAAACATAGAGATAATTGTTGTTCTGTTTTACAACATGCAGAAATTAAAGCATGGATTATATCAAGAAAAATAGTCTTACTATCAACATTTCTGGTGCGGTTTTCAAATTCATCCTGAAGTTTAGAAATTAAGAGGCGCCTGAATGTCTAGGAGTAGGAAAGCAATAGTTTAATATCTTGTAATTCTACCATACCAAGTTCTCATAATAATCTTAGCTTGAAAAAACACTTGCACTCACTGTGCTTTGCTTCTGTCCAGGATGACAGTCTGCTGATGGGCCATCAAAATTGGGTGCATCTTCTGCCAGTCGCAGACATAGTTGAGCATATAGCGAGCTATATTTTGGCTCTTCAAGGGCTTTGTCTACGATCTAAAGAAGAGAATCTCCATGAGTTGTTTGGAAAAATGAGAACACGACATCTAGCATTTCAGCAGTAAGTGTTCACACCTTAATTTCCGGCAGCCTCCTGAATTTCCAAACTTGGAGAAACAATTGACAACACAAACTATCCACTGAATTTGAACAGTTTAGACCAGGGGTCGTCAAACTTGGCTCTCTAGGTGGTTTTTGGACCTCAACTACCAGAACCCCAAGTAAGTTCACCTGCTGACCAGGGCTTCTGGAAAGCAGCGGTACAATTATCCCTCACAATCAGCTTACGCTATGAATTAAAATCCACTGAAAATAATGCCTTGGTTTATGGTATTTTTTTCCAGAATGGATTAACTGGTTTTCAATGCATTCCTATAGGAAACTGCACAATGCATTCTTATGGGTGTTCCGCGATAAGAAAAATCCTGCGGAATGAATTAATCCTGTAAAGCAGTGTTTTACTGTACTAAAATTCTTCTCATGCTTCTCATAAAAGCAGATATAGGGTTACCTAGGACAAAATCTTGCTACATACTTTTTCTAACTTCAACTATCTTATACAGTAAAACCTCATATAACACTAAAACCTGGTTCCACAAGTCTTCGTGTTATATGATTTTTCGTGTTATGAGATACATTGTAACCACACAGGCTTTCGCGGTTGTTATCTGAAGCATCCCATAGGATCTTAATGTTATCTGATGCAATTCTTCCCCCCAGATTCCTTGATGTTATGCGATTTTCGTGTTATTCGATACTAATGTTATATGAGGTATTACTGTACAGTAAAACCTCGCAACTTGCTTAGCGAAAACCTCGCTTAACGACCGGGTTTTTCAAAAAGTGAGCTGACTCGCATAGTGAAAATTTTCATTATGCATGTCAGACTTCCCCTATGGAAATGCTTGCATAACGAGCGTTTCTAAGGGGGGGGGGACTCGCATAATGAAAAAAAATTTCGCTATGTGAGTCAGGACTTTTCCCATAAAAAACTCGCATAGTGAACGTTTCTATGGGGAAAACTCGCATAACGAAAAAAAATTGCTATGCAAGTTTTCCCCCTAAAAAGCTCGATATGTAAGTTTTCCCATAGGGTTTTTCACTATGTGAGTCTGAGCTGCATAGCAAAAAACTCACAGTAAGCAGCCTCACAGAACAAATTAAATTCATTATGTGAGGTATTACTGTATTATTCAATGACTCTGGGGAGAATTTTTATATCTGCAATACAAATTCTACCTGGTTAAACCTTGAATAACACCAATGATACTCCAAATTAGTTGGAGATCCATATTGAAGACAGTGCTTAAGTTGGAGAATGTTTAAGATGCAGAGTTAGTTCAAGCTTGTTTTCTCCTGACACTACACTGTTATATCCTTTTATGATAACACTTACTAGAGATGATAATTATTTGCTCTTACCAGCAGTATGACCCCCTTTAGGATGAGCTTAGACTCTACACCCACATTGAGGAGCTCAAGGCATAGCTTGTCAAACTTTTCAGGAGTAAGTTTATTTAATATGCTGAAAAAAAACAAAAACAAAGTTATGAAGTTTGATTTGTTTTTATTGAAAGTTTATATAACTGTAGCCAGTAGTAACTTTTCTCAGTGGAATTATCCCATTCTGTAACTTATTTCTTAGGAAAAGTTGTAAACAAATCCAAATTTATATCTACAATGTACTGAAAATATGGACATAAAGTCTGATACAGCACTGTCTGCTGCACTAAAAACTGCAGACCATCTTCAGTAAAATGGAGGATCTTTCAGCTAGTAGACTAAAAAACTCATACAGGGTACAGCTGTGGACACCTCAAGAAATAAGGATGTGAAGTATGGTGTGTAGTTGACAAAATGAAAGTAGGGCGAGAGTGTGGCAGTTAAGGAAAGCCAGGCAATGACTAAGGGTAAAAGAAAACAGAGGTGATAAAAGGGATTAATAAAACAAATCTGAGAAACTTCACATCATTTCAAGCCAGGAGGGAAACTATATTACTGCAAAATGAGAAGGAAGTATGCAATAACAAACAGAAGTCAAATGCCAAGGTGACTTAGGCAGTGAGATACAGAATAGGCAAAGGCATCAGGTGGCAAGAGTGGAAGAGCCAAAAGAACCACCCAGGACTAAGTGCAACAAGGGAAAACCACTGTTAAAACTGGCAATGTACCACTGGCAATCAGGAAGGGAACAGGCAAATGAGGGCTGCAGACTTTGGGTGAGGGATCACTGTATTTTATCAACACGGGGCGGGGGGGGGGGATATTTACATACCGGCTGCAATCTTCCAGTGTACTTCCAGAGGCAAACTGTCCCAAGTTAAGAGACCCTCATAGACAGTATCAGTTGCAAGCTGTGCCCCACAATGCAGCATGCAGTATCTAACCTCTTAACTCGTGGAAATTTGCCTCCAAAAGTACACTATTTGTGCTTTACTTGTATAACTAGGCAGGACATTTGGGCCACTGAATTTCAACTAACTAGTCAACTTGGGGCTACATGTTTCCATTCTAAGTTTGGTTTAACTTAGACATCACATTGTCCCGTATCTTACCCTCTCACTTTCCTGAAGATTGCATCATGTCGTTCTTTGTCGTTTGCGGAGTCGTCATCTCGTCTAGTGCTTCGTGAAGGAATCCATTTCTGAGCGTTTTGCCCTGGGGTTTTCCCCAGGAACTCGCTTTGAGAAACATAACATTAGGAAATTAGAACCTATACCGAATTTCCATATTAATTAAAATTCGTCAAATATGACATTAAATAAGCATTCTTATCACCTAAACTGCATTAAGACCAACTTATTTCAGCCACTTATTCAATTATACTCTCATTCCTTATCTTGCTGTATAATCTTTTCAATTAAAGCATGTTTGCCACACTCACTGCTAATAGTGTCTTATTAATTTCGTGCAGCCAGAGGCAAAACAGTATTTCAAGTACTAAAAAGATATACTGTACCTGTTGCCGGCAGTCTTGGGATAGTGCTGAGGTGCACCCCTACTTCCTCCTCCACCCGAAGAAGCACTGTTAGAAATAAAATCCCCCAAATTTAAACTTAATCAGTTGATACATGATGCAGAAAAAGGAACATCTGTGTTGCATAAGCAAGAGCTGACCTGTAATCAGCTACAACTAAGCGTGGCAGCAAAATAGGGAAAACTGTCAGCCATAATAGCTGAGCTTTTTTTCTTTTTGTGCAAGTCACTTTAACTTTAATAACCAAATATCTTTTCCAAACTCAAACTCACCCTTTAGAAAAAATGTTTATTCAGAACCCTGTGCGACTTATAAATGTGTAACTAGAGTTAGAACCCAGTCTTAATTCAGCACTTCCATCAAAGTAATCAAGACCTTGCTGAATTGCTTGCATGCAGTGCTACTTTCACACCCAACTGTTCTTATCCAGATGCACTGTAAGCTATTCTATCCACATTTAATGTCTATGGGTTCTGATTTTATGATCTTAAAAATGCAATGCACTACGGAGCTGCAAAAATATATGGCTAGTCCTCGCAACTGAACCCAAGTCCTTCTGTGCTACAATTATGGCCAAAACCCTCTGAGTCCATAAACAACCTTTACTTGCTATGAAATACATCTGTGCTACTCCCACTGGTCCTTTATAGAATAAGTTTAGCACTATAGAATAATTAAGTTGTACAACTATCTTAACTCTTAAATTAAAGTTTTTTGTCCTTCCCTCTGCCTCGCCATCAAAATCTCAGCTTCAAATACCTGAAACGAGAAGCACCCCCTTCTGCAATCGCACTCTCCACTTTGGCGGCTTGACAATGAAGAATCTCCAAAAGAATAATAAATTGACAGGATAGGGAAAAACAAAACCTAGAAAGCAATCAAGAGTTTAGTGCTAGGTTTCTAACCAACAAGGTTCCACAAGCCACAATAAAATTATAAAGCCAAAATCAGCATCTTCCTAACAATTTAAATTTTTCACTCTATTGCTTCTGTTATTTCCTAGAATTTTACTATCTGCTTGAGCAGTTTTTCTCATCTCTATTCTACAGAGAGCATTAGTTTGCTGTAGACAAAGTTGGTATATAATAGAAAGCACTGATTATGAGCAATCCATATCAATAAGCCAGTAAAACCCCGTTTTACAGAAGCCTCATTTTACAGAAGCATTTTTTTTTCTGAAAATGTGTCCCGTTTTATGTACCTACATAAACCATCATACACCCAGTGCCAAGTTTGCTTAGAGAGCAGGGATTCCTTTTTGGCCATGGCCTACCTAAGCATCTCTAAAATCCTGATGCTTGGATTAATGGCCTTTTAGACTTCCTCCTCATGGACAGTTCATTTTTTGAATAATTATGTATGTGTGTGTGAAATTTAGGATTTTAGAGATGCAGTAAAACCTCAGATAACACTAAAACCTGGTTCCACAAGTCTTGGTGTTATACGATTTTTAGTGTTATCCGATGCATGTTAAAATCCTATGGGATCAATAGAGATACAGTAAAACCTCATATAACACTAAAACCTGGTTCCACAAGTCTTGATGTTATATGATTTTTAGTGTTATCCGATGCATGTTAAAATCCTATGGGATCAATAGAGATGCAGTAAAACCTCATATAACACTAAAACCTGGTTCCACAAGTCTTGATGTTATATGATTTTTAGTGTTATCCGATGCATGTTAAAATCCTATGGGATCAATAGAGATACAGTAAAACCTCATATAACACTAAAACCTGGTTCCACAAGTCTTGATGTTATATGATTTTTACTGTTATCTGATGCATGTTAAAATCCTATGGGATCAATAGAGATGCAGTAAAACCTCATATAACACTAAAACCTGGTTCCACAAGTCTTGATCTTATATGATTTTTAGTGTTATCCGATGCATGTTAAAATCCTATGGGATCAATAGAGATGCAGTAAAACCTCATATAACACTAAAACCTGGTTCCACAAGTCTTGATGTTATATGATTTTTAGTGTTATCCGATGCATGTTAAAATCCTATGGGATCCATAGAGATACATTGTAACCACACAGGCTTTAGCGGTTATCCGATGCATCCCATAGGATCTTAATGTTATCCGATGCAATTCTTCCCCAGATTGCTTAATGTTATGCGATTTTAGTGTTATTCGATACTAATGTTATCTGAGGTATTACTGTGCTTCGGTGGGGCATGGCCAAAAGAAGGTTGGGATCCACTGGTTTAAACCTTCATTGACCAAGTAAACACACATAAGTAAGTGTGTGTGTGTGAAATTTAGGGTTTTAGAGATGCTTCGGTGGGGCATGGCCAAAAAAAGGTTGGGATCCACTGGTTTAAACCTTCATTCACCAAGTAAACACACATGGCTCTCAATCCACGTAAAAAGAGGACGGGGGGGGGGGAGAAAATACAATAACATGGCTGCAGTTTTAACAAAAGATCTCCAGCAACGGCCCATCCAAGCCATCCAGACCCGCGTGCAGGCGTTGGCCTGTCCCAAAGCCCGTCCTGGTACTTCCCTTACCCTCCTCCGGGCGGTTTCCAGGCTTAGCCCGGCGACCAGGCCCCGTCCTTTGTTCTCCGCGGCTGAGCAGCTCGGCCGCCCAAACGGCGGCTGTTATATACTTCCCCCTTCCCACCCAAACCCGGCCCCGAACCGACAGCCTTCCCAGGTCGGTAGCAATGAAAGGGTGATAAATGTCTTAACAATAACGGAACCTAGCGCTCTCCTCTGGCAGGAGGACACGCGGATGGTGGGCTACGAGTCGTTGGGGGGGGGGCTGTGGGGAAAGGCGGGGGAGGAGACAAGAGGCACAGCGCAAACCCACGCGCGCTCCTCCTCACGAGGGCGACGTTCAGACAAAGGCGTCCCTCGCGCCACCTTCGCCGGAGAAGAGCGCGCCGGGTTCCGTCTGGGGTGGTGGTCGCCATTTTGTGTCTCAAAAACGAACGTGCAGCACCGGAGACAAGATGGCGGCCGTTTTAGGTAGCGGCCATTTTGCGCATCGGCAGCTTTTTTTTTTGGAGGCTCCTCTTCTCTTCAGCCTCCCCTTCGCTTTTTCCATCCACCTCCCCGCCCCACAGCGGCCACTGAAAACTCACACGGCAAAAAACCAAACGACGTCCTCACCAACCCCCTCACACACACACACACACACACACACGAGAGAGCGACAGTTGCTTCCCTCACCTTCCCTAGAGCCTGGTCAGCGTCCCCAGGACCGGCTGCGGCGCGAGCTGGGGGAGAGGCGAAAGAAGGGAGGGGGAGAGAGAGGGAGCCGGGGGTCGGGGCTGGGGTAGGGAAGGGGGGAGAACGTGAACGGCAGGACGGGTCTCTCCGAGTCACCACCAAGCCGACCGAGCCCTTTCCTTCGCCTCCTCCATAGAGACCTGACGAGCTCGTCCGCGGCTTCTAACGCGTACTGAGACAGCCCCACTAACTTTATTACACAGCGGCCGGCCAAGCCCTCCTCGAGATGCCGGCTTCCAATCGCCGCTAGAGACTTCGGCGGGGCAGCCAATCACGAGAGGGAAAAGGGGCGGGCACAGACTGGAAAGGAGCATGTGGGGGGGGAGGAGGAAAGCTTGGTTGACGGGCAGCACCGCCGCAGTGCAGCACCGCATTCACAAAGACGGGCACATCCCCTGGACTGCGTAGAAAGTGGTCAGACGGGGCAGGGCTGCGCAAATGGCGCAGCGGGTCAATTGGGAGAGTTTCAATGGCTTTCCCCCCCCCCCCCCTCGCCGCGTTTCCAAACCGGGAGGTTGGCCGCTCCCTGAGTTTTCAATAGCAGCAGTCTCCCTTTCTGTCTGAACGAAGGATTCATTTTGTTTCGCCTCGGGCACGTGGCCAGGGTTTGTTCCTCTGTCTGCTCCCATTCAAAGAGGAATGACCCGGAACGTGCTTTTCTAGCAAAACCACTCCTTAGCATTGTTTCGATCCCCCCCGGCTTAGATGGGCCAGCGGGCTATAATAGGCCTGTTCTGGTCTACTCTAGAGGAGTATTTTGAAAACTACAGTCGTCCGATGCTAATTCCCCCAAACAGGAGGGAACAGGGCTGGGAACGTTTTTAAGAAGCGCAGTGATTGTAGCCGTAACGATTTCAACGCTATTCTTCACACACGACTCTGCTTGTGGTTTATCTAAATTTATTTCAACAGATCGTGATGAAGAAAAACTTTAGAGAATGGAACAGCTCGAAACTGGGCTAACATATACCAAACAATGCATTATTATTATTATTATTATTATTATTATTATTATTATTATTATTATTATTATTATTATTATTATTATTATTATTATTATTATTATTACTACTACTACTACTACTACTACTACTACTACTACTACTACTACTACTACTACTACTACTACTATAATTTGAGCACTCACTTTGACTGAAGCTCACAGTTAAGGTGCTGGGAAAACACAGACTACAGCATCGTCTGCCATACAACAACACCGACCTTCCATGTTGAATAAATATTTGGGGAGGAAACCTTTTGATTTCAGATTATTTATTTCAACGAAGAAAGAAATTGTCGCCAGGATGAAAGACATTGTGCATTTGTACCTTTTTTCTGATAGTTTTGTTGTTGTTCAGTCGCACAGTCGATTCCGACCCTCTGCGACCCCATGGACCATTGCCTGCCAGGCACGCCTGTCCTCCACCATCCCCCTCAACTCGCTCAGCTCTGTCCCCATTGTCTCCACAATACCATCTAACCATCTCATTCTTGGCCGCCCTCTTTTTCTTTTGCCCTCCACCTTTCCCAGCATCAAGACCTTCTCAAGCGAATCCTCTCTTCTCATTTGATGTCCAAAGTACCTTAGCTTCATCTTTACAATTTGACTTTCTAAGGAGCATTCTGGGTTGATTTCTTCTAAGATTGACCTATTTGTTCTCTTTGCTGTCCAGGGAACTCTCAAAACTCTCCTCCAACACCACATCTCAAAGGCATCTATTCTTCCTGCGCTCAGCTTTCCTAATGGTCCAGCTCTCACAACCATACATTGCCACAGGGAATACCATTGCTTTGACAATACGAATTTTTGTTTTCAATATGATGTCTCTACTTTTCATTATGGTCCCCAGGTTTCTCATTGCTTGCCTCCCAAGAATAAAACGCCTTTTTATTTCATGGCTGCAGTCCCCATCTGAAGTGAGTTTTGATCCCAAGAAAGTAAAATCTGTCACTGCTTCTACTTCCCCATCTATTTTCCAGGGACTGATAGGGCCTGTTGCCATGATTTTTGTTTTCTTGATATTGAGTCTCAAGCCAGCTTTTTCACTTTCTTCTTTCAACCTAATCAGGAGCTTCTTTAGATCCTCCTCAGTTTCAGCCATTAGGGTGGTATCATCTGCATATCTCAAATTGTTGATGTTTTTCCCAGCAATTTTGATCCCGAATTGTGATTCCTCCATCGCTGCACTGCACATTATGTGCTCTGTGTATAAATTGAATAAGCAGGGTGACAAAATGCAGCCTTGTCTTACTCCTTTTCCTATTCCAAACCACTCCGTCATTCCGTATTTCTGATAGTTACTCCAACCTAAATTATAGTGGACTTGGTCGACGAAAACTCACAGTTAAATACAGGAGTTAGTCTTTAAGGGCTAGTCTTTATTTTTTGCTATTCTGTTTTATTTACTCTCAGATATGCTTGCACAGACTAACACGGGTACCACTTCAAACATTTCTAAAATACAGAGTACGCATTCAGTATAAATGGAACATATTTCAACACAGCCTTGTCTACAATAGTTACAATTAACCAATTATCACTTCCCAATCCTACTTGGGCAAAGTGAGTGATTTCACAACTCTGGGCACCCCCTAGAAGACATGCATTCAAACATTTACAATAGGTCATCAGGAAACTTCAGATGCAAAACAAGTTTCACCTACCATAATGTTGCCTAAAGTATTTTGGAGAAAATGTTCAGGTTCAAGAACTCACACACTATAAATAATAAATTAGGGGATGTGGTGGCTTAGTGGTTAAGAAGCTCGCCTTGTTAGCTGAAAGGCTGGCAGGTCAGCAGTTTGAGACCCAGATACTGCATGATGGATTGAGCACCTGACTGTCCCAGTTCTTGGGGTCATGAAAGGAGCCTCATTTGGGTGTTTCCTGAGCAGGGTTTCTTCCGTGAAAATCCTTTTAACCCAGAATAATTTCTGACATGAAATTATTAAATAATAATAAATTCCCTTTTTTGCTAATGGTCATGGAAAGTGGAAAGACAAGTTATGCTGTTATATATAGTTTAAAAACTAATGGCAATTCTTTGATGGTTGGAGACTGTTTTCAGAAGTGAGGATTGATGGTCTAGTTTGGCTGCATTTTCTAATTATTACCTTTACTTGGTAGCTTTGGAACAGGAGAAAAATAATTTGACAACTACAACAAAACAAACAAAAGTTGGTCACCACAGAAATGAGATGCCTAAGGAAGGCTTCTAGAGTGACTAGAAATGATAAAATCAGGAATGAGATTATAAAGGAAAGAATTGCACTACGTACAGAAAAAAACAAAAAAAGTGGTTTGCCCATGTGGAGAGAATGTCTTGCAATTACAAGAGGAGAAGGCCAAAGACAGGCAGACCCAGAGGAAAGTGGAGAGATAACATCAAAGAAACATTACAAAGAAGTGCCAGAACAAGAACAAGAGCTTTGCATCTCTCTTGACACCTGATGGAGTAAAAGAAGAAGCAAAGAAGAAGAATTAGAATGCAGCCCTCTAAGGAATGAGAATTCTACCATTTTGCAACTGGTTGCAAGAAGAAATTTGGAAGGACTCTGTGGGCACACTTTTTGCTTCTGATGAAGTTACTCTAAGGACTAATATTGTCTGTTCAAACAATGTCCCTTCTACCGCATGCTCAGTGTATATAGTAGTAAAGAACAGAGATTTGTGAGTCCCATTACCATTTCACCAGAAATAAATATGAAAGATTCCCACCTCTTAGGAAGGAATGGACGGTCTCTTGGTTACTTCCTTTACTTTTCTTCTCTAAAGAAAAGGTGATGTCTCTTGCAGCAGTCATCATTCTGACTGTTATATTCATACTGTCAACTAGTTTGGAATGCATGGTTACTTGCATTTTGAGCCTCTAGCTCAGGACTTAGAACATGGTTCACTTGGGTGTATTCAGATAACATTGCATTGATTTTTAGATTGCTAGAAATAAAATGTTTTGTCTATGATTCAGCACTGATGGGTCAAAGCCTACTCAAAAATTTTCTTATGTTTGGTCTGAATTTTGCACACTCTTCTTAAAACTTTTGGTTTCCAGCCTGTAATCAAACAATGCCTGCTAAAGCATAACAAAAATATACATGGATGAATTAGATGCAATATTTTTTCTTATTCTTTCTCCCTCCTTTAAAGAATTGATTAATGCACAATAAGCTAATCAGTGGCACACGTGCCAAGAATAGCACTTAAAGTGGCAGGTTCAACAAAAGTAGGAAAGCATGTATGGTAGAGTGAGGCATACATCTCTCAACATCTCTCAACATATCCTGCACTTTGTATTATCATATACTGTACAGTAAAACCTTGCATAAAGAGTGCCTCGCTTAGAGACTAACTCACTTAAAGAGCAGAATTTTCTCTGAATGGTTACCTCGCTTAACAACTAAAACCAACCAAACACTCGCTCAACAACTAAATCGGGGTTTGCAATGCCCCTGCCAGAAGTCACAATTGGTCATTTACAATGATGTTTCGCTTAAAGAGCAAACTCGCTTAAAGAGCAATCCCGTGGAACACATTATGTTCTTTAAGCGAGGTACAACTGTACTCTGAAGTTGTTTTGGGCCTTTTCTCCCAAGAAGGTTGGTCATTGGTGGATTAAAGAAGTCATGAGATATTTAGAGCACTGCATTATATTGGGTCAGAAGACTAGATTGTCTAGTTCAGTATCACCTACACTGCTTAGTAGCTCTCCAGATTTTCAAATGTGTTCAACACCCCCCCCCCCAATTCCATTGACAGATGCTGGAGGCTGAACATGGGACAGTCTGCGTACAAACTGAATGATCTCTTGTGTTGCCAACATATTAACTGTCCTGTTACAAGTTTGGGTATTGTAGATAATAGGTTACAAGTAATATAGTTACCTGTAACAAATTACTTGGTAACCAAGGTGTGAAAAAGTCACATTTTTAAAATAACATAATGTCTGGGCTATTGGTTTAGTGATTTCAAAGGGTAATTTTACCAGAAAGTTGTAGTTAACTTTGTAGTTGTTTCAAAGGGCTATTTTAACAAATTGTTTCATACAATCTTCTGATTAATTCTATGGCTTTTTAAAGGTAATGGAGAAAAATGCTGTAAGTGTTCTAAATTACAAATATTTTCTAAAGAAGTAGTCATATTAGCCTACCTCAATGTGTTGGCCATCAGTACCCCTCAATGTGCACTGAGGAAGACCTTATGTTAGCAAGAGGAAATGCTGTTTATGTAGCCTGATATTGGGCAGATGTCATCTAGTCCTTTTTAATTCTATTTTATTTTTAGATGTGTTAATTTTAGCTTTGTATGCTATTATATGCTGGTGGTGCATCTGACTTGAATAAACAAAGAAAAGTATGTTGGCAAAATTAAAAGGAAGAAGAAACTAAAGGGAAAAAAGAAGCGAAAAACTAAAATCTAACATTTCAAAAATGAATAGATTTATATCAGTCACCCTGAGTGATTCTTGCATCAAGGGAGTTTAGTGGATCAAAATTCACTTCTTCAGACACAAGGATACAATTTCTGTATTATCTTATATACAGTGTATATATGATAGGCTTTTACCAGGTAAAAAGAAATACAGTACATAGTAGGGATAGTAGGGTTCTTACTTGATCATGAAGCCTACTATCATGTGTATACACATATAATATAAATAAGAGGATATACTGTAATACCAAATTATTTTGATTTTTTCTCCTCCCCAACTTCCCCCTCTTTAAGAGTAATGAGAATTGTTTTGAATTTTTAAAAAATAATTTTCTATTCTGTGTCACCTCTTGACTATACAGTATTCCTATACTGTATACTGTACAGTATGTATGTTATGTACCATTTCTGCAATTCAGATGGATGATAAAAAGTTCAGGACTTTGCAAAATGATTCCACATGATGACATCACTGCTGTTTGCCTTTAAAATGTTGTACAAGCACCACTGATTTAATTCAAACTTAATTGTAGAAAATATATTGTACCATGTGATAGACTATCTTTAAAAAAAAAAAGGCAAATACAGTATGCTGCAGAATCCCAACAAACCATCTACTTACTTGTAAAGACACTATACAGCCAAGATTGCTTCTACTTTTGTTCTAGGAAAGGTAAAAGTCAAATTTGCTTTAATTTGGAGTTTCTGTCTGCTGCAGTATTTGAGAAATATTTCACCAGTTACCCCCCTGCCCTTTATCCCCAAAAGTCTCTTGCTATTGCTGCTACCATTCCCTGGAGAAAGAGTGAAAAGGCAAAGAACAAGGTGAAACTGCCCCATGAGTGTGTCAATTTCACTTCTTGCCTTGACATGGCTGGGACTTTCTTTAAAGGTAAAGAACACCAAATACTGTAAAGAATGCCATTTATTCCCATTTCAGTGCAAAGCAAGATGTGGCTTCAACTGTCAAGAACCAAATCATTTTAAATGAAAGCACTATTTTCTATGTTTCACTGCTGCAATCTGCAGTTTTAAGAGCAAATCAACGGAGAAGAGTTTAGCAGAAAAACTGTACCAATTTCATCTCAGATTTGTCTTGAACCCATATCGTGGCCCATAGTACTTTATATTCCAAAACAGAGGTGTTAACTTTCAGAACGGAAAATATTGGAGAAGTGTCCCAAGCATAGTAAGGATTGGGGCTACATATCACCACCAATGTTCAGATTTAGTGAAAAAAGTAATGCTGTGCTCTCTCATGCTAGGAAAATACCACTGCATTTGTGACAAACACTCTAAATATATTACAAGCCTACACTTAAAAAAAAAGTCAGAATGACATATGGAAGGAGTGATAAGAAGGTTTCAGAACAATATTTGTCAGGCTAGCATTTAAGGGGCACTTTGCACCTACAGTATTTGATCTTTTTTCCTTAACAGATTTTCTCAGTTAAGGAAAAAGATGAAGGGAAATCAAGGAATGGCTACATTCATATACTGTATACTCCTTCACAAGTTTAGAGAATGAGATGTGGCAATGCCATTATAAAAACCTTGTCTGAAACTATCCATAGACATATAACAGGAATGCCATCAGGATATTTAGGATCGTTAGAAAAAAAGAGTGTGGAAACCAGACCTCTCTTTCCAACACAATATCTGGTCCTCAAATTAGATTCACCAGACATTATAATCCTAAATAAACTAGTTAAGGAGTAGGCCCCATTGAATTCACTTGACTAAACATGCTTAGATTTCAACTGAACACCACATATTGATATCTGAAAGACTGAAGTGCAGCTTAAAGCAGGAGGAAGCATAGTGCTGTATCCCAAGGGATCTCAAGGTGAATTACTCTATATCTTTAGTTGTGAATGATAACAGCAATCTGACAGTGATAGATGGAAGCTCATATGTTCAATCTGTGCCAACATTTGACAATACATGAGAACACTAGGGAATAAAAATGAGCGAGTCTTCCTTTATAAAAGCAACATAATTTGTTTCAGAACACTAAATGTTAAAGAATGAAAATATTGTCCTGACAATTGGCCAGGTCATCCTGCTATGGTAATAGAATAGACCATACTGCCAGCAATTCAATGCCGAGTGTCAGGCGACAGTTAAATAACCAGATATCCCTGAGGACTAAAGGCCTTGGGTGCCAAAGTCCACAGGGAAGGGTGATGGTCTCCAAATGGATTAAATCTCACTTGAATCCATTTTGATGGAGGTCAGCAGCTTCATTAATAATGGCCTGGGGCCGAGGAGGACTTTGTGTGCCAAAAGGGCTCTGGATCAGAAAGTGACTCGCCAAAGTGGATCTGTGGTACAGGGGTCATGCTGTGGTGAGGAAGGCAGATGAAAGTCCACTGGATTATAATCTCAGGACAGTCTTCATGGCTGATCGCCATGAGGATCGTCAATATTCTGATTCAGATACGGCAGAACAACAAGAAGAAGACAATTAGCAATACATTGCTAAGTCAAATTCTATATGCAAGAGAAAGCTATCAGTGGAATTAGCATTCAGGTTGATTACTGTAGATTTCTTTACTAGGAAGGTAAAGGTGACCCTTGCTTGAAAGCCAGTCATATCTGACTCTAGGGGTCAGTGCTAAAGCTAACCTCAAATATACTAGCGTAGGGTTTAGAGAGATGGATAGCTACATAACACTTTGTGAAGAAGGTGCATATATATGGCATGCTAAAAACTACCAAATATAGGCAAGAAGATAGAAATCCAAATAAAATAATCTGTCCTTAAACATTATGTTTATAAAAATAGTAGAAGTGCAGATAATAATAAAGCAAGTAATGGTAACCATGGGCCAAATTTGATTTCCTATCTTGACAAATTTCTAATCAAGATCACTTTCCTTTATCCTTCAAAGGCAGGGATGAGGAAAATGAAAGTTACACAGGAATCAGTGACATTCTGTGACAGCTATTAGTAACATTTATATTGTTATAGGCTTCCTGGCAGGTTTCTTTCAGAATAAGACTTAATGGGGTTGATTTAAGGTAATCTCTGAACTGAGTTCTGTTCTTGACAAAAGTGTGTTTGTGACTAGGGGTTCTCAGATTTCATCATTTTCAAGATTCTATGTGCCTATAGAAGCTAATGGTTATATAGGTACTAGTGGTTTTTGACAGGACAATCCATAAGGTTTGGAATGGGGAAATTGATCCAGAAACAGGGGTGGGGAACATTCCCTCTCCCCAGGAAACAATCAAAAGGAAACAATCAAAACCTCAATTTGACTTTGTGGGGTTGACTAGAGCAGTGGTTTCCAATGTAGGGCCCATGCCCCATGGGGGACTTCAATTCCCAGAATCCTAAATCAGTACATTGGCTGATCACTGCTTCAGGGGAATTGACTTAGGCTCCTGGGAATTGAAGTCCAAAGACCAAAGGTTGGGAAACACTGGACTCGAGGGTGAGGAAAATGCAGATTAACTTGCACTATCTTGATGTGAAGTCACACCAGGGAATTTGGCTCTCTTCAGGTACACAGAAAAAGCCTCCTTGATGAGTGTGGTATTTTTGAACCACAATCGGGTGTATCCTGGTAACAGCAACCTTGCGTTGTGTTGTCGGCTAATCTTACTCACATTAGGTTGGGTGAAAGGAACTGCAGGATGAACTCACCAAAAGATGCCTTCATTTTGGCAGTTTCACGTCTGCTCTGGACATTGAAGAAGAAGTTTGGTCACACTGGCAAAAGAGCAAAGCCTACTAACTGCAGTTCTATTGAAGCACCTGTAGATGGCGTGTTTCAAAGGCACTGTCAAAACAAGGTTTTTCCTGTCTTAACGAGACAAGAAACCAAGATCATGGCAACAGGCCCTATCAGTCCCTAGAAAATAGATGGGGAAGAAGTAGAAGCAGTGACAGATTTTACTTTCCTGGGATCAAAACTCACTGCAGATGGTGATTGCAGCCATGAAATAAAAAGGCGACTGATCCTTGGGAGGCAAGCAATGAGAAACCTGGGGAGCATAGTGAAAAGTAGAGACATCACATTGCAAACAAAGATTCGCATAGTCAAAGCAATGGTATTCCCTGTGGCAATGTATGGTTGTGAGAGCTGGACCATTAGGAAAGCTGAGCGCAGAAAAATAGACGCCTTTGAGATGTGGTGTTGGAGAAGGGTTTTGAGAGTCCCCTGGACAGCGAGGAGAACAAATAGGTCGATCTTGGAAGAAATCAACCCTGACTGCTTCTTAGAAGGTCAAATAGTAAAGATGAAGCTAAAGTACTTTGGACATCAAATGAGAAGAGAGGATTCACTTGAGAAAGCCTTGATGCTTGGAAGGGTTGAGGGCAAAAGAAGAAGGGGACGGCCCAAGATGAGATGGCTAGATGGTATTGTAGAGATAATGGGCAAAGAGCTGGGCGAGTTGAGGGGGATGGTGGAGGATAGGAGTGCCTGGAGGACAGTGGTCCATGGGGTCGCAGAGGGTCGGAATCGACTGTGCGACTGAACAACAACAACAAAATGAGACTGCAGCTGTGGTATATGGCCAAAAACCATCAAATTTGCTTCACTTATAAAAAGGTGAATTTGAAGTATTTTTATTGACCACATAACACAAAAATCAGTCTGGCCCATTTTGCTCCCAAAGCAGCTTTTTTCCTTTGCTACTAGGGGGCTTCTACTTTTTCCAAGCCAGAACAATTTGAATGGGTTTTTCCTCATATGGTTAGTTTTGATCCATTCTGGTAAAGATGGGGGCATGTCTGTAGGTGGTGTTTCAGAGACTAGCCAGTTGAGTGTGATGTTTAGGACTGGGGAAAAACACACACTCTCTCTCTCTCTTTCCTGTTCTCTGGTCATTTTAATTTAAAAATATTCTTGTAGGAGATTAGCACTAGATTATATTATCACTTTATTGCTCTGGCATTATTAATAAAAAGATCAGCAGAGGTGGGAGCAGAGGAAGAAAGAAGAGAAGTGGAAGTGTAGGCTAGAATGTGATTTGCATCATATCCAGTATGAATGGTGAATTCCTGTTTGAGCTGGCCTTCTGTTCAATCTATAGCCCCTATGTGAGCACTGACTGTGATTTCAAATGTAATACAGTTTGTGAATCAAATTGCAACAAAGCCAATGTAGTCAAACCCTCATGACTCTGTTTCCTCATCTTATTGGTGGCAGAGCTTGATAAACTATAAAGAAATAAGAAAAAGAACTCAGCTTAGCCAGAAAAAGTTGTAATTTTTTAAAAAAAGTATCTTGGGAAATAGGCTTAATGGAGAGAAGTGAACACTGGTACTGCAGGTGTGTGTGCGTGTGCGAATCCTCCCTTGTGAGGTAAGAAGTTGATAGGGAAGGTGCTTTTCCAAAGCACTGCTTTGTGTATGTGTGTGTGCATATGAGCAGTTAATATTTCCTTTTTGCATTGATCCAAAGAGATCACACACTTTGTACTGAAGTGAAAGGATCCAACTTTTTAAAAAGTAGCAGGTCTGTGGAAGGGAAGATAAACTACAGATTGAGGATAGGCATGGGACTCTGGGCTGATCTGCATCGCCCATTGTTTTGTGGAATCAACTAGAAAAAAAAGTGGATCATCCTATTCTTACCTTCAGTATCTCCCCCCCTCCCCCCCGAGTCAGGTTCTGAAACAGGACTCAGTTTAAGGTTCTATAAACTTTGTAGGGACTATCTCTTTCTGGGGATTTACACTGAGATCAATGACAGCTGCTGCCCATTTTGGCTGATGTCGTTAAATGTGTGGCACATACAGCAAAGCCAAGGACAACCAGCAGAGCCTGGATAAAAATTAATATACACACATACTGGTAGGGAAGCAACAATTTATATGTACTGTACATATACCCAGATGGGAACACAGACTGAGCCTTGATCCTTCAGTTTTGGTAAAAAACAGATTGTTTAGGGTGCCTTGAGCCTAAAGTGGGGACCACCTTATTTGATCTAATGGGTGAACTACCACAGTGTGAGATGATGGATTTCACTATGTGCTGTAGCATTCTATTTAATACAACCACATATACTCATCTGTTTTGTTACTATTTTACTTATGCCTGTATTGTTTGATGTTTTACTGTATTTATTATGAGCTGCGTGGAATAGTATTGAGCACTAATTATTGAAAAAATAATAATAAATACCAACCAACACCCCACCCCCAATCAACTATTATAGTACAGCATATATCATAAGACTCCAGTTACATCCTTGCAAACCAATGGAGCTCTGGTATTTGCTATAATTGTAGATGTTCTTACTACTCAAGGGAATGAGAGGAACCAAACAACACTGACTTTTGGTATTTTATTTTGCAAGCTGTCTTGAATACTATTTTAAGGGAAATGAAGCATATGCTTTTCCCTACAGCTATCATGCAACATGAGCAATGTGGGATGGAAGGCAGACCACCTTCACAAGTCACAGGTTACCTCTTGCCCCTTTCTTCAAAATGGCTTGTCAAGATCTACTTGCTGATCAGTAACATGTTTCTATAGAAACTGGTGAAACTTGGGAGTTCTACAAAATGTCTTACTAAAGGAAGCATAAAAAAAGGAGCAGAGAGAAAGCAAGGAGAAAATGCTGGTCAATGTCATACATTAAGGATATGCATGTATTTCACAGGCTGATATTTATTGTGATGAGGGTTCTAATTGTGTTCTAGAGTGATAGACTATAGTTATGCCTGCTTTTCATTCATTTACAGTTGTAATGCTAATAAAAAAATAACAATTTATCACTTTTAAAGAATATCAGTTTGCTTTGTTGCCAGCAGTAGTTTGATTTAACTACAAAAACTTCATTTTCCTAAAGGACACATGTGCTGAAATAAATGAGATGTGAGAAAGAATTTTATCAATATAAGCTACCTTTATATGACCAAGCAAATCAGTTATTTAACATCTCGCTGTGTTTACACAATGTTAAGCAGCTAGAATGGCTTTGTGGTGTTGTTCAGTCACACAGTTGAGTCTGACCCTTTGTGACCCCATGGACCACTGGACACCAGGCACCCCTGTCCTCTATCTGTCCTCTATCATCCTCCATAGTTTGCTCAGATCTATACCCACCACCTCATTGATGCCATCTAGCCATCTCATCCTCTGCCACACCTTCTCCTTTTGCCTTTTGATCTTTCCTAACATCAGGACATTCTCCAGTGAGTCCTCTCTTCTCACTTGATGGCCAAAGTACTTGAGCTTCAGCTTCAGTATTTGTCCTTCCAAGGAGCAGTCAGGGTTGATTTCCTTTAGGATTGACTGATTTGATCTCCTTGCAGTCCAGGGGGCTCTCAAGAGTCTTCTCCAGCACCACAGTTCAAAGGTGTCTATTCTTCTGCATTCAGCTTTCCTTATGGTCCAGCTCTCACAGTCATACATTACTACTGGGAATACCACTGCTTTAACTATGCGAATTTTTGTTGGCAGGGTGATGTCTCTACTTTTTATTATGCTGTCTAGGTTTGCAATAGCTTTCCTCCCAAGAAATAAGTGTCTTTTTATTTCATGACTGCAGTCACCATCTGCAGTGATCTTAGATCCCAAAAAGGTAAAGTCTGACACTGCTTCCATTTCCTCCCTTTCTATTTGCCAGGGAGTGGTGGGGCTGGATGCCATGATTTTGGGGTTTTTTAAATGTTGAATTTCAGGCCAGCTTTTGCACTCTCCTCTTTCACCCTCACTAAGAGGCTCTTTAGGTCTTCTTCACTTTCTGCCATTAGAGTAGTGTCATCTGCATATCTAAGGTTGTTGATATTTCTCCCAGCAATCTTAATCTCAGCCTGTGCTTCATCCAACCCTGCATTACACATAATGTACTCTGCAAATAAGTTAAATAAACAGGGTGACAATATACAGCCTTGGCGTACTCCTTTTCCTATTCTAAACCAATCAGTTGTTCTGTATCCTGCACTGTACAGCAAAACCTCGAATAATGTTAAAACCTGGTTCCACAAGTCTTGGTGTTATCCGATTTTTAGTGTTATCCGATGCATGTTAAACTTAAAATCCTATGGGATCCATAGAGATACATTGTAACCACACAGGCTTTAGCGGTTGTTATCCGATGCATCCCATAGGCTCTTAATGTTATCCGATGCAATTCTTCCCCCCAGATTGCTTAATGTTATGCGATTTTAGTGTTATTCGATACTAATGTTATCTGAGGTATTACTGTATATTCATAAGGGATGTTATCTAGATCATACCTGAGTGGCCTAATTGTTTTCCCTACTGCCTTCATTCTAAGCCTGAATTTGACAATCAGTAGTTCACGATCTGAGCCACAGTCCACTCTAGGTCTCATCTTTGCTGACTGTATAGAACAAGGGTTCTCAACTTTTATGCACCACAGGCTGGACCATGCTCCCTCAGACAGCTGAGTGGGCCGGACTTATGGTTTCCCCCTGCCATAAACAATGCCGTAAACTGCTGCAGGTGCATTTGCACTTGTGCAGGCATGTCTATGGCTGTTGTCCACTTCTGCTTCCGGGGTTGTCACTGAAGGCCGGATGATTTGCCGCTGTGGGTCGGGCAGAGGTCATGGGCCATAGGTTGTGAACCCCTGATACAGACCTTCTCCATCTTTAACTGAAGAGTACATAATTGATCCAATCTTGGTGTTGGCCATTTGGTGATGTCCATGTGTAGAGTCACCTTTTAGGTTGTTGGAAGAAGGTCTTTGCTATGACCAGTGCATTCTCTTGGCAGAACTCTATTAGCCTTTGCCCTGCTTCATTTTGTACTCCAAAGCCAAACTTGCCTGTTATTCCAGTTACCTTTTGACTTCTTGCTTTGGCATTCCAATCTCCTATGATGATAAGGACATCATTTTTGGTGTCTGTTTTAGAAGGTGTTGTAGGTCTTCATAGAACTGGTATATTACACCTCTTCTGCATCTCTGGTTGGGGCATAAACTTTGATTACATGTGATGTTGAATGGTTTGCTTTGAATTTGGACTGAGATAGGACAGAATGGCTTAGCAGGACTTTTAAAACCACCAATATTTTTTCCTTCCAGATGGTGATGATTATTAATATTCTTAAAGATTTACCAACTTGATCAGCACACTTGTTTCCACTTTGAAATTGGCAGTTCTCAGTACCTTCCCCACTTTTCTATCCCAGCTCTGTACTGTCAAATAGCACATTTCAAAAGACCTGAGAACAATAGAATTGTAGTTTTAATCCCTTGTTTACCAGTATACACATAAGCAAATACTGTAGTAAGATGAGTAGCTTTTCTCTTGGTTGTGCTTTTTTTTATTTTTTAGCTTTAACTATTTCTGTCAAGTGGAAATAAAGAAGGTGAAATGCATCTGATATTACTAGGAAAATTGCTGAGCTTCTTATTGTCTCACATGTGGTGATACGGAACAATGATGTTATATTACATATTTAAAATGTTTATACCCTGCCTTTCTCCTCAAGACAGTATTGTAGTGTGGGATTCAGCTGCCAGAGGCGTAAGCCAAATTTGCCGCCCCCTGGGCAGGGCCTAGGATGCTGGTGCCCACTCCCGCTAGGGCTTCTGGGAATTGTAGTCCAAGAACACCCATATGGCCAAAAAGTGCCGCCCAGGGTGGGCTGCCCCATGGGCCCCCCACACTAAGCTACTGCCTCAAGAGGACCCAAAGTTTCTTACAATATTCAAACAAACAGTTTAGAAATGGGTGGGGGTGGAGAACAAAACAACCATCAGCTTTTGTCTTAGGCAACCAGTTACTGAGAAAAAGTCTACCTGAAGTGAAAGATCTTCGCCTGCCTGCAGAAAGACAACTAAGAGGGGCCCACCCTGACTGCAGGGTTTTCATAGTTTTGGAGCAGCAACAGAGAAGACCCTCTCTCATGTCTCCACCAACCATACCTGTGCAGGTGGCAGGTAAAAGAAAAAAACCTTTCCTTATGATTTTTATGCCAAAGTATGCTAATAGAGATGCAGTCTTTCAGATAAGAATGAAGCCAGACAATGAATGGATGGATCAATTGATCGATTGATGATCAACCAATTTCTATTTTTTTTAGTCTGCTCATCTCCCCAAAAGGGATTCACGGAATCTCAGTTATGAACTATTAAAACCACAATAAATTAGGCATGGTTTTTCAAACAGCTTGGACTCATGCTGTATGTGGTTTTATAGATCATAGTTAACATTTTGAATTGGGGCTAGAAACTGTTTATTAGCCAGTGAAGCCACTGTAATGAGTCAGTTATATGATTCCTGTAACTGGCCCCATTCAGTAGTTTTGCTGCAGTGTTTTGAAACAAGTGAAGTTTCTGAATAATCTTCAAAGACAGCCCCATGCAGAGAGTGTTACAGTAACCCAAGTGGGATTTAACTAAGATATGTGTCACCATAGATGAGTCAGACATTCCTAGGAGTGAATGCAGCTGGTATAGTAGCTTTTGCTATGCAAATGTGCTTCTTCCCAGTACCTAAACCTGAGTATCCAGAATTATGGGTAAATCAGGAGCACACCTAAGCTGCTGACCAGAATATTCAGGGGAAATATAACCCAACTGGCACAGTTTAACCCTCCTATTTCCCAATCTGCCTTTTTATTGAGAAGGGATACCTTTATTTTATGTGGATTGAGCTTCCCTTGAGACTCAATATAAAGATAACCAAGATCATGGCAACAGACCCTACCAGTCCCTGGAAAATAGATGGGGAAGAAGTAGAAGCAGTGACAGATTTTACTTTCTTAGGATCAAAGCTCACTGCAGATGATGATTGCAGCCATGAAATAAAAATGTGACTGATTCTTGGGAGACAAGTGATGGGAAACCTGGGGAACATAGTTAAAAGTAGAGACATCACATTGTAAACAAAAATTCGTATAGTCAAAGCAATGGTATTTCTGGTGGCAATGTATGGTTGTGAGAGCTGGACCATTAGGAAAGCTGAGCGCAGAAGAATAGATGCCTTTGAGATGTGGTGTTGGAGGAGAGTTTTGAGAGTCTCCTGGACAGCGAGGAGAACAAATAGGTCAATCTTAGAAGAAATCAACCCTGACTGCTCCTTAGAAGGCCAAATAGTAAAGATGAAGCTAAAGTACTTTGGACATCAAATGAGAAGAGAGGATTTTATAACTTGGAAATGTTTAATTTCTTTTAGCTTAACTTTTAATATTGTATTAACTCACATTTTTAACTGTTAATAGGGTACTGTATATTGATTTGTGGTCTTCAGCTATGTATTTTTTAAATTTGTTTATGTAAGCCGCCCACAGTTGGGTTTTTACCCGATTGGGGCAGGATAGCAAGTTGAAGAAATAAATAAATAAAATTCACTTGAGAAAGCCTTGATGCTGGGAAGGGTGGAGGGCAAAAGAAGAAGGGGGTGGTAAAAAATGAGATGGCTAGGTGGTATTGTAGAGACAATGGGCACAGAACTGAGCAAGTTAAGGAGGATGGTGGAGGACAGAAGTGCCTGGCGGACAGTGGTCCAAAGGGTCGCAAAGGGTCGGAATCGACTGTGCAACTGAACAACAACAAAATTCCTCCCATTATTGATATCAGACACTGGTCTAGGTTCAAACCAGCTTCCTTGGAATTTAAATATGAAGGGGAGATAGAATTTGGTATCATAAGCATACGGGTGGCACTGAACCCCAAAAGTTTGGATAACCTTTTCACTTTTTTTCAGGCACATGTTAAGTATGCAGAAAGTGAGCAACATTAAAAGATGGTTTTAGTTTCTAAAAACATACAGTGCTGACAGTTAAATACATTGGTCAAAATCCCATTAAAAATGGCATGCATTGAGTGTAATTGCAGAGAGGGGGTTGTTTGTGTGTGTGTGTGCATGTGTGTCTTGTGCACTATTCTTTGTGTGATCAATTACATCACACTTTGGTGATCAGCGAGTAACTAGTAGTTGAATGAAGAAAAGGGGAGAAATCCTTGCACAATTGCCCCTATTTGATTGCGTAGGCAAATAAGATTCTTTTCATTTCTGGGATTTATACTGATTTGAGAGTTCAACAGTTTAATCAGGGAGCTACAATTTCTCTGGATTCTAATCTTGGTATGTTCTAATGAGACTAGGCTGTATTTGCAGCATGCTTAGAGACCATTTCCTTTCCTTTTTCCTCACCACTGAATCACCTGTTATGGATCTGGGATTAATAGCAATAGCAATTAAACTTCTATTGTTGTTCTTAGTGTACTGTCTAGGCGGTTTATAGGTAATTAGCATTTTGCCCTAAACATGCTAGGTACTCATTTTACTGACCTTGGAAGGGTGGAAGGCTGGGACAACCTGGATTCCTATCAGGATTGAACTCACAACGTTTTTGCTGCAGTACAGCAGTTTAACTACTGCACAACCAGTTTATTATTTATTCTAGAAAATTCCTCTTCATGGGAATATAACCATAGTCTTTGCAAGATGAAGGTTTGACTTGCAGGCATCTTTGTAAAACTAGTCAGGTTAATCCAATTAGTATAAATGGTTCTAAAAGGCAGTCTTTGAGATTGGTAAATAAGATCTGAGCAGTTTGTAGAAGCATTTTCCACAAGCATTTCCCGCTCCCAGGGAATGTGATAAAGAGCATGATGGCATATAGCAAACTAGAGTTCCTCCCCCTCCATCTTATATTAGCTGAGTGTGGTGTGGAATCTGCCGCAAATCACCTGATTCTGCCGGGAAGAGCAAAGTCTGAGATGGAGTTGCAATGTACCCCCTGATGTCTGGCATTATTACCCTGGTTGTGTTGGGGAAACACAGTATTGAAGCAGCCCTCATGTCTCTGGTAAAAATAGCCTTCAAAGACTTCTAGAGTAGTCAGGGTTTTTTATAACCTACAGGCAGTGGTGGGCTCCAAAAAATTTTATTACCACACTGTGGGTGTGGCCTACTTTGTGGGCATGGCCTATTTTGTGGGTGTGGCCTGTTCCAGTGACAGTGAACCGTGGCACTCCAGGTGTTCTTGGACTTCAATTACCAGAAGCCCAAGGCAGCACTTCTGCTAATCAGGGTTTCTGGGAATTGAAATTCAAGAACATCTGGAGTGCCTAGGTACACCATCACTGGCATACTCTGTGGGTGTGGCCATGTGACTGGGTGGGCGATCTAGTCATGCCTGCCCAGTGGTAGGATTCAATTTTTGTACTACCTACTCTGTGGGAGTGGTATGGTAGGTGTGGCCAGGGGGGAGCCCTGCATTGCACCCGAATTAGGACTACAGTATCGTATATACTCAAGCATAAGCCGGTTAACTCTGCAGTGTGTTGTATTTTGATAAATTATGAAATGCAGATATTCATCAGAATAGCCTAGGGGTGGCGAGCCTAGAAGGGGGTTGGTGAGTTTGGCCCGGGCATGGTATGCCAGTGCCTTAGCTATTGATGTTAACATTTGGGTTCAGCAATGACAGGTTAGTTTTCATGACTATTTGGGTCCTCACCACCAATCTCTGCTTGTTAGGGTTGAACTACAGATTATGAGAGAAGCATAGAAAGCTACTATTGATGTCACTCCCCCTGGTAATAGCTAATGCAGCACAATATTTCAATGTGATAGTATCAGGATGAGGTAATACATTGTATGATGATGTCATTTATGTTACATCTGTCCTCTGAAAGAAGAAGAAGGAAAGAAACAGAGAGCTTTTCCTGTGAGTCTTAACCTTTAAATGCAGGTGTTATGAAATCTGTTGGCTTCTTCTCCTACATAAGAAACTTCACAATTATTCTGTACTATATTTATTAGGGCTGTGTTTTTCCATTCTGTCTTGGAAATGGTTACCTAGATACATAATGTGTTTATACTCTTAAAACATTTCAGCAAGTGCATAATCTTATTTTGATTCTTTTTAAACAGAATATAATAATAATAGAATGGGGGAATGGAGCTAACTGCTATCATAATGCAGTGCCCAAGCTTCATTATTGGCTCATTACACAAACAACAAGCTGTTGGCATCTCATTACTAATATTGCAAAACATTATACAGTAGATACTCTTTTTTATACAAACAGCAAAATAGGAACATTCTCACTGCTTTAGCTCTATTAACAAACAGTAAGAGGGCAATCATTAGGTAACTGAAATAAAGAAAATAGGAGTTCAAGTTATACTTGACAGATTTATCAGTTTTTCTGGGAAAAAATTGTTTTGTTTAATTTCTTCCCCATTTCAAACATATTGTCAATACATTTGCTGAAAGAGATGTAGGCAAAGGATTATTTTGGAGTTGAATGTGCCTCTTCAAGGCTGTTTTTTTTTTTTTTTGTAAAACCATGGATATCCCTCCTCCACAAAACAACAACAGTGGATGCAGTAAGATCACACAAACTGACTATAAAGGACACCATAACTGAGTTTCAGCAATGTTTCATTGGAATCTGTGCAAGAATTATGGAATACCATCTCTAAAGTACTGGGGGGACAGACGGACGAATACAAACCTGAAAAGGTGGTTGAGAATGAGAAAAAGACGGTTAAGACCTTGTGGGACCTTAAGATCCAAACCCATAAGAAGCTTGAATGCAGCACTTTAGACATTACTGTGGTTGAGACAAATTGATGTGGTGATCCCAAGTCACAGTCACGTGGAAGAAAAAGAGATGGAAAATATAATGAGATACAGTATCAGGATTTAAGAATTGAACTGAAGCAAAGCATCTCTGGGAGAAAAGAGCAGTGGTACCAGTAGTGATAGGAGCACTGGGAGCAATCCCAAAATGGTCGAAAAAACATCTGAGTGAGATCGGCATTGATAAGATCATGAAAGAACAGTTGCAAAGAGTAGCTTTACTAGGTTCCACCTACATTATCAGGCAACATCTCACTGACTCTTAGGTCCACTGGCAACTTGTAGACCGAGCAGTCTGATCATGACTTCTTATGGAGTCATAGCCTCTTATTTCCCCCAGTTCAAATGTGCCCTCTAAAGTTAATACCTTTCAGTATGTGGTCATTATCTGACTCGTTTCTTTTAGGGGGAAAGACTAAAAGGATTATTTGGATAGACTCAGATGTGGCTTCAGACCCAAATATGGGATGAAACCTTTTCCGGTTGCCCTGATGGATGAGCTATATTGCACGAGGAAAGTGTGACACTTTAATTCTTTGTGCTATTTTGCAGTGTTTCATTCCATTGACCTTTTTATACCATTGTGTGGCCTGGATAGGCATACACCAAGCAGTTCTGCAATAGCTCCAATCATTATTGAAAATGGCATTGCTGCAGTGGTGGGCAGCAACAGGTTTGCCCCCCCCCCCGGGAGGGTGTTAGTAAAATTGGGGGGCCTCTGGGCAGGGTGGTGATAAAATTGGGTGGCCTTCGGGCGGGGGGGGGGAGAGAAAGTGAAATTGGGTGGCCACGCCTACCTCCCTGCCCTGCCCCACCAGGTTTTGTCCCTGCAAGTGGTTCAAGGTCTCTCTTGCTCAAAAGCTGGTCATATCTGACTCTAGGGTGCAGCGCTCATCTCCATTTACAGCCAAAGAGCCAGTGCTGCCTGTGTTTGCAGATGTATACATGGCCCTATGGCAGGCATGACTAGATCGCCCATGACATAGGCTCTGCCCATGATGTTGTCTCCATCCACAACACAGGCTCCACCCACAGTGTGGTAGTGAATTTTTTTGCTGCCCACCACTGCATTGGTGTCAGGGAAGGAGGCAACTTTAACTCCTGGCTTTTGACATATGCTTCCCTCCTGTCCCTTGTGTGTTTCAGTCTTAGCAGTGGGGAAGTGGGATGACTTGCCAAGTCAGCGGTGCCATGTTTTCTAAGCTTTTAGAACCAAAACCTAAGAGCTGGGTGTGGGGTGGGGTTTCCTTGTGGCACTACAGCGATAGGTCTGTATGCTTTCACAGAAAGGGACAGCAGGCAAGATTCAGGAATTGGGGTTGATTTTTTTCTGGGGCATCTCACTGCGAAAATGAGGATAAGGGAAATCCACAGAAGCAAGTGGAGTATCTGAGTGAAACCTGATTCAACAGCTCCTGGCAGCTATCCATGCCACTACCTGTGCGTTAGATCTGTGCCGTGCCTGGCTTATTAAATCTACCAGGACGGTGACAGGTGGTTGGATCGAAGCAATTATCAGTTCTTCATTGCGGGAGGGATATTTTCCAGCACCTCTAAAATATGCTCTGGTGCACCCCCTCCTGAAGAAGCCATCCCTCATCCCAGCAATAATGGCAAACTTTTGGCCTGTATCCAACCTGCCCTTTTTGGGTAAGGTGTTGGAGAAGGCAGAGGCATAGCGGTTAAAGGAGATCCTGGATGAAATGGATTATTCCAGTCAGGATTCAGGCCCGGATATGGTATGGAAACTGCATTGGTCAGACTGGTGGATGATCTCTGGAGAGAGCAGGATGGTGGACATCCATCTGTTCTGGCTCTTCTTGACCTCTCAGCGGCTTTTGATACCGTCGACCACAGTATCCTTCTGGAAAAGCTCCGAGGACTGGGGATCCAGGGCACTGTGTGGTCCTGGTTATCCTCATTTCTGAGGGGCTGGACCCAATCGGTGTGGTTGGAGGGTGAGGTGTCCGGCCCTAGGCTGCTCCAATATGGGGTACCTCAGTGCTCAGTGCTCTCACCTCTCCTATTTAACATCTACATGAAACCGCTGGGTGAGATCATACGTTCCCACGGGGTGAGCTATCATCAATATACATGTGATACCCAGTTGTATATCTCGGCCCGTGGGGACCCTTGCGATGCAGTGGAAGTCTTTTCCAGGTGCCTGGAGGCTGTTAGGGTCTGGATGGGGGACAACGGGCTACAACTGAATCCTGGCAAGACTGAGTGGCTGTGGGCCAGGGGTCCTGCGTTATCTTGGGAGCTACCATCTTTGGTTCTGGATGGGGCAATTTTGCCCCAAACAGACCCAGTGCGTAATCTGGGGGTCCTCCTGGACTCTCAACTCCTGCTCGAAGAACAGGTGGCAGTCATGACTAGGAGGGCTTTTGAGCGACTCCGTGTTGTGTGCAAGTTATGACCGCTCCTAGATCCAGACTCCTTGCTCATGATCACACATGCTTTGGTCACCTCCAGACTTGATTATTGTAATGCGCTCTACATGGGGCTGCCCTTGGAGACCATTCGGAAGCTCCAACTGGTCCAGATTGTGGCTGCTCGAGTTGTGATGGTGTGCGGGCATTATGCTTGTGCCTCACCACTTCTCCAAGAGCTGCACTGGCTTCTGGTATGCCTCTGGGTGCAATTCAAGGTGCTGGTTTTTACCTTTAAAGCCCTACATGGTAGTGGGCCAGGATACTTAAGAGACCACATCACCCCAAGAACATCTGTCCGTACCACCAGAGCGGACTGGAGGGGCTCTCTGGTCGTACCATCACTAGAGATGCTCATCTCTCTAGCACAAGAAGGAGGGTCTTCTCTGTGTCTGCTCTGGCCCTATGGAACCTCCTGCCAAGTGAGTTGCATCTCCAGATGGAGCTGCTGCCCTTCAGAATGGGGGTGAAGACCTGGCTGGCCGGGCATGTGTGGGGTGTGGGCCAGGCGGCCAGCTCGGTCGGCTGGCTCCTGCGAATAACCCCAACTCTCTCCCTGTTCCTGTTGTTTTTAACCTTTTAACCTTTTAAATCTTTAAACTTTTAATCTTTAAAATCTTTGTTGGATATAATGTGTTTGAACTGTTTTTAAAAAACTGTAATCCACCCTGAGTCTTTGGAGAAGGGTGGGGTATAAATGAATAGTAATAATAATAATACAGCAAACCAGAGTCAGGGAGAAAAGCCTGTTTTGTTTGGACAGGCAGTGAAATAAGCCCAGCAGCCGCAGGAGTTGCTTTCTTTCTTACTAGAGGTCACATCCCACATGCCCTTACCTGTGGCACACATGAGACAAGGGGGAGTTTTTCCAGACCATACACTGCCATGGAGGCTTGTGGTAGGTGTACTAGTAGCTGTGGGATTTCTCCCTGCAGACTCACCACTGCTGTTGTTAGGGTTTGTGCATTAAGAAAGCTTAGGAGGAGTGATGGGATGTAGCAGGTTCTCACCAGTTTGCCAGAACTGGTAGTAACTTTTCCCAGTGTCCCGGAGAACCGGTAGCAGCTTTTGGGGGGAACCACCTTTGGGGCGTATCTTTTCACTCGTTCCCCCACTGTGCATGCACGCCAAGTACTTGGTGTGCATGCATGTCTACAGTGCTTGTCACGTATACACGGCCTCCTTGCTGTCCTCCCAAACAGGGAGGAGGAAGAGAACCTGCTAGCCTGAAGCTCCCTATAGCCTGCTCCCCAGGGTAAGTGACTCACCTTTGGATGTGGTGTGTCTGTGTGTATTTTATTGTGTATTTAATACTTTTACCTATATTGACGTATTACCACAGTTCCTAAAAAGGCCTGGCAGCTGGCAGGCCTGGCGGCCTGGTTTGGGGGTTTTAAGCAAAATCTTGGAGTTACCTCATCAATAAGCTACACCTATGCTGTTCCAGTTGCTGTTCCAAGTGGAGAACCCTTAAGGAGGTACAGCTGTTTTACATTTACATTAAGGCATATTATCCTAGAGAACTGGTACGATGACCATATCCATCTTGCAACATGGTGCTGCCCAGGCACTTATACTAACAGGTAAGTGATGGGTTTGTGTTTGGGGTGGGTGGGTGGGTGTATTTTAATGTAATATTTATTTACTTAATTTATTTATTTAATTTATTTATGGGTCTGTGTTGTGGGTGGGTGGGTGGGTGGGTGGTTTGAGGTGTGTGCGTGCGTGTGTGCTTATTTTTATTTTATTTTATTATTATTTTAATTTTTTTTTCTTTGGTCCCGCCCACGACATCATGACATCATGATGTTAGCTCCACCCACACTGTGATGACATCACGGTGGCGTAGTAAATTTTTTGACAACCCACCACTGCTTGGGAGTTGCAGTACTGGTGCTATCATCTCTGTTTTGCTCCAAAGTCCCCTATGAGACCAAGTGGACAACCCCCCCCTTCCCTTACCCCTGGCTTTTTGGTGAGCTGATGTTGTACAGGTCTATATTGTGTACATAACTAATCAGAGAGCAGAAGATGCTTTTTTGCAGCACCAGGAAGCCCTAGAGCCAAGTAGGAGCAGGTGAAGATGAATGGCTAAGCTTTATGGCCGCTACAAATACATTTTTTTAAAAAAAATCTATTTATTTATTTTATTTATTTATTGCATTTTTATACATTTGAGATATTTCCCACTTTGGGTGGTGCACATACAAATAACAAAATAACAAAATAAAAATAAAAAACAAAATAAAAACAAAACAATTGAATAAGTACATCCTAAAATAAAATAAGATAAAATAGCTGGCATCTGTGGGCATGGAGGGTCAACTGAATGGCTAGTTTATTGTTATCTGGCTGGCTAGTTTATTGTTAATCTTTCTCCAGCAATGCTCACCACGAGAACCCTAAGACTTTAGACCGTGGCATCAGATAAGGTAAGGACAACATATTACAACTCTGCAAGTATTTGAGGACTGTCTTACTCCATTCCTGTTGTTCCTGTTGTGACAGTGGCTCTACTGTAGAGCTCTATGGTATAGGCAGGAGGATATCAAAATAAATTATAGTCAATACAGGAAAGAGAATTCAGAAGATAAATCCAGTGTGCATTGCAGTTGATATAGGTTTGACATACAGGGTAGGAGGTTGTTAACAGAAAACCAGTTTTAGCTTAGGTAAGAGAACAAACCCTAATCACATATCATATCAACTGAAGTGAACATTACTGAAAATTCCTCCACATATCTAGATCTAGATTTATCTCTTTCCCAAGGTACAGTATTACTGTACAGTATTTGTGTATATCATCATCATCATCATCATCATCATCATCATCATCATCATCATCATCATCATCATCATCATCATCATCATCATCATCATCATCATCATCATCAACAACTGTGTGCTGTCAAGTTGATTTCACCTTTCCAGGGTTTTCTAGATAAAGAATACACAGAAGTGGTTGGCTATCCTTTTTTCTGGGGTTTCCTTAGGACTGTGCAGCTTGTCCCTTACCCTTCTGGGAGGGACAACAGAGACTCAAACTCCCAATGTCTGGTTCTGCAGCCAGAAACATACACCACTGAGCTATCCAGCCAGGTCATCGTGTGTATATGCAGTTAGGTGCAGGATATTGGAACAAGAATAACTTTTTTGACATGTAACCTGTGCATCCCCATTACAGTGAAGATGAAAGGAAACACTCAAGATGTGAGTGAAGCCAGAACTGTTAAGGAGTTTGACAAAAGTAGGACATTAACCATACCAGCTAAATGCCATGGGGCTGTGAGCCATGTAACTTGTTGTAAATCAACATAAATAATAGGGCACAACTATGGGGTAACTTTGTGGTTCCCAATTTGGGGCACATGCCCCATGGGGGGGGGCAATCTGAGAATGAGTTATTAACAGTTAATAGCCTTTTATTTATTTATTTTATTATTTATTTATTTAGATTTATATACCAAATAGGAGTTCACTTTTTGAATAATAAGAATGAAATATCACGGGGAGGGCGTCAGGATTTTAAAGATGCTTAGGAGGGGCATAGCCAAAAAAGGTTGGCAACCACCTCTGTAGTTGAATAAAAGCTATCACACTTATATACTGCTCCATAGGGCTCTGGGCAGTTCACAAGTTAATTAGTATTTTGCCCCAAACATACTGGGTACTGATTTTACCAATCTTGGAAGAATAACCCAGCAATAAAACTAAAACACAATAAAACTAAAACAGCAATAAAACTAAAACACAACAATAATGGGAGGTGTAGGTGTGGGGAAGAGTTCTTTTGGTGCTTCTTATAGGGCTGCCCTTAGTAGGCTGTTATTTCCTTTCCTTTCCATAATTTGCTGTAAAGGCACAGAATTTATCATTCATAATGTAATTTATGGTAACGAATGATAGGAGCTGCAGTCCAACAACATCTGGAGGGCCTCATGTCTCCTACCCTGGCTGTGATGAAATATATCCATGGTGCTCTGCTTACATCTGTTTCTGAAGTGTCAGGGTTGGCCAAGCAGGAATAGAAACATTATGGTGAGTGTGGTTTGGTCTGTGGGATAATTTCAGGCATGCTGTGCTGTTAATCCATACAGTAGCTGCCCTCTTGAACCTTACCCTTCACTTTACATTGTTCTGAAGTTTCCTGCATGGCTGATCTAATCTGAAGGATTTGGCAAATACCTTCTAGTTGTTTTCTGCTGGGTGAAAGTCTGTGTTAACTAAATATGGCCAGTTAGCTGCATCCTTTGAGTAGTTAAAGCTATATATAATGCTACAATTTTATAAAAAAATTTCTCCCGAGAATAGAATGTGTGGCTGTCTTCAGCCCTGGAACCTTTGTATAATTCAAGGGGTACTAATCAGCATCTGAAAAGTGCAAAGAACCTATAGCAGTAGGTATGACTCCTGCCATACAAATAAAATAAGGGGCAGATAATATCGATCATATTTCTCTATATACTGGTCAAAATCCTTATGAACTGTCTAATTCATAGAAGTGCTGATAACTACTGTACTATGGATTTGGAAATCCAGATTTCACACAGAAGTAAGCAGAAGTAGCACAGGACATTTTTCATTAAATGTTCCTGCTGGTCTAATTTCAGTTGTTTATTTTACCTTTTACATATTTTAGAGAAGTTTTCTCATTAAGATGGAAATAACATGATTTGGTTTGGGATTCTTGTAGTTTTGAGTGTCACAAATCTCTCAACAAAATGTCATATAATGTTACAAAATACCAGCTACAGTAATGCTGAACAACACAGGATCATACACCAATAACTGGATTTATGTAAAAATTCCACAAAAATCAAAATAATCTTACAACCTTTGTGTTCTTGATGAGAAACCAAGAGGGAAAAAAAATCCTCTTTTTTCCCCTTGCAGCAATATTTTCTTCTGTGAAACTTTGTAGGAAATCTCATGGGATTTCATGGATGTTTTATGGTCATTTTCCTCCAGGGGGAAAAAAAACTAATCTGTGCAGGATTCTTACAGGTCTTGCACTTAATGGCTTCTTTCTTGTGCAACATTCCCTGCAAAGGGCCTTGAGCTATACATAGTTTGTCTAGAAGAAGTGAAACAAGAAGAAGTGAAACAAGGTCATGCCAGGAGGAAAACTAAGATTGGAGCCTTGTTTTCATAAAGGAGCCAGGAAAATTCACTGGTGCAGGGGAAAGTCTCAGAAAGGAAACTTGACATCAAGAAAGTAAAAATAAAATAAAATCTGAGATTGAGATTTTTTAAAAAGTACTGACTACATCCCAAAACCAGAGCTGTAGATAGCAGGAGGAACAATAGGCTCAACCAGCAGCAATGATGGTCCTAAAATTGCAACAGATAGCTGAATGATGCATACACAGCCACATGGCAGTAGAAGCTGCTGTGTATGCACCATTGAGCAGATAGGGATCTCACTGAATTTACAGAAAGTATGTTTCCTGATCAAAAGTACAGTAACTGCATTCCCGCTTCAGTATTCTCAAAGAACTTGCAGGGTTGTTTGCTTTATTATGTACATGCAGACTGTACGCAATTTTTTTAATCATTCCTCAGCACCACATCTACTTGCTTCCTCTCCCTACACAAGCGTGGGACAAATGAGTTGGGAGATGAAGCAACACATGAACCCTTAAGCACTTTAAAAACTTTTCACAATAAATCTAACTAACACACCACAAGCAGCAAGATCCAGCCAGCCAGATCTTATTGGGTAGGAGAGGTTCAATATTAGTGTTAATCCATTAACAAAGAAGCAAAAAGCGAAAATCCTAGACACAGTGTTATGGAGATATTTTCTTTAAAAAAAAGGTTATCCTCCATATTTCTCGAAGAGTTAGTTTTAGATATAGGTGTCTTTTAAATAAGGTAGAGGAACTCTTAGCCCTCTGGTGATTGAAGGGGCCTATGTGAAAGTGGTTAAATCCATTGACAAGTGTCCCAGAGTCTTTCTCACCAATGGGTAAGGGATGGTGGTCCCTCAGTTAGCGGGAGTGTTAACTAAAATTGACACCTGTCCTCTATGAAAGGATCAATGCTAAGACAGCTGTAAATCAATAAAGCTGTGACCAATTTCTTCTCAAATAATTTGCAGCATCTTGGGTGTCTTATTTCACAGTGCAGCATTTGAACAGCTCACAAACCAAATCATACAAATAGAGCCTTTTTTTCATAGCTTGTCTTCCACGTTTTTCAAAGATCTAGTGTCAAAAATAACAAATTTTCAAATGAGATTAAGACTGGAACCAGCTTCATCCTGTCAAATACTGAGATCCAAAGCTGCTAGGCTGTCCTCCTCAAACCAAACCAAACCTCATAAAGATAACATTTTTCTGGAGTGTTTCCAAGTTTCCAAAGAATTATATCAAAGATACTGATTTCCAAAGGAGATCGATTGGACCCAGCTGGCCCTGTCAGTTGCTGAAATCCACATCTGTCAGTGGTAGCACTGATCTCTCTTCCATCGAAACAGAACAAGAGAGTTAAAAACCAAGCGGGGTAGACATTCTCAGGCCACACTTCACTGGTTATGTCATTACCTCTCATTGAAGATGTGCCTGTCAAAGTTACAGGAGGCATAGAAATATTTGACTGTACAAAGTAACCTGGACACACATGGCAAACAAAACCGAGACCAACTCTGCTTGACTGAACAAAAGGAACCATAAAGGTATACAGAAAGATTCCTTCTAACTGGTATCAACAAGGATGTGATGTGGACATTAAAGAAATAGCTAATACTATATCCAGGACCTGATCCTTTCAGTAGGGCAAAGGCTAATGTGGACAGGCTCTATGATTGCCGTGCCATTCTTCTTTCTTAGTAACCAACAGCTCCATAGATTGAATACAGTTCACTACTTCAGCATCAGTGATGGGATGTAACAGGTTCTCACCAGTTCGCCAGAACCGGTAGTAACTTTTTCCAGTGTCCCGGAGAACCAGTAGCAGCTTTGGGGGGGAACCACCTTCGGTTTAAAAGCTCTGGTTGATTTGTGTTTGGGGTGGGTGGGTGTATTTTAATGTATTTTTATTTTATTTATTTTATTTACGGGTTTGTGTTGTGGGTGGGTGCGTAGGTGGGTTGAGGGGTGTGTGTGTGTGCTTATTTATTTTTTTTTATTTATATTTTTTCTTTAGCCCTGCCCATGTCATGATGTTTGATGTTGGCTCCACCCACATAATGATGTCATTACATTAGCTCCACCCACACTGTGATGACATCATGGTGGGGTAGTACAAATGTTGACATCCCACCACTGTTCAGCATACTGGAAACTCTGTAGCAAGTTCCTGTGATCCCTGTTTGTCAAACATTTTAACCTAATCCCTTTAATTCTCTTCACTGTCTGATCAGAACAACAGGTATAACAAGTTGTTTGTACACACTCTAAGCTTTGCTTTACAGGCATTAATTAATTCCCTGCAGTTCTTTGCTGGCTTAGGAACTCCCAGTCTGAATTCCTGTATCTTTCCACCTGCATGTTCAGATATGCATTAAGGAGCAGTTAAGTATTAAAAATGTACATGAGGAATAAAGTATTCCTGGAACTGGTGACAAATGAACCTGAAAAATAAGACAAGGATGATCTGTTACAGTTAAAGTGGCTGACCACTAGTTAACATTAGGCTTATTACTGAAATATTATTCTTTAGCTGAAATTAGTTGGGGTCTCTTATATAGTTCTTCACATAGAATAAAGTTAATTAATGAGCTGCAATAGCAAGACTTTCTACTTTCTGTACAGGAATCCCTAGGAAAAAGTAAAGAGTTTAATTCAAGAATACCCAACCAGTTCCTTCCCAAGTGCTGCTGGCAACCCAGGACTGCTCTAAGCACTTGCCATATTAAACATAATTAGAAGCAGTAATATAAAGATGAAGGTGACCCACTCATCACCATTGAGCCACTGGAGAAACTTTTATTTTTATTTTGATAGTGTGTGTGCTTTCTCTTGTTGCTGAGATACTCTGCCATCTCAAATTACATGTTTGAAATTTGTTTGCACAGAGAGACTGGGGTGGGGGTGGGGGCAACAGAAACCAACAGAATGAAATTTAACAGGGATAGGTGCAAAGCTTTACACCAGGGGTGCCCAAACCTTTTGGACCATAGGGCAGTCACATGGTTTAGGGGCACCCAAACTATGGCCTGGGGGCCACATCTGGCTCCAACACTAATTCATCTGGCCCACACTACCCTTATTGCTCCCAAAAGCAGAAGTAAAACTCACCCATACAGTATCAACAAGGGTGCATTTTACTTCCATTTCTGGGAGCGACAAGGGTGGTGCAGGCCGGATGAATTGGCATTGGGGCGGATCTGGCCCCCGGGATGTAGTTTGGGCACCCCAGCTTTACACCGAGGGACTAAAAACCAGATGCACAGTTACAAGATGGGGGAATACTTGGCTCAGTAATACTACAAGCAAGAAAGATCTTGGAATTGTTGTAGATCACAGGCTAAAAATGAGTCAACAGTATGATGTGGCTGCAAAAAAGGTCAACACTGTTTTAGGCTGCATTAACAGAAGTAATGTCTCCAAAACCTGTGAGGTACTAGTAGTCCTACTCCATTCATCACTAGTTAGATCACATGTAGAGTACTGTGTCTAATTCTGGACACAGCACTTTAAGAAAGATGCAAACAAACTAGAGCAGGTATAGAGATGGGAAACAAGGATGATCATAGGACTGGAAATCAAGCCATATGAGGAAAGACTGAAGGAACTTTTGGCCTTGAGAAAAGGAAACAAAGAGGGGATATGTTAGTACTCTTCAAATACCTGAAAGAGAATTATAAAGAGAAAGGGAAGGATCTGTTCTCCATCAGGATGCGTAATAGCAGGCTGAAACTACAGGAAGCCAGATATAGGTAGAATATCAGGGAAAAAAACATTTTGAGAGTTAGAGCAGTATGACAGTGGAACCAACTGCTTTGAGAGGTGGTGAGCACTCCAACACTGGAAGCATTCAAGAGAGAATTGGGCCACTATCTGTCATATTTGCTTTGATTTGGATTCCTGCATCAAACAGGGGGTTGGACTCGATCGCCTAAAAGGCCTCTTCCAACTTAGTTATTCTATGTTATATCAATACTGACAACCACCTCAAACTGAAAGGTGGGCTGCTTCAATTACTGTACTATATTTCCTAGCATGGCTCATGAAGGACATGGCTCATAGGAAGAAGAGCAAGGCCCTCTTATCTCCTCCCCTGAGTGATAGTATCTGTGAGGTAGAGGGAAAGGGAACAAAAGGAAAGGGAACATAAGGACTATACCCAGTGGTGGGCATCAGCAGATTCGCACCAGTTCGCCAGAACTGGTAGCAGAAATTCTGGCTGGCCCCTCTGCCCATCCAAGTTTTGAAATAAAGTAATCCTAATTTGGGTGCAACGCAGGGCTTGCCCCCTGGCCACGCCCACCATACCACACCCACAGTGTGGTAGTACAATTTTTTGGAGCCTACCACTGACTATACCATTTGTGTAGTGGCTATTTGAAGATAAATGCTGAATGCAGACATGAAATGTTGACATCAACAGTCCCACTGGTATGCCTTGCCAGTTTGCTGCCATACATTTGAATCGTGCTCTTAGATGATCCTGCCACTGCTGCCATTTTGCTATGACTGCCAGTAATAGCAGCCTCCCCTTTCTAAACTGAACAGCCATTTCACTGACACCCTCTCTTGTGAAACACTACTGTTTATTGAGGAAGCAGTAATTGCAGTTGTCTTTTCCCCAAGGTGGGCTGGTAACATCAGTCATATGGTGAGGTGAATCTTTCATCTGGTAGTGACTTCTAGGAAGTATGTGGCTAGCTTGACATGGGAATGAGCATTTATTCCTTCCTTCCTTTTCTCAGAACATTTTGCTCTACTAAATAATGTTGAGAAGTTCAATATTGTGAGGGTCCTACATGCGTCAGGAGTAGGCATGCAACCTGGTGGACTACAGATGGATTGGACTATCTATATCTCACATAAGCTCAGGACATCGTGGCCAATGCTTATAGGGTTTGTGAGGAAAAATCCACTGTCTATCTCTGGTCTAGGTAAAGCATAATACAAGCTGAGAAGATGAATGAGTAGGTTGAAAGTTATTTCTCATGCCAAACCCCTATGATAATCTTTATTAGGAATCTTTATTTCTGTTATTTAAATAATGTATTGTGACTTACTGGGAATCCTGCATAAATCCTAATCAAGATACCAGTTCAGTCAGAAAAGGGAATACAGTCATGCTTTAATCATACTAGCAACCTTCTCATTCTAGCGTTGCCCACTGTTTGTTGCTAAGAGCATGCTTAGTGTGTAGCATTTCTGAGCATATTTCTGTAGGAAGTTAGACTGATGCAGAAAAAGAGAAGGGAGACCAGGTGATTGGGAAAGTCTGCATGGAGCTTGCCATCTACAGGCCTGTTCTGGCTTACTGATATGGAGAGATGTTGCAATAGGTCTTACAGGGCCATCTGCTGCATGCTTACTCATTCCTTTGTGTTTAGAGGAGCTGATTCATGCATGATTGTGCAAAAGGTTGCAGCTGTTCAGTACTATACTTAGGAGTAGGCCCTGCTGAATTCAGTGAGAGCTGTTGCTAGATATGTTTGTATGTATGTGACTTCTATCTTAATAAGGGACAACTCCTAAAGAAAAGTAGAGAAAACAACTATTTTTCATATGAATGATATAAGTTCTAAATAGTAATTTTAATAAATTATTTCAGCAAATGTCTACACTCCTTGAACTACGGCACATTGTTTCATTTGCTGCCTACAACAACTGCTTTTCATCTTTTTTTTCCAATTGGGGGATTGGAGAGAGTGTTATTATTATAAAACAATTCAAACAACCGAATTACTGAAAAGTTATTTATTTGTTTATTAGATTAATAAATTGTAATTTCCATTCAGCAGAGAATTGAGGTAATGTACACACAAATTCACCAATATTTAAGACTTTTAATAACACCAACAAGCAGAAGGAACGCAGAAACAAAGAATATAGAATAGAATTTGGAAAGGGCATTAATATTAAAGTTTAAGGGTGGGGAAACCCTACAGTGAGTTAACACTTGATAGAACAGAACAGTTTTAACCACAGGTCTGGAACAAAACAAGGAAAAAACCAATCTTGCTACCACAGCAGGAGGCAGTGCCACAGTTTAGGATCTGCTATTAAAAAGGTTCTCACTTGAGTATGGATTGCTAATCTAGTCTCTTCAGATGGTGTGGAAAGTATATCACACAGTCTCTGGTGACAATAGAAAATTGTGGTCCTAATGGAAGGAGGCGGCTCCTCAAGTGTCAGATATTCTGCCTCTAAATTTAGGGAGGTTTAGATGAACAAGCACCTTGAATTGTGCCTGGAAGGAAACTTGAAACTAGTCAAATTGCTCAGAATGGTGTAACATGATCTATAAAGTGCATCTCTGCCATACTGTGCATTTTTTGTAATTTATAAACACTTTAAAAAGTCAGCTCAAATGCAGTATCGTATTATTGTGACCAGTAAGAGATATAGACACCTTTTCCTCTCAAGATCTTCTTTCTTTCCGCTCAAGATCTTTTTTCTCCAAGAATTTAGCCAGTGGTAGTCACAGCATCTGTCTGGTATTGCATGTTGTTGTATTGGACATTTTAGGAGACTTATTCTGGAAGGGCTCCCTTACAAAAAGAGATTTGATATGTTTGCTCATGGACATTCTGTGCAATGTTAATTGTTGCAACCTTGATGTTGCATCAGAGGCACTCTTCCTACATAGATTTATTTTGGTTGTATAGTAGGCTGGGACAGGAAAGATGAGGGCTGACATAGTTATTTTCTGTTTGTTGGTACACAGTTTTATCATGATGATGTTTGACAGTAGCACTATCTTACCCTGAAGGTAAAAGCAAAGAAGTATCTTAGAGCATGACATGCTGCTTTCAGCTTAAAAATATAAATGCACATAGAAGGATCTTCTGACTATACAACAAATTCTTCATTAGCAGTTCTTCTGAATCAAGTTAGTAAGGAATGTTGCCTGAAATCTGACATTCCTTATTGTAGTTGCAACTAAGCTTGGTCCACTGAATTAGTGGGGAATTAGTGAATTAACTTTTCCAGAATGGGATACTCTCAGATATGCCTGCCTTGGTAAACAGATTTGCAAATTAAACCTGTGTTTGCCTTTCAATGACTAATCACAAAAATAAGCCATGCCAAGTGCAAGATGTCGAGGTAAGGAAAACCATGTACTATGACAAACGGGTGCCCTATAGCACTTGAGGGAACACCTCTCTTAAATGCATTTGCTTTCTTGAACCACAAGTGTGCTCAAGGAAGATTGCAAAGCACCAACTTTGCTGTCTACTCAGTGTTAGAAAAATGATTTATTTAATTCTTTTGGGTACTTATTATTAGCTGTGATTTGATTTTGTGGCTCATTTTACCCATTTTTTAAATTCTGAGCCCTACATTGAGGAGGGCCTCTGTTAGTGATCTTAATACAGAAAGGCTAGAGAGGCTGACATACAAGTCATTGTCTTTTCCTTGTAATCAAGTCAGGTAAGCACCAGGACTCTGAACTGTGCTCAAGTCCATGCTGGCAACCATGAAGATGTTTAATAGGTACTAAGCTATGACTGCTCCTAATGAATAAATCAACGATAATCCCAGGCATAACAAACTGTACTCAAATCTATGCTTTAAAAATAAAGTCATACCTCGCATAACAAATTTAATGCGTTCTGCAAGGCTGCTCGCTATGCGAAAAATTCGCTATGTGATTCAGACTTGCATAACGAATTTTTTGCTATGCAAGTCGGACTTTTCCCTATGGAAAAACTCGCATAATGAGCATTTCTATGGGGAAAACTCGCATAGCGAAAAAAATTCACTATGCGAGTTTTCCCCATAGAAACACTCATTATGTGAGTTTTTCCATAGGGAAAAGTCCGACCCGCATAGCAAAAAATTTGTTATGCGAGTCAGACCACTTAGCAAAAAATTTCCTCATTATGTGAGTTTTTCGCTAAGTGAAACGCTTGTTATGCGAGATTTGACTGTATTGTAAAAACCAGCCAGGAGGAATCTAAATTGGTTAGGGCAGCAGCTATGTATACATTTGTTTAGCACCTTCCCTATCATTATTATTACTATTATTATTATTATTTCCTCTTATACAGTATGTGTATTTGCTTTTCCTTTGAATATTGCACAGATGCTCCCTGCAAGTTCCTCTTGAGGGTCAGAAGTATATTTTCTAAATGGGATGAGTTTTGGCCCTTCAGACCGAGGAAAAAGGGAGGACTTCAGTTCCTATCTATTCAAACTTTTGGGGGCAAGCTGGCATTTGAGTTAGTGGATGCTTGTCAGGAGGGAATAATTTAATATTCAATAAATGAACAGTACCATTAGCCAATTGTGACTTACTCCAATCTTTGCCATGGCTTTCTAGGCATACATTATTCATAAGTGACTTACTAGTCCCTCTTTTGGCAGTGCTTTGGGAGCACGTAATTTGCCCAAAGTCCATACATACTGCAGGGCACATAAGCTACACGCTGGCCCCTCTCCTTGGAGGCAAAATGGACATTTGAGCTGCCAGACTCTGGCTCACCTGCCCAGTGTCCCATCCATACTAGACCCTCATTTCAATACAATTATAAAAGTAAAAACAAGCACTAGAGGAGAAGGAGCAGCATCTATGGAGCCAAGCAACAGAGTGGGAGTTGTATTGTGCTACAACTCAACAACAACAACAACAACTGGCTTCCTTTGGTTTTTTTTTTCTCAAGCCTTCACATGTCCTTGTTTCTCTGAATAATTATTAGCAATCTGCACCACCTTTGGAGAAAAGTGTACAGGCAAGCTGAAACTGGATATCTGTGTGTTTCTGGAGCAATTTCAGGGCACTTCTAGGCAGTTGGTTCAATTAATTTGCATAACATTACAAATCATTACGTCTGTTGTAGGTACCATAATAAATGCTGAAATTTGGTGGTTGTGGTAGACTTGTTGCCAGTTGTTTTAGCAAAAGCAGGAGTGACCAAAATAGATGGAGATTGGCATCTGAAGCCTTACTGAAAGCCACAAAAAACTTCAGTCACTGAGCCCTTGGGGATGACCAGACAAATCTCACCAGACTTTCTTTGTATTCCCCTTTGCCCAACCAAGAAGCCAATGAAGGTCCAACACTTTACCAAAACAGATAACACTGTGTAGTGTCCCATTCCTAGATCAAGCTCTTTGTTTTTACCATTCACAGTTTTGATCCTCTGATCCAGAAATGTACAAATATGTACAATTTCCTGCACAAACAGAAGAACAAATTTGTTCAGACTACTTCCAAAACAGCTGGGAGTGGGGAGTTGATTGGATGATTGGATCTGATATGTATAGCAAATACTGTATTCGGATACAAATCATATTAGATGGTACTTGCAAACCCTCAATAATTATGACAGTTATATAATTAACACCCCCAACAATACACAGATCTATTAATGAGAAATCTTCACGGAGTTCACTATGACTTATTTGCAAGGACATCAGATTACAGCCTAAGGCAGGGTTGGCCAACCTTTTTTACTTCTGGGTTCAGTGGAGTCCAGCTCATGGGCCATAGGTTGGGAACTCCTGCCCTAAGGTCTGCATAGTTATACTGTACAACTAAGGAGAACTTTCAAAGGATATTAGGTGCTTCCCAAAGGGAGAACCTCTCATACTTTGTACAGTCCCTTTTCCTTTCCGTCTTTCACAGATTTTTTTTACTGTTATAAGTCATCAAGCTGGAACCAACCTATAGCTTCTCAAGGTAAGTGAGATATTTAAGAAGTGATTTTAATAATTCCATGCTCCCACTGAGTTTCTGTGGTTGAGTAGGGATTTGAAGCCAACTTGCCTAGTCTATTACTGCATCCACTACACCACATGGGATACCTGCTTTTTTTAAGCTGGTAGCAAGAAAAGAAAAGAAAGACAGAACAAATAGAACATGAAAGTGTGATAAATGAAAGACAGTGATATTCTAATCATCAGTTCTGTGAATAAAGCACAGCCACTGCACAGTAAATACCTTACTTAGAAGCCTCCTTTATCTCAGAGGAATAGGAAATATTGAACTTCAGAGTACTGCATTGTTGATGGTACTGCTTATAAAAATGGCAAAAGAAGAAATATTGCAAAAGGCTTCAATTTCATTTTTTTATCATGCTGTTTCTCGCCACTTGGTGTCCTTCTAACCTAAGCTAAACTTCCAAAGTGCATGTTTAATCTGATTAACATTGTGCTTGGAGCCAAAATGCGGAGAAGTTACATTTGTGGACTACGCCTCCCAGAATTCTTTAGCCAGCATGGCTACAGTCATACAAAACCGAAGAAATCCTGGTTAGTTTAGATGACAAAAAGTCCCAATCCCTTCACATTTAAAAGGAAAGCTCTACCTAATATAGGTAAGAGGTGGCTACACATTCATATTGCAATAGGTATTTTTGTAGAAAGGAAAATGAGCTTTTTTTGTGAGTTAATGATCCATCAACAGATGCAATACCTTTTCTTGTTCCCTGTTTTTGCACAGCCAGAATCAGCTATGTATATTCAAAGCAGTAGATATTTTGTTTTATATTTTCTTTTTACATTTAACACTTCCAGGGATATGGTTATGGGTTTTTTGGCTTTAATTTTCCATTGATTCAAAGGACGTAGCCAATGTGACAGTCCAAAAGAGCTGCATTAGGGAACTGGATAATACTTTGAAGCATGATTTCTGTGCCATCTGCATGAAATTCCACTTTGATTTTGTCACAAGGGTACATCTCAACTGCCTCATTTTTCTAAATCCTGGGCAGGGAAGGCATTTTGTTTTTGCTTTTGTTCAGATGTAATTAATTGCTATAATTAATTGATAGAGCTTAGAAAAATTTAAGCTTGGGTCTACAGCTCCCCAAATGTCCCAGCTGCTGCTCATATTTCTAGTTTCTTGTATCTTTCCCAACCTGCTCAATTATCAACCCAGCAATAAGGTGGAAGGCTGTCCTGGTGCTTATCTCAAATTTAACACCCCCCCCCCCAATAAATAAATCAGAGGACACTTGGAGAGAGAAGAACATGGGGACATTTACTCTCAGTCCTGAACATCATGCCCAAACTGCCTTCAGCACCAAAACACTACCTATAGATATGTCCCTATCTTTTCAACAACAAATCACAACTGACCACATGAGGAAAAGGCCAGTCTAATTGTTACTGCATGGAAGAGTAGAAATCCCCCTCTGAGAAGCAGAGAGAAAAAACAAAGATGAGTTGGGAGCAAAAAATGCAGGATGAAGTCAAATCAGCCTTTGCTTCATATATTCAGTGAAAAATAATTTGAATCCACCCATTTTATAAAAAGAGCAAATCCTGTGGTTTTTGATGGTGTATTCAGGCACTATGGGAGGATAAGGCAATTTTTTGTGAGTTCTGGCAATTTTATTTATTTACTGCATTTATATATCATTCACCTGGTAACTGTTCCACTCTGGGCAGTTTACAAGGAAAATATAAACAACAGTAAAAAACATCCCCACTAAATATAAAAAAATAACAATACTGTTCAATTAAAAACTGATAAAAGAATACAGTGGCAACATTCCAAATAAAGGACACAAAAACATAAGGTCATGATGTTAAATTAGCGGATTAGCTCTCCATACTTCTCTCTGAGTAACTTGCCTTTTAGGAGCTTCTTAGAAGTCTCTGGGAAAGGACCAGGTGTACCAACTGTAGGAGTGAATTCTACAATGTTGGAGCCACAGCCAAGAAGGCCCTATTTCTAGTTGTTGCCTTTTTGCCCTCCCTTGCATAAGCACCTGAAGACACAGGGCCATAGAAGACCATATAAAATGGACAATAGAACTCCTGAAGAGATGCCCTGACAAGCAATGAGGTCCCAAACCATTCAGGGCTTTGTATTTAATATTAGCATTTTGAACCTAGCATTGAAACAATGAGTCAGTGCAGATGAAGCAGGTGATATGATCAGATCTACTTACTCCAGAAACTAATCTGGCTGCCACATTCTGGACCTGCTGAAGTTTATATACTAGATTAAAGGGAAGCCTTACATTATGTGCATTAGAGTACACCCTTTTTTTCTTTTGCCCTTGACCTTTCCCAGCATCAAGGCTTTCTCAAGTGAATCCTATCTTCTCATTTGATGTCCAAAGTACTTTAGCTTCATCTTCAATATTTGACCTTCCAATGAGCAGTCGGGGTTGATTTCTTTTAAGATCGACCTATTTGTTCTCCTTGCTGTCCAGGGTACTCTCAAAATTCTCCTCCAACACCACATTTCAAAGGTGTCTATTCTTCTGTGCTCTGCTTTCTTTATGGTCCAGCTCTCACAAATATATATTACTACCGGGAATACCATTGCTTTGACTATGTGGACTTTTGTTTGCAAGGTGATGTCTCTACTTTTAACTATCTTCCCCAGGTTTCTCATAGCTTGTCTCCCAAGAATTAGTCACCTTTTTATTTCATGGCTGCAATCTCTATCTGCAGTGATCTTGGATCCTAAGAATGTAAAGTCTGTCACTGCCTCTACTTCTTCCCCATCTATTTTCCAGGGACTGATAGGGCTTGTTGCCATTATCTTGGTTTTCTTGATGTTGAGACTCAAGCCAGCTTTTACATTCTCTTCTTTCAACCTAAGCAAGAGCTTCTTTAAGTCTTCTTCACTAGGGTAGTATCATCTGCATATCTCAAGTTGTTGATGTTTCTCCCAGCAATTTTAATTCCAACTTGTGATTCATCCAGCCCTGTGTTGCGCATTATGTGCTCTGTATATAAGTTAAATAAACAGGGTGACAAAATGCAGCCTTGTTGACTCCTTTTTCTAACTGTAGTTGATGATAATAAATGTTCTAATCTCCTTCCCACTGTTTTGGTAGAATATATATGGGGGTTAGTCCTAGGCATATTCTCCTCTGTTTTACTTGACTAACTGATGCTTATTGCAAGAAGCTCAGGTGTGATTTTCTGCTTCAAGAATGGGTGCTAATGCAATTTTAGGAGGTTCATTTTAGACTGTCAGTCACATTGTGGGTAATAAGCAGAGGTCTGGAGGCCATAAAAATCAATAGACTCCTCTTATCAAATGACCTTATATGATCATCTAACAATTTCCCTGTGGTGTTCGAAAATTAACTTGTTAGTTTAATCAATACTGGAGTTAATGGCAGACTCACATTACTGGAATCTGGTGATTCCTTAGCAAGGATCTGAGGGTAAAGATAGCAGTTTAATGGAGGTTGATTTGAGGGCAGTCATGGGGAAGAATTGTGGTTTTATTCTGAGATACTAAAATGAATTGGAAAAGGTGAGGAAGTTCGGTAGCTAGAACAAAAGACTTAAAAAACTGGAAAGGTGCAAAAGTACAAATGAGAGATGTTAGGTTCTCCTGGTACCACCAACTAAAAGACATTCTGCAGCTATTTTGTCTTTCTCCTGAGTGTATTTTTGTAGCAAGAAAAAAAAAGGAAGCAGTGAGGAAACACAGGAGAGTTATAAGTGAAAAATGATGGCACATGGGGTGCCTGGAAAATTTAGTCAGTGAAGCAGAATGACTGTAACAAATGCCTGATTAAGAAGTGCCTTTTCTCTCTATTTAAAAAGTAAATCACTCCTCCTACTCCTACTCCTCCTCCTCTCACTCCCACTACCAGCACAATCCCATTAAACACCTACAACAAAAATATATACATGATGATCAGTAAACAAAAAAACATTTATGTGCTCCCCTCCATTCAGGTCTTTGGAAACATTTATTTTTTCTCTTATGTCATAAACTATTATCTCCAGAAAGACATTGCTTTGAACCTGCCTCTCTCCTTTGGTAATCCACTCTACACTATTACTCTAGTAATTTAAAATATTTTTGCACTCAGCATCTGTCACAGAATGAAGTATATCCTGTGCTTCCCCCCTTCAAAATGGTGATTTCAGATCAGGGGGAGAGAAGATGCTATGTAAATAACACAAGCCTCATGGAGTAGAAGAAATTAAACTTATTGTGTGATTGACATGTCTTGCTGTAAGATCATTGGTTGGAATCCCTAAGGGGGAGGGTCAAAGGTGGACCCTATGGGAGGAGATATATTCAGAGACTCACGCACACACATTCGGACATTCTCTGGAATGCTGTACTTTTAAACTACCAAAATGTAGAGGCTTGAGAGTAAGGGGGGGGGGTTATGGGCTATCCCTTGAACATGCAGCTTGCTTTATTTCTGTTTTGAAGTGCTTTCTAAGCTTTTGCTGTACTGTATCCTGAATCTTGCTATGCTTTCAATATATTTCTAAAATACCTGAAGAGACTTGGAGTGATTACTTGGCACACACTACCTGAATCTACACTAGTTTCATGTGCACCCTTTGCTCACTACCTAGATTTTGGTCAGGAGTGACTGGACACACTGATAGGAAAAGCTCTTAACTGCTGGGTCTGATCTGGGCCAGGGAAGCAGGTCAGGCGCAATTCCATCACCAGGAGGCTGGAGGACTACCAAGTCCTACCTGGGAGTAAGTGGATTGTTACAGCATCTAATAGATATGTTTTTAAAATCTCTCTACTTAATGACTGAAACTGAGCAACACTGTTTGACACAGAAAGTCAATTGTGGATGCACTGCATCAACTCTAGTATGTACTCTTTATGAATTACAGGTTGGCAAGCCAGAATTGCTCTGTTGTTGAGTCATTACCATTGTTTTTAACATAATTTATAGCATCCTATAAATGCATGACATAGAAATGCTCTGTTACCTTGTGTGTGTGTGTGTGTGTGTGTGTGTGTGTGTATGTGCGTGCGTGTGCATGCGTACGTGCGCATGTGCATTACGTGTGCATGCATACGTGTGCATGCACGCACACGCACGTGCATTGTGTGTGCTTGCGTGTGTGCTTGTGTGTGTGTATGCACAATGAAGAAAGCTTTCATTTTATGTGTTGGACAGACCGGCGTATCTTGTGTATATTAGACCCATATGATAGGCCAATAGGCAGTGATATCTAGTAGTGTGAATCATCTTGATAGGCTGTACAAGCTTGACATTATGCCTTAAAAGATTGTGAGCAAAGTGTGTGGAATGCAGCCTCCATCAGCCCTAGCCAGTGCTGCCAATGTGAGGAGAATGGGAATTTCAGTCGAACAATATCTGTGAGGGGGCACACTTTACCAGCTCCTGATTTAGAAGTTTTGTGTTCATAGAAGAGGATAAAGCAGCTGGTAGGGAAAAAGAAGGGAGACGAAAGGTAAGTACTGGAGGCAATGCAGACCAGAGGTGAAGGCTCCGTGAGTATGAACCAATTTGAGCTACATTCCCTGATACAAACAACTTTCACTGCTCTGCTTATTGCATGTAATGAGAGTAGACATGTTGCCCATTTCTGCCACAACAATTTGCTGTCTTAGACTGTGGCAGATATGGGAACTGATTGTAGCTTTTCAAAATGACAATAGATGTCTAGGGAACTCAGTGGAAATGTGATGTTTCCCCGTGAAGGCATTTTGTGTTTTTGGGTGTCACGCAGCATAGCATATAAAAGCTTTACAGTATCCTTGGATAACAAATGCCTCTTTCTCTGCCAAAGCTTTCAAAACCACTAATGGCTACATGAGCCTTAGCTTGGTCTACCAGCATTGTTTCACCTGTCAGTGCAGTATCCTAAAGGAGAGGAGAGGAATTACCTGGATTAGTCAATTGGGCAGACAATCATGCCATTGGAAAGGGGAGGGGACCCTGCCTGGACACAATCCATAGAACAGCTATGTTTATCATCTATCCTGCTTCTCCTCATTCCTAGTTACCTTTCCCCACAAACAGCTAGATCTAATAGGACCCATTTTTCTTGTCAATATATGAGGAGAAAAGGATTGGGGATGTAATTTGGGAGTAGAATATAAAGAATCATGCTGTTACATTGCAGTCATACACACAGTTACCTGTGCATGAGTTCACATGAGTGTATAGGACTTGAGTGTAAATAGCAATGTCAAGAGTGATAGCAATTACACTTATATGCTACACCATAGCTCTTAGAGCACTCTCTGGGTGGTTCATAATGTAACTAGCATTCCCCACCCCACCCCTCCCCACCCCACCAACATGCTGGGTACTAATTTTATTGTCCTTGGAAGTATAGAAGTCTGATATACATAAAGTCTAGATATACATAAAATGGGACTGCATATAACACATATCATCAATTACCAAGATTGTTTACATCACATAATATTTATTTGTTTTGTTGCTATTTTAAGTTGCTTTTCCAGCCTAGTGGACACTGAAAATGAAATATAGATCCTAAAATCATGCTAATGGCTTAAATCCAATTGCTATGGCCAACTGGAGAAGACCCATTGACCAACTGCTGAATAGTGACTTCACTGGTATTAATTACATTGATTCAATGGATTCGTTATGACCACTAGAAGTAGCAAGAGAGATTTTTCAACACCCTCTCATTTTTTGTTAAAATGGTTTTTTTAAAGTGGGAAACATGGGAACAGTCCTCCAAAGTCCAGAAATTGGCATGTTGGTTCCAATGCATAAGAAAGAAAACAAATTATTTTGCAAATACTATCCTAATGCTAATTTCACAACACTTGTCTCTGTAGAAATGTACAGAAACACATAATACAGTATACAGTTCCCCCCTCTAAAATAAGGATGCCCAATGCCATTAACTTCATATCGTCTGAATCATCTTCGTAAAAGGAACAGCTAAACTGGAGTAGCTTCATTTCACGGTCACTTTAACATCCTTGTAAAAAAGCAGCACAGAGTTGCTAGTCGGCACAATATCTTATAAAGCCTCTTTTGGGCTGGGAAAGATAAACAGAAGGCTGCAGTTCTGTGTTGGGTAAAGCAATGAGGCTTATCCTCTTTTGTTAGGCAAGAGGAGCACAGGTTAGGCAAGAGGAGGGCAGGCTGTTTCTCTGAAAACTGCCTCATTTGTTTGTGTTAATTTCTATGTGCATATTAAGGTGCATGGCTGCTGATGCTGGGGAAGCTTCGATGTCTTTCCTTCTAAGGAGGACCCAAAGAGATTGCTACTGCCCTAGGAAGGAAAGAGTTACTCTCCACATTAGTAACAGTGGAATTCCTGCCAGATACTGGTGGGGACCTACAACTACCCATTCCTTCCTCATGAAGCAGTTTTCAGAGATGTAGTTGTGTCAGTCTGTTTTGAGCAAACACTAAAATCAAAGCCAGATAAAACAACAGAAAGCAAGCAACAAAGGAAGTACAGTACTACAAAACTTTTGTTTCCCCAGAAAAGCTCTCCTGCCTTTCTTGCAACTGCTTTTCAAATTCTTCTTCTGTGCCTAGGCCAGATATGAAACTGCCAAAACGAAGGCACCTTTAGGTGAGTTCATTCAGTTCCTTTCCCCTGACCTAATTTGAGAAAGATCAGCCGGCAACACAAGGTTGCAGCTACCAGGGTACGCCCAATTATTGTTTCAGAAATATCAAAATCTTTGAGGAGGCTCTTTCTGTGGTTGGAAAGCATACTTTTCTGAAATGTAACAATGGGAATCCTCATTGCCAGCATGGCTGCTATCCTATGTTGGCTAGGAAAGAAGTTGCAGTCTCAAAAAGTAACTTGTCCAAGTTCTGATCTTTTCTACATTTGCCTCAGAAGGTAGAGTTAACATTTATATTTGATCACTGGGAATAAAAGAACCGGGATTTCAAAAGATGGATCACTCACAAGGTCTGCATCAAGGTAGTTCACTACACAGTAATCACACTAGAGCTGATGTTTCATTGTGAAACAGCACATTAACTCAGTTTTTCACAATGGGATTAAAATGTACTGGGTTGATAATGATACTACATAAGTATTGACCCTGGAATCAAGCTCCACCTGTTTTCATGAAAAGGAATAAAACTGAGAGACGGATCACCTTTCATTGGCTTGCTACAGTGTCAAGGTTTTTGATAAAAGAGAAATTGCCATAGTCGTCATGGTGAAATGGACACTTTCCTGTGGCTTTAAAAGTATGATACAGTTGTCGTGTTGTTATTCTCAGATTAAGATTTCTCTAGGAGATGGATGTAATTTTAGAGCTAGTATCAAAGGCTGAATAGTCAGTAATAGGAGGGCAACATACCGTAGGCTAGCATGTTACAAGCAACATCATTTCCAAACTAGATGAGATAATAACACCTGCTTCAGTTCACACTTCTGAGGAGCATACATCACTGCAAATATGGACACACTGAAGCTTTGGGGAAACTCCTGAGGAGAAATTGGAATGTGAGAACTTAAGGCAGTGGTGCTCAAACTTTTTAGTGGGCCGACAGACAGCTGCGGGGCCCAGGGGTGGGCTGCTCCTGCTGCTGACAGTTTTGACGTCAGCAGTGTTGGCGGTGGAGGCAGCGACCACGCTTTGTCCAGGGTGCTGCGAGCAACCTCTTGCTTGGTCCCATCCCCTCAGCAGCCTTTGCTAAAGCCGATCGCTGCTTCGGGGAAATTTTTGGACCCTCCTGTGTTTCAAAATTTGTGGCGCTGGAAGGGGAAACCTGCCGCACTGCAGTGACGTCATCCCGAGCACACCAGGGGCCTCTCTTAGTGCTACAAATTTTGAAACACAGGCTTCGAAAATTTTCCTGAAGCAGCAATCGTTTTTAGCAAAGCCTGCTGAGAGGATGGGACCAAGCGAGAGGCTGCTTGCAGCAGCCTGGACAAAGCGCGGTCCCTGCCACCACTGCTGATGTCAGGTTGGGGCGGGGGCTGGGGGGGCAGTCCGTGGTGAGCCTGGGTGCTCACTGCAGGCCGCATTAATGATATGCAGGGGCCTAATTGGGCCTTCAGGCCATAGTTTGGGCACCCTTGACTTAAGGGATCCATCACCTGGATTCTCAGAAGCATAATGACTGAACAAATGATGTCTTGAGTTGTAGGAAGAAGTGAGTGTGGAAGCAGAACTGTACTTAGAGGAGGCAGCAGTGTGATGTAATGGCTAAAATGAGACTTGAGAAATTCAAGTTCAAATCCCCATTCAGCCATGAAACATACTGGGTGACTTTTGGCCTCTCTTTCTCTCAGTCTCACAGAATTGTTGAATGGAAAAGGAGAAGAACCATTTATACCACCTTAAGCTCAATGGAGGAAATGTAGGATATAATTGTAACTAATACTAATGGAAAAGACATGTAATGCTTCAAAATGTGTTTTTGCATAGAATCTCTAAGTTTTAAGTGGGAATAATAAACTAATCCCCCATACCCAGGCATTTCTTGTTTCACCCAACAGTTATACCTATTCACCATTATATCACTTCATTTAATAACAAACATTAACCACATGGTATTATCACTCATGATCCATTGCCCTATTGTATCACAAATTACTGTTCCACCCTAACCTGTGTTGCCATCCTGTTGGCTTGGTTTCTTCGATCCTCATCCTAATGCTAAAACAATTCCAATTCTTGCTTTAAAAACATCTACTGGGATTTTTAAAATGTTGTCATTTTCATTATATCTGTGTTAGAAGCCATTATACTATGACATGATACCTGAACATGCATTTCTGAGCTATTTTAGAAAGTCCAGCTACCAGTTCAGTTTACATAGAGATAGATTGTAGCTGACAGCAAAGGCTATAAGATATAGAAATGTCATCTTCTAGTTCTGCCTAAAGGCATGCTTTATTATATTATGCAGCAGCCTGTTGGTAAGAATGGTACAAGAAACTTACAATAATGGATATATTTTGCTTGGCACAAGGTTGTGTTTTTTAAAAAAGAAAAGGTAATTTGCTTTCACATTGAAACAACTCTATAGAAGCCCTATTGTAATTCATATGTAGCAGCAGGACTGTTACTCAGTCCCTTAGCCACCATCAAGAGTCTGGCATTTCAATCAATTCATCAAAGAGAGGAGGAAAGCAATAAAGACTAAGCAATGGCTTTATCCCTGCCTTTCCCCCTGTTTCGGATGATTTCTGCATTCCTTAAAATGAAATGCACTGGAAATATAAATAGCACCTTGCAAGTTCCTTATTGGTGTTGTCCTTAGTGTTGGATTTGGGAAACTAACACTCCTATCTTGTGTTACTTTGGCTGCGTCCTTACACATATGCAAAGGGCTATGCGCAATTGACATTGGGTAATTTAGGGAGTAGATAATCTGCATATGATTTGCCCATTTAAATACCTTCACGTGATCTGTAAACAATCCCTGATATTGTTTCTAAGAAGGAATGACAGAGAAGGGGATGCCCAGCATTGCCAAAGTTAGAAAACAGACTCTATTTTATCTTGCAGTTAAGGGTACAATCCCAGGCCAGGATGGATAGGGCACAGTTGACTATGAGGAAGGATATGAGAACAGCAAAATATAAAACTCATTGATCTTCCTTCCTCTTTATCCAGCAATGTAAGATAATTTGCTCTTTGCATTTAGCCACTAGCAGCAGAAAGCATAAAAAGAACTATAAGTCCTTTTGCGTTATTTTCCAATTGAGAGGTTTCCTTGCATACACGTGACAATACATGTGCAATTTATGAATCAATACAGCTTACATATAAATTAAGTCAGATGCACCTTTGTTAAATGTCAGGCTGACTCATATTCTTCTATTCCTAGTGATACACTCTTAAAAATAAAATTTAAAATTTAAATAGTATACAACATATATCCTTACATCCCATGGTTAAGTCCTGGAAAGCTCCATCCAATTGAGCAACACTGTTCAACAGAAGAAGCTTCTTTGGAGCTAGCGTTCTTCTTTCTAGCTTTCATAAATAAAATCATTGGATCATTAGAAATGTAGTACTTTACTCATTTCGGACACAACTATTGAACATCATGGTTAAGAGTCTGAATATAGGAAGAAAACATTTGTAAAGATTTAAGAATGTTATATCAGCTTACTGTTCAGTGATGCTTCACTCAGATTGTTCTTGCCAGCTATACTGGCTAATTTCCATAAATTGCTTTATCTTTCTTCTTTAGTGTATCCTCTCTTTCTGCTTAAACTGGCAGTGAGGTATTTTTGACATCATAATAAGTTCTATGATGTCACTGGTGGGCCAAAGAAGGAGAAATGGTTGATTCGAATTAACCCAGATTGAGAATTATCTCTGCAAAGTAGACCCCTAAATAAGAAGATTGGGTTAAAATATACAGTGTGATGTTTAATAAGTCTGGCACCCTTATCAGTCATTTAAAGGAATATTGTGATATTTCATTGTTCTAATTCAGGGTTACTCAAACTTGGCTCTCCAGGTGTTTTTGAACTTCAATTCCCAGAGGCCCAAGACAGTACACCTGCTGATCAGGGCTTCTGGGAATTGAAGTCCATGAACATCTGGAGAGCAAAATTTGAGGAACTAATTGTCTAGCTGCTGGGGAGAACAGTACTTGTTATGGGAGTACCCTGTGTGAGTGGTTTCAGTTTGGCTTTAAGCTATGGCGCACTTGAGATCTTCTCCTACTGCATGTGCACCTAAACTTGTTTCAAGACAAGTCTGCAGGAATTACTTCTCCCCCCCCACCCCGCTATCAACTATGAGCAGGTGAGATAAGCTGGCTGCTAGACAGGAAGGCTCCTGGTTCTTGTTCATCATAAATCAAGTAGCTTCAAGAGGCTGCGTTAATAAGTGCTTTTCATTTCCAAATATTTCAGAAAGAAAAACAGTCTGAATAGTTTTTTGGACCTTGCAGGCAAGATCAAAAGAGTAAGACATTGACTTCTGGTGAGCTCTGTGTGTTATTGTGTTATTCACTGTAAACCTCACATAATTTCATTTTTATACTACAACACATTTTTATCTGTGAGTTTATTCATAGCTGTAATTTTGGCAGTGGAAGAATATTAATGTTAGAGCAGGGACAGGGGATGTATATCCTTCCAAACATTAAACTACTCCCATAATTTCTTACCACTGGAGATGCTGGCTACGTTTGATGGGAGTTGCAGACCAACTATATATGGAGGCTGCATGGATGCTTTAAGACAGGGGTGCTCAAACTACGGCCAATTAATCTGGCCCTCAATGCCCTCGCTGCTCCCAGAAGTGGAAGTAAAACACATATGCAGGTGCACAGAATGCTGCCATAAATGACCCACGGCTGTCGTTAAATGTGTTTACGACAGCTGCAGGTCATTTACGGCAGCATTCTGCACACATGAATGCACGTTTTACTTCCGTTTCCAGGTGGGAGGAACCACATGACCGGCATGCTTGACCACGTGACTGGCCCATGGCCCAAAAAGCTTGGGCACCCCTGTTTTAAGAATTGAGCTTCATTTATCAGTTCTTTCTGTAATGTACTAGAAAAGCTATGAATGTGTGGGTGCATTAATGCACACTTTTTAATCCTAACTCTGTATAGAAAGAGATTCCAATGATATTATGGGTCATATAAAATATGACAGGACTTCACTTTGGTGTATTTTCTTCACTTCATCTGGAAATTGCAAAGTGGCAACGGTAATGTTCACAACTGTCTGTTCTGTTAATTTGTTCTCTTTGTAATCGAATTAAACAAAAGCATGATTCCCTGTTCTTCAGAATGCTTCGGGGATATTTAGTTTGATTAGCATTGTTTCTTCTCCAAGCCTTTCAAGCCAGTTCTGCTCTTTAGTTACATATTCATCAGCTAAGATCCTCCTGTTTAAGATTCAGTGAGTCAAATTTATTCCATTGAATCAAATAGACCTACACTAGAACTTAAATCATAGAGCAGCCACCACTTGAACCTACAGAATTGATAGTGGGGTTGACTTACCAAATCTCCATTGATTCAATAAGCTTGCTCTAGTATTGCAGGACGGAATGAGCTCCTGTCTTTGTCCCAGCTCCTGCCAACCTAGCAGTTTGAAAGCAAGAAATTGCAAGTAGATAAATAGGGACCACTTCGGTGGGAAGGTAACTGCGTTCTGTGCGCTCCGGTGTCTAGTCATGCCTGCCACATAACCATGGAAACGTCTGCAGAAGCAGACAGCGCTGGCTCTTCGGCTTAGAAACAGAGATGAGCACTGATTCCTAGAGTCGGATATGACTGACTTTTGAGCAAGGGAAACCTTTACCTTTACCATTAGTATGATTTACTACATTAAAAAGCAAGATTTTGGCCATTGTCATTACTTGATGGCAATCACTATGCCAAGGTTGTTGTTTTGAGGTATGTTTGGTGCTGATGTAAGAATAATGTATTTAGAATAGTGTTCTTTTTGGTTGTTAGTAAGCTGTCCCTAGTATCAATTACAAATTTATCTTGTCCCACCCCACCTCATATTTATTTATAATATTGAATGCTTGATGGGAAAAGAAAGTGCTTTGTATAGATAAAGTTAAAATGAAGGAAGATAGTGAAATAATATATACAACCTTAAAGATGAATTGGTTTAATAGATTATGTTTAGAGAAATGGAACAAAAACCATTTTTAAAAGTATGATCCCAACAGAGAACTAACAAAATCTGAATAAATATTAAGATATTTAGAATGAAAGGAAATAACAACAAAGGAAATAGTTAGTAAAATTTGTAAAATTTTAACCGATAGAGAAGAAGTATTCAAAATACTAAGGGAGATGTGGGAATGAGATTTAAAAGAAAATATTGGCAAGGGTGACTGGGGTAAAATATGGAAACAAAGAATTATGAAAAACTAGACCAAAAATTACTGCCAAGATCTAGGGTTGCTTTACTAATGGACTGTGAAAGTATAATAATGGAGAAAAAAAAGAATCTAATTAGTTTTTTGTAACAGCAGTGAGACTATTGATAGCCAGAAATTGGAAAATGTACACAAATTTTAGGTTTGAAGATTGGTATAAAGAATTATGGGATGAGGCTATAAATGTTAAATTGACATGTGACTTAAAAATAAAAAAAGTCTGGTAAAGGTAAATGATTTTAAAGATATTTGGGGTGAGTGTATTGATTATGTATTGGTTAAGAGAAAGGATATGAAACCGGGTCAAGAAACATATAGTTTTTGGTAATAGGAAGTGAGTTGACTATGTAGATTTTATAAACAATTTGGAATGCCCCCAGGTGATGGGTGCACAATTAAAACTGTATTTTATTTGAACTTGTGTATTGTATACTGTATTTTTTTCCTTTTGTTTTAGTAACAAAATATTTTTTTTTTTGAAAAAGAGAGTTCTGGTCCACAAAAGTAACTTTTCCAGTCACTGGCAACAGGATAATTTTTTTATCTGATTAATAAATAAGAAATCTTGAATAACCAAAAGAATAAAGTACAGTACCTCAAATCTGGATGTTTCTTCTTTGAACAGAACCAAAGTAACATTCATATAGCAAGGCTTTCTCCCACTGCTTGCAGCTTCTAGAATCTTGTTGTGGAGGACGGTGGTGGTGGGGAGGAAAACCTTAGCATATGGTACAGAGGAAGGAAGATGAAAGAATGACATTTTGGAAATAGCACCCTCTCCTTACCTAAATGAATGAACAATTTAGGCTCTAAGCCAATTCATGCTTGTCACTAAGTTGTCTATTGTTTCTCCAATAGATTAAATACAGGAAAGATTTGGAGGTGCATAGCCAGTAATTTTGTTACAGGAAATAATTTCGACATTTCAGAAGCTATCCTATTTTTACAACAGAATGACACATTTCTTTTGTAAAAACTTCTGCTTCAGTAGTTTTCAAATGTATTGCTCAAAATATTTTCTTTTTACTTTTTAATATTATTTCTGACTAATATTTACACCTATTTTTTTCTTCACCTGTACAAAATAAATCTGTGGTGCTCAGGGACTGTGCATTTTTCCTAAGGCTGCTAATTATCAACAATTCTTTACATCCTAGAAACAAATAGACACATACGCATCTTCCATTCTGTAGAAGCTGGGACCTTGGAAAGCCACTCCTTAAAAACAAGAGTTTATATCAGGGGTTCTCAACCTTTGCAAGGCGGGGATCAGATTATTTGGCACCAGGGCCTGATCTGGCCCATAGGCTGAGAACCCCTGGTTATATTAACTATTCTCCGCCTCCAAACATAGCTACTGCCAGGGTTATAACTTAAAAGTCACTCATTTCTAATTATTGAAAAGTAATAAAATAATGACTTTTCATTACAAAAATAACACATAAAACCAGGCATCTCAGAAAACAAAACAAAACAAAACAAAGTAAATAAAATAAAAAACACAGTAGCACTTTAAAGACTAACTGCTATTGTGCTACTGTGTTTTTTATTTTATTTTATTTATTTTGTTTTGTTTTGTTTTCTGAGATGCCTGAACCACAGACTAACACGGCTACTATTCCAAAAAACATAAAACCAGAATAGTACAAGGCACTGATCTGTGGTACAAATACCACCTCCTAAGTAATGGCACCACACTCCTGTAACTGGAAAATTAACACAACATTAAAACCACACCACTAAAGAGTGAAGCTATTTCTTATTAACTCTAAATCACAGTAACTGGACACCTGTTAGTTACACCTCCCAGTATAATGCTATTGCTATAACTTTTAACAGTGAATTACCTCCTTCCTCAGTTTCTTCTGTTGTTGGAAGCTCTTGGGATATTTCTGCTTCATGTCTTGGAAGAAAAAATAGGTACTATTTGTGGATTTTACTGAAGACCTCAACAGATGGTTTGCCAGACTATCCAAGCAATGGTACTAATTATTGCTGATAGCAACCATGATGAAGTGATTGTTAGAAGATTATTTTGAGATGGAAGATGTCTATCCTCAATATAGACTAGTCTCTAAAAGTCATTCAGGCTCATAGTTTAAGAATTATCTTGGACTCATCAGTTCATCTGCATTTTTATTTTTTGATGGTAGTTTTGAATACTTCAGGAACCCTCACAGATGAAATAAACTGTAATGTGCTCAACATGGGGGCTGCCCTTGGTGACCATCCGGAGGCTTCAGCTGGTCCAAAATGTGGCTGTTCGGGTGGTGATGGGTTGTGGGCGCTATGGTCGTGCCTCACCACTGGCTTCCAGTGCTGGTTATCACCTTTAAAGCCCTACATGGTAGTGGACCAGGATACTTAAGAGACCGCATTACCCCAAGGACTTCTGTCTGTCCCACCAGAGCGGACCAGAGAGGCTCTTTGGTTGTGCCATCGGCCAGAAAGGCGCACATCTCTGGGACTAGAAAGAGGGCTTTCTCTGTATCTGCCCCAGCCCTATGGAATCTCCTACCAGTTGAGTTATGTATGCAGACAGTTGCTGTCCTTTAGGAAAGGAGTGAAAACCTGGCTGGTGGGATGGGATTGGGGAACAGGTGGTATAATGATCCCAGCCCATTGGCTAATTTGAGCCCCTTGTCCTTAATTTCTTAGCTGTAATTTAGTATAAACTTTTAATCTTTTAATCTTTTAATTTGTTTTTAGCTAGTTTTAAACTCTTGACTAATAAATTTTAAAATGGGTTTTATTTGTCATTGATGTTTTTACTGTTGTGAAATCGCCCTGGGTCACTTCGGTGAGAAGGGCGATGAATAAATTTGATAAATAAATAAATAAATAAACAAACTAAACAGTGCTAACAGATGACAGTCTGCTGATGAATATCAGGGCAAATGTATTCAATACAACAGTGTTACCAGCAATGTTGTATGCATCCGCAACATAGGCAATAACAATATCAAAGGAAGAAAAACTGGCAGTAACTCAAAGAGCAATGGAAAGACAGGTGTGCAAAGTAAAAATCAGGGATAAGGTCAGCTATAAGCCATTATGCCAAATAATCAGACTGTGTGATGTGGTTAATGGATTATGTGGCAAAAAGAAGATGGGCAGGCCATATCACCCACCTAAAAGATACCAGATGGCCCTGTAGGGTGGTTAACAGACTGGATACCAAGGGACCACAAAAGACCACTAGGCAAACCCTGAACATGATGGGATGAGCTGATGGTAAAACTGTTCGGCCAGAAATTAAAATAAAATAAAATATATTTTTTAATTTTTTAAATTTTAATTTCTTAATTTTTTAAAAATTGTAATAGTTCAATTTTAATGCTGTTTTGTTGTTTTTGTGAGTTTTGTTTGTTGTGAGCTGCCCAGAGTTGCCTCAGTGATGGAGTGGTGGTAGAAATGCGAATAATGAACAGACGGATGGATGGAAAACAAACAAACAAACAGAAGACAAAGGATAGAACATTTTGGAGTTCAGTTGATTTGCACTAAAAGCAACGACAAATTGATTTTGGATATTGTTTGGATCATTAGTAAATTAATTTCTAAATTAATTGATCTGATTTCTGTCAAATAATATGACAACACTTTTTAAAAAGGCATTAAAAATATCTAGACACATATAGAAATGGCTGGTTGGCTAGCTTAGTGAGTTAGGTGTCACATTTCTCTCATAACTGTCTACTCTTCTTCCCATTCTCAGGTGTCATATTTCATTCATAAAAAGTTGGTATGAAATTATTTAAATTTTAAATAATAATAATTTCATGTCAGAAATTATTCTGGGTTGAAAGGTTTTTTTGCAGAAGAAACTTCACTTAGGGAATGCCCAAAAAGAGGCTCCTTTCATGTCCCCAAGAGGTGGGTCAGAGACAGGTGTTCAAGCTGTCATTCAATACCTGGGTCTTGAACTGTTGACTTGCCAGCCTTCCAGCTAACAAAGCTTGCTTCTTAACCACTGAGACATCACAGCCCCTAAACTTTAAATGTAATTTGTAAAGATTTGTTTGTTGTTTGTATAGCTACATTTGTAATGTAGCAATGGAGTAAAGAAAATAAGAGAGAACTGGAAAAGGGGTGGTAGCTAGCAATAACCCCTACCAGAGAACATTCTGCTCACAAGTGTTTCTAACCTTAAGCAAGCTGAGTGCTAGTGAGACAAAAATGATGATTTATGTCACTATTCCACAGTATAAATATGACTCTCTCCCATGGAGAGTCAATAACTTCACTCGAAGACCATCAGGAAGCTGTACTTGAAAGATAAGCAAACCGGGAGGATAATGTATGTTTATACTTTTCTGCAATTATTTTGATTTTTCTTTGTTCCTATATATATTTCTGTTCTTTTAGAAGAGGTTTTATATTTTGAAGATAAAGCCTTTGAGTTAAAGCCGCCAAAATAAAGAAATAAAAATAAAGAAACAATCCACTGGATGTCACCATTAGCTTAGTTCTGGAGTTACTGGACCTGGAACTAAAACATAGATATTTTTCTATAGCTTTATGCTTTTTGGTTATTATTATGTCAAGCTTTTCTTATGTGCTGCGAACAATATAAGATAACACTGGTTTGAAAGGGATCTTAAAAATAGGGGGCTGCTTTTTACAGTGCAAAGAGGCATTTCTGCCACTATAGCTAAAGGTGTTTCCAGAGGTCAGCTTTCAGATTGCTTTTGCAGGCCGGCTGAAACACCAGCATACAGATCTATGAAAGAGGCCATAAATAAGATGCCAGCTGAAATGATTCATTGGTTTTAAAACTCTCAATGGGCTGGTAGAAGAGGAGACTCTCCTCCGTTCTACTACTTCTTCTTCTGTGTCTAGGCGAGTTGTGAAACTGCCAACGAGTTTGGTGAGTTCATTCTGCAGTTACTGTCCCCTGACCTAGTGTGAGAAAGATTAGCCAGCAACACAAGGTTGCTGTTACCAGGCTATGCCCGATTGTGGTTCAAAAATACTACACTCTTCGAGGAGGCTCCTTCTGTGTCCCCCTTCCATCCTACTGGAAGAAAACTGGCAGTTGGATAGTGGCCCCTGCTACTTCTAAAGGAAGATGGCAAATTTAGGTTACACAGGGCAAGTAATATAACATTGACAGTTCTGCCTTCCAAGAAGAAGAGTAAATGGCCTGGTGGTTACTAGAATGGGAGAGTTCTAGTAACTGCTCTCCCCACCACTATCACCTATCATCCAAGATGGTTACATCATTCTACCAAATGGTAGCACGGGACCTAATTTAAACACATACACCCCAATCCATGATTTTTTTTTAATTAGTTTAATTGGTCGACGTTGACTGTTACTTGTATCGGAGCATACATTTTCCCTGGAAGCCATAAACAAATGTTTTTCAGCCAACTTATACCACAGTAGTTTTTAAGTGAGTCATGATAAAATTAACTGTGTGAAGTGTCCTCCCTCCGCTGTTCTTTCTGGCATTAAAGCACCGGGTACAGAACCACTGTTGGGAATAGTCTGAGCATGTACACCGGGTTTCTAACTCCTTACAATCTTTCACTGGATCACATGTTTGTTTCTATAGCTGAAATTCTCAACTTTCTATCTCTGCATACTTTGTGTTGAGCCATTTCTTGTCTTCTGTTGTCCAGCTCCCGATTCTGGTTGACAGACAAAGGTTGATTTCAATCTGCTACATGTAGAGCTATTTGGTCCTGCAGGGTCATCATCTGACCCAGTACCAGCATGCCTTGACTGTGTGTCTGGCATGTTTAGTGGTCTCCATTCATTTTAGTTGATGGTGTTGACGTGCGAGCAGCAAAGAGAAAACATTCCCCGCATGGAAGGTCTTTGTGCATGCCAAAGCATTTATGTCAGAATAAATGGCTCAGTGAGGATATATTTCTAAACAATGAGTATGCCCTCACTAAGTCCTATAGTGTGTTTTATATGCAAAATTGTTACATATTATGAGAATTTTGAGAGTACCCTGGACAACAAAGAGAACAAATAGGTTGATCTTAAACGAAATCAACCCCGACTGCTCCTTGGAAGCCCAAATATTGAAGATGAAGCTAAAGTACTTTTGACATTAAATGAGAAGAGAGAATTCACTTGAGAAAGCCTTAATACAGGGAAAGGTTGAGTGCAAAAGAAGAAGGGGGTGGCAGAAAATGAGATGGCTAGATGGTATTGTTGATGCAATGGGCACATAGCTGGGTGGGTTGAGGAGGATGGTGGAGGATGGAATGGTCCATGGGGTCGCAAAGGGTCGGACACAACTATGCGACTGATCACCAACAAAATGAGTCAATCCTCTTGTGCACCCTTGCAGTCTTATGACATTATGGATGTACTATGTTCAAGGCATTCAGACTATGTTCAGTGATAATACATCCTGCTCCTGGTTCATTCATTTGTTTGAAAGTTGCAGGAAGTCCCACTGTGTTCAGCAGTATGCACAGAGTTCTTTCCCACTCCATGCCCTTTTTCTCTGTGCACATGGATGCTCCCAGCACTTGTTCTAATGAGCACCCATAGATTGGAGCAGAACCTGTGTTTACTGAATGCAAGTTTGAGTGCTTGAATACATCCATAGTAACCTCAGTTTCTGTCATGCCTCTTTGCAATAGCTCAGGGCTGATAAAATAAGGGGAGGGAGGTATGATTGAAATGATTGTCAGAATCCTAGTCTGGAATATCAAATAAAATATCTTCTGAGTGAAATCTCAGAGCTACACTAGATAAAGCTGATAACACAATCAGCACAAAGTTTTTTTAAGGAAATAAATACTTTCTGATTCCCTTCCCAGATACCAAGGATCCTGTGGAATCCTCTTCATTGTAGGGAAGTCATTGGGGGACTATGAGAGAAGTCATTAGTTCTTGAAAACTGCTGCCACCAGTAAAATAATCCAAAAATTGAAAGAGATTCTGTGGGAGCCTCAGAACCTTTTGGAGGATAAGATCAGAATTTTTTATTTCTGGGAATTGACTGTGCGACTGAACAACAAAAAATTAATGGGACTAGCATTATATAAAGGTAAAGGTCTCCCATGCTTGAAAGCCAGTCATATTCAATTATAAATCTCTGTTTACAGCCAACGAGCCAGTGCTGTCTGCCTCTGCAAACATTTCCATGGTTATGTGGCAGGCATCACTAGATGCCGAAGTGCATGGAATACTGTTACCTTTTCTACCAAAGCAGTACATATTTATCTACTTGCAATTTCTTACTTTTGAACTGCTAGTTTGGCAGGAGCTGGAACACACAAGGGGAGCTCACTCCAGCACCTAGCACTCGAGTCTCAAACTGCTGATCTGCTGACCTTCTGATCTCCAAGTTCACCATCTTAACCACTAAGCCATATAACACAACTTCATAAACAGGATTTCTGCAATTATATTTTAGAAATTAAAATGGTACTCCATATCAGCTGTTGAATGCTTTCTCAGATGGGAAAGTTGGGGTGTATATGATGTTGTTGTTTTACTATGGATGCCTAAGTGTTTATTTTGTTTATATTATTTATAAGTCATCTTTATCTACATAGGGAACCCAAGGCAGATCACAATAAATAAAGTTGTACTATAATAACAAGTTTAGAGCACTATACAGAACTATATATTAAAAACAATTAAACATAGTTTAATTGATCAAGATTTTTATTAAAAAATTGTTTGAAAAACTTTTTAAAATACCTAATTCCACTTATTCTTAAAAGCCTGCCTGAAAAGGAAGGTCATTTCATGATAACAGAAAGAAAAGAAGGGCAATCTGGCATCTCAGCGAGTGATTTTGCTCAAAGTACATTTATAAATTGTTTGACCATGAAAAATTTGGTTAGCTGATAGGGGGGTTTAAGCAGTGATAGGCTGTAACAGGTCCGCACCAGTTCGCCAGAACCGGTAGTAACTTTCCCCAGTGTTCCGGAGAACCGGTAGCAGCTTTTTTTGGGGAAAACCACCTTCGGGGCTTACCTTTTCACTGGTTCCCCCACTGTGCATGCGTGCCAAGCACTTGGTGTGCATGCACGCCTACAGTGCTTGGTGTGTATGCATGGCCTCCTTGCTGTCCTCCCAAGTGGGGAGGAGGAAGAGAAGCTGCTAGTCTGAAGCTCCCTATAGCCTGCTCCCCAGGGTAAGTGACTCACCTTTGGATGTGGTGTGTCTGTGTGTATTTTAATGTGTATTTAATACCTTTACCTATATTGATGTACTACCACAGTTCCTAAAAAGGCCTGGCGGCCTGGCTTGGGGTTTTAAAGCAAAGTCTTGGAGTTACCTCATCAATAAGCTACACCTGTACTGTTCCAAATGCTGTTCCAATTGGAGAACCCTTAAAGAGGTACAGCTGTTTTACATTTACATTAAGGCATATTATCCTAGAGAACTGGTTAGGCAAAGACGTAGTACCTAACTTCTTTAACTGATGAAAAGTTGAAAAGTGCCAAAATGAAGCCATCTTGGGGTGAGCTCATTCTGTAGTTCCTTCCATCTGACCTAGTGTGAGAAAGATTAGCCAGAATAAGCTTTAAGCTCTGGTTTAAAAGCTCTGGTGTATTTTAATGTATTTTTTATTTTATTTATTTATTTAATTTAATTTATGGGTTTGTGTTGTGGGTGGGTGGGTGGGTGGGTTGAGTTGTGTGTGCGTGTGTGCGCGTGTGTGTTTATTTTTATTTTACTTTATTATTATTTTTCTTTGGCCCCCGCCTACAACATCATGACATCATGATGTTGGCTCTGCCTACAACATCATGATGTTAGCTCTGCCCACACTGTGATGACATCATGGTGGGGTAGTAAAATTTTTGACATCCCACCACTGGATTTAAGTTATAAACAACCCACTCACCTGAGCAACTGCTACATTAAATGATGCTTGAATTTCCCCCTCTTTCCAACCACTGAATTGTCCCATGACATCTGTGAAATTACAGAAGAATCGTGAAATTGCTTTTGAGTGGCTTTTTGCTACCTTCCCTTAAGTATGCAGCAGCTTGTACAAAGTGGTCTGCCAAGTGGATGGGATCCCTTCACATCACTCATCCTTCCACCCATCACACACAGGCCATTTACTCAAGGTGCATGTTAGCAAGATGATTTTTCTCTGACTCTAAGTAAATATTCTCTTGAAGGCTATTTTGGTTGGTGCCAATGAGCCACAGTGGTCATTAATTGGAGCAGTGTCATGTAATGGTCCATTTGAAGCAGCAATTCAAAATCCATCATAGGTAGTTTTTGTTTGCCTCCATTCCATTAATCTGTCATGGGTTGCTTCTGGTTTTGTGGCATTTCAATTTGCCAAACTAGTCAGGGTCAAAAATGTAGGTGCACACAGCTGTTCCTTATAATTAAATTTTCAATGACAGATATTAGGGGTTTCTTCTTTGTTTCTGTTTTGCATTTTGGTTCAATGCTTTAACAGTATCAGGATTTGAAAAGTCCCAAGAGAGCTCTGAAATTAACATTTGTCTAAAGTGAATTAAGAAGCTTACTTCTTTGGTGCTCAGATATGTGATAACTTCCATACGACAAGGTAGATCAGGGTTTCTCAACCTTGGGACTCCAGGTGTTCTTGGACTTGAATTACCAGAAGCCCAAGCCAGCACACCAGCTGATCAGGGCTTCTGGGAATTGAAGTCAAAGAACATCTGGGGGGCCAAGGTTGAAAAAACCTGAAGTAGAGGATGAAACACAAATGGTACAGGCTATATATAACATAGTACATAGGTCCTCAAATTTGGCTCTCCAGGTGTTCTTGGACATCAATTACCAGAAACCCACATCTGTACACCTGCTAATCAGGGCTTCTGGGAATTGGAGTCCAAGAACATCTGGAGAGCCATGTTTGCTGACCCCTGGTATAGTATCATGTCAATCTTACATTAAGCGCTGTTCCCCCAGGTATCAAGAAGTGGAGTAGATTGTGCTGGGACAAGCATGCAGAGAGCTTTAGAAGACAAAACACTGACTCCATATCTAAAAGTAATCCATCCTCAAGAGAAAAGACCACCAGTTGTCTTTTTAAAAAAATACAAACTTGCCCCAATCTGCATTTGGCAAAAAAACACTTTTTGGGGTAATTGGTTAAGGCATGTTGTCTCCTGGAAGATTTGTGTACCATAGGGATAGTGTATGAAGACAAAATACACATTTGTCTTAATGTGTGAGGTAACCCTGGCTCACAATTCAGTTCCATGAATGTCTATTCAGAATTAAGTCACATTGTGTCCAATATAGCACAAGGCTTTTAGCCTTTCCTACATAAAGGTGATAAAAATATTTTTAAACAAACAAGTAACTAAGCAAGTATACATAGAATTCCAGTCCTTGGGGTTTGGCAAGATAGTGTCAGTGCATATCTTAAACTATTGATACTTCTTCCACCATATTTTTCAGATTTTCATATGGTACATTTCACATATTGACTGGATAGGTATAAAAATAAAATACATTATTGTCTGAAACCTTTGTTTATGGAAACACATTCTGTTTCTTTGTATTCTGTGTTAAAGACAAAACCAAATGATATTTAGGATCGAATCATATGACCATTTAGGATTGATAAGAGAATGGTATAAAACTTGAAAGTAAGTAGGTGTTACTCATTACATTAGAATTCAACTTGGGTCTTATTAAGCACACCTAAAAATTAATTATAATTTTTAGTTACATTTCTTATTACAAAAAGAGACTAGTTACATTACTGAGGGCTGGTAACTTCCAACCTGTGCTCCTGTGCTATTCTATGAGACATCCATTTCCTAAACATGAGGAATGTCCACAAATGTTTTATATCTAAAGTAGCTCTGAGTTAGGATTTGAATAGGACTTGCATGTGATGAACTGAGCTGCACTCCAGAAAAGCTTATGCCCAACAAAAGTTTCTAGTCTTTAAGGTACATAAGAATCTTTAGGATTAAAATAATAACACTAGCATTTAAAGTATTGGGTTATATATTGGAATTTGGTTATTCATTTTTAGTTGTCAGGGTATAAGGTATTAACTTCAGCAGTACAAACAGAAGAATAACAGATGTAAAAGTCAATGCTTTCTCCATACATACTACAGTTTAGCAGATGCAGGGAACAAATGCAGGAGGTTTGAAGGAAGAGAGAGCCCAAATAAGGGAGAGAAGCAAAGCAGAATAAACTAGAAGAGGAGGCATTGCCTGCCTTAGATTAGTGGGTGCGGAGAATCCTTCAAGGCATTAAAAGCAACACTCTCATTGATATCCAGTGTTAAAAGCATGCAAGATTGTTGTTTTCCCAACATAAAATTGTCTATCCAAATGTTCTAGGAGATGACTATATGTGTAAAGTACAAAAAGTTTGGGCACATTTCCACAGCTGTTCCTGCTGATGGGCCAAAAGTCAAACCTAGATTGGGATGGGCTCAGCAGATGCTGACCTGTCATGTGCTAAAATGTCACCTTCAGTTTATTACTCATCCAGACAAACAGAGCTGTATACAACAAAATCACTCTAGAACCAGTTCAAGTTAAAAATAAAGCGCTATTGAACAGACATATTCAGAAGACCTCTAGGGGCTAGTATCAAAAGTCAGTTGAACAGCCAAATCTGGCAAAACTCTAAGGACTAGAGTGTAATTGACAAAGTTCAGGGCCACCAGATGTTCTTGAACTGCAACTCCTAGCATTTACTCACTACAGTGGAACCCTGTAATAACGAACGCTTCGTATAATGAAAAATTAGTACAACGAAGCATTTTTGCACTATTGGGGATACCAGCATATTGAAACACACACACACACGGTTATACGGGGTTTTGGTTAAGCAAGATATACCTTGCTTAATGAAACCCCATGTAACAAACATTTTGTTCATTATGCGGGGTATTGCCAATATAACGAAAAAACCATCTAGCAAAGAGCAACACGGAACGGAGGTTTTTTGTTATACAGGGTTCTACTGTATCTGACGTATGGAGGTCTGTACTATGCCTACTCCTGCCCAAGAAAAATCTCAAATTTTGCCACCTGCAGTGATATCCAAAAACAGCTACAATGCCCCTGGCCAGAATACATAACAGAATTCTCAGCTTAGAATACATGCTTTTTGGACATCAGTTCATAAGAGAATTCAAGAGTCATTCTGGTCAATGGTCATTCTGGCTGGGAAATTTTGGGAGTTGTAGACCAGTGTTTCCCAACTTTTGGGTTTTGGACTTCAACTCCCAGAAGCCTAAGTCAATTCCCAAAAGCACTGATCAGCCAATGTACTGACTTAGGCTTTTGGGAAATGAAGTCCAAAAACCAAAGTTTGGGAAACACTGTTGTAGACCAATACTTCCGCCGATACCTTTTCTTATAGAGTCCTCAACTATCCCATGTAATCTGTTTTTGAAATGTGCTCAGAAAGGAAAGTCTGGGCTGTATAAATTTCCCCCTTGCAGTGTTTTAATCTTCATGTTCTTATGTTCTCTACCATTTGCCTGCAAACATGTCTAGCGGCTGCTATAAAGCATTGTGATTCCCTTTTATCTTATCTCCCATCCAGGGCGTATTAGAGGGATAAATAGAGACTTTTCTGCCTTGAGGGAAAAAGAAACCCAAAGAGTTTTTCATTTTGGCTCACAATTACTTCCTGGAAACTTACAGATTCTGAATATAAATGGAAGTGTGCTATTTTTTCTTCTATCCCACCCTATCACTGGAAACGAAAACAGAATTTTTCAATAATGAACTGACTTCCTGTCTTCTTAAGTCAGTGTACCTACAGCTTCCTGAAAAGAGGAAGCAGAAGGAAATATGCATGTAAAATCTTTTATCTTTATACAAGGGGAGATAGAAGAACCTGTGTATTTATTTCCTTCTGCTTCCACTTCTCAGGAAGCTGTGTAGGTACACCGAGCTACAAGAGTATCATGATTAGAACAACCCAAGGGGCAGAAAAAAATGTACAAGCTTTTGAATTCACTGAGCTCTTCATCATACAAGCCAGTAGTGGGCATCAGCAGGTTCACACCAGTTCACCAGAACCCGTAGCAGAAATTCCATGTGACCCCGCACACCCAAGTTTTGAAATAAAGTAGTCCTAATTCAGGTGCAACACAGGGCTTTCCCCCTGGCCACACCCACCATGCCATGCTCACTAAGTAGGTAGTAATTTTTTTTTGAATCCCACCACTGCCTGATTGGTATTCAAATTTGCTGTGAAGTTTGGCCCTGTTTAGTTGCAAGTGGTTAGTAAAGGTCCCCCTTGCTCAAAAGCCAGTTGTATCTGATTCTAGGGTGCAGTGCTCATTTCCATTTACAGCCAAAGAGCCAGTGCTGTCTGTGTTTGCAGACGTTTTCATGGTCATGTGGCAGGCATGACTAGATCGCCCACCCATTCACATTGCCACATCCACAGAGTAGACCACTCTCACAAAGTAGGCTACTCCCACATTGTAGTAGTAAATTTTTTTGGAGTCCATCAGTGATACAAGCTGTTACAAAAGTAGGTCAGAGAATATAGTTTCTCTCATAGAGGCAATATTTTTGTTCATTTCTCATCCATGTCAGTACTACACATGCCAGATTTTAGGACTGTAGCAAACATCACCCCCTTCTAAAAATATATTAAGAATCTGGTAGCTGAATCAATGTGCTTTGAACAAAAGTGAATATGTTAAAGTTTGAATGAAGAGCCACGGATGGCTCTGACCAGTCTGTTGAGCTTACTGGCCAGGTTCTGTAGCCCCCCTCCCCAAGAAGTGTTTGAACTCCCTTCTTGTCATTCTTGTAAACTTGATGAGTTTTGTAATTTTTGATTGTTGCTTGAAATTGATGCCTATTGAATTTTTGATGCTATAATGATGATGAGATGTTTTGTGGCATTGATACTGATTGTTTTTGATATTTACATGTTGTGTCTATGAACTCGCTGTTTTATCTGTGCTTGAGTTGGTCCAACCGAGTAGGGCGGTATAGTAATAATAATAATAATAATAATAATAATAATAATAATAATAATAATAATAATAATAATAATAATAATAATAATAATAATAATAATAATAATAATAATAATAATAATAATAATTCTTTATTTTTAAGTCAGACTTGGACAGCCTTTAAAAAGGAAGACACCTTTTAAAAAAAGATTGTTATCCAGCAAATCTTCAAAGGGATGTCTCCTTTTGCCCTTTAACTAGTCTGGTGCCTTGTTCTAGAAATCCAGGACCCACCTTCTTTGTTATGATTTTGCCACATGAAAAAGAAGACCAGCCTCCAGCACCTTTGTTACTTATGCAGAAGAGGACATTTGCAACTTGCCTGGTGAGTAACATTGGCTGAAATTCCCTCTTCTGCATAACCATTAAAGGTGGAATGGGGCTGTCCTCTGCATCTGCGGGGTGGCTGGGGAGTCCCCTGTCAGCTTTCCAGCCACCCCGCCTCTGCCTCTGCAGCTGAGGGGTGGCTGGGGAAGCCAAACGGGGAGCCCCTGTTCAGCTTCCTAGCCACCCTGCCGCTACGAACGATTACCTCGGATAATGCTAACAGATCATTATCCAATGCAATTTTTTTTGCATCGTTATCTGACATTAGCCTATTCTGATGCAGTTGTTATCCGAGGTATTACTGTATATAGATTTCTAGCAACAGAAGGTAAAAGTATGAGTAGCAGTAGATGAAGAAATCAGAACTCCTTTTCTGTTGAAAATACCAATAACAATAGCCAAAGTCTAGTAGTATAACAATAACGGAAATGTTCTCTTAGGTATATCACAGAAAATATAACAAATGACTTAAATAGTGGAAATGGTTAGAAGGAAAGATGCCACTGATTCTGTCACAGCTAAAAGGCCAGAGAAGATAGATGAAGGATGCTTCATTTGCTGATAGAATAAGTGCTCATTTATACATTCTGATTTGTATTAGTTGTAGTTTTGTTGCAATTTGTATTGTAATTTTTGAAATAACATTTCCCATTTTTTATCATTATGTAATGTTATGAAATCTATTTTTGTAATTGTGTATTTTTCTTAAATGTAATTCTGAAATTTGTTACAGATTAATAAGGGCAGTTTTAATTGTGTTTGTATTTTGTCAGCTCTGATTTGTAATGATATGAGTGACTGTAAGCTGGCACATAGATGAAAACACTTACTGCCCCCTTCTATTATAAGATTCATTGGTATGGAACTGCCCCAAGGTTGTATCCCCAAAGGTGTACCAGGAGCATGGCGGGAATGTAGGTGGAATGGACCAGAGGGGGAACACTTCCTACTAGCTCTGTAGAGCCCTACCCTAGGGAGTCAATCACTGCTGTTCAAAGAGTTTTGGCTCCTTTCTAGCTTTCTGTGCAGGAGAGCTGTTATTGAACTACAAGATAGAAAAGGGCCCAAATAAACCACTTTGTATACCATGCTTGATGTTACGGCTCTGACAGGATTGAATATATTAGGTGCCATAAAGTTAGTTTTTTATTCAGTGTCAAGAACCAAAGCAGGAAATGACATATTCTATGTAATCTAATTGTTGGCAGATCTTACAAGTTTCTTGACTAGAAAACAATATTGGATCTTTCTAAATAATGGTAGCAATTTGTCAAGGAAAGGGGAGCTGTGTACACACAATACTGACTGGCCTGATGTCTGGAAAAGCAGGATAAATTACCTATTTGTCCCAGCAATATGAGATTTTGTGAACCGCATTCTAGGTAGATTTAAACAGGGAACATTATTTTACTCAAAAATATGGAAATTAGAAGCAGAGCAGCTGGGTACTGGTAGTAAAACTTTCAAATAGGTGAAAAATGGAAAAATATCACATTTTAAGGTGTCCTTTAAGCTTTAGCAGTAGATGGCATTTGTGAAGTATTATTTTCTTCACTGAATAATATTGGGTATGTGTTTTTTTTTTAATTTTATTTTACTGCTATTGTGCTAACCAAAGGATCGCTGTGAAATTTCCTTGTGCTCCTAGAGGGCTCCTCCAGGGAATTCCCTGGGGAAGCCCTAGGAGTGTGAAGATGAAGGCAAAAGCATATGAAGAAATCCATGTGCTAAAACAGGTATGAAGAATAGGGGTGAGCAGCTAAATGTTTTGGCCACCACCCTAAGATAAGGGACTGTTCCTTTGCCTTTTCATCAGTGAGCACTGAAGAAGCCTATGATCACTCCAAACACTTTACTATACCTAATGCTCACCCCCCCCCAAAAAAAAAAAAAAAAAAGACAACGATGATAATACATTGCTTGGAAGTAAAGCCTGAAGAAGAAATCTTTTTGGATTCTTTTTGGAATCATTTTAGATTCCAATTCCCAGAATTCCCCAGTGGCTATTGTACAACCATTGTACACACACATTGTAATGGGGCAATGGCTCAAGCATCAAGTTCTATGTGACCCTTGTCTAACACAACTCGAGGAATATTTAAAGAAGCAGCAGAGAGGGAAGCATTTGAGCAATCAGCAAAATCTGAAGACAATGAGCACAGTCTGCATCAGGAATCTTAATCTTTGGAACCTGGTGTTGAAAATGAAAGAAAAGAATTCCATAGAAGGGGGACGGGAGACAGAGAGGACCACAAGTACAATGTGTCATAGACAAGCCACACTGTTCAACATTCTGTCTTGTTCCTCTCTCTTTTTCTCACGGTAGACTATGTTCCTTCTGAGAACTCAAGGCAGCATGAAAGAAAGACACCTTGATGCTTGTGGTGAGCATACATATTTCATTAGCATTTCTCATCAAGATATCCTAAAGGTTTGGGTGGTAGCTCAAAAGTCTTCAAAACCTGTTTCTTCAAGCTAACAATGAGGTGAAGGGAGTCACTTTGTTGTTGAAAGTTGTTGTTCCTTTTTGTATTAATTTCAGCTCTCAGCATTTTCATCTTTAAATGTTGTTCATACAAATTATTGAAAGGCAAACTCTATTAAATAATTCACTGATTTGTGGGTACACTTTCATTTACTGCTTGTTTTGTGTTCTAGACCCCAAATATTTCACACTGAGAGGATTACAAAAATAGCACTTTGAATCTTTATAACACTGAAAAAGACAGAGATTTCCAAACAGGATGAGCTTCTTGCTGTAGATTCATGTTAACCAACAGCATTTATGGTAGACCAAACAATGAAGGGCCATAAAATGCATAGTCAATTTATATGCTTACTTAGACCATCTGTTTCATATCCAAATACATTGAGTATTCCTCCGGGGTAATTAGATTTCTAGGTAGCATTACCTTTTCAAAGGGGCATTTGCCATAATTCATAGATGGTAATTAGACCTTAAAAAGCCAACCCTTTTTTTGTTTTCAAATGCCAGCAAAGTGTTTCTACTCTTCCATGCAGAATATTTATTAAGGAAAGAGCAGCATTCTGATATATATATATACATGACTATATGGCTATTCTTGTTAAATGACTCTTTTAATTAAAAGGACAAAAAATTCACAGAATTTTCATGGGGGCATTTTTTACGATGCTCCTGTGGTTGTTTCTGCCACTGTCCATGGTCTGCCCGCCAGGTCCGCAGACTCCAGAAGGGTAGGGAGGACAGATCATATCTGTCCCCGTCATTCTGCGAAGCCTATAGACTACACTACAATCAAAAAAGTCCCCTGGACTTTTTCAATTGCAGCAAGGTCTATGGGCTTCGCAGAATGACGGGGACTGATTCAATCAATTTCCTTCCCAAACATGCCAGCGCTGTGCGCTTCGCAGTGGCAGTGTGTTTGGGGAGGAGAATGGGGATCCCCTGGTCCCCTTCCCAACCACGCTGCCACTGCAAAGTGTGCAGTGCCAGTTTGGTTGGGGAGAAAATGGGCACACTCAGTCTCTCCCCAACCAAGCTGGCAGTCTGACACTCAGAGTGCCAGTTTGTTTGGGGTGAGGCTGCACGCCCCCAGTTTTCCCCCAACCAAACCGGTGGTCTGAGCCTCTGGTGATCTCTGCCCCAAAGCCCACAGAGCTGGTCTCTAGCCCTGTGGGCTTTGGGACAGAGATCAACGAAGGGGAATTTGAGGCAAACTTTTGCATTGCACAACATTATCTTAACGTTGTGCGATGTAAAAGTTTGCCTCAAATTCCCTGTCATTATCCAATTCTAGCATCTGATACCATTGTTATCCAAGGTTCCACTGTACTGGACATTTCTTATTGAAAACAAAATGTTCACCTATCCATACTTCATGTTTTCAATGTTACCAATAAGTAACTTTAAAATAACATCAGAAGGGCCTCTAATACTCACTGGAGTTCAGAATTTAAAAATATTCCATTTGTAGACTTCAAGTCCTAGAATTTTCCTGTCAGAAAGGACATGTTTGTCGGAGAATTCTGGGTTCTAGAATCCAAGATGCAAGCTTCTCCAATTTATGCTTATTTTGCCCATGTTTAGCATTTACCTACAATTATAATAGTCCACAGTAGTGTGTTCATTCATTCTTACCTATTCCTCTGTAACCAGCACATGAGCTAATGCAAATAGAGGACAATCATATATGTATCTCATTGCTTCTAGTCTACAATAGCTTGTGCTGCAATAAATCTCTAGCTGCAGAAACTTGTTTGCTTTTGTGATTGCACAAGCTCAGTGGGAAGTGTATGCCTGCAATAGATCCTCCTTGCTATGCATGACCTTGAGCTGGTTGTGAAACCAGATGCATAACCAATCATGTGAGGGAGAGCTCACTGAAGGAGAAAAACTACTGTGCACCTGTCCTTTTTCATGCTTTTCCCCAAGCTGGATTTTGGCCCCAGACTTTAAATTGTCTGTTGTAGTTAAAGTATGTCTTCTCAGAACAGTTGTGCTCTCTGTACATTATAACCCTTCCAAAAATAAATGATAAACTTATTTATACATTATTATACCATCTCTCTCTCTCATTGTGTACAAAAGCTGTAGGTTTGTGTCTATATTTGCATGCATCTGTCTATCTATCTATCTATCTATCTATCTATCTATCTATCTATCTATCTATCTCATCTTTATTCTATATGATGGCCTTTTTTAAAAGAGAGGGGGGATATTTGTTATAGTCTAACACATTTGATTAGTCTAATAAAAAAAATCAACCCACTCATGACACAGTAGGATCACTGCAATCTTCTGTGTAATCGGCTATTTTCAGGGCTATGTGATGAATATGCTTTCTTCTAATGTAATTTCTTAGGTCAATGGTCTTTTTGTTTCTGTATTTCTGCTTGTCATGTATGTTCTTAATGCTAATATCCCTTGGAACTGACCCATCCATCTCCTTCTCTGGCACCAAGCATGAGTTTGTGTACCAGTGATAAAAAAAAGTTGATCCATGATTGGACTTTTTCTGCCTCTAAAGCGATCAATTATTGGCTGCTGATCCAGAAACAGCTATAGTCTTGATGGCTGTTAGTGCTGATTGGAGAGAGCAGCTGCTTCCTCTTGCTCATTTAGTCCAGTTTGTAAAAACAGCACTTCATTCTTGGTGCTTAGGCTAATTGACCCCTTCTGTGTCATGGAGAAGAAGAAAGATTATATCCAGACATGTAATGACCTGAACATAGAGTGCTCCAATGGAGAAAGGGGTAGTCCTATAGCTTAGTATAGTAAGTCACACTCAAGTAAGCCCATTAAATCAGTGTGAATTTGGTGACTCAATCTGCCATAGGTTTAATTGATTGAAATGGACCTACTTTAGTTGTAACGTACTTTTATGTAGTGAGTTGTAACTAAAATAGGTCCATGGAATCAATAGAATCTGCATCAAAGTTGACTCCCTTTCTCTAGTCAGGTTCTGATACTCTTAGGTCCCAATAGCTGTCTCAGTTTTCTTTTCCTGTTTCTCTAAGGAGCAGACATACTGTGGCGACATGATCATCCTTTTTGTTGGAGGACAAGGATATGTGTTACACACTGGTCTGCTTTACACCCTTTAAACCAGCGTTTCCCAACCTTTGGTTTTTAGACTTCAATTCCCAGAAGCCCAAGTTAATTCCCCAAAGCACTCATCATTCAATGTACTGACTTAGGCTTCTGGAAATTGAAGTCCACCATGTTCAATGGAACATAGTTTAGGAAATACTGATTTTAACTAACCTCCAATGAGGTGGATGATACTTTCTCATCACCACGAGTGTTGAGTAAGAGCTATCTGCCTGTCTTGTTAGCTTCTATGATTAGGGATGGTGGAATTTTGTTCTTCATCTTAGGGAGCAAAATACCTTAGGCAAGAGGTGGTGCTAGAGGAATAAATTACCCATCTAAACCAGCCTGTAATTGGCATCCAGTATTTTGTGAGTTCTTTTACATCATTTTATGTAGGAGGATTTGAAATAATCTGGATTCCTCATGGCTCAAGCACTGGAGGAAGGTTGTGGTGGTGAGGAGAAAGATCACAACAATTTTATCAGTCTCATTGCTGTCTTTTGATTCAACCTCCTCTAGTCTAGTTCCTGTAGGAAATCTGAGTTCATTGACACTGGCACGACCTGCCTTCTCTGATGCGAATATTCCATTAATCTGTCAAGTAGCTGATGTGTCTGATAAACTATGTTTTAATGCACCTGTTACCAGGAGGTGGGGAGTCTCTTATGGGAAGAATATATATATTCTTTGGTCATGCTGAAGTCTGAAAATGGCTTCCTATATTTGTACAGCATCCTGGAGAGGTGAAATAAAACTGCCATGGCTAGCTATTGAACACTGAGGGACTGAGCAAACATTCAATTTAATCAGTTCCACTGGGATTTCATGGTCTCCACTACATCAGTTTCTGCTGGAAAACCTACTGAGCATTTTATGGGGGAAATCAGCATGATTCTGTCTCTGTTTTGTAATATACCTCCTCCTTCCCACTCCTAATGACATCCTAAAGATGGATGAAATATATTTGTATTCTAAGCAGAATTCTAAGTAGAAGAAGAAGGCTGGTTCTGCTGCTGTGAACCTGGTGTATTATCCCAGGCTGTTTCAAAAAGAAGGAAGATTGGAAGAAGTGCAGGTGTGTGTGTGAGATAAATATTTCATTATTTATTTATGAACATTTTATACCATTTTTATTTTTTTGTAATAAAAATCCCAAAGTGGTGTACAATAACAAAAACCAAGCAAATACAAACAAACACAATCCATAAAATACTGTACAAATTATCAAACAGTAGAATGCTTCATTACAATCAGCAGAGGAGCAGTCAAGGCAAACGATTATGAGAAGATCTGATCTGTCCTATATCTCACTGTTTACTCAGATCACAACTTGGGGTAAATGCCTGCTACTTCCTATTACAACTGTTATTCCTCTAGGCATGTGCTGTACCAGAGAAATCAAACCGAAAAGGGAACCATGGTATCTCTCAAACGAAGTATTAATAAGCAAAAGCAAGCTAATTTAGCAAATGGACATTGAGTTGAGATTATAGTAAAATTAAATAGTTTTTTCTTGTGAAGGTGCTGTTGCATTTGATCATAGGAGAACTGAATTATCTAGTTTGGCTGTGGGTGTTCATATGTTAGTAAGTGGAAATACCTCATACTGGATCTCCCTGAGCAGATCCTCTCCCATGGTATGTGCACAGGGGGGAAACCTAAAATTTACTTTTTTATTATCACCAAATGGAACTTCACTAGACTATGATATAATAAGCAGAGTGTAATGGCCACCAATTTTTATAAAGAATAAAGTAGTCTATTTTGCAATTAAAGGTTTTTCTTTTACAAAAATATATTTATTAAATGACTATACTCTGGTTGAAATTTATTTTTTAAGGACTATGCAGTGCTTATTTGAGGTCTGTACTAATTTATTGGGGATCTGGTATTACTGGTATGTTGACACTAAACCAAAAGTATAGGAAAATATATCCACAAATCAGACAGGATGCCTCCCTCGAGTATATGCATTTATTCTTTTCCTGTGTGTGATGTTTTTCATAGTGTAATAATAATCATGTATCATCAAGTTGATTCTGATTATGGTGATTCTTTGTAGGGTTTCCTAGGGACAGAGTGCTCAGAAGCAGATGTACACTTCCCTTCTTCTGGAGCTGCCCTGGGACTGTGCAGCTTGCCCATATCTACAAAGGCTTGTTCTTCTCCTGGGAGGCAAACCTAGGAACTGAATTCTCAACCTCTGGTTCCTCAGCCAGATAACTACGGTAAACCACAGAGCTATCCCATCCATATTAAATTTTCCACTCAAAAAACTTATTCCAGGTTGGAGTCCAATATTTTATATTCTAGAATAGGTTTTTATTTATTTATTAAATTTATATCCCATCCATCTGGTATATTTCCCACTCTAGGTGGCATACTTTATATACTTCATTTGTACAGTATATTAGAAAACTGTTTACCAGAAAGGGAATGAACAAGTTTCAAGGCTCTTTGATTTCATTTCATTGTAACAGCTTTAACCCTGACATCCAGTGGCTTCAAAATATTTTGATGGGGTAGGAGTACAGATAATCTTATTTTCCCCCTTACTCCTGGGGTGCAGTTTCAATCAGCTACCTACCAAGTCTCATAACAGTTCAACAGAGTGGAAAGAAGACAGAATTACTCTACTGGGTTGTTGCTATTCAATGTCAATCACAGGGTCAGTTCTTATCTAAAGTTAGGGGAGAGTGAGTTGGCTGCTTTTTCCAGTGTTAGTACTATAGCCTGAAGTAGTAACATAAAAGAAAATGGGGTGGGGAGGGGGAGGAAGGCTGCCTCATCAAACCTGAAGGATTCTGAGAAATAGCCATGGAAGGCAAGCATTAGTTATTCTGCAATAGCCCCAGTGGCTTTTAAAAATATATATATAATGCTTAGATTCCATTACAAGAGGCGGCTTACATATTTTTGAACTAATGTTAGCTATTTAAAAACTATTTTCTGTTTTAAAAAACATGAAATCTGTGTTGAATTCCTTTCCTTGATGAGCTGAAGATGTGAACCTGAAGCTTTCCATAAAACAGAAAGACCAACTTTTAAAAAGGGAAATATTCCTGCAGGTTACATTTGGAGTACTGAGACACACTGGTCTTGGACGATGATGCATTGAACAGCTGGTTGCCAATGAGAAGAAGAAAGTCCAGGATCCATTTCCCCCCTGCTGAAGTAAAAGCTTCATCCGATATTGCCAATAGAGTGCTGACTCCTTTTCCTTACTGCAGGATGTTCTCAAAACCAGTCATGGAGGAATAAGAAAAAATCTTGAGTATTGTTTTGAGTTGCACAGATTTGAGGTGAGGGAAGAAACCATTGCACAGATAAGCGCTAATGCAGCATTGGGTTCAGGGTAAAGACCAGATGTCCATATCTTAAGTTCACTGTCTTCACAAACACATTCCCCATTCTCTCTCTTATAGTCTGCTCTCCAAAGTCCAAATCCTCTATTACAGAAGATATACTTTTCATTGTTGTTTTATGACCGTTAGTATAATAAACAACTATGCAATTGGTCTGCTAGATCTGCCTAGAGCAGTATTTCCCAAATTTTGTTCTGCAGAACACTGGTGTACTTCAATTCCCAGAAGCCTAAGTCAGTACATTGACTGATTAGTGCTTTGGCGAATTGACTTAGACTTTTGGGAATTTAAGTCCAAAAATTAAAGTTTGGGAAACACTGGCCTAGAATATGGGAAAGTTACTTTTCTGGATAAAACAAGCTGAGCTGAGCTGAGAATTTTGGGAGCTGGTTTCACCTCAGTTCCATCTTTTCTAGCAAGTTTCTAATAAAAGCCAGTCAGGAAGTTCACAAAGAAAGCATGATTTCAACAGGAAATAGGGATGTAAACATATGTGGTGGGACTGTGGAATTGTTTCCAATTTTTGGCACAAAATTGAACAAGCAATAGCTAAAATTTTAAATATTAATTTAAAGTTGAATGAGAAAATTGTTTTATTGACAGAATTTGAAGATTTGAATTTAGATGAAAATATAAAGGATTTATTAGCTATTTTTTCAACATTAGCAAGACAACAGGTTGCCAGAAATTGGAAGGGTGCTTCGAATTTAGAATTGAGTAAATGGTGTACAATAGAACCCCGAACAACGTGATGACATGGTTCCACAAGTCATGACGTTGTTCGGTTTTTAACGTTGTTCGATACATTGATCGAACAATGCTAAAAAAAAGCCCTGACGTCAGGGACAAACCACGCCGAGGCAAGGCTCGGCATTCCCCCCCCCCGGGTAGGCAGCGATCGCGTGTCATTCGAGGTTAGGGCAAGGTACGGGAAAGACCCCCGTCTCCTGCCCTAACCCCGAACGACACGCGCGCGCACACCCAAAGTTGCAAAAGTGTAAGGATCTTTACCCTTTTGCAGCCTTGGGCGGCTTGGAGGCTTCCGCAGCGCGGCGGCGGTGACAGGAGGATGCGGTAAGGTCCCTCGAAGGGATACCCCTTTCTGGACCTCGGACATGCACGCGCGGCTCTGCGGGGGTTAGCTGGGCATCCGAGGGAATCCCTCGGATGCCCGGCTAACCCCTGCAGAGCCGCGCTGTCCTCCAAGCCGCCCGAGGTCCGGTAAGGGTAAGATCCTTACCCTTCCGGACCTCGGACGTGCACGCGTGGCTCTGCAGGAGTTAGCTGGGCATCCGAGGGAATGCCCGGCTAACCTCCGCAGAGCCGCGCTGTCCTCCAAGCCGCCCGAGGTCCGAAAAGGGTAAAGGTAAGATCCTTACCCTTCCGGACCTCGGACGTGCACGCGTGGCTCTGCGGGAGCTAGCTGGGCATCCGAGGGAATGCCCGGCTAACTCCCGCAGAGCCACGCTGTCCTCCAAGCCGCCCGAGGTCCGGAAAGGGTAAGGGTAAGATCCTTACCCTTCCGGACCTCGGACGTGCATGCGCAGCTCTACGGGGGTTGGCCGGGCATCCGAGGGAATCCCTCGGATGCCTGGCTAATCCCCGCAGAGCTGCGCTGTCCTCCAAGCCACCCGAGGTCCGGAAAGGGTAAAGGTAAGATCCTTACCCTTCCGGACCGGACGTGCATGCGCGGCTCTGCGGGGGTTAGCTGGGCATCTGAGGGAATCCCTCGGATGCCCGGCTAACCCCCACAGATCCGCGCTGTCCTCCAAGCCGCCCGAGGTCCGGAAAGGGTAAGGATCTTACCCCTTTCCGAACTTCGGGCAGCGGGCGGGCACGGGGTGTGTGTGTGGATTGGGTAGATATTCTACCCAGTCCAACTCCCCCCCATGCATACGCTTGTTCCGAATAACGTGAAAATCGCGTTATTTGATACAAGATTTTTCCGAAAATCTTGTCACGTTATACAGTTTTAGCGCTATATGATACTCACGTTATACGGGGTATTACTGTACTGATGTATGGGATATGGCACTTAATGAAAAACTTACATGGAATTTAAATATGAAAAAGGGGATATTAAAACAAAATAGATTTTGGGACATTTGGAAACCATTTCTGCAGTACACACTGGAAAAAATAATAATGGAGACAAGCCTGTACCGGATGTAATGAGTTTGTGGCAGAATAAATGAGTTGCTGGAACACAACTGGTAGATTCAAGGACTTAAGTAGTGATGGGCAGACAAATTTTTTACTACCACGCTGTGGGCGGAGCTGACATTGTGGGTGGAGCCAACATCATGACATCATGGACGGAGCCAACGTCATGATGTCATGGGCTTAGCCAATGACATGGGTGGAGCCAAAGTTAAAAAAAATACATAAAAATATAGTACACATAAAAATACACGTTAAATACACATTAAATAGACATAAAAACACATAAAAATTCAAATTAAATACACATTAAATAGACATAAACACATAAAAATACAAATTTAACACATTAAATAGACATAAACACATAAAAATACAAATTAAATAGACATTAAATAGACATAAAACTCATAAAAATACAAATTAAATAGACATTAAATAGACATAAAACACATAAAAATACAAATTAAATACACATTAAACAGAAATAAAAACACATAAAAATACAAATTAAATACACATTAAATAGACATAAAACACATAAATACACATTGAAATACATGTTAAATAGACATAAAAACACATAAAAGCACACATTAAATACACATTCCACCCACCCACCCACCCCAAACCCAAACCCGAGTCACTTACCCTGGGGAGCAGGCAGCAACAGCAGTAGCACAGCACAGCCTGGCCTGGCGGCATGGCCTAGCCCAGCCTGGCCCGGCCCAGCCTGGCAGTGCAGCCTGGCCCAACCCAGTGGTGCACTGCAGCCTGGCCTGGCACAATGGCACAGCGGTGAGCATCAGTGGTGAGTGGCAGCAGCGTGCAGTGTCAGCGGTGAGCGTCAGTGAGTGTCAGCGGTGAGCAGCAGCAGCGTTGGTGTTGAGTGTTGACGAGTGTTGGCATCGAGCAGTGTTGGCAAATGGCAGCAGCGTCGGTGGCATGCTGTGTGGTGGCAAGCAGCAGTGAGTGGCAGCGGCGAGCGGTGGTGAGTGGTGTTGCTGCGGTGGTGCAGGGTGGCAGCACAGCATGGTGGCATGGCATCGGGCGACTCGAGCAAGGGCCACTGCTGCCACCACACCTCCGAAGAGGCCGCTGAGGACCTCAAAAGCTACTCACCTGACACTGCAGCCCAAATTGGCTGCTGTGTCAGTGCACATGCATTAAAATATCAATTGACGCATGCACGCTGAGCACTGAGCATGTGCACTGACACAGCAGCCATTTTGGGCCCAGTGTCCAGCAGCCAGAGAGGTAAAAAGAAAAGGTAACCACCCTGGGTGGTCTCCTGGAAAGGTTACTATCCCCCAGGAGACCACCCAGGATTGTTACTACTGGTTCTGCCGAACAGGTCTGAACCGGCCCATGCCTACCACTGGACATAAGGTTAGTGCATCAGGGTGTTTTATGTATTTATGAGAAAATTGGAATACCATATTAAAGAGAATAATTAGAATAAAGTATTAATGCATATATATACACATAAGTAGAATGGTTAAGAGACTGGATGTAGTGAAATGATTATTATTGTTATATTCTTTTCTTCTTTCTTTTTATGTTATGTAACTTTGTACTTTATTATTTTTTTATTAATTTTTTCTTTGTTAAAAATCTTAATAAAATTTATAAAAAAGAAAGAAAAAGAAAGCATGATTATGATAACTGCTATCTTTTATTTGGTCATTACATGTTATATAAAGAGTACCCTGCCACTGAAGGTGGATGCTTCCTTCAGCTGTTACAGTTAGTTGTTTTGATTTGTAATTTTAATTTTCTTTATATCATATTTCTTTTTATGAAATGTAAATTTTGAAAACCTTACAAAGATGACTATGATCAAAGCTACAGAAACATTGAATGAAAAGTACATTTCTTCATTGCCAGTGATGATTAACAAGTCCAATGTTTAGGAAAACATGTCAAACAAGTATTCCAGATTTGCCATGTTGACAAAGGCCCTTCACATTTATATAAACAATTTTCACATTTATAATAACATTATTCATCTTAGGAGACCATCTTTCTGACAGTATGCTTGACCAATGTTGAACTGTTACACATTCACAGCAACTATTACAGATCCAGTATCATAACTGCATATGTAAATTCAGTTATAGCAATTCAACCACTCTATAACATAAAGGCTAAATAGAAAACCTAAAAGAAATGGGAAAAATCGATGGAATAAATATGAAATGCAGCACAATCAAATGGTCAATAGCAGATATGTCAATAGTTAAAGATCTCTATAGTACCCAAGTGTATTCCACTGGACCTCCAATGTTTATCACAAAATGAGGAATGAACAAATTTATTCTGGAGTGACAAGGGAGCCCCAATGTGTGGTTTTACTAAGCCTGTCCTAGTTACAAGTGTAATGAAAGAGAAGGAAAAAGAAAAGAGTACAGTATTAAATTAAAAATAATTTGATTGATTTTATATAAATTAAACAAAATTAATATGAGATTATGGTTTCTATACTGTTAACAAGTATTATTAGTATATAAGCTGTGCATATGCATCTTCACAACCATCACCACCACCTTCAATGGTGTGTTCTCCCTCAGAACATCAGTATGTAAAACAAATAGAAACATAAATCAGATAGCTCATAATCTCCCACTCTAGGTCTTCTCTCCAGAAGCTAGAGCCTGCTTTCTTTTTCTTTTTGTTCTTGGGTCCTGCAAATATATATAAGCAGGCGTAGAGAAGAATAAATGCTGCTGGCTTCCTGAACACCTTGAGAGCTGTTTTTCCTGTCTAAGGTCAAACCAAACTTCAGGGGACTCCCGACCTCCCTAGAGCCGATGCGTGCTATTTTTGAAGTTCCCCCACCCTCTTTGAGGCTGCAACAAACCAAAACGTCAGGGTTCGAATCCTGACGTTTTGGCTTGCTGCACTGGCTGAGGAAATCGGGGAAGCCCAGAAACAGCTTGGATCGGGTCTCCCCACCTCTCTGGACCTGGCAGGGGGGTCAGAGACCCCAAAATTGGTAAAAAAAAAAAGTCTGGCTTGCTGCAGCCTCCAGGAAAACAGGGCTTTTTGTAATGTTGTGTCATCAATGCATCGCACAACGTTAAAAACTGGATAACGACGAGACTTGTGGAACCAAGTCTCAACATTATCCGGGGTACTAGTGTATCTTTGTTCCCTATCAGTAGCTAATTTTATTGCCAGTGTGGTGCAGTGGGCAGAATAGTAGACTAGGGACTCAAAAGACTTGGACAAATTCATGCTCAGTCACAGAAACTCATTTGGGAATAGTAATGATAAGCCACTCCTTGAAAATTTGGGCACATTATTATCTTCTCCTCTCTAGATCTTGAGACAATACTATACTGCTCTATGTTTGCTATAGGGCTTTCAAGGAAGTTGTTGGGCATGATGTAGGGATGTGATGAATATCCACTAAATTCTCATTGGTATAGGCTGTTCAACATGACATGATGGCTCAAGAATATTCAAGCCATGTATAGTTCTCAGCCTCTGGTGGGAAAACTAGAAAAGAATTAATGCTTTTAAATATATATATATATATAATTTGCAGAAAATGTCTGTCACGTACCAGCCGGCCCCCTCTGCTCTGGAAACCTCCTTAACCAAAGCCCTCAGAGGGCGGGCTGGCTGGCAATAAAGCTTTACAGCCCTTAGCTCCTTCTCATCCACAAGGAGGTTTAAACAGGTAGCGTGTTCAGAGGCTTTGTGTGTGAATGCAATGCTTCTCTTACCCTTTTAGTCCAATGAGGACATGTTGCTCAGGCAAACGAAGGTTTATTGATCAGGTATATTAATCAGGTTCATAAAGCATAAAAGTCAGTAGCATAAGTCAGTAGCATAAGTCAGTCCAGTAAACAGAGTTACAGTCCAGGTTCGTTAGGTAACCATTGTGAAAAGAAGAGAAAATTCCACAAAATAGCCAGGGTCTTAAGCCATTGAGATTCAGAGATGAACTAACTAACTGTTCTCCAAAATGGAGAATTCCTGGTCAGGTGGTTTAACCTTGGCCAATCAGGTAACAGAAAATAACTTTCTCAAAACAATAGTTGTTTACATGCATGTGAAGACATAACACACTGGGAACACAGAAACACTATAATGTCAACAAGCCATCTCGTGACAGTCTTGTGAGACATGAGTCTATGAGGCAGAGAGGGACAAAAGATTTTTATGAGGCCTATTTAGAAACTGCGATTTGCAAGCCTTGGGAAACATGAGAAAATGTGTCGTTTCCTGACACGCCCCCTCTTTTGAAAGGCAAACTAAAGTTTGACTTTACCAAAAGACACTATTTTCTAATGTTGAGCAAGTGATTGAGCAAATAAGCTATCCTTTGTATATGTAGGATATCAAGTGTTAAAGCTTCTTCCAGTTTTAGGTTACTGGAGGTACACGTTAAATACAGTTACATTCTGCATTGCAAGCATACTCTTACCCTTTTAGTCCAATGAGGACATGTTGCTCAGGCAAACAAAGATTTTTTTTTAACCAATTTTGGGGTCTCTGACCCCCCTGCCGGGTCCAGGGAGGTGGGGGGACCCGATCCAAGCTGTTTCTGGGCTTCCCCGATTTCCTCAGCCAGTTCAGCAAGCCAAAACGTCAGGATTTGAATCCTGACGTTTTGGTTTGTTGCAGCCTCAAAGAGGGTGGGGGAACTTCAAAATTAGCGCCCATAAAGAGCAATCCTTTGGAACGCATTATGCTCTTTAAGCGAGGTACAACTGTATTTAAGTCCAGTATAGTCTCCAGCTAGGCCTGACTTAGTCTCTAACTAGGGATTAGCACGGACTGTGTAGTTTTCATGGCTCCATTGTTATGAAGTTTGGTGAGGAGTTGGTGTAAGCAGAGTCCCTATATTTCTCCAGGGCACTTTGCTTGCTTCCAATGATTGGACAGTTATGCATTGGGTTAATCAATGTGTAACTGGTCATCTGTAAAACTGCCTTTTAGAAGTTCTTTACAGAGATTCGTTTCAGTGCACACTAAAATAAGCTTATAATAAATGAAAAATGCAGCATTTTAGAACTGATGTATTAGGGGGGAAACAGTTGTGACAGATGAAAGAAAATGATTTAGGAAAAAAGAGAATCCTGCAGAAGTACATAGTTGGCAATAAGAACATGTTTTGCTGCACAAAATTAATGTCAAGAGGCGCTTGGTGCAGTCCCCCTTCAGCCACTAGGGTAATGAAAGCTGATCCATGTTATGCATTTTGTAGGCTGTTGCCAAGATAATTTAAATGTCTGATAAGAGGCTAAGTTCAAATTATTCACATAGCATTCAGCAGGGTTTTGTGGAAATTGGAATGAAATCAATGGGACCATCAGAGAATTGTTATGTATGCTGAACACTTGTTTCTACATAGCATCCATGAAAAGGGAAGGGGGGGGGGAAGGGAAATATTTATGGTATTCATTTATACTAGCTCAGTGGTTTAGGTACCTGGCTGTGGAGCCAGAGGTTGGGAATTCAATTCCCAATTGTGCCTCCTGAGAGAAAAGCCAGGGCATTTCTCAGAAAAATGAAATGGCAAATCACTTCTGTGTATCTTTTACTTAGAAAACCTTAGAAATGATGAATCAGAATCAACTTGATGGTGCGTAGTTATTACATTATATAATAATAATAATAATAATAATAATAATAATAATAATAATAATAATAATAATAATAATAATAATAATAATAATAATAATAATAATAATAATAGAATATTATATAGATGTGATGGCGAACCTTGGCACTCCAGATATTCTTGGACTTCAATTCCTAGAAGCCCCCATTAATCCATATGAATCCATATGAATGGGTTTACTGAGGTTGATCCGACCCACACTGCCCTCGTCGCTTCTGGAAGCGGAAGTAAAACACGCCCGTACACATTTTACTTCTGTTTCCAGGAGCGACAAGGGAGGCATGGGCCGGATGAATAGCAGTAAACCCATTTATATAGGATCCCAACCCAGCTCCCACTGGCCGGTGAGGAAGGACTGCAGCTGGGTCAGGGCTGTGGCTGATAAAAACCATTCCTCTGCCTCTGCTGGATCCTCACAGGATTCCTGCCCAGCACCTGCTGGCCGGTGAGGAAGGACTGCAGCTGTGGGCAGCTGTTCTGCAATAGTTACGTTTTTCTTGAAGTGTACCAATGACAATATTGTTGATGCTTGTGCTGTGATTTATCGTTTGATATTTTATTGCACTTTGTTATTTTATTGTATTGTATTTCATTGTGTTTTATTGTGCTATAGCATTTGATGTTTTTGGTTTCTGTGAGCCTCCTTATGTTGCGTTTGTTAAGTGGGCGGCATACAAATCTAATAAATCAAATCAAATCAAATCAATCAATTAATATTCCACTTCATTATAAAAGCAGTAGGATGACTAAGGTTGTCTCTGGAAATGAAAATAACATAATATGCAAATGTTATTTTTAAAAAATTCATATATACTCTTAGTTTGAATTTAATCATCTCTCATTTATCTTTTTTAAAGTTATCCCTTGCCTAATAAAGGACAAGGCATCAAGGGATGACCTTGTGAGATGGTGGATGGAGGAATGGCCCTTATTATGTAATGTAATTCAATACAAATTGAATTAACAACAACAACAACAACAACAACAACAACAACAACAACAACAACAACAACAACAACAACAACAACAACAACAACAACAACAACAACAACAACAACAACAACAACAACAACAACAACAACAACAACAACAACAACAACAACAACAACAACAACAACAACAACAACAACAACAACAACAACAACGCCTTTGGTCTAGCTCAGTTCAACAGAAAATCTTAGAACCTTGTTGGAGAGCATATTTGGGGGAAGATCTTAGTAACAGTAATGGTTTCATGCTAGGTCCTTTCTCCCAAAACCTTATCCTTGGTTAATTCACTTTTTAAATCCCTCCCCTCAAAAATTATTCCATCCCAATAAAATATGTTTGGACCGAGACAATCAAAATACAGTTGAGGCTTTTTAGAGCTCCTGTACCTTTAATTAGAAATGTCATGTTTGTAGGTCCAAATTTTTATAGCTTTGATTGGAAGATTAATTATTAAAAACCTCCTAAGTGGACTTTAAACAGCCTATTATAATTACCACAAGTTCAGCTTTTTATCAGTTGGAAGATTTGGCTGCTGTTAGTAACAAAAATAAGTTGTTCTATGAGCTATGAACATCCCAAAGACAACTTTTAATTGGCCTTTTCTGAATAGGTCTTAGTTGGAGGGAAACATTATAAAAGTGTTTATCTCAAAATATAGTAATGGCAACCTACCTGGTTAGCTTTAAAGTTGATACAATAAATGCATGGAGAATAAGACAATCAATAGCGACCAGTCACCACCAATATGTATCCCCTTCATTAGCATGGGTAGTATGTTTTGGTAATAATCTGTTTCTCCAGAATACAAATATAGGCACAAAACATATATATTGGTGGTTTCAAACCCCTCCTGCAATATCTTATCTTTATATATATTACTCTTACCCATTACAAATTACTTTTTCATTTTACTCAATTATGTTGACTATATCTGTTAGTATAGTTGATATAATTATTACTATTTCATTAATATTTTCATTTCTCCATATTTAATTTAATTTATTTTTCAAATTTATATCCCACCCTACTCAGGCGAACCTGACTCAGGCGGCTTACATAGTCATAAAGCAATACATAGAACAGATACAATATAAACCATAATTTAAACGGAATACAATAACAAAAATACACAGTGGATACAAAGCAATAAAATATCATACAATATATTACTTCTTATAATAATTTGGTCCATTATTAGTGTGAATGGTTCTTATGTGTGTATGGTTCTTATGCCACAAGTGCCCTATATCTCAAAACCCTTAAGCTGATAGCACTTTTGTCCTCTGCTAACACTTTTGTTCCTGAGAGCTGTCAATGAAGCCCATGCTTGCCACCTGATCTCCTGCTCTCGCCCAGTCCAGCCTGGGGAGAAGAGAGGACCCAGCTATGTTGGGGTCGGTGGCTTTAAAAGACTCTGCTGGAGCCCCACCAGACTCCCGCTCTCGCCCGGCCCGGCCCGAGGAGAAGAGAGGACCGAGTTGTGCGGGTCTTCTTCCCTCTGGCTGAGGAGGAGGGGAGAAGCAACAGTGCGGCCCGGCTGGCCATGACAATGCCAGCGCCTCCACCTGATGCTCCCTCAGCAAGCTTGGCTGAGAGGGAAAGGAGTAGCAGCTGCGCAGCCCAGCTGGCTTTAAAAACAATGCCCCGCTGCCACCGGACTCTCTCTCAGCCGGCCCGGCTGGGGAGTAAGGGAGCAGGAGCTGTGCTGGCTTTGGAAACAGTGCCATTGGATGCGCTTCCTCAGCCAGCTCGGTCTGGAGGGAAATTGACATAGTGAGTGGAGTTGAGTTGCGAGATTTTTGTGTACTGTTTTGAAGTACAGTTGTACCTCACTTAAAGAGCATAATGCATTCCACAGGATTGCTCTTTAAGCGACTTTCCTCTTTAAGCGAAACACCATTGTAAATGACCAGTTGTGGGGGGGGGGATTGCGAACCCTGATTTATTTGTTAAGTGAGTTTTTGGTTGGTTTTATTTGTTAAGTGAAGTGAACATTCGGAGAAAATTCTGCTCTTTAAGTGAGTTGTTCTTTAAGAGAGGCACTCTTTATGTGAGGTTTGACTGTACAGTAATAACTTGGGTAATGTTTGCATCAGATAATGCTAAAACCACATAATATAAAGAAATCTGGCAAAACACATCAATCAGAAGACCCCTCAGTTCTGCATGGAGAAATGAGCTGGAACTATGATCCTTCTTCCCCATCCATCCCTGGATCTGGAATTATTCATTCCATCCATCCATGCCTTTTTAATTTTTCCTTGAATGTAATCTGAATTGAGGTTCCACACTAATATTTCCCCACCATTCTTCCTCTAGGTCTCCCCTGCCTTCCCTCCCACATGCCTTGTTTCCATCTCGGAAGAAACAGGTGCAAGCCCTGCCATTTTATGGATAATCAGGAGAGGACTAATATCTTCAGAACACAAAGAGAAGAAAATGAAAATGGAAAGAAAATAAAACCCTCAAGAAAGACCTTTATAGGAGGTGAAGGTTTGATACCTTTGCTCCCTTCTGGGGAAGGATGCTCCCATAGCAACACCACAGCTGATCTCAGGTAGTTCTAATTGCACACACCTGCATAGGAACAGGAACAGTGGTAGGATTCAGCAGGTTCACTCCAGTTCGCCAGAACTGGTAGTAGAAATTCTGGCTGGCCCCGTCCATCCAAGTTTTGAAATAGCGCAGGGCTTCCCCCCCAGCCATGCCCAGCATACCACACCCACAGAGTAGGTAGTAATTTTTTTTTTGAATCTCACCATTGAACAAGAACAGATGCAGTTAACTGATCTGAAGCAAACTGGAATGACAAAAATCTCTATTCAAGGCAAAATAACCTGGAAGTGGAAAGAAAGAGGGAGAATTGATTTTACTTTGCAAAAACATCATGAGGATATGTTGAACAAATCCAAAACAATGGACAACTAAGCCCCCTCTTAAACAAGAGCAAATAGGATGTGGAGTCAGGGGTGTGTGCAGGGCACCATGGGAAGGCGTTGGACAGGGAGTGGTGGGGGTGGGGAATCCAATACATTGCTATTGGGGGCCCCAGGGCACCAGAGGCGAGGGCAGGGTGAGACGAAGCCCGATTGCCCAATATACCAGCATATGCCTGTGTGGAGTACAAGTCTCCAGTCATGCATTTTGCCAATACAGTATTGTTCTGGTGAAGACGATAATCAATTTTAGGTTTAGGCGCTTGGAACATGAGCTTGGAAAAAATGTCTCCATGCTGCGACAACTTACAACTACTTAACATTCCATAGATTCTTATATATGAACTTTAAAACTGTCTCCTTGAGTAGACTTTAAAACTAACTTTTTTCTTCTGAATCACAGAAGCACAAACAAAAGGGAATGCTTTGGTATAGAGGCATACCTTTATTGGTATTTTTGAATGGTTATCATTCAAAGAACAGTTATTAATTCCACCTACTCTTGTCTGCTAGCACAGAATGTTATTCCACGCCGGTGGTATATGGATCACGGCATCTCTTCATCCATTTATCTCTGTCTCTAGGTTATTCAGACTCTGGAATTTTAATTACGTGTGCAAAAAACGAGAGAGAACTTGTCTTACTTTATCAACACAGCAAGCTTATTGAGATGCATAATCTGCAGCAATGTTACTCATGTTAAGAATCAAAAAGAGTGACTAGCTTCACAATATTATGTACAGGAAAATGGAATAAAGGGGAAAAGGGCTGCAGTGATTTGTGGATGTGACAATGAGGTACTCTGGTAAAACCATTATTTCTTTGTTGATCAGATTACAGTGAAATATATTATGTGCTACTTTTGTTTTTCCTTTCTGAAGAAAACCTCTAATAAATTAAAATATTTAAATGTGAAAGTAGCTTGATTCAATGCAGTAATACCTTTATCATTTTAATTTGTGGAGATCGGATAGATGGTCATAGTAGTCAATAGACTCTAACTGTTGTCTTTGGCTCTAGAGCAGGGGTTTGAAGCAATTGGGACAAAATGGCCACCCGCATCATGCAGACAGTGCAAAATGGCTGTCCAGCTGACTGAGAGAATGAGACCTGGGCCCCAGCTTCAAAAGGTTGGGAATCCATGCACTAGAGCCTGTGACAGCTTACTGAAATATTTGTATTTAATATCAAAATATTGAAAGAAAAATGTTTGGGTACGGGGCTTACATTTCTTCAACCTATTTAATGCAAAAATTGCCTGGTGCCAAAAACATGTTCTTAGGATAGAAAGGATATGATTTTGGATATTTTTTTTGCCATTATCTTGGTTTTATTTTTATTTTTTAAATAATTTTTATTTTAATTTTAACAAAAAACACAGACAAGAAAAGACAACATAAAAACAGTTAAACACTACAATAGTAAGTACATTCACCCTCACTCAACCCTCACCTTCCACAACCCACAATAACATATAACATATAAAAACATTCTCCAATCACCCTCACCCATCCCATCACCTTCTTCTGTCTTCTTCACTCCCGTTAGCCTTCCATTGGAGGACCACCTCCGAGTGTCGAAGAAGGGGAGGGAGACTGGGACTAGAGTGGGTTCTGGCTGGTGTTTAAGGACATTGAGTAAATTCTATTGTTCGTAGCTATGCAGCTGTTTCTCTTTCTCCTTTCCTTCTGCTGGTGGTTGTCCTACCATTGTTCATTTTATTACTTTTCCTTTAAATTATTTCTATTCAAATTTTCAATCCTAAACACCCCTTTTTTCTCTATGATGATCAAAGTTATTCTGTTTTCTTTCTAAATTAGTTGCAGGTTCTTACTTTTGTATATTTATTTATCTGCATACATCCAGTGCTCTCTGTAAACTTCCCCATTATATATCACCTCATAAATTGTTATCTATCAATCTACAGTCAAACCTCGCATAACGAGCGTTTCGCTTAGCGAAAAACTCGCATAACGAGCAAGTTTTTCTCTAAGCGGTCTGACTCACATAACGATTTTTTTTGCTATGCAAGTTGGACTTTTCCCTATGGAAAAACTCGCATAATGAACGTTTCTATGGGGAAAACTCGCATAACGAATTTTTTTTCGCTATGCGAGTTTTCCCCATAGAAATGCTCGTTATGCGAGTTTTTCCATAGGGAAAAGTCCAACTCGCATAGTGAAAAATTCGTTATGCGAGTCAGACTCGCATAGCGAATTTTTCGCATAGTGAGCAAACTCTCAGAACGCATTAAATTCGTTCTGCGAGGTATGACTGTATCTAATTAATCTTAACATACCTTAACAGAAGATTATTTACATGTTTTAATTAATTTCTTTATTAAACCAAACTTCTTCCATCTTAGGGCAGAATAGATATAGACACCAAATCACAACAAATACAGGGTCAGGTTGTTTTAAAGAGACAATTTAGAATTTGATGTGTTCTTTTCAGGCATTGAGTTTAAAATCCAATGCTTTCATAACATACGTTTGGCCATACTTTATGATCTTCAAAGGTTCTTGTCCATGTGCAAAGGTAAAGAAAATGAGAGGGGGAAAGACAGATTACTGAGAGTAAGCACTCAGGACAGTGATAAGAAATTTGCCTGCCCTCTGGCATAATACTATAAAAAGGTTTGAAAGCCACCATTATGGATACAGCCCCACTCAAGAGTGGATGACATAAAAATTGTAAAAAATTATGTCAACAAAGGAGCAATCCTACTGTTTATCCTTTAACTTGTGCCCTCCATCTTCTGCATGGAATATCTGTGGGGCCAGTGTTCCTACCCGCCCACTGACCTCCAGGCTCCGCCATCTCACCCAGAGGAGGATAAAGCGCCACTGGCTGTGGGCGGTCGAGGACTCTCCCACCCACCAACCTCTGGGCCCCGCCATCTTGCCTGGAAGAGGATAAAGCACTGCCAGCTGTGGACAGTCAGGAATCCTCCCACCCACTGACCTCTGGGCCCTGCCATCTTGCCTGGAGGAGGATAAAGCACTGCTGGCTGTGGGAGGTCAAGGACTCTCCCACCCACCAACATCCGGGGCCTAACATCTCACCTGGAGGAGGATAAAGCACCGCTGGCTGCAGATGGTCGAGGACATTCCCGCTCATATAAAGACATGTTTTTAAAAACAGCATTGCTGCTGCTGCCAGACTTCCACTCCTTGCCCAGTCAGCAGAAGAAGAGGATACAGCTGTTGGAGGGTCGGTGGCTGATAAGAACAGCAATAAAAACTATGTTGCCACTGCCGTATGATACTCTATTGTATTGTTACATTTTATTGTTATATTTTACTGTATGATATTCTATTTCATTGCATTGTTATATTTTATTGTTATATTGTATTTTATTGTACTGCTGTATATTGTTGATGTGTTGAGATTTCTGTGAGCCGCCCTGAGTCGCATATGTTGAGTGGATGGCATACAAGTCCAATAAATCAAGTCAAATCAATACCCAATTGTACATCTCTGCTCGTGGTCAGCCTAGTGTTGCAGTCAATGTCCTATCCAGGTGCCTGGAGACTGTGAGGGTCTGGATGGGGGACAACAGGCTACAGCTGAATCCTGGCAAGACTGAGTGGCTGTGGATAGGGGGCCCTAGATTGTCCAAGGAGTTATCATCTTTGGTACTGGATGGGGCTCTTTTGCCCCAGACAGACTTGGTGTGCAATCTAGGGGTCCTCCTGGACTCATGATTCCTGCTTCAGGAGGAGGTGGCAGCCATGGCCAGGAGGGCTTTTGCATAGGTTTGTGTGATTCACCAGTTGCACCCATTCTTGGACCGGGGCTCCTTGCTCATGGTCACTCACACACTGGTCACCTCCCGGCTGGACTATTGTAATGCGCTCTACATTGGGTTGCCCTTGGTGACCATCTGGAGGTTGCAGCTGGTCCAGAATGCAGGTGTCTGGATGGTGATGGGGTGTGGACAGTATGGTCCCACCACACCCTTGTTGCGGGAGCTGTACTAGTTACCAGTATGCCTCTGGGTGCAATTCAAGGTGCTGGTTATCACCTTTAAAGCCCAACATAGTAGTGGACCAGGTTACCTAAGAGACCACATCACCCGTGGTTATCTGCCCATCCCATGAGAGCAGACTGGAGGAGCTCTCTAAAGGTTCATCTCTCCAGTATGAGAAAGAGGGCCTTCTCGATATCAGCTCCAGCCTTTTGGAACCTCCTGCTAATTAACCTTCGTTTTCAGCCAGAGCTGCTAGCTTTTAGGCAATGGCTGAAGCAGTAGCGTAGGGCAGGTTTCAGTTGCCCGGGGCCGCAGGCCAAACTCACCATTCCCCAGGTTCGCCCCCCCCCCCGGGTAGGAAAGTCCTGCATTCAGGCTTCGCTGGGCTCAGAGGTGGGGCAGCCGCGCGCCTAGGACCCTGACGGTGCTGGCAAAAACCAGGGTCTGGGACAGTGCGGCGCTGGCCCAGTGGGGAGCCTGGGCCATTGGGGTTCAGGCTGCGCGGCTGTCCCGCCTCTGAGCCTGGCAGTGGCAGCTTGTCTGCCTTCAGCGTCAGTGGCACCCAGGAAGGCGAGAGGCGAGGCCGGCAGTCACTACGGAGCAGCACCCACGGCTGGAGCAGCACCGGCCAGGCCTTGCAGGGGGAGGTTCTCGGCCTGGCCGGCGCAGCTCTGGCTGCTGGGCTGCAACGACCACTGGCCTCACCACTCTGGGCACTGCTGCCACCAAAGGTGGATGAGCTGCCACCGCCGGGCTAGGAGGCAGGGAGGCCACACGCCTGGAACACTGACAGTAGGCTCACCCCTGGGCCCATGCCGCCCCACCCCAGACCGTTGCCCGTGCCATTGGGGTCCCAGGCACTCGGCTGCCCTGCCTCCTATCCCGGCAGTGGCAGAGGCGCTCAGGAAGGCAGGAAGCGAGGCCGGTGGTGATTGCAGCCCAGCAACTGGAGCAGCGGCGACCAGGTGTTGTGGGGGTGGTGGTTCTCTGCCTGGCTGGCGCTGGGCCACGGCAACCGCTGGCCTCGCTTCCCACCTTCTTGGGCGCCACTGCGGGGCTAGGAGGTGGGGCGGCCACTTGCCTGGGACCCCGATGGTGGGATTTCCACTGGCGCCACACTGCGCTGCCCCAGCCTGGCAGGTGGTAAGGAGGAGGTGCTAGGGGATGAAGGGGAGTGGCGCCCCCTGGCCTTTGCTGCGCCGTTGGGCCTATGTCCTCTGTGGTGGGGCCCAGGGCGCTGGTGGTGGCAGATAGTCCCGGCGCCAGCCCCGGTTGCCAGGAAGTCCAGGCAGTGGCGTTGCCCCTCGCAAAGTGCCACCTGGGGTGGGCCACCCCCTTTCCCCCCTCGCTACGCCTCTGGGCTGAAGATGTAGCTGGCTCAGCAGTTGTGGGGAGCTGTTTGTCTGTATTCATATAATTAGGATTTGGGGGAGGATTTATTTTCTCTTTCCTTTCATGGATATCTATGCTTGTATCCTGATGTGTGTGTGTGTGTGTGTGATTAATGTATATTTCATCATTTTTACTTACCACAAATATCTAGAACAGGGGTGTAGAAGCTTTTCGGGCTACGGGGCTGTCATGTGGTCAAGCATGCCGGTCATGTGGTTCCTCCCACCCAGAAGCGGAAGTAAAATTTGTGTTCTGTACATGTGCATGTACGTTTTACTTCCACTTCTGGGAGCAGTGTGGGCAGCACAGGCCAGATTAATTGGTGCCATGGGCTGGATCCAGCGCATGGGGCATAGTTTGGGCACCCCTGAACTAGAATGATTATTCTTTTTTATAACCATAAACATATGATAGCAGCCCATTGCATAAAGCTAGTGAAAATAACACATTTTGTAATAGATGTGTCATTGAAATTATGGAAGGAAGCACCAGACCAGCTGTCTGCCAACTACCGAGACACTTTGCTTCTTCAAGCTGCCAGGAAAATTTCAATTTTTCAAAAAATCCAGGACTTACTTTACTGATAAGTTTGGTTACCTCTGACATTTTTCACAATTTCAGATCTCTCCTGAGAAAAGGAGATTATTTTGCTCCTCACTCTTCTCCTCCCATTCCTCCATATCAACATAAATGTACGGAAGGTTCAAAATACAGTACCATTAAACTATAAATCACCACATACCTGTAAAACATATTTAACAATAAAAGAAAACAGCAATTAATTTTTCATCCTAGTACACAACAGTTAGAACAAATAGCAACATTAAAACACCACATATAACCACCATGAACTTTAAACACAATTTTTTAAAAATACACAGTGGCATAAAGTAGTGATGTGAGCCAGTGGTGGACTCCAAAATTTTTACTACCACACTGTGGGCATGGTATGGTGGCAGTGGTGGGTTGTCAAATTTTTTGCTACCACACCGTGATGTCATTACAGAGTGGGCGGAGCCAACACCATGATGTTGTGGGCAGAGCCAATGTCACGACGCCATGACGTTGTGGGCCAAGCCAAAGAAAATAAATAAATAAATAAATAAAATAAAAATACACACACACACACACACACAAACGCCCCTCAATGGAGATTTGACACATGCGCAGTTCCCGGGAGCCATTTTGGCTCCAATTTTGATTTTTTTTTTTTTTGCCGGTGAGGCGTCCAAACCGGATGCCTCAAAAATAATAATAACAACCCCGGGTGGTTACTTCCCCCTCCAGAGAACCACCCGGGATTGTTGTTACCAGTTCAGGCGAACCAGTGCGAACTGGCAACAACCCACCACTGTATGGTGGGCATGGCCAGGGGGAAAGCCCTGTATTGCACCCAAATTAGGACTACTTTATTTCGAAACTTGGATGGGAAGAGGGGCCAGCCAGAATTTCTGCTACAGTTCTGGTGAACTGGTGCAGACCTGCTGATGCCCACTACCGATGTGAGCCCACAAAGGGCATTTAAAGGTAGGCAAAAGGGGGAACAGGGAGGGAAACATTTCTGTTGGAGCTTATTTCATGCTTTAGGTGAGCCAACATCTAAAAAGACTTCTGTATCAATCCTATTTCTATTGGTGATTTAGAATCAAGCAGGCTTATATGGTCGTGCTGAAGCAGAGCCACTGCTATATTAAGACCAGATCAGTGGCATCCCTCTGCCTAATGGTCGACCTAGCTGTGAAGTACATAGATCTATGCAGGATTTGATCATACTGTATTTGTTTGAATTTTGTTCTAGAAAGCCAGCCAGCTTTTCCTGTAAATCCTTAGTTGTCCATTAATTCCTAAGTGTCCTCCAAAGTCCAATTAGATGTTCAAGCTGTGACCTGCACACTGGGGCAAGCTTGCCAACATTTTAGTAGATTGTGTCCATTAGCAATTTAACTGCTTGTGCAGACAGGTGTCTCATGCTAGTTATGGTAATTGAATGGAGAGCTATGCATTCTTTTAAAAAAACATTTTCTCCAGAAAAGAGGGGATTTTTTTTTTGACATGTTGAGATTTCTGTGATGTTGTTGGGGTTAAGCCAAAAATACTTTATAGTTTGATGTTTTGTTACATTACATTACATTACATTACATTACATTTATTTATTCAACATATATGCCGCCCTACTCAGTGAAAACTGACTCAGGGCGGCTCACAATATCAACAATATAATAGACAATATAATACAATGTGATACAGTAGAATATAACAATAGAATACAGCAATGCAATGGGGCAGAAAAACCCACAGCAAAAACAAACAAACAAACAAACAAACAATCAAATGTAACAATACAATCAAATACAATGTAACAATTTAATAGAGCAACACAATGCGGTCAAGTATCATACATCAACTCAAAACAATAGAATATCATAAAATACAGTACAGTAAAATAAAGCCCCAATATACACCATAAAGTTACAAAAATATTATGAAAGACATAGAAACATTACACAAAATATTACAGAGGGAAAATGTTACAAAAAGGCTGAGCAGGCACAGGTGATAGTTCAGAAGTGGTGGCGGCGGCAACATGGTTTTAAACCCGCCAGCTCCCCTCTCAGCTGGGTCTTGTCCAGGCCAGACTTGCCAAGGGCGAGAACTCAAGACCCAGTCCTTTGTTCATTCTCCTAATGGAATTTACTTTCTCTCTTGAGACAAATGCCACTGGGTCAGCTACTCCTGACCATTCTGCTTTCCTTGAGCCACACACTCACTGTGTGTGACTTTCTACCTTCCATGACGGCTATATCCCATCCTTTTATTGACGGCCTTGAGGAGGTTTTCTTGCCAAATATTATGTTGAGGAAGCTGGTGGCTTCATTACTGCAGCGCGCAGCATGACAAGCCAAAAAGCAAATAGCATGTTTGACAAAAATAAAATAAAAAAATGACAATGTATGAGAATACTGTACACACAAGGGCTGCTACTCCTCAGCATAGGATAGGGTTGGATGCTGCAAGAACAGCTAACAACATACTTTCAGGAACATTATAGAGTCTTTGGGTTACTTGCAAGGACATCAAGGCTTTTTCAGAAGAAATCTGGCTAGATTTATCATGGTCCCTGCCCCCCCTCTGCATCTTGATAATTCTCATTTAAATTATAGATAGCAGCAGAAATATAGCCAGCTACATAGAAACTATTAACTACTTAGATGATAGTAATTACCTAAATTGTGTTGGTTAATAAAAAGAAAAATGACAATAAGTAAGTGATATGTGTCTGAGGCAGGAGAGACAGTGATTCTCCCACCCCCAATGTTTCTACTTTGCTGGAGGAAAAGCTGACTCTGCTTAATGACATTTTCCTTTTTTTATAGACTAATACAATAGGAAGGTCCTGCCTTAGAGAAATGTTGGTGTATCTGCATACTAATCTGAGGCCATCACATGCCCCCCCCCCTGGAGGAAAGGGTGATGTCTATCTATTTTCAGGGCTACGTTGTCTGATTATGTGATGATGTGCTATGCTGATGATGTGTCCTTTGTTGCCCTAAATCAGAGGAGGGCTGAGCACTACAGTGTTGTGTATGGAAATCCAAATATTTCCTGAGTGAGAGCTATGATTCTTTCTCCTTTCTGGCTACCAAGCCTTCCATTTGTATTTTCTCAGATTGTGGACCTTCTCAATCTGTTGGGGAAGCCAATTCTAAAAGATGTGGTAGCCAGTTTGACGAAACAGGACCCTGAAGTCCTCCCAGGTAATCACTGCTCAGCCAGGAGGAGTCTAGTCAGGACAGTACAGTTGTATCTCACCCACTCCTAGACCGGGATGCCTTGCTCATGGTCACACATGCTTTGGTCACCTCCAGACTGGACTACTGTAATGCGCTCTACATGGGGCTGCCCTTGGTGACCATTCGGAAACTCCAACTGGTCCAAAATGCGGCGGCCCGAGTAGTGATGGGGTGGGGGCTTTATTCTCATGCCTCACCACTGCTTCGGGAACTGCATTGGTTACCAGTATGTTTCCGGGTGCAATTCAAGGTGCTGGTTATTACCTTTAAAGCCCTATATGGTAGTGGGCCAGGATACCTAAGAGACCGCGTCACCCTGAGAACATCTGTCCATCCCACCAGGGCGGATCGGAGAGGCTCCCTTCTTATTCCATCGGCTAGAGAGGCGCACCTCTCTAGCACTAGGAGAAGGGCCTTCTCCATGTCCGCCCCAGCCCTTTGGAACCTCCTACCAACGGAGCTGCGTCTACAGACAGAGCTCCTGTCCTTTCGGAAGGGCTTAAAAACCTGGCTGGCAGGGCAAGTGTGGGGACCCAGGAACATGGGATCCCAGGTAGGGTGGCTGATCTAATGGACAGCCACCCCTGTGGCTTCATCTTTTTGCGCTGTTTTAATTCTTTGGTGGTTTTTTAATAGTTTTAGTCATTAGTTTTAAACATTAGTTTTAATCTTGCGATTTTAATCAATATTGTAAGCCACCCAGAGTCGGGTTTACCCGATTGGGGCGGGATAGTAAATAGGAGGAAATAAATAAAATAATAAATAAATAATAAATTAAAGAGCATAATGTGTTCCACAGGATTGCTCTTTAAGCGAGTTTGCTCTTTAAGTGAAACACCATTGTAAGTGACCAATTGTGACTTCTGGTGGACGAGATTGTGAACCCTGATTTATTTGTTAAGCGAGTTTTTGGTTGGTTTTATTTGTTAAGCAAAGCGAACATTAAGAGAAAATGCTCTTTAAGCGAGTTACTCTCTATGCGAGGCGCTCTTTATGCGAGGTTTGACTGTATGTGAGAGTTGAAAGGATGGGGAGGACACAGAAAGCCCCTGCTGTGACATGGATATAGATGTGTTTAGGCAGGTAGAGCTAACCTCAGGATTTCTTTGGGAAGAGGAAAAAGAACAAGAAGGGTCCCAGAGATGCATTTAAAGCAAAATTAATCACACACTGTCATTTTTAGAAAGTGTTGTTTTTTTGTGTGAAGATTGTATTTGTCGAAAACCTAACCTGATTTAGGAGTCACAACCATTGCTCTTGATTATCCAGTGATGATTCATATACCTTTACAAAAGCAAGAGCATCTAGTCAGAGTTATCCTTCTCACAACCTGCATGATCTTTAATACTTTTCCCTCCAGCGTGAACTGTGGTATCTGTCCCGGATCCTTACTCCCATGTCCAATGTGAGCTGGGTCTAATATCGAATGAAGGCTAGAGTGGAGTTGTGCTCAGAGTATTGGACTGGGTCTTGAGTTCTGGTTTTTCAAACTTAAAAGTCCCACCTGCTCAAACTGAATTACTGTACTTGCCAGGTGTGTCATGTGGGGACAATCAGTGCCTTGAGCAAATTGGATGAAAAGTGTTTGTGAGCAGCACTGCCCACCCCCTCCCATTATGAAACTGGTGGACAATCTGTCATCTATCCCATTTCCTTGGACTCAAGACCACGGAGATTTTCCAAAACCAGGTTGGGACTAAGGGGTACAAGAAAATCAGTACTCAGCATGCCCTTTGCTCCTGTAGGCCCTTCAGGAGGCTGAGTTTTAGTGATTAGCCTGCTTTGTTATTGGGTCCAGTCCAAGCATCAAGTTAATTACACTGAGGCTCAAGAAGTCACAGTCTGAACTAAGTAAGGAGGGCCTCTAGTACCTGACTCCTGTGACAGGTTCTGGTGGTGTTACTCTTGTTGCTCTTGGAGGAATCGTTGATGGGCCTCTGTTACTTACAGTTTCCAATGGGGACATCAGGCTAGACACAGCTCATAGAGGATTAGCTCACTTTACTTGACCTAGCTCTTGGGACAGCTGGAATTGCGCCAAGTTCCTGTTCAAGGATTCGAGATGGTGATGCATTCTATGACTACATTGTGGCTTAAAGCCTCATAGGGCCTCCTTTATGGCCTGTACCTGATATCTCCTGTCTTCCCCTTCATCATTTCTGAGGTGGCCTTTGTGAAGAAATTGAGAAATTGGGGAACATGGGATCTGGTGCTCATGTGGAAAATTCAGGCTTTTAAATCAGTGCTTGGTAATGGCTGGCTAAGAGTGAAGAGTAATGAAAAGGGAATTATACCTATAGCTTATTTTGGCTGTGAGAAGCCTTGAAGGCCAAATTAGCTTGTTTCCTGGTACTGCTTTAATTGTGAAGATTATTTTAGTGTGAACGGGGGAGGATAGAAGGTGCTCTTGTCTTCACGAATGTTCAAGGAAACTTGAAGCCTGATTGGCTTTGTTCGGAGACAAATCTTAAAAGCCCCAGAATGTGAAACTTAATGTATAAAAGGGGTTCAGTAGTTATGTTAATTGAGTTGCTTACCTCTTAGGAGATGTTATGCTTGGTTGCTGTCCTGTGATGCCATGTCAGAAAGGAAACACTCAGTGCTTACTCTACAACTACGCTGATGCTATGCTAATGTATGAGTATTAGGCAGATTCGCTAGCTTTCTTATTTTCTAGTATGTTTCTCTTAATTACTATAACTTTCCCCTCTAATTGAATGTTAGCTCCACATGCTTTATGCAACCTTTTAATTTTTTTTTTAATTTTTGTGTTTTCCTTATCTTTAATAAAATATATTTTAAAAGTCCAACTGTCTGGGGTTTTGGTTCAGAGGGTTATTGGTACCAAAATCAAATCTTTCCTTGATCAGGTACCAGGAGTCTTGATATCTTTGTGGGTGTGGTGCCAGTTCTACCTTGCATGAGTGGCATATTGGTATTAAGTACTAACATTGCTTAGTTGGGTTACACTTGGAATGTTGGGAAGCACTGGTGCCAGCCAGGCTCTTTAGCTAAAACCACCCTTGGTTCTCCTGGGCTCATCCACTCTAGGGCACAGAGGGTAGTTCGTCTGAATGGTTTGAGTGGAATTCCCTGAACCTGGTGAACTGTGACAACTGTTATCTGCTGCAGCCTTCTCCCCCTCCTGAACTGGCTAACTTATTTCTGAACCTGCCTCAGTTCCAGTGGCACTTACATCTAATGACTGGGGCCATGGGGTAGAATAGACAACCCACTAGCGGTTCAAGCGGCGACTCTTCACAGTACAAATTGCCCACCTATCAAACTAGTAATGTGTATCCATGATTTCAATTACCCACAGGTCAAAAATATTTAAAAGAATCCTGGAATTCAATATATATATATTTCTTATGTTGTATTATCAGAACTGGCCACTGTCTGCAGTGTAAAATATAGTGTTTGTTGTTATCTGGTGTTTCAAGTATCCACAGTAGGTCTCAGAATTGTCCCACATGGATAAGGGCCCCCATAATGTATTATAGATGTAACAAATAAACTACTTCAAAAATAAATATATCTCTTCCCTCCAATGATGATACTTTAGGATGGGTCCATTTGCTGCATTTGGACCCAGACCATTTTTGTGTCAGAGCCCCCCATCACTCCCTTTTTTTGCATTTAGGGAGAATCACATGAAGGCATAACCATGAAGAGCCAAAATACTTCTTTTAAAAAAAAAAATCCAAGTATCAGTTTGTGCCAAGATGGATAGCGGGTTCAGAAATAACAGATAACAATCTCTGGAATCTCAGCTTTTGCCCATTGCTGACCAAGGAGATAGGCTTAAAACCCTCCAGAGTGTTAGCAAAGGTCTTCAAAATGGTCCCTTCTTTGGGAATGTTTTAGATCTGGATTTTCTGTAATAAATAAGGGAGTCAGACTGGGTGGTTTATAAGATCTCTTCCAGCTCTATAGTTCTCTGATGCATTATGTCACAATATTGTAGTTTCTTTGTCTCTCCTTATCCCTGCAATATGAGTTAAGGAGAAGTCTCAAAGTAATTAAGTTTCAGAATCTTCAGATCAATAGGCTGAATGTTAAATAGGGTGCTACTGTCATATTGGGGATATGCAAAGCTGGCAGGCTCTTTACATTTCAAAGTGAAGTGTCGTTGTTTTGCTCTTGTAATAGCCTCATTTGCATCCCAACTAAAAAGGATTTGAGTTTCATGCTACCTATGTAAGAGCTGATGCAGTTGGATGCATTTTGTAATGTCATCCATCCTGTCTTTTTCATGCCTCCACTGAATAATTTTTTTGATTAGCAATCCAAATAGGGAATAAAAAACATGCAGTGCTTAAATGTGAACCCAACTTGCACATTGTAGAGGCGATTGCAGCATGATTTAATGGCTATTTGATTCTTGCTCAGCAAGTTTAACAAACTATAAAATGACAAATCATCCCCTTCCGCCCTGTAACTCCATCTTATATTTCTTCAGTCTCTATTTCTTGCCCCATCCTGACAAAAGAATGGGAAGCAAGACACATCCTCCTGTGTTGCTCCAAGGAGCACTTTAATGAAGCACTCATTTTATTCCTCCCATTTGATTTTTAATTACTGTCCCGTTAAGTTTCAATACTATTACTGTTATCATATTGAAGACCTGTGTGTAGAGCTTGGAAAAACACTTCTGATCTGTATCTCCTAGAATTATCCAGACACTGGCTGGGAAACCTATCTAATCTCATAACTCTAATTTACTGATTAATAAGCTTAATTGTAGAATATTCCTTTCCCAGTCAGCAAGCCAATTAAATGGATTATTTGGGAAACAAGCACATTCTACTTCTTAATACAGGCCCATATGATTCTTAAAACCCTTTCATAGCTTGGAGGGGGGAAATGACAGTATCATTGTTATGATTTCTCCTCCTTGGTTTTCCCATGCTACTTGGGAGTGTTGGGAGCATTTTAGCAAGGCCATGGCCACAACAAAGTTGCTAGTGCTCTACCATTGTGAAGCCCAAGGATGTTTGTGCCTGCAGAGAAAACGAGATACATATGGTAGTCTGTTTGGTCCTTTCTTCCTTCTAATTTCCCCCCAAAGCTTTGGTCAGTGATGGAGTCTGATAACTTCAAGATGACTTGTTCTTGTCCTCGTCCTCCTTCTTCTTCCATGTATTGGCCAGGGGTGTGCTGGGCACCATGGGAGGGTGCTGGACAGGGGTGGGGGTGGTGACCAAGGGAGGGGGGAGAAGGCTGCCCCCGGGAACCGCTTGGTCACCACTCTTCGCTTGCCCATCTGGTACTAGACTCTTTTGAATAAACCATTGCTCCAAGCTGAAGGAGGGAGCTTGGAGCAATGGCTTAATCTTAAGTGCAGCTCACCAGGTGGATAAAATAATAAAAAATTATTATTTGGGCCCCAGGGTGCCAGAGGCAAGGGCGCACCAGGATGAATCCCCCTGTCCCGGTGGCCCAGCCCATGCCTGGTCTCAGCCAGGCGTGAAACTGCCAAAATGAAGCCACCTTTTAGTGAATTCATTCTGCAGTTCCTTTCACCTGACCTAATGTGAGAAATATTAGCCAGCAACACAAGGTTGCTGTTACCAGGGTACACCCGATTGTGGTACTGCAATCTTTGTGGAGGCTCAAAATAGCCCAAAATAGCAGCTGAGAGAGAGAGAGAGAGAGAGAGAGAGAGATCACAGAATCATAGAATAATTGAGTTGGAAGGGGCCAGTTCTGTCATGTTGCCAAGTTTCATGGTGCAGTAAAATCACTTTCCCCACTTATAGCTGTTTCCTTGTTTGTGGAATGCTATCAAGACAGATTTTGGAGTAGCCTCAGAAAGTAGAAGCACTTATAAAATAAAACATACAAAGACCCAAGAGAACATATAATCTGTAGTGCTTTTATGTTTTCTGTTGTCTTGGTAACAGAACTCCTGATGTCCTCTTTTCTATTTTACCTGTTCTTGATGTGTGATAGGAGCATGCTATTTTTCTTTATTTAATAGAGAGGCTCCAGCCATATACTAGGTCAAGAATCAATTTATATTTTAAGCATTTTACTGTATTTTACTGTACTTTTCATGCTCCTATATTTTGGGTTGAATCCTGACTTAAGTATTTGTCTGAAACTTAAGTTTAATTTTCACATGAAATATTTGTGTCCACAGTTTTTGTGTGGCTGCCAGGGACTTTTGGACATTTACTGTGAAGTAGTTGCATGCCTGCAGAATAAAGAAGCAATATAGATGAATAAAGTTTGTAGAAATAGACAGATTGATGCTGCCTGGAATTAGTACAACATTGAAATGACTTACACCTTGATAACCTGATGAATTCTGGTATGATTAGAAAAGACTGTCTGATTGCATTCTGGATTCAATCCTTCATTGGGCTAAATGCCAGCTGTGACTAACACAGGCTTCTGTTTTCCTCCTATAGTTCTATAAAGTTTTGTAGGACTCTTGGGACAACAATCAAGCATTATACCTTATGACCTGACAGTTGCTTTGTGAGTATTCTCACAGTAATGTTTTATATAAATTAAGGCAGTTTAGGAGGGTTTGATATGTAGAATAATTTATCTCCATACATCTAGGTACATCAACCGTAATTATACTTATATACCACCTCTTAAAGCAGTCTCTGGGCAGTCCACAAGATAATTGGCATTTTTCTCCAATTAACTGGATAATTATTTTACCAGCTTCAGAAGGATGGAAGGCCGAATCAACCTTGTACTTGTTGGAATCGATCTCAGATCATGAGTGGAGTTTTGGATGTATTACTAAAGCTTAACCGCTGTACCATGGGGGGCTTTAAACATGATTTAACCAAGTGTGATGAACACTAAGCATGCCTTTAAATAGAACTAGATTTCTCCAGAGGCTGCTCAATCTACTTTGAGAAGGTTTGTGTCAAGGTCACTTGCTAGCAAGCCTGGGATGACAATAGTTCTGATTCATCATTACTCTTATGGTCTTTGACTCACATGTCTTCTCCAAAAAGGGTTCAGCAGCATCACCTCAAGGAATGTACAAATATAGTGGTAGAGCAGTGATGCTGAGGTTGGAAGTGTAGCTTTTCAGAATCTCCATGTGTAATTTTAACCAGCTTTAACCTGCGTGTGTAGTTTTGCTTTAAACAAAGTTTATCAGAAAAAGTTGTAGAGACTGAACATATCTACATACCTGTGAAGTTTGTTTTGCCGGCTAACTTCCGCAGAGTGTATAATTTTGCAGTATTTTATTTTTATGTATAAACTGCAGGGTTGACAAAGTTTTTGCTGCAACTCCCTTTCAGGTAAAGATCAGACCAGCTCCAACAGTTATTTCTTTCAATTTGGTGTTGCTGCAGACTTTTGGCCCAGCCATTGTGTTAATGCTATAACATGTCTGCTTTTGCAAAATGGCAGTATGAATGTGACAGAATAATCACACCACTGGTTTGATGGGTGCTCATATCCACCCAACATCTCTTTTACTCCACATCCTTCCCCCCCATTAAAAACCAAAATCTTGCATGTAGTTACACATATGACTACATGTTGCAGCTGCATATAGAGACTATGCATTACATTTGCCGATGCCATGAAGTAAGAAGAGGCAGCGATAGGACTATGAACCCCATATGGACCAAGTATGCACCTGTTAGAAAATTATTTTAAGTATCAATTTTAAGTGTCAATAAACATAGCTATTCTCCAACAGGTTTTCTTTATTTAAATTGCTAATTAATATAAGGCACAAAGCAAAGAGAGATTCAGATAGCACCTCTCAAGTGCAAAGGCCAAAAGGCATAAAAAACAGGCATATTTTTATACTCTTACATTTGTATTTCTTAATTCTGAAAGTACAAATTATGGTTTCTTAGCTAGGTATGCTGGGTTCCACTTTTCATTTTTTAAAGACAATTGCCTGTCACAGTTGCTTAATTTTTACTAGCAAACACATACTTTTGCAAGATACAAGTATCAAAGCATTCATCAAATAAGAGCATTTACTATTAGGCCTAGTAAAGCAGTACTGACATTACTGTATTGCTTATCATTGATACACATATGATTAATAAAATCTTTTCTACACATCAATAATTGTTATTCAGCAAATGGTCCTCCCCATTTCCGAAAGAAAAAATCTGCTCCTGTCAGTCATTTCTGGAGTAACTCCTGATGGTCTAGTAACGTCATGCATTGGAGTCAATACATAGGATACCACGATCCATATTTACAGGGACTACATTAAGGCCTTCTCACAGTCTTTAAAAATGTTAGAAATCAAAGTCCTCTGTATATATATTTTTTTGTTGTTCAGTTGCACAGTCGATTCCGACCCTATATTTATAGACTAGTATTTTTGTAATTATGTAATACTGTAGTATGGTAGAAAAATTACATGATTGTTAAACTACTGTATACAATAATGCTAGTGTTTTTAATCAATTGATTCAGACTTTTAAAAACTTTAATAGCATTTTAATATTGTTCATAATATAAATGCAATTCTATTTTAATGTTTGTGATCTTATTGTATTTTCATCTTGTATTGTGAGGTAGATATCTGTCTGCAGAGCCAGAGGGTGGTAGTCTAATTCCCCACTGTATATCCTTGAAGAGTCAGCATATGTGGCTTCAGACAAGCTGCACCCAGATGAAGAGAATGGTAAACTAGTTCTGAGTAGCCTTTATCTAGAAAACCCTGAAAAGGGTCACCATAAGTCAGAATTAACTTGATGGACACAATTATTATTATTGCTTTAAACACTTTTGTAAACTGCCTTAGGTTCAATTCTAGGGAAAAGATAGCATATAAAAAAAATAACAGTTTGCAGCAAAGACAACAGAAAGCTTTGTAGATGCCTGGATACCTTGGACTACCGGAAAGATGGACAAATAGGTTCTAGAACAAAATCAAACCTGAACTATTACTGGAAGCAAAAATGATGAAACTGAGGCTGTCCTACTTTATCATGAGAAGGTATAATTCACTAGAAAAAGAGAATAATGTTGGGAAGGCAGCAAGAAAAGATGAAAAACAAATATGGGATGGATTAACACTCAGGGAAGCCACAGTCTATAGCTTTTAGAGCTGAACAGGGTTGTTGAGAACAGATCATTTGGGAGATTGCTGATTCATTGGGGAGGTATAAGTCAAAGGCGGCCTGATGATACATAACAACAACAAAGGCAATATAGAACCTTCCAGGTATTTGGGACTTCAGCATCCACAATCAGTAGTGGGCATCAGAAGGTTCACGCCAGAACTGGTAGCAGAAATTCTGGCTGGCCACGCCCATCCAATTTTTGAAATAAAGTAGTCCTAATTCAGGTGCAACGCAAGGCTTCCCCCTGGCCATGCCCACCATACCACGTCCACAGTGTGGTAGTAATTTTTTTTGGAACCCACCACTGCCCACAATCCTTAACTATTGGCCATGCTGACAGAGACATATGGGAGTTGTGGTCCCAAAAACTATCTGGATGGCAACTAAATGTGTACCTCTGTTCTATGCAGATAAAAATAATAATAAAGTAGCCATTGATTTCATTACTGTTTATGTGTCCCTTATTGTATCAGGGTTACTATCCTAGATCCTTAAACCAGTGTAGATTAGGTCACTCTATTACGTTTCATTTTTAATTAGTATGCTCCATTTCCTTTCTTCTCACTCTGATAAAGAAATAATCTAAACCAGACTTAAAGCCAAGAAGGCATAAAAATTGGAAATTTACAAATGAGAAAAAGCATACATAGATGATAAAAATGTCTGGTCTGGGAATGAAAGAATGTAATTAAAAGACAAATATAGCGGCAAATAAGAGCAGTGCCAATTTGAGGAATTGTGGATAGCAAAGCCTATAAACTGCAAGAACACCCATTATAACTGAAGACGCCTAAAGGGGAAAATGCCGTTGAAGCTGAGCAGGATAATATATTAGAGTTGTGCAGTAAACTGCAGTAATGGGTTCAAAATGAACATTACTCTCCTGCCTATTCCTAAAAGAGCATAAAGAGATACTAAGAAGCATCATTTATGCTGGAAGAAATGCATGTTCTTGGGGTGAAAAGATCCTTTAAAAACATACTACTTATTCTTCAGTGCAAAGTCAACATAGTTTGTGATCTTCATTCACGAGGGAGATATGTGTACGAGGAAACCCAACAGGAACTGTGGATAAGGAAGTGGCTTCGGCAGACTATTAGCTTTAAAGTGAAGGAGATGTTATTTCAGGAATGCTTCCAGGCTCCTCAGGCTCCAAAAGCATCAATTCCAAAAGAGTTGCCTTTGTTTTATCTCTGTCTCTGGGGTGAATTCAAGGTGCTATCCCTAAGGTGCTAAACAGCTTGGGGGCCACCCAAACAGCTGAAAGGTGGCAATGTGTGATCCTGGTTTTCCTCATTTCTGACGGGCCAGACCCATTCGGTGTGGTTGGAGGATGAGAGTTCCAGCCCTAGGCCTCTTCAATATGGGGTGCCAAAGGGCCCGGTCCTCTCGCCTCTCCTATTTAATATCTACATGAAGCCTCTGGGGGAGATTATCTGTTCCCATGAGGTGAAATATCATCAGAATGCTGATGATACTCAACTGTACATGTCAGCCCGTGGTGATCCAAGCAATGCAGTCAAAGTCCTATCCAGGTGTCCAGAGGCTGTTAGGGTCTGGATGGGGGACAATGGGCTACAACTGAAGACTGAATGACTGTGGGTCAGGGGTCCTGCACTATCTCAGGAGCTACCATATTTGGTTCTGGATGGTGCTATTTTGCCTCAGAGAGACCCAGTGCGACTCAAAAAGCAGGTGGCAGTCGTGGCCAGGAGGGCTTTTGCACAACTTCATGTGATTTGCCAGTTATGCCCGCTCCTAGATTGGGAGTCCTTGCTCATGGTCACACACGCTCTGGTCACCTCTAGACTAGACTATTGTAATGTGTTCTACATGGGGCTGCCCTTGATGACTATTCGGAGGCTGCAACTGGTCCAGAATGCGGCTGCCTGAGTGGAGATGGGGTGCGAGCGCTATGCCCATGCCTCATCACTGCTTCAGGAGCTGCACTGGTTACCAGTGTGCCTCCGGGTGCAATTCAAGGTGCTGGTGATGACCTTTAAAGCCCTACATGGTAGTGGGCCAGGATACCTAAGAGACTGCATCACCCAAAAAACATCTGTCCATCACACCAGAGCAGACCGAAGAGGCTCTCTGAAGATACTATTAGCTAGAGAGGCCCGACTCTCTAGTACAAGAAGGAGGGCCTTTTCAGTGTCTGCTCCAGCCCTATAGAATCTCTTACCAACTGAGGTGCACTGCCAGACAGAGCTGTTGCCCTTCAGGAAAGAGCTAAAAACCTGGCTGGCAAAGCAGGTGTGGAGCACCAGTGACATGGTGACTCTCCACTGCTGGCTCATATAGCGTAGGCCTCTCCGTTCCTTTTAACCGTTCTTTTAACTGTATTTTAAAATAACTGATGGGGGTAATTTTAGTGTTTACTAAGAGTTTTTTAAAAAGGTTTTAAAAAATGTTATAAGGCTGTAATGACCTATATATTGATGTTGTAATGCCGCCCAGAGTTGTTTGTTCAAATTGAGCGGCAGTGTATAAATTGGAATAATAAATAAATAATAAACATGCCTGTGTTTTTAAACTTGGATGTGTGGATGGTCTTGTTTCATTTTCTGACCAACGGGAGAAATTCGGTCATGATGACATTGGATTCAGCCTCCTCTGTGATGGCACTTCCAACATCGAAGCATTCTTGGCAATTTCACATGTCATCAATTATATCCATATTTTGGTATAAGGCTAAGCACTATTTATCTACTTGGGCTTTTATGAGTAGCTGCTTGTGGCTACATCAAACCATGTTCCTCCTTGTTTTCTTGTTATTACTAGCTGTTTATGTGCTGTATTTCATCCTGGGATTTTAAAGACGTGTGTGATTTGTATGGGAATCAATACAAAAATAATATTGGTATTTTTATTTTTGCTCCTCCTTCTGATAGCATAGGCACTATACTGCTTGAAAGCACAAAATATAACTATAAAGAAGAAAAATGGTCTTACAAATATTAAGTATTTCATTTGATTTTCAGATGAAAAGTGTAAGATATATTTAATGTTAATCATAATAATATTATCTTGGCTACAGCAGCTCAACAAAGATAAGATAATAAGATGAACTCATATTATCCTTCTTGGTACTAAATCTGTATAATTTATATAATGTTTATTTTATTTTATTTTATTCTTTAGATTTATATAACACCCTACTTGGTGTAACCGACTAAGGGCGGTTTACAAACAAGTATATAATCACAAATAAACACCACAATTTCAGCAAGGCTGCATTTTGTCACCCTGCTTATTCAACTTATACGCAGAGCACATAATGCGTAATGCAGGGATGGAGGAATCACAATTTGGGATCAAAATTGCTGGGAGAAACATCACTAACTTGAGATATGCAGATGATACCACCCTAATGGCAGAAAGTGGGGAGGACTTAAAGAAGCTCCTGATTAGGTTGAAAGAAGAAAGTGAAAAAGCTGGCTTGAGACTTAATATAAAGAAAACCAAGATCATGGCAACAGGCCCTATCAGTCCTTGGAAAATAGATGGGAAAGAAGTAGAAGCAGTGACAGATTTTACTTTCCTAGGATCAAAGCTCATTGCAGATGGTGATTGCAGCCATGAAATAAAAAGGCGACTGATTCTTGGGACGCAAGCGATGAGAAACCTGGGGAACATAGTGAAAAGTAGAGACATCACATTGCAAACAAAAATTTGTCTAGTCAAAGCAATGGTATTCCCCGTGGCAATGTATGGTTGTGAGAGCTGGACCATTAGGAAAGCTGAGCGCAGAAGAATAGATGCCTTTGAGATGTGGTGCTGGAGGAGAGTTTTGAGAGTCCCCTGGACAGCAAGGAGAACAAACAGGTCAATCTTGCAAGAAATCAACCCTGACTGCTCCCTTGAAGGTCAAATAGTAAAGAAGAAGCTAAAGTACTTTGGACATCAAATGAGAAGAGAGGATTCACTTGAGAAAGCCTTGATGCTGGGAAAGGTGGAGGGCAAAAGAAAAAAGGGGGCGGCCAAAAATGAGATGGCTAGGTGGTATTGTAGAGACAATGGGCACAGAACTGAGCGAGATGAGGAGGATGGTGGAGGATAGACGTGTCTGGAGGACAGTGGTCCATAGGGTCGCAACGGGTCAGAATCGACTGTGCGACTGAAGAACAACAACAACAATGGTGAATTATTTTTGATATACGTTGACTTCTGTAAGAGTACACACTGGTTTCAACTAAACAGAAACTGCCTGAATACTAGCATAATGCTTATCTAATGTATGACATGGCAGAGTGATTGCAGATTACAAGAACAGTTCGCTGTCATGTCACAGTGACCTTCCTAGAGATAGTAATGACAAGTGATGACTACTGATACTGTGAAAACAGCTAAAACAATAGTTGCATATCACTCTCCCAAGGCATGCGCATTCACAAGATCAATTTATAGTGAAATTTCACAGTCACATCATTTGCAAAATGCAAGAGGCCTGAAGCACAGAGACCAATCATTCTTAGGTTCTCTGTAAAGCTAGAGTCTTGTAAACAACATTGACAAAGTAATGAAGATTCGTCCTACCACAATATCTGTTTTTGTGTTCTGAAGTTTAATAAATGTTTTGATTAAAATCAGACTGGTTGTCTCAATTGGGTTGTTCTAAGTCAGGAGTTCTCAACCTTTTAAAGCCAGGGGCTGGGTCACGTTCCCTCAGACACCTTCGGGGGCAGGATGGCCATTTTGCCCTTCCTCCACCACATGGCACTTCCTAGTGTGGTGGAGGCTGTGGGGGCCACATGAAATGGCGCTGTGGGTTGCATCCAGCCCATGGGCCACAGGTTGAAAATCCCTGCTTTAGGTTATTGTCGTTGCATTTTTCATGCTTACAGTTTTAATGTTTCTGCTTTAGAATGGGACACATTTTAGAAATGACTGTGCAAATGGTTTTGCAAGATTAATACTGCTGCCTATAATTTACAAGGCTTATCCCAGTAAAAATAATTATACAGAATTACATAGTCTGCAAAAGCCAAGGCTTTAAACATGCTTGCAAACATGAAATGTATCATACAACTACTTAGTTGAGGAGCTCAAATCTTGATGTATGTGGGTGTGTGAATGACTATCAGCTTATTTCTAGTCCATGTTCTTTTTATAGTTGCTTTCCCATTAAATCTGCTCTCGTCTATTTCCATTTTAATGTGCATTTAAAAATAATCCCCGTGGAAACTGTGTATAAATACATGCAATTTTTCTCAAAATGTGCCTTTAAAATGTATTTCCCCTTCAAATATTTATTTTAAGATATATTTTGATATGTTTTCTAGACTAGGGGCTGTGCAAAATATTCATGCAGTATGTGAAATCTGATAGATAACCAAGTTTTGATCCACATATTTATCTGGTAAGCATGGGTGTGGAATTCCTCAGATATCTCTCCCCAAATACTCTGGTTGGACATGCCCATGCTATTCCTTAGTTAGAGAGCATTAGAAAGTTATGGATGGATACTTTTTAAAGAACAGATGTGTTATCTGATATAGTAAATGGTAGCAGATAAATCAGGAAACTTTGCCATTATGTAATTAGGAAGTGGCATGTGGCTCTCTATAGGGAACAGTGCAAGATGATCACATTAAGCCTGTTCTACAGGAATGACACAAAATGTTCTTGTTCACATCAGTGCAGGAAGATGTCTCTTTGAACCCCCTCCCCTCTGTGTTATGGTAAAAAAGGAGCTTCTGCTTCACAATGGCAGTGCTTTATATTGGGTTGGATCTGAGTGGATGTAATTGGACTGATCTAAGCCTCTTTCCCCCTCAGCTACTCCAACCACCTGCACAGTGTAGCAAGGACCCAACTGAATCAGGTGAGTTGTAGTTGGGGTGGGAGGACATCTTCTCTGAGTACAATCATTTTGTAGCCAAAGAGAAGCCATTTTGAACTTTAAGTGAACCAAAAGGTGAAATGTCTCCCTTGCTTGACCCCTCTTTGTGTACATGCCATGAAGCAGGTAAAAGAACTTGCCTGGTATGCGAAGGACAAGATAAGGGAACCAGGTTTGACCTATTGTGAATTTTGTGTATTTGGCATGTCTCAGGCTCTTTGCCTCTGGCCTTGTCTGTAAAAAGGCTTTTGTATGTTCACTCCTACAGTTTGCTGCAAGACAGAGAACCTGTATGTATACAAAGAACAAAGCCTTTCTCTCTCTCCTATTTTATTGCTGCAAGTATTTCTTTTTTAAACCTCAACCATCCAAAATAATACTGCTTTGCCCTTGTTCAGGAACTGTTTCTTCTAGAAAAGGCAGATCCTGTAATCAATGAAATGTCCTCCCTGCAGTTAAACTTGTTGATGCAACAGATGCCAAAGTGAGACTCATAAATTAAAGGTAAAGGTAGAGCAAACCATATAATCTGAAAGCCTATTATTTTTGCTATTGTTTCATAGTACTGGGCTTTTAAAATATACTACAGTATCTGTAATCCAATACTATACATCGCTCCAATGTATACACAATTTTGAGCAACCAGGAGCTTAACTTTCCTTTTAGTTTTGGAATCTGCTTCGAATTCATGGGATATTGTACTGTATATACTTCAGAACTCTTAAGGTCAAGGTAGCCATAAGAGGAATATTTATTTCCTTTTATTAACTTGTTTTCTCTTGCACAAAAGGACTTCAGAGACACATGCCTGAGGGATCAGATTTGGCATTTAAGCCTTTGTTTACCTTCCAAAGATCAACCATAAAATAAGGCATACTAAAAGTAAGATATTACTCATAACAAAGCCGGTGGAAATGGTGGTATTCCATTTGAGCTATTTAAAGCACTAAAAGATGCTGCTGCACTTAATATGCCAGCAAATTTGTGAAACGTAGCAGTGGCCACAGGATTAGAAAAGGTCAGTTTATGTATGTTCCCGTTCGAAAGAAAGGCAATGCCAAAGAATGTTCAAGCTATCATACAATTGCAGTCTACAAACTAGTCTTCAATAGTATGTGGATCGAGAACTACCAGAAGTACAAGCTGGGTTCTAAAGAGGTAGGGAAATTAGATACCAAATTGCTAACGTTCACTGGAATACAGAGAAAGCAAGAGAGTACCAGAAAAACATCTACTTCTGAAAGAGATGGAAGTACCAGACCACCTGTCTTCTGAGAAACCTGTATGCAGGTCAAGAAGCAACAGTTTGGACAGGATGTGGAATGATGGATTAGTTTAGAATAGGAAAAGAAGTACAACAAGGCTGTATAATGTCACCCTGCTTATTTAACCTATTTGATGTTTAATGCACAAACCAGAATTAAGATTTCCAGGAAAATATCAATAACCTCAGATATGCAGATGACACCAGCCTAGTGGCAGAAGGTGAAGAAGATCTAAAGAGCCTCTTGAAGAGGGTGAAAGGAGAGAGTGCAAAAGTTGGCTTGAAACTCAGAATTTTTTTTTAAAAACCAAGATCATGGCATTTGCCCCCATTACTCCTTTGGAAACAGAAGGGGAAGAAATAGAAGCAGTGACATACTTTACTTTCTTGGGATCTCGGATAACCTCAGATGGTGACTGCAGTCATGAAATAAAATTATGCTTACTCTTTGGGAGGCAGACTATGGCAAACCTCAGCAGCATAATAAAAAGTAGAGACAGGACCCTGCTGACAAAGGTCTGCATAGTTAAAGCAATGGTCTTCCAAGTAATAATATATTGGTTGTGAGAGCTGGACCATAAGGAAGAGTGCAGAAGAACAGACACTTTTGAAATCTGGTGCTGGAGAAGAATCTTGAGGATCCACTGGACTGCAAGAAGATCAAATCAATTAATTCTAAAGGAAATCAACCCTGACTGCTCCTTGAAAAGACAAATCCTGAAGATGAAGCTCAAGTACTTTGGCCACCAAATGAGAAGAGAGGGCTCAGCAGAGAAGACCCTGATGCTGGGAAAGATTGAAGGCAAAAGGAGAAGGGGGCGGTAGAGGATGAGATGGCTAGATGGCATCTTTAACAGTGGACATAGATCTGGGAGGACTATGGAAGATGGCAGATAACAGAGGTGCCTGGCATGTTGTGGTCCTTTCCCCCTTTCTTAAAGAAAGGATGAACTGAAATTATATTCCTTTGAAATATGTTTACAAGAATGAGTCTGAGCCCAGCTATATCACAGGCTGGAAGTATTCTGGGAGAAACAGAAAATGGCCTACTCAAGCAGCAGTATTTGAGAGATCATCACATCAAGTACAGCTCTCTGGTAGTAGTAAAGTCTTCGGCAGGACATTCTTCTTAGTACCTCCTCTAAATTGACACTGATGCTTGTTCAAGGTTAAGTTTGTAGTTTCAGTCTCTTGCATCCATTCCAATATAATACAATTATTTCCATGGTCAGGAATTCTATGGAGAAATTAGTTTAATTTTCAGCAACATAATAACCACCTGGGACTGATGCATAGACATTTGGTTTTTTCCCTTTCTTCTTTCTTTGAAATCTCCTCACATTGCCTCAAGTAATTCAGAATTTAACAGAACATAGTTCTGATTAAAACTAGAGTTAACAAATTAAAATGCAAATGTAGGTCTGAAAAGGCAGCAGCTGATGTTATCTTGCTGGTTCATTAATTCTTTGGTTCAGAAAATGCCTAACAAGATGCAAGAATCAATAGTAAGAGGGTGACAAAGTGACTAAGCAAAAGAATATGGGGAAAGTTATTCATTTTAAAAGCAGGAACAACAGTAGAGATGGGCCACTTCGTGCACTTCATTATAAACTAAGCCCAGGTCTTTATTCTGCATTGATATCATTCTTCAAGCCAGGAATGAGGCACAGAGTAGGAATGCATGTCAAAAAGTAAACATGTCTGGACTCAAAGTGCCAAGATAATTATTACTTAGTTAGAAGCCCTAAATAGTTTTCTATTTAAGTAGCAAGGAGAACAATAGAAATCTTAAATGGAGTTTGAAGTGACATAGTAGGCAATAAATGTCAATTAGTGTTAATGACAGAAACTGTGGGAAGAAAAGGGAAGAAAAAGACAGTTTAAATTACTCTTTTCTTATCTTGCATTCAAAGTACAAACCAATGATGCCATGGGTAAGAAGGCATGTGAATGTTGACAAGATACCAAACATTAATGGGACTTCTCAAAGTAGTATAGATTAAAAAGTTAATTTCTTACTTGCTGCACAGAGATACTGAAAATCACGCAACTGTTGGATGTTTTCCAATAGTTTGGCTTGGAATCTAGTCTGTTCATGAAGCACAAATTAATGTCAAGATCCAACTGCTGGGTTCTATACTTACAGTGGAGTGTAAACTAGGCCAGTTTTTAAAAAGTTATTTTTAAAAAGTTATTTTTCTGGACTACAGCTTCAAGAATCCCCCCAGCCAGAATTTCCATTCTGGCTGGAGGATTCTTAGAGCAATCCAAGAAAGTAACTTTTTCAAGTTCTACCCAGCCCACTTTTAGAAAGTTTGGGATAGAATGAGCAACCAAAGCATATGACTTGGATGGAATCTGCAGGACTAACAAAGTTATGCTTTATTCTTCTTCTGTTATTTCAGCTAGCACCAGAGGTGGGTGGATTTCAGTTACGATCAGATGGTAAACTTGAGAACAAACTGGAGGATTGAGCAGCTTTCATATGATTAATCAAAGGAAATTTTGTGAAGCTGCAATACAAAATTCCTGCTTCATTCCTTTTGCATGCGTATTACCATTGATCTGAATTATTTCCTAATAAAACAGTGAGTTAGGAAATTGTGTGCGTATTTAAACAACAATGATTGCTTTTTAAACAAGTGAAACAGTATGAATATGAAAAGATAAACAGATAAAATGGTAGTACGGTTCTGATGAAAACAAAAATAAATATTGATCTGTGAAAAAATGAATAAAAATTGACTGAAATACAACTAGAAGGTTAATTAAATGAATATCTGATCAGCTTCAAGGCACCCTGCTATGTTTGTCCCTCTGCAACAAATATATACTAGGAATGGGATACAATAAAGTCAGGCAGTTTAGTTTAACCTCTGATGGGGTCCAAAAATGGTGCAGGTTGGGGCAGGTTGGCCTAATTGTATATAGATGCAATTGAATAGACAAGAGGCTGTGGCGGCTCAGTGGTTAAGAAGCTCACCTTGTTAGCTGGAAGGCCGTCACGTCGGCAGTTCGAGACCCAGGTACTGCATGACGGATTGAGCACCTGTCTCTGACCTACCTCTTGGGGACATGAAAGGGGCCTCCTTTGGGGGTTCCCTGAGTGGAGTTTCTTCCACAAAAATCCTTCCAACCCAGAATAATTTCTGACATGAAATTATAATTAGTATTGAACCAATGTGTCCCTAATACTGGTGCTAGATAGTCCTCTTTTGCTGTGGTTTCCAGTGACACATCCTGACACTAAAAGATCTTTTCTGGTTTCTTAACAGCTACCTTTCCAATCTCAGATGTTTTCTGATTTCTTGCCTCTATTACATTTTTGAGTGGCTCACAGGTGTTCTTCTCTGTGATTCTGCATCTTGGGAGTAGTTTTTTTTCCTTGTATGCCTGGAAAATGAAGTTCTCTTTGCACATCTCTGTTTCTAGGTACAAGCACTGCATTTCAAACATCGTTGTGACTAGTGACTGGGATTTTCCCCAGCTTTGCATTAACCTACAAGTGACAAAGAGTATTATTCATAAAGCTAGATATAAAAACTCAGCAAATACTTTTAGAAGAAATAGCGTTTTTAAACATGTGACAGAAGATAGGTTTCATGAAAAATACTGTATTCCTATTTTTTCCAAATATGGGATAGAGTAGCCAATTATCCTTATCTCTAGCCTATAAAATGTGCATTGTTTGCAATGTTATACCCATCCAGGGAGTGCTATGATATGCTTGCTGGAATCTGTGGCACACACAAGATGCAAGAGGCATTGATTTTTGTTTCCAGCAATTGAAGAGGCAGGCAAGCAACCTTCATTAGTATTTCATGCTAACCTGCTCTCTGTTTTCCTATTATGAGCACCTTTTTGTGTGACTAGTATTTTATAGTGCTTTAACTCACTTTCTTTTGAGGAAAAGCTTTTTCCTTCAATACAAGAGCTGCTACTCAGCAGGGTAAGTTGGAGGTGTGTTTTCTCCTAATATATTGATACATTTTCAGTTTTCTAGACAAACAATGGCAGGAGCTTATGCCGTATGAAATATAGATTGTATCCTTTCATTTAAATCAGTGTTTCCAAACCTTTGGTTTTTAATTCTTCAAAGCACTGATCAGCCAATGGAAACTGAAGTCCCCCTGTGAGGCGTGTGTCCCACATTGGGAGCCACTGCTTTAAATCCATCCTGATAAACTAGAACACAAACCCATAAACTTGGATTCACAGTCTGAACAGACCTGCCTTTTTGCACAGACAATATAAATGTAGGACTGATTGCATAATACGAATTGAATGCCCCTTCCAGCCAACATAGACTATGGATTTGTATTCAAAAATGATTTCCAGTGTAATCCTAGACACATTTATGTAGCTGTTGCATTGAATTCAGTTAGATTTTCCATCAGGCACATATACAAAGGACTCCATGTTAAAATACAATTAGATTTTAAGCTCATTTGAATTATTGAACAATATCCATCTACCCTGCACATAAGACTCTTAGTAACACCCCCCTCCCCCGTCTTTCTTTCCAATGCTTATACTCTATCCATATAGGTTGGTCTTTCCTTTCCTTTCAGTTTCTCTCTTGCATATCTCTCTCCTGGTGTCTATTTCTTCTTCTGGCTCTCAACAGTATCTGTGGTGTGGCTGGGTCAGTGTTGTTGATTTAAAAGAAACCATTTACAATTCAACTGCAGATCACAGCCTTCGACCTGATAAACACCAATGTCTTGTCTAGTGTCATCGCCTGGTCATAGCTCTTAAAATATTAGCAATTTTCTATTAAATACTAACAGTTGGAGACAGATATTTGCTTCTAAATCTGCTACTCCAAGTCTCAGGTAGAACAGGTCTGAGACGCTAGATCAGTTTCTTAATGGTAAATCAACCTTAAGTAAATCCCAGTAACTGACTGGGTCTGTCAAGAAACTAGTGAAAATAGCTAAGATGGAGTCAGCTCTATCTTTCTATGCAGTGGTGGGCTCCAAATTTTTTTACTACCTACTCTGTGGGCATGGTAAGGTGGGCGTGGCCAGGAGGGAAAGCCCTGCATTGCACCTGAATTAGAGCTACCCTGTACTGTACTTTATTTCAAAACTTGGATGGGTGGGACCAGCCAGAATTTCTGCTACCGGTTCTGATGAACTGGTGCCAACCTGCTGATGCACACCACTGTTTCTATGCCTTTCCCAAAGGCCTGACTAGTTCAGCTGCCAGGCTGAGAAGGTGGGTGGGTGAGTGCTAAGGAATATGAATGCACAGGAGCAGTACACATTGGCTTTCCTATCTCTATGGCAGTAACGGCAAACCTTGGCACTCCAGGTGTTCTTGGACTGCAATTACCTAAGTCAGCACTCCTGTTGATCAGGGCTTCTGGGAATTGAAGTTCCAGAACACCTGGAGTGCCAAATGAATAAATGGAAATGAGCACTGCCCTCTTGAATTGGATACCACTGGTTTTCAAGCAAGGAGACTTTTACCTTGTGAAGGTTCAATGCTTTAAGCCTGTGGTCCTCAATGTGGGGCACATGCCACATAGGGGGAAATCTGATTTTTAAGGGGGGCAATTCAAGAATGAGTTATTAACAGTGAATTTTGGGGAGCTTGTTTAGACCAAGTTAATGGCCTTTTAGGCTTCCTCTGCATGAATAAGAATTCACTTTTTGAATTTCAGTAATACCCTGTATAACAATTTTAATTGGTTCCACAGGGTCTGTCATTGTACAAAAAAAATCGCTATACGATGCATGCTTTGTACAGCAATTTTCCCTATGGGATGTATCATAGAATGATTTTTGCCCTGCTTTCCCCCTGGGCAAAGACAGCTCTGTGGGGGTCAGGGAAGGGATCCATGGAGGTCCACTTGCTTTTTTCCCTGGGAAGCGTGTTCTCAGGGCAATAGCACTCCGTGGGGGTTGGGGCGGGATCCACAGAGGTCCCCTTGCCTGGAAACACACTGCCCAGGCAAGTGGACTTCCTTAGACTGAGGATCGTGGTGCCTGTCAGTGCAGTGAAAGAAAGCCTCATATCTCTGCACTGACTGAGGCCACAATTTTGCCTTTGTGGCTGAGGTTTTTTGGGGAAATTCCCACCCCCACCTCGACCCTAAAGGCAGGATCACAGCGCCAGTCAAAGCAGGGAAACAGAAGCCTCATTTCCCTGCTCTGATAGGTGGTGCCTCAGACGTGCAATCCTAGCCCTTGGGGCTGGGTTTGGGGGGGGGGGAATTCCCATCTCCCATCCGACCCAAAAGGCAGGATCGCAGCACTGGTCAGACCTCTGCAAGCCAACCATCTGTGTCCACAAGCACTTGGCGATTCAGGCAGTTGGCTTGTGGAGGTCTGAGAAACAACCCTGGTCTCCTTGCAAACAAGCCACCTGGATCAGCAAGTGCTTTGCAACTCTGGCAGCTTGCTTGCGAGGAGACCAGTGCTGGGCTGCTTTTACCCTGGGAAACATGCTTCTCAGGGCAAAAGCAGCCCTGCCGGGGGTGGGGGGAAGTGTTGGGGAAGGAATCTACGGAGGCTGTTTCAAAACAGCAAATGGTCCCCCATAGATTCCTTCCCTGACCAGTGCTGGGCTGCTTTTGCTGTGGGAAGTATGCTTCCCAGAACAAAGGCAGTCTTGCCGGGAGGGGGGTGTCTGGAAAGAAATCTATGGAGGTCCATTTGATGTTGATTAAAATCGTTGTATGATGCAAATTTTTAAAAAGGCAATCCTTGTACAATTTCATCGCTGTGTGATGCAATAATTATATAGGGTTATATATACTGTAATAAGAATTATATGTCAAGGGGAACAACATCAGGATTTTAGAGATGATTAGGTGGGGCATGGCCAAAAAATAATAATAGTAACCACTGCTTTAAGTGTACTTAGGATGTGAATGAGACATATTTGGAATAAATTTTAATTATTTTGATGTGAATTCAGTGAACGTCTTACTTTTTGGTTGGGTGGTCTGGTAGCTTTTGCCATGTAACGAAAATCATATACTTTTGACATGCTGCAACACCAAAATTAAGGCACCCACGAAAATAAGGGTTATGTCATTTGAAAGATTGTCTCAGCGAATTTAAGATTGGTAGAACTCAAAAGCCAAAAATGCAAAGTGATGACATCATCGCTTTCGGAAATAGCATCAGAAAAGTGACAGTTTTGCTAGGGGGTCAGTTGTCGGGGGGGGGGGCAGCAAAAACCACCCAACCAATTCAGATGATCCAAAGTGTGTTTGAAAGGGGGAAATATTAACCTTTGTGGGGACACTTTAAGTTTTGGAATTGGACTTCAGAAAAATAATCTATGAAGCGTTTTACAAAAAAACACTCAAATGAGGTCACAAAAATGCACAAAAAAGAGGGAAAACCAATTTAGAAAATGATTATGACAACTTCCCAAGGTGGATACAGTTTGCATACAACACGTGGAGAAAAATGACACCGAAGCAGGAATCCACAAAAAAGATATTGAGGAAAAACATGACTCATTAACATGACATTTCTGTGGGGGGTGGGGATGGGGGTGATGAGCAAAACAAAACAAAACACCTGATCAACCTATCAAAGTGATCAAAAGTGTGATTGATAGAGAACATAATAACCTTTCTTGTGACACCTATACAATTTGGATCGGACTTCAGAAACATTTTCTATGAAGGTTTAAAACAATAAAACACACTTTCTTTCTAACCTTTCCTTTTAAAAAAGTATCTTTCCAAATCTTGCCTTCTCGCTGGATGTGGAAGTAAACAGGCTGTCAACATGTTCGTTTGGGTCCTGAAACCCCCCCTTTCTTTCTAACCTTCCTTCCTTAAAAAAAAAGCAGTGGGTAGAGTCTAAGCACACTACCATCAGGGATTTAGTTCGTGAATTCGATGTGTTGAATTATGCTCATTAGTTCATTTATTTCTTTTATTTCATTCAGATCAGAAGAAATAAATGAAATAATGAGCATAATTCAACACATCGAATTTACGAACTAAACCCCTGATGGTGGTGTCCTTAGACTCTACCTGCCACTTTTTTAAAAAAAAATCTGGGCAGCTTTTTATGCATGGTTTCTAGCTTAACAGGAATTGACTGGCAATTGTGAAACCTGAAAAATGGCAAAGAATGAGGTGGAAGAGACCTGTTACTTATACATTTAGCATGGTCTCCCAAGTTCCCATGCCCTGTAAGAATATATTTAAAAAGCTATACTTATACCACTGTTAGCACAAACCAGGGGTAACAGTGTGAGGTTACATTACAGAGCTCCACCTATTTGATCATTTGAAAGGGGAAGATGTGTTTTCAAAGTCCATACCAGGAAATGAACCATTGAACCAGAAAATTAAAATCTCAGTGTTGTCCGAATGTCAAATTAAGAGCCTGAAAATGGGATTCAGCATTTTTCCACTGCAATATTTGTAAGACAAAGTCTCTCAAGTCAAGGTTAATAATAGTTCAGTTACCCAGTTCTCAAGCTGCTTCAGGAGTTGTAAACAATCCTCCTTGGTAGACTAGGCTTGATGGATTTCAGTCAAATAAAACCACAAATTAGTATATATTAAACGATGTCATTGTCGGCTGCTACTCATGTTCGAGTATACATTTTCCCCCTGAAAATCATGAAGAGTGACAAACAGGAAAAATGCCATTGGCATGAATTTGTTTAAGGTGGATCCCAGCTTGCCATGAAGTGACCCACACACTATGATCTCGGAGCCATCTCCTGTGGCACATATGAAATGAGACATGCAGGATTTGACACTGGGACTGCAATGGACTGCCGCAGCCTTGAGGATATTGACAAGGTGCACCTTCACAGCCAGTCCATCTGGCATTGCCTCTTCTGCCCCCATGACCTTTGGGAATCAAAATACAGTGGAACCCTGACATATGAATGGTTTTACTTACAAAAAATTCAACATACAAATAGAAATCCTGGCTTAAAGAAAATTCGACATAGAAATTTTTAATAGGAAAAATGCAACATATGAAAAATATGGAGACATCTAGTGGCCATTTCTGGTAGTGCAATGTGTTTTGGCATGAATTTTTCAACATACAAATAACCTTGTGGGACAGAAAAAATTCGTATGTCAAAATTTTACTGTAGTGAAGTGGTTCCTCCTCCACTCATTTTGCCATCAGGGCCAATATGATGGTTTCCAGTGGTATTTCCTCCTCCTAAAGGAGCTCATCTGCCTGTAGCCATTGGCCCCTTTAGGGAGTCAGGCTATTCACTGCTGCCCAATACACAATATTGAGTTACTGGCTGTACGTAGCAACTGCATCTTCATGTATGTCTGGTAATGATTGGCTGGACAAATTTAAGTTTCCATTTATCCATCTGTAAGTAGCTTTGTATATGAATTAGAAGACATCATCAAGTGTAAAGATGTCCCCCTGAAAATCAAGATCAATTCAATCCAAACTATTGTATTCCTGATTACCAAGTATGGACACAAAATCTGGAAAGTAAAGAAAGCTGACATGAAAAAAATTGATTTCAGTTTAAAGTATGGTGCTGGAGGATTACTCTGTGGATACTAGTCTGCCAAAGAGACAAAACTGTGGGTCCTAGAGCACGTCAAATCTGAACTGTCTCTGGAGGCAACATTGATGAACTTGAGGCTGCCCTACTCTGGGCACATCATGAGAAGGGAAGCTTCTCTGGAAAAAGGAATAATGCTAGGAAAGGTGGAAGGCAGCAGGAAAAGATAAAGAACAAATGTGAGGTAGATTGATTCCCTAAGGGACCCACAATAACTTGCAGGAACTGAGTAGGATTTTTTTTTTTTTGGAGAACAGGACATTTTGAAGATTGCTCATTCATAGAGTCACCATAAGTTAGAGACAACTTGGTGGCACATAACAACAAACCTGAAAAACCTATTTAAATAACAGCCCACCCCCAATACAAGACACAATATCCTGTTGCATTTCCATTGAGTGGAAGATACTGCCAGTGTAAGCAATGCATAATTGCAGTGCTTGTGCAAGTGCTGACCTTGCCAAACAGAGGGTAGGTTTTCTTCATGGAGATCATCATTTGCACAATAGCAATTCTTGTTGAGCAGTATGATTCCTGATTATCACGCTGATGGAATTTTCTGCTCAGTGGAAGCCCAGCAGGATAGTGGTCAAACCATATAAAAAGCTAAACAACGTAATGACATGATTAAGGAAAGATATTGCTGTGAGATAGCAGATCATATAAAATGAGATATAATTACGTTGACTTTTTTTCTTTGCTTGTCTAATAATACTGAACATATTTGTATAGTGCTGCTTCGCACATATGTTACAGTTCTACTCCTCTGTGTGTATTTTCTCTGTAATTATTCATTATACTTTTATATTTTAAGTTTCCTGCAAGGAGATTGTAGCAATATACAGTACATGGCTCTTTTATTCTCTATTTAGGAAAAGGTAAAGGTTGCCCTTGCTCAAAAGCCAGTCATATCCGCCTCTTAGGGTCCATGTGTGCTGTGTAGGAGGGCCTTCTCTGTGTCCGCTCCGGCCCTATGGAACCTCCTGCCAACGGGGCTATGTCTCCAGACGGAGCTGCTGCCCTTTAGGAAGAATCTAAAAACATGGCTGGTGGGGCAGGTATGGGATGCACAATGACCCCAGCTCGCTGGATGATTTAAACCCCTCTCTCCCTCTACTTTTTAATCAGTAAGATTAGTAAAATGTAGCAATTTGGTGTGCTTTTAATCTTTTTAGATTTAAATTTTAAATTTTAATTTTAACAGTTTTATATTTGAGGTTTTTAGGTAGTGTTTGTGTTTTTATTTTGATGTCTTTTATTACTTGTAAATAAACCACCCTGAGTCCCTTCGGTGAGAAGGGCGGTAGAAAAATATGAACAAATAAATAATAAAATACACCTCCCCCCCATCTTTAGTTTTAGGCATAGGGCTGTAATAATTTATTTATTAAATTTCTATATTACCCCTCTGGGAGATTTTCCCACTCTGGGTGGTGTACAATATAAAACCAGAAATATGCCAAAATAAAAATTGATGTTATCAAGGGTGGTATAGTCCAATTATATAATTAATCATTGGCTATAAATGCTCTGCCAGTTGCAGAAGTATATGCTATTTTGAGTGTTTGTCAAGGAAGAATCAGAATCTCATTATTTCTTATGCCTAGTTGAGTCTCAACATCAAACACAAATTTTTGATTAGGTTTCCTTGGGCTCATAGTACAATTACATTTTGAATTGGTTGTTCAGCAGAATAAGTGCTGAATAGCATCCAGTTTTTTAAAAAGATTAACTCCCGAATTATTTCATTCTCATTTATAAATTACTAAACATGTTTCATGTACTAATGAACACCTTATATGGCATGGTTAAAGACAAGGTAAGCATTTCTTTGGCCCTGCTCAACAATGAAAATTCTGTGGTAAGGGAACTCTATGCCAACTTCAGTAACAAAGATTTATCTTCCATAACTTTTTTTGTTTACAGAGATTCCTAACCCGATTAACTGAGATTCATGTTCTCTGCAACCTAGTGACAACAGCTATCAATAGTAGCAAAAGTGCTGAGGGATAATATGCTCAGCACTTGCCTTCTGGGAGTTTCGTGTCAGGAACCATTCAGAACATCACTTATTGTGCCAATACCTAACACCATTTGAGCTTGAGGGAGATTTTAGTAGCAATGTTTAGACTGGTCAGGAATAGAATAACATGAACAACAACAACAACGAAAAAAAACACCCATTAAAATTAGTGCTAGATGTGTTTAAACTTAATAACCGTGAAATATACCAAAGGATGACATTCTAAATTGATATGATGAAATCTCATAATCTGATATTTTGCCATCATATAATGCTATGTCACCAGGAAACAGAGGCACAGAATGTAAATGTACTTGTCCATTTCTATGGAAAAACAGAATTGTGACAGAAAAGTCCATTCATTAATAATAGTTGGAACAAGTCACATTCATACTATAGTTTTTCAGTGCATTAGAGATCCACAGAATATTTAGCCCCTAATTGGGTAGTCAAGGGAATGAAATGATTGTCACACGGCTTCCATTTGCTTTTATGTGATTTCATTTTTATTGGCTTGTCTCTGCTACATTAATGAAGGCTGGCACTTAATGACACTACTCCTAAAATCAGCATCTATGGTTGAAATGGAGATCAGAATGCCCCAGGCTCATAGCAATGGGTTGGGTGGATATACTAAAGCAAACTGTTCTACTATTCCCATGTTGAGAAACCTAAGTGTAATAAGGATGGTTGGTCTATCATTAATTGCTAATATTGGCAGCTTTTGTGCTTTCATTGATTCTTAGCCTAATATGTACATAGTAAAGAATTTACAGATGCCTTTCTTTTTGGATCTTCTTCCTCTCACTCTAGTACAGTGGAACCTTGGTTAACAAATGGCTAGGTGAACATAAATATCAAATAACAAAAGGAAATCCTTAGAAAATAGTGGCTCAGTTTACAGAATTTTTTTCAGAACAGATTAGTTGGTTTTCATTGCATTTTGGTTAATGTATTTTGGTTTTCAATGCATTCCTATTGGAAATTTGTTTACCGCATATACTTGAATATAAACCGAGTTTTTTAACCCCAAAAATGAAGTCCTAAAAGGGGACTCAGCTTATTCTCGGGTCAACAACCACGAGGTCTAAAAATATGGGTTTTAAAAAAGTTATTTGGCATTTTAAAAGTAAGAATCTGAGGTGCAATTACACAACTGGCCACAAGAGGGTGCAAATTGTGATTTTCCTTTAGAATACAGTCAAACCTTGCATAACAAAATTAATTCGTTCTGTGAGGCTGCTTGCTATGTGAGCGAAAATTCCTATGGAAAAATTTGCATAACAAAAATTTCTATGGAAAAATTCACATAGTGAATTTTTTTTGTTATGCGAGTTTTTCTATCAGAAAAGTGCGACTTGCATAGCAAAATTTTTTGTTATGTGTGTCAGATGGCTTTTTGAAAAACCTGCTCATTATGTGAGTTTTTTGCTAAGCAAGTTGCTCGTTAAGCAAGGTTTGACTGTACGTTGAAAATCAAGTTCTCCTATTCTGGTTTGTTTTCAATTAATTCCTATGGAAAACCACAAATGAAGAAAGAAGCTCTACAATGCAATCGTGTCCCCCTTCCAAAATAGTGTAGAAAGATAAAAGATTTTATTTACCGTACATTTGTGCCGTTGTCCCTGCTCCATGTGTCCAAGATGGAGGGAAGAAGCCATTCTCTTTCCTTGCAGGGGGAGCAAGAGGCTAGGCTAGAGCAACACTTCCTGTCTCAGTGCAATTGACCTGTCCACCCACGTTACCTGCAGCACCACTACTGGTGGGTGGTGCAAGTACAGTTTTAAAAAAACATTCAAATAATTAATATTATTTTTTAAAATGTATTTTAATTGCTGAAACTCACTAGCAGCTGCTGCATTTCCCACTCTCAGCTTATACTCGGGTCAATCTATTTTCCTGGATTTCAAGGTCAAAATTATGGAACCTAGGCTTATATTCGGGTCAGCTTATACTTGTGTATATATGGTAAAATAAATTTCTGTGCAAGAAATGTCCCGGAGAATGCATTAATTACACTAACTGATGTTCCACTGTATTGGGACTTCTTTCTGTATTGGTGATGCAAATGGTAGAATTGTTGGAAGATGTATGGAAGTGGGATATAATTGTATAATCAGTATGCAATGAGCTCTATCTTATGAAGATAAAAATATCCCTTGCTCAAAAGCCAATTGTTTCTAACTCTTGGGTTTGATGTTCATCTTCATTTACAGCCAAAGAGCCAGTACTGTCTGAACCTGCAAACATTTCTGTGGTCATGTGGCAGAGCACACAGAGCACCATTACCTTCCCACCAAAGTGGTACGTATAAATAAGGGAAAAATAATGAGTAGATTACTGTCAGCATCCAAGGTATAGGCAGCTGGCAGGTAATATGAACACAAGGACTCAGAACAACCTAGCAGCAGAGCAAACATTAAAAATATCACAATCCAAGTTCAAAATCAAGTCCATGATAGACAACAGTAGTCCAGACAACAAAAGTGTAGTTCAAACAAGCTTTATGTCAGAGAACAAAGAGAACAAACAAGGCACAGTACCTTCAGGGAATAGAGCTAGACAAGGCACAATAACAGCCTACAGAAGCCAGGAACAGGTCAATAAATCTTCAGAAGTTGGAATCAGGAACAAGAGAAGGAAGCCAAGAGTTGAGCAACAACATTTCTACCAGCCCTCATTGCTGAGACAGCATCTGGGAGGAAGAGCTGGTTCTTATATAGCTCAGACTCCCAAAGGCTCCAGATGAAGCCCTATCAGTTACAGCAGGGTGAGGAGCAGGGCTGTAACCAGGATTCTAGATTGGGGGGGGGGGGTTTGCACATATTTTTTCAGGAGGGGCAGCAATGTCTCTCACGCACAAACACACATATATATCCTGGGATGGGGGGTCTTTTAGCTTAAGGGGGGCTGAACCCCCCTGGCTACCCCCTGGCTATGACCATGGTGAGGAGGGTCCAATCCTGCAAGAACTAGAGCAGCTGCTGCAGATCCTGACAATAACAAAGGCATGATGCACCATAAAGATGATTGGTCAGGAATCAGCATCTGCACTGAGTATTTTTCCAGCTAGAGAAATTGAAGGGAATTCTTTTATATTTCCCGTAGAATGTATGCAAGACATTACATTACTACATGTAAGCAGGTTGTAAACCTGCTTGCAGATGGTAATGGGATTTTTAAAAAATCCTGTCAGAAGTACACAAACTCCAATCAGGGGATGCCCAAAAGAGGCTCCTTTCATGTCCCCAAGATCTTTTCCCCACCAAAGTGGTCCCTATTTATCTACTTGTAATTTCTTGCTTTTGAATGGCTAGGTTGGCAGGAGCTGGGACAAAGATGGGCACTCATGCCATCATGCAGGACTCAGGTCTTGAACTACCAACTTGCCGACCTTCCAGCTAACAAGGCAAGCTTCTTAACCACTGAATTGGATATGTGACATTGAAATTCATTTATTTTCCCTAGTAAAGGTAAAAGTAAAGGTTGCCCTTGCTTGAAAGTCAGTTGTATCTGACACTAGGGTTTGGTGCTCATGTCTCATCCCAGTTTTAGACAAACAGCTAGCACTGTTTGCAGCTGCAGATGTTTGTGTGGACATGTGGCAGGCATGCCTCAACACTGGAGTGCAGGGAATGCTGTTTACCTTCCCACCAAAGTGATCTCTGTTTATCTACAGTACTTGCAGTTTCTTGCTTTTGAACTACTAGGTTTGCAGGAAATGGGACAGAGCCGGGAGCTTATTCCGTCATGCAGTACCCGGGAATAAAACTCCAACCTTCCAGTCAGTGAGTTCAGTGTCTTAACCACTTGAGCCACTGCAGTCCCTGACTTTCCCTAAGCTAGAATAAAATAGAAACTTTACAATTACAATCTCAAAAGGTCAGAGCTGATCCAATTTAACTTTTATTGCTTTCTTTTCCCAAAATGAGTAAATGACATAATAGAATTAATCCTGGCAATGAAAGTATCTGAGTTACACCATTTTTCATCTGTGATCTCATTATGGTGGTTCAGTGTTTATTATGCTCCAGTGGCTAATTTTGACTGCCTTGTCCATATTTCTAAAAAAAAAACAAAAACCCAAGGGGGGGGGGGCACAACAGAGCATAAACAGGAAAACTGGAGATTACTACAGTTCTTTAACAGTGCAACATGCTCCTCTAGAAGATGGGGCATTGGAAGACCTGCCAATTAAAACTTTGTTGTAAAATAGACATTCAGCACAGTTGTCTAAAAGCAAATTACTATTTTCAGTCAGAAAATTAATTATTTTTTGGTTCCCTCTGTGTAATTCATCTAGAGTCGGCCTTGTTCTCTTTTGCATACAGCAATTTAAACTGAAATTATTCATGTGCTATGTATCTCTTGGCTTTGCTGATCATCTTAGATTGTATTCCACATACCGGTATGTTCATTTGATAGAAATATAATAAAATTGTGCTTGTAATTATATTGTTGCTAATCATGTTTATTTTAGTTAATTAGTCAAGCCAACCCTGATTTTTTTCTCCCTTGAGTACAGCTGAAAACTTATGAATTTCAAATGTGGATTAGGCTATGTTTGTCTATCAGTCTGTTTCATCTTGTGCCTTACTTACTCCGGAGCTTCTAAGAAAGTGCTAACAGGCCACATTCCCAGGGCAAGCCAATGCCTAAGGAAAAAATGAGATCAGAAGTATAAGAATGTGTCTTGCCTTGTTAATGACATTTCTTTTATCAACTATAAACCGCCAATAATTTTCAAAGCATTTAAAATAAAAGAGAATCACAGATAAGAACAAATTTAAAACATTTTAAAAATATTTAAATATCTATTTTTCATAAAAGCTTCACTGTCTTCTCTAAAATGGCTTGAGAGGGTGGTAGAACTCAGAGAAGGGTGTACCCAGAAGATTGTAAAATCCGAGTAGGCTCATAGGTGGTGATATAATCTAGATATAATGCTTTGCTGTCCAGGTATTGCTAACTAATGTAATAGCAATTTTCATGGTCTCTGATGTGCCTTCTTCTGGTTTATTTTATTAAATCAGACGTGGGCTGGATAGTCCTCCAAATGGAGAAGAACTTCAGAAATGGGATTGTCTTTTGACAGTTCTTCAAATGGAGGACTTTCCCTACCACAACTGGACAAATAGCCACCTTAACCACACCCAGGGTAGTAAAATAAGGAGGATACACATCTCTTTCTTATGACAAGGGAAACAGAGTATTCAAAAGGACCACAAGGACCCTGCTGTACATTGGTTTTACATATCCAGTATAATTTTCATCTTTCCCATTTAATGCTATAAGGTTCTGGATGGCTTTACAAGAAACACATTTCTGAATGTGAGCTTTCTGGGAAATCATCAGTGAGGTTTGTGTCTAAGTTACAATATTTTGCTTATAACTTTTTCAGTTATAAAGTGAGTTTTTTTTTTAAATAAGAAGGTTTGGAAAGTTAACTAAAATAATATTAATTGCTTTAATTTAATGGTATATTTTTACCTCAGATTAATGTTTATTTTTTAATATATGCACTGGCAGAATTACTATGACAAAAGGCCAAACAATTATGAATTTTCATATTCCATAAAGTTCAGTGAACTCTATTAATTCATGAGGCTGTGTTGCATGTTTACAGAGCCATGAATCTATAATCAGTACATGCCGTGGTCTAGTTCTGTGTAAAAATTGTACTCAGATTCTGTATAATGTTGTTTATAGCACAATTGTCATTCTGCCTGGATCTCATCAATCATTATACATTAAGGCTAGATTTTACAGGCATAAATAAGAAAAGGCTTGTAAATCATTTTGCATAGAGAAAGCTGTTAAAGGAATGAGGAATATCAATCAGCCATCACCGGAATCAGTTGTATATAGTCAAGAAATAACTTTCTATTACACAGGAAATAAGGTAGCAGGGAGAAGGCATTTGTACTAATCTGCCTAGCCTTGATCTAGAAGTACATTTTATTGAGTTTAGTTGGGTATATACCCAGGTAGCAGCTGGTTTACAGCTATAATGAATTTGCAACTGACAATCTTGCCTGTGATAAATATATTGTGGATTTTTATCATTTGCTCTGTTTCTTTTGCAATGTTTCTATCTACACCAGCTATTCATAACCATGTGATCTCCTGAAGTGTTTGACTACTGTTACCACAGTTAGATTGGCCTGCTTGTCAGTACTGTAGTCAACATAGGTTCTTCCTTTCTTGTTCAGGATTCATATCTGAAAAGCTAGATAGCTTTGTGAATTTATTCAGGAGGATATTTTTTTTACAAAGCAGTCCATATGAGCCCAAGACTGCTCAGATGTTGACAATTTGCTCTCATAATCCTCACCATTTTACTGCAATACTTGCTTAATTAATCACAATGTACTCTCCCCTCCATAAAATACTATATTCCCTATGCTCATAACAAAAGAAATATTCCTTCTCTTGGCCTGAGGTAATTTTCTTCCTTTATAAATGTTTCACCTGCTTTATTAAGCTTTACACACTTCTCACCTTGCTTGCATGATTTTTGATGTGAGAAATTTTCTGCTAGGGACTACAGAAAAGGAGATGCATTAAATATAATTGACAACTGGGAATTTACTCATAATCATTCGAAATGACTCCACATATTCACTTCATAGCCTTCGTCACATCTTTAATAGCCCCAGAATGTCTAGCTTGAATGAGCCAAACCGACTTGCAACGTAACATAGACAGAAAAGAGGTCTTGGAAAAACTGCGGTGGAATGCTCCAAGGAAATTTTGCCCACAGTCCCTGCTGAAAACAGGTGTCAGGATTTGCAGCTGCTCCTGCAGAACTGGATCCAGGGTAATAGCCAGGGTTCTAGATGTGGGTGAGTGAATAATTTTTCAGGATGTGGAACAATGTCATAAAAACCCTTGCATAGCGAAAATTCCTATGGGGAAACTCGCATAATGAGCATTTCTAGGGGGGAAACTTGCATAGTGAAAATTTTTTGCTATGCGAGTTTTCCCCCTAGAAACGCTTGTTATGTGAGTTTTCCTATATGGAAAGTCTGACTCACATAGTGATTTTTTTTGTATGTGAGTTGGATCACTTTTTGAAAAACCCGCTCATTATGTGAGTTTTTCGCTAAGCAAGTTACTCGCTAAGTGAGGTTTGACTGTATATATAAGCAATGGACCGCCACAGCCTTGAGGATATGGACAAGGTGCACCTTCACACCCAGTCCATCTGACAGCATGTCATGCTCCATGTGTGCCATGTGTGATGGCTCTGAGTTCTTAGTGTGTGGGTCACTTCATGGCAAGGTGGAATCCACCTTAAACAAATTCTTGCCAGTGACATTTTTCCTGTTTCAGGAAAAAATGTGTTCTTGGATATGAGTTGTAGCCGACAACATATATAAGCAGTCGGGAGTTTGAGGGTGGGCAAACTGCTAACTCAGGGAGGGCAATGCCCACCCTGGCCACCCCCTGACTAGAGCCCTGACTGGCTCCTTACCCTGCTGCAGCTGATGAGTCCCCACTTGAGAGCCTTTGGGGAGGTTTCAGACCTTCATAGGATCCACCTGGAGACCCCAGGTGGTTTAGCCATACAAAAATGGGTCCCTCCTCCTAGAGCAGGGGCTTGTAACCTATGGCCTATGGGCCATATCTGGCCCATGGTGCCAAATAATCTGCCCCCCAACCTCACTCCAGCTATGAGTCTGTGCCCATTGTAAATGCATTTACGACAGCCATGGATGCATTTTATGGCAGCATTTACAGTGGGGGGAACCATCAGGCTGGTTTGCTCAGCTGTCTGAGTTGGCAGGTGGCATAACCTCTGAAACATACATCTGAAGCAAGAATTTAGACATAAGTATGTTTGATGAGCAAAGGCCTCTGGAACTTTTATCTCCCCCTGACTCTATCCAAGTGTCTATGAGAGGCCCACCAGCAACCGATGAATTGCATGGCTTTTGCCCATTGTTCTTTCCCTCCACATGTAATCTAGAGGCATACTTTCTTTGATCCTGGAGGTAGAACATGGGTAAAAACATAAAAAGTGTCATGTTCTGTGAAGGGAAGGAGAATATTCCTTATTTGTAGAATGGTTTTGCATGAATGCAGCACTGCAGTGACTTAGTGGTTAAGATGCTGAACTTGATGACTAGAAGGTTGACAGGTCAGCAGTTCGAGACTTAAGTGCTACATGATGGAATGAGCTCCTATCTCTGTCCCAGCTCCTGGCAACCTAGCAGTTCAAAAGCAAGAAATTGCAAGTACAGTACTAGGAAATCCTAAAAAGGAATGCTGTAAGTTAGAATCAACTAGACAGCATGTTATTATTCTACAATGAAAGACCATAGAAGAGGGTTTAAAGCAGGGATGCCCAAGCTACAGCCCTTAGGCCAGATCTGGCCCATGCTGCCTTTGTCATTCCTGTAAAACGTAGGCAATCAAAGGAACAAATAAAGAACATGACGTTATATACTAAAATGACTACTACAGATTGCATTCTTTAATCCTGGCAGGTCCTTCAGCTAATAAACTACCAGCGCTACATCATAGGCTTAGTAGTAGTTGTAGCATCACTAATCTTAAGTACTAATTTATTACTCCTTTAACTCAGAGCAGACAAGCTCCTCTTAAAATATTTTTTTACAGTACCCTCATTTTAAATTCTCTTTTTTCTAGCTATACTATGCTGGTCATGGAGTGTAATAAAGAATGATTGATTGCATCCTTGTTTAAATATCAGAGCTACACCTTTATAATAGCAACATTTTACTGGCACTGCATTTTAAAAGAAAACTGTAAAAATAAAAACACTGATAAAAAGTTGAATGCAGCAGTCTCCTTTGAACATATTTTTTCTTGGGAAAAGTCACTGAAGAAAAGGTAATTTCTCCATTTGGTCTCAACATAAAATGTTCTGAAAATTCTGGATGTTATTAGAATGCCAAGCACAATATAGTTCAATGTAGAACAGTTGTGCAGCTCCACTTGACCGAATAATTTATTTAGTGTGTTGGCTCATCATTCAATTACATAACAAATATTGGAGTGTTCTTGCAGACAAAATTGCAACCTTTTTGTATTTGCTGTGATAAGTTCTTCCTTATGCACTTTCTTCATCTTTTACACATTGAAGACATGCTGTCAGGGTCTGGCATAGGTGGCTGGCAAGTGGAATAAACTCTAGGACCATTGGGTAACAGGCCAAACAGAACCTGATTTTCAGTCCAAAGTCCATGTCTGAGTGAAGCCAAAAATGTAGGAGGAGTAGAGACAATGAAAGGGTAGTCCAAATGAGCCAGATGTCAGGTGACCAGGAGAACAGACATGGCAGAGTACCATCAGGGGCTGGAACAATGCAAAGATGGAATTCTAGGAACAAGGACCCAGGCAAGGCACAACAACAGTCCACAGAAACCAAGAACTGGCCAGAAGTCTTCAGAAACAAGGTAAGAGATTCAGGACTACAAGTCTATAGACCACAGAAAGAAGGCTGGGAGTCTTCAGGAGCAGGAGCAAGGCAGGAGATCTTCTGGAGCAGAAATCTAGAGCAAGCAGAGATCTTTGACAGCAGAAAAAAGGCAAGAGATCCAAGAGGAAGGGCTGCTTGATATATCACTAAGCTACTCAAGGTCATCAGGTGGTGCCTATGAAGGTCCAGAACCTTCTCCAGGGCTCCCAGGTGCGGGTTTGGAATTGAAGCAGGGTGAGGGTCCAGTTACAGGACTTAGAGGAACTGCTTCCAAGTTGAGGGCTCAGTCCTGCAAGACTTAGAGAAGCATACACACAAATACCCCTCACAGGTTGAGATGAATGTATATTCCCTTTTCTCTCTTGGAGGATCTATTCTAATGTAGTGGTGCCCAAACTTTTTTTGTGGTACCTCACTTAAAGAGCATAATGCGTTCCACGGGATTGCTCTTTAAGTGAAACACCATTGTAAGTGACCAATTGTGACTTCTGGTGGTGGGGGATTGCAAACCTCAATTTAGTTGTTAAGCAAGTTATTGGTTGGTTTTAGTTGTTAACGAGGTGACCATTCAGAAAAAAATTCTGTTCTTTAAGCAAGTTAGTCCCTAAGCAAGGCGCTCTTTATGCGAGGTTTTACTGTATATAAATAGGAAACACTTTGGTGGGAAGGTAAGCAGCATTCCATGCACTCTGGTGTTTAGTCGTGCCTGCCACAGGTCCATGGAAATGTCTGCGGCGCAGACAGTGCTGGGTCTTTGACTATAAATGGAGAGGAACACCAAACCCTAAAGTTTGATATGTCTGGCTTTTAAGCAAGCACAATCTTTACCTTTACCTTTGCATGAATAGGGGTACAAATTTTTGGTTCCTTCCTTTCTTCATTTAACCAACATTTCCATTTCCTTCTTCACTTGGAAAGCTGCCTTGGCTGCTTATGAATCATTCTGACATCATGGTAGGCTTAGTGGTGATTTTCCTGCTACACACTTTGCATCTTAGCAAAGTTTCTCATAGTTTGTTTTCTGGGAAGATATGATTCACAAATATCATCCAAGAGAGATGAAGGCTTTTCCTTCAGTTTTCTGCCCAAGGGCCCCCTTATTTTTCAGAGGCTTTCTCATTCAAAGAATGGCAGCATGGAGAGTATATATTTAATCTTACTATAGACTTTGAATCCAGAAATAAGAATATCTTATTGATTTTTCTTCATTCTATCACTTGTCTGCAATGTTAATTGTATATATTTTCCCTTTTAAAACCAGGCATTCCCAAATAGGGTTTGCAGTCTTTTTGCATTAATATATAAAAACCTATGTGGAGCAGTGGTTAAACTGCTGTCCTGCAGCCAAAAGGTTGTTAGTTCAATCCTGAAGTTCAATCCTGACTCGGTATCAAGGTTGACTCAGACTTCCATCCTTTCAAGGATGGTCAAATGAGCACCCAGCATGTTGGTTCGAAATGCTAATTAATTTGTGAACCATCCAGATAGTGCACTAAGTGCTATGGGGTGGTACAGAAATGTAATTGCTTCATTTTGCTTTGCTATATCTTTTCCAGGTGTCTCCAGTATTTGTTTTCCTCTTGCAGTCCTTTAGCACCTCTGAAAGGCTATCATTTGCTTTTACTTCTGATTCATTCATACATAGAATGTGATATTTGGCTTTGTCTCATTACTAGTGGTTTTGAAAATTCTTTTTAAAATCTATTGTTCTTAGCTTTAGCTGCTTTTCTGCTTTCCAGCTGTTCTCCTATGTCTAACTTTACAGCTCATGAACTCCTGCAAAAGTTGATGCTTCCAAATTCTTGCTCTTCTCCAAGTAACTTTGAAAAAGTTTTCTAGTGCATTTACATCCCTCAGTTCTTTCCTTATGTAGAATTACTACCTTACCTTTTATTATTGTGGAATCAGAAAGTACAGACAAATGATCTCTGCAAAAGTAAATAAACTGAAATCTAAGAATCAAAAATTCATAAACCCATGGCATTCATGTATGAGTTTTATGGCTTAAATCCTATTTACCATCAAAGTTAATTTGAACAGAGAGTAGCTGATAGAATAAGCAATAACATGCTCTAACTATCACATATTAGGGATTACCAACAAGGATATGATAGCATACTGTTATCTTGTTCACAATTCCTTACTATTTTACCATTTTGTGGATTAGTCTAGAAATATTGAGTTGGGGATAAATTAAGCAGGTGTTTTAGCTGTTTTTTCAATATTTGTATTTTTATGCCTATTTAAAACATGTTTTGTTTAAATTATTCAAGTCAGCATTATCCACATGTGAAAGTGGCAATCAAGAATGCTAACAGTTCAGAAACTGTATGAAATGCAGTGGAATGTGAATCCTGATTTGTTCTATAAATTTCCCATAAACTTGGGCCAATGTAATGTTATCCCTTGTTTACTAAAGTCATCATCTATGCCGGGATGCCCAAACTACGGCCCATGGACTGAATCCAGCCCATGGTGCCCAATAATTCAGCCCACACCACCCATGCCGCTCCTGGAAGTGGAAGTTAAATGCACCCCCGCTTGCACAAGACACTGCCATAAATGCAACATGGCTGTCGTAAATGTATGGGTATGTTTTACTTCTGCTTCCAGTGGAGGAACCAAATGGCCGGCCCATTCAAGCACCCATGATCTATGCACTTAGCTGGAGCCTAAGTAGCCCATTAATACTGATTAATACTAATCAATACTAGAATAAATTATTTTATTGAATTTAGAGCCATACACAGAAAAAGTACAGTGCATTCTTCCATATCAGTGGCCCCCAACCTTCTGGGACATAGGAGTCACATTAGAACTCCCAGTACCTAGAGAGGGCCACATTTTAAATTAAAATGTAACAAAATTATTAACCTACCAATTAAGATAAAAAAATGTAAACATTCAGAGATAAACAGGTTGGAGGGCTACACAGAAAGAGCTCAGGGCTGCTGGTTGGGGACTCCTGTTCTACTCACACTTTCTTGTGACTAAAGATCTTCGGATGGTCCATTTAAGACATTCACAGGAGATTAAAACCTCATATAGTGCAGAATTGGTTTTCTCCAAGATGAGAGACCTGTTGCTTATCTTCTCTAAGGAAGTTCTTTTCAGCATCTTTATTTTGCAGTGAAATTTAAATTCATTTCCTCCCCTCTTTGCCATTTTTCTTCAGCTTTAGCTTTTAGACTCACACCTTCTAGCCTTTTATTTGATCATTTTTCATCCTTTATAGCTTGGTCCTTGGCTGTTCCAAGGTCTCTTTCTCCTGAATAACTATGCACTGTTGCTTTCTGCTACTGTGGTATAGGTTTTTAATTCAGTTTTATCTGCATAGTTTCATTGTCTGTGAACTGCCTCAAGCAATTCACAGAGTATACTGGAGTGCAGCTGCCGGAAAAAAGAAACCAAGAAAACCTTTGATCATCCATTGTGCTTTGAACAATAGATGACCTTTTCATTGTGCATCTAGAACATTATGTCTGGCATAGCACAAAATTAAAGGACACAAAGTGAACTCACACCGAGTCATATTCCTTTTCTACCCACTGTATGCCCCAGAGCTTAGAAATGTTATATTTGGGGCTACAAGTCCTGGAATCCCCTGGACAGTGTGGTCTGATCCTATTGGATGAAGGATACTCATAGTTATGTTTTTTATAAAGCTAAAATTTATCAAAATCTGATCATACATAGTCATACAGAACTACCCTATTGCTACAGAGATTGACACAATTTCACTGTTGTAAATTTTAATGTTGACCCAAGCAGTGGTTTAGTAGTTGAGATGCTGAGCTTGATGAGCAGAAGGTCAGCAGTTCAAGACCCGGATGCTGTGTGTCAAGGGGCTTGCTTGTCATCTGTCTTAGCTCCTGCCAAGTTCGCAAGTAATTGCAAGTAAATAAATAGGTACTGTTTTGGCAAAAAAAGGTAATAGCATTCTGTGCACTTGACATCTAGTCATGCCTACCATATGACAATAGAAATGTCTGCAAACACTGTAAACAGAGATGAATAGTGCCCCCTAGAGTCAGCTACGACTGGCTTTCGAGCAAGGGAGACCTTTACCTATACTTACTTACTTTATTTATTTTCCACATTCCACATTCCTCACAGTAGTAACTACTGGTTCACAAGGCAGCTAAATAAAAGAAATACAATGAGCATAAAACAATTCAAATATGAAACATTAACAGCACTGGCATAATATCCTTCCTGTTCATCCATTACATAAGCTGTCATCAATTGTAATTGCATGCTATAAGGTTGATTCTGTTTTATGACAACTCTTTGTGAGTTTTCTAGGTAGTGATAATTTTGAAGAGGTTCGCTGTTCTGGAGCTAGATACCCAACTCATTCTATTATCAAACAGCTTTGTGGTCTATATATGCTCCATTTTCTAATGAAGAGGAACAAATACAGAATTAACTGTTCAAGAGCTGTGGCTGATGGCAAGCGAGGTCTACCAAGATCTGAAGTACCCTTGCTTTCTTAATCCTGTTTTGTTGTCTCCCTTTCATATAAAACAGGAGTGTCCAAACTATGGCCCAGAGGCCGGATGCAGCCCCTGATGCCAATTCATCTGGCCTGTGAAGCCCTTGTTGCTCCTGGAAGCAAAAGTAAAACGTGCCCATATGGGTATGCTTTACTTCCACTTCCAGGAGTGATGAGGGCTTCATGGGCCGGATGAATTGGCATTGGGGCTTGCATCCAGGCCCCGGGCTATAGTGACCAGCTCCCTGAACCATGTGACTGGCCTGCAGTCTGAAAAGTTTGGGCACCCCTGATCTAAGAGAAGCACAGCATGGAGATCTCTCTCTTTGGTTCATGAAACACCTTGTAAATAGTTGGTGCTATACAGTAAATTATACAACCAGAGCCCCTTCTGATGGTTGTTTTTAATGATTCCATACTAAAGTCTTGTCTTTCAACAGGTGCATTTGCTTTAGAATTTCTACACAAACATGAAGCTGAAACTTAATGGTAAGAATTTTTTTTTTAAAAAAATCAATTTATATAGCTGCCCACTCGCCACTTTGTGGCGACTCAGAGCGGTTTACATATTAAATATAGGACCACAAAAAGACAAAACAAGAATGCCAAGAGGGGGAGAATACAAAGTTCGAATAATAGGACTAAGGTATCCTTGGCCACCCACGCAGCCGGGGCGGCATCTTCAGCCGGGGTACTGCTGGCGGCCATTTTCAAAAACCCCAGACAGGTGTTGTGAGTCTGGGGGAGGGCGGAGATGTCCGTAGCTGCCTGCACGGCTGGGGTGGTGAAAGAGGCCACCCACACAGCCATGGCAGCGTCTTCGGCCAAGGCTCCTGCCAGCGGCCCTTTTCAACCCCCCCCCCCCCGGACAGCTGTATAACTAACCCATTATTAATGCACATAAGATTTCCCCCAGAGTTATATGTGCTTTAGCTATCGGTCTTTAATATTAAACCCAAGTTTACCTTCCAATTACAATTCATAAAGCAAAACATGCTAAATGCAAAATACATTTATCAGGATCCAAACAAGCATCCTGACAGCTGAACATCTTTCAGCTCTTGAAGAAGCATCCCTTCATCACAAAACAAGGACCCTCCTGCCTGGTCTTTGTTCATTTTTAAATGGTAGAGCATTTTTTCAAGTCACGTCAGCTCTTGCTGTTCTATGTACAAAGTTCTACAATGCACTTTTATGCAGGGACTGATTCAATTGAGGAAAACTTTAAGGAAAACTCTTCTGAACCAAGAAAAAGGGGAGTTTGCTGCTGACAAAAACATAGTACTATATTCCAGTGTGAAAAAGGAATTTAACAAGTAAGCTGTAAAATAATATGAAATGTTTCCTTGTTTTTACTGGACTATTTGAACATTTAATGAAGACTGCACTACTAAATCAAATTAATTTATTATATGGAAACAAAGCAAACATATGTTATTCTTTGCCAACCTGTTCTGATAAATTAAAACAACAACAATAAAGACTGCAAGACTGCCTTTCACATGTATACTTTCGATAAGACAGTGATGGCGAACCTTTTAGAAACCGAGTGCCCAAATTGCAGCCCCAAACCCACTTATTTATCGCAAAGTGCCAACATGGCAACAGGGAAGGGAGGAAACTCTCCCATTGGCCTGCTGGGCAGAGGGGAAGGATGAACACTGTGCTGGGGGAGGGAGGAAGTGCTCCCATTGGGCTGCTGGGCAGAGGGCTGAGGCAACTCTGTGCTGAGGGAGGGAGGAAGTGCTCCCATTGGGCTGCTGGGCAGAGGGCTGAGGCAACTCTGTGCTGAGGGAGGGAGGAAGTGCTCCCATTGGGCTGCTGGGCAGAGAGACAGAGCAAACTCTGTGCTCGGGCAACCGTATGGGTGTCCACAGAGAGGGCTCCGAGTGCCACCTCTGGCACACGTGCCATAGGTTCACCACCACTGTGATAGGAAGATAGTAGGAAGGGTGTGTATTGCAGAAAAAGTGAGCCTGGCACCAGCAAACGGAATGAAAGATGATTCTTAGATGCTGCTGCAGTAATGGGGGGAAAAGAAAAAGTTTACAACTGTTTTTCGATTCACCCTCCTATTCCTGCAGCTTCACTGTGCCATAAAAGTAGAGAGAAGAGAAGAGAATTACATTCTTTTGTCAATGACCATTGCTTCTTAATAGGGGAAAAAGGCCTTTTGAAAAAAAAAATCAATGTGGATTTCAGTCATTTTTTGGTGCTGTGTGCTATGTGATTTTTTTTTTTAAATTACTGTCTTCGGTTAAGGGGCCAAATTTTTTTCCTGAACAAAATAAGGGTCTTCCGTGTGCAGACTCTAAGTGCAGACATATGCCTCTCATTCATTTTGAGAAGGAACTCAAGGTTCATGACTTAGTTTTCATTTCGAGATCAATGAAAGCAATAAAAAGCCTTATGGAGTGGAGGGCAACTCCATTAGTTAGAATGCTTAGGGCTGAAATCCAGTATATTCACTGGCAAGCAAAAGGATGGCGATGAAAAGCATCAAGATATACTGTACTGACAATTTAGAAAAGAATCCAAAAGACAACAGTATTTTCACCTTCTGTGCTCTGACTCTATTCTACATTGTTGGAAGTCTGCTGATCCAGCTTAATACCTATAGCAGTTGGACTCCTGTTGCATAGTGTATTAAGTTACACTAGAGGAGGCCCATTGAATCAGTGAGGATTTGGTGAGTCAATTCCTTTGTAAGTTCCGCTGATTCAAATGGTCATACTCTAGATGGAGCAACTCACCCAAATGAGCTATTTTTTTAGCCCCCATCAGGAGGTTCTACTTTTTTTGTAGTGCTCTTTATTAACTAATTCACAATGAGCCACTTCAGAATACAGTATTGGGGGAAACTGAAAACTTCTCCTGATTGTAAGGAGAAGTGAAATAAAAACAGCAACCCCAAAGATATTTTTACCTGTTTGTAATTTCTCATTTAGCAATACATAGATAGCAAAGATCAAGTGTTGCTTCCATTTTCCATTGGCAGTATGTACCAAGTGGTTATGAGCCAAACAATCAGGGGAATTTCCAATCTGTTGGGATCATGAAGTGGCTTATCAGCTGCTTCACCATACTGGAAAGTAATATGTTTGGACATGGGGAGCAGGATAAACATCATTTAACTCCTCAGCCCCTCCCTCATGACCTGAGCCTGCATGATCCAGCCTGCATCATAAAGACGAGTGTAGGCAGGCCCTCTATGCTAAAGTAAGTCACTAGTAAACTACACCCATTTGAGTGAATGGAATTTATGATGAAGATGGCTCATAAAATCCTCACTGATTTAGTGGGTCTCCTCTTGTGTGACTTAATGCACAAAGCAAAGGATTTCATCCAAAACTTACACATGGTTATGAATAAACATTATTTCTTAGGATGGCTGATTTAATGCTTGTTTATCTTATATTTATCTTTTCACAAAGATGATTTTAAAATGGAATTTTGCCTTTGGGGTTGTTGGCTGATCAGAAATTGGAATTGAGAATTTCAGATTTGGGTCTACCTAATGGATAGAATAATGAGCCTAATAGCTAATGAGAGTCAGTATGTTGTAGCAGGTTAAACCAGGATCTGTGAAACCATCATTCAAATATAGCCTTAGCCATGAAATTCATAGGGGGTGAGAGAGTGGCACAGGTAAAAGCATTCCTCAAATCTCTCACATACCTTGAAAGCCTTGACTTAGATTACCCTACATTGGATGTGGCTTGAAGACACACAACAATAGTAATAGGGAAGTAAATGGTGTCAAAATGAAAAGAGACTTGGAAAGGCAGCTGTGAAGGAACTAGAAAAGATATTAAAAGATCATCTGTCCTGTGACATTACTGATTAGACTGCACAGATGTGAAAGCTGACAGGGGAAAAATGGATTCGTTTGAAATGTGGTGTTGGAGAAAACCTTTACAGATCTCATGGGCTGCCAGAAAGACAAATATGTGGATGCTAGATCAAATCAAACCCAAACTCTCACAAGAAGCACCAATGACTAATCAGAGGATACTATACTTTGGGCATGCTATGAGAAGACAACACCCACTGGAAAAGAGGATAATGCTAGGGAAAGTTGAAAGCAATAGGAAAAGAAAAAGGCCCAATAAGAGATCAGTTGACTTAATAAAGGAAGTAATTCACAGCCTTGCGTTTGCACAAGCGAAACAGGGCTGTTAATGACAGGACCTGTTGAAGATGATTGATTCATAGAGTCACCACAACCCAGAATTGACTTGGTGATATATAAAAGCAACAAATTAGCTCTTTTAATTGTTTTCAGCTGTTGCTAAAAGCAAACTGAGTAGCAAGAAACCAATGAGAAGGACAGAAATATTCCTTGAAGGTGCTGTTTAGGGGAGCACTTACCAGGCAGGCATTTGGCGGGTGGATGCTACCAATTGCTACCCAATAATTTAAAACAATTAGTGAACTTAAGCACATTTAGCTCTGCACTGAACTTAGGTCAATGAAAACTATAAATGCACTGTTGGAGTTTGCTGGAATGTAATTAACTTACTATGCTTTCATTGCAACTTAGGAGCCAATTTATAACATATAAATCGATTGGGCATTTTTTATTGTGGGATTGTATTAGTGATAATGTTTTATTTGTTGTCAGCCGCCCTGAGTCATTCGTGAGGAGGATGGCATAGAAGTATGATAGAATAAGTAAATAAACAATAAATATATTTGTAATATAAAAACAATGCTTTAAGTTAAGACACCATTGCTCTTCTGTTACATTATGTATGCCATATGTTACACACTGGTCAAGATGAGTGTACAGGTGCCTTTCTAACTGTATGAATTCTTTCCTCTGAGATTTTGTCCAGTAGAACTATTAATGTGGATGCCTAGAGGCAAACCTCTCAAATATCTGGCAGCAGAGAGTGGATGGCCATACACAAAATGTGGATGTGTTTAAGGGCCTAAGAAGACATAGTTGATAGGCAAAGATAACATCGCTCTCTGTCCTAGTTAATTCAGAATTTCTGTGAGAACAACAAAAACAAGCTATTCTGTGTGTCAAGTGATGATTTCCTGTCCCAGAATTGGGTCTGAAAAGAAGGATGGCAGACAAATCTGCCCTTTGTCAGAGAATCCTATGCCACTAGAAGTTCTCCTGGACATTTGGATGTAACAAGAATCAGTTGGTGTTCTAACACCGTGGACCTCTTTGTTATACTTATCACATAAGTGGCATAAGTTTCCAGTGAGCTGCTTCATGGAAGGTTAAATGCTGGGTCTAGTGAAGCCTCTAGCCAATGGGGTGCACCCATGTAACATGTACCTTCAGTGTTGAAAGAGACTGTGATTAGGCCTATTCTGAAAAAAATCTATTTTACCGGTGGACGATGTTAACAGCTTTTGCCCTATTGCTAATACCCCATTCATGGGCAAGCTGATTGAGAGGATGGTAATTGATCAGCAACAGGTGTTCTTAGACAAGACTGATGCCCTCAATCCTTTCCATTCTGTGTTTAGACCATGGCATGAAACAGCATTGGTTGTGCTGCAAGATGAGCTAATTAGGCAGGCCAAATGGGGGAGCATTTCCTTTTTGGTCCTCCTTGACTTTTCAACAAGCCAGTTTTAGTGGTTTTCATGTGAGCCAGGAAAACCTCTATTGTAAAGTCAATGGGTCTTCCTTGTCCATTCCTGATTAATCCATCCTGTAAGAAGCCTAGCTCAAGTGGTTGAGATGCTGACTGGAAAGCGGCAGGTCAGCAGTTCAAGACCCGAGTACTGCATGACAGAATGAGCACCTGTCTCTGTCCCAGCTCCTACCAACCTAGCAGTTTGAAACCAAGAAATTGCAAGTAGATAAATAGGTACCACTTTGTTGGTAAGGTAAATAGCATTCCGTGCGCTCCGGTGTCTAGGCATGCTTGCCACATGTCCATGGAAATGTCTGCAAATGCAGACAGTGCTGGCTCTTTAGTTATAAACAGAGATAAGCACTGAATCCCAGAGTCAGATATGACTGGCTTTCAAGCAAGGGTGACCTTTACCTTTACCTTAGTTCTTGCAAACTCAAGGCTGTGGATTGCATGGCTATCTTACAATTGTGTGCTGTTACTTCAAAATCCATTTTCCTCCAGCTACTGTGAGGATTATGGCTAAACCAAGAGGGTACAGAGATGTCTGAGGTGGCAGCAGTTTATGTCATGCTTTCCTGTCAATCAAAAAGAATCAGTGCTTCAAACATTTGAACACTGGATTCTATTATACCACAGATTATAGGCCATAGTGAGTTGAGCTAGGATTCTGCTGTACCCTGGGGATGGTGTATGCTTCCTTAGAGAGCAGTGCCTTATGTTTTAGGATTGTGCGAAGAAGCTAATAAAGCAAGATTTCACCACCGTAACTTTCTTCACAAACCATTCCAGAGAACCTTACGGCCTTGCAAGCTCAGTAAAAACTATAAAGTTTTAAGAAGTAGATGTTTAAAGTATTTGATATTGTGTAGTTTGATTGAGTGGATCTTCCAAATGTCTCATAGGAGGTTGTAAACAAAGAAGAAGAAATAGACTGTAGTTCAAAAATTAAGGAAAGCAGAAAAGGTCAGAGTAGTAAATTTTACTATGTCTTTCATAAAATAAATGAGACCCTAACATTCTGACACTTTAATTTTGAGGCCAAAATCTATTTAAAATCTCAATTCTCATCATGATTTTGCTAGCAGTAATATTAAGAGTACTTAATATACTAATATTAAGAATGTTCCTTTAAAATAAAGGGTAGGTATTGGGGGTGGGGAAATAGGGTGAGCACCATGGGGACTAGGGCCATGAAGCATGATCCCACTGCCCTATCCATGTTTTGGTAGTAAGAATTGAGCAGGTGCAAACAAAGGGGTTGCTCATGTGTGTTGTGACAGAATATGTATAGAGTAGTATCTGTGTGCATAGGATATGAATTATTTCAGCATTAATGTTCTTTATGAGAATCACACTGGGCTTCAAAGTAATGCCATTGTAGTTGGGTATAACATTCTGGGAGCTATATTCCAAAAAAGTAACTTTCCCTGTCTTTGTTGGGGATAATACAGTAGCATTCCACATTGCTGAAAAGAATCGTCTCTTGTTAAGAAAATATAAAAGATGTATTTAGAAAATGTGATATTTGATTGAATCAGCAAAAACTTTGGGCCAAATTTAAAGGTTATTTTGAACAAGAATTATACCCATTGAATCAGTGGCAATTTAGCAAATCAGTAGTTATGTGGCTTCCTTGTTCTTATGTGCTCTCAGATCATTTTCAAATTATAGAGATACTATGAATAAGTGATCTCAACAGCCCTGCTCAGTTCTTGTAAACTCTGGGCTGTGATTCCTTTAGGGCAGGAGTGGTCAGCCTTGGTGCCCAAGGTATTCTTGGACTTCAATTCCCAGAACCCCTGATCAGCAGGTGTGCTTACTTGAGCTTCTGGTAATTGAAGTCCAAGAACACCTGGAGAGCCAAGTTTGCTGACCACTGCTTTAGGGAGTCAATCCATCTTATGCCTGGTTTTTTTTCCTTTGCTGTTTCCAACCTTTCCTGGAGTGACTGTCTTTTCCAGCAAGTCTTATCTTTTCATGGTTGGGATAGCAGGGATTAACAACTGGATTTAGAACTTGAATTTCTGTTAAGCAGCAGTGATATAGATTATTGAAGCATTGCTTTGTTTGACCATATAGAAGTATGTTTACATTAATTATGTTTGCATACCTTAAATCAGGCAATTCCAGTCTGTTATTGTTGATTGCAAGATGTCTACTGGCAAAGATTAAAGACTTTAGTTTAATAGGAGAACCTGTTACCAGAAATGGGAGGAGAGCTAATGCAGGTTCTCCTGCCTCCAAATGGGGGCATTCAAGGAGCCATCTTTGGATTTGTTCAATCCAAAACCAGCTGGGTCTATCAAGTATGTCAGCCCTGGGCCTGTAATATTTGAAGGGTGAAAACACTTTTTTGAACTCTGGTGGTGCAGTAGTTAAAACTGCTGTTCTGCAGCCCAAATGTTGTGACTTTGATCCTGACAGGACTTTGGGTTGACTCATCCTTCCATCCTTCTGAGGTCAGTAAAATGAGTACCAAACATGTTGGGGGCAAAATGCTAATTGACTTGTGAACTGCTCTTCTTCAGGTGCCATATCTGTTCCAGATATTGGCCTATCATCATGGCATTAGTCTTCCTGTTCTTAACTCCTTGGAACAGTTCTTCTGAGGACATGCCACACCATTCTCTCAGGTTCTTCAGCCATGGAGTCCACCTACATCCAGGATCTCTCTTCCCAGGGAGATTTCCTTGCAGAGTGAGTTGGGGTATTCTGTGAACGAGATTATGGCATCTTAAACCATGTGTTGGGGATCACTAAATCTTCTTTTCCGCATAACTGTACAAGGCAGCTTCCTCTCTCATTCCTTTTTCCAAGGTCATATAGTCCAACTATATCATTCTCTTTACCCTGGTCAACTTTAGCATTAAAATATTCCATAATCACTTTTATGGTTGATGCAGAGATTCTTAGCACTCTCGGCCCACTGTAGGGCTGCCAGGAACTGATAGCCATGTTTATTTGACTTTCAGCCATGAAGATTGTCCTGGGAACAAAATAATGCAGTGATTTTCCCCAACCTTCTGTATCTCAGTGTGATGCCCATTCCAGTGATTCAGCTCTGCAAGTCACTTTCTGGTTTTTGAGCCCTTTTGTCACACAAAGTTCTGTTGGCCCCAGGCCAGTATGGATGAAGCTGTTGCCCTCCCTCAAGATGGATTCAAGTGGGATTTAATCCATTTAGGGACCATCGCCCTTCCCTGTGGACTTTGCTGCCAAAGGCCACTAGTCCTAAGGTGGCCAGGTTAATTAACCATCGTCAGATACTCAGTGTTGACTTGCTGGCAGTATGGTCTACTGTATTACCATAGCAGGATAACCTGACCAGAACTGCTCAGAGAGTGCATTAAATGCTATGGGATAATATAGAAGCATAATTGCATTACTTTGCAGAAACAAGGGGAAATGGAATATCCTAACTTATCGTATATACTCGAGTATAAGTTATGTTTTTTAGCCCAAAAGGCTGAGGACCTTGCCCACTCCTCTGGGCCCACAACAGCCTGAGGGGAGTTTGTCTGTGTTCTGGTTTGGTTGTATTTTGTGAGGTTATATTTTATAATTTTTATTGCACTGTTGCTGTTTTGACTGTAAGCCACCCTGAGTTGCCTCGGCGAGTAGGCAATATAAATATGAATAAATAAATAAATAAATAAATAAACTTGGCTTATACTCGGGTCAAGTACCATGAGGGTCCCAAAACTGCACCGGATTGAGATGTACCAACAATGTAATTAATTTTACCATATTTTCATGTATTTTGATTATTGAAACTCACTAGCTGCTGCTGTATTTCCCACCCTTGGCTTATACTCAGGTCAATATATTTTCCTGGGTTTTCAGGTCAAAATTAGGTACCTCGCCTTATATTTGGGTCGGCTTATGCTTGAGTATATATGGTGCGTGAGCTGGAAAGGCTGTGAATAAGATAATGAATCTACATTGTCTCCCAATTTTGCTGCTGTATTTGGAGTTGCTCTGCAGATATATTCTGTCTAGAAATGCTTTTAAAAACATGTATCTTATTAAAACCAATGGTTTAAATGAATTTACATAAGTAACTATGTAAGTCTGGGTTTTTTCAGCTTTATGTTTTAGTTTTGTTATTGCTTCTGGGCAAATAAATAAGAATTTGTCTGCTGCTAAATAAATTAACTTAAAACCGGTGACTTTTTGCAATGTACTGGAATAATACATTTCATGATAACTTTCATCTTTTCTGGTTTTATTTATGCTATATTTCCATTTGTGTATTTCTTTTCTTTGTGCATTAAATATTAATAATAAAAAGTAGGATGTAGCTTAACACATGGTTTCCATTTCAGCTAGAATATTATCAAAACAATAAAGAAAAAAAAGAACTTTATAGCCTTGTCCCTAATTCATGGATCCTGGCATTCACAGATGAGGGTACAAAATTTTTAGGTTCTCAAAAGTTTGTCAGGGAATTACATTATAGGCTATACTAGATTCAGTCTTGCCCTCTAAGCAGATTGGTTTAGTAATACTTTATTTAGTCAACAGGAAAACTTTATTTAGTCAATAGCTATATTTAAGTCATGGAGTGTGGTGGCTTAGTGGTTAGCAGGCCAGCAGTTTGAGACCCGAGTACTGCATGACAGAGTGAGCTCCCGTCTCTCTCCCAGCTCCTGTCAACTTAGCAGTTTGAAAGCAAGATGTTGCAAGTAGATAAATAGGGACCACTTTGATGGAAGGTAAATAGTATTCTATGCACTCCAGTATGTAGTTATGCCTGCCACATGTCCATGGAAATGTCTGCTAATGCAGACGGCACTGACTCTTTGGTTATAAACAGAGATGAGTTGGATATGACTTGTTTTTGAGTAAGGGCAACCTTTACCTTTATCTATATTTATGTTTCTACTTTTCTTGCATGTATTCAAGAGATTTACATGGCTCTTCTCCTTTGCATTTATCCTCATAACAATGCTGTGAAGTAGATGAGGTTGATGTTGAGAGACTGGGTGAAGGGCCATCCAGTGAGTTTCATGGGGCAATGTAGATGTGAACCTACACTCTCTAAACATAGATGAAGGAGTTTAACAAGTGCATCTTGTTTGGCTTCTCATTTTTTAAATGCCAGAGACAACCAATTTACATGCATGGGATGTAACCTGGAAGGTGGTTTGCACACCAGCAAGTTCCAGAGATAAGGGAACAAAAGTTTTATTTGTCTCATTCACTATTTCTTTACAGCCATAGATATTTTAACAAGCAGAGACCAAGTTCAGGATTCAGGATCATCCCAATTACTGTGTACAGGTGTGAAAGCTGGGATGTAAAGAAAAATGACAGAAAAAAAGATTTATTTATTTAAAATGCAGTGCTGGAGGAGAACTTTGCAGATACCCTGGATTGCCAGAAAGACGAATAAGTGGGTCCTAGAATAAATCAAATCACTGGTCTCTTATTTGTAACATATGAGGTTAACTGTTCTGCCAAGCCAGAATAATGCAGCGAGACTAAGGGGGAAGTTCATTTTATCCTATGTTCTGGGAAAATAAAATTGTTTCTCTCTACTGAGCCTCTGTGAGTCACCATTTCCATTTACAGATTGAATATTCACTATTTAAGCAGCTTTGTTCACAGCTATGAATGTCTTTCCATTAAGATTAATCAGTCTCTGGACCCAAGCTTGCCCGAGAAGATCCTAGGTGTCAGCTAATTATCCAGAAATATGTCTCACCTCCCATTATCCAGCGCTACTGTTAGCAGACAAAGAAGCTGAAAGGAGCGCTCATCTACACAATATTGAGACAACTCATTAAAAACATGAAAAAGAATTTTCATATAATAGCTAAAGCTGATCTACATATGCAGTTTGCCTTTCATTTAACCCTTTTCTAGACATGCTGCATGTTTTAATATCCCAGAGTTATGCTTTGTTGTAGAATTCATGTAGAACTAGACAGAAAAGATGTAGATTTTACTACTCTGTCATATATAGAATTGTTAAAATTTACCCAAACAAATCTATTGTATTTTGCAACTGGGGCATTTTTTGGTTCTCAACTGATGTAAGGTACACATGTAATTTAGCAGGCCATTATGAGAAGTGACATATTGTCCTTGTAGGTTGCCTCATTCGTTGAGTAACAATGGGATTCTCAATGGATTTAGGAAGTACAAAACTGGCTAACCCTCATCCCATTACCAGTTCTAAACCTTTAATTCTCAATACACCAGAAATCTCATTGAGTCAAAAAATACTCCAGAAACCATTTGGTGTGAATATCTTTATCTGCCTGGGAGAAAGATAAAATCATAACAGAGTGGCAATTTAAAAGTCCACAACAAGAAAAGACAGAGGGAGGTTCAATTTCAGGTAAAGGATGGCTTTTCCTTCTCTATCAGTTCTATTTCATGGCAAAGATATTTCTTGCCTTCCTAATTGACACCTGAGTCCTGACAAATTGGAACTGCTGCAGCTAAAAGCAATTTGCTTTTTAACCTGGCCTGGTGCTGCAGTTGACTTGGCTTCCACACATATTACTCATGCATTAACAATCCACTGGAAGATGAACCTGTTAACCCCAAACAGAAACTTTTATACATAACTTGGCTGAGCATTCTATCATGTACCTTGCTGAATGCAGTGGTGCTGAATTATTAGTAACTGCTAACATAAAGAGGCCAGAAAGTCTAGGAAATTGGCACTTTTTGCAAACTCGGGCTGTGTAACCCTGTAACAGAAAATATATTGCTCAGAGCCACAACAGCAGCAAGGATACTATGGCTGTTAAATTTTTCACAATGATCTTTGTGAGGTCTTTCTTTAACTGTACTCTCTGTGTTGCTAGAAATGACAACAAAAATAAGTGCCCCACTGGAAAAGGAAAGGAAAGGTAATGAATGCCATTCTTTCTGTTCTTTCTCAAAACTATAAAAGATACTTTTGAATGTTGTCTTATCACAATACTGTTAAGTATTGTGGCAGCTGTAAGCAAAGAGGAGCAGGTTTTAGACTTTTTATTCTTGAAGCAAGTCTCCCCCAGTCCTCCCACTTTTCAGCCCAGCATATAAAGTTGCTCAGGCAAAAGGCTTAAGGGGGGGGGGGACCCATAGTATTTACTCACAAAATATGTGCTCAGGAGGTACATGTGCTTAGAATTCTTGATGGGTGGCATAAAGTTAATAGTGCAGGTAGGAATTTCAGGAGAGGTAGTTAAAAAAGTAAGTAAAGGCTCCCTTTCTTCCCCGCTTTGTGTGTATTGGAAGATGCTGCTGCTCATAGAAGCATCTAGTTTTTCCAAAGGCAAAACAACAAGTGACAAGAACAAAGAAAGGTCACAAAACACTCAATTCCAATCCCAGAATTCTGCCTGGGGGATTTTAGGAAAATTCTGGAGTTGGATGTTTTTATAATCCCCAAATCTCATTCTTTGTTGCAGCCACTGAGTTAATGGGGCTCGCACAATCAGTCCTATCAATGGATCTACCATAGTGAAGACTAGCAGTTAGATCTAGCTCCTTATCTTTCATTTGCCATTGAATGACAGGGGAATGGAGACTTTCTGTAGCACCCATATGGGAATCAAAGCTGTCACATAATATTTTGCCACAGACTGACCAATGAAAGCAACAGGGGCTTTATTTCCAGTTGCCATAGTTTATGTATACCATTTATCTCTGTGGGGAAATAGGACTTGTAGTCTGACACATCTAGATCAGTGATGGGATGTCCCCGGTTCCATACGGTTCCCTGGAACCGGTAGGACCAATCCCGGAGGGTTCTCCGGGAGGGTGCGCCCCGCTGGGTGTCCCCGGTTCCGGACGCCTCACCGAAAGAATTTTTTAAAAAAATCGGAGCTAAAATGGCTCCAATTGACTGCGCATGCGCAGAAACTCAATCTGCGCATGCGTCAGATTGAGTTTCTGCGCATGCTCAGTCAATTGGAGCCATTTTAGCTCCGATTAAAAAAAATTGTTTTAGAGCTTTCAGGGCGGCAGCGGCGGCGGCAGCGTCGACACCAGCCCTCTGAGGAGGGCACCTCCCCCGCAGCACGTTGACGCCTGCCTGGGCCGTCCGCTGCCGACAAGCCCTATGCCCTGGGGACACCCGGCGGGGTGCACCGCTGCTGCCGCCTCCTCCGCCGGGCGCCTGTGGGCCGGGTGCCTGCAGCTGCCGTCCACAGCCGCCGCCCCCCCCCCCCCCGCTGCCGGAGCTGCCGCTGGCTGCAGCCCTGTGGCCTCCTCCTTGGGCTGGTCCCTTTTTAGCCTGGCTGCGGCGCCCGGCGGAGGAGGAAGCTGCAGGCAGCGGCGGTGCACCCCGCCGGGTGTCCCCTGGGCATGGGGATGGCCCAGGGAGGCTCGGCAGCCGCGGCTGGAGCCACCGCCAGAGCCACTGCTGCCCACCGCCCCTGGCCGTGGCTGGAGCCAGGCTAAAAAGGTACCAGCCCGAGGAGGACGCCACAGGGCTGCAGCCAGCGGCAGCTCCGGTGGTGGCGGCGGCTGTGGACGGCGGCTGCAGCCAGTGGCTCCTGTGGCTGCAGTCGGGGTGCCGGGTAGCCCCGGGCCATGGGGGTTCGTCGTCCCAAGAAAGGTAAGCGAGGGGTTTTTATTTGGGGTGGGTAGGTAATTTATTTGTATTTTGGGTGGGTGGTTGTTTTTATTTTCTTTCTTTCTTTATTTGTGTCTGGGTGGGTGGGCTGAGAGGGAGGGGTGTGTGTGTGTGTATGTTTATTTTTATTTTTTATTTATTTTTATTTTTGGCCCCGCCCACAACGTCATGACAGCATGACGTCGGCTTCGCCCATGACGTCATGACGTCATGACATTGGCCATGCCCATGACGTCCTTGACGTCATGGCGTGGTAGTAGAATTTTTTTCATCCCATCACTGATCTAGATGGCACCAGATTGGGGAAATTTACACAGAATACTCTGCATTACAGGGTACAGCTAGATTCACCATGCTCTGGGAGTAAGGAGTCTTCTGGAAGAACAATGGGTTTGAAAAACTTAAGTAGTGAAAGATGTTTGAAAGGCTAAATTGATTACTGGGCTTAGTTAGAATTTAGCTTTAATCTTTCTCAGTCCTTACTTTAATCTTCTTGTCAAGAAAATCCATTGACCAGACCATCTTTTGAGTGATAAATAGAGGCATTTAGTGGTTTTATTGTAATCTCTTAGTTTCATTTTGTTAGGCTGTCATGATGTGGCTTAAATAATAAGTTTCTGATCACTTTCCCTTGCCTGCTAATTTGTTTTCATTTGCTTCGTTAGACATTTTAGCATAATGTCATCTTCCTTATTTATACCTGAGATAAATATTTTGGTTGTTTTCAGCATGTTTAGTCAGTTAGATACTAGCTTTATTCGACAATAAATCCTGTCCAAACATTAGAATTGGGAGTAACCAGCATGGCATAAAAAATGATTCAGAATCTGTCTAACTAGAATTTAAAACTAATATGTTACAGGCTTCTGGTGTTACTTTAGAAATCTAATTATCTATAATAGTTGAGAAAGACATAATTCACATGGACCAGAAATACTCTGAAGGCACTAAGGGGCAAAGACAATTCTGTATTGAAAAAGTGATGCAAAGTTCTTCAAAGAGTACTTTAGAGGTTTCCTATCTGCATAGATATTTTGAACCTTGCATTTGGGTCGTTCAGGAGTCAGCAGATCATACTAGAAGCATGAGATACCTATATGATGGAACAAGTGCTTCAGATCAGAAGAAGAAATGTGAAAGACCACTGTTAGTGAAGGGGGCCACAGGACACTGGTTGTAGATGCAGAAACAACATTTTTTTCTAGAGGGGCCCATAGAAGGAAATTTATTTATTTATTTTTATTTTATTTATTATATTTATAACTCGACCCTCTAGGATATTTTCCTTCTCTGGGCGGCTAACAGCACAAACTCACACATTAAAGACAGTCACACATTTTAAAAAAATACACATCTATAAATACCAGAGTAAAATAAAATAAATAAAATAAGCAATATAAAATAGCTGACATCTGAGGGCCCAGAGGATCAACTAGCTGGCTAATTTATTGCTAAAGGGACCATGCCCTGGAAAGCCTCCTTGAATAATAAGTTTTTATTTGTTTTTTTTTTTAAAGCTATCCAGTGATGGGGCCTGGCGCAGCTCCACCAGTAGTGTATTCCACAGTGTCGGTACCACCACCAAGAAGGCTCTATTTCTAGTTATAGACTTCCTAGTAATCCTCGGGGTTGGCACCTGGAGCTGTGCCAATTGTGGTGAACGGGTGATGTGGGGAGTTGTTCTGAGGGACAGATGCTCTGGCAGGTAACAAGGTCCCAAACTGTATTGGGCCTTGTATGATAACACTAATACCTTGTATCTGACACGGTAGGCAACAGGTAACAAGTGCAGGCCTCCCAAGGCTGGGGAAGTATGATCGAATTTCTTTAAGCCTGTCACCAGCCTGGCTGCTGCATTCTGGACATGCTGTAATATCTCTGTCAAACACAAGGGCAGCCCCACGTAGAGAGCATTACAGTAGTCAGTCCATGAGATTACCAATGAGAGGGTCAGGGTTATGAGAGACCATCTGTCCAAGTAGAAGTGTAACTGCTCAATCTGCTGGAGCTGGGGAAAAAGCAGCATTGGACACCACTGCTATTTGTTGTTCAAATGAGAGCAGTGGGTCCATAATGATTCCCAGAAAATATAAGCACAGAAGCCAGTAAACTCAGCTTCAAAGGCTGATGGATCCAATGGAGTGTTAATAACAGAAGTGAATTTCTTACCAGCAACTCCTACCACCCAGCTGTCATCTCAGTAATCTTATGAATGAGGAAATGACTGAAGCTTCTAGCAGAAGAGTTACCAATTTCTTTCTTATGCAATCTTGGAGCCCATTGCCTCACAATGTAGTTCTGGTGAACTATGGTCAGTGATGGAGCAGGGGGTCAAGTACTAGGCCAATAAAAAAGTGAGTCCAGCTAAAGTAGAACCATTTTGGAGGCCTATTTTGGGTTAGCTATGGCAGAGGAAAGACATATTTCTATATTATATCTGTGCATTATTGGATATTGACAATTTTTATTGTTATTGCCCAAAGCTACAATTTGGTAGAGAGTATAATAAAATAATCTCTAATAAGACTCTTTTATACCAACAAAGGTTTTTAAGAACAATGACAAGCTGTTTGCAACTTGACCATGCTGGAGACATGTTGTCACATTTTTTTTTAAATAAATGATTAAGAATTTTAAAAATAACTGTTACATTTAAAATTACACTTTCTGGTAGTTACAACTAATAATGTCTCCATATCAGTATTATAACTTTGTTTAAAGTAAAGGTCACCCTTGCTCGAAAACCAGTTGTATCCAACTCTTGGGTTTGGTGCTCATCTCCATTTATAGGCAGAGTCAGCACTATCTGGATCTGTAGATGTTTCTGTGGACATGTGGCAGACATGATTAGACACCGGAGTGCACGGAATGCTGTTACCTTCCCACCAAAGTGGTACCTACTTATCTACTTGCATTTTCTTGATTTAGAACTGTTCGGTTGGTAGGAGCTGGGACAGAGACGAGAGCTCACTCCATTGTGCAGTACTCGGGTCTCGAACTGCTGACCTGCTCAATTTCAGCATCTTAGCCACTAAGCCACTATTCAGCCCTATTCAGCTCTGACCTAAAGCACAGTAGATCCCACATGAATTGAGGAGAATGTATTAAATCTCCTCCTATTGTTTCTTTAACCACAGAAACTTCACTGACTGAAGAACAGGCGGTTGCTCTGACCAGGTAGCCTTTCTGTGCAAGCCAGGGGTGTCCAAACGATGGCCTGGGGACCAGATCCAGTCCCCAATGCCAATTCATCCAGCCCATGAAGCCCTCATCACTCCTGGAAGTGGAAGTGAAATGGTCCTGTATGGGCGCGTTTTACCTCCGCTTCCAGGAGTGACGAGGGCTTCGCGGGATGGATAAATTGGCACTGGGGGCTAGAGTTGGACCCTGGGCTGTAGTGACAGGCACCCTGAACCACATGACCGGCCTGCAGCCTGAAAAGTTTGGGCACCTCTGGTGTAAGCTAAAAGCCTAACAAGTGCGGATGGGAATGGGGTGGGAGTTGAAGCATAACTGAATACATTTCAGTTTTTTGGAATTATGTCTGACTAACGCAGGGGAATATAAGATAGGCATATTGCTTGTTTAAATATGTGACTAACATTATGTACATATTGTTCCTCAGTACAGACAGAAATGGAATTAGCATCAATGCAAAGAAGAAAATTTCCATCTGCCAATAGCATTTTGCCAGATCCATCTTTTAAATTTATTTCTACAGTTTGGTGCTCTTGTATTTTCATTACACCATGTTTTTCCCCCAGGCACTGTGGACTGGATATATTATTCTGTAGATTGGATATATTATTCTAATAAAAGTAGGTCAAAATGTCATGGATCTCAGCCTGCCAGCTGTTATCTGCATTGTTGAGAAGAGGCTCTTGTCTCCTCCTTTGTAAAAGGAAGAAAATAATATTGTATATAATATTTGTTAGCTAGCTTCAGTCTTGGAGCTGGAGATGATCAATAATTGCACAAAGCTGATGTGGTTAATTTACTTCATTTTGTACATGTATTATTCATATTCAACTCTTAAGATCGCACTAATATGTATCACCTGTAAATGCTAACCACATCACCATTACAGTTTCTTTTTGGATATACAGTATTGAAGATGTAAAACCAGTTTTAAAATGGGAAATATTGGGTAACTTAATAATTATAGCTCAAATTGAGGTGTCAAATAAATGGAAAATCTTCAAAGGTTTTTAAATAAGTGACTGGCTGCAAAGAATAGAGATAATGTAGTAAATTGTGAGAATGCCACCAAAATTTGCATCTCTAGTTACTATATAACACAGTGAATTGCTTTGCAATGGCAGTGTTTGCTTGACATACAGATTGTCTATGGGTCCATATTTGAAGAACACTCAGCTGTTTTGTGGTAAGGGAAACTCTACAATGCTCCATATCAGGCTTTATCTTGTGCTTTTGAGGCTCAGGTGACACCTTACAATTGTGCAGCTTGCCTAAGTCTACACATTTTGGCTCTTTTCCCAGGAGGTACCATAGGAAATTGAACTCCCAATTTCTGGTTCTACAGGCAGGTAACTAAGCATTAGCACCATGAGCCCCTGTTTCATTTTGTGGCTTTGCTTTTAAACTTTAAGCCTAGCAACAAGTTTCAATGGACCTTAAGGAAAAATGTCCTTTGTTGTTGAAAAAGTTCTGTGATCTTTTGAAATTTAAATGTGCACTTAATTGATTATAATATGTTAGGAGAGCAGAATGCAAAGCTGGAAACCCATGGAATAGCCATGCTAAAAAACAACAACTCACCATCCGCTTCTGTTAGTCTACTACTGTACATTGAAGCAAAGAAAAGCACCAAAGGAAAATAATAAATAAAAAGGGCTATATAGTCAATGGATTATCTACAAGTGCAATTCTGAAAAAGGATTTTGATTATAGCTATTTTTGTAACAAGACTTGGTCTTTTATCCCCTAAAGGGCATGCATACCAATTGGATTTTTAGCAAAAACAAAAAACAAAACACCCTACTGGAATAAATAATTACACTCCAGTATATTTTGTGGAAGGAAAAAAAGGAGTTTAGGAAATGTTTAAAGCCATGAGCCCATGACATTATCAAGGAAGGAACTTTAATAATATTCGTATTTCAATAAAGTAGGTCAAGCTAAAGTGAACAGAAGAATAACTATCAAGGACATCAGAGTAAAATCAAGGTATGTTTGTCTTATTTAGAAAGTGAAGGGTTTGAACTCAAGATTACAAGAATTAATTACACATTCTTATTGTTTTAGCTGCCCTATCATACTCTCAGTCAGAATGGTTAGATAGCATTCTGTAATACCTGGAGTTTAAATCTGATTTGGGGATTAATAATGCCATTTTATGTATATTCTCAGAAGAAAATCCTACTCCCATTAGTATGGTGGCTCATGGACTAACCTATGTGCTTCCATGTAACATTTTGGTATGTATTCCCCATCGCTCAATTGGCCTGCTCAGTTAAGTTAGGTTGACTCACATGTAAATGTAAGCTGCAGTCTGAGAATATGGAAGTAAGGAGTTTCAAGTCAGTACTGCAAACATTAGAAATGGAGGATTTTTTGGGGGTGGAGTTAAGATGGCGTAGAGTGAACAGCTTTTCCTCATTACTCTGCCATAATGATGTGGTATCAATGAGATTTTTTTAATAAAAAAAAGAAGGGATCCTGGATTAAAATATATGAAAAGAAAGCTGAGAACTCACTGAAGCGGAAATCGGCGATCGGAGCTCGGAGGCTGGAGCGCTGGGAGGTGAGGCGAATCGGAACCTCGAAAGGGGCCCCGACGTAGGCTGCCTCCCGTTGAGCCGGCCGGGAGCTGAAGCTGAAAAGAGAGACGAAGGAGTGATCGCGGTGCCGGAGCTCGGTCTCGATCGGAAAGGTCGGAGCTGAGCTCCGACGGAGCGAGAAGGAGTGAGCGAAGGAGAGGAGCCAGCAGGGAAGAGCCGGGAGCGCGCTCCGGACGGCGCGGATTGTGGTCCCAGGCGCCGTCCGTGGAGCCGATCGGCTGTGAAATTGACGAGGCACCGGAGTCATCCCCATCATATTGTTTGACAGTGAGTGATCAGAGAGCGGACGGGGACGGACGGGGTGCCGAAGGGAGGAGAGGCTGGCGTTCGGCGAGGCTGGGGACGAAGCGATACTAGGAGAAATCAAGCCGATTTGGGGACGTTGGAGTGTGCTGGAGCAGCGGTAAAAAGGAGTCTGTTTTTTTTTCTTTTTTTGGGGCTCCCAGAAGAATAAAAGTGTGTTGTTGATAGTGCTACAAATTCTGCGTAACTTTGGGAGCCTTGGAGAGAGCCGGCTGGGAGCTGGAAGAGGAGGAGGGAGTGGGTTACTGAAGCGCATTTTTTATATTTTGGACTTGTAAAATTAAAGTTGAAAGGAGACTGCGAGATTTGTCTGCGATCTTTGCTGGGGGACTTGATTTTTTGGCTTATCACCAAGTTGGAGATATATTACATAACTTTCTGTCGCTGTTGCATTGGGTAATAATGGCGGACGAAAAAGGCTTTTAAGGGGCGGAGACGAAGCGCCTTCTTTGTTTTGCGAGACGTGCATGAGAAATTGCTTAGGAGAAGCATTTTTTGATCGCAGTCGACAGATTCGATAGACGGAACAAGTAGTTTTGCGCCTGTCCTCGCCACTAATTTGTAATTAAATAGGAGGGGCGCTTTTCCAACGTTGGAGACATACAAATAACTGTTATAAGAAAAGTGAAAGCCGGGCAATAAGGATTTAAGACTTAATTTTGGTGAACTGAGTATTTTCCCATTCCCTTTTCCCTTCCCTTATTACAGACTCTGTTTGGTATACTGGGGTGTTTGTTGGGAAGAGAGGGAGAGGAGATGGAAGAAGTGGTCAGACCGAAAGGTCGGAAAGGTAAAAAGGGTAAAGAACAAGAAGAGGAAGAGAGGCACACCCCATCACCAAATTTGGAGGTTCAAGAGACAGCAATGAGTTCTACAGCTACGGGAGAGGTGGGCTCCCTTGACCTGGCCCAAAGAATGGATACCATGACTATAATTCTTCAACAATTACAGGCTACAATGCAAAAGTTGGATGAGAATCAAACCAAATTGAATAAAACTGTGGAGGCTAATAGTGAGGAAATGAAGAAAGATAGGGAACTAGCCAGGCTACAATATGAAAGCCTGGCAAAATCCCTTACAGATGTGAAGAAGGATGTGACAGCGAACACACAAAAGATTGATGAGATTACAAAGACAATGGATAAAGAAGTCAAACATGCCATCATATCTGTAAATGAACTTTACATTCAAGAGCACATTTTGGAAGATAGGATGACAGTACAGGATCAAAGATTGATGATGATGGAAGAGGGGTGGAGAAAATTTAATATAGTGGTACGTCATGTGATTGAAAGGACACCAGACAGGCTGAAAGAGAGAATAGTGGAATGGTTGAACTCACTCAAAATGGGTAAAGAATTTGGATCAGATGACATTGGTGCTGTGTATAGGGTGGGTGGAAGGAGAGATAAGAAGACACCTAGGAATGTTTTAGTCAAATTTGCAAATTGGGCAGACAAGCTGAAGGTGATGTCTTTTATTAGACAAGCTGGGTCTGGTGTCCTAAAAATAGATGGGGTGGATGTGGAGGTCTATAACGATATAGCGCCCCAAGAGAGGAAGTGGAAGTATATTATGAAACCTGTCACGAAGATATTGATTGCAAAAGGTGTTAAGTATGTATGGCGATTTCCACAGCAGTTGAGATTTTTCTACGACAAAAAATGGCATGTGTTGGATGCGAATATGGATGCATTGTCGTATCTAACACAAATTGGTTTGATCAAAGAAGCTGATTCAGATTGGATAGTAATGAGAACAGAGCTGGCCAGGGTGGGTGTGATGGGATCGTTAGTGGGTCGGGAGGAGGAGGGAGCAGTGGGTGGTGCGGAGGTACCAGGTACAAGCGGGAAACAGGTGGGGTGAATATAACTACAAAATTAATTATTGTCAGAGGGACGAGGATAACAGAAGATTGGCATGCCTTTTTTCTCCGGTCCCCCCCTCCCCTCTTTGGAGACCAAAGGTGGCATTAGAAGGAAAGATGTGGGGAGGGTAGAAGAAGAGAATAAAATAGGTAAGTTTTTTTTCTGTTGCTGTCGTTATTTTTATTTCTTTTTTAGTTTGAATAGTATTTTTGTTTTATTGTATCTTGTTTTGATTAATTTCTTTAGTTGTGGGGAAGTTAGGGGTTGGTTAGGGAACACGTCCGGGGAGGGAACAGAACGATGGGAAGCAGATTTAAATATAAATGGTTAAGTCATTAAGAGTTGTAACGTGGAATGTGAAGGGGACAGGGAACACCCTGAAAAGAAAGAGGTTGCGGATATCGCTTAACAAAGATAGGGCTGATGTAATTTTTTTGCAAGAGACCCATCAAAAATCGGCAGAAGTCAATAATTTGTCGGTGAGGGGAATTGACATATATGAAAAGGCATATGGGACATCTAAAGCCAGGGGAGTCGCAACTCTGATCTCGGAAAAATTGGGGTTCACGGTGAATAAGATTATAGCTGATCCAGAAGGGAGATACTTAATAATTAAAGGGAAAATTGAAGAAGAGGAGATAACATTGGTTAACATCTATGCTCCAAATGATAAACAGCAGGATTTTTTAGACAAAGTGGCGAAGATACTGAAAGAGGAGGGGACTAAGAACATGGTCGTAGGTGGAGATTTTAATATGATGTGTTCGGATATTGACAGTACAAGTGTAAAAAAGAGAGGTAAAAAGTACATATTAGAGGACTGGAGGAAATTAATGGGGCTAAAGGATGTGTGGAGAGAGTTAAAAGCCCAAGAAAGAGAATATACATATTATTCACATGTGCATGATATGTACTCAAGAATAGATTACGTTTTTGTAACAGAAGAGGTAGTAAAAAAAATAGAGGATATTAAGACTGGAACATTTAGAGAATCCGACCATGCAAAAATGACAGTAGATATAAATTTTAAAGAGGATGAAAAAAGTGGATATATTTGGAGATACGATGGGAAGCTATACGGGCAGGAATCAACAAGGAAACAAATAATGGAGAAATGGGAGGAAAGTTGGAAATTTAATGAAAACAACGAGATGTATGCTCCACAAAAAGAGGGAGGATTGGGAATTCCAAATGTTACAAAATATTACAGAGCCTTTCAAATAAGAAATGTCATAAAAATTTTAAATAGGGAAGAAACAGTCTGGGAAAAATTTGAAAGGAAAGATCTATCGAAGGTGGGTAAGGCACAATTTTTATGTGAGGGAAAAGAAAAAGGAAAAAAACGGCTCAAGTTATGATGTTAAAATCAACAATTGAAACATGGAATAAAGTGAGGAAAGAGCTTACTTTGGGAACCTCGCCTATCTTAGAAGTGGAAGATTTTCAGGATTTTCCGATAAAAATAGATACAAAAATCAGAGATATACTGGTGGAAAATAAAGTACTATTATTAAAAGATTGGGTCAATGCTTGCAAAGATCAAGAGAAAAGACATAGGCTGTATTCGCAACTTCAATTGGATTGGTTCAGGATCCTCCAGATAAATAATTGGAATAAGAAATTTTCACGGGAAAATGGTTTAGATAGAGAATGTACGGAGTTTGAGACACTTTTGGCTAAAGTTAGAAACAGAGAAATGGGAATCAAAGGGATAGTTAGTAAGATCTATAAAATTTTGAATAAAAGTCAAAATATACAAGAGGTGTTGAGAGAAAGCTGGGAACAAGAATTAGACATAAGGATAACGACAACAAATTGGCAGAAGATGTGGAAAAGAAAGATAATGAGAACTATGTCTGTGAGAATTAAAGAGCATAATTATAAGCTGATATGGAGATGGTATAGGACCCCAGTAGGTCTGTACAAAATGTATAGTAATATGAGTGATATATGTTGGAGGTGTAGGAAAACAAAAGGAACATATGAACATATGTGGTGTAGTTGTGAGGTACTTAAATTTTTTGGGGAAGAAATAAAAAAGGAAATAGAGAATATAATGGGTACACAGATCGGATTGGGGTCAAAAACTATTCTGTTAACTGACATAGAAGATCAGGACATGAATAAAGACAATAAAGAGTTATTAGCTATAATGTTGACGGTTGCAAGATTAGGTATTGCCAAAAAGTGGAAAAGTAATGAACAAATAAGTTTACAGGATTGGTATATACAAATGTGGAATTTAGCTCTAAATGAAAAACTCACTTGGGAAATTAACTGTAGAAAAGGAAAAGTTAACAACAACAAATTCTGGAGGATCTGGGAACCTTTTATAAATTATACTTTAAAAGAAAAACGGGGCATACCCCCTGCAAAAGATCATAATGACTTTTGGAAATTGTGAAAGGTATAGAACCCCCTGGACCCTGTACATAGCACAAGGGTGATTTTAATGGTGTAATAGAGATGAATGAGAAGATTATGTATCAAGAAAAGAGGAAAAGTTAATAGTAATGTGTACAAATTATGTTACATGATCTTTACAAAGTTTTTATATTTTTATTATGTCTTTATTTGTATTTCTGTACTTTTTGTATTTTTTTTAAAAAACCTAATAAAAAATTAAAAAAAAAAAAAGAAATGGAGGATTTAAGACAGGGGTTTCCAAACTTTTCAAGCTGGGGGCTAGGTCATTATGTCTCAGTCAGCTTTGAGGGCTGGAACGCCATTTTGCCCTGCCTCCACGATGGAGGTGACCATTTTGTCCCAACAACTTCAAAAGGGGTGGCCATTTTGTTTCTTGAATGCCTTTGGAGGGATGGGAGGTCACATGAAATAGCACCATGGGCTGGATCCAGCCCACAGGTCTTAGGTTGGGAACCCCTGCTCTAACATGTGGCTTCCCTTAAAGAACCAATCTATCTTGTATGTGGTCCTCATCTTTCCCAGCTGCGTTCCACCTTTCCCAGCATTATTGTCTTTTCCAGATAATCTTGCCTAATTATGCTGTGCCCAAAGTAGGCCAGCCTCAGTTCATCATGTTTGTCTCCAGTGATAGTTCAGGTTTGATTTGATCTAGGATCTATTTGTTCATCTTTCTGGCAGTCCAGGGTATCTTTCTGGCACTCCATCACCACATTTCAAAAGAATCAATTGTGTTCTTGTCAGCTTTCTGCCCAGCTTTCACACTCATACATGGTAACTGGGAATACAGTGATATAAATGATCTTGGTTTTGGTCACCAGTGACACTTCCTTAGACTTGTTGAACTTACACCTAAAAGTCATTCCAATGCATTAATGTTTTCTGCCAATATTATCTGCATCTCTTAAATTATTGATGTTTCTTCCACTAATTTTCACTCCTCTTTCATCTGAATCTACTCCAGCTTTTTGGATGATATGTTACGCATACAGACTGAGCAGATGACAGGATAAAATATGTCCTTCTTTGAAACCTTTGCTTCTCAGAAGCCACTTGGTTACTTCACATTTGGTCCTGATGGTACTTCTTATCCACATGATAGGTAATGTATCAGGGCAATTTAATGCCGAGGCTCACCCATTTCTTTCAGTACATGATCACACAGTTGAAGATTTTGTTGTAAGTTATAAAATATAGATTCACCTTCTTCTGAAATACTTTTGTTCATTCCAGTAGCCAGATGATACAGTATTTATAATATGATCTCAAGTTCCTCTTCATTTTTGGAATCCAGCTTGAACAACAGACATTTATCATGCTATATAAAGTAAAAGCCTTTCTTACAATATCTTGAGAAACACTTTGGTTCCATCACAAATTAAAGCAATGGTCCTATAGTTGCTGCATTCCTTGATGTCTACTTTCTTAGAGATTTGGATATATATTGAATGTTACCAGTCTGTGGGATATTGTTTGGTTGTCTAGATTTGTTGGCATATTTTTATTAGGATTTTGACAGATTCAGGATTTCTGTGATTTCAAAGAGTTCTACAGAGATCTAATCTCTCCCAGGAGATTGATTTGTTCAAAGTGGTTTCAGAGCAGTTTTTACTTTAGTTTCTAGATCTGCAGGTTCTTCATTATAGGATTCTTCTTCAAAAGTCTCTGTCACCCTTTTATCTCTTCTATATATTTCTTCAGTATACTGTCATCACCTTCTCTTTATTTTCTCCTGGTCAGATAGTGTGCTTCCATGTTGGTCATTTAGCATTCCTAATCTAGGTTAAAATTTCTGTTTGTTTTACTGCATTTTATGGAAGAGCTCTCTTGCGCCCCTCCCCCCTTTGCTGTTCTCTTCTATTTCTTTGCACTGGTTATGGTAATACTGTAGTTCTCTTTGGCTCTATGTGACAGTCACGGAAAAACAGCATTCAGAATTCTGACCTTATTTCTGTCACCTTTTGCTTTTGCTTCCGTCTGCCCTTTATGTTACAATGTTACGTGTTTTTCAAAAGCAAAAGGTGACAGAAATAAGGTCAGAATCCTGAATGCTGTTTTTGTTTCCATCTATCCCCTTTACAGTGTTAAATGTTCCGATGAGGACTTAGGTTTGGCCAACTACAAAGCCAAGAACGTGGCTTCATTTTGGATTTGATCACAGGAAAGAAGAAATGTTAATATATATATACAGTTCCACAGTTCTTCTCACTCACAGTCAATTAAGTTTTGTAATGTAAGTCTGTTCCATATCTGGATTTTAAATTCACCCGAAATGTTGTTTAAATAATATTTTGGCATTTAAATTCTTTTACTGTTCTTTTCAGTTTAACTCTAATGCTGGATACAGTATTGATATTTCATTATTTGTACCATAACCTGTTCCTGCTCTTGTTTTGGTACAGAGGACAATTATTTGTTTTTTGTATTGATTATTGGCTGGTGTCCACATGTACACCCTTCTGTTTCAGTTGCTTGAAGCATGTATTTGCAATAACAGATTCTTGGCCTCACCAAATTCATCTTCTTCTGATTCTGAATAATGGCTATCATCATGGTGATCAGCCATGAAGATTGTCCTGGGAACAATATAATGCATTAGTCTTCTATTTGCCTTCTGCATTGCAGTGTGACACCTGTACCACTAATCAAGTTATATGAGTCACTCTGCTCCTGAACCCTTTTGGCACACAAAATCCTCATCAGCTCCGTTCTTCTGCCCTTGATCAAGATAGATTCAAGTGGGATTTAATTCACTTGGACACCATAAACCCTTCCCTGTGAACTTCCTCAGGGTTGTCAGGTTAGTTAACCCCTGCCTGATGATCAGTGTTGAGTTAATAGTGGTATGGTGTATTCCAGTGACGGTGAACCATGGCACTCCAGATATTCTTAAACTTCAATTCCCAGAAGCCCTGATCAGCAGGAATGCTCACTTGGGCTTCTGGGAATTGAAGCCCAAGAACACCTGGAGGGTCAAGGTTCACCATCACTGGTCTGCTGTATTACCATAGCAGGATTACCTGACCAGACATAAATTTATAATTCATTTTTCTGCATCATTTCTGTTCCCTGAGCCAAATTTTCCAACAGTGTTTGGTTTCGCTCTGTACCCTACTTTTGCATTCCATCATCTAAGATTGTGAACATGTCTTGTTTGGAGGTATTATCAATTTCTTCCTGTATGTTTGCATAGAAGCTTTCAGTTTCCTTTTCTTCATTATCAGGAGTTGGACTTGAAAGATGGATAGGCCTCCCACAGAATTGTTTGATATTGTTCAGTCCAATCTTACATTAAAATCCCTAATTGCCTGTGTTATATCTTGCCTTAGTACCAGCCATTTCATTTCTTCTAAGTCTGTCGTTTCCAGGGTAGAGTACTTTCAGTAGTGGGCAACCAAAATTTTACTACCATACTGTGGGTGGAGCCAACATCATGAGTGGAGCCAACATCATAGGTGGAGCCAATGTCATGATGTCATGGGCGAAGCCAATGTCGTGGGCAGAGCCAAAGTTAAAAAAAAACCCATAAAAATAAATACATATAAAATACATATAAAATACAAATTAAATAGACATAAAAATACATAAAAATACACATAAAACAAATAAAATACACATTAAAAACAAATAAAATATACATTAAAAACAAATACACATTAATAAACATTAAATAGACATAAAACACATAAAATATAAATTAAATACACATAAAATATATCCACATACCCCACACCCAAAGGTGAGTCACTTACCCTGGGGAGCAGGCTGTAGGGAGCTTCAGGCTAGCTGCTGTTCTTCCTCCTTCCCACTTGGGAGGACAGCAAGGAGGCTGCCAAGAGCCTCAGCAGCAGCCACCGGTTCCTCCGTGGCTATGTGTGGCCGCCCGACACTCTATGCTGCCACACTCCAAGCATCAAATGCTTGGCAGGCAGAGTGCTTTAGACACAAATGCGCACCAAGCGCTGTAGGCATGCCATGCGCTATAGGCACGAATGCATGCCAGGTGCTGTAGGCACGCCAAATTCCATAGGCACACATGCATGCCAAGAGCTGTAGGCACGCCAAGCGCTGTAGGTGTGCCAAGCGCTGCAGGCATGCATGTGCACCAAGCGCTTGGTGCACATGCGCAGTGGGGAAACTGGTGAAAAGGTAAGCCCCGGAGGTGATTCCCTCCAAAAAAAGATACTACCGGTTCTGGTGAACTGGTGCGAACCTCCTGCTGCCCATCGCTGAATACTTTGTACATGTCAGATTGAAAACATAATGTTCTAATCCTCTTTAATTTACTGATAGCAAACACTACAATGTTTATAAATTCATTTCTTGTTCATAACAAGAGAATATATTCATTAAATTTGAAAAAGGGTGGGATAAAAATAATAAACAATATAGCGACTTTAGTTGTATGGCTAAGGGATAGTGAATCCAATGGAAATTCTTGGTGGGAATTTTAGTCTGGATTTCTTAAATCAGGGGTGCCCAAACCTTTTTGACAATGGCCCCTGAAGCCAATTCAGCCAGCCTGTGAAGCCTTCTTCATTCCCGGAAGCAAAAGTAAAACATGCCTGAATGGGTGCATTTTACTTCCACTTCCAGAAGCGATGAGGTCTTCATGGGCCAGATTAATTGGCATCAGGGTCTGGATCTGGCCCACAGATGGTAGTTTAGGCACCACTGTTCTAGTGAGATAACATTCTAAGAGGAAGATATACAGTTTTACCTCAACCTGTTACCAACTTGGTCCTCAGATTGGTAACAGGGTATGACCTTAAAACAGGGACAACAAATTCTTGGAGAAAAAGGTTGAAGGGATTTTTCGGAGATCCCCCTTGTGCCTAATGTTGCATGGGTCACACTTGGGAAGAGAAAGTTATGACAAAAAAATATGTAGGATGTTAACACAGTGAACAATTCCTTCTCCAATCATTATAAGGACATTCTATTTAGTTTCTGGATCCTCTTCAAGACTGTATTACAAATTATCTGGGCAATTACTCTGAGTAATCCTGGGTTACTTTCTTCCCCAGATATTAATCACAATCACTTGGTGAGGAGCCTTTTTTCTGCGCACCTGATTTATTTAGCCTGGTTTCAGTAACAGATTAATTGAACATACCAGAATGTGCAAAATGAAAACTGGCCCTTAACCAAACTGAGTTGTGCTGATTACAGTTGATGTTTTTTCTCACCTGAGGTAGAAAAAGAGTACACTTATAAGAGTATGAATAGAGATGTGAAATTCATCCAGAATGGGTTGTGATTGGTGAGAGATAACAGAAATTGGGGGAGAGGGGGAGGGAATTGTCCACTGTGTCAGGCTTCAGAAGCAAAGGGGAAAATAAGAAAGCTCTCTGAAATAAAAAATGGTGTGATTTTTAAGGGACCAGCCCACAATTTTTGAAACATAATTGATAATTGCAAAATTGAGAATAGCATTATGTTAATAAGGAACGCCCTGCAGTACAGTCAGTTCTCTGCCCAATTTCTCCCCGGCCGTGGGTTGCACAAGGGAGAATCCAGCCACCCTTTGTGTGAGCAGGAAGATCCCTTTAAAGAAACAGCTTGATCTCCTGCTTGCATAACTTGAGGCCTGAGATCTGCAGTGCTCAAGCACAGCACTCTGCCTGTGGCGCTGTTATGCTCTGTGGAAAGAAACTGGATTCTAGCCCAGATGTGTGAGTATATTTATTTTTGCAGATAAATTAGATCTGCAGAAACTTGTTAAAAGATTTTTCAAGGGCAAAGCCAGAAAGTATAGTCAGGGATCCTTATTCTCAGACATAAGCCAGCCATAAAATGACAATTATGTGCTATGCCTTTGTATGTTTTTTTCCTGGTCCTTGAAAAGTTATGACTTTGAAAGCTAGTCTACGAGTCCTTTTATGGTTGAAGAAATACATCTTTTAAGAGTTTAGGGTTGTGGAGATTTTACAGGTGGTAAGGCAAGAAAAACAAACTGATTTTCAGCTATATAAAAACTTGTATCATTTAATCTTTAGCAGTGCATTCAATTCATTGTAAGAGGTTTATAGCTTTTGCAAAGACACTAGACTGTTATCTTTCCTTTTTAAAAAATTGAACGTATTCTTTCTTGAGCAATTGCATGCTTTATCTTCTTGTCAATCTTATCTGACACAGAGTGACCACTTACATGGTATGAATTAGTTTTGCAAGATATGCTCTGACTTAATACAGCCACCCCCAGGTTGGTGCCCTCCAGTGATGGGATGATGGCGGTTCTGGCCGGTTCCCCAGAACTGGTAAGAACAAACCCGGAGGGTTCTCCGGGAGGGTAGTTCTTTTTTTGAGGCTTTGGGTTCCGACGCCTCAAAAAAAGATTTTTTTAAAAAAAATTGGAGCCAAAATGGCTCCAATTTAGTGCGCATGCGCATAAATCAATCTGACGCATGCACGCTACAATTGTGAAGCACACATGCATCAGAATGAATTTCTGCGCCTGCGTAGTAAAATTTGGTGAGGTGAACGGGGGTTTGGGAATCAAGCCGTGCTCATGTGTGGTTTGATCCACACACACCCTGTTCGCCTCACTGATACTTTGGTGAGGCGAATGGGAGTTTGGGGATCAAGCCATGCTCGTGTGCGGTTTGATCCCAAAAAACCCCGTTCGCCTCACTGATACTTTGGTGAAGCAAACAGGGATTTTGGGATCACCCCGTTTGCCTCACTAATGCTTCGGTGAGGCGAATGGGGGCTTCGGGAGCACGCCACATGCGCGCACAGCTTGGTCCCGAAGTCTCCATTTCACTTCTACCAAAAGATGACAGGGATTTAAATAAGTATTTAGATGCTAAACAATAACTACAGCACCATGATTTAAATGGAAATCAGTTTAAGTCTGACCATGTGGGTGGGAGGGACCTGTGTCTCAATGTCCTATGTGCTTGCTCAGTTCATTATCTGGGGTTAAACTGCAGATAGAGAATGATAAATCCCTTGCTGTCTTTTCCTATACTAGCCAAAATCCAATTGTCAGTTTTCAGTTGCATAACTGAAATGGCATAAGTTATGGTGGCAAATTGCTGCTAATTAGTGAGGTGCTGTTTGTTTCTCTGGGAATGCATCAGATTGCACAATTCTGGGCATGCCTAGAAAAGAAAATAGCATCCTGTTAGTCAGTGACAATTTGTTGCTATGACTGGTATCACTTCATTTACAGTAGTGTAAATGAAAAATGGGGCTCTGGCCAGTGTTTTCTCTCTCTCTCTAGATCAGACTTGAGACCTAGAAATCCCTTCAAACAGTGCTGAGATGGGCACTAACCTGTGGCCTGTTAGATGTTGTTGGGCTGTAGCATCCCAACACTTGAAATAGAGCAGTGCTTCCCAACATTTGGTTTTTGGACTTCCATTCTCAGAAGCCTAAGTCAATTCCCCAAAGTGGTGATCAGCCAATGTACTGGCTTAGGCTTCTGGGAATTGAAGTCCACCAGTGTTCCATGGAACATAGTTAGGGAAATGCTGAAATAGAGAATGTCTTCAACTAGAGGACTGTCCTATATAAATTAGGATATGTTCTTTCTCCAGGTTTTAAGACACACATTAATTCCCAAGTAAGGTGCTGCCAAATCTAAGCATCTTAGTTAACATTTCTTTACATGCAATGTGTAGTTTGGTCCTCAGTGTTAAAAATAGTCCAGTGCTTCCAGAACATTATCTAACAGTGGTTCCTGAAAGAATGAATGTTTCCCATTTGTAGAAGCTCCAAAAATTGATGCAATTGCTGAAAAAATTGTTTATGAAAAGCCTTCTGATTGCATAGAATTATTCACAACACTATTCCTTGTGGATTGCACCAGCTACACTGACCCAGTTTCTCCCCTCAGTTTGTTTAATCAGGGCATATTGCAGTAATGGGAAAGAGAGTGTGAGAAGAGAGGCACATGCTCCAAGACACAGTGGTGTCACTAGGGGGGCAGGGGGGGCGCCCCGCCCCGCGCAACACTTTCCAGGGGGCGGCATCCCCAGGGAAGGCAGAGGAGGTGGTGGGCACAGGCACGCGTGAGTGTGCCCGCGTGCGTGTGTGTATGAAAGGGAGAGAGAGAGAGATGCAGGTGCAGCCTTTTGTGAATCCCTTTGAACAAGGGCAATCTCTCCTCCTCCTGCCACCTCCCTCTGCCTGGGCTAAGGGAGCTGGACTCCCACAGCAGAAGGCGGCCCTTTTGCTGCACTGGTGGCTGGGCCATCCTCTCTTTGCCTCCTGCCGGCGGCCATGGTTGCCCTTCCTCTGCCTCCTCCTCTGCCTTCCCCTGACGGGCGCCCCACTGCACGCCTTGTCCTGGCCGCATCCCTGGTGCCAGAGGTGGGCTGGCCTCACCTGCTTGCCCCATCCCACCCACCCAGCTGGCCTTTGGGGGCTCTCCCTGCCATGGGTCCTTGCCAGCCCAGGTACAAGGAAGAGGACGAGAAAATTAAAGTGCAAAAAATGTAATTAAAATGAGAGGTTATGGAGAAAAGGAACTGTGGGAGGTGTTATGACAAAAATGACACAGGATGCAGAACCAAGAGAGCTGGTTTTGAAGGAGAAGACAAGACCCTTCCCTGCAAGAGAGGCACAGAAGCGGCAACGGGGGCTTCTAACTAACAACAACAAACACCACCACCCATTTGACATGGAAAGCGGCGACTTATAGGATGCGGCTCCTTTGCTCCCCCTCTTCCTGAAAAACTTGAAGTGCAATGAAGAAGAGTGGGAAGAGGGACCTGGCTGGGCTGGCGCACGCGAGAGGAACCCTCAACCCCACCCCACCCCTTATCCCGGTCACTTCCTCCTCACACCCACATTCACACACACCTAGTTTGAAAGCCCATCCTCGCCACCTGGCTTTGTCTCACCAGAGAGAGTCCAGGTCCCATTCCTGCAGGAATATCCATGGCGAGGTCAGAAGATGGGGAATAGGAGAGGCGGGGGAGGAGGAGGAGGAAGAGGATGTCAGCTTGCTCAGTTCATTATCTGGGGTTAAACTGCAGATATAAAATGATAAATCCCTTGTTGTCTTTTCCTATACTAGCCAGAATCCAATTGTCAGTTTTTAGTTGCATAACTGAAATGGCATAAGTTATGGTGGCAAATTGCTGCTAATTAGTGAGGTGCTGTTTGTATCTTTGGGAATGCATCAGATTGCACAATTCTGGGCATGCCTAGAAAAGAAAATAGCATCCTGTTAATCAGTGACAATTTGTTGCTATGACTGGTATCACTTCATTTACAGTAGTGTAAATGAAAAATGGGGTTTTGGCCAGTGTTTTTTCTCTCTCTCTAGATCAGACTTGAGACCTGGAAATCCCTTCAAACAGTGCTGAGATGGGCACTAACCTGTGGCCTGTTAGATGTTGTTGGGCTGCAGTTTGGAGAAAATTCAAAGACTAATTTGGGGGGCTATAACTTGAACACCCTCACTGCAAACATCACCAAGTGTGGAGAGGCTTGAGAGAAGAGTCAGCAGGAGACTCTCTTCAACTTTGGTGTGTCTAGGTGGCTTGGAGGATGAGTTATGTCTGCCAAATTACTCATAGAATTTCCCCCAAACCAGTTGGTGGTAGCCTAAGACTTTTGCATGATACAGTACTGTGCTTTTTGAGTTCTGTAGCTCTAAATGTGGATGATTTAGAGCAAATCCTCAGTTGTCCTTCCATAGTTACATTAGGAACACCATGAAAAGTCAGGAGGAACAGCCCAGAAGAGTCATCAACACAGCACACTATCTGCTGTCTGAGACCCATTTTTACCACTCATTTATTTTATTTATTTATTTGCTTGATTTTGATGCCCCCTATCTAACTATTCTGTTTTCTTACAGGTATATGTAGTCTTAATTAGGGATCCTTCCAAAAGTGAGGCATGAATGTTAGTTCTTTGACAACAGCATGTTTTTTTGGAAGTATGATGGATTGCAATAAAACAAAGTCTGTGCCTGATGTGTATAAGTTGATGCCATGAAGTCCCATTCTTATGTCTGATGAAGTGGACTTGATCAACAAAAGATAAAATTAAAATACAGCAGTTAGTCATTAAGGTGTTACAACATTTTTTGTCTTTTTGTTTTGTTTTCTTTCTGATATGCTTGAAACACAGACTAACATGGCTAGTATTTCAAAAATCTTCATTTTCTGTTTGTCTTATCTAGAGTATCAGGGATTCCCTTAGCGATATGTGTGGCTCGATAGCAGAGTAGCACTTTTAAGCTCTTACGCAGCGAAAGCCTTAGTGCAATAACACACACACATATGCCTTCAGTGGAAAGGTGCGCTTTACTTACAGTGAGGGGAAGACAGAAATACACAGGACTCTTTACAACAGTCTCTCTCTCTCTCCAAGCCCCACAGTAGGTAGACAGCTTGGAGTCCTCTGTTGGCTCCAATCCCAAGAGCATGCACAAAGTCCAGGTATTCTTCAGCAGTTCTTCTCAGTTGAAGAAGCTCTCAACAACAGCAGTCTCTCTGTATAGTCTATCTCTCAGTAGCTCAGTCCTAGTCTTCAGTAAGACAGCCTCATCAGTATGACAGCCTCTTTCAGAATAATAACCTCCTCCAGAATGAAAGCCTCCTCCATAGACCCTTCCCAGAGGGCCACAGTTATACCCTAGTGTTGCTGGGCAGATTCTCATATCAGCCACAGCTGGGCTGTTACAGGAGCACATGGACCAAGCATGCGCAGCCTGGCAATCAGTTTGAGGCTCTATTATGTACACCTGTGTTCAGAACACATGGAGGGCCTTAAAGTTGTACTATTCCACTGGGCAGCAATCTTTGTACAATACCCCCAAATGAAAAATGTCCTAACATAGAGAACTGCAGGTCATGTTACCTACTGCATCCTTACCTGCCTCACCCCCATAATAAGCTACTGGATAAAGAAAGTACAGTAAAGTACTGTATTTTCTTCATGTACAGTATACCATCCTAATGGCAGAAAGTGAAGAGGACTTAAAGAAGCTCCTGATTAGGTTGGAAGATGAAAGTGCAAAAGCTGGCTTGAGACTTAATATCAAGAAAACCAAGATAATGACAACAGGCCCTATCAGTCCCTGGAAAATAGATGGGGAAGAAGTAGAAGCAGTGACAGATTTTACTTTCTTAGGATCAAAGCTCACTGCAGATGGTGATTGCAGCCATGAAATAAAAAGACGACTGATTCTAGGGAGGCAAGCAATGAGAAACCTGGGGAACATAATGAAAAGTAGAGACATCACATTGCAAACAAAAATTCGTATAGTCAAAGCAATGGTATTCCCTGTGGCAATGTATGGTTGTGAGAGATGCACCATTAGGAAAGCTGAGCGCAGAAGAATAGATGCCTTTGAGATGTGGTGCTGGAGGAGAGTTTTGAGAGTCCCATGGACAGCGAGGCGAACAAATAGGTCAATCTTAGAAGAAATCAACTCTGACTGCTCCCTAGAAGGTCAAATTGTAAAGATGAAGCTAAAGTACTTTGGATATCAAATGAGAAGAGAGGATTCACTTGAGAAAGCCTTAATGCTGGGAAAGGTGGAGGGCAAAAGAAGAAGGGGGCGGCCAAAAATGAGATGACTAGATGGTATTGTAGAGACAATGGGTACAGAAGTAAGCGAGTTGAGGAGGATGGTGAAGGACAGAGGTGCCTGGTGGACAGTGGTCCATAGGGTCGCAAAGGGTTGGAATCGATTGTGCAACTGAACAACAACAACAACAACAACAACAACAAAACAGTATAAAAAGAGCCCAGACCTAGTTGCAGGGGTTCATATGACAATAGCAACAGATTCATACTGAAGGAGAATGATATGTCTGATCAGACATTTTTGACAGAATGAGATGGAAAGATCACTGTGAAATCAAGAACCACACAATAAACATTTAATTGATGAATAAATGAATGAATGTAAAAGGCTCTATTTGTTATTTCAGGTATTATGATTGTGGATTCTGATCTCTCATAGATGGTGTAGCCTCACTTAATATAGCAGTAGTTATTGAGAATAGTAAATAAAATACTGAAGATTATTTTCCTGGGCATTATTGCTGCTGGGTTGTTTTTTTTTAATAAGGGAAGTTAGTCTACCATATATTTGTTCATGCTATCTCTTCATCCCACTAGTTTCATTTGATCTGTGAAAAGGTCAGCAAATTACATTTTCTGCCTGAGATAAGAAACAAGACGGTGTGCACCCCCCCTTTTCTGGAACTCCATTTCAAGTACAGAAGGTGACTAGACTCAAGGTAAAATTTAATTTCAGTATTGGTCTAATAATTTGGAAGTTCAGTGTAAACTAATTGAGAGAGCTCAAGAAAAATAATTTGAGAGAACTATTCCTATTAATGTGTCATTCATTGCCTGACAAAACTGCCTTAGTCCATTATGAAAGAATATGAAGCTGAAGTCTTTCACATAATTTTAATTATTGTATTTCTCTGCCCCAACCCTGAATATTTCTGGTTTATTTGGTACTGACTCCTACAAAACGATTAAGCTTAAAAATATTTTTTTGTTAATTCTAGGTAAGAAGATAAGAAGGCACGGCAATAAAATGAGATGGATTCTCCACCAGGCTCAGGGGTATTTTGTAAAGCTTTTAGTTTATACCTGCAATGATATTTTTAATTAAGTGAGTAAACAGTGAAAATGGCAAAATCCATGCTTGAGCCTGTAAAAGTTCACTCACATCCCCCCCCCCCCCCCAGAACAAGTTTCAGGGTAAACATTTGCAGATGCTGCTGCAGCTGTTCATATGGAGAGAGCAACTTGAAATAGAAAGGTAGATCCAAAGTAGTTGGGGTTTTTTGCAGGCATTTTATATACATATCTCCCTTTTCTGTATAATGTAGCAGGGGTGGGTGGGAATTATTTTCTTTTTGTAAGATGAAAAGAAGCATGTAGTTGAGGAGAGGGAAACTTGCCCTCACTTCAATGTGTTCCATTTTTTAAAATTAATTGTCTTCATATCTAGTTCCCTTCCAGTAGTGGAGTCATACAGGGGAAGACTGAGGATGGCCACTTAGACATTACCCGAAAGAAAGACATGCATAATCAAAAATAGGAAAAATGAGACATTAAGATTTACTTAAGAAGCTCTCACAATATTGTGTATAGTCATTTTTACCTACCTACCTACCTACCAACCAACCAACCAACTAACTAACTGTGAGGAGGAGTGTGACCAGGGAATTGCATACTTGCTGAGTTTGCAGTTCAGGTACTAACTGAGGATAGGAAATTTTAGGATCTTTCATCTATGTCTTTAAGTCAGCAGTTTGAGATCTGGGTATTGCATTACAGTTTGTGTGCCCATCTCAGTCCCAGCTCCTGCCAACCTAGCAGTTCAAAAGCAAGAAATTCAAAGTAGATAAATAGGGGCCACTTTGTTGTGAAAAGATCTTGGGGACATGGATGGAGCCTCATTCGGGCATCCCCTGAGTGGAATTTCTCCAGCAAAAAACCTTCCAATCCAGTATTATTAGTCTATTTCCTTTTCCATCCATAAATCAGGCTTGAACAGGATAGTTATCAAAAGAGAGGATGCCTTCAAAAGGAGCATTGACTGTCAGGAAATGACATATTTCCTCATGTTTCCCAATGCTTGAAATTGCAGGTTTTTTAGCTAGGCCTCATAGAGAGCCTCAAAGAAATCCTTTCCCATCTGTGTCTTTCACGAGACGGCTTGTTGACACTTTAGTGTTCCTGTGTTCCTATCTCTCTAGCGTGCTTTGTCTTCACTGACTCCACATGTGTGAAAACAATTCTTTGTTTTGAGAAAGTTTATCTCTGTTACCTGATTGGCTAAGAGTTACCCACCTGACTGCAGAATCTCCATTTTGCAGAGAAGTTAGTTAGTTCGATTCTGGATCTCAGTGTTATAAGACCCTGGCTATGGTGTGGGATTATTCTTTTCAAAATGATTACCTAATGAACCTGGACTGTGTACTGGACTGATACCTGTTATTGACCTTTTAATCTACGTTTTTCCATGGACTTTGCTACATGAACCTGATGAATAAAGCAGCTGTTTCTCTTTGAAGTTTGTTGTTCTTTTGACTGGCACACACACGAAGACATGCTACCAGAAGAAACCTCCCTTGTTTTGTTCTATGCTCAACTGCCCTACTGCCTGAGCATAGTAAGAGTTCCTTTCTAATCACCTTGGTTCTCCCAGATGAAGTGAGGCAAGGGTTAAAAGTTCCAGTAATGAGCAGGAGGCTCAGGGACTGATAGGGAGGTGCCCTTGTGAATTGGGACAGCCAAAAGGAGAACTGTCCTTCCTACAAGAGGACAAATGGTTACTCTAAGAAGGCTATTAAAAGCACAGAGGCAGTAGGGAGGTTGCTTTCCATTCCTACGTGATCTTTTTACATAAAGAATTTTGTAAGGAATTCTTTATTAAAGAGTAGATCTACCCTTTGTTGGAATTAGGCAGATGGCTTCTGGTTTGTTCCATTAGAACACCTGGTTTGAAATAAATTTTAGCAGAAATATTGATTAGCTCATATTTCCCTACCAAGAATAAAGGAAGCAGCCATCTACTAAATCAGGTCCTTGGTCCATCAGACCTCTATTGTCAACAGCGTCTCTCCAACATTGTAGGCAGAAGTTTCCCCAGTGCTGTGCAGGAGGTGGAATCTGAAACCACCTTTTGCATACAGAGCATGTGCTTTTCTCCCGAGTTATACCCTTTCTGCAATAATAAAAGAGCTAAATTAAGTTTGGCTGCCTTCAAAGAATCCATCCATCAGCTGTTTCTCTAACAGGTAGTTGTATAGTTTGCTTTTGGACTACATCTGGTCTGTGGCTCAAATATTTAAAAAGAGAGGGATATTTTCAATACCTTATAATCACACTAATTATTCTGTTTGAAATGGACCAACTTTGTCATGTATAAGAGTTTATTTGCTTAAATTTGTACATCCAAACCAGCTTACAATTAAAATCCACAGAAAATGTATAATTTAATTTGAGATGTATGGAGGTATCTATAATCCTGGCAGCTGATGTTATAGTGGAGGTTGCAGAAGAGTTGTTCTTCAATATCCCAGATGGGTGGGATACAAACAAACAAACAAACAAACAAACAAACAAACAAACAAACAAACAAACAAACAAACAAACAAACAAACAAACAAACAAACAAACAAACAAACAAACAAACAAACAAACAAACAAACAAACAAACAAACAAACAAACAAACAAGAGTTGTGCATTCCATTTGTAAGAATTTGCAATAATTGTATGTTGCCCTCCATGTCATCATAATGCAATGTTTTGCAATAATTTTAATGTGGTAGGATCTAAAGGTATTTTAGAATGAGATTTATGTATCATTTCTCTACACTAGTGGTAGAAACGATTTCTACCAGACCTCCTTGCTCTTTTCTCCATAAAACTTTCCTCTAACCATTTCCTACATCTTCACATATTTACTATCTAAGCCCAGCAATCTGTGAGAATGGAGTGGGCAACCCCTGGCCCTCCAGATGTTGTTGAACCAGAACAAAGAAGTAACAAATTACAAGTAATATATTTACCCTAACTGATTATTTTGGTAACAATCGATATTAGTAGTAGTTACAAAATTACTGTTTTAGGTGTAACAGTGTCATCCAAGGGGCACCTAAGCTGACGAGAACGGAAGTTCAGCAATGTTTAGTCAAAAGGCTAACATCTTGACCTTGGGTTTGAAAGTTATAAATCTTTTGTGTTTTAAATAATTTTTGTTTGGCTTTAATTGCTTTTAGAAGTGTTTAAAATCTTAGGATGAAATCCATAACCTGTTTACTATTGTGGCTGTCACTAACAGATGATTGTGAAACCAAAATAGCAAAATCTCTACAACCAATTCCATTTATTTTCAGCGTGTTTACTTTTGAGAGGATTTTCAAGGCAGCTTACATTCAAAAATAAAACCATGATAGTACAAAATGAAGGTATTAAATTAAAGCAGGAGAAAAACTGAGAAGCAGCAGGAGCATAAAACAATTCATGCTTGGGCAAAAGCTAACTGAAATAAAGTCAATCCCATATCATTTTTCCAAAGTGGAGTAAAGTTTGTCTGGCATAATGAAGGTTTTTCCTTAGAGGCTTGTTGTTGTATTGACTATTACCTGTGACAGACCAGTTCTGGTCTGTCTATCAAACAAAAATACAAGAGAGGAGAAGAAAAGCATGTGACAGCTCCATAGTTTGTTTTATTTATTTTGCAGTGGACTGTAATTTTTTTCACGTCTGGCCGAGACACTGAAGAAGAAGACTGTCACCCTAGATGAAGCAGATTGGATAGAGAATAGTGAGGTGCATATTAATCATATCTCACTATCTGAAAAATAAACCAGGTTGCTCAACACTCAGATTTAGGTCTGTTGCATGCAAGAATGATTCAGCCCAGTTCCACATACTTATTAAACTAAGCAACTTTTGTAGAGCAGGGGTTCTTGACCTACAGGCCACGATGCCATTTAATCTGGCCCACCACCCTTGTTCCTGCCACGCCAGAAGTGGCAGAGGAAGCCGTAAATGTGTTTTTATGCATTTAAGGCTTTCATAAACACATGTGTTTATGACAGCTGGGGATGTGTTTTATAGCAGCATTTATGGTGGGGGGTGAGGTGGGGGTGTGGCCACCAGTAAGGCTCACTCAACTGTCTTGGGGAGCATGACCCGGGCCATGGATTGTTCTAGAGTCTTTTCAACACCAGCTTAGTGTTATTACAGTTCATCATAGCAGGATTTAGGGTCTTTCATTTTATTTCTTTAAAATATTGACATTTAGCATCATTTCACAGCCCAACACAATGATAATAATGGTATAAATGCATTGGCCCCCCAAAATAGAGATCTATGTGGGTCCAAACTGTGCATGCACCTAACTTTTCAGTTTGTGGTAGTTTATTGTTCTTAAATAATTTTTTAAAGGCTCATATTTTTAATATTGCAGAAGGGAGGGCGGGAGGGAAAGATACTATGAGAAATAATTGAAGTGGGGCAATGTTCAACAGTCAACTCAAGCCAAATTATGAGTATTAGCTTCCTGTTGGAACTGTTATTACCAGGAAATTTCAGAATTTGTTTCAACTGGCTTGTCTAGCGTGACACCTAAAATTATTTTTCAGCTTTTGTAATAGGAGATTGCCCTATTTCTTTGTGCTTCTGCTGGCAGACAAAGCCAAGACTCATTGCTTGGACAAAATGAACAGCATGTCCATAGAATGACTGGGAACTCTTAGTCCAAAGTGGTGGAAATATGCAATTGAGTAACATCCACTAAAGTAAAACCTGATTGCCATCACACCTCATATTTTCCTCTGATTTCTTATGTTTGTAGGCTACATCCTGAGGCTTTAGTTTAACTTTAGATCCTGTGGCTTCAACATCTATAGAGAATGACTTCTAGAGTCTTCCTTTTTATGCCATCTCCCACACTCTGTAATGTCCATTTCAATGAAGATTATTAATTCCTCTGGTTGGGACTAAAGTGATTTAGCCCTTATCATATACTGTCATGTGTCACAAAATTATGTAAAGTTACCCTCTTATCTTCTTTTAATAAATTGCCAGTTTAAGCAAAGTTTGAGCAGTTTAGTAGAGCAATGAAGGCAAAACTTTTCTCCTAAAACTGTCATGGAGGATAGATGGTGACTGCACCCTCCAGAACAAATTTTGGGTGCAAGAGTGGACTAGAAGAAGATAATGAGTTGCCTCTCTCTTTCTCTCTCTTGTTTCATTGATGCATGCCTTCTTGTGTTGGCGATTGAAGGACACCAATTGTACATAATCCCCAGTTTGAGTTTCTTATTTGTTTTCCAAAGTCATATAAATATAATTCCAGCTGCAATCACTAAATACATAATTGGCACATGATGACTCCGAAGTTTAATATCTTTAACAAAATTCATCATGAACAGCTGAGATATTAATTTAATTTTAAATAGTTCATTTATTCACAAAGATTTCCCAGAACCTTTCCACTCTTTCACATGACCCCAGTCCTTAAAGGGCCATAGCTATTTCCTGTGAATTTTGTTGCATTGTAGATGAAGTAGAAGTATTAAGAAGGCCATGTTTGACTAGACTTGCAAATTAACAGACAAGGTGTTTACCATAATCTTTTCAGAGTGATTTTTTTTGTCTTTGGCCAGCTGAACAAATTTGTGAAATGATTTCTGGACAGTGTTTTTCCCATTTTCCAATTCAGGAATTTATTTTCCTACTCAAAGTCATTGCTGTTCTCTATGAAGTTAAATGGAGGTAAAATGCTTCTTCTTCAACAATTGTGCACCTGTTTTACAAACGTATAAATTGGGATTACTCTTCCCTCCCTGTATCTGACTAGCTTAAGCCAACTATTTAGAATTGTTGACAAAACTCCAAACAGAACTGCAGAGAACAATGTACAAATGGGAGAATAGGGAGAATAAGAGAATATCAAATACAGTTGTTAAATAAATTTAACAGTCATAAATAAACAAGTAAGGGAAAATGTGGTTGAACCTGAAGGAACAGCAAAAAATAGCAAAGGTGTGTATCTGGAAAATAAAGTCTGTTCTTTCCAGATGTTATTTCCGGATGTGGAATAAGTGTATCCGGGTGTGACTAGGGGGGTATTTGTTCTACTGAATCTCATATGGGACAGAGAACTGGACAAAATCCTTATTGAGAGATACAAGGAGATGAAAACCCAGGTTTGCCATAGGCTTGAAATCTTCTGGAGATGCTTAGTTAAGGTCTGATACACAGCCACATCATATGAGCAGGATATGTCTTTTGTCAGTTGTTTTTCCTCTGCTACCACACAGCAGCTAGACTGGCCAAGTATTCCTAGGCTGTGTAGAAAGGGTTGGAATTGAGTGTGTGACTGAACAACAACAAATAGAATATTTGCCTGTGTTATGTCCATGGATCACTGTTGTGAAGCTATATCCAACAAAGTTGTGTCCTGTTTCAATGCCATTCTAGTGTACTGTGTGGTTTCTTCCCCAAATACTGCTCAGCCCAGTTCCCATCCAGGGTACAAGAAGCATGCCCTGTGCTTGTGAGTCAAGTGTTGTACTTGCTGTCCTTCATATGCAGTGTTGATATAATTGTTGCTGCAAAATTCAGAAATAATACAACTAGAGATTGACATGTGCAACATTTATTTACTTAAAGTGATCTCATAGCAAATACTATTAAGCTTTCCCCCAAAAGGACATCAAGCAAATTTTCCATAAAATTGATACCTAGAGAACTTGTGCTTTGGTAGCTCCGTGATTAAACTGCTGCACTGCAACCAAAAGGTTGTGAGTTCGATCCTGATAAGTGATCAAGGTTGACTCAGTCTTCCATCCTTCTGAGGTCAGTAAAATGAGTACCCAGCATGTTGGGGAAAATACTAATTAACTTGCAAACTGCCCAGAGAGTGCACTAAGAATTATTGGGTGGTATATGAATGTGATTGCTTTGCTTTGTTGGAAAATAGCCCTGATAGTTACTTTGTGTTTGAGTGAGAAAGAGTTAACTGATGAAAAAAGGAGTTAGGCTCTGGGATTTTCTGTTGCTTGGTATCTTTTTGTGAATAGTAGTGAGCGCAAAAGGGTATTCCATTGACCTTCTTGACTGCTGCCATTGATGTCATCAATATTCAGGCTGCTATTTGTAATGCAAAGTTTGGCATCCTTTTTCTTGCTGGTAATGTGATGTTTTGAATCATGGGTACAGAAGCACAGTATCCCACATTCATAAACCAAAGGTGAAGAACTGAATTTTCATAGCAGAAAAAAAAAATCTCTTATTTATGCTAGATTATGCCTACAGTTACCTTCTTGGTTTATTAAATCATTACACCCACCCTGAAGAGATGATTTAGAGTTAACAATTATGCACTTGGCAGGACAGCTTAAGGCCACTGTCATTTATATTATTTAACAACTTGAACAAAGTTTTAGGCCTAACACTCTGGCTCTTTGACTTTGAAACAGAGATGAGCACTAAACACTTTGGAATATATGAACCTGAAAAATATTGGTACCTTGAAACGGAATATACTTGCAAACCTCTTTTTCAAGCAATGTTCCACATTCTAGGAAATTTGCAATCTTGATCAGATTAAGAACTGTTATAAATTGAAACTGTGTTAGACCTTGACAATTTCATAAGAACTTTTATTTGCTGAAGTAATTCTTTATAAATGAAGAAATATCAATCCCACTGGCAAAAACATTTTCACCTGCTTCATCTGAAAGTATCTATAGTAAATCAGAATCATCAAAATGAAGAAAAATAGTTGTGTGTTTCAAGCTTTCAAATGGTAATGCATGACAAATCAGCTTATTTTCCCAGTAGGCTATCATACTAGCAACAAAGAAAAGATTTTGACTCATTTAGACTTAAGTGAGAACATGAAAGACGTTTATAGCATTATGAGAAAGAACAAATAGAGGTTGAAAATTGAACTCTGTACATACTAGAATTTGGAGACACCCAGTGAAATGTAAGAGTGTCCAACATGATAAAAAAAAATTCCAAAAAATTCAACCTGATAAAAAAAGGAAGTGATTATTCACTCAGTATACAAATTAATTAACAGAGCTACAGAACATGATGATGGTTTCATTGGTTTCAGTTCTTCTTCTTTCATGTCCCAATCAAACCTTGGGCTGCCAAAATGAAGCCACTTTCTTTGCTTTGTCATTGCCCAAGCCGTCATCAATGTATATCTTTGGAAGCAATCAGCAGACCAGTAAATGAGCTGATTCTGTATCTCTCCACATTCACACTGGGTGTTGTTGCCCACCAGCAGCACCCACTTGAGCATGTTGGGGCACACAGAAAGAGCCTTCAAGAAGATTGTGAACACAATCGGGTGTACTCTGGGCAGGAACCTTGCCAGATAATCTTTCTAACACTGGATCAAACCAAAGGAACTGAAGAATTGGTTTCAGTAAAAAAGATGATATTCCAACTTCATGAAAATTAGTTATGGTGTTCAAAGGAAGAGCTCCATGTTCAGAGGCACTGAACCTACACATATCAAATGAACACACTGGGGCTATTCAGTTACCATGGCCTATTAGCCTTCAATAAACACATCCTCCAGGAATTCATCTCACCATTTAAAAATGCAAGTGGTGGCAATTGTCTTTATGTCATCCTTGTGATCAGAGGAATTGGACTAACTGCTTCTGGAAAAAACAATTGGTAGACTTCAGCCTGGGCCATCAGGAGAACCTTAGGGTCTCAGCTTCAATTTTTTTTGGACATGAGTTTCTTTGATAAAAGAATAGAGGCAGACATTAACCCATATGTTGCTTTTAAGGTGTGATCAGATCATTCCATGTTTTGTTTTCATTTGGTGGTAAATATCTGACAGAGAAAAAATGGATTGAACAAACCACATTATGAATTTTATATGAATTTTATTTGTATCCATCACACACACACACACACACACACACACACACACACACACACACACACACACACACACACACACACACACACACACACACACACACACACACACACAGAGGTTACCTCCCCCCCCATGAGTGCAGGATGTGGGGAGATGACGGAAGTGCGATCTTGTTTCTTGCTTCCCCTCCCAGTCTTCATGTCCCCATGAACCTAGGCTGTCTATCTAGCATGTCCCCAACATTCTTGTGGCTTGCTAGGGTCAGTCTACCTCCATTCTCTTTGCATAGTGGCTTGCTCATTGGATTGGCCATGGAGGGCTGGCCTACTTCCCTCTGCATTGCACTTCTACACACCCCAGCGGCTCAGCCACAGGGAGTCCATCTCTTGGTGCGAAGAGGCAATTCGACAATCTGAATTTTCCCAGTTCAATCTCTGAGTGTGGAGAGTGTGAACTTCTTCAATTGAATTGCATTGGAATTGATTCAATCATTCTTCAAAGCATACCAAACGGTTAATATTGTACCTAGTTTTTTCTTTAAAGTATCTCTCACCTTCACTGTAATGGGAAAGAGGTTATTCTAGGTAAATCTGAACAGAATAACAGTTAAACATTATTTTGTGGTGTTTTCTTGCTTGGTGGTGACCTGCAACTGGATCCTAATTTACCTTGCCTTTTGGAACCTCAGCCAGCCACAGCTGAGGGTTTGAATGCCAGGTATTCACTACTCAGAAAACAAAACAAAATAAAATAAAATAAAAAACACTGTAGCACTTTAAAGACTAACTGCTATATTTTTATTGTTAGCTTTCGCGGATCAAGTCCACTTCCTCAGACTGGTGGGCTTGATCCACAAAAGCTAACAATAAAAATATAGCAGTTAGTCTTTAAAGTGCTACAGTGTTATTTTATTTTATTTTGTTTGTTTTGTTTTGTTTTCTGAGATGCCTGAACCACAGACTAACACGGCTACTATTCCAAAAAATTCAGGTATTCACTAGAAACCTACTGTAACTTCATAGAAATATGAAAAATGTCTCTTCCCCCCTGTATCGCTCAGCATCAGAACCAGTGTTCTTCCCCTGATTATGTTCTAACCCTGTAAACGTGTGTTGCCTACCACAAGGAGGAGGCTTTCAGTATTGCTCCAGAGATCAAAGGGCAATCATGAGGTGAAGAGTTGTTTGAGGTAACAGCATGGAAATTCTTTATTACAGTTCTGCACAGATTTGTAGCCTGGCAAATGATTTTAATTGTTCTGAAACTCACTTAATCCTTTTTCCTCCCATTCACACCTTGATCTGGGGCTAATTCCTACTATCTACATGCATCATTACAAAGCTGGCATTTGCTATTGTTGGATAGATGCTGTATTTTAGTTTTCACGCAATTTGTTGGCAAACTTTGTACCTGAGCTGCCAAGATTAATTCTTCAATTTCCTTCTCCAAAACTCCTTCTCTTAACCACCCCATGTCAGCTTTTGGTTAGCCTTTCCTTCTATGTTTTTTCAAATACTGACCATGCATAGGCTTCATTTTTTAGTTTGCAGCTCGACTTTCAGTCCTTTCCTTTCTGTATTCAGCTTTCTTCTTCACTGTTTTCAAAAGCCCTACTTTATTAACCTCCTGAAGCACAGGCTGTTCACTTTTTAAAATGTAGTCATTCAAACTATGCTTTTCTTCCTCTACTGTCTGTTTCACCTGTAGGAGACCTCTGCCATCCTCAGCACTTGGTAAGTACAAACCATAGATGTTACTTTTTTTGCTGCAGGGCATGATGCATAGTCATAAGCTTCCTTTTCCCCCCAATTTAGGTTGTCTAATTCCATTTGGGTCCAATCAATTATTCCAGCTGAATATCATTTAATTATTATTATGGTGCCTAAACAACAGCAGCAGCAGCCTTTATCAGATTAGTAAGTAAGTAAGTAAGTAAGTAAGTAAGTAAGTAAGTAAGTAAGTACTTTGTACAAGCTTATTGTTTAAAAATTGACTCAATTTGAGTCCTTCCAACATCTTGTCCCTACAAAGACCATAATTAAACAACAAGAAAAACATGCTCCATTGAAAATAAGTAAACTAAAGGACAAGTACTACTAAACAACATGGGTACTTGAAGCCAAACTATTTATTGTTGAACAATGAACAAACATTGTAATCAGTCTTTAATGAAACGGAATACAAAAAGATTTTGATTTAGTGTTGTTTATGCAAAATGAAAGAAACATAAACCACTCTGTAATGTGGAAAAGAATTATAGTGTAATTGAATAAGAACTGGCTGGATCTGGAGAGTGTCTAAGATAATAAATTAGAAATCTGAAAAAGCTGTAGGAAGGACAGAATACCATTACAGTGGATTGGTATAATGATATATGCAACCTGAATAGACTAGAGATTTATAACTAAAAAGAGCTGAGAACTATGTTTGAGGACAGAAAAGCAAGCACAGGAGGAAGAGATCACCCACTTAAGTGAAAAGCAGAAGTTAGAAAAAATGTTTTCATTTGGAAGAACTGGACGTGATTTCCCACAATGTCCATAAAATGGGGTTTTACTGTACTCAGATACAAATAGCAGCCACCACAAATCATACAGCTATATGAGGCCATTGTGAGAGATCATCAGCAGATCTTCGGTACTGGAATCTGTTTTAACCAGTATACTGATGATAAGCATCTCCATCTCTCATTTTCGACTTCAGTAGCGGATGCCATTTGGAGCCTTGAGGAGCACCTAGAGACAGTTATGGTGTGAATAGGAGATAGCAGGCTGAGGCTGAACCTGGATAAGACAAAAATGATGCTGGTAGAGCATAACTGATTACAGGTAGAGAGGATTTCCTTTAGCTTGGGGATCATCACTCTCAAGGAGTGTGTTTGTAATCTGGCTGTACAATGTAACCAGTCAGAGGTTATCAGTGGTCAAGTCTTCATTTTTCCATCTGCAGCACATAACCCAGCCACATTCTTTCCTGGATTGGAAATCCCTGATAGAATTAATTTATGCACCGGTAATCTTCAGAATCAACTATTGCAATGTCCTCTACATAGGGCTATCCTCTGAGGATGGTACAGACACTTCAGTGAGTGCAAAATGTGGTGGCAAGGTTGGTTGTGGGTATTGGTTAGTATGACCATATCATGCTGGTCCTGGCTAATCTGCATTGGTTTGCCCTTGGCACTTCATGTCAGATTGAAGGTGTTGGTGTTGACCTATATAGCCCTAAGCAATTTGGGACAAAGCTATCTGAGAGAGCACCTATTCCCAAGGCGTTGTACCCAAAGCACCCAGATAGATAAGCTCTGAATAATTATGTCTAGAGCAGTGGTGGGATGTCAAATTTTTTACTACCCCACCGTGGTGTCATGATGTTGTGGGCGGGGCCAATGTCATGATGATGTGATTTCATGACATTGTGGGTGGAGCCAACATCATGACATCATGACATTGTGGGCGGAGCCAAATAAAATAAAATAAAATAGAAAAAATTCAATAAAAATTCAATAAAAATACCTCAAACACAAATCAACCCACCCACCCACCCAAAACACAAACCCGTCACTTACCTAGGCAGGCAGGCAGCAGACAAGCAGCAGGCAGGTAGGAACTGCTGCAGCATGGTGCCAAACCGCTGCTGCAGCAAACCGCCGCTGCAGCAAACTGCCACTGTGGCAAACCGCCGCTGCGGCGTGGTGGCCTGGTGGCATGGTGCAGAGCAGCGAGGAAAGGCCACCGCTACTGCCACCACTTCTAGAGGCACTCCCTGCACCCTTCCTTTCCGGGCAGCTAAAATGGCTGCCCGGAACTGCGCATGCATCAAACCTCCATTTGACACATGAACAGTTCTTTTTTTCACTGCACATGCGTCAAATGGAGGTTTGACGCATGCACAGTTCCGGGCAGCCAAAAAGGCTGCCCGGAAATACTCTTCCAGAGGGGGCCCGGAGAGGTGACCGAACCGGTCGGCTGGGGTTTTACCACCACCTCCGGCACCCCCCTCGTGATGGGAGCTACCATTTTGGGCGAACCGGTCTGAACTGGTAACAACCCATCACTGGTCTAGAGTGACAAAGAAAAAGCAATAACCACCTCAAGAGCTCTCTCTGACATAGTCCCCACCCTCTGGAATGAACTGCCAATGGAAATTAGAATTGCATCTACATTATTAACATTTCTAAAATCATTAAAGACTTACCTGTTTCAGCAAGCCTTCCACGGCCTATAAGATCATTAGAACTGCATAGGGTTGGTCTTGGATTCTCTTTAATTGATACTACTTCCTCTTACTGCTGCTAATAGTGGTTTATTATGAATATTATTGTGTGGATATTGTCATGGTTTTATGATTATCTTATGCTGTTTTTTTTAACAGTAGCCATGTTAGTCTGTATTTCAAGCATATCAGAGAATAAACAACAACAACAAAAACAAAAATGTGTTACAATGTTTTTATTTTGTTTTGATTACTCTGATATATTTGGTTTTGCTATGTGATATTGGTTCTTTGGGTTATTTTTGGGATGATTATTATAGTGGTTTTATTATACATACTATTTTACAGTACAGTAAAACCTCACATAAAGAGTGCCTCACTTAGAGAGTAATTCGCTTAAAGAGCAGAATTTTCTCTAAATGGTCACCTTGCTTAACAACTAAAACCAACCAAAAACTCACTTAACAAATAAATCGGGGATCGCAATCTCCCCCACCAGAAGTCACAATTGGTCACTTACAATGGTGTTTCACTTAAAGAGCAAACTTGCTTAAAGAGCAATCCTGTGGAACACATTATGCTCTTTAAGCGAGGTACCATTGTATTGGCTATTGGTTGAAATGTATCATTTTTATTGAATATTTTACATATTGTAATCTTCCTTGAGTGATGCCTGCACCAGAAGGGTGGGGTATAAATGTAAACAAACAAACAAATGCACCAAGATAAGACAAATTACAGGGACCTTAATTTTAGCTTACTAAAGGTGTGGCTAGATAGGCAAGCTGTCACACTTGGATCAGTTTCAAACTTCATTTGTCTGGTGTGAATTGTATCTTGCAGTATTTAAATAGATCCTTCCATGCACATAGAAACTTGTCTTATTCTGGGATAGGAAATTACATTGTGCCTCAGATTGCTTCAGTTCACTCATAAATAAAAAGAATTTAGATGGTACTAATATTAGATTGTATCAGCTAAAATCAATGGGTGGGCTATTGACTATGAAGGTTTATGTGACAAGAATAAATCAATCACAAAGACAAGCAATTTCTTCTGCTTTGGAATGGGAGTGTAGTATGCAACTAGAAACATGGATGGTATCTTAGTGAAGACAGGAACTGTTTCTTTAGGGATCCAGTTGAGCAGATAACATAGAACATCTTGACATTTGTTTGTCTTAGGACCCAAGCCTGTGCTTCTGCCGAATTGCTTTTAGTTACCTTAAAAATGGATACCTGGCTCTCACCTCAGTTGTGCAGAATCCTTGGAAAACATTTATCTTTGCATTGACTGTAGGCAGGTCATGAGTACAGTAAAACATCACATAAAGAGCACCGTGCTTAGAGACTAACTCGCTTAAAGAGCAGAATTTTCTCTGAATGGTCGCCTCGCTTGATGACTAAAACCAACCAAAAACTCGCTTAACAACTAAATCAGGGGTCACAATCCCTCCCACCAGAAGCCACAATTGGTCACGTACAATGGTGTTTTGCTTAAAGAGCAAACTCGCTTAAAGAGCAATCCCGTGTGCAAATATATACATTTTCCAAGGGTTCTGCACATTAGAAGTGTACTGAATTGTCACCAAAAGAAATTGCTACAAGTTGCCAAATTCTGTAAAAATACACATTAAATAAAGCTGTAGAGGTTTATAAAACATATAATTGTTTATATATTTTATATATTGTATACCGGCATACTCAGAATACAATAAAAGTGAAGATTTTGAAGTATGTTATGCTTTGGCATTCATCCATATCTTTTTTTTGGGCAGCTAGCTGCTGGTACCTTGAAAAGTCCCAATTCCTTTAGAGAGCTGTGTTCTGAATATAAGATCTCTTAAGTAGCACCAAATCTAGCATTGAAAATTAGCTCAGTTTCAGAGAGGGGGATTTCACATCAGGGTCAGGCAAAAGGAACTACAGAATGGATTTACTAAAAAAGTGGCTAGACATGAAAGGAGAAGAAGCTTACAGCTCTAAAGGAGGGTTAGTTTTAACAGGCAGTTAGACAACAAAGAAATACAAAGGGGTGTACAGTATATGGTTCATACAGCAATTAAACAGAAAAGGTAAAGGGTGTCAGTTGCAATACTGCATCGAAAAATCCATATAATGCTTTTCAGTATAAAGGAAATAAGAAGCCAGATGTTGTACCACAATAAAGAAAAAAGCCATTTTTGTTAGTTTTCTCTCCTGCCAAAGCACAGCTCAGTCTCTGTGAGAATAACATCATTTTGTTCAATTTGCTGGAAGATTATTTGCCTTCTCATTACTTATCATCCACAGCAAGAGCAGACCATCACTTGTGTGATGGGAATGATGAGTATCACAGTTCAACACATCTAGATTGTGCCAAAAGAGGGGAAGCTGGAGTACTGTATATGAATGAAAAAGAATGCTTGTTTAGGTTGAAACACCTGGCAGGGAAATGATAAAGCTCAGACTCAGTCCCATATTGTTAACATTGCTGGCAAAACCTCTCTTCCAGATCATTAAATGCTCACATTTGATTCGTTTACTCATTTAAAATTATACAATGCATGCAAAGGGTGTTGGGGGAAAATATAACCAGATAAGCCTCTGCCAAACATGATGGGGATGAACAAAAGAGAGGAAAACAAGAACAAACTGGTATGAAGGGAATATTCATTTAGGTTATGCTGTGTTGAACACTGCATTAAAAAACAATTTAAAATACTTTTTGAAAGAGGAAGGACAGGAAATGTTGGCATTTTAGACAGATCCTGGCTGAGATTCCCTTCCTCCTAGTTTCTATAGCTGTACAGGCATGGTGTTGGTCACTTCACAGAAACCTTAGCCAGACACTCTTTGGCAGTATTGGACTACCGCTCCCTCTTGCCCAAGCAGACAATGCCTGGGGATGATGGGGATCAGGGTCCAGCATCTTTGGAAAGGGCCAGCTTGTGGAATGCCACTTTGCAACATTTGCAAAAAAAAAAAAAACCCTCAAAAAATGCCTGTATTCCTGCTAGATAAAGCAACTGCCAGGATGCAAAGAACACTATGTAAAAGAAGTAAAATAAACTTTTAAAAGAGCCATAAACAGTAAGAGAAACACTAAATGCTAGAAGTGGTTAATGTCTGTCAGAGTAAGAGATTTGTTTCCACTACAATTACAGAAGCAAAGGTTAAAACTATCTTAAACAAAAAAAGTCACTTGGATTTCATGTCTCTGGGTCACAAATTCCCTATCCTATGCTTTTGTACAACTACACGGAGCCAAAAAGTGTTTAGCTTCAAGTTTTCACCAATATGTGCAAGGTATTTAGTTTTATTGTGTGTTTCCTTCAGGCAGTTCTAGGAGGGTTTAGGAAAACAAGAGCTGGTTTCTGGATAACACAGGTTTAGGTGGATGTGGACGTGCACACTAGCAGTTCATCCTCTCTCATATCACTAACTCCCTTTACCTTCTTTCCTAATAATACACTCATTCTCTTCAGATTCTTGTGTTATAAATATGGACTATCTACACATGAGGCAAGAGCATTAAAATTTTGGACCGCCTTGAGTGTAGAATTTCCCCAAGGCAGTGGGAGCAAACCAGTGGTGTTAGCTGAATGAAGATTGTCTCAGCATTGCTAGAATGGACTGTTGAATAACAGAGATAATTAATACATAGGAGCAATGTAGATGAATAAAGCTTGAAGAAATAGTCACATCAATGTAGCCTGGAATCATTTCAGCAATGAAACGATTTATATGTTGATACCCAGATGAACTCTGATACAACCAACCAAGTCATGATGTCATGCTAGAATTAACCCTTTCAGGGATAAATATCAGCTTTGACAAACCACCACAGACTCAAACTACAAAGGAGTATTATAAATCATACAGTGCTGTAAATACTTTGCTCAAGTGTCATACATTTGACCTTGACATTTTAGCATACCCAGGTGGCATAAAATGATGACTGACTGTTGGCAGGATATAACATTCTCATGCAAATGAACACTACAGCATAATTCTACTATATCACAGAGTAAACAAACCAATTTCCTCAGACTTGATCCATGAAAATTAACATTAAAATACAGCAGTTAGTCTTTAAAACACCACAACATTTTTGTCTCTTTGTTTTGTTTATTCTCTGATATGCTTGAAGCACAGACTAACATGGCTACCATTTCAAATAATTCTACTAGTTATCCTATTCCCTATGTAGTATCTCACTAATGATGTGAAAGATCCAAAATGAAACAGAGGCACCAATATCCATAATTATCAGATTCATACAGTCCATTACAGGTAATCCATATTTGAGAGAAGGAAGGCTTGAGTTGTATTTAAAGAGCTTAATACTAGGTAATTGAAAGACAATGTAGTACAGTTGTACCTCGCTTAAAGAGCATAATGCATTCCACAGGATTGTTCTTTAAGCGAGTTTGTGCTTTAAGTGAAACACCATTGTAAGTGACCAATTGTGGGGGGTGGGGGATTGTGAACCCTGATTTATTTGTTAAGTGAATTTTTGGTTGGTTTTATTTGTTAAGCGAAGCGAACATTCAGAGAAAATTCTGCTCTTTAAGTGAGTTACTCTTTAAAGCGAGGCACTCTTTATGTGAGGTTTGACTGTACAGTAATACCTTGGATAACGTTTACCTCGGATAATGCTAAAATTGCATAATGTTAAGTAATCTGGGGTGGAAAATTGGATCGAATAACGTTAAGGTCCTATGGGATGGATCGGATAACAACCGCTAAAGCCTGTGCGGTTACAATGTATCTCTATGGAGCTTTAACGTTATCTGATCCATCCCATAGGATTTTAACATGCATCGGATAACACTAAAAATTGGATAACACCAAGACTTGAGGAACCAAGTTTTAGCGTTATCCGAGGTTTTACTATATAGTGAATAGAATGTAGGACTAGCATTCAGGAAATCTGAATACAAATCCTCATTTGGCCACAAAAAACTCAATCCTACTAGAGCTGTCAAAGTCAGAATCAGAATCTCTCTCACACACAACATGAGCACACACAGAGAGAGCTAGTAATAGATTAGACTATAATTTCCCCCTCTCTTTAGAAACCCAAAGAGTGTAACTCACCCCTTGTGTTTACATGAGGTAGAAGTTACAATACAAAACACTGCATTAATGCACCCATATTTGAGTAAAGGGGTTAATCTAATCTTTATTTCCTTACTTCTGGAAACACATTTTCAGTGACAACTTTTTGTTTTAACCTGAAGGCTTTTCACCCTTGTTTGCTTGGTGGTCATGCTTTATTTATTTATTTATTTATTTAGTTAGTTAGTTAAAATGCCTATATGCCACATTATCCAGTTTAATAGAATCACATTTAAATGTAGAATAGGATTCAGAAGACCTCTGCAGAAGTAAAAAGGAAAAAAACTACACTAAGCAAGCAAAACCTAGACTACTGTATGATTTGAATTTGCTGCAGTGCCTAGAGATAGCAATAATTTTACCAGGGAATTATAACAAGTATTTGAGGAAATTAATCTCAAAATAGATTTTAAAGTCTTCTGCATGGATACAGTAGCACATCTCTAAATCCCTTTGATAGATGTCGTTTGCGAGAACAATGGAAGTAATAAATGGTGATGTTTTATCAGAACTCTTCAGTTATGTCTCCAGACAGAGAGCGGGAAAATAAGCACTTAGATTAGTAAAATAATGACAAAGTACACAGACATGCAAAGTAATACAAAAATGATGAAAAACTGAAGAGCAGCCTGACCCCAACTGTGTGAACTGAAAGAAAAGAAAGTGTGCCTTATTGAATGGCAATAAGCTGCATTATCTCCTATTCATAAGACAGCTAAATGTCCGTTTTCTTAGTCAGCAGTGACTGCTTTCTACCGTTTCTGTGAGCTTATGGTTTTCACTTATAAACAGTCCACTAATTTGGAATGTGAATTCCAGAACTTGTCCAGATAGGGCATACAGCTAGCTCATCGGAGCTCTTAGGGCAGTGATGGGCAGCCAGAAATTTTACTACCACACTGTGGGCGGAGCTGACATTGTGGGCGGAGCCAACTTCATGATGTCATGACATCATGGGCAGAGCCAACGTCATGACGTCATGGGCGGTGCCAACAAAATGGGCGGAGCCAAATTAAAAAAAAACAGAAAAAAGTACACATAAAAATACAAATTAGACATAAAAACACATAAAATACAAATTAAATAGATATAAAACACATAAAAACACACATTAAATACACATAAAAAACATAAAAATACACATTAAAAACAAATACACATTAAATGTACATTAAAATATACCCACCCACCCCACATCCAAAGGTGAGCCACTTATCCTGGGGAGCAGGCTGTAGGGAGCTTCAGGCTAACAGCTGTTCTTCCTCCTCCCCACTTGGGAGGACAGCAAGGAGGCTGCCAAGGGTCTCAGCAGCAGCTTAGTTGCTAATGTAGGTGACAAATAATAATGGTGAATTCCCTGACTCACTCCAGATTTTACAGCAAAGGGTTCCAATATTATTTGATTTCTTCCATCTATACTTCTGCAGTCACTATATAAGCTTTTACATAATACAATAAGATGCAATAGCAATTTCCTGACAACTCTATCAAACTCTTGGTCTACAAATGTGACAAAGGGATTATTGCTGTATTCTATATTTCTCTCTATTAGTTGTTTAAGTGTAAAAATGGCATCTATACAGCTTCTTTTTTCTGAAGTCAATTTGTTCTTCTGCTAGTTATGGTTCTTTAACTGGTCTCATCCTAATTTCTAATACTTTGAAATACATTCTCCCTACATGGTTTAAGAGTGATATGCCTCAGTATTGTGTACATTCTCACTTACTCCCTTTACTTTTCTACATGGTATTATTTTTTGCTTGTTGTCAATCAGTGGATGCAGTTTGTTGTGTCTATGCTGCATTGAAGATTCTGTGTAGCCACCTGATGCTGCTTTCCCCTGCTGCGTGATTTTTTTCTGTTGCTAATCCATCTATTCCTGTGTGTTTAGGTCAGGGGTTCTCAACCTATGGCCTGTGGGCCAAATCCAGCCTGTGGTGCCAAATTTTCCATCGCCTGCCATCGCTCCAGCTGCCACTGCTGCCAGAATCAGCCATGGACTCATTTACGACAGCTGTAAATGGCAGGAGGACAACCAATCTGGTCCCCTCAACTGTTTGAAGGAGCATGACCCGGCATAACTTGAGGAATGTTACACTGCAACTGAAATCCAGTGGTAAGTTGCAGCTAAAGTAGGTATATAGAATTTGTGGGAATTTGGTGAATCAACTGAGGAGTTCCATAAACTCCACCATTTTAGTAGGTTTTATTGGATTTATTATTTCTACCATTCAGTTCTTTCCACATTGGGAAAAAGAAGGATGTACTTTGCTTTCTGCTACAGAGGGTTAAAATGGATTCAGCTTACAAAAGAGGAATTTCCAATTAAATAAAATTTCTGATGGTAAGAGTTGTTTGACAATGGAATGGATAGCCTCAGAAGGTGGTGAGATCTTCTTCACAAGAGGATCTTCTACAAGGGATTGATAGATATCTGTTAGGGTACTTTCGGCTATGGAGTAATAGAAGTTAGATATATGGCTTTCTAGTTCCCACCACTAAGAAGGCCCTTTCAATACTACTACCCTATGATGTTATGAATCAGACAATGATATTGAGACGAGTGGTGGGATGTCAAAAATTTTACTACCCCACCGTGATGTCATCACAGTGTGGGCGGAGCTAATGTCATGATGTCATGACATGGGTGGAGCCAAAGAAAAATAATAAAAAATAATAAAATAAAAGCAAGCACACACACACATTCCCCTCAACCCACCCACCCACCCACAACACAAGGACAGCAAGGAGGCCGTGCATATGTACCAAGCACTGTAGGCATGCATGCACATTGCACACCAAGTGAAAAGGTAAGCCCCGAAGGTGGTTCCCCCCAAAAAAGCTGCTACTGGTTCTCCGGGACACTGGGAAAAGTTACTACCGGTTCTGGCGAACTGGTGAGAACCTGTTACATCCCATCACTGATTGAGACTAAATCTAAGAATGTTGCCCCCAAATAGCCTTAGTATCAAAGGTTTCTAATTTGACGTGGTATATACTGTCAGAATCCTCCAACTGGTTCCTGCAGTATTTTTTTTATTCTTGATCTCTCTCTTGTCTGAATAATTAACTTTCTTTCCAGTAGAGACATGGATTTCCCAAAGCTTACATCTGATACTATTTGTTTCTTTTATTATTGGTATACTTGCAATTTCTAAATACTGTACAGTACTGTATATGAGCCTGGCTTGCAAGGTCTTCATGCCTGCTCTTCTCCTGTTCCAAACTGCCACCCGCTCCAATACTCCATTTGCTCTGACTCAAAGTCACTCCAAGTCATTTCCCAAGCCAGAACCAAACAATCTGGAACACAATCAGGGATATCACTCACAGATGGTGCCTGTTCATCATGAGTCCCATTATTTTTTTCTGTTGGATTCCACCACCTTCTTTTTACAGACTTAAACATGATTTGCCAATACTGGGGCATATGTACTAAAGACAGCCTTGTACTTCAGTTACAAAATTGCCATCTGTTGTATTGCTTTGCAGAGGCTTCCCATATTTTCCTGCCATTGCTAGCCTATAATGTCTTACGGAGCAGATCATAAAACCAGGCTTTGCAGAAGTGCATTTTCCATGCTTTTAGGTTGACATACTTGAGTGCAAAATGAGAACATGCTGGGAATTTTTCTATTTCTATTTTCCCCTCCACTTACTTGTCATTTGTGAGTTTGATAACTGGAATTAAACCAAATTTAATGGTATCTGAGGAAAATGTTTTGCTATTTTCACTGATACAGCCTTAACACTTAAGGACAAAAGAAAACTCTTTACTGCTGCCCGGACAGGAATAAAATGTTAAATGGGGTGCATCCAATACATATGGCTCCATGGGTTTTTGGCCAGAAGAAAACAGAACTTATACAGCACTGAGCTTACTGTCATAAATGCTTCAGGGTGTACTGGGATTTGCATGACTAATATTAAAGCATTGAGAAAAGGTTTAATTTGAAAGTGTGAGCATTGAAAGAGTTCTAGCCTTGAATCCCAGTCTGTCAACATCTCCCTGGGGAGAGGCACTGTCTGTCAGGAAGATCTGTTGCATATGAAGGCTCCATACATGATAGGAGATTCTTAAAAAATGAAGATCCTACTTGCATCAAGAGGTTCAATGATAGCAAACAATCTTGTCTTCTCTTTAACTGCAAAGTACATAATCAAATTGATTTCAGTGTTGGCCATCTGGTGGTGTCCATGTGTAGAGTTGCCTCTTAGGTTGTTGGAAGAGAGTGTTTGATATGACTGGCATGCTCTCTTGACAAAATTCTATTAGCCCTTGCCCTACTTCATTTTCTACTTCAAGGCCAAACTTGCCTGTTATTGCAGTTACCTTTAGACTTCCTACTTTGGCATTCCAGTCCCCTATGATGATAAGGACATCTTTTTTTGTGTGTCATTTCTAAAAGGGGTTGTAGGCAGTGATGGGATGTAACAAGGTCACACCAGTTCACCAGAACCAGTAGTAACTTTTCCCAGTGTCCCGGAGAACCGGTAGCAGCTTTTGGGGGGAACCACCTTCGAGACTTACCTTTTCACTGAATCCCCCACTGCGCATACGCACCAAGCACTTGGTGTGCATGCACACCTACAGTGCTTGGTGCGTATGCACAGTCTCCTTGCTGTCCTCCCAAGCAGGGAGGAGGAAGAGAAGCTGCTAGCCTGAAGCTCCCTATAGCCTTTTCCCCAGGGTAATTGACTCACTTTTGGATGTGGTGTGTCTGTGTGTATTTTAATGTGTATTTAATACCTTTACCTTTATTGATGTACTACCACAGTTCCTAAAAAGGCCTGGCGGCCTGGCTTGGGTTTTTAAGCAAAGTCTTGGAGTTATCTCATCAATAAGCTACACCTGTGCTGTTCCAATTGCTGTTCCAACTGGAGAACCCTTAAGGAGGTACACTGTTTTACATTTACATTAAGGCATATTATCCTAGAGAACTGGTTCGATGACCATATCCATCTTGCAACATGGTGCTGCCCAGGCACTTATTTATTTATTTATTTATATTATTTATTCTTCAAATTTATACCCCGCCTTGCTCAGGCGAACCTGACTCTAGGCGGCTTCCATAATATACAAAAGAAACAATATCCCACCCCCATACAAAATCCTCTATCGCCGCCCAAGGCCCCCAGGTTTCTCTCCCTCCAAGGCCGGCTGGCCGAGGGAGAGTCCAACAAGGTCCAACAAACATTGGCGGCGTCTCGCGCGTCGTCGTCTTATACTAACAGGTAAGTGATGGGTTTGTGTTTGGGGGTATGTTTGGGGTGGGTGGGTGTATTTTAATGTAATTTTTATTTACTTTATTTATTTATTTAATTTATTTACGGGTTTGTCTTGTGGGTGGGTGGGTTGAGGTGTGTGTGTGTGTGTGTGCTTATTTTTATTTTATTTTTTATTATTTTTTACTTTTTTTCTTTGGCCCCACCCATGATGTCATGATATCAGCTCCTCCCACACTGTGATGACATCATGGTGGGGTAGTAAAAATGTTGACATCCCACCACTGGTTGTAGGTCTTCACAGAACTGGATAATTTCAGCTGGTTGATGTTGAATGGTTTGCCTTGGATTAGGACTGAGATCATTCTGTTGTTTTTGAGATGGTATCCCATTACTGCTTCCCTCACTCTTTTATTAACTATAAGGGGCACTCCATTTCTTCTAAGGGATTCTTTTCCACAATAGTAAATATAATTAAATTTACCCATCCTGTCCTCTTTAATTATAGCCAAAAAGCCAGCGCTGCCTACATCTGCAGATGTTTCTATGGACATGTGGACATGTTCTATGGACATGACTAGCTACCGGAGTGCACAGAACATTGTTTAACTTCCCACTGAAGTGGTACATATTTATCTACTTGCAATGTTTTGCTTTTGAACTGCTAGGTTGGCAGGAGTTGGGACAGAAACAAGAGCTCAGTCTGCTGTGCAGCACTTGGGTCTCAAACTGCTGACCTGCCTGTTGTCAAGTTCAGCATCGGGAAAGGTGTGTGGTCAATCAAGACAGTCTTGAGGGCTGGATTTCAGATCCTCCCTGTACAAATTAGCTAGGGCAGGGTTCAGCAAACTTGGCTCTCCAGGTGTTCTTGGACTTCAATTACCAGAAGCCCAAGTCAATAGACCTGTTGATCAGGGCTTCTGGGAATTGAAGTCTAAGAACAGCTGGAGAGCCAAGTTTGCTAACCCCTGAGCTAGGGGAAGCCAAAGGTTCCTCATGATACCATACAGATGAATGGTCTGGTGTATCCATCCTTTCTTGTTTGACTTCATTTTCTTCAGAAGTCTTATGAATGTTATGAAGCTTCCACTTTTCCGTTTGTCTCTTGTTATCTTCCCCCAATCAGTTTTATAGTTTCTTGAAAGAAAACTATAGCCAATTTTCCTTCTTTTCTTTCACTGAGAAAGAAAACAGACACCATCCCAGCATAACATAGTTTGCATTTTGAACTTCTGAAGCTTATTGTATGAAACTCTTTGGGCTTAATTTGTATGTCAGGTGCTCTATAAGCCACCTCTACATGGCCTCCTGCCATGCCTGTGATTGCTAGCCTCTCAACAGTAAGATTGAAACTGTGACCAAATATCTAAGTAAGGCTAAATTGGTACATCTACCGTCTCCTTCCTGCTGTGTTACACAAAACCATTTTCTATTGGGAAAACCCATCCACCTTAAATAAAAATCATGATTTGTGATCAAAGAAGCTGCAGGTGGCAAGTGAATTTTCTGTTCTTTATACAATGCTAGCCTTGTAGCTGGTTAATACAGTCTCATATAATGGCTTCTATTTTGCCCACCAGCCAGTTTGCATGTTGAACCATGACTTTTGCTGAAGCCTCTAAAGTGTTTTCAAACATCTTGGGACACAGCTTTTTCTAGAAAATTGCTTTTTGGGAGATGGATTATTTTAAAAATTATATTGGAAAAGAACTAGCCCATCTTGATTTGCTATAGGATTGCAATTGAATACAGTCCCAGAGTTTCACCATGGAAATTGAGAATACATTGAGCAATTGATACCATCATCCTGAATGTTTTATAAAGTATTTAGGCAAATTCATACAGCTAAAGACAATGTGCGGATTCGACCCATGGTGGCCGTATATTATCCTCAGTATCAGAGGCAGCATGCCTCTAAACACCAGATAGGACTGGATAGTGCACTTGTGTTCACCTCCTGCATTTGGGTTTCCTCAAGGCACCAGATTAGTTGGTGTGGGAACAAAATCCAAACAAGATAGACGATATGATTTAACACAATTCTTCAACACAACAGGTTCCCAAGAGCAGATTCAGCAGTGCTCCAATGCCTGTACAATATTCCTTTGGTTGGGTACTGGTGAAGATTCTGTGTTTTGGCTTCTAAATTCCTGAAAAACATACACATAAATTATTATTATTATTATTTCAAATTTATATTACCGCCCACTCACCGTGGCAACTCAGGGTGGCTGACAAACATTACATTACATTACATTACATCACAATACAATATTTTGGTGTGGGCACAGGGGGAGGTGATGTCCTCAACCTGCCCTGACTTCTTCCTCTCCTGGCAGTTGTGTGTGTCTATGAATGAGCGAGTGAGTGAGTGACAGAGAGAGACTAAGCGGAGTTAGGGGTGTTTTAGGAATTGAGTTTTTACTCAATTCCAAAGAAAAATGATTTTATTTATACGGAGGTCTGGACAGAATCCAGAGGATGGCAGGTGACAGAGGAGCCTGGCGTGCTGTGGTTCATGGGGTCGCAAGCGGTCAGCCTCGACTGTGTGACTGAACAACAACAAATTTGTTTGGAATTTTGGATTTTTATGATGCAACTCTCGGCTCAACAATCATACAAGAATTTGCACCAAAAATCTGAATCTTAGAATAAAACACATTTTAAAATATGTACATATTATGCAACATAAATATATTTCCATACATTATAGCAGTGTTTCCCAAATGCTTGTGTTTGGACTTCAATTCCCAGAAGCTTAAGTCAATTCCCCAAATCACTGATCAGTCAATATATTGGCTTAGGCTTCTGGGAACTGAAGTCCAAACACCAGCATTTGGGGAACACTGCATTATAGCAAAATTAAGAATGAGGTTTGCAGGACATATCTTGAGATTGCTTGAGCATCGGCACTTGAAAATAGTGATGGACTGGGTGCTACAAAATGGTGAAAGGAAACCAGGTAGACTAAGTAAAACATGGAAAGAAAATTTGAGTCCTCTGGAAAGAAGATGTAGCAGCAAACAGAACTTGTTGGAGGCAATTGATCACCCAATATGTGTCTTCACATGCAAGGATGTAAGAAGATCAATGCATATTTTACTATAAGGTATGTTTTAAAATGTCTCTATACCAGTGTTTCCCAATGTGGGGGCCATGCCCCACAGGGGGACTGGAATTCCCAGAAGCCTAAGTCAGTACATTGGCTGTTCAGTGCTTTGGAGAATTGACAGGATTCTGGGGATTGAAGTCCAAAAACCAAAGGTTGGAAAACCCTGTTCTATACAGAACATTTTGTACTGAAATGTACACATTAATTCAGATATGAGGACTGAATAGATGTACAAATGAACATGTGGACTGGGAGACAGATATGCATTGGAAACATATTGGTTTAATCCAGTGGTGGGCATCAGCAGGTTCAACCAGTTCACCAGAACCAGTAGCAGAAATTCTGGCTGGCCCTGTCCATCCAAGTTTTGAAATAAAGTAGTCCTAGTTCAGGTGCAACACAGGGTTTTCCCTTGGCCACACCCACCATACCATGCCCACAGTGTAGTAGTAATTTTTTTTTTGAGACCACCACTGGTTTAATCTACCCTTACTTTAAAAAAAAAAGATTGCTTCCCATGTGAATGTCTGCAGCCTCCCCATTGCTTTTATTACTGCAAAAGAATAATGATTATGCTTTCCAAAATGTCATATGGCCTATTTTGTTTACAATGCGAATTGCCTGATATTTAGTCTGTGTCAGCTTTGTTTTCCAAAGTGACACTTCATTTAACATAAAAGTTCTGCTGATATTAAAACTTCTTGTACACAGAGAGCAGATCAAATAAATCACCGGTTCTCTATTTCATAGTTTTGTCAGGAGCTCTTTTTTTTTTTTGGTCTTAAGTTACAGCCTATATCCTAATTTTGGAGCTTGTTTTTCGGTACCAGTAGTACAGGAGCTTACTTTCAGCAAGTTTGGTAGAAGATGATGCAATAATAAAAAGAAAGAGAGAGGGAAAAGTGCCTCAGCTTTTTCAGCAGCATGTCTTCAGAGCACTGTTTCAGGTATTTCTTTACTCCAGAGAACAAGGCTGTATCACACCCTCCATTTTCTTTCCCAGGTGATGCAGAATACTTTACACCTGGCATTCAAACACAGGGGATGTTTGAGAATTTCATTTGGTCCATGTCCTAAAGCCATTTGTTCTTACCTACTCTTCCAGGGAGCTGTCCATATCAGAAAGTCACTGTCATCCATACTATGCAGTTTTCTAAATAATGTGATGCAGTTTTGTTCATTAAAAATGCATGTTTTATAGGAAAAGGCAGAACTTAAAAAAATTCTTTTTAAGCCTAGAATTAATAGAAATCTCCACCCAAGACAATAAAGCTTCTTGTTATTTTTTATGGCTCTTGGAATGATATCCTAAGAACCACTGGTTTGCAAATCAGATTTCCTTGCATTGCATATAGGTTGTTGGGTTCTGAGCTAGCTGTGAATAACCATGAAAGGAACTTCAAGACTGAATTGATAGCTTGATGGAAGTGTGGATTAGTGGTTGCATTCTGTGAAACAAATGCCATGTTCAACTTAATTAAAAAGGAAAGCGCATCTTGGAACTTCTAGAAATACCATTCTGGCCTCCAACTTGTGATTTAAAGAGCTGAAATAAAAACCTCAAACATCATGTTGGCTTATCTCAACTTTCTTTGGTGCATATTCTCATATCTGTATATTTAATGTATGTACAAATCCCCAGGTGGGATTTTCATTCTGGGGTCTGTTAAAAATGCATTGTTACCAGGGGTACAATCATGAATTCTGAAAGCCAGCCTGTGCGCCTGAGGAGAATTTAAAAAAAAAACCAGTCATGCCTCCATTACAATCTCTAGGTGCAGGCAAGCTGTGGTGTTCTACATCAATAAATCAGTATGATAAATTTTCAACTCGACCAGCTAATGAGTCTTAACTGCCATGACAACCTAAAACATTTTGTATCACAGCAGGGATTGGTCACAAGAATTATGTTTTCTCACAAAATTCTAGTTTCCACCATCAACTCCCACTACAGTGAAGGCTGTAGAGCAGGACAGGTAATTTGGGAGGCAAATTTTCATACCTTCTATTAACCACAGAGTCCCAGGGTCCTGACCATGTAAACCTCTTTCTTTTTATACTGGATCAGGTGTTGTTGTTCAATTAATTCCTCTTTCTTGTTAAAGTAAATACAGTTGTACCTTGCTTTACAAAATTAATGAATTCCCTGGGACATTACTTATCACGAAAAATTTATAAAGCAAATTTCCCATAGGAATGCATTGAATGCAATTTCCCATAAGAATGCATTGAAAGCCAAAATTCATGAAGCAAAATGTGGTTTCCCATAGGAATGCAATGAAAGCCAATTAATCCTTTCTGGAAAAAAAATTGTACAGCGAGTCATTATTTTCAATGGATTTTCATTCGTAAAGCAAAAATTACGTTAACCGAAGCATTCTTAAAGCAAGGTACCACTGCCATATATATTTAAGCAATCATTCTATTAGTGTCACATCATGGCAGCTGCATAACAGCAGGTGTTCCACAGCTTCTCTGGCAAGAAGAGATAACATTATCTTTTGTTCCTTAGTCATCTTTCTATGTATTATTGAACTTGTTAATCACATAACTGTGTTTTGTGTGTGCTAGTTTAGGAAGTATCAGGAAGGCTAGTCCTCACATCTGTTCTATTTTTGAAAGAAAAGGGCTATCATTTTCTGAAATGCACTGGAAAAGCACAAAGGGTCATGACTACATGAGTAAAAGCCAAGAGGTGTTTTGTTATATATATTTTTGACAAGTTCTACTGAGTTCAGGGAGTCTAATCATATTCTGTGAGCCTTAATTTTTGGATCTCTTATCAAAGCCTAAGATTAACGTTTTAATAGGGATCTAATATATTCACCCCTATGTGTCAGGCCAAACATGTAACAGATGCATAATCCAATTAACGTTAACATCCTTTTTATGTCGCTGGTTTATTATAGGAATAAGCTTTGCAGCAATACACCATTTTGTTAATTCTTGGTCTAAATTTCCCCTGCTGCTTTGTTGGCTTCTACTTATTCTAGAAAATGAATAATTCTTATTCTTTGCTCTTTCTGAATTCCATTTAAATATATATTTTAAATGCCTCAGCTAAAAATAAGTTTCACCCATCTCCTCCATGTGTCATCTACAAGCCATTTTATTACCCCACCTCTGTCATGGAATTTTTTATTTAAAGTGCTACTTTCGAGTGCATTCTGCTTCTTGAATTGTTGTTTGCCTAGAGCATGGGTAAGCAAAATGCAAGTCGTGGACCACATGTGCCCTATCAAAGCCTCCACAGAGACTCTCATGGACGCTGGCTCAATAATAATAATATCTGTAGATACCATTGTTCCTACAGACATCTAGGAGCAGTGAGGATTATTTTGTTCAAGGGATGCCTCAGACCCCTAGATCAGGATTCCTCAGGTATCATGACTTGGTCTTCTAGGAATTGAAGTCCAAGAACACCTGGAGAGCCAAGTTTGAAGAATCCTGCCCTAGATTTATTTATTTATTATATTTATACTCCGCCCTTTACCGAGGACTCAGGGCGGCTCAGATCCTCAAAAGTCCCTATATTAAAAGAAAGCAAATTGCAAGTAGCAATTCAGTTTCCTCCTACATTGATTGTCCCCCACCCCATCCCAATTTTTGGCCTAAGCACCTCGAAGGGTAATGTATGCTTCAATGTGTCATATGTATGTGACTGAAAAAGTAGGTTCTAATCTGTGAAAATTTGAACTCAAATAAATATATTAGCCTTAATGTGTTCAATACTTATGTCTCTGTGTGTTTTTGGTTGTACATGCTCACTTGAGGAAAGAAAATTTAAGACTGATAGAATGATGCAAAACTTGAAAAAAGCACCTTTACATATCTCTAAAATGCCTTAAAATGCCCTTTTAAAAAGTAACTTTTGAAATTAACTAGAAAATGTTATTCATTACAACACATAGCTTGTTGGACAAGTACATTGTTTTTGAAATATAACTTCCACATAGCCTCATTACAAAGTTTTAAACTAATCACAGGGAGTCATGTTCCGTGTAATTGGTTAAGGATAAGTTCCAATATTTATTGTACGTAGTTTAGATTGTGATTTTAAAGTTTCTAACAGCCACTGCTGTATAGAAATTATAGTATGCTAAACATTTTATTCAGAAAAAATATCAGTAAGTATGAAGTGCCCAGCCTAATAACATAGATGAAATAAATATGTATATGTAACAAATAAATATACCGAGAACACCGTCCTGAAATTTGAATTTTAAATCCTGATTTCAAATCACATGCTATTTAATCAATGTGTGCATGCATACCATGACAGGTTGGACAAAGTGGGGAAGAAACAAGGCCCTTCTAATCAGCTGAGGGGAATCAGGGATGTCAAGGTGGAACTAAGCTGGGGTAGAACAGATGAGTGATGGTTCTTCATGTTCCTCCTGCCTGCAGCCCCCTTTACTTAAACACAGTGTTTATTTTATAATCCCTTGTAGCACAGTGGTTAAACTGCTGAACTGCAGCCAAAACTACTGACAATGTGAATTTGATCCTGATGGGAATCAAAGTTGACTCAGTATTCCATCCTTCCAAGAATGGTAAAATGATTACTCAGCATGTTGGGGGCAAAAATGCTAATTATGTTGGGAACTGCCTAGAGAGTGTCCTAAGCACTATATGGTGTGGTATATAAGTATACTTTCTATTGCTATGGATATATAGAAAGTGTAATGCATATTTGAAGGAGTGCCTCTCTCTCTATCAAACTGCCTGATCAGCAAGAGCTGCTGGCGAGGTCCTGCACCACGTTCCACCAGTTTGTTATCAGAACAGTTTCTTATGTGGAAACACAAGGGTGTGTGTGTGTGTGTGTGTGTGTGTGTGCTTTTTCTGCTGTACCTCCACAGCTGAGAAATGCCTTCCTCTCAGAGCAGAGATTCGCAACCTTTTTCTGACATGGGCTTGACCACGCCCCAGACATCTGAGCAGGCCATACCATGCCCTTTGGAAGTGGAAGTAAATGCACCTTTTAAATTTTGTACAGTTTGATTTTAAATAGCTTTTTATGTATCTTATGTTTTAAAACTGTTTTAAAATATTTGTAACCTACTCTGAGATCCTGTGATATAGACTAAGCTATAAAATAAAATTAAAAACATACTCCTCTTTCTTGGTTTATACATGAAACAAATGTGCTTTTTTCTTCTACTACTTTACTTTTTAAAGGATTAAGGATATTTTAGGATCGATTATTAGCTCCCATTTGATTTTTAGGTACTCTACTTTGTAGTCTCTTAAGTGAAGCATTTACTTTCAGTCCTGACTCTAAGGAGAAAAAAATAGTCTGCACATTGTAAACTTTATAGCCTTATATCCATTCCCTTGAAAGAAATATGTCCTACAGGCAGTTGTAATAAAGGTCAGAATAGGCCATTTATTGATTTTTTGCTCCCACCTCCATTTTTGTCCCTTTTTGGCTGTTAATAGCAATAATAGTGTGCCATCAAGTCAATTCTGACTTATGACAACCCTTTCCAGGGTTTTCTAGGTAGAAAATACACAGAAATGACATACCATTTTCTTGTTCTGGTAGTAACTTGCGATTGTGTAACTTGTCCTCAGCTTCCTAAACTCACCATTCTCCCTGAAGCCACAATGAGGAATTGAGTTTCCAGTGTAGGGATCTGCAGATAGATACCAAAACCACTGAACTATCTAACCACCTTTAATAATTTGTGATGTTAAGTCATTTCTGACTTAGGTTGACCCTTTTCAGAATTTTCTAGGTAGAGAGTACTGGGAAAAGGTTTATTAAATCTGCAAATATACAGGAAAACTGTAAGATATTCACTATGCAACACAATATGTATCCAAAGAATCCACAGTTACATACTAATTTTATCCAGGATTTGACAGTGAAGTTTTGACATATGCACAAAGGATTTTATGCATATTGGTCTCCATTGGATGGGCTATCTCCACAATGTACTATGCGTAGAGGTAGATTAGAACTGGAGGACGAGTAGAAAGATTGGTTGTAGTTAGGTCTCACTAGGCTTCAATTTAAGTTTAGGCATTTCTCTCAGGTGATTCACATTAAATGTTTGTACAGTGTCTGTCTCTTGGGTAGAGCTTTGGGTTTTTTTTTTTCTGGAGCACAAATCCCAGTATTCTTCATTTTTTCCTCCAAAAATCCAAACATCAGATCCCTAGTGGATGTTCTTTTATCTGGAAATACTTAAGCAGAGACTGGATGTCTATCTGGCAGCTTCAACTGTAGATCTTCTGCTACATTAGGATGTTATATTTTGTGATGACTGTTGGAATCTTTTCCTACTGTACAGTTCTATAATTCTATGGCAGACATAAATTTATGTTTAATGACATCCATCCAAAGATATAAGATTTGTCAATGTTTAACTGGTTACGTTTTGCCTTGTGGGGTCTTTTTAACCTCTCAGGTTCAAAGATGGCATGAGTGGGGTGGGGATTATGGGAATGTTTTGCCTACTCACTAAAATGAATCCATTGTTCCACCTGAAAGGACTGTAATAAATTCAAAGCATTTTTGAACTATAAAAGCATTTTCAAATATTTATAACATGAGAAGCTTCATAATAAAAATAGCACCTGATGTCTATTATCTCTTATTGGTCTTCTTAGCAAAATATGAAGAGACTGGAATGTCTTGAATATTATACTGAATCCTTCATTTCTGCCTCAGGGAAGATACTGCATACACTTTCTGACAGGTTGAATATGACAAAGCTAGTAAGGTATACATTTAATATCACTAAACAATGTCTTATTATTTCCACCAGCTGTTTTCTTCACATGAGATGGATGTGCACTATATTTCACTTTTATTGGCTTTATTACCAGAAGAAATAATGAAAAACTCTAGCACTTGTTGGATTTGGTGGATTAAAAGGCACAGAGCTGGTAACTGCACGTATCAATTAGGAGGTAGATAAAAGTGACAAGCTTCATTTTCAAAGAAAAGTCCCCAAAAGCCTGAAAGTTCTCTGTAGCATTGATTTAGCTTAGCTTCCACTTGTGTATCACAACTCTGTACTTCTGATGTGTTTGATGTGGTATTGTTGGGATATTGTCAGTGTTGTTGGACAACAGAATGGAACATCTTGGCTTTTTTTTGTGAATGTAATATTTGGCTGAAACTTAGGAGTTGTGCTTGAGAGAGTAATGAGTCCAGTTAGGGCACTTGGCTTTTTCTTTTGGCTAGCATGTGATGAACAAGTGATTCCATGGATTATCTTATTTTTTCTTAGCTCCAGCTCAAAGCTTCCCTAGAAAGTGGAGATTTAAGGATTCTAACAATGTAGGTGCTATTGGATAGCATAAAGAAAATGGATCATTATGGCCTTTTCCCCATGGCCTGTTCCTATAATCTAATTATTTGTTATCAGACTTTTCTGTATGTACTTTTTCAGGATCATAGATATTTACAGGTCATCATTTACAGTAAATAGTCATACCATTCCACCAGCAGATCAATTTGACCTCAATTCCTGTGAACAAAGTGACAGTGCTTTGATCTCTTTGGGGGCTATTTCATAGACCTGAGATGAGATTTCACACACATTGGACTGTCTTTAATTAAAATCGATGGTCTCAGATACCCAACAAATGACCACAAAGTTGGAAAACACTTATTCAGGCCCATTGCAAATTAACATTAATAAGCTGACAGTTACATAGGTCAAGCATGTTTATTTGTGTAAGTAGACTTTTAAAAATTGTTAGATCCATAGATGGAACAGCTCCTTTCATCCATGGAAGGGTTCTGATCCATCATGGCATTTTTGCTGGTGGAATGGCATAGGAGCCTGCCTCCACTGATCCTACCCCTCCCAGTTCCCCGGTACTGCCATAGATTAGCTTCAGAGGAGAACCTTCCAGGACACAAATAGCTGGAGAAGAGGAAATTAGTAAATATTGCATTGCTTTCCTATTGCCCAAAGAATGTTCAACAGGTGTGCTCAGTAACATCGCATGGAATTCAGCCACCCGGGACTGAAGCCAAATTTGCCGCCCCCTGGTGGATGCTGGTGCCCGCTCGTGCTAGGGCTTCTGGGAATTGTAGTCCAAGAACACACATAGACCAAAAAGCGCCACCAGGGGCTAGTGACCCCCCCAGCCCCCCCTCCCATGCCACTGGGTGTGCTCCTGCGGACAGGAGGAAATGTTGCTGCTTATTTGGATATCTTTATTTAGCACAAACCAGTTGCTAAATTGAACTCCTCTAGACAATTTTAGTCCATAAGGTTGGTCATGCTATGGGGTCCAAGCTATGGGGTGCCTCATTCCAGCATTTCAGGATGAGGGACTCCCATATGTTGGTTATGAGTTACATTTGCAATGAGGTAAGAAGTTCCTTGTTCATTTCTGCTTCCAAGCAATTGAGGGATTTTTAAAAGCTTTCCTTATGAATTATAAGATGTGACTGATAAATCTCCTACTGAAAGCTTCATGCTTCTTGCTCTTCCAACAATGAAACTGTATATAAAAAAGCAAATGGATGTTCTTAACCTGGCAAATTGATGTGCTCTGATTAAAGTTATGTGTGGAGGTTCTGTTTTTCCATTTATTAATGTTGCTGAATTCACAGAGGCAGACTTTTCTTGTCAAGGATGTTTTCCCATTTCCTTTTTTCTTCTTCCTCAGAAGCAGCGCATTCATTTTCTAGCTGCCTCATAGCATTTCTAATAATTTGCTAATTTTCAGCCAGGCCTCCCCCCCCCCCCCCGAGGTACAGCGTGGTTCAAAATAGTCACCTTATGCCACTGTCAGGCATTCCGACCCTTAAGTCTGAGAATAAGGAGTTGCTGATCAAGCAGGCTCAGGAGGAAACACTTCTAAACAATTGCATATAGCTTAAGCTCCTGGAGACCTGCTGAATCCAGCAGCCTTTCTATTATCCAAGACAAGCTGTGATGAGATGAACACATTGGGCTTCCCCAGCATTGGCCACAGTACTCGTGCACCTTCCAGTCAACCTCACCTTCAGACAGGTGGATGGGCTGTAATAGCAACAACACAAACAGCCACAGTTGGCCATATTTGATTTTTATACCCCAGAGTGTAAATGCTCGACCTGGAATATCATGGCATGGTGTACAGAAATAGCAGCTAATTGGTATAGTTATCTATGTTGCTGTCACTGCAGCAATCGGCTTAGAGAAGGATAAAGACAAAGAAGCTACTGGGGACAATTGCAAGCAGTGGTGGGATGTCAGAAATTTTACTACCCCACCATGACATCATCATGGTGTGGGTGGAGCTAACATCATGGGCGGAGCCAATATCATGACATCATGATGTTGTGGGCGAAGCCAAAGAAAACAAATTTTAAAATTATAAAAAATAAAATAAAAATAAGCACACACACACACACACACACACACACACACACACACACACACACACACACACACACACACACACACACACACACACACCTCTCAACCCACCTACCCACCCACCCACAACACAAACCTGTAAATAAATTAAATAAATAAATAAATAAATAAATAATACATTAAAATACACCCACCCACCCACAACACAAATCAACCAGAGCTTTTAAACCAGAGCTTAAAGTTTATTCTGGCTAATCTTTCTCACACTAGGTCAAATGGAAGGAACTACAGAATGAACTCAACACAAGATGGCTTCATTTTGGCACTTTTCAACTTTTCAACAGTTAAAGAAGTTAGGTACTAAGTCTTTGCCTAACCAGTTCTCTAGGATATCTCTAGGGGAGCAGGCTATAGGAAGCTTCAGGTTAGCAGCTTCTCTTCCTCCTCCCCGCTTGGGAGGACAGTAAGGAGGCCGTGCATACGCGCCAAGCACTGTAGGCGTGCATGCACACCAAGTGCTTGGCGCATGTGCAGTGGAGGAACCAGTGAAAAGGTAAGCCCCGAAGGTGGTTCCCCCCAAAAGCTACAACTGGTTCTCCAGGACACTGGGAAAAGTTACTACCGATTCTGGAGAACTGGTGAGAACCTGTTACATCCCATCACTGATTGCAAGAGTATCATTGCCTGCTTGCCCTAGGGTAGAAATGGTTTCAGTAGCTGTGAATGCATGCTATGAAGGGCAGTGGAGAATGCGGATATAAGGACCTAGTCAGTGGTGAGGAAAAGGCTAGGCCCACCTAGCCTTTGTCTTGCAACTGGTGGCAGTCAGCCAGAAAGGGGTGGATTCAGTGCTAGACTGAGATAATTGCCACCAGTCTGAACAGCTCTGAGTGACTTTCAGAGAACACTATTTTCCAGGGACAGAGACAGGATGTCTTACTTCAGGGGTTCCCAACATAAGACCTGCGGGCTGTATCCAGCCCCAGCGCCATTTCACGTGGCCCTCCACCCCTCCAAGGGCAAACTGGCCACCCCTTTGAAGCTGTTGGGACAAAATGGCCACCCTCCCTGTGGTGGGATGTCAAAAATTTTACTACCCCACCGTGATGTCATCACAGTGTGGGCGGAGCTAACATCATGATGTCATGATGTCGTAGGCAGAGCCAACATCATGACATTGTGGGCGGGGCCAAAGAAAAAATAAAAATATATAATATAATATAAAATAAAACAAAAATAAGCACACACACACATACACCTCAACCCACCCACCCACAACACAAACCCGTAAATAAATTAAATAAATAAATTACATTAAAATACACCCACCCACCCACCCAAAACACAAATCAACCAGAGCTTTTAAAACAGAGCTTAAAGCTTATTCTGGCTAATCTTTCTCACACTAGGTCAGATGGAACGAACTACAGAATGAACTCACCACAAGATGGCTTCATTTTGGCACTTTTCAACATTTAAAGAAGTTAGGAACTAAGTCTTTGCCTAACCAGTTCTCTAGGATAATATGCCTTAATGTAAATGTAAAACAGCTGTACCTCCTTAAGGGTTCTCCAATTGGAACAGCAATTGGAACAGCACAGGTGTAGCTTTTTGTTGAGGTAACTCCAAGACTTTGCTTAAACACCCCAAGCAAGGCCGCCAGGCCTTTTTAGGAACTGTGGTAGTACGTCAATATAGGTAAAAGTATTAAATACACATTAAAGTACACACAGACACACCACATCCAAAGGGGAGTCACTTACTCTGGGGAGCAGGCTATAGGGAGCTTCAGGCTAGCAGCTTCTCTTTCTCCTCCCCACTTGGGAGGACAGCAAGGAGACCATGCATACACGCCAAGCACTGTAGGTGTGCATGCACACCAAGTGCTTGGTGCGCATGCGCAGTGGGGGAACCTATGAAAAGGTAAACCCCAAAGGTGGTTCCCCCCCCCCAAAAAAAAAGCTGCTACCGGTTCTCCGGGACACTGGGAAAAGTTACTACCGGTTCTGGCGAACTGATGAGAACCTGTTACATCCCATCGCTGCACCCTCCCCACATTGTGCAGGTAGGGCAAAATGACCGTCTGGCCCTCAAAGCTGACTGAGAAAGTGTGACCCAGCCCCCAGCTTGAAAAGTTTGGGAACCCCTGTCTTACTTGAATAGCACAATTTACATTTTAACATTTTAATTTCTTTTGAATTTAACCTGCATTTCATATACCCATTAGATTAAAATCGTTCATGCTCTGACATGAACCAAGCAAGTATATTAAGGCAACATTGTGAAAAGGGGGGAGGCTTTTCCATCTGCCTAGTCTCTCTCTGTGTAAACTAGACCCCTGATTTTGGAAGGTTCTGTTTCTTAAGGGGAAGCTAGATGGATGGAAAGAACAGATCAGAACTTTTACAAGTTGAAAAAACTATGAAGAGAATAATGTTAGCATGCTTCTTTCAGTGCATGAGGCTAATACATAGATAATGACTGAACAGGACTTTAGTTGCCCAAGAGACTCAAAGACAGGATGGTTAAGACGTGGAAAGCAACTGAGAGAATGATACTAGCTTGATAAACTATTCCTGATATGTAAATTACAGGGATGTACTTCTTATCAGATGATGGTTCAAATTAGTGAAGGAAGATAATCCCTTTTCTCACTCCACAAATTGCCCCTGGGTTTCATCGTATATAATGTGCACACAAGATGATGTAGTATTATTTTAAATCCTGTTCCTCATTTTATTAATTAGTACAGAATAAACCATTATTCAATGTTCATTCTGTGGAAATCAAGAAAATTTTACGCACACATAAAATTGTACACATATAAGAACACACATAATCCAGTAACAACATGTCTTTGAACCAGCTATGTTAAAGCCTCATTTTTTTCTTTAGTTAATACATGAATGACAACTGTCCCTATCCACATTTTAGGTATCATTCTCTCAGTTGCTTTTATTCTGTTTTTTGTTGTTCAGTCGCACAGTCGATTCCAACCCTTTGCGACCCCATGGACCACTGTCCACCAGGCACTTCTGTCCTCCATCCTCCTCCTCAACTCACTCAGCTCTGTCCCCATTGTGTCTACAATACCATCTAGCCATCTCATTTTGGGTCGCCCCCTTCTTCTTTTGCCCTCCACGCTTCCCAGCATCAAGGCTTTCTCAAGTGAATCCTCTCTTCTCATTTGATGTCCAAAGTACTTTAGCTTCATCTTCACTATTTGACCTTCTAAGGAGCAGTCTGGTTTGATTTCTTCTAAGATTGACCTATTTGTTCTCCTCACTCTCCAGGGGACTCTCAAAACTCTCCTCCAACACCACATCTCAAAGGCATCCATTCTTCTGCACTCAGCTTTCCTTATGATCCAGCTCTCACAACCATACATTACCACCAGGCTTTGACTAAACGAATTTTTGTTTGCAATGTGATGTCTCTACTTTTCACTATGTTTCCCAGGTTTCTCATTGCTTGCCTCCCAAGAATCAGTTGCCTTTTTATTTCATGGCTGCAATCCCCATCTGCAGTGAGCTTTGATCCTAAGAAAGTAAAATCTGTCACTGCTTCTACTTCTTCCCCATCTATTTTCCAGGGACTGATAGGACCTGTTGCCATTTTCTTGGTTTTCTTTATATTGAGTCTCAAGCCAGCTTTTGCACTTTCTTCTTTCAACCTAATCAGGAGCTTTTTTAAAGTCCTCCTCACTTTCTGCCATTAGGGTGATATCATCTGCATATCTCAAATTGTTGATGTTTCTCCCAGCAATTTTGATCCCAAATTGTGATTCCTCCATCCCTGCATTGCGCATTTATTCTGTAGAGGCAACTAAATTATATCTCTCACTATCTGCATAGAAGGTTCTTTTTAATTTCCCATTGAGCAGGAAAAAAATGATATGGAAGGGGTTGAAATCACTCCTATCCATGCATGGTAGTATTGATCCAGTTTAAGTTCTTGGTTGTTTACCTGTAAGTTAAAAAGGAAAGAAGGCTGAGCATATAGCTCGAAGTTTAACCATGTGTATAGTTTAGCTGTAAGAGTGAAACAAACTTTTTCCTATTTTCCAGAAAAGAAGCATAACTGTTAACCAGGGAACAACTGCTTTCTTAACCCTGCTCTAAAAGCATCCATTAATATGTCTCCTGTGTTGCAAACAGTATTATTATGAGGCCTGTTTCTCTGATGGGAATGACTAAAGCCACTTTTGCAACATTCAAAGATGGGAAATGTATGTAATGAACAGTTGACTCATCTCCATTGTTCTGTGAGTGAAACATACTCACAGTTCAGCTGCATATCTAAAAATATAGGCAGTGGGGGCTTTTAAGGTAACTCATACCTTCATTTGAACAATGTTGTAACTTTCTCATTTTCTTTTAATAGTCATTGTCACAAGTCTTTTAGACTCAAAATAGAATGTGGCTGTAAGTTCAAGAAGAGATCAGTTCACAAATGAAAAGTTAATTTGATTTTCAAATCAAATCTCTTTTCAAAATATAGTTTCTTGACATATATTTCCATTCTGACAGTTACCCTTCTTTTTACACCATTAAGTCCCTACAATCACCCCTCACACTGTAACTAGGTGTGTGTGTGTGTGTGTGTGTGTGTGTGTGTGTGTGTGTGTGTGTGTGTGTGTGAGAGAGAGAGAGAGAGAGAGAGAGAGAGAGAGAGAGAGAGAGAGAGAGGCCTTCTAAGGAGGAAGAGATGGTCAAGGAAGAATCAGAGGCCACATCTGACCCATGGACCTTTGGTTCTCCACCTTATTCTTGTATTTCACAACACTGTGGGAGGCTTACAATTATTAGTTCAAATTTATATTGCCGCCCACTCACTGTGGCAACTCAGGGTGGCTTACAAAAATACTTTACAATACAATATGTTGGCGTGGGCTCAGGGGGAGGGGCGGCAAAATCCTCAATCATTTTTATACAACTTTTCAGGTAGATAAGAATTATTTTAGAGATGGAACTATCCTTCACCATGTCAGAGCAAGGTAAAGGTAAAGGTAAAGGTAAAGGTAAAGGTAAAGGTAAAGGTAAAGGTCACCCTTGTCTCTGACTCTAGGGTCACAGTGTACTGATCAGCAGGTTTACTGACTTGAGCTTCTGGTAATTGAAGTCCAAAACCAGCTAGAGTGCCAAGGTTCGCCACCACTGCTCTAGGGTGTGGTGCTCATCTCCTTTTACAGCCAAAGTGCTGTTTTCCTCTGCAGATGTTTCTGTGGTCATGTAGCAGGCATGATTAGACACCAGAGCATACAGAACTCTGTTACCTTCCCACCAAAGCAGTACCTATTTATCTATTTGCAATTTCTTGTTTTTAAACTGTTGGCAAAGCTGGGACAGAGTTAGGAGATCACTCTATCATGTAGCACTCAGTTCTCAAACTGATGGTCTACTGACCTTCCAGTTGTCAATTTTAGCACCTTAATCACTAAGTGACTACATTCCCCTGCATGTCAGAGCTAGACATGTCCAAATATAAAATAGATGTGTGAGTGATCAATAGAAAGGTTTGCATGGCTGTGGCAAAAGGCGAATAAGATCAAAGGAACATTTTCTCTCTTTCTCTTGTCCACTCTCATGCTTTCTGCCTCCTTTTCTTTCCCCTGTTGTCTTTTTTCTGTCCCCTCTCTCCTTCCCCATCTCCCCATCACTGAACCTGTGAGTGGCTTTTGAGCAAGATGGTGGTGGTGTCAGCCAATCAATCTGATATACAAACATGGTGATCTGATGAAGCAGAAAGTAACCAGCATCTCACTCTAGTTCCGGATAATTTGTATTCCTCTGTGTGCCCTGAGAAAGTGGTTGTGCTAGCTGGGGAATTCTTGTAAACCAAAGGGGGCCAGTGTAATCCCAGCTAGAGCGAAACTATTAATTTTACTGCTGAATGTTAAACCAAAACATATAACCCCCATTGATTCAGACTGCTAATAGGATGCTAGCCAATGTAATTTTTCTACTCTCTGTATAATATACAGATATACCAATCTGTGAAGTGAATCAAAGGACATCTAGTGAATATAATTCATTCTTTCTCTTCTCCCCTCCCCAATTTGCAGGTAAATTACAGGACAATAAACAAACAAGATTATGACTTGCCCTTTCTTCTATGGCAAAGTGGGGTAATGGTTGGCTAATGGAGTCCTCCAGAGGCTGAACCATCTAGCAGTATTGGTGTTTTACCAGTTGCAAGGTGATACAATGTAAGATCATCTATGATGCTTTACTGAGGACTGTGTTTTAGTTAAAGGGCTGTTCCTTTCAAATGCCAAATACTGTATTTAAAAAAAACTATAAAAGAGAGAACTGAGTTGTTTCTATTTAGATTAATATAAATTTGCATATAAACATAAGTTGTATGAAAATTCTACATTTTTCTTTTTAATAAGACATTTCTTCTTTCTAGTGATGTATAAGTGGGCACCTTGGTGATATACTGAGTAACAAATCACAGTAACTGTGCACTATGGACTATCTCATTCAAAGAGGCCTTTGTCACTATGGAAACCAGCAGGAGGTTAGACTTGAATGTCATATTTTTCTCCACCCGAATCAGTTAAGGTAACAAGGCGTGAATGCAAAGCCTCCATCTAAAGACTATACTGGGGTTTTGAGACTCTGCAGGGAATAATCCTCAGTTGTCTTTATTGGTTTTTGCTTTGGATAGGGTTGTTTTCCCCTGTATCTTTCAATTGGACTGCAAAAGTACCCAAAGGTGTGAGTGGATGAAAAGGACAACTGAAATTCCATTCACTATTACCAGTTGCCTGCATATATTTTGGGGGAGAATGCAGTGTTATGCTACAATTGCTACCACATATTAGAAGTGACAGGCTTGTTTCTCCAGTAAATTTATTTCTGGTTTCTTATTCATTCAAAAGGATGTTTTATTTTCATTCTAATCTCCTTCTTTTGAGCTGTCATGGAAGTTTGTCTGATCTCAAGGATATGTCTCTTTTATTTTGTACATTGAGAGAGTGTGAGCTAATATTGTGTTTCCCCACAGATTGTTTCCTATATTGCCAAGGAAATGAGCCATACTTGTTCTGGATAATCTGTTTAGGTTTTCAGATATCTCTTGCCTTATTCTGTAGTGCCTGCCAAAGTGACTGCTCACATATTGTTTTATTCATAGTGCAGACCACAGTGCTTTAAAACATCCTTGAAGGTGGTGATGAGAACCCTCGGTAGAAACTGATTTATCACTTTTGCACAGAATATTCCAAGTCACATTGGAGAGGAACTTTGTTGTTATCACATGGTAATATTTTGAGAACTTGGGTATGCATTTTCAAATTCTGTGCCTTTTCTGCCAAACCCAGTCTTTGGGATTGTAATCTGAGAAAAAGGGATGCATACTAACTAGCCTCCTGTCTGGTCAGACATCCTCCTACTATGGTAATGAAGTAGACCTTACAGCCGGTGACTCAATGCCAAGTTTTGGGTGGTGGTAAATAATCTGACTTCCTTAAGGGGCCAACAGCTATGGGTGGATGAGCCACCTCACACTAGGTATCATGGGGAGGGAGCTTTACAACCTAATGTGATTCTATTGTTGCCACTAATTTGATTGGCATTTGAGGCAAACCCCTGCCCAGTCATCCTGTTTGCTTTCTTGCTTCCATTATTCTGTTGAGTCTTCTCTTGTCTCTGTCACTTTTGACCAAACAACAACTATTCCATGTGGTAAGTGGGGGAAAGCTAGAGGTTTTTTAAAATAAAAAAAACATTTATTAATAAGTGACAAGTGGCTTGTTGCCATTTCCTCCTCTGTCTTCTCCTTCAAGGGGAGTGGAGGAAAGCTATAAAAATGATATGTGACATACCACTTAATTGCCTTCCCATTTAAATGTCATATCACTGGTTTGGAAAGAAAAAGAAAAAAATCACCCTCTGTATCCCCTCCTGTAACCCCCTCAGCTGAGAGCAGTGGAAAGATGGACTTTCCCCCCTCATTTATTGATAAGTAACATATCATTTCATTGGTTTGCCAAGGAAACATCTACCAGTGCTACTTTGATTCAATACCAGCAATTCCCACATAAAACAAAGTGTTCCTACCCCTGCTTAAACAATTAGCCCATCTAGTGATTCAGAATGGTGCACCAGATAGCAGGCTGCTGGGAAATGGATTGAAGCTCACTATTGCAATAGTGGTCCAAAATGCAAGATAAAACACTGTCTGAGTGCAACCTAAGACTCCAGATGGGGTGAAAAATAATAATCATGCTTCATTATTACATTGAAATAGACTATAAACTGGCTATGCCAGAAAACAGTAATATAGCAGAACCCCATATAACGAAAAAAGTCCATTCCACTGAGCTCTTCACTATACGGTTTTTTCGCTATACGAAGCACATTGGTAATACCCTGCATAATGAAAAAAAGCTCGTTATACGGGGTTTTGTTAAGTGAGGTATACCTCACTTAACAAAAACTCCATATAATTAAAAAAATCATTATGCGGAGTTTTCGTTAAGCAAGGTATTTTTCGTTATGCAGGGTATCGCCAATAATTCATGAACACTTCATTGTACACATTTTTCATTATATAAAGTGTTCATTATGCAGGGTTCCACTGTATATATTTAAACAAACCACCACAAAGAAATTTTAAAAACCAATTAGAATACAGCCTGCCTGCATCTTTAATAGAGCATATCTGACTATGAAACAAATAATAAATATCCCATTGGTCGGACTGGTGCTAGTTTGCTAAGTAAATGCTTTTTCTTTAAGATTTCAGTGCAATTGTAGATTTTTTCTATCTCTGAGAACATTTGTTTAGTTGCTTCACTTTCAGCTATTTGCAGCTTACTGAAGTCCGCTTTAGTAGCCTTGATTTTTATGTTGACTCTCATGATTTTAATTATTTGCCATACTCTCAATCTTTTCTTTTAAAAAATCCATTTTCTACTTTTAAATTACATGTCTACTTTATAAGATTATTTAATTGTTGTTTATCATCTTGAGTGGAATTTATATTGAAGAGGCAAGATAAAAGTTACTTCAATGACTGCAGAAAGAAATAAGATAATAAACATTCCTTGTGGAAGCGCATAGACTACTGAAAGGAAGAAAAAAGAGAGTAACATGATAAATTAATTAGTTTGCTGTAGATATGTCATTATCTATCTTTCATATCTTACATTTTTCTCATCATTCTACCAAGGAACCTTGCCTTCACCAGAAGATAAAGAAAAACTTTTTCTGAGGGAGACATTTTCATGTCAATGTTCACTCTGTCACTATGTTTATTATTCATGATATATTCTAAGATATAAAAATTCCAGTTGTGTAGTTGAGCATAAACAACAATTCCATGTTATTATGTTGCTTCCAACTTAATACAGTTCTATGGGACTTTCAAAGTGTTTGAGCTTTCAAGTAGAGTTTTACTCCCAGTAAGTTTATGTCTGAGAGGAGAGATTTCAGCAATCATCTCCTGATTCTAGGTCAACTTTCTACTGCAGCATACTGGCTCTCAATTATGTATTGACTCTTGAAAATTTTTTTAATGCAATGATAACTGTAAAAATAATAGTAATAGATGAAAAATGCAGTAAGGTAAACTATTGGAAGTTTCTAACTATAACTCACACGCATGCACACAATCCCATAATATTTTGTAATGAAATCTCTGCATCTTTTCTGGCCTAGGTCTATGTCTTCTAGTGGTTGTATTTCCAATTGAGATCAGCTGTTGGCAAATACCTTTCAGTTACTTATCATTGCCATTGTCCTCCCCATTCTCTTGTTTAAATTTCTTTAGAAGCATCTGCTGGTTTAGGAGATAAAATGTCTTTTATATACTGGGTACCATTGAGTTAAATCTTTCCCTAGAATGGTGAAATTATCCACGGTGGCTTCAAAATCATCAACTCTTTCATCACTTGAAATGTTGTTGCTGTTGGTTTGGTGTGTATAATCTTCTGTTGTGTATCATTCTTTTCATTCCAATATCTTTGCTGAACAAGCTTACAATTCTGCTACCATAATGTACTGTTTTAAAAAAAGGTAAACTGAAATACTTTGCTAGGGACATATACATTCCAAATTCCTGTTGATTTTTGGACAGTGATTTCTGAATGTCTCTGAGCAAAATTCTGCAGTAAACAATGATGGTCCATCATTGTAGCTGTGCAAATTTGGTTGGTTCAGGAGACGGACATGTAAATCAATGAGTTATTTACAACCAGTTGACCTCTAGCTGTGCCTCAACCCATAAATCTTCCTCAATCTACTCACTAGGAGGTGCATAATGTCAGATGCATGTCAGAATGTTTATTTTGTAAACCTAACCACTCAAAGTGTTTTCCATTGGAGATTCACCTGACAAACTGATTGCATTTTATTACTGGTTGTAAATAATTCATTGATTTACATGTCCGTCTCCTGAACCAACCCAATTTGTACAGCTACTCTGGTTCTCTATATCAAATGTATAAATGTATACCATGAAAATCCACTCTTATGTCTGATGAAGTGGACTTGGTTCACAAAAGCTAACATTAATATACAGGGGTTAGTTTTTAAGGTGCCACAGCATTTTTGTCATTTTGTTTTGTTTTGTTTACTCTCTGATATGCTTGCACAGACTAACATGGCTACCACTTCAAAAAATTCTGCTTAATCGATGTGTCATCAGATGAATGTGGGTTAATCTCACAGATATAGGTTTCTTGAAGTCAGAACAGAAAACCATCTGTAGTAATGAAAAAGAAAAACCCTGCATTGCAGTAACATGTGTCTTTCATTCTGCTAAGCGGTAGGGTTATTATTGGTGTGGTTACAGCTATGCTAAAGGGACCTAACTTGGCCATTTGTCTTTAACCCAGAGGGTATAATATTATTTGTAGGATATTGTATGAGTGCCATTTGAAGGAGATGCACATTCAGAGTAAAACAAAAGTACAGCAACTGTCTGGTGCTCCACAGAATTCAAAAACAAAATTGGGTAATACTTTTGCAGGACCACTAAAATATTAAAGCCTATGCCTTCAGCAGAACTAGGTGAGATTTGAGTCCAGCAATATTTAGATCTCAGATACAGTCCCTTGAGTCCTAAAATAAATTAATTAAGAGAAGCTCACTAAAAGAAGGGTAATCTAGCTGGATAGCTATGTTAGTCTGATGTAGCACAAGGGAAACCAGAAGCATTGTTGCACTTTTAAGACTGTTTTTTTTTTAAAAAATTGTAAGCTATTGTGTTTTTAATTTTTGTAAACATACATCTTCATGTGATTGGATACATGCAAGCTAATAAAAAAACTGATTAGTCTTAAATGTGCTGCAAACCTTCTGGTTTCACTGAGGGAAGCCTCCTCTCGTCCCTGTAAGTTGCCTGAGTTTTCCTCAACAAAGCATTACTGATATATTGTACCCTTCTCAACAATCTGCAGCTGAATAATGTTGTATGTTCTACAATATAGCTTTACAATGAAATAATACAAGATAATAAACTGCCTTTTAAAATTGGCTTTTAAAATTGTTTTAAATATTTTAAAATAATTTTTTCATATATTTTATTGGATACTGTATTGCCTTGAGAGCCCAAGTGAACAGAGAAATTATAAACAAATATTTTCCATAAACAGGTGACTGAACTGTCAAATATGTCAGGATTTACCCTGCTTATAAAATGGACGAATTCAATTTTTTGTGTGTGTTTTGCAACTCACATTATGCATTGGCCAAATAGAATAAACTTGCAGCTTTTTTACTTCCAAAGCAGCTTTTTTCTGTTCTACTGTAGTGCTTCTATTTTTTTCATGTCAGTATAATTTGAAAGGGTTTTTTGCCCCTTGGGAATGCATTACGGGAGGGATGTGTCTTTGGTAGTATTTTGTTGGCATTAACTGTTGAGTGTGATGTTCAAGACCATGGTAACATGTCCCCATGTTGTTCCCTCTGTCCCAGTTTAAAAATATTGTTTAACGATGAGATTAGTAGTATATCATCCTGTCACATAATTGCTAGGTCAACATTCTAAGGATTATCCATTGTATTAATTTCCTGTTTGTTCCTCCAGAAACATCCATAAAAGGAAGAAGCAATGAATTTTGGAGAAATTTATAAAAGAACAAAAATGTCAGATGAAATATAAAACAAAATAAAAATTATATGCGAATTAGCCCTGCCAGTAAAAGCGATGATTAGTAGTCCTCTGCTATATCACTTTAGTTCTGAAGGTAGGGGTACACAGAAAGAGCCTCTTCAAAGATTGTGGTAATATTGAACCACAATTGGACATACCCCATGAAGTAGCAACCTTGTTGTGCCAGCTAGTCTTTCTCACACTAGGTCAGGTGAAAAGAACTACAGAATGAATTCACCAAATTAATTTGGGCTTCATTTTGGCAATTTAAAGTCTGACCTAGATCCTGACGCCTATATCACTGATGCTGAGGACTAAGACTAAGCAGAAGCTGAAGCAGGAGAAGAGCTAAAGATTCCTCTTCAGGAAGGAAGAAATTGACAAAAATGAGAGAAATAACAAAAGAAAGAAGCAATCAAGGTGAAGTGAAATGAAATGAGAACTGTTCCTCTGATGTATTTGGAATGCTGCCTACTTTTCCAGAAACTGTGCAACCCTTCAAAAACATGGGACAACAAAGTGAACCAAAAAGGATTTTGCAAAGATATATCATGCAATGTTTTTAAAAAGACAACAGAGGTAGATGTGGAACTACAGGAAGAAAGGGTTGGATGGTAATGTCAATCACATTGAATCACATCAGCAGTACAGAAAGTAAAATGCTTATCAAACCTACACGTCCAATACAATCAATCATTATGATCCCAACTGATTTCAACAGTTATTAAGGGTGCAAAACAAACTGCAGCAGAACTAAATCAGCTTTTCAGTTACCCTGAATAAATAAAACCAAAATTTGGACAAGGTAGAAAAGGTAAAAATGCCTCACACTAGTAAACTTCTATTTGACTTGTAAACTTCCTTTGGCTTCAATAATTCCTGCCATATTTCATCCACATTGATCAAGGAGCTTGAATGAGGAGATGGGATGTGGAAAAAAATTCTTTCAGGGATCTAAGCCACCAATTTTAGGTAGCAACTCTGGCTATAAACTGCTCTGTAAAGGTAGCATAGTTCAGAGGCTTTGAGCACCTGGAGACAGGGACCTCTTGTGAATCTCCACTATAGCTCTCAGGTATACCTGACAGGAAAGATGCCAGCCAAGATCACCTGGGATGTGTGTGGTTAATGGGCTTATATATCCTGGTTCCCTGGGCAAACTGCACTTAAGTTGGGAAAGAACAGGACATTTTGTGTCATCTTGGGGCCTGTCAAGACTTGCTTGGTTAGGTGTGCCAAATTCATCCAGAAAAGTGTCACTTCTCTGTTTTGGGAGTTCTGTTTGTGATGTGCCACTCCATATGTTCCTCCCATCTGACTGGGAACAGATTCTTTCAGTCTGATTGAACACTTCCCCTGGATGTCTACTAATATTCAGGGGAAGTGAAATGATTTTAAATGTCTTATAAATAATTGCTCATGTGATTCATCACTTTGTTTAAATGAGCTTATACATTGCATGAGCAATATCATTTCACTTCCCCAGTCTATTTGTAGACAACCAGGGGAAATGTTTAGTATCCAATATGCTGAAGGAGCGTATTCCCTTCAGCCGACTGGGGGTTTACACTGGGTGTTTATATTGAAAGTGGTGTATATTGAATCACAATGAAATGTAGAACCCAAAATAACTCAAAAGGTATGCACTAGAGCAGTGATGGTGAACCTTGGCACTCTGTGGGCGTGGTATGGTAGGTGTGGCCAGGGAGAAAGCTCTGAGTTGCACCTGAATTAGGACTACTTTATTTCAAAACTTGGATGGGTGGGACCAGGTGGAATTTCTGCTACTGGTTCTGGTGAACTGGAGCAAACCTGCTGAATCCCGCCACTGGTCTGGATCCAATAAAGAATCTCTCTAGCTGTGGCACTGAATTGTCTAATCCAATTACTATTGGAATGACTTCAGTTCCTATTGTCCTTTCCCAGCTATGGAAATAAGCAAATCATGATTCTTAATTGGCTTTTTTATTGATGACATGCACTTTCAAATAGCACCTTGCAGCTACAATGGTTATGAAGCCTTTTACTGGAAGCAAACATGTACCTGTTATATATAGAACTGCTAAGTCTGCTGTTAAATGCATCGTTGATGATAAATTAAACATCATCCATTTCTGATTTAATCATAGATGAAGCAACCCAAATTTTCCTATTGCTCTGACCTCACTGGATATGACATCTGGGCTGGTGTTTACACAGATGGTTTTATCTGGCCACATTGCACAGCAGCAATTTTTTTTATAAGGGACTGCAGTTAGGAGAAAGGGGGGGCAGAAAGAAGAGAAGTAAATTGGTGAAGACAGCTGGGCACTACATAATTCATCTAACATCGGATATGTATTCCTTGTTTTGGAAGACTGTGATGAGTTGCCAGCAGTGTACCAATACATTCTGTGGCGCATTGGTACCTAGAATAGATCAAAAGTAGCTTTAGAGGTGGTGTAAAAACTAAGATAAGATGGAACTGCTTTATATGTACACATACTCGAAGTGACCTCCACACAGTAGAGGAGGTTTTAGATGGGAATGTACCTCAGTTACTCAGCAAAGGCAGGGTCTGTACCTCCTTGATTTTGGTGGATGTACAAATCACAATACAGAAACAGAAGAGAAGACACAAACACAAAGATTCTTAAAGAGAGCTTGACATTTACAACAAAAGTCTGTCATCTAATTATGTTTCACTGATTACACCAAGGCCTTTGACTGTGTGGACCACAATAAAATGTGGCAAGTAATTAAAGAGATGAGAATACCAGAACACCTTACATGTTGCATGAGAAATCTGTACATGAGTCAAGAAGCTACAGTTAGGACAAGAAACAGAACAACTGATTGGTTTCAAATAGGAAAAGGAGTATAACAAGGTTGCATACTGTCACTCTGGTTATTTAACTTACATGCAGAGTACATAATGCACAATGCAGGACTGGATGAATCACAAGCTGGAATTAAAATTGTTGGGAGAAACATCAACAACCTGAGATATGCAGATGATACTACCCTAATGGCAGAAAGTGAAGAAGACCTAAAGAGCCTCTTGATGAGGGTGAAAGAGGAGAGTGCAAAGGTTGGCTTGAAACACAACATCGAAAAACAAAACACCAAGTTCATGATATCTGGCCCCATCGCTCCCTGGCAAATAGAAGGGGAAGAAATGGAAGCAGTGACAGACGTTACATTCTTAGGATCCAAGATCACTGCAGATGATGACTGCAGCCATGAAATAGAAAGACGATTAATTCTTGGGAGACAAGCTATGAGAAATCTAGGGAACAGAATAAAAAGTATAGACCTCACCTTGCCAACAAATGTCCACATAGTCATCCGCATAGTCAAAGCAATGATATTCCTAGTAGTAATGTATGGTTGCAAGAGCTGGGCCATAAGGAAGGCTGAGTGCAGAAGAATAGATGCCTTTGAAAGTGCTGGAGGAGAAATTTTGAGAGTACCCTGGACAGCAAAGAGATCAAATAAGTCAATCCTGAAAGAAATCAATCCTGACTGTTCCTTGGAAGGACAAATATTGAAGATGAAGCTAAAGTACTTTGGCCACCAAATGAAAAGAGAGGACTCACTTGAGAAAGCCTTGATGCTGGGAAAGATCGAAGACAAAAGGAGAATGAGATGGCTAGATGGCATTGTTGACACAATGGATGTAGAGCTGAGTGGGCTGCAGAGGATGGTGGAGGGTAGGGTGCCTGGCATGCAGTGGTCCATGGGATCACAAAGGATCAGACTTGACTATACGACTGAACAACAACAAATCCAGCTAGTTTGTTATGATGTCAGGACAACAATTTTCTATTTCAGAGTGCAATTTATGTCTTTTTAAAAACTCATTGTCAGCCTTGGGTATAATTGCATTCAATAAAGGTTGCATCTTCCCTTGAGAATCAGTTGTACCTGGGACTGGAATGTTGGACAGAGAAGCTTGGTAAAAAGGGAGCCAGCTTGATTTGGAAAAGGGCAATCGGGTCAATTTGACACTTTATTTTCTTCTTTTTTTTTTTTTTTGCCTTTTTTGTCAGCAGTGGTATTAAATTTATTTCAGGATAATCCATTTGCTTTTTCTTTCTGGATAGTGAAGTCCATATGCAAACTCACCAATAACTGAGATTTTTAGGAAAGTTTGTAAATGCTGAAGAATTCTAGCAGTTGTAGTTCAAAACAGTAACTTTGGCAAGTCCTGTTTTTTTACCTACTTATTAGAATAAAGTTGGTTGCCAAGCATTTTTTCTGCTACAGTAATACCCCGGATAATGATTGTCCTGGATAACGCTAAAACCACATAATGACAACAAATCTGGGGGGAAGATTTGCACCGGATAATGTTCATTTTAGCGTTATCCGATCCATCGTATTAAAGAAGTAAAGGAGGCCACAGCTGCTCTCCCTGCCACTTCCCTCCTTCTATACCCCCACCCCCACCCCCACCCCCACCCCCACCCCCACCCCCAGTTTGGGGAGTCCCCACACCCCACCCCACTGCCTGCTCGGAGAGAATCCAGCCCAGCTTACCTTTCTCTTGCTTTACAGCTCCGACTGCAGCCAATCGCTCTTTCTCTTTCACTTCCTGTATTGACAATACAGGGAGCAGAAAAGAGAGAGGTGACTGGTTCTCTAGAGAACCAATCACATTTCTCTCTTTCCCCCTTCCCTGAGGTTTAAATGTACAGGGAGGGAAATAAAGAGAGAAAGAGACTTTGACAAAAAAAAAAGCCTCGATCGGAGCGTGCAGGTAAGCACGGAGGGAAGACTGCAGTAGAGTGGGGGGAAAGGTGCTTTCCCCCAATCCTACTGCAGTCACAGCAGTGGGGGTGGCTTTAAAGGCACCTCACTGCCTGCTCGGTTTGTCCCTGAAGTCAGTGCTTTTTTTTTAGCGTTGTTCGATGCATGCATTGGACAACGCTAAAAACCAGATAATGTCATGACTTGTAGAACCAAGTCATAACGTTATCTGGGGTATTACTGTATTTGTTATTCTCTTTTGAACCAGTGAACAAAGAAAGACTATTATTTGCAATACCTAAATAACACATTTTCCGAGGCAGTTCCCCGTGAAATCATCCTTGATTAATCAGTCCATTAATAACTGTCCTTTTTTTAACAGTTTGTTCTTCCTTCCTTCCTTTCTTCCTTCTTTCCTTCCTTCCCTCCTTCCTTTCTCTTTCTTTCTTATACAGAAGTTAGTTGTTCCAAAACAATTGGTTCTCATTTATTTATTCATTCTGAAACTCTCTGTGGAAATAAATCAAATGGTTAGTCCATAATTTCTACAATAGTTCCAAGGTTGTACTTCAACTTCATTGATGGCAAAGATTTTACTCCTAAGATTTTGACTCATAGGAAATCAAGCACTGTGTATGACCTTGTTCCTGAAGTGTTGATCACTACATATGGCAGTAGCCAAATTAGCAGAATGATTTTTAAAATACTTGAATACAGATTTTTCTCTACCTTCCTAATGTTAGTGCAGTACATATCCTCATTATTATCATTTTTTTTTATTCTTGTGAACTTGAGTCAGGGATATTTTCCAGAGAAATCCTTTATTTTCTTGTTAATTCTACCATAAGGTGGTAGAAATCTACAAGAACAGGTCTGGTCATTCTGGACATTCAGTCAGCAAAGACATTACACTACGCAACAAAAAAATTGCTACTGGGTGAAAATAATGTGATTGTTATGTAATAGGGTGCGCTGATTCTGATTTTGTAATCAGAAATGTTGTAAGACGTCTGGATTTAAAGTTATAGCTGAAAGTCATATGATATTAAAAGCCTGTAATGAGTTAATATGTAGCTGCATCAACGAGCCGTGTTTGATGTACGATTGTGTGAGTGTGTGTGTGTGTGTGTGTGTGTGTTCGTCCATCAGTCTGATTCGGAGGTGACTAGAGAATAGTTCGTGCTGGTGTGGTTCTGTGTTTTATTAAGCAGCAGTCGTAGTAACATGCATTTAAGTAATTTTGTATAAGACAACTCGGTAATTTGGTACATGGTGATTCAGTAAATGAAAGACGAATAGGTGCAGCTGTGTGAATTGTTCGGACTGCTTTTGCTACATTTGTGGCAAGTATACGACATCTGACCAATGCAAAAACATGTCCAGAAAGCTATGTATAGCTTACAAACATTACTTCAGATGTGAAATTGGAGATCAAACAAAATCCTGGGCTCCTCATCTCTATTGCACCGTCTGTTACTCCGGTCTAACCCAGTGATTAAACGGTAAGCGAAATTGAATGCCTTTTCCTGTTCCCATTATTTGGCGGGAGCAGAAAGATCACCATTCGGATTGCTATTTTTGCTTGACCATCATATCCGGGTACAGCAAGAAGAACAAGTCAAAAATCGTGTATCCGGATTGTCAGTCTGCTCTAAAGCCTGTGGCGCATGGTACAGATTACCCAGTACCAATTCCTCCTTCATCCTATGCAATGAACAATGAAGAAAGTGATACTGAAGGTAATGACAGTGACTCTGGAGCTATGGAATACACGAATGGTTCGCGATTTGTCCCTGTCAAAAGAAAAGTCTGAACTGTTGGGTTCCAGACTGAAGGAGTGGAACTTACTCGCGATGACAAGAATCACTACATAGTGAAAAATTGGCCACCCAGAAATTTACCTGTAGTTGGACAGCACAACGTTCAAAGTGTACCTCTTGTGGATCGTAATAAGATTTACCTACCTCCACTCCATATCAAACTGGGTCTTATGAAACAGTTTGTTGCAGCAAAGGATAAAACAAATCGTGGTTTTCAGTACCTAAAAGGCAAGTTTGGAAAGATGAAAACAGGCAAAATTGAAAGCAGGAGTCTTCGTTGGACCAGAAATATGAAAGTTGATTTAATGTCCACAATTCAGATCGGAGCTCACGGAACGAGAACTAGCAGCTTGGGACGCATTTGTGCTTGTTGTGCACAACTTTCTTGGGAACCACAGAGCAGACAACTATGCAGAAATTGTGGACAACTTGCTAACAGCCTTCCAGCACCTTGGTCACTAAAGATGCATTTCTTGCATTTGCATTTCACCTTCTTTCTGTCAAATATGAGAGCCATGAGTGACAAGCACGGTGAAAGAGTCCACCACGAGATGTCCACCATGGAAGCAAGATATCAAGGCCACTTCAATCCAAACATGATGGGGGATTACTGTTTGTTTTTGCAGAGAGCAACAGAAGATGTTCACAGACGGAAAGCAAGAAGCTCTACACACTTTTAAACCAAGCCATTGTCAATCTTAGTGTAACTAAGAGTCCCTGACTCATTTCAGAGGTAAATAAACATTTATAATTCACTTCTTAATTATAATATTTAGTGTTTTCATCCCAAAGTATGCACTTTAATTTCCCTAAAATTTCTCACAGTTGCTTTTCAACATAGTTAATAGCATTTTCCTTGATAACCTTTACACATACATAACTGTTTTTTCCTGAAGTGTCAGAGCAAATTCAACTGCAGTTCTGTATTCAGTACATATGAATTACTATAAGGAACATATTTTCAACTCAGTAGCAGGGGGAATTTTTGTTGTTGTTGCGTAGTGTTATTAACACAGAAAAAGAAACTGGAGGTGAGAAAGCAATTATAAATCATTTTGGAATGTAGAGTTTGATTTTTTACATTACAGTGGACCTAAAACATTAGTTGAAATCCAGTAATAAGTCACAACTACTAGGTTCATTGAATCAGTGGGAACTGGGTGAATCAATACCCATGTAACAAGTTCAATTGATTCCAAGAGCCATGGTTAATAGCAACTTACTACTGGATTGTAGCTATTATCAAGCAAACATGTGCTCCCACTCTGACTTTTCTTTTAAAGCCACCATCTCAGTATTCAAGTAGTATACTCAACTGGTTTTCAGACTGCAGTTTGAGAGAAAATGTGTTTTGAGTGCCTGGCTAGTATATGTTTGTGTCTTGGGTGGGAAGATGAGTCCATCTCTACACACAAACAGCTAGTTTTCAGCCGGTGTGAATTTGTTTTCATGGAGGCATGATCAAAACTGTTTTGAAATACCATAGGCATGCCTAATGTAAGCAGACTATGAAAATTATAATCTAACTCCACCATCCCATTTCAAACAGTAGGTTGCTGCAGAGTTGCTGAACTATGTTGGCTTTAAACAGAAAATCATGTATATGACACAACCCTCAAATAAAAGTGTGATGTATTAGGTATAGAAACTAACTCAGAATGATGAAACATGAATGTTGCAGTACAGTCTGCTATAAAACGTGAAGAGAAAAACACACACCTATTGGTTCAGTCTGGACAAGAATATTGTTGGCATTGTACTTGCAGTGAAGCTGCCAAATGAAAATGGAGTAGATACTTGGTTATTGGTAGTATTTGTTCTCAAGCTGAGCTGCTGAATTGCTTCCTGGTAATTCAGTACATTTCTCATAATTAGGTGGTCAGTTCTGATCCTCTGAGAGTTGTGCAGTGCATGTGCGGAAAGCTGATGAGTCAGTCACAGTCAATACTATGTTCAGCAAGCACAGAGGTTCTTCTGGTAATTAAACAAGGAAGGGGAATTTTTCTCTAAGCTTGTAGATTTTGATTCTGTTATCAGAGCTGAAAAATACTTTAGAAAGGGGGGTGGGGGGCACTAATTAGCGACATCATCCGAAAGGGGGGGGGGAGGGTTTTTTGTCTCAAATGTAATAATAGTTGCCTTCCTAGATGTGCATGAATCAAGAATGCAAATCCTTCTTGATATTCCATGAAGTATATTTGTATAAATATTACATATCCACTTACATGGCTGGATAGTGAGTTAGGGGTCTGGGTACAGACTCAAAGGTTGGGAGTTCGATTCTTCCTGGAAAAAGATCCAGCCTGTATAACCATGAGCAAACTGCCATGCCTCCCACCACCACCACCAAAAGGGAATAGTAAACCACTTCGGAGTATCCTGTACTAGAAAACCTTGGAAAGGGTAGCCATAAATCAGAACTGATTTAGGAGTACATAATTATTATCATCTACATGACTTTTTAATTTCCAGCAATTATGAAGAGCAACAAGGGTACCTTTGAGTCAGTGAATGCTGTTCGAGAAGGGTCTTTGCCGCCCCGCCCCACCCCAGGTGGTCGGGTCGGAAGACAACAGCGTGGAAGGCTGGGATTGGTCCAATTGTGTTGGGGGGCGTGTCTTGTGCGGGTGTTATTATCCTGGGTTCGAGATTAATCTTTGTGGGTTGGGAACTGGTCGGGTGCGGACATGCGGTTCAGTGAGTGGAGTTTTGGCCTAATTATGTCTAAAAAGAGGGGGCAAGTTTAAGGGGGTTTTAGGAGATGGCCTCCCAATCATAGGGGGACAGAGAAGCAATGGAGGAGTCCTCAGAGAAGGAATTTGAATTAGGGACTTTCGAGGACAGGGTGAGGGCTCTAGAGGAGGAGGCTGGGGGAGGAACGTAGGTTCCTGGATCGCATAATACCAGCACCCGACGGAAGGGCAAGAAAGGGAGAGGATCGTGATGCGAAGCGATCCATTTACTAGAGGAGAGGGCCCAGCAGCTGGTGGGCGGGAGGCTGGCCATCCCTCCGTCCCAGGATCTTTTGGGGCCCTCGGGCATGGAGTTGGAAGAGGCGGTCCCCGCCAGGCCGGCTGGCCCCTTCTGAGGTTGGAATGGGGGAAGTCGATCTGGAGACGCACGAGTCGTCGGCTGAGGCGTCGGCCGAGCTGGTCGTTGTGCCGGCGGGCACGTCAGGGGAGGAAGGGACGAGCGGCTCCGTGGTGAGCGGGGGGTCACGAATCGGTGACAAGGTGAGTTAGGGGGGCCAGGGGCGCCTCCAGCGACCCAGGGTCTTGGGGGCCTCGGGGATTTTTCCCTGGGGACCAGCGGGACCCAAGGAGAAAGAGGGTGTTTCTGGGGGGGGCGGGGGATAGAGGGATGGGTATCGTTCCGATGTGTGAGATGGGCCTGATGTGGCTGAGGTTGTCGAAGCAGGGGATGATCGAGCATTTCTCATCGGGACCTTAGAACGGGGTTCCGAGGGGTTCGGCCTCTGAGTTAGGCGGGAAGAGGTCTAGAGTTAGCTGGGAGGGGGGTGGAGCTGAGGGGAAGAAGGCCGCAGTGAGCGGGAAGATGAGTACGAGCGGGAAAAGGTGCGCAGGCGCGCAAGAGACATTGTCTGTTGGAGAGCACTTATCGAAGGCTACGAAAGAATAGATCCAAAAGGGGGAGTTTGTTGATCTATTTTCAGTATTCAGGTGGATGTAAAAGAGGCCGAAAAGCTAGATGAGAGAGTGAAAGAGATGGCCCAGAGTAAGAAGCCCCTGAGAAATTGGGGCAGTTGGTTGCCGGCCTATTTAATATACATGGGGTTCATTGTACACGAGCAACCAGAGAGGGCGGTGTCTTTATTGAAATATCTGGTCATTGTATATAGGGCATACACGGACTTTGCGGGGGTGTCGTGGAGGAGACACGATGACTTCTTTAGTTCTCTGGCCCAACAGGAGCCGGATATAAATGGGGATGGGCCACATTCAATGTTTGGCTGCAGTATATGGCGCCTGCAAGACCATTACAAGGAGAAAGACACGACAGTGGGCAATTGGTTCTGCGGGGGCCTCCGTTGACTCCCTCCCCCCCTGGGTTCCTGGGGGCAGCTGGTTCTTTCCCGGCTGGTCTGTGGGGAGGACAATTCCCATGGGTACTGTTCGAGGAAGCCATGCAAGTTTCGACATGGATGCTCGCAGTGCGGTGGTGCCCGCCCAATCACGGCGTGTGGCCGGGGAAGGGGGGCAGCAGCCAGAGGGGCACAGACTTGAATTAGGCCAGGGGTGCCTGGAGCGGCGGGGTGCAATTTGCCCCAGCCCAATTAGGGTTCAGGCACTAGAAAAATGGCTAGCGAGCTATCCTAAGAGAAAGGAGGCAGAGTGGCTGGCTAATGGATTTCGTTGGGGTTTTTCGTATACCTATAATGGGGGGGGGGGTCAAGGGCACATCGGCCAATAGGAACCTGAAGTCAGTCAAGGGCAATGAAGAGCAGGTGAGGGTAAAGAGCAGGAAGGAAATGGTGTTGGGGGGGATTGTGCCCCCCTTTTTTCAGTATGCCTGCTGGAGGGGTTGCACATTTTCCTTTGGGGTTTGTGCCTAAGCAGGTTCCAGGGGAGTACCGCCTCATTCACCACCTTTCTCACCCCGAGGGGGAGGGGTCGGTGAATGACGCCATTCCAGGGGAGCTAAGTTCGGTGAGGTACACCTCCCTGTATGCGGCGGTGGCCATGATTTGTAGAGCGGGCAGGGGGGTGCTTTTGGTGAAATGTGCTGTGAAGGCGGCTTTCAGACTGTTGCCCATTCATCCGGATGAATTCAGGTTATTAGGTTTTGTCTTCGAGGGTGAGCTTTATGTGGACAGAGCTTTGCCGATGGGTTGTTCTATTTCTTGTTCGTTGTGTGAATGCTTTAGTACGTGTATTCATTGGGTTTTATAAGAAAGGCAGAGGTGGACACTATAACTCATTACCTTGATGAATTTTGATATGTTCGGGAGGGGGCGGGGAGCAATGTAGGGTGCTGTTGCGGGAGTTTCAAGGGGTTTGTGAAGAGCTGGGGGTGCCGTTGGCACATGAGAAAACCGAAGGGCCGGCAGTCAAGTTGTCCTCTTTGGGGGCGGAACTGGATACGGGGCAACAGTGCTCTCGTTTGCCGGCGGACAAGTTTATGATTTTGAGGGAAAGAATCAGAATGCTGAAAAGAAAGAAGAAGGCATCCTTGCAGGAGCTACAAGGGCTGGTGGGACACCTTTACGTTGCCTGCGGGGTAGTGGCGCCAGGCAGGGCGTTCTTGCGTAGGCTTTGCGACGCTGTGGTGGGTCTGGGGAAGCCATATCACAGGTTGCGGCTGTCGCAAGGCATTAGGGCGAACTTGTGCGTGTGGGAGGATTCTTGGGAATTTTATGGGATTTCCTGTTGGAGAGATAAGCTGTTGCAAAGGAGGGCGTCTATGGGTCTGAGGCTTGAGGTTTCGGGATAATTTTTCAAAGGGGAATGGTGCAGCGGTAAGTGGCCCCAGAGATGGGTGGAGAACGGGGTGACTAGGGACTTGTCTATTTTGGAGCTGTTTCCGATTGTCGGGGCATTGTGGGGGTGGGGGGCATAGGTGGGAGAACAGGACGATTATGTTTCGGCGCGATGACAGGGCCGTGGTGATGGTGTTGAACAGTCTTACTTCTAAGTCCAAAAATAAATAAATAGAGGTTATACTCTTGGTGAGGACGCTGACGAGGAAATGTTTGGACTTGAACGTTTTGTTTGTGGCAAAGCAAATCCCGGGGGTGGACAATTGCTTTGCAGAGGCTTTGTCCTGGCAGCAATTGGACGAGTTCCGGGAGCTGGTGCCATCGGCCGCCACTTGGCCTGTACTGTTGCCGGAAGAGGTTAGGGCGCTGGTAGATGGCAAGTAGCGGAGGCTATAAAGAGTTCCATGGCGGGGAGCATGAGGAGGTACTGTACTATGCAGCGGCATGCACGGAGTTCTGTGAGTTTCGAGTATAGGTGGGTTTGGAGGAGGAGTGGCCAGTCCCGGTTGAGCATATGTTGCAGTTTTGCGTATGGCTTCACAACAAAGGGCTGGTAGCAGCTATGATCAGGGGTAAGTTGGCAGCGTTAGCGTTTTTTTCGCGAAGTCTAGAGGTTTCGGGGACGAGTTGGGGGATTTTAGGGTTAGGAAAGTTTGGGAAGGATGGGACAGAATGGCGGGGAGGTCGGGGGACACGCGTACCCCGGATTCCCTGGGGGTATTAATCAGGCTTGATAGGGCTTGGAGCACGGTGTGTGTGAATGACTTTGAGACTGCCTTGTTTTAAGCGGCGGCGCTGCTGGCTTTTTTCGGGGCTTTACGGGTGGGTTAGCTGGTGGCTGGGTCTAGGACAGACAGGTAGAATTAGGCGCTGGGGTTTGAGGATGTAGTGGCAAATGGACGCATGTATATTTTCGTGCGCTGCTCGAAGACGGCTCAAGAAGGTGTAGGTAAGTGCTTGGTGTTGGGTTCCTGACATATTGGTGAGCTTTGCCCGGTGCGTAGGGTACGGGAATACCTGGTGTTAAGGGGAACGCGGGAAGGTAAGTTCCTCATGCACGCAGGGGGGGGAGCCCCTAACAAATTTTCCAATTCAGGGTGGTGACGGACAAGGCACTGGGATATGTGGGGATAATTGCTTCACATTGCTTCATGATAGGGGGCGGCCTCCTCTTGGGCAGCACTGGGTTTTAAGGCGGAGGACATAGAGGGGGCAGGAAGATGGACCTCGGCTAGGTTCAGGGTGCGTGTGTGGGACCTGCCGGGGGAATGCTGAGTTATTGATGTTGTTATGAGTTTATGTTTTGCAGGTTGGATTTCGGACTGGAAGGGCATCGTTTGGATCCTAGGGGATCGACATTTAAAGGGGGCTGAGGAATGGGCCGCCCGGTCGTTTTCGGGTGACGCATCGGGATCCTGCACTGTTCGGTCAAGTGGACGGGGCAGGACATCATGGGGCTTTTTTGGGGGTGGGGGAAAAGTTGGACACACTTCCTAGAACTGTGCACCTAGGGTGGTGGTTTTTCATAGGGGCGGGGGATGTATTGGGCTACAGGCAATTAGAGAAAATTGTTAATGGGGCGGTCCAAGCGGTTAACCGGATGGGAGCGGCTTGGCCCGGTACTGTTTGTGTCTTCTCAGACATCTTGCCTATGAGCGAGGACTGGGCCGAGGAAGAGCGTATGGAGCCGGGCTTCACCAGCAGAGAGCAAGTGCGGCTCTACCTGAATTACCGTCTGGCGGAGGTCTGCCTGCAGTTGGGGGGGCGTGTAATCTCTCATGCTGCGATTCTCAAGGGCGACTTGTCCTGCTTTGAGGATGGATGGGTTCAGCTGAATGTGAAGGGTTATGTCATCTTTGTTAGGGATATTAGCAGGGGCATGGTTGTTTGTTTGTGGGGGGGGGTCCGCAGTTCCAGCGGAACCGCGGAGTGTGGCGGAAAGCACGGGGGTAGTGGGGGGTGTGGTGAGTTTAGGGGAGGGGGAGGAGTTTGGGTTTAGGGCGGGGTTATGTTAATTTTGCCCAGCCCAAATCTCCCCCCGGAGATTTGCCCCCGTGCTTTGCTGGCCCCTGCGTTTAGGGTTGTAATCATTTTATTATTGTCACTTAATAAAGTGGCCAATTTTTATTCCACGAAGTTGTCTGGTGTCCTTGTTTAGGGGGGGGGGGGCTGGGGAGGCAAGGGTACCTTTGAGTCAGTGAATGCTGTTCGAGAAGGGTCTTTGCCGCCCCGCCCCACCCCAGGTGGTCGGGTCGGAAGACAACAGCGTGGAAGGCTGGGATTGGTCCAATTGTGTTGGGGGGCGTGTCTTGTGCGGGTGTTATTATCCTGGGTTCGAGATTAATCTTTGTGGGTTGGGAACTGGTCGCCCGCCCGCCCACCCTAAAAATCGAGGTGGCAATAGTGGTCGCAATATTTTGGGCCGGGCAGGAATTTTGGGTCACGGCTGATTGGCCTTGCCGGTGGCTGTTTTCGCCTGCCTCATCTCGATGAGTAAGGGTATAGGGGCGTCAGAATTGTACGGGTAGGGCGGAAAGCACGGGGATAGTGGGGGTGTGGTGAGTTTAGGGGAGGGGGAGGAGTTTGGGTTTAGGGCGGGGTTATGTTAATTTTGCCCAGCCCAAATCTCCCCCCGGAGATTTGTCCCCGTGCTTTGCTGGCCCCTGCGTTTAGGGTTGTAATCATTTTATTATTGTCACTTAATAAAGTGGCCAATTTTTATTCCACGAAGTTGTCTGGTGTCCTTGTTTAGGGGGAGGGGGGGCTGGGGAGGCAAATGTATTATGTTTATAGTACTTAAAAGAGTAAGTTTAGTTTTCTATAATAACACCTTTCAAAAAATGTGAACCTTTGCCCACAAACTTACAATCTTAAAGTGATGCTTAAGGTCATGGACCGATAAGTCGGCTGAAAAATAAACCTTTATTTTTCAACAGGATTATATCATTTTTGAATTCAGTTCTTTTATTTAACGTGCATATTCAGATTTATTCTCTGATTCTTTTCTATAGATTTAGCCATGCGGATTTAATTATGGCTAACAACTCATTCAATAATTTTGAACTGATTATATTCTTCTTAATTAATTTGCAGTATTTGCTTATTCTCAAACTATCAAAATCTCTGTACTGTTATCTTTTGAGATGTTGAGGGAAACAAGTTTATAATTCCATAAATAGCTCTCTAATCTTATTACAGTAGCACATGAGAATTCAAATAGCTCCTATATAAATACAATGGTTTTCTGAAGGATAGAAAATGTGATAGGTGTACCTAGTGGTGGAAGAATCAATCAGTGCCACCAATTAATTGTTTTACCTTTCAAGTTAAAATCCACCTCATCCATAGTTGTTTTTCCTGCATGATGATCAAGGTCATATTGAAAGAGATACAGTGGTTTGGGTCACATTGCACTTTTCCAGTCCAGGGCACCCTAAGGTGAATGTTGAGTGAAGTGGAGCACTGATTTAATGTAACAACATTTCTAGCAATACTGCAAGGTAAGTTTCCTATGGGTAAAAATAATTCATTGGTGAAACAAGAAACCTCTGACAAAGACCTGTATGATAAGACCCTCCATCCCCATTAAACAGACTTTTCCCTTTAATGTGCACATCATGGAGCTAAGTGCAAAGAATTAGTACAACAATAGCTTGTTTTCTTTTGTACATTTTGATTAGAAAGGCACAAAAGGTACAGGGAGTTCAGTGAGCACTGTTAAAATGTCTTCGGCTTTATTGGAAAGAAAATTACTTTTAGAGTAATTGAATTTTTAATGGCAACAGAGAGAAATGGAAAAATAAATCAACAGGACTTCATTCCTATGTTCTTTCTTTCTCTTCCACCATTGCAAATAGACTTTGAGGTTTCTTATTATCAGTAAAAAGTGAAATTTGTATTTCAGAGAGTTAGAACTATATTTCCATTGAAATCTGAACCAGAACCAAAGATGGTGATAAAACTGTAAACTCTTAAGACACCGCATTACCCCAAGAATGTCTGTCCGTCCCAACAGAGCGGACCAGAGAAGCTGTCAATTGTTCCATCTGCTAGAGAGGTGTGTCTCTCTAGCACTAGAAGGAGGGCCTTCTCAGTGTCCACTCTGGCCCTATGGAGCCTTTTGCCAACCGAGTTGCATCTACAGACAGTTGCTGCTCTTCAGGAAAGGTTTAAAAACCTGGCTGGCAGAGCAGGTGTGAGGCATTGGCAGTGCTGTGGTCCCAGCCTGCTGGCTGATTTAAGAATGCGCTCTCTCTCTTTTTAAACTGGTGGGAGGTTAGGGAATGTTTTGTGATAATTTTTAATGGGGTTTTAATTGTGATTTTAAAATTGTGATGGTTTTAATATCTGTACGCCACCCAGAGTCTTTGGAATTGTGTGGTAATACAAATTCTAAAAATAAAATAAATAAATAAATAAATTTGAGAGTATTTTGAAAGCTTTAGAGCCATTGATTAGTTCTGTGATCTAGAACCCTCCAGGAAAGAAACAGAACTTTGTCTCTAGAGGGTTTTTTTCCTCCCTATCTATCTTCAACTGATCCAAAACACCCAACAATCATTTAGGGAAGATAGCTCATTTTAACTCCAGCAATATGATTTCCTTAGAAGTAAAAATGTGGGCAACCAGGCTTTCAAATTAAGACTTAATTTTGAATAATACCTCCCCATGACCAAGCACAAAATCCAAGCTTACTGGAATATTGGATATGGAGCTGAATAAAATAATATTGTGTGACAAACAGATGTCTCCGTACTTAATCAGGACCTGCTTCTATCAATACACTAACTATTATTTAGATTGATCTGATGTATTAGAGATTGCAATGACATGCAGGGTAATGATCTAGTGCAGTGATGGTGAACCTTGGCACTCCAGCTGTTCTTGAACTTCAATTCTCAGAAGCCCCAATCAGCAGGAGTGCTGACTTGGGCTTCTGGTAATTGAAGTCCAAGAACACCTGGAGTGCCAAGGTTCACCATCAGAGATCTAGTGCAATCCAAGGAAGTTCTTGGCCCATTCTAGAGTTCAATTTTGTATCTTGAAGAGTGTCCACAACTGGTAGAGCTAATAATGGTTTTGTTGATCCTTCACTACATGAGAGAGCTAAACATCAGAGCACAGAATGCATTGAACTTTAGCAATGCTGCTGCTGTATCCTTCCAACAAGTGTGGAACTCTCATAGAATCATAGAATAATTGAGTTGGAAAGTGCCCATGAGGTCATTGTGTCCAACCACTTACTCAATCCAGGAATCTAAATCAAAGCAGATCTGACAGATGGTTGTCCAATTTCCTCTTGAATGCCTCCAGTGTTGGAGTGCTCGTCACAAGATGTCAAAAATGGCAAAGCTTTATAAATGGAAGAATCCTATTCAATGTGCATTATATATCATGCTAAACTACTCAGTTCTTTTAACAGTGGCAGGTGGTAGAGAGGTTACAATCTAGATCTGATTTTTGTTAGAGTCTAAGAGCACAGGCAATCCAATCTCAAACACACAGCATAGATACTTTATATATAAAGTCTACTCAGCCATATAATCTCAATCTGTACCATTTCATAGGAGGTATAATTTCAAAAAAGCCAACTGGTAAAATTGTACAACAATGCTAGTTGCAGCAGTGCTTCAGACTGCCCCTCAACCAGAAAACAATGAACAATTTGTAATTCACATTTTTGAATGTTCTTGTGTTTCCATTCCAAGAAGGTGCTGGACCAATTACACCCCAGATCTCACTTTATAAATTGTGTGTGAGTTGTACTTAGATTATATTTCACACTCTGAAGAAAATTATCATACAGTAAAATCTGGGAGATTTTTGACTCTTGCATAAACAAAAATCATGCACTGGATAGACACCACAACAAGATTTGAAATAGCAAGACACAGCCAAAAATGTGAAGACTACTGAAAAGACTGGAAAACAATCCAAAGAACATTGTATGCAAGTATAACCCCAAACCAAATAGTACACAACTGTTCCTGGAAGGGAAGATCAACTACACGTAATAAAAATAAAACACCAAAATGATATTCATAAAGAATCTAATGAATTTTCAGTTGCCTATTCGCAGAACTAGAGGAAACCATAAGAAGATGTAGAAATGGCAAAGCAACAGGTCTCAATGATATCTGGATTAAGGAAATTAAACATTTTGATCAAAACACAAACAAACATGCTCTTCAACTCTTTAATAACTGCTAGATAATCAAAGACGTTCCAAAAATATAATGGAAGACAAAAGTAATCATTGTTCTGAAACCAGGCAAAAAACTATCAGATCCCAAAGCTACAATCTCCCTCCTATGCCACTTATACAAAATGATATTAAATCATCTAGCCCCTAAAATTGAACTTCTAATTCTAGAACAGGCAGACTTTAGCTGGCAAGAGAGCTATGTGGCTCAAATCTTAAATCTAACCCAACATACAGAAGATGGTTTTGAAATACATAAAATAACTAGAGCAACATTTGTCAGCCTTATGGAGCATATGCTACTGTCCACCATCAGCTACTAATGAGAGAGCTCTACTTACTTACTAGGATCATGGATGAACAGAAATGGTTGCCATTCTATTTCAAGACCAAAGATTCTTTGTTGAATTTCAAGGGAGGCATAGTTACTGGAGAAATCAGAGGAGCTGTCTTTCACAGAGAAGAGTCTTGGCACTATTACTTTTTAGTGTTTACAAAAATGATCAGCTCACAGTTTCATCTATGCTGATTATCTTGCCTTCACAGTCCAAAGGGAAACCTTTGAATCCACTGAGCACCAGATAAACTCTGCCTTTGAAGATATTTCCTTATATTAAGAAAACCAGCTGAAAATACATATCTTTACCTTCCACTTAAAGAATAAGGAACCCAAGGGAAAGCTGCAAGTTAGCTGGGGAAGGCACAATATTAGAACACTGCCCTGCCCCTAAGTATTGGGGTGTCACTCTGAATCAAATTCTGATCTACAAAAAAACACTGTCTAAACACAAACCCATTCAGCACAGATGAAACCCTTGGAGTTTGTGTAAATGCTAAAGTGCTCTCATTGTTAAACTTCACCTAAAACTCTGTTACAGTCTGAATTCAATCCAAATACCCTGTTTAATATTTTATACAAATTAGATGATTTTTGCATACTGTGCAAATTAACACATTGTGCAAATAAGGTATGCAAATTGTTGTCTTGTTTTGCTACCAACACATTTTAGCCTTGATGTCATTTCTGTAGTAACCACTCATCTCAGCAAGACAGTATAGTGAAATGGTTTGAGTGTAAGATAACATGGAACAGAGAGACTCAAGTTCAATGGCTGCTTAATCACAAATTATACTTGATTTTCTTGGACCACAAATTTGCCCAAATTTACCTTACATGTTATTTGGGGAAATCAAATGGGATGTGGAGGACCTTGTAAAGCATGTATGTAGATTGTCAGTGCTTATAAATAAATAGTGACATTTGTCACACACAAAGGCTTCTGGTGATATTCTCACTATGTGATGGTTGTTGTCAGTTTTTACTGGTGGCAAATAATTTGCATTTTCTTATACGACACCTATCCACAGCAAGCCACTAAAAGCAATGCCTTCTGATTCTTGTAAAATCTTCAAGCTATTAATCCCCTATTATGCAAACTAGTAAAAAGCACTCCTCTATACAATGCAAAAGCTCACTACCATCTGACTGGGGGGGGGGGATTGGGGGAGAAAGGGAAGGAATATCACAGAGTTCCCAGGGAAAACCATAAAGTATATTATCCTTTAGAAATATAGAACAAAGATTTTCTTATAACCAGAAAATATCCTGTCTTGCTTTTCTTTGCAAAAATATATTTATACAGTTGTACCTCACTTAAAGAGCATAATGTGTTCCACGGGATTGCTCTTTAAGTGAATTTGCTCTTTAAGCGAAGCACCATTGTAAATGACGAATTGTGTGTGGGGGGATTGCGAACCCCGATTTAATTGTTAAGTGAGTTTTTGGTTGGTTTTATTTGTTAAGGGAAGCGAACAGAAAATTCTGCTCTTTAGGTGAGTTACTCTTTAAGCGAGACACTCTTTATGCGAGGTTTGACTGTATTCATTATGTGCTAAAATTCCAGTGTTGCCACTCAATTATTGTTTATAAATGACCACAGGGTTGGGATTGTTGTTCTTGCTGTTTTTAATGAAAGTATGGAATTCATTGCCATTGGATGATAAGATCAGAATTAAGTAAAACCTAATGAACTGGATTACTGACAATCATACCTTCTAAGCATATACAAATGTTTGGTGAACAGAGAAGTTGAAGTTGCGTCCTCCATAGGATGTACACTTCAAACAGCATCCTCTTTCTCTGCACATGTCCTGTCTCATGGCAGTCTCTGAACACTACTACACTTGCCAAGCTATGGATTGAGTATTTTATGATTCTAACTTGGAACTTCCAGAAATGCTTTGCATTTTCTTATATGACAACTATCCACTGCAAGCCACTAAAAGCAATGCCTTCTGATTCTTGTAAAATCTTTAAGCTATTAGTCCCTATTATGCAAACTAGCAACAAGTCCTCCGCTATACAATGCAAATACAGTAAAACCCCTACTTACGAATGCCCCTACTTACAAATAATTCGACTTACGAATTGGTACTGAACTGAAATCCATGCCTCGAGTTACGAACATGCCCCGATTTATGAATTAATTCTTTTCCCTCGGTGTTGCCTCGAGTGAAGCAAAAAAAGCCATTTCCCCCATGGGTTTATATTTTATATACATGCGGCCTTTCAGAGCCCTGTGGGTGGCAGTAGAGTGCTTAGAGATGAGTTCTTTGTCTGGATTTTTGGTGCCAAATTGCCGCCGGTTGCAGTTTTTAGCTGTATTTTTCTGAGTTTTCTGTTAATTTTCAAATCTTCTTTAAGGTAAGGAACAGCGTTTTTGCTTATGTATGCTTTCCGTCTAATGCTGTTGTTGTTTTTGAATGGTTTGATTGATTTTTGGAGGGGGGCTTTTGGTTTATTTGAATGGATTCGATTTACGAACAAGGCCATGGAACTGAGTTTAGTCGTAACTCAAGGTTTTACTGTTCTCAAATTGTTATATCCAGGAAGACAACACAGTCCAATTTCTTTTTCTTCTTTTCTTCGTATCCTCAAAGGTCAATCCACTTAGAACACAATAAGCAACCACATTTATTGAATGTCTATGCTATGACAGTATCTGTTTTTTATATGGAATGCTATTAGCTTGCTACAGTCTGAATATTTCACAAATCATAAATAATGGGTTGGATTAACCTTCTCTATGATTACACTTGTTTATCCACTCTTTAATACTAAATGCAGTGACACAGAAATTATGTCCTATGGGAATAATGTTTACAGCTGTTCATGAGGTATCTAGAGATTTTCTAAAGTTAGAAGTTCGCTTAAATGTAGAAGTTCATTTGACTGCAACTTTAAAATTATTTATTATGAAGCAAATGTTTTGAACATCAGACATTTTGTTCTTTCATAGTTCAGTATGTTTCAGATTCATAGTAATTTAAAATTATGGACATATATGAAACATAGGTAAAATTCAAACCAATTAAAATGTTAAATGATTAGAATACTTTGACCAAAAACAGGCTACCCCAATAGTGTTACCTTATTCATTCACTAGATCAGCCTTCTTTACACATACTACGGCATAAATTGCATTCAATTAATGCTGCATTGATTGTATTTCTTCACATTCAGAAAAAAATTGTCCTTTAGCCAAGTAGCCCCATTTTATCTGAATTTTATTTGATCTTCCTACTTTGCTTTGAAGTCTATTAAGTAATTTATGGAGGGTCCAGCCAGAATCTGCCCCAGTGTCTGTTCTAGGGAGAATAGTCTTTGGCATTCATCCATTCTGCAAAGTGTGTTGTTTTTGCTCTCCACTGATGTAGCTGAGCCTCTTCTGGCTTAATATTTAGAGCTTGAGAGGTATACAGGACATATTTCTTCAATTTTAACTAATATCTAGGGAATTGGTGTCCATGCAGTGAATGGGTTAGGCACTGAATTACATTATTTTGTTATTTTTTTACCTTATCTTGATGTAGTTCTGGAGCAGCAATGCCAGCCAAATAATAGATTTTTATTCCAGTGGGAATATTTTTCAGGCATCCAGTAATAATCTTGCATGATTCATTAAGAACTACATCCTCTTGTTTGGTTTATACTGATTTATAACCTACAGTGCTAGCATATTCTGGAGTAGCACAAGATCAGAGTTGTTGTACTTACTGTTTGTCGATATACACCCAAGTGTGACCTAACCAGTATTATTTCTGGTGACAACTTTTTATTAGGTATTATGACAGTTGTTTCTTGTAGTTCAGGGTTTGATCCAGAGTAACACTCAAATACTTTGGGAATAAGACTGTGATAGAATGGACCTCAAGTTATATAGCATACCCAAAATGGAGTTTATTAGGGTTTGGACCATTTGTACCCCTCTATTTCGCCAGGGATTGCATTTCTTCTCCTGCAGAAAAAGAAAGTTCTCTCTTTGAATTTTTTAAACTTCTATTGACTTCACAAGAGATAAGTAAACCAAGCCAGCTGTGTGAGGCCCAGAGCAAAATCATGTTTTTAAAGTGTGGGTCCTAAATTTACTATATTCATGCAAGGACTGTGATTATTTTATTTTTCTTGGAGATGCCATGAGCCTCGACATGTTAGGACTCCCTACTGAGGCAGCTCCCTATGCCAGGAAGATTTTCTGTCCTCCCGTGATAATAAAACCAGTCACATTTATATTTCTTTGTGTTTTTTTAATTTGTCATCTGTTAGTCTGTACAGGTGTACAAGTGTAGGAAATATATGGTTATGTTCAGAAATTTTAACAAGCCAATGCAGCTCAGTATTTCTTCTGCCTTTTCCAAGTGAATGCTAAACAAAAAATTGCAATTCTGCATGGGAATTGTAATAGTTCAGCACAGTTTAGCATCTTTTTAGGGGTAAAAAAAGGTCCATAAGACTTCTGAGAAATCCCACAAGATTTCTCATGGAGAGAAAAAAACTCACACAGAGAAATCTTGCTGTGAAAGAAAATGAGTCATTTTTCCCCTTGGCTTTTCTCTAAGGGCAAGACTGCAAGATTCATGTTCCTACTTATTTACTGATTCAAAAGGAAAATATGAAAAAAAGCAGCATTTGAGGATTCTTGGCAGATACAGTTTTGGAATTATGCACAAATCTAGTACTTTGTCAGCAGAATGCAGAAATTAAATGATAGCAGGCAACAATAACATGAATGCTTTCAATAAGTATGTTTTTATATGCTGGCAAGTCACTTCCATCATATGGTAACCTTATGAATTAGTGACTAGTAGGTTCTATCATTAAAAGTCTTGCTCAGTTCTCACAAACTCAAAGCTGTGGCTTCTTTAATTCAGTGAGATCTGTATCCTATTATTACATTATGTTCTGCCAAGTTGTCCTGATTTATGATGACCCTTAAAGAATGTTCAATGTATATGAAATATTCAAGGAGTATTTTACCACTGTCAATCCCAGCAAGTTTCCATGGTCAGTAGAGATTTGAATTTAGGACTTGTGAATCTCAGTTTTATGTTCTGTCTCCATATCACGTTGGTGTTATTGACCTATTCCTATTGCTCTAATCCAGGGGTCAGCAAACATGGCTCTCCAGATGTTCTTGGACTTCAATTCCCAGAAGCCCCAATCAGCAAGAGTGCTGGAGAGCCAAGTTTGCTGACCCCTGTATCAAAATTGTTTTTATCTTCTCTTCTCACATCCCTTTCACACATCTCCTAAAATACAATCTACATCCTGCTATAATGGGTCTTATGAGAAACTCCTCTGGAACCAATTAAGAGAAATTTGGATAGACCCACTAACTAGAAAACAGAACAGTTCAGGGCCCTTGGGGCTGTCTAAGCCAAAAAAGTAGATTTCTGGCAAAAATTCTATTCAATCTGATGGATAGTTCATGTAAAAGCACTTGCCGTCTCAAGCCCAATTTTGTGTATTAAAATGTAATGCAAAATAGATGGCATAACTCAAACAATAAATCTTTCTAAACCTTGTTAAATTTGAGCACAACTCCATTCTTACCACATTATTGTCCTAAAAAAATTAAACAGGAAGGAGAGTTAAAAGAAATGAAACAGTGGTATCCTGTTTCTTGGAACATGCCCTAGAGCTGTGATGGTGAACCTTGGTACTCCAGCTATTCTTAAAATTAAATTCTGAGAAGCCCAAGTCTCTGTGAATCCACGCAAATGGGTTTACTATGCACAGTAAACTCATGTGTAAGCACATTAAACCAATTCATGTGGATTCACAGAGACTTGGGCTTCTGGCAATTGAAGTTCAAGAACAGCTGGAGTGCCAAGGTTCACCATGACTGGTCTAATCTATTACCATACCACCATGATGGTGAACCTTGCCACTCCAGGTGTTCTTGAACTTCAGTTACCAGAAGCCCAAGTCAGCATACCTGCTGATCAGGGCTTCTGGGAATTGAAATTCAAGAACACCTAGACTGCCCAGGTTTGGCATCACTGCCCTAGGGATGAAGACCTGTTGGATTTTCACTTCTAAAACAGGACAGTTGGTATGGATCTCAAGACTCCAAGTATCTGTGAAGGGATGTCCTGACTTTTGTGAAAGAGCACAATTATTTCTTAAGATTTGTGGAAGGAGGGGAGGGATGAAGCTTCATGAAACACACACTAAGTCCGGTCCAGTGGAGAACACTCCCAAACTCACATTCGAGCCTTTTTTATTGTAACAATCGTATAAGAAAACGCTTACATAGAAAATCACAAATTGGCTATTTAGGCTCGGTACATTGGCCGTGATTGGATCGTGTTAGCATGGGCTACAGCCTGATTGGTTAATACATTGTATGTGTGCCTCCTATAGTATTCAGTCTCATGGCTTAGATGTGTAACAAACAACCCCCAGGCACATATACAATCTCATGACCTGGAACAATCACAAACAACCCAAAAGCAGGAGACCTTTGAGCTGGATCAGGGACGGGCGCTGGCTAGCTTACTGGGGTACAAAGGTTAACTGATGAAGTGCCACACCAGGAGTCTTTTGACATCACTGCAATGAGGCATCTTCATCAGTTCCCCACAAAGGTTCCTGATCCATGCTTTTCACATTTGTTATTATTTTGGTTATTGTTCTTTCAATCCTTTCCTAATTTTGACTGTAAAAGTAAATTCTAAGGTAACTACCCAGGTGTTGATTTATGAAACATTTTGTCCTCTAACTAATTTGAAAGAAGCTTTTAGAAATATGGCTTTGGCTCTTGAAAAGAAAACTAATGGATTAATGTGATACTAAGGTTAATGGTAGCTTCTTACATTGCTTAATTGTCTGTAATTAGGACCGATTTGATCTATCTTTGGCAAGGCACATACTGTATATGGGAAAAGTGTCCTATCCATTAATATTTTTGAAAGTTATGATATGAAAGTGATAAGAACTATGTTACATGCAAGTATTGTCTTTAGATTTAAATTCAGTTTCAGTAAAACTAAAAGAAAATTGTGAGACAGTTTGTTTGCATCAATTTCCATTGGAAGCGTAATCATAAAACCCAAGACTAATATGTGATTAGTTACTGATACAACAATCAGCCATTTGTACAGAGGAAGGTAATTATTACTATATGTAGATTTCAAGTAATTTTATTATTTTATGATGAAATCACATTTATTATTTTATTATGAATTCACATAGCATCCTACCAAAAGAAAGAAAAAAAAGGGAGTAAGCATTATGTTTATGAAATCTGCTCAGATAATAGTTATAATAGTTATAAGTGGATCAATTTGTGTATCTTAAGCTTGAAGAATAGAAAGACCATGATTGACTCCCTTTGGCAAATGGAGATACAGTAGCTGGAATATATTTGTAAAAAAAAAGACTTACAAATATTTGAGGTAAGGAGGTCTTCAACAATTGCAGCCATGATTAGAAATGTAAGGGCTGAACAGATATTACAGGAAAGCAACATTTCCCACACTTTACTGCACCCTGGGACCAAACTATACACTAAAGACATGATGGCAAACCTTGGCACTCCAGATGTTCTTGGACTTCAATTCCCAGAAGCCCAAGCCCCCTGTGAATCCAAACAAATGGGTTTACTGTGATTTATCAGCCCGCACCGCCCATGTCGCTCCTGGAAGCAGAAGTAGAACACTCAAGTATGGGCATGTTTTACTTCTGCTTCCGGGAGTGACGAGGGCAGTGTGGGTTGGATGAATCACAGTAAACCCATTCATGTGGGGTCCCAGGGGGCTTGGGCTTCTGAGAATTGAAGTCCAAGAACATCTGGAGTGCCAAGGTTCGCCATCACGTCACTAAAGAAAGATGATTGTTAGAAAAGGGAATCACTTAATTATCAAGAATATATAATTTTCCCAGCAGGAATTTTCCCCATGTCTCCCAGTTTGCAAATGAGTATGCTTCGTGTTGTGGTTAGTCAACAGGAGATAGGGAAAGGTTGCATTTGCAAGCATGATTGCTTAGTCATGAAAATTAGTCTGAATCATGCCTCTTGAATACTAATGGGGTTCAGTTTCTATTGATGGGATGTGCATAACATATTATTTGGACCAAAGCATAACCTTCCCTTCTGTTTATCCTCATTCTCATCAACATCATTATCACTATCATCACCATCTGCAGCAGGAGCATTGAGCCATATCATTACAAGCACTAGAGCTAAATCAATTTAGTTAAGTATTCCTAGGCTAGCTACCTAAGAAACTATTTTAAATAAGCTGAACTACTTCAGATGTACCTCTTTCCCACAATAACCTGAAGGATTTTACACAGAGACTGTATGCCATAATCACTATGAATTTTAAAGATTGTCTTGCTGTAGGTTGATGGCTTCCATTACTTTCTTATATTATTATTGCTTCCTTTTTTCATGAAGCTTATGCAAATCCTGTAGAGTGCCATGAAGCAAATGATAGTTGGGAAAAGTGATAACCCTTCTCAAAGTTATCTAACTGACTTTCAAGTCTGATCTAAGTTTCATGGCTTTACAGTAGAGACATCATTGCCTCACTGTACTCTTACTACTGGCAGGTAGATTTTCTATTTGTATCTAACATCTTAAGAAATCATTCAAAACAGATGGACTTGGATGGAAAATTTAGTCTGTGGTACAACATTTCTGTATGTTAACTAAGTTCATTTAGGTGAAAAGAAATAAACTGGGGAATAATAATTCACACTGTAATTGCTATTGCTCTAAGGGGCCTCCTTGTTCTGTGGGCTCCATATCGAGAGAGGTAGAAGGTACTCCAAAGAAGACTTCAAGACAATACGAGAGGATTCCATAAAAAACTAAAGAAAAGACATTCCCACTGTATGTGCAGGTCTGCTTCTATGATTTTCAGATTTTGGTCTTGATACTATCCAGTATATGATCCTTCTTCTTCTTCCATTTTTGGGCCAGACATTAAACTGCCAAAATGAAGCTACCTTTTGGTGAGTTCATTCTACAGTTCCTTTCCTCTCACCTAGAAGAAGATTAGCTGGCACAAGGTGGCCATTGCCTGGGATATGCACAATTGTCATTCAAAACTACATTATATGGTCTTGATAGTAGTGAATACAAGAATCCATACTAAATTTGGGTATATATTCAAACAGTTACACTCAATACCATTGCCACCATTTTCTAACTTGTCTCTTATGAAATTCATACAAGCAACATGTGGAGTGATACAAAAATGGCATCCTCAAATGAAATACCATGACTGTTGACAAACAGTAAATGTACAAACGTCTCGTAGACACAAACTAGGTACTGTGTTAGGTCCACAAGTGACAATATTTTTATAAACATAGAGAGTATCTCTTCATCTAAGAGGAACTTCACTTTGCCATAAACAGAAATATGACATCCTTGGTATCTAAGAAATTTACAAAGAAACTAATGTTAACCCAAAGTTCCTAGGATGTATCGAATTACTGAGAGGCCCCAAAAACAATACAGAATGCATGAAAAACCAGAACAACTTTTGGGGGAATGAACACTATGGCTAAAATGGCAAAGCTATTATAAAATGGAAGGTAAAATGGCAAAGCTATTATAAAATGGAAGGTATACCATTCAATGTGCCTTTTCTATTTGCATTTATCAGTGACAGCTAGCAGATAAATTTTCTCAGTGAGCCTATAGCTCAAAAGGACATTTTGTATAAATCAGCACATGCAAAACAAGGATGCAGCTCTTAATGAATTATTGTTGTTGTTCAGTCGCACAGTTGATTCCAACCCTTCGCGACCCCATGGACCACTGCCCTCCAGGCACCTCTGTCCTCCACCATCCTTCTCAACCCACCCAGCTCTGTGCCTATTGCATCTACAATACCATCTAGCCATCTCATTTTTGGCCAACCCCTTCTTCTTTTGCCCTTGACCTTTCCCAGCATCAAGGCTTTCTCAAGTGAATCCTCTCTTCTCATTTGATGTCCAAAGTACTTTAGCTTCATCTTTACTATTTGACCTTCTAAGGAGCAGTCAGGGTTGATTTCTTCTAAGATTGACCTATTTGTTCTCCTCGCTGTCCAGGGGACTCTCAAAACTCTCCTCCAACATCACATTTCAAAGGTGTCTATTCTTCTGCACTCAGGATTATTATTGGCTTCCTGAAAATGAACCCTACTCAAAAAAGTCTATTATTTGGCTTGTATTGCTGGTCCAGAAGTACACCAAGAACCACTAGCAAATAACAGAAGAAATAATGTAATCGAGAACTAAATTCTTTCTCATTTTGAAGGTGCAGCAACTTTGTTTTATTATACAAAGCTATTATATGGAGAAAGCTCTTGCATTAGCACACTACCAAGCTAGTCTCAGCCAGTGTCATGTTTACTATCAATTGCACACAGAAGTATCCTAAGTAGGACATAAAGGCTGAAATCCTGTTCCTTAACTTATACTATGTAAGTCTGATGATATCCATGGTGATTTTTCAGAAGAAGAAGAAAAATCCCCCAAGGCTCCTGAGATTCCTGTGGGATTCCTTTTATTGTGGATAAGCTTTTGAAAACTGAGAGATAAGTCTTTAATTTCTGAAAACTGCTGCTAGCAGGATTTTTTAAAATAAAAAAACCCATATTTTAAACAATTGCCACAGCTGATGACATCATTTTTATGTGGCATAGCTCAACAAACAGAATTCACTTTCCTTCAGTTCTCCTGTCCTCCTGCTGACATGACCCTACATGCCATGCGTGCTCCATCTGTGTTCTCTTGGCTTGCTAGGGGAAAAAAAAAATCTAAACTCATAATACTGTATTTCTCATTCTGTCTTTGATGAACCATTTCTTCCCAGGGCCAATTTACTGCACTTGTACTCCTCTTCTTATATACTGTCTAAACAGTAAATATAAAAATAGAACATTATATGTAAAGATAAGTGTCCTTCTTTTCAAAATACAAAGGTGGGTTTTTTGTTTCTTTGTTTCTGTTATCATGGATCTCATGATTGGTCTTGGACAGAGCAATTGATGCAAGATACAATATGAAAGGCTGAACACCATTTATTACCTGGTTCTCTCTACTATAGGAAGTTGCTTTTTGCATTCAGAGAGATGGTAAATCAGACCTGCTGCTTCCATTGGCAGTTGCAAGCAGGAATGTTATCTAACCACATCAGCATCAATTTGCTCAATTTAGGCAAGAGTCTGTCGGCAACTTAGCTAGAAGGGCTCAGGTGAAAATGCCAGTTTTAAACTCTAGATGGATCAAATCATGGCTTGTTTAATATTCTTACACCTTCTTCACATAGAGCCAATAAATGATGACAACCAGTCATTCAGTTTCAATCATGCACTGTATGTATCTTGCACTGTGCAACTTGGCTATAGCTCACAAATACATTCCTCAAGTCATAAACACTATTTTTCCTTTATAAAAAAAAGAACAGAGTTAGTATGGTGCTATACCTATGAGAAATGTTTTCAGAAACATACATTTACAACCAGTCTTATTGCCTTCTACATCTTTGCAAATGAACAGTTGTTCTATACATGCAAGTGGCCTTGCACAACAACCAGATTATTATTTGTCTAGAGGGGACAAAGAATCAAATGGTGAAAGTTTGATGGTTGTGCATTGGTGGCGTTATGCATGAAAAGATACAAATGTAAGAAGAAACAAGACTTTCCCAGATATTGTATAACATTGTGTTATATATATTTTCTTGTAACACAAATGCTGCATTTATGTTTTCAGTATACAAAGTCCAGACCTGGCTTCCTTTAAATTATAGACAAGCTCTTGGTCTTAAAATAGTATGCAGTTAATTTCTATGGTTCTTATTTCATAATCATGGTTATTTATTTTTGAATTACCATTGAATTTGTTTTCTATATATGTGTACACTTGTGATATTAAAGTCACTAATCATATTTATATATTTACACAACAACTAAGTTAAAAAAATATTATCCAGGCCAACAGTCCATTTTGCAGTCTGATTTTAGCTAAATACTGAAAATGGGTGCTTGTGTGGCCACTATAATGCTGAGACAGTTTCATCCTTATCAACAGTAAACAAGTGAGATGCTGGAGAATCAGCTGGAGGATCAACAACAGAACAGGTTCTATTTTAGACCCCAGGAAGACCTGGACACAATGTTTTACAAGGTTTTGGTCTCATAATAGGTCATCTCGTAGTTCTCATTTATTATAGTACAGTATATTGCTAAGGTGGGATGTGTTACATATGCTTCATGTTTTATTCCTCACTGGGACTGGTTTTCTTCCATCATTATCTCATCTCATCTGATCAAGATGCAGGCAACTATGGCAGAGAATATGTAATAGTGAGTATATGTAGTGACTAGATATTAAAGCCACAGAGATCATGGAAATTCTTTTTATCTAGCACATCTTATGTAACCCAACAATTTGGTTCCATAGACAACATTTTAGTAAATCAAAAGATTGTTTTATTTCTTCTGCAGCAGATTCACTTCGCTTTCTATGAGTGGAGAGTGTGTATGGGACAAGAACCATCTTTAAGAACATTATGAGGTTATTTATCAGTCACAAAAGGCAAAGAAACCTACCGTATTATTATGTGAGAACAGATTTTTCCAAGGCCAAATTGAACCTGGGTGAGATCTAGTGCCCTCTGTGTAGGAGGAGAGGTGGGGAAATAAGTCTTTTACAAACATTCTCTTTTGGCTGTGAGAGTGCAAAACCTTTCCTTAGCTATGTGCTTAATGATAAAGATTGTGCATACAGCTTGCATATCAGCCTTATAGTCAAATAGTACATGTGTGCATAAAGTACAACAGCCCAGACACCATCATTCTAATTGGTTCTTAATGCAGAACTGTGTCAGCAGAATTTGTGACTCACCACATGGAATTCTGGATCTTGGCCTTTGAATTTAATTCTGCGAGTGTATGACCTTTTAATAAGTACCACCTCTTTTCTTCATTTCCTGTTTCCATGGAGAACAATTCCACTGCATTATATTCTGGTTTTATTATCTTCTTTATAAGAGAGAAAATATTTGACCACATTTTCTTTTCTTCCTTCAAAGACAGCTGCTTAGCTTTCAAAAGAATTATTAAGCAATGGGATATCTGTATTTTAAAGACAGGCCTAGCAAACAATTCATATCTGATTTTCCCAGCATAAACTAATAACTAAATCTACTGCAGTGAAAAAGCTATAGATATTCATGATACCATTTTTCACTCTGAGAATCAAAACTTTTTTATATAAAAACATTTGTTCAGATTCTGAATAGTCAAGCAAAATGTGTCCATTCAGAACAGTCTGATTAAAATATCAGAATCTGTTTAAAGGGGGGGGGGGAGACTCTTCCCAGGGCTAAGCAATTTTACAGTGGCAGCAATGTGAATCCCAATTGAAACCAAGGGAATTAAGCATGTGTAGCTGTGCAGTGGGTTGTGGCTAATGTGTTTTCTCAAAATATCATGGTATCTGTTGTAGTCAGGCAATTGTCTCAGAATAACAGCTCTAGGATTGGTGCCAAGCTGAAAAGGAGCAGCTGTTTTAATTATGGTATCTGTGTCTCTGATTTTTTAAAATCACATTACTTGTTCTCTGGTAGCATATGCTATATTCTCTGGCACAATAACATTTAGGATAAGGTGTGCTAAAACAGCAGTGCTTGGAAAAGTTACTTTTTTGTGACTCCCCAAATGCTTCCCAGTCAGTTTTTTTATTTTTAAAATTTATTTTTATTCTTTAAAAAACATATTACAAACAAAGAGAACATAATAAAAAAAAAACCATTTCCCCATGATCTGAACAAAAATTTTAATCCCTCAGAAGAATATTGCAAAAATGCACCATCTCTTTAATGTTTCAGCAACATTGTATTGCTATTGTAGTAGATGTGCTACCAGGACACGAGTGTTAAGACTACCAGATCCTAATTCTACTGAACTGAAAAGATACTAAAAGATACTAAATTGCACAGTGGCAACTGAGACTCACTGCTGCCAGTGTAGCAATCTGAAGATCCATTCTCTCAATCTCCCAATAGAAAGGTCAGCTGGGGAACAGCTGAACAGTAGCCAAGGGAAAAGGAAGATGATTTCTATGTCCAAGGGTTGAAGATCTAGGTCAGGATAAATGATAGCACTGTCCTGTGACAGAGAGGAAGAACCAGATAGCTGCAACTCAAGTCCTTTAGCATTTGCTGCCAGAACAAATCATCTTATTCTACCTAACAGTACATCTGGTCTTGCATCTATCTTTGAATGATCTACCATTCATCTAGAACAGATATAGCTCCTGCTCTACTCTGTGTACTGATATGTTATACTGCTCTACCATCAGGTTACTGGAGTTGCTAATCTACATATGTAGTAAGTAATCTGCACCAGTCATTGGGGTGATTGGGGAGTCCCAAGGCCTTCATAAATTCCTCCCTCCTTGTCTTTTCTACTTGTAGATTGGTTCTCTCTGATTTTCATTGTTCCTTCCTTCCTTCGACTAATACCAGTTTCCAGACTGGACACTTCCCCTCAATAGTCACAAGCTCAGCATGAGGCCACTGCACTCTCTTGCTATAAATACAACATTGTTCTAACACCCTAATTTTCCTCAACTCTCATATTCAGTGCTGTTTGCTCACCAGCTACCTCTGTCTCTCCAGCACATCAGCAATCTAGAAAGCTGGATTTTTGCTAGAGCCGAGAACTGATCATGAAAACTGCCCAACAGTCTGTTTCTTCTTTAGTAGCTGTCCAGGGTGTGCATGTTTTTTAATGGCATAGAGTCGATGATACAGGCTCACAAAAGCCTTGTCATTTTCTAATGCCTGCATATCAAACGCCCATTAAATGCATTGGTATTTTTTTAAAAAGTGGCAACCTACATTCAATTCCTGCAAGCTATAGAACTATAATAAAGTGAAACAAGGTTATTCTAAGTGGCAGTCTTCATAAAAATTTCCTTTTCTTTCATTAAAATGGCATATTTCAAAGGTCACATTTATGTTCAAGCAGTATTTTTTCCTAGGCTTGAAAATGAACTACTGTACTTATTAATGCTTAATACTATTTCACCATATAGACATCTTACAGTTCAACATACTCTATGAAAGAAATTTTAAAAGGAGCCTGAAAATGACTCTTCACTCTCTTCTTCTTGTGGAAATACAGAACTTCTTCTTTGCATCATTAAAGCAGGACAGGCACCCTGTAGCCTATGGCCTGATTTCACACAGGTAGGAAAATCTGGGGGAGTAGGGGAAGAGAGAAAATGGTTGCAACTTCCTACATGCTGTAATAATCATCCTTTTGAAGGGCTGACAGGGGACAATTTAATTGACCTGATGCACAATGTATTCTCTGGACTAGAGGGTAGTGTTATGACAGAACAAGGAGGAAAATAATGGTTTCCTATTAGCAAAGATATCTGATGGGAGTGCATTTTATGTCCCTGTCTGTCCAACTATATATGAGACATATCAGATGAAAATCTAGGTTACATATGTTGGTGTAAAGTAGTAAGCAGAGTAGTGTGCAGCGGTCTACAAGTGGTACAGATCTGGCAAGGTTGGCTCCTGGTGTAAAAAGGCAAAACAGGCAGACAGTTTTTGGTGCAAAGGGAAACTCAAATTTGGTTTACTCAGGAGGTAAAGTGCAAGTATATACAGTGTAACACAAAGCAGAGTGGCCTCTTGGTTGCTCAGTTAAGTTCACTGAAACAGTTCATACGTTCTATACACAAGTCTATACAGTCCAGTCCAATTACCATATACAAACTGTAGCTACAAGTCAAGCAACAGAGTCCAACAGCTTTTGTCCTCCTGATGGAGGTTTACCCAAATCCTTCTCTGCTTGGTAGGCGAAGGTAGCTTGTCAGGCAGAATGCATTCAGTCCTCAAAGTAGAACATGCAGGAACCTTTGTCCATACCTGACAGCAGAGAACTCTCAGTCAAGTTCAGCATCGACACTTAGCAATATCAGCATATGAGCTGGCATCTGTGGAGTAAAGCACCTTTGTAAGTCAGCTTAGAAGCAGCTTTGAAGCGACTTTTGGAGACAGCTCAACCAAGCTCCCAGTGGATCTATATACACTAGTCCACAGGACACACCAAGGTAAAGTCCCAACACCTGTAGCAAGGCCTTAAAGGCATTCAGTCACAATATGCCTTGCAACTAAGGGTGTAGGATGAACACTTACACACCCTAACAACATTCAAAGGAATGAGGAATGAAAACTGGTGAAAGAAATATCAATAACTTGAGACATGCAGATGACTCCTTATTACTGTGGCAACATAACAATGATTTGAAGCAAACACTGATGGGGGTGAAAGAAGAAAGTGAAAAATGCAGTTCAATATTAATAACACAAAAACGATGGCTTCAGGGAAAAGTGACTGTAATGCTAAGAGTGAAGAAACTGTGATTGTTAAAGAATTTCTATACCTTGATCCAATTGTCAGGCAAGAAATCAGAAGAAAGTTGAGCCCTGATGGAAATAGAAAATATCTTCATGTATAAGCTTGTGTCACTGGAGACAAAGATGATCTACACAATCATTTCCCCAGTTCCTATATATGAATGAAAAAGCTGGCAAATGAAGAAATGAATGGAAGGGGTGTTGGTGATGGCTATCACTTAATCTGAAATGTCTTGTTAAGAAGTGGTTTATGGATATTACTAATTTCCAGAAACTAAACAATAAGTGGAAATCAAGCCTGAATTCACACAAAGTAACAATGGATGGCTATATCATGTGAATACTCACTGGAAAAGTTAATAATGATGTTATTGGAAGGCAGGGGGTAAAGAAGAAGATCTAGTTTTATTACACGTGAGATGGGCTGTTAATGTCACAGCCTTTTGAAGGTCATTAAGTCATTGGAATGCTTTAGGGTGGAAGCAGCTTGATGGGAAACCTTATTTTGGAGGTTTCTTTCATCTCAATATCTGTCCACTGAGTCAAATTTAAAGATGATGAACTGTAAGAAGGAAAATCAATGACCCCAAACTGTCCCATCTACAGCTTGTGTGTGTGTGTGTGTGTGTGTGTGTGTGTGTGTGTGTGTGTGTGTGTGTGTGTAACCGTCCTGCTTCTAATTTTGCATTTGTATTAGCATGCAGAACTTTACATGTCCTCTCTTTTTAGTGACATTTGTCTACCTTTTTTGGTGAAAAGCAACTGGCCATCCTATCAAAGCTTCCAGTTAAACAGCTTTCCTTCTGCTTGTTTTGGCCCTGCCCACTACTGGCATCTCTTCACCAAACACATTCCCCTTCCCAAAACAGATGTCAACAGAAGAACAGTTCCACAAACTCAGAATAATATTTCTGGGAAATAACATCAAACAGGCCTCCTTCCTTCCTAATCCCATCTTTTTCTCAGTGAAGGATTCAGGGAAGTATGCAACAGCTAATTTCTTTCTTTTGTTTCCAGATCCAATTTTGGATTACCAGAATCAAGCCACTTTCTTGGATTTGTCATTGGCCAAAATTAAGATTGCAGCCATGAAATAAAAAGGCAACTGATTCTTGGGAGGCAAGTGATGAGAAACCTGGGGAACATAGTGAAAAGTAGAGACATCACATTGCAAACAAAAATTCGTATAGTCAAAGCAATGGTATTTCCGGTGGCAATGTATGGTTGTGAGAGCTGGACCATTAGGAAAGCTGAGTGCAGAAGAATAGATGCCTTTGAGATGTGGTGTTGGAGGAGAGTTTTGAGAGTCCCCTGGACAGCGAAGAGAACAAATAGGTCAATCTTAGAAGAAATCAAACCTGACTGCTCCTTAGAAGGTTAAATAGTAAAGATGAAGCTAAAGTACTTTGGACATCAGATGAGAGGATTTGCTTGAGAAAGCCTTGATGCTGGGAAGGGTGGAGGGCAAAAGAAGAAAGGGGCGGCCCAAAATGAGATGGCTAGATGGTATTGCAGACACAATGGGCACGAAGCTGAGCGAGTTGAGGAGCATGGTGGAGGACAGAAGTGCCTGAGGGACAGTGATCCATGGGGTCGCAAAGGGTCGGAATCGACTGTGCGACTGAACAACAACAACAAAAAATTAAGTCTTCATCAGTACATGTTTCTGGTGGTAATAGTAGACCATTAAACGAGCTGGATTTTGCATCTCTCTGCATTAACAGCATGTTGTTGTCCACCACTTGAGCATATTGTCACTCTGATCCTCAGCCTGTTCAGGATCCTCCAAGGGGAGGTTGGGTTCATCAGCTATATCCTCCTTTAACGTTGTTCCTTGCCTAGTGAGCTCCTTCCTGTATGTTCTAATTTGGTTTTGTTCTTGCATACCCTCAAGAATGTTTGTTTTTGCCATAAAACTCTAGAACAGCTAATAAAAATCTATGTTTAAAACCATGATCAAATAAAATATTAATATTAAAATAAAGTACTGTATGCCTAAACAATGTTAAAACATGGGGATAGCATTCAATAGATTGGGAGCAGCCACTGAAAATGTCGTCTTCTTTCTTAAGGTAGCTAATCTCTTCAGCACATTCACATGCAAAGCAAAATGCAAATTATAGTACATGTGAGATTATATTATCCAAATCTGTTCTAGCACGACAAGGACCTCTGTCAAATCTGCATGGTCTTTAAACGCTTTAAGCATTGGGCCTGATATTAATGTTTCTTTAAATATTAATTTGACTCTGACCTATTTCTCCAGCTTAAAACGTTGTTCTAAAATCTGGTGGCAAGAATGTGTCTGGGTTTCTAGGATACGTTTTTTCATATATAAATAATGGTTTCAGAGGGGAAAGATATATAGGACAGCTTCCTGTTGATTCATTAGGTCTGCTTTGTTTTTGCGACAGCTGGCAATGAATACTGCAGAGACAAATACAAACAATACTTGGGCTATTCTTTATCCACGAGGTCAGTAACGTAAGGATTGCCCTCTGTTGCTGAAAGTATGAAAGCAATTGCTTATTTCATGTTATTTATCACAGAGATGCTGCTAAAAACAGCTGGAGCATTCCAGTATCCAGCATGCCAGGGTCCACTTTGGCAATTGTGCCTTAAGAATTGTGCCTCTTCTCATAGGCTGTGTTTGTTAGGATTGATGACAATGCTGGGTGTTTGATTCTGGAAGTTGTTTCACAACTTAAGATGATGGTGTGGTGGAAAATATCAGGGCAAACAACTTGTTGTGTTTCTCCAGTTGTCAGACTGCTGTTTTCATGAACCCTGACCAATGTAGTCAATGATAAGGGATAAGAACTAGAACTCTGTAATTTCTAAATGGCAACGAGCTGTCCACCCCAGCATGGGATAATGGGAATTGGAAAATACATTCATAGGTCTCAGACAATGATTGCAAAGACAGTGCCGTCATTTTAATCATAATCCTCATTTGCATATTTCTTCTCATAATTCCGTTCTACTTTAAATCAATATATTTTAGGGAAATAACCCTCTAAATTACATACTGTACAAGCATACATATTTAGTTTTACTTCAAATTCATATGTCTCCTCAAATCCATATTTATATTAAATCTATATTTAAATCATGTAAGTTCTTGTCATGTTTTTCAGCACCCTGTTCTTTTATACTGCCAAACTGCCAAGAATATGTCACACTATTTAGAGAAGTGTGAGATCTAGTGGATAGCTAGTTGTGATTGTCACATTAGTTGAAGTAGTATGGAGGAGGTCATTTCATACAGGCATTAGAGAAGATTGAATTCTTCAGGCATCACTTCAACAAAGAAAACATAGTAAGCATAAATCATCACAAGAAATGACTAACCTCTCCTCTGCATGCAGATATTCTTGAGAAATACATCTCCTCCTTTACTTCTTGTGCCTTTGTTAAATGCACAGGGTCCTGCTAGAAAATTGGTGACAACTCTAGTTGAACTGGAAAGGGGGAAGGGGAGATAGGTGCTGTAAAAAAGAAGGAAGCAAAATCTCGGTGACCTCTTTACTATGCAGAATAGAGAATGTGACCTAAGCATGTCTTCCAGGAGGTCAGTCCTCCTGATTTTAGTATCATTTTACAAGTATAGGTTCTTAAGCAATATGCCCTTTGATCTAGAAAGATTTAGTGGGATAAGAGGTCCTTGGAGAATTTGAGAGTACAAAAATGCAGTGGATCCAGAAGATCCATGACAGTCTCCCAGCAGGTCCTAGATCCCAAACCAGCAGTAGATAGATATCAACCCTGGAACTAATCTAATTCCATCCAACTGAAACCAACTAGAGATGATTTATTGGAGAAGGGCTCTTGTAGAGAGCAGAGGAGTGAGTGTACTTTAAGATCAAGGCTTCTGACCTCAGCACTATTTTGGAAAGGTTCAAGATCTCACAGCAACATTCATTGCATAATCTTGGGTTTGGAAAGCTTATTTTTGCTTTCAGAATTTTCCTTCTGGTTGGCATAGAGAAAGGTGAGCCATGTCTACCTCAGTCTCATTCTATCTCTTGACCCACCTGGGGGAAGAGAGAGAGGCATGTATCCTAAAGGGGGACTGTTGTATATCCATTGTACATCCTGGTAAGTCTGAGTAAGCTGGTGGCTGGTGGATATATGCCATATTTGGGATCAGTCATCAGCTCACCCCTTTACTACATTCACTTCAATACAGATAGGAAACACCTTCCTTACCTCTGCCTATCTGGGATATACTCCATGCTTCTTAGTAAATACTGGCTATTTCCCTCAAACTCCTACTTTGTCTCCCCCCATCTCTATTGCAAAGAATTATTTTTAAATTATTTCTGGGAATAAAAAGTACTACTTCTTGCTCCCATCTTTCTGCTGGCAGAACTTTGGCTGAGGAAGCCCCTCTGCCTTCTGAACTCCTGTCAGTGTCATAGGATGACTTTGTGTTGAAGCTTTTGGGGCTAATCTGCATCAAGGTTTTTTGTATCAAACAAACAACAAACAAACAAAAACCCAACCAGTTCATTAAGTGCTTATCACATTTTTGACGGGCAGGCTCCTGGGATGAGAAAAGGAGTCTTTGGCCAAGTACATCTTCATTTTCCAGGCAAATAAAATTTCATTTTCTTTTTTGTAGAGCTTTTGCTCTACAGGCTTTGTGGATGGCTAGTATTTATACTCTCGCACTGCTCTTTGGCCGTTCTCTTCACCTAACCTCTCCTAGTTCTGATTTATATATCTTTTCTGGTGCATCATTTATAACAGATAATTATTTGGTTATTTGGGAGTTTGTTTGTGCTGGAACTTCCCTTGTATTTGTACTGTTTTGGAAACACTGTATCTATTGCAAATCCTTGCTCTTATTGAGAATGTCAGGGCTATTTTAGATTGTTTAAATAGAGAATTCTCCATATAATTTAATATTAAGTGAGAGCCAAGACTCTATCTCCATTGGAATCTTTAGATTGCTAATAAATTCTGAGATAAAGGATCTCCACATTCAGTAGGAGCAACTTTAATCCAAAATATCTGCTTTAATTCTTCATTTACATATGCCATCTCATCTCTTCACTCACAGTGATGTCCTTTCTTACCTAAGGCTGCTAGCTTCTCCTCCTGCTTCTCCTGCCATTCAGATTGCAATGCTATATTTACCTAGAGTAAGCACCATTGAACTCTACAACACTTATTTTTCAGTAGATATGTATAAAATTGTGCTGTCAACAACCTGACATTAGATGACAGTTTCTCCATATTTAAACCTAGTGTTTGCTAGCAGTTAATAAAAAAAACCTGATCAGGTAGATAATTGCTTTCCTTTCTATTTGTAACTGTGCATGTAGTCATTCAAGAAGCCCTGTAGCCACTACATTGGGAGAGGGTACTTAGCAGAACAAGTTCATTCTGGATGTGGGAACTTCTTGTCTGACCCTTTGCACACCAGATTCCTCTGTCATCTGCTGTCATCCATAGTCTGCCCAGATCTACGCACACAATGCCAAGATCAACAATGCCATATAGCCATCTCATCCTCTGCCACTCTCTTCTCCTTTTGCCTTTGATCTTTCCCAGTGTCAGGGCCTTCTCCAGTAAGTCTTCTCTTCTTATTTGGTGTCCAAAGTACTTGAGCTTCAGCTTCAGTATTTGTCCTTCCAAGGAGTTGTCAGGTTTGATTTTCTTTAGGATTAACTGGTTTGATCTCCTTGCAGTCCAGGGGACTCTCAAAAGTTATGGGAATTTACATAAGATGTAACCTCCTGTAACTTTGGTCCCACTGATTTAAATTGATCTGTTCTAATTTTGGTTATGACTGGTTTCAATTTCATAGGAACAGAAGCTTGACTTTGTATTTATCTGACAGAGGCAAATGCATACTGCAGGCTGTGCAGGGCTACAGGAAGTTTCATCTTATTGGTATTAAGGGAACTTAGATATTACCAACAAGATGCAACCTCCTGTAACCCTGCAGTACACATTTGCCTCTGCCAAATAAATACAAAGGCAAGCTCCTGTTCTTATAAAAATGAATCCAAGCATAACCAAAATTAGAGCAGACCAATTAAAATCAGTTGAATCAAAGTTAGTCATGACAACCCAAGGCCTGCTGATTTCAGTGGGCCTAGTCCAAGTAAAATGAATTCTGGCTCTGAACTATAGACTCTTATGCCCTACTCTGTTTCAAATGATAGATTTCTTTGTTTTTCATTCAGACAGGCTTTTGGCAGCAGAGTAGCTGTTGAAGTTGAGAGTTGTTGCCAGCTTGGTAGGATAGTTTTGCTAATACTGTAATAGGTTTTTCATTTATGTTGTTAGCGGTTGTTGACAAGATGGTGTCTGGTTCACTAAAATTCCCTTTAAAACATTTGACATAAACCTGGCATGATGACCATGATCCAGAATATTTGTTTCTCTAGGTCCAAAAGCTTTCTGCAGAACAAGAAATCATTGTTGCTTCTTGTACGACTGCACTACAAATTCGTTAAAGCAGTCTTTTAGCACTGAAGGAGGGGGACATAGAAAGAGCCTCCCTGAAGAATATGAGAACTTTGGGCATGTTTGATCATCTCCTAGGCAATGACAGTATCCTGTTGGCTGATTCTTTTGTGTTAGAAGCACCACTGGATTTGATTGCTTGATTGATTTTAACATTTACAGCCTACCATATACCACAAAATCTCAAAGATGTATAAAATAATTTTAAAACATAGGATATTTAAAACAATTTGAAATCAAACCACAAAAAACTAAAAGCACTGCACTAAAATATATATAGGCTAAAATACTCAGCCCCCAAAGGATTGATTTGACTTGGTGATGCCAATGTTGGTGCCAATTGAGATTCCAAAGAGAAGGATTTCATCTGATACTACCTAAGGACTGTAGGGAGCAACAGTGGGAGGAAGTGAGGAAGGTGGTAAAATCCTGACTCTGCCAGCATTGGAGGTACAGCTGTACCTAGATTAAAGAGCATAATGCATTCCACAGGATTGCTCTTTAAGTGAGTTTGCTCTTTAAGTGAAACACCATTGTAAGTGACTAATTGTGACTTCTGGTGAGGGAGATTGCAAACCCTGATTTATTTGTTCAGCGAGGTTTTGGTTGGTTTTATTTGTTAAGCGAAGCGACCATTCAGAGAAAATTCTGTTCTTTAAGCGACTTACTCTCTAAGCGAGTAAGATTTTACTGTACTCCAATCAGTATCTCATTAGTCAGTGTTTTCCTTTCTTTCTGCCCTACATGTTTTCTGTATACTTTGGATCCATAACTAGCACCCTCCATCCTTGACTGATTTATGTTTGTGAAAATGGCCATAATTTTGCTGCCAAAACCTCTGAATATTCCAATATTTTTCCTTAGGCATCTGTATATCAACAAAATAGGCAAGTTTCAGGAATCCAGTGTTACTCGATGATGTGCACTGTAGTGTCATAGAAATTCAAGTCTGATCTTTGTCTTCATGCCTGTGGTTCCTTGAACTGCCACAGCTTCTGATTCAGAAAGAGCCATGTGGCTTTAGATCATTACAAGATGGTTGTTTTGCACATCAGTTCAATGGGAGATGACTACCTAAATATGCTCTCCATTTTTTCAGTAACAATAACAAATTTCCCAATTTAAATATATGACATTTTTATTCTTTCAGAAAACCATGCTATATGTTAAAAACTACAACATAATTGCCAGGGAGACACATATACAGTAATACCTCAGATAACGACTGCATCGGATAATGCTAAAATCGGATAACGATGCAAAATTATCCGATCTGTTAGCGTTATCTGATGCAGTCGTTCATAGCAGCAGGGTGGCTGGAAAGCTGGGGGTTCTCCGTTCAGCTTCCCAGCCACCCTGCAGCTGTGCAGGCAGGGGTGGGGGGGCTGGAAAGCTGACAGGGGGCTTCCCGTCAGCTTCCCCAGCCACCCCACAGCTGCGGAGGCAGGGGCAGGTGGCTAGGGAAACCGACGTGGAGTCCCCGTTGGCTTCCCCAGCCACCCTGCAGCTGTGGATCGGGTCCCCCCGACCTGCCCAGAGTCGGCAGGGGGGGGACAGAGAGCCCAAAATGGGTTAAAAAAATGGACGTTTTTCACCCTGACGTTTTGGCTTGCTGCACTGGCCGGGGAGGTGGGGAAAGTCCAGAAACAGCTTGGATTGGGTACCCCGACCTGCCTGGAACCAGCAGGGGAGGTCAGAGAGCCCGAAATGGGTGGAAAAAATGGACATTTTTTCAACCCATTTTGGGCTCTCTGACCCCTCCTACCAGCTCTGAGGAGGGGCGGGGGACCCGATCCAAGCTGTTTCCAAAGTTCCCCCACCTCCCTGGAGGCTGCAGCAAGCCAAAACATCAGAGTTCAAATCCTGACGTTTTGGCTTGCTGCAGCCTCCAGGAGAATAGGGCTTTTTAAAAATGTTGTGCGATCAATGCATCGCACAACGTTAAAAACCGGATAATGATACTTGTGTAACCAAGTCTCATTGTTATCCGAGGTACTAGTGTACTTAGAGTTGCAATCAGAAACTTTGAGACAGAAGTGGGAAATGTGTTCACTTTTAAGAAAGCTGTCAGCACATAATTCTGTTCCTTTTAATTTCACAGTTTGGCCCTTAAGCCAAAACTGTTTAAGAACATTCAAAATGGTAAAAACTATCTTCATTGTGATTGGTTAAGTACTTCTGCTAGAATGTGTCTCTTTTATATGCCATTCAATCTCTCATGTGCTTTTAACTATTCTTGTTGCTTAACTCATCTGATGTTTTTACAGCAACCCAATGCTTGCAAAAGCATATACAGTATATGTATCAATAACTGCTTCCTTTACGTTTTTCACTCCAAATGTTCTTTTACAGGTGAGATGAGGGGGAGCAATGGCTGAATGCAATATATTCCAACACTTGTCTATATTATTACTGTGTTTATCTCCATATACAAGAAACAAAAGAAATCTAATAAATTGTGATTTCGTTTCCTGGCCTAAAAAATGTCAAGAAGTCCAAAGGGTGCAATGAAGCTTGGTTGCCAAGCTGCATGGCACCTTGTGATGTCACATGCATGTCCTGTTTCCAGTTCCCATAGAAATGGAGGGGGACAGAGGAATAGAAGGTGTAAATATTCTTCCTGAGATCACATATACTTCAATACACTAATCTTTTTAAGTATAGGAGGCATCTTTCTGGCACATGATATTCTCTGAGTCATCTTCAGTATGTTTCTCTATGCCCTCAAGGAAACAAAACCTAGTAGATTAATTCATTTCTAAATAATTGAGGAAAATCTATGAGGAAAATTGTAGGAACAATCAGCCTCAGACAGAAATTCTCAATGCAGGGTGCAGCTACTTGGACATGTAACATCGGAAATGCTACAGGATTGGGGTGGTTTAATTTACATTTTCCCCATTTGCCACATGATATAAAAGCCACTGAGAATAAGCCTTGACTCCCATCCCAATCCCCAGTCTATAGTTGTTTCTTCTGTGGCTGGGGTGACTATGTTTTTTTAAACAGTGGATCAATTCAAATTGGTTTAGATACAGTAAAGTTTGCATGGCATGTAGGTTTTTGATGTAATTGTTCAGCAGTTGAAAGAGAGGGTTAAAAACATTGGGAAGGTTGGATCTTTGTAAATATGGTAGAATCCCGTATAGCGATCGGCTCATACAGCGATGAAATCGCATAGCGATGAGGCTTGGAGGGGGAAAAGCCATTCCACGTTCATTCCTATGGGAAAATTTGTACAACAATTTTCCAATGGGAAAAAACCACTTAGCGCCAAACATCATTGTATGGATTTCCACATAGGGGAAATCATTGTATGGATTTTCCCATAGGGAAGATCGTACAACTATGAAAACCACCTAGTGATCAGCTCCATGGAACAGATTAAAAATGCTATACGGGGTTCTATTGTAATGTAAGACAAAAGGGTGTCCCAAAAGCCACTGTACATAGGGGAAATGGGAAATTGTAGCTAAATTGTAGCTAAATATTTCATCTTTATTGATGAAATATTCATTACAAAATTTTACAACATATTTACAAAAATATTCTCCATGTGTTGGGCACTTCTTTCTGCACACATACAAAATACTCTCCTCCACTCATGGTGAACAGGCCATGATATATATTGTTATATATCGAGACCTTTGTAGATGCCAGTGACATTATGCTAGGACACCTAAAAACTAAAGAAAGGAAAAGAAAATTGCAACCCAGCCCTCGTTTATAGGTTATTAATGTAGTTCTCAGGTAGCCCTGCCTCCTGCAAATCAGGAGAGCTACAAATCTGCAAACAAAGCTGTATGTCAACTTCCTCCTTGCTCCTTGAATGACCATTTAATGTGAATTACCTAGGGATGCTCAACTTTCTCAGTATGATGACACAGCAAGTGAATTTGGATTTTTTTCAATATATAGTCACATTCTTAGTCTGGGCCCTACTTTTAGACTTTGCAGTGATTTGAAGCAACTGCATGGTTAATGAAGGTGAGGTATTTTCTGTAAAGATGAAGTTGTGCATCTGATTTGTTTGCATCAATGTTTGTTTATAACATATCTTGCTTTCCTAGCCACCTCCAGAATCTATTAAGTAGTGTACAATACAACTGCAATATGGAAACAGAACAAAAGCAAAACATTTTGAAAACACAGACTAAAACTAATTTTAAAAGCCAAATACTTAAGTGCTACATCATAGGCTTAGTAGTAATAGTTGTAACATCATTAATCTTAAATATTAATTTTACTACTCCTTAACTTTGAGCAGAAATGCTCCTTTTTAAAATATATTTTAAGTACCTTCATTTTAACTTCTGTCTCTTAATATATTTCAACTTCTGTTATTTTTGTTGTACTATGCTGGTCTTGGACCATGATAAAGATTGACCGATTGACCCTATATGACCCTATATGATTCTCAACCTGCAGCCTGTGGGCCGGATATGGCCCATGGTGCCATTTCATGTGCCCCCCACTGCTTCCACCACACCAAGAAGTGCCATGTGGTGGAGGAAGGGCAAAAGGCCATCCAGCCCCCAAAGCTGTCTGAGGGAGCATGACCTGGCCCCCGGCAAAAAAAGGGTTAGAACTCCTGCTATATTACTTGCTTCATGATTGGTGCTCTATGGAGAAATCCCTGTTTCATGTATTCACAAACCACATGGGCACATAAAAAAGGCCTCTAGGCAAGATCATCCAAGAGGAGGCAAGAACTAATTGGGCTTAGATAATTATTGACTAAACAAATCCCATGTATTCATTGAGTCTGTGCTAGCTAGCAGGAACTAACAAATGGATGTAGCCCCTTGTCCTTCAACAGAAGCCAAATTATGAATTTATTTCCACTTCTGATTCAGAGTAGAAGATAGGGAAGTTTAGATATTTGCAAAAATCATGTATTTGTTGAAATAATTGATTTTCCTGTTGTTGAAACGAAAGAATACTGTTATTGGATCCAAATGGACAGAAATGGTGAATGAACAGACTAGATTAAGCCATTTGTTGATAATAATACTCTAGCAATGCACAGCAATTCAGAGCTACATTATGCTGCTTGGAGTGATGTCTGGGCATTTGGATGGGATCATGATGAGCAATTAAGCTAATTGTATAAAAGAACATGTAGGTTATGCACAATTGTGATTTGGATCTGCATTGCAAAAATGGTGCTTTTTGTGTGATCGATGATATTGTGTGGCAAGGAGGAAACATCAATGGAAGTAGGATGATTGCATAAACCCTTTGAAGCAGGAATGAAGTTGCTATATGAGATGGTGTGCTGGCAAGGAAACCTCAAGGAGTAAAAGATCACTTGTCAAATGTGGGTTAGTAGATATCCAAGTTTCTCATCACCATTATACCTTCCTGATTTTTCCTCTGGTAGCTGGCAAAATGTGATAGCTTAGCCAGTATGAGAGTTAAATCCTGGATAAGACTTATAAAGCCCTAGTAGAACTGTGATCATCCTAACTGCTTGAAATCTCACCCTGCAAAATAGCTTAGGCATTGATCCCAGGTATTTAGGTAAAATTTTACAAAAACTTCCAGCTCAATATAAAGGCCAGTATCTAATTTACAATTTAAAAAACTCTATGGGTTTGGACTTAAAAACTCCACCACCACAACACAATTACCACTTACTTGGGGAGGAAAGAGAAGTGAACAGATGTGGTGATCTTCTCTCCTACATAGTGTGGCTGCTTCTAGGATGGCTATGTGGACAACTCCTGACTTCAGGACAAGTAATATTTTTTTTTTGTCAGCCCTCCCACAATGCTATGGTCTCAAGGGCCACCAAAGCTAGGTCTTATGGACATAGTCATCTGATAAGATCTTTGATCTTCCTATGTTGCTTTGAAGTCTATTAAGTGATTTTCAGATGGTCCAGCCAGGATATAGTTCTAGTGGAAGACATCCACCCCCACCCCAGTCCATAATCTTTAGTAAGGAGGTAGAGTTTTTGAGGAGAAATTGATGGTGGACAATGCCATATGCTGTTCGAAATGTAACAAATGCTGCTCTAGTTAATTTATGTGATTCAGAACCATCTTCTCTATGCTTATTAGATTTAACATTTGAACTGTACAGCTCTCACCAAGTCTAGAGACTGGATGCTCTGGAATTAGGAGGGGTTCAATTTTAGGGACTAGATGGTTTTATATAATTTGTTCAAACACTTTGTAAAAGTGACATAGTAGGGAGATTGGCCTCTACCTTTCAGGGTCTGATGGTTCTTTGCCTATTTTCAATTTAACGGTTACAAGTTATTAGGATACACAAAATGCATGCAATCATGCATAGTAAGAACATCATGAAAAGTGGTCTGCAGCACTGGTAAGAGGTGTGAAAGCAGCGAAGACCTCATAGCAAAACCATTTGATTTTATCATCCCTATCACTATTTTTAATCCTAATCTTTTTCCTTATCCCAAAATGGCCAGAAGTAATCAATACTCCTATCACTCATAGTAGCAGTAGCAGCAGTAGTCGTAATATTGAGAAGTACATTGGAATTCCACATCAAGCTTCTAGAATCTTCTAAAACCAGAAATCTGAAAATAAATAAATAAATTATTAAAATTATGGAGGCATTGATATTAAACAAATATAAGCAAGAAATTCTGGGGTCTTCTCTTTATCTCCTCTTTTATACAACCTAATTTTGTTATCTATCACATCCACATCCTTCAAGCTTTTGATAACATTCTAATCAAAATTCAGACACATGCATTTTCTTTCATTTGGTTATATAACTTACACTTACATTTATGGAGCGTCCCTCAAACTGTTTTGTGCTAATTTTTCAACAAATAAAATAGAGGAAGACTCAACATATCTAATTAATCAGTGAGTTCCCTTGGTTGTAGAATTGTATTTTGTTGTATTTTTAAAGCTTCCCCCCAATAAAATTTAATCTTATAAAAAAGAAGATTGTATACCAATGCTTCTAAGTGTTTTTGGCTGACTAAAGTCAAACTCAAGTCTGTAGTTTGAAGGGAGGGTATGATTTATACACGTCTGTAAGAAAATGTGAGTTATTTGGGTTTGATCCACATAAGAAAGCTTGTTGCGTCACAGCTCTAAAAATACTGCACAGCAGCTCTGATTTCTGACTCATACGTTCTTTCCTTTTTTGGCACAAAATCCTCAAGGGAGGGGAACATCTGCATCTATTTAGCCTATAAATAGTGGTGTGTACCCTGTGATGCCTAAATATGTAAGAAGGGATTTCATAAGATTGTAGAAAAAGCAACAGTACAGTATTGATGTTTAAACTTGTAGAAAGTGGCTGTAAGGCATCTTACAAAGCAAAAGTGCTCAGACTAGGGCAGTGGTTCCCAACATGGGGCACATGCCCCACAGGAAGAAATTTGATTTTTAAGGAGGCAATTTGAGAATGAGTTATTAACAGTGAATGGCCTTTTAGGCTTCCTCCATGTGAATAGGAGTTCACTTTTTGAATAATAAGAATTATGTGTCACAGGAGGGAGTGGGTTCAGGATTTTAGAGATGTTTGGTGCGAGATGGCTAGATAAGGTTGGGAACCACTGCATGAGAAATTGGTAACAGCTAATATAAGAGTTGGCCTGCTAGGATTTTTACAAAGCCAATCCTAAATACACCCCAAAGCTTGAAACCAGACCATTACAGGCTCACTGCTTACTTCTACCACTTCTTTTATTTTCCTTTTCCTAAAAACCTTCCTGATTGTGCCTATAGCTAAAATGACATTAAAGCCCTGAGACATATAGTTTCAATCATCATCATCATCATCATCATCATCATCATCATCATCATCATCATCATCATCATCATCATCAAAAATGAGGTTCCCAAATGAGGTTCCTTTCATGTCACCAAGTGCAGCCCTTGGGTATCAAAACCTGACCTTCCAGTCTCCAGCTCAGCATCTTAACCACTAAGCCACTCCACCCATCATTACTCAGCTGTTTTCAAAAATTACATTTCCCAAGTTCCCTGATATCTGGGATGCTTCCATTTCAGTCTTTCAGAGATATAATGGTTCCTTCTTAAAAATGATGTTCCAGGCACCAATAGCTCACCTGTAATTTCTCCTAAAAGATATGAACACAATTCTGCAAAAATAGCCAAGGGAGTATTCACCCCACCAGCCACTCCCCAGGGGCTTCCAGGGCCAAGGTCCCCTGAGACAAACTCCATGGACTCAGAGTGAATTGGCTTGCACACAACAACTGTAATTAAGGGATCAGCAGCTGCTCCCACAGTCCTGCATCCCAAGTCTCCAAGGGCTGAATGAAATTCACTAGACCCTTGGGTGCCTTGTTCTTGTTCAGGGACCTTGTTAGCTTCACAAGAATTTGCCCACATCCATGTCTTGGGAGGCAGGGGTGGGAAGCAAACTTCCTCTTGATGTTAGTGTAAACAAGTAGAAGGAGGTAGGCTTTGCAACTTCTCCTGTTCCAGCCTTTCACCTGCCAAGCTTCTTCTCACTTGCCTTTCCTGTGAGAGTGAGGTGGGAGCTGTTTCAGGAAAAGGGAAAGGTTAAGTTCCTCAACCACTGTGCAGATTGGCTGACAGGATGGGAAGATGGAATACCCAGCTGTTTTTCCACAGCCTGGAATGCTCCCCAACCACCATCAACATCTTCCCACACCTCCAGTCTTCATCAAATGATATCAACAACCCACCATCTCACTCACTCAACAAAGCAAAGCAATCACACTTATATACTACCCCATAGTGCTTAGTGTACTTTCTGGGTGGTTAAGAAGTTAATTAACATTTTGCCCCCAACATGCTGGGTATTTATTTTACTGATCTCGAAAGGATGGAAGGCTGAGTCAACCTTGAGCCCTGGTAAGGATCAAACTCACAATGCCAACAGTTTTGGCTGCAGTACATACTCTCTCTCTCTCTTTCTCTCCCTCCCTCTTTCCCCCTCTCTCTCTTACATGCACGCACGCACGCATGCACGCGCGCACACACACACACACACCCCTCTGGTTTTGCCTCCCATTAACTGGTTCCAGTTGTATCAGCATATTCTGGAAGACTTATGAAGGCCGTGCAACCTGCAGGAGACATGTGCACACTTCAAGCCTACCCTTTTTCACAACTAGTAAGGGGGTATTACTATTGGAGGACCATATTTATTTCAGCCAGTGTCACTTGGAGTGTGTTGCTGTCCAAGGTCCTATGAGCTTCTGCCTTGCCTATAGTGACTCTGACCTATGTTTATTCCATTGGCTCTTCTTTACCAGAGATTATTCTTCCTGACGTAAGTGACCCTGAACAATGCCTCATTGTAGGCTATTTCCCCTGGGCCTCACATCAAGCCAGGATGCTATGTTGGTGGCCGTAGCTGGCCTTGGGTGGAACTGAACCACAGTACAGTATAATGTAATTTTGGGTAAGTCTGAACTGTATACCCCTGTAGCAGGTCAGGTTCAGAAGCTAAATGTAGTACAAAAGAGGCAATAATCTCAGTTATGGACATTTCTTTTCAGGGGTAACCTGGCTGTGGTGACCTGTGCATTGATAACTTCAGAACAGGTATATTGTAATGCTGTTCATGTGAAACTGCCCTTGAAATTTGGCCGCTGCTCCTAGCGCACAGTATAGTGCTAAAGTTGCTCAGTTGGGCTTCTTAGGATGCAGAGGCAATTCCTGAACTGAAAGCTCTGCACTGGAAGCTAGATCAGTTAACTACTGACATATGTTCAAGGAATGCAATCTGCTTGAACCAAATTACCTATGACATTTTTGTCTTTCAGTCACCTCAGTTTTTCCATTCTGAGAAAGAGGCCTAACCATTCTGTGGCCTACTGATTTTAAAAGAGAAGTAGGAGATAAAATGAAGGAAGTCTGATAACAAGTCTATGAAACAGATTAGACATGTTTTCTCCACCCAGGTTACAACACCATTTAAAAGCAATTAATTACAACTAGTGTAACTAATTAATTTTGAGTGTTGGGGTGGAACTAAGCTACACTATATTTCAAAAGCAATATAATGAGCAACAGCAAAGTTACTTTGGAGGTTTAATGAGTAACACTTTTGTTCCTTTCAAGGTTTATGCATAAAAACCATTGTATGCAATGTGTAGAGGCAGCTTGACAGCTTTTCAAATATTATGGCATCCATTGATCTCTTTATTGGCAAGGAAAATATTACTCTGTTTTGTGTTTTTCTAAGAAAGATCAGAATTTGCTACTAAAGACAAGACTTCCCTGCATTTTCTTTGTGCTCCAAGTACAATGCAGTATGCTAATACAGTAATACCTCTGATAACGTTTACCTCGGATAACGCTAAAATCGCATAACGTTAAGTAATATGGGGAGGAGAATTGGATCGAATAACGTTAAGGTCCTATGGGATGGATCGGATAACAACTGCTAAAGCCTGTGCAGTTACAATGTATCTCTATGGAGCTTTAACTTTATCCGATCCATCCCATAGGATTTTAACATGGATCAGATAACACTAAAAACCGGATAACACCAAGACTTGTGGAACCAAGTCTTAGCGTTATCCGAGGTATTACTGTACAGTAATATGCAATGTATAGGTCTACTTGTATAAATGCTATAGTAATAACAACAAGGACTGTTGGACAGTGTGCAGGAAATGAGTAGGGCAACAGATTGCTTATAAAGACAGTGGCTGAAATCCAGTAGTAAATCACAATTGAATTGATAGAAAAATGTATTCACCATATCTCCATTGATTCAATGTGCCCATTCTCTTTGTGACTTACTATTGGATATTAGCCAAGTGTTTGTCATAATTCACCATCTGTACTACAGCTGGTACGAATCATATAGATGTAAATATGTATTTAAAGGGGATTGTATACCTGATGGTATTTCATGTAAATCAACAGCAGGGACTTTAGATCAGTGGTTCCCAACCATTTTTTGGCCATGCTCCACCTAAGCATCTTTAAAATCATGATGCCCCTCCCCTTACCGGTGACATATAATTCTTATTATTCAAAAAGTAAACTCCTGTTCATGTGGAGGAAGCCTAAAATACCATTAATTTGGTCTAAACAAGCTCAAATTGCCACTTTAAAAATACCCCCCCCCCCCGGTACAATGTGTGCCCCACGTTGGGAACCACAGCTCTAGAGTCATACAATGCTGTTTGGTAGACTGCACCTCTTAACATTTCCTAGTACATTTCCAAGACATTCTAAACTGGAAGTATCACTTATACCAAATATAAACAATGGATTAAAGTTGCTGCTCATTTTCATTTCTTGCCACTGACATTTTGAATACAGGAACTTGCTCCTACACCCTACTTAGAGGTGACTTAACATGAAAGATAGTTACATTACTCACACTTTTCTAGGGAGATTATCAAAGTCGAGATATCAATGGTACTTTGATAGCACTCCTGATGACAAGTTACTGATAGGTGGTTGTATTCCTTTTTGAAATAATGTATGAAGTTGCCTGTAGCTTAAGGGACAAGATTCAACATATAGTCATTTTACATTAACACATAGTCATAATTACACCTTTAAAACCATGACTTCCAGATAATTGAAAGTGTGTCAGGCAGCAATAATTTGGGCACAAATGAAGCCAGGTACTGTATGTACTTTTTAATCAGAGGTGATTTATATATTGATTGCAGCCAGGCTTCCCATCAGATTTTTCTATGCTTGGGAGGGCATTGCAACACTGATAATTTTGGAAATTAGATTAATTTTTTTCCTTAATGTTAAGGTGGAGATGAGAAAGTTCTGGGTAGCTTTTCTTTTAATTTGAGTTTGTTTCCAGTGATGTGGCATCAAACTCAGTTTCAATAATGTGGTATTTGCTTATAGCAAAGCAAAGCAATCACACTTATATACCACCCCATAGTGCTTAGTGTACTCTCTGGGTGGTTCACACGTTAATTAGCATTTTGCCCCCAACATACTGGGTACTTATTTTACCAACCTCGGAAGGATGGAAAACTCAGTCAACCTTGAGCCCTTGGTCAGCAGTAGTTGAGCAGTTTAACCACCGCACCATCAGGGCTCTTCTAAGGGTGGACCTTTCAGACCCATATTTGAAGGTGGACAACTTCTAGCGCTACCAGTCAATTGGCATTGTGCCACTGTTTTATCCTTCATATGCAGGATAATTGCACAATAGAAGTCTTGGTCATCCAAGGCAGTTGTTCTAAGAAGAAAAATCATATTAGCTTTATGATAGGTTGCCATGGTGACGGGCGGTGGAACTTTCGTCGCAGCCGCTCCTGGTCTGATTTGTGGCTGGGGTGGAGAGGCTGTTTGAATTTAGTATTGTAATGTGGTACTGTGGTTTTGTATCAAATATTGTGTTTTGTCTGACTCAATATTGTGTAGCCCCCCCCCCGCTGTATTGACTATATTGTATAATTTTCCTGCTGTTTTGACTATAATTTTTTTATTGTATTGTATTTTTATGTAAGATTTATTAACTACATTGATCATTAATTTTATATTCATTTATGTTGTTATATGCTGTTTCCGATTGTATTTTGCATAGTGTATGATGTTATGCTGCTACTTTTTGTTCATTGTGTATTTTGGTTATTGTGTATTGTTGATTTGCTGTTTATATTGTATCAATTGTGCATGATTTTTATGATTTATAAGCTGCCTAGAGTTGGGTTCTCCTGAGTAGGGCGGGATATAAATTTGAAATAATAATAATAATAATAATAATAATAATAATAATAATAATAATAATAATAATAATAATAATAATAATAATAATAATAATAATAATAATAATAATAATAATAATAATAATAATAATAATAATGTCTCATTGTTCACAAAGAAGCCAAATCAACCAAAGGTTGTGAATTGTCTTGTTAGAGGTATTTTGATGCATAGAGGATCACTCAAACCCTGTTGTTGTTGTTGTTGTTGTTGTTGTTGTTGTTGTTGTTGTTGTTGTTGTTGTTGTTGTTGTTGTTGTTGTTGTTGTTGTTGTTGTTGTTTCAATTTATATGCCGCCCTACTTGGTCAAAACCAACCCTGGGCAGCTCACAACGTACAATTAACTACAATATAACAGTTCAGTAACAATACAATATAAAATACAGTGCAACAAGACAAAATAAAATAAATATAACACAATATGATAAGGCTACAGTCCATAATCATAATCAATATTCCATAATCAATATTCCATAATCAATATTCAGTACCAAATGGACAATAAACAATATACTCACAATACAATCCATACCCAATCCATGTTCCCTATAATTCCATATTTGTGTAAAAGGCATAGGAGAAGAGGGATACTATCCCTATGCAAGAGCTGTGGTCCCAATCTGTAGCATTTACCATTTCCTCATCATAATCACATACAGCCTCCTCTTCCCTGCAAGCCCAATTGTACAGTAGAAAAACTCCTCAAAATACATTACTCAAATATTGTGTAGGGCTGTTTGTACTTGAGAGTTTTAAAATGGAATAATTGTCTGATTCATTAAAATTGTCTGATTCATTAAAACTAAAGTTTGCTTCTGGTAGCTTATAGACAGAGGTAACAGAGTATTCTGAGGTTTTGATGGTAAGACGTTTAATGTTTTTTGTTCTGTCAGTGCAGCTGATATTATAGAGAGGTGAGGTTTAAAAATTGCACTCTCATAGTGGTCATGCAGTCTCTCAATCACTAGCTCCACTACAGCCATTTTGGGTTTGAACCTTGCTGTCCTCTGATGTGTTCCCTGGAGCAGAAATATGTCACATTTTTATTTCCTGCACTTGTCTACTAGGAGGACACTCTTATTACTTGAAAGTCCTGCAATATTTATTGAGATCATTGTTACGGGTGAAATGGAACTGTTCATATATTTTTTTTACTGATAATCATGGGAAACTCTGGCTATTTTAGGCCAGAAATATAATAATATTTGTGAAACAAAGCTGTGGTAATTGTTTTAATTGATGTAAATTTGCTAGTTAGGTTCATTGATTATTGCATGGTCTTTTACCAGGTTATATTTAGAAATTGATTTTGAAGCCTAATTAATTCACTCTGCTAACTAATAAAGGATTTTAAACAATATTGTGGGATAAATGTATTGTGAAAGTTATATAGAACAACAGAGCTGGTGACAAATTTGGTACATAACATCTTTTTTCACCAATGATATAATTTTGAGGGGGGGGAACCTTTATGTGACTTGAATTTTTAAAATTTGATTTTATAAGCCTTCCCTATGTTGTAAGGAATATGGGAACGATCAAAGTCAGCCTGGTAATCTAAATAGTCAAATGTATTTCTCTAAAGCATTAACCATAAAATGTCACACATTTTATCAACAGCCACTTGCTTGCCCAAGTGGAAAAGATCTTCTGCATTGATTCTGGAACAGATTTAGAGTTGGCTACATCTGCTACATTTCTACATGTGTGCAAATCACAGAAAATGTATGAACAAAGTTTCACCTTATCATGGTCAAGAACTTAGTCCATAATAAACAAGAAACTAAAAAGGAAAAAGAAATTTAGAGATAATGGGTTAATGCGAAGCTATGTTATGTGCACTATATTACCCCTAAAATCAATAAGACATAACAGTCCAAGCATATGCATATTTACCCAGAAATCACTCCTACTATATTCAGTGAAGAAAGAAGCATATATGACAGTGATGACAGTGATGGGGGGGGGGATATTAATAACATGCATCAGAGCTGAAGTAATATGGAAAGTCATAAGATAATTGAACCTAGGATCTATCCTTACCAGTCTACATGACTGGAAGTTGATTTTTCACATAGTAAACTAATTAGAACTTTAAAGAATGATAAAAATATTTCAGTTTAGTTTTGGATATGAACTGGCAGGCAGTTTGAGTGAAGAAATACTGAGACAATGTACGTGAATACACAAGACAACGCCATTTGATAGTCTTCTTGCTGAATTCCTGGATCAGACATTCCTGGATCACAATTTCTCCTTCATTCTCTCTCTCTACTACCCATTTGAAAGTCTTAGAGATTCTGGATACGAAGCTATCACATAGAGCTCCCTCAGACCTTCTAGAGATGCAAATATACTAGGCCTACCTTCATCTTAGTCCCCTGCTGACTTGAAAACATTAGGAAATTCTGCCTCCTCCTAGTAATTTAAGATTCTACTTTAGGCTACGGAATATTTTAATTCCTAAAATTAAGCTGCCCATTTGAAAACAAAAAATAACCCTGAAATACATGCCTAAGGCCGTCTGTATGTCCAACCCAGATGTGAGAAATCTAAGTTTCACTATTTTGGAGCTAAAAGGGAGATACACACACAACCATCTGTTTCTTTTGTTGTTATAAATAAAACAGCGAGTACCATAAAGATTAACATTTGGTAAAGATTTCATTTGGTAATAAAGCTTCTTACTCTTTAAGGTGCCATGACATTCTTTGTTGCTTTTGCTTGAACAAACTAATATGGCTAGCTCCCTCGAAATTATCTTACAGATGACATTTCATTCAATAACTGTAATATTTGGATCCACCAGATTCCCTTCCACACCCCGAAATATGGCATGATTTGGGTGAACCTTGCTTGCTTTAAGGTGTTTCTACAAACTTCATGCATCATTAATAAAAATTATTTCAACCCAGAGTAATCTCTGACATGAAAACGAATGAATAACAAACTAATTATGCACCATAAAATTGATTTGAGCTTACAGAAACCCTTTGTAACATTTTTTTAAAGCTACAGAGTACTTGGATATGGTTTATAAAATTCTCTCAGAACCTCCTGGTAAAGCCTGCCTTTTCTCCTAGATATCACAGTGGAAAACTGAACAGCAATCCCTGAGTGATCTAACCTGCTGAGCTGTTCCTCCAGCATAGGTACTTTAAATTCTTCTTTATTTGACAATATTATACCCATCTAACAGTATTTTCATCCCTTCTGGATTTTGATCAGATTTGCAACCAATTTTGCTTACAGAAACCACTGCAATTAGTGGCAATCCCCTTAGACTTCTCTGTGTCATTGAGACATAGATTGAAGTTCGTGACCAGAAAAACTTGCATATCATCCATATCTTCTATCATGTTTTTCTCACATAGAAGGTGAATGGGGCCCGGGGCGGCGGGGGTAAGAGAGCTAAGAAGCATCTGTCTGAATCCCCTTGTTAGAAATGTATTGATATGTTGCTGGCCACGCAAATCCACTCTAACTTGTAATTCAATATTTGTGTATAAGGTATTAACAAAGATTAATAAATTTGTCTTTGTGTTTCTGTTTCAGTGCTTTAGACATAGCTATTACCTATCACCTTCTCCAACACTACTATTAAATCTACAAACATTTCAATGCTTTTGCACATAGAAGCTCAATTATATTTAATATGTAGACTGATCTGATTTCACTTCTACAGAACCCTAGTGATCTAGTAGAAAGCACACAATAAAGATCAAACCTCCCAGTAACCAAATTATCTAATTTTCTCTACAATGTAAAAAGTATTATGTAGTACCAGCTCTATGATTTTGCAGAGAAAAGCATCAGATGTTGAAGGCACAAGCAGCAACAAAGTGACAGAAGGCGTAGTTGTCTGGGCTACACAGCTTGACTCAAACCCCTAAGCTAGCATTTTGTCACCAGAGTAGTGAAGACTGTTCTGTCACCAATGTTAAAATAATATTTAGCTGCCAATCTGATGTCTTCTTCACATGGAATAAGAGGAGAGATCACATTTGGTCCTTTACTTCAAGCAACAACATTTTTGGGCTAGCCCTGAAACTACAGCACTGCCAGTAAATATCACGTATGATGTTGTTAATAAACATCAACATTAAAGCATTTTTAGTCAAGTTGTTGTAAGATGTGTTTGGTTTGGAGGATTGTGTGAAAGACTGTAGCTCTTTAGTACAGAAGTAAGCACAAAATGTAATCCAATGTTGGTAGCAAAGTCTGCGGGCAGAAAAAGAGGCCTTCTTGTGTTTGTAGGCTGGGTGAATAAACAAGGTGCACTGCTCCTGGCAAGAGAAGTCTCTTATCTCATGCAGTGGTGGACTGGCCCATTAGGCTACTGGGACTCAAACCGGAGCATCCCGCAGGCTCCCAGTACCCTAGCGCCCTCCCCCCCCGGGTGCCAATCCAAAGAGCCAAGCAAAGCTGCAATGCCAGGAACGAGCGAGCAAATGAGCGGGGCTCTGTGTTCCTCTGCCTGCCTTCCTCTTCCTGGGCTGCCAAAGATAAGATTACAAAAGTAGCTCCATTGACAGTAGAGCTGCTGTGGCTTAGCGGTTGCAATTTTGCCTTGTAAGTAGGAGGTTGTTGGTTCGAATCCCCAGAAGGGAGTTAAAATTAGAAGGTGAGTGGAAACGTATATATTTTATTAGGGTTAGAGACCCTCATAACTCCCTGTCCATTGCCCTTTTAGAGTAGCCAGCACACCCCTGATCTCATGGCTGCAGTGGTGGGATGTCAAAAATTTTACTACCCCACCGTGATGTCATCACAGTGTGGGCAGAGCTAACATCATGACATCATGATGTCGTGGGCAGGGCCAAATAAAAAATACAAAATAATAATAATAAAAATAAGCACACACACACACCCTCAACCCACCCACCCACAACACAAACCCGTAAATAAATAAATAAATAAATAAAATAAAAAATACATTAAAATACATCCACTCACCCAAACACCCACGCACACACCCCAAACACAAATCAACCAGAGTTTTTAAACCAGAGCTTAAAGCTTATTCTGGCTAATCTTTCTCACACTAGGTCAGATGGAAGGAACTACAGAATGAACTCACCACAAAATGGCTTCATTTTGGCACTTTTCAACTTTTCAACAGTTAAAGAAGTTAGGTACTAAGTCTTTGCCTAACCAGTTCTCTAGGATAATATGTCTTAATGTAAATGTAAAACAGCTGTACCTCCTTAAGGGTTCTCCAATTGGAACAGCAATTGGAACAGCACAGGTGTAGCTTATTGATGAGGTAACTCCAAGACTTTGCTTAAAAACCCCAAGCCAGGCTGCCAGGCCTTTTTAGGAACTGTGGTAGTACGTCAATATAGGTAAAGGTATTAAATACACATTAAAATACACACAGACACACCACATCCAAAGGTGAGTCATTTACCCTGGAGTACAGGCTATAGGGAGCTTCAGGCTAGCAGCTTCTCTTCCTCCTCCCTGCTTGGGAGGACAGCAAGGAGGCCGTGCATATGCGCCAAGCACTGTAGGCGTGCATGCACATCAAGTGCTTGGCGCGCATGCGCAGTGGGGGAACCAGTAAAAAGGTAAGCCCCGAAGGTGGTTCCTCCCAAAAGCTGCTACCGGTTCTCCGGGACACTGGGAAAAGTTACTACCGGTTCTGGAGAACTGGTGAGAACTTGTTACATCCCATCACTGCATGGCTGCATATGTTGCCCAGACCTGCTAAGAGTTTCATGTCAATTGGCAACATGGGAAGCAAATATACAGGAGACAGCAGTATTTATCATGGACAGAATCTGTAAACAAGATTTGCCAAGTGAAACAAAAAACACCCCAACAGTGTTAAGAAGCCATATTTAGGTTCCTCCTTAAAAGACAAGAAGATTGCAAACATTTTGTTTAGGACCATAATTTGTTTTCTTGCAAGACTCTTTTCAGTTGATTTAACAGTTGTTTGACAAGCACAATTCTGCACAAGAGAAGCACCTGGAAGACTAACAGATTTGCTTAATGAACACATCTGTGGAGTACGATTCATTTCATCAGATACAAACATTGGTTAGGATATAATATTTTTTTAAAGGATTGGAGGAAATATTCAGTAGGGAGATGGAGAGACATAAGGCATGATTTTATACTCATTGGTTTCATTACTTGTTTCATTTATGGCCCCATATGCTGTTATTTTGTTTATTCATAGCATGTTATTTCCTTATTTCTTCACCGTGGTTCGGGACTATTGATGGTCATGTTATTTTAGATGCTGTCTGTCTTATGTTCCCAGGGATACAATGGCTGCAATGTAGTAAAATGCATCCAGATTAGGCTTCTTAAATCAATGTGACTTAAGGAATAAACTAACTCAGTCCCCATTGATTCAATGGGCCTATTCTAGCTGTAACTTGCTACACTTAGCAGCAGATATCAGCTAATATTTATTATTATTATTATTATTATTATTATTATTATTATTATTATTATTATTATTATTATTATTATTATTATTATTATTATTATTATTATTATTATTATTATTATTATTATATTTGAATTTCAAATTTAGCATTGTGTGTCAAAATACTGTTTATTCTCTTTCAGCCATGAATTTAGAGGCCTTCTGGCTGAAAAGCCTCACTCCACTAAGGTTGAATTTCAAGCACTGATCTTTCAGGAAGCTGCCTGCTTTTTACTTACCTAGGAAACAATCTTTGACCCACAGCTTGGAAACATTCTTTTGCATTACAGTTTCCAGAATCCTCCAGAGAGCACAGCTTCTGGCTTGCAGGCTGGAGAATCTGGGAACTGTAGTCCAAAAAGCAATGGTTCTTAGCTTTGTTTATGCCAGGTGAGACTGTTCTACTAGTAGACATCTTTCCCATTACTTCTTTACCTGAACACTTTTGATGGAGACACCATTGAATGAACCCAGGATCTTCTACATAAAATCTGATTTTTTAAATATTAATTAGCTCATATTAATGTTAGCTAGTTTAATGTTCATATTCATTATGTCATTATAGAATAAGGCTAGCATGGCCAAATTTCAACTGTATCACTTGCCCTGTGTAGGAAAGTGCATTTATTTTGCCACCAGGATCATCCAAGAAAGTTTTCAATATTAACAAGATGCCAAGTTCTAATTTTCATTGATGTTTGTCAAAGTGTCCTACAAGATCAGCTGCCGAGTTGCACTTCTCTCTAAAGACCTAGCACTGTAGCTGGGCATCTGTCCATCTGAGTCACCTCTCTGCTTGCTTCTTACATTTTAAATGAAGAAGTATGTGAATCTGTAACCTTAACAACAATGTAGTCACAAATTGTAAATGATTTCCAAAGAATTATTGGGTATATACAGCCTTTTTAAAATACCACAACAAGATTAAGAGGAGGAACTAATCACAACAAAATGTAACACATTACTTACCAGTACCAACGGCAGAAGCCCTTACGCTACTCTGTGTAGGTATATGACATGTGTTGAATGTATAGTACTTAATAGTCCCACTGCATTAACCTTTCTACAGCATCCCTTCACTGCACACGAGATGCCATTGGCTTCCCCATTAAGGAGAAAATTTGCAACTCATTCATTCATTCATTTACATGTATACCCCACCCTTTTGGTGCAAGCACTACTCAGGGTGGCATACAATGTGTGTTTTGTGTTTTATTGGCTATAAATAAATCATCCCATAATCGCCAATAAAAACAAAAGAAACAAAGCCAGATGGCATTAAAAAATCTTAAAACCATTGCCACTCATTGCCATGATTCAACTCACACTTGTTAATTACTTTCTGCCTTCAGTTAACTGGAGGTAAATGCAATGATTGCCCTAGTCATTACCTAAGGACAGATGTGAGAAATGCAGAAAATGGAGGAAGCATCTTGTTTACTTATGGCTTCACCTGAATGATGTAGTGTTAGCAAAATCACATTATTTTGCCATCTTTGACAGCTGTGGGCTCTGAGGCAGAGAGGATGTTCTAAGCATTGGAAATATATCATTACATCATCTCCTGTTAAATAAACTAACTTGACGGAGAGAAAGCAGAAAGGTGAAGTGTTCTGCTTATGCAGGTGCAAGGGTGTATCGTCAGTCTAATGAATGCTAATTTATAGGAATATGTGCTCCAAAGAATATTCAAGTATGAAGCTGAAGGTACTAATACATAACTATGTGACTTCTCAAGGTCGAGGATTATTCAGAGGCAAAACTGGCTGGCAAAGAAACAAATGGGACCACACTACATACAAATTATGGACATAACCAGTGATGGACATCAGCTGGATCAGACCAGTATGCACATGGCTGGCCACGCCCACCAGTAAAAATGTGGGAGGTTCACAAGTAAATTAGCATTTTGCCCCCAGCATGCTGGGTACTCATTTTACTAACCTCAAGAAGAATGGAAGGCTGAGTCAACCTTGATTCACGTCATGATCAAACTCGCAATGTTTTGGCTTGTCATGGTAATGTAGTACCATGGGTTTAGAAGTTATTCAAAATGGAGTTTATTAGGATTAGAAACCAGTGTGTTATTTAGAAATGTGCAGAAATGCCAAGGTGCTGTTCTCTCGCTGTTAGGCTTATTGGCAGGTGCAAGTCCGAGACAGAGAGGTACTTTTTCCAGGGCCTCAAAGCCTAAGTACTGTATCTTTCTACCCACTAGGGCTGGAATGCCTTGGTTATGTCAACATCCTGCCTCTGGGAACCAAGAGGGAGATGTTATAGGAACAGAATATGTTGTGCTAAAGAATGTATTTTGATTGGTTATATGTTAATTAGCTGAACCAGAAGCTGTGATATTTATTATAGACACATGGGACAGAGAGTCTGAGACTTACTCTCAAACTATGCGTTAGTTCTCATGTGGGCTCCAAGTTGGTGAGGAGTCCAAGTTCTTCTAAGTCTTCAGGATGATTACTTAGTGATAGTTAGATTACATTTATTTCTATGAGGGAAACCCAAGTATGGATGTTCATGTATCTTTTTGATTAGAAACTGTTTTGTGGATTGTTTTGTATCCTGAAATTAACAGATGGACTTTATATTTTCTACTATACTTTAAGAACAGTAATCAAGAACTTCAATGCAACACGTGATTGTTGAAAGGGGGGTAAGACATATAGAGCAGTGATGGGATGTAACAGGTTCTCACCAGTTCTCCAGAACCGGTAATAACTTTTCCCAGTGTCCTGGAGAACCGGTTTCAGCTTTTGGGGGGGAACCACCTTCGGGGCTTACCTTTTCACTGGTTCCTCCACTGCACATGCGCGCCAAGTACTTGGTGTACATGCACGCCTACAGTGCTTGGCGCGTATGCACAGCCTCCTAGCTGTCCTCCCAAGTGGGGAGGAGGAAGAGAAGCTGCTAACCTGAAGCTCCCTATAGCCTGCTCTCCTAAATATCCTAGAGAACTGGTTAGGCAAAGACTTAGTACCTAACTTCTTTAACTATTGAAAAGTTGAAAAGTGCCAAAATGAAGCCATCTTGTGGGGAGTTCATTCTGTAGTTCCTTCCATCTGACCTAGTGTGAGAAAGATTAGCCAGAATAAGCTTTAAGCTCTGGTTTAAAAGCTCTGGTTGATTTGTGTTGTGGGTGGGTGGGTGTTTGGGTGGGTGGATGTATTTTAATGTATTTTTTATTTATTTAATTTATTTACAGGTTTGTGTTGTGGGTGGGTGGGTGGGTTGAGGTGTGTGTGTGTGTGTGCGCGCTTATTTTTATTTTATTTTTTATTATTTTTAATTTGTTTTCTTTGGCCCTGCCCACAACATCATGATGTCATGACATTGGCTCCGCCCATGATGTTAGCTCCGCCCACACTGTGATAATGTCATGGTGGGGTAGTAAAAAATTTGACATCCCACCACTGATATAGAGTTCAGCCAAGAGAAGAAGCCATGTGTTATCACTACTACTTTTATTCTCTCCATTGGCATGGTTGGAGATTACTTTACATAAGTGGAAATTTCAGGTTGCTACAAGGGTTTTGCAGGATAAGCTTCTAATGCTGGCTGCTCGGAGTCTCAGGGTTCCAAATTAGGCTTCACTAAGTGTTCAGGGGTCCCAAAGGGAACAGAGAGGTCTGAAGCAGAGGTGTCTAGCTGGTTGAATGCTTACATGGCTGAAGTACAGCAATTTAACCACTGCATCAATAGGCCTCATGGGATTACTATTTTATTTATTTATTTATTTATTTATTTATTCTTCAAATTTATACCCCGCCTCGCTCAGGCGAACCTGACTCTAGGCGGCTTCCATAGTAAACAAAGAACAATATAACAAAAGGCAATAAACAATATCCCACCAAAGACCCCTCCCCCCCAGAGTCCTCTATCGCCACCCAAGACCCCCAGGTACTCTCCCTTCGAGGCCGGCTGGTCGAGGAAGAGTCCAACAAGGTCCAACAAGACATTGGGGGGGGGGCGACGGCATCGTCGTCTCGCGGCAGCGTCTTCGAGCCTCCCCTGGCCCAGGGAGGCTCCTTTTATCCACCTCCTGGCCGGTGACGGGGGCCGGGGGGGCGGCGGCGGCGGCGTCTCGCGGCGGCATCTTCGAGCCTCCCCTGGCCCAGGGAGGCTCATTTTATCCACCTCCCGGCCGGTGACGGGGGCCAGGGGGGGCGACGACGGCGACGTCTCATGGCGGCGTCTTCGAGCCTCCCCTGGCCCAGGGAGGCTCCTTTTATCCACCTCCCGGCCGGTGATGGGGGCCAGGGGGGACGACGGCGTCGTCGTCTCGCGGCGGCGTCTTCGAGCCTCCCCTGGCCCAGGGAGGCTCCTTTTATCCACCTCCCGGCCGGTGACGGGGGCCGGGGGGGCGACGGCGTCGTCGTCTCGTGGCGGCGTCTTCGAGCCTCCCCTGGCCCAGGGAGGCTCCTTTTATCCACCTCCCGGCCGGTGACGGGCTGTAACCAGTGATGGGCTGTAACAGGTTTTCACCAGTTCTCCAGAACCGGTAGTAACTTTTCTCAGTGTCCCAGATAACCGGTAGTAGCTTTTTTTGGGGGCCCCCCACCTTCGGGGCTTACCTTTTCACTGATTCCCCCACTGGACATGCGTGCCAAGCACTTGGTGTGCATGCATGCCTACAGTGCTTGGCGCGTATGCACAGCCTCCTTGCTGTCCTCCCAAGTGGGGAGGAGGAAGAGAAGCTGCTAGCCTGAAGCTCCCTATAGCCTGCCCCCCAGAGTAAGTGACTTACCTTTGGATGTGGTGTGTCTGTGTGTATTTTAATGTGTATTTAATACCTTTACCTATACTGACATACTACCACTGTTCCTAAAAAGGCCTGGTGGCCTGGCTTGGGGTTTTTAAGCAAAGTCTTGGAGTTATCTCATTGATAAGCTCTGCTGTTCCAATTGGAGAACCCTTAAGGAGGTACAGCTGTTTTACATTTACATTAAGACATATTATCCTAGAGAACTGGTTAGGCAAAGACTTAGTACCTAACTTCTTTAACTGTTGAAAGTTGAAAAGTGCCAAAATGAAGCCATCTTGTGGTGAGTTCATTCTGTAGTTCCTTCCATCTTGACCTAGTGTGAGAAAGATTAGCCAGAATAAGCTTTACACTCTGTTTTAAAAGCTTTGTTTGATTTGTGTTTGGGGTGGGTGGGTGTATTTTAATGTATTATTTATTTATTTTATTTATTTACGGGTTTGTGTTGTGGGTGGGTGGGTGGGTTGAGGGGTGTGTGTGTGTGCGTGCTTATTTTTATTTTATTTTTAATCATTATTTATTTATTTTTCTTTGGCTCCGCCCATGATGTCATGATGTCATGACATTAGCTCCGCCCACATTGTGATGATGTCACAGTGGGGTAGTAAAATTTTTGACATCTCACCACTGACTATAACTGCAACATAGTAGGCTAAAGTAAGCCATGGTTAGAGTAGGCCCATTAGACTCAATGGGGAATTCTGTCAGGGAAGCATTGTGTTGATATAAACTGGTTTGGGTGCCAGTAAAATTTAATTTGAACTCATTGAAAGCTTCCTACACACAAATACTTTTCAGCTCCTTTGTAAAAAAAAATCACCACTTCATCTCAATCAGGAGTCTCAAATCTGGCAGTGGGAACCTTTTTCAATAGCCTTTGTCTAGTCGATTTTACTGCACTATGCAACAAGATTTTGCCCATAGCCTATCCATGACCACTTTTGTCCTGTTTATGCCAAAATTGCTTAACCAGTTCTACTGCCACCACAGCAATTTTTTTTTTTTGGGGGGGAGCATACTTGTAAGTAATGTGTTTATCCTTCTCCCCCATTTTGATAACTATTCAAGAGCCTAAAAACTTATTGTACTGCATGGAACAGGGCATCTGTTCATTAATAGCAAAATTTTGGAAGGATAATTTGATTTTGCAAAATGCTCTTGGATGTTCTGTTCAAAGAGACTGATAAATATGTTTTGGTTTCCGTTTTGTCTTCAGCAAACTGATGCAGAAAGAGAAGCAGCATTAGTGGCATTCAACAGAGTAGAACTGAAGTGGCCTTTCCCCAGTTTGAGAAATGTATGTACTGTATTTTGGATTTGTATGCCGCTCTATTCGCCGAAACGACTCAGAGCGGATAACAAGATAGATCACAAAATATCACATATTAAAACATATCAAAATAACACATATCAATAACATATCAAAGTATCACATATAAATAACATCAAAGTATCACATACATTTCAAAAAAAAAAATCCCCCATCACAATTACAAAATTAAGACATCATAAAAAACATTTCAGAAACACTTTCAGGTGGGTTTTAAACAAAAACAAAATATCAACTCCAAATTTCAGTTACAAAAAGAAATATCACAACAATACAGTATCATCACAATATAACATATAGTAGTATAACAATTCTTACTGCCAGGTGACTATGCCATGGCTGAGAGAATAGAAGAGGCCAAGAGAAGCAATCCAGGTGCCCCAGCCAGAGTCCTCCTCTCCAGCTGGACCGACATCCGGGGACAGCAGGGAACCCCCCACCGCAAAGGTACCCTCAAGCCCAGCATGGGGGTGGCGCTCGGGAGCACCAGCACGTGACACAGTCTAGGCATTCCTGACCAGAGTCCAGAGGAATAGGAAACCATAGTGGAGAGATACTGATTTTAGACACGTTTTTCTATCTACTAGAACTGTACTTTCTATTATAGCTATTATGACTATAAGAAACCATTTTTGACAGTACAAGTTTCAAACTGTGTGAATCTACTCTTCATACAATAGTAAAGCAGGCCATAGTTTTATATTTTTCTCCAAAGAGTATCTGAGATAACATTGGTATTGTTTTCTTTCATCAGTTTGGAAGCATCACGAAGGATTATTCTTGCTGTAAAGAATCCTTTCTCTTTATTTGTTCACAACAGTAAGCTAAACCCAATGACCCAGGAAATCACAAACCTCCACTGCAATAGATAGATGCAGAGGAAACTTCTTCCTATCCAGATCAGATGACAAAACCTATTAGGAGCATATTAGGATTAATGCAGAACTGAATAATACAATGGAAGAGCAGATCTGCTAAATTTATTTAAATAGAACCATAGTTTTCAAAATAAAAATGTTGAGGCCATAGTTCCTTGTCCTGCCAGGTGATTTGCACATGCTTTATGTATAGGATGATAGATTGATTAAAAAACACACACTGAACTGAAATTCATTTGCTTTCATTGAAATGGGGATTGCCTTTGAGATGATATTCAGAGAACATAAATTCTCACCCATGCCTTCAAAAAAGAGAAGAGGAAATGTTTCTCAATGCATTTTTAATTTTTACTGTGCCTGGGGGTTTAAATTACACAAGAAGTAAGTTCTTAACAACTGAGTGAACATCAATTCAGAAAGATACTTGGTTGACTTGGTAATGAAGTGTGAAAAGGGAACTGGAGAATCCTCAAGGGGCAAAGTAGCTCAGATAAAAGTTGGTTACAGGACCTTTTACCGTGAATGTCTTTTGAGGTTCAGAACATTACGTTGCAGGTAGCAATTTACTTTTTAGATATGCATTTCACAAAATATTATCAAGTGTGTGTTTTATCAACTGCTATCAAAAATTAGAGTGGTTAAGTTCTGTCCTGTGTTCTGTTTTCTTGAGGTTCTGGATCTGCTTTAGAGGAGATAGCAAACTGAGGTTTTCCCAGTACTGTAATCTGGCTAATATTCAGAAGACCTTCACCTTCACTCAACACAGAGGCACCATTTAGATCTTTGCTGAACATGCAAATCAGGGGACCAAAGCCAAAGGTCATGTTGATTATTAAAGGTGGGATAGGTCAGCCTTCAGGAAATGTCTTGAACAGAACTACTATTTTGGCCTGTCTGCAAAAAAATAATAATAATAATCATAGTTCTTTGTATTTTTATGTCATTATTATGTGTGATCATGTTGCCTCCAATGTATGGCAACTCTAATAGGATTTTCATGGTATGTGTAGGCCCTGGTGCCGCAGTAGTTAAACTACTGTACTGCAACCAAAAGGTTGTGAGTTTGATCGTGACCAGGGCTCAAGGTTGACTCATCCTTCCATCCTTCTGAGGTTGGTAAAATGCGTACCCAGCATGTTAGGGGCAAAATTAATTTATTATTTATTATTTCAAATTTATATAATGCCACCCAATTTGAACGAGTGGCTCTGGGCGGCATAACAACATCAACAACCTAAAACATTGCAATCTTAAATCCTTAAAATGTCACCCATCAATTATTTAAAAGATCACTGATAAAAGAACAGCTAAAATGCAACTCAAAAGCAGAGAGACCTGCACTATATGAGCTAGTGAGGGGGGGGGGGTGTTCACCACGCCACTGGTGCCCCACACCTGTTTTGCCAACCAGGTTTTTAGTTCTTTCCTGAAGGGCAACAGCTCCACCTGGAGGCGCAATTCGGTTGGTAAGAGGTTCCACAGGGCCAATGTGGACACTGAAAAGGCCCTCCTTCTTGGGCTAGAGAGATGGGCCTCTCTAGCACAATTGAATATCTTCTCTTGGCAAAAAAGCTGAGGATTTCTCCCAGTCTGAACTACTACATGATAAAATAAGCAAAAAAAGAGTGACATTATAATTGCTATGCCAACAAGATTTCTGCTGAGCTAGAAAACAATGGATAATGACGGGCCAGCTACTAAATATGGATATTTTAAATGGCTCCAGGCCCAGAGCTTACCATGATAAGAGAAAACAATTACACCACAAGCTGCAAGACATACAGATGATTTAGCCTCTGGCAAGAAAGAAAGGTGGTGCAGTACACTTATGCTCCCAACTTGCCATCTGCCAATACAGAACATTTCAAAGTGGTAGACATGTTAGTCTGTGCAAGTTTATCAGCCACACTGAATCACGGGATTTGTAATTGTATCAAATATATAAAACCAATCATTGTATACTTCTGCACATACTTCTCCCTGCTCATGGCCCATGTATAAATTGTTGAACCCTGAATCTTGAATCTTTTAATCTTTTAATCCTTGTGATTTAATGTTTTTGATTTTATCTGCTATTTTTAATTTGTTGACCTTTTTGAATTTTTAATCTGAATTGTTTGGAGAAAGGCCTTGATTAATTCCATAGTTGTTAATGTTTTTTAATATGTTTTTATGTCTGTTAACTGCCCTGAGTCACTTCGGTGAGTAGGGCGGTATATAAATGTGAATAATAAATAAATAAATCCATGAAAGCTAACATTAAAATATAGCATTTATCGTAGTCTTTAAGGTGCCACAATGTTTTTGCCTTTTGCTTTGCTTTGTTTCTTATAAAATACAGAACTGAATTTTAGGGTTGAAGGGAAAGAAGTCAGTTAGAAGCAGGGGCGTAGCTACCGCCGTATCTGCCGTATCAATTATACGGGGGGCCCGGGCCATGGGCCCCCCCAACGTGCATAAGCAAAAATTAATAAAAACTTCCCAAATTTTAATTATGATGAATAAATATTTCTTTTAATTTTATGCATTTTTTTTTCTTTTGTGAGAAATCTTTACCCTTCCTAAGGGCCCCCAAACAAATTTTTATACAGGGCCCCGCCAAGGCACGCTACGCTTCTGGTTAGAAGGTAGAAAAATCACAGGTGCCAGTGGAACAAACAGCTGAGAAAATAGGAATTTTCAACTAGAAGCTGGTGGAAGATTAGAAGCATAGGGGCAAATATAGCGTTTTATTAAGGGCTAACTGTGGCTGGTTTTGCGTAACTATAATTATATCTGATATTACAATCCAGATTGATCTGTTTTACATTTTCCATTTCATCATTGTACTGTATAAGACAGTCATTGATTTTTCTCTCATTTCTTTTATATTGTGCCTTTGTTTCATGGTTCTTATTCCCATTTTATTTGCTGTAATTTAAATAAATCTTCAAATCAGTTGCACGGCACCTGTGAATCAGTTCACCTTTCATGCACTGGAGCACATAAAGGACCTTATTTTTACACTCATACTATCTTCTTTTTCAATATATGGCACATTATTGGTCAAATTAAAATTTTATTTGCTCCCTAAATAACTGGAGTAATCCTGTAAAATAATTTAGCTATTCAGTGGTTGTCTTCATATATGAGCAAATGTATCAAGATTGCTGCTCTACTTTTAGGCTGTCCTTCCTCATTAGTTGCTAGAAGTTCTTTATTACCCTGCAGAAATAAAAAGCAATGACATGTCACTCCAAATATGTAAAGGTAAAGGTCACCCTTGCTCGAAAGCCAGTCATATCCAACTCTAGGGTTTGGTACTCATCTCCGTTTATAGCCAAAGAGCCAGTGCTGTATGCATCTGCAGATGTTTCTATGGTCATGTGGCAGGAATGACTAGACAACAGAGTGCTTGGAACACTGTTACCTTTCCCACTGAAGTGGTACCTACTTATCTACTTGCAATTTCTTGCTTTTGAACTACAGTACTAGGTTGGCAGGAGCTTGGACAGAGATGGGAGCTCACTCCATCATGCAGCACTCGGGTCTATGATGAATGCACGTTCTCCCTCACTTGCTTAGGACCTCTCAGTGTTCAATCCAAGGTGGATTTCTCAACAAAAATCCCCTCTAGAACTCTCCCAAGCTCACGCAAGAAAAAATATGTTCACCATTCCTTCTCCAGCCAATCCAGGCTGATCCAAACACCTGGCTCTCTCTCTTTACAGAGACAAGCCCAATTTACTATGAGATGTTTTGGTAGCGTTTTCAAGAGTCAAACAAAGAGGGACTTACTGTCTTTTAGCCTGATATCCCATTTTCAGTGAACACGCGTTGATTGAAGAAAATATTTTTATTTAAATTGGTAGCATGGTTCTGATGAATCAGGTTACAGATCTCAGCATAAAAATTATTTTCTAACTTTAAGTTGTTTTAGAGAAAGGATGTTTCAGACAAGTATTCCTCTTAATAAAAAAAGAATCTGTCTAGCTATTCTAAGTTACCATAATTAAGATTTCCAGAGATAGGCCTAGTTGGAAAGCCCATCTCTGTATTTTCGATGTTTCCTAGTTGACAACCATTTTTGAACTCTCTCTTTGTTCTAGCCATGTGCTCATGGCGAATCTGCAGGAAGAAAGGCTTTCAGCATTAGCCCATTTCCTCCCCCCTTAAAGATTCTACATCTTTACTGCTTGAGAATCAAAATCTCTCTCTTCTCTCAACTGCTTAACTGCTTCTCTGTTTTCTGCTTTCCACTCCCTCTTTCCAGGTGTGACATAACTAGCAGACATCCAATCAAATAACAGAGTTGGGGTAAACAACTCTGGTTGTCTTGTTTACAATGGGCGCCTCTCTGTCCATCTCTTCCCTTCCTGGGCCCCAAAGTGTGAAAACAACCAAATGGCCCTTTTGGCTAGTACGAGAAACCACATTTCTACTATAGACTAAAAACCTACTAAACTCCATTATGGATATGTGAAGAACTTGGGGCCTCATTTTATCACAGGGTCTCAAACTGCTGACCTTCCAGTTGTTAAGTTCAGCATCTTAACCACTAAGCAACCACAGTCCCACTCCAAATATGAGTCACAGAAACATTCATATAGAGAAAGCACTGTAACAAATAAATTGAGAAAGAGTGGCTGGATGACATTTGCAAATATGATATTTTAGCATAGGAGTTCCTTGTTGAACTTCCAGGTGATATTATAAAATCTCTGAGATTATATTATCTGCTTGTTGTCATTGTGGATAAAGTTCTAGCTCTAACTTTGAAATACAGCAAGGTTTTCTTCACATACAAGCAACATGCCTAGTAGTCAATTAATTCAATTAATCTTTACTGCATGCAAAAATGAGCTGCAGAGTTTCAGGTCTGCACAAGCATTTGTCTATAGACAGCTGCCCTTTTGAAAAAGCACAACTGTTTTGTTTTGGTTTTTTGTAATGAAATATTTCTGTAAATCCACTTTTTAAATATTTCAGTCTATTAGGTATAAGGATTTTAAAGCCTGCGTTATGATGTTAAAAGGAAAGCCAGGAAACCACAGCTTTGAATCTACAAGAGCTGAGCAAGGATGTTGAGAACAAAATATTTTGGAGATCACTCATTCATAGTGTGGCTGTAAATTGACTTCATGGCACATAAAAACAACAAGCAATTATATAAAATATGTGTTTCTGACGATAGATACAAGTTAGCTTCTGAAAGTTCTGATTTAAAAGGCTGCAACGATGCAGGGAGATTTTTTTGAGTAGCACCTATGCCTGAAATTCATACAATGTTCCCCCAGAAACCTTCTTTGTAGCTTGATTGAGCTTTGCGCAGCTGGGCAGGATTACTTTCATAATACATAGGCAAACATTGCCTTCATTGTAACAGGAAGGTCAACATTGGCACAGACTATTTGTTCTTGCAAATGTAAAGCTGCCCACAACACTGGTTACCTGCTAATACATGTCTCCAAACGTTAATCAGAATCAAGTCTTGTTTTTGCAAAGTACATTTACCAAGATCCAGTGTTCATAGTACATGGATAGTACCCACAGTTCCTGTCAAGGGGGAAACAGTAACAACTCATCATTTGGGAATTAACAGCAAGCACATTAAGTGTTATGAGTAATTCAGACATTAATGTATGTTTATGCAAGAGGAAATTCCATCTGTAATTCCTGTGTGAAATGGATATAGTAGAATTGATTATTATACAAATACTGTATGTTGTTTTCCTTAAATGGAGGTGACCTTCTGTTCTATGCAATGTTGTATACAATGTCATTTTAATGAAATAACTTCCAGTTTATAAGAAACTCCTGGGATTTAGGACATGTGAGCTAAAGCCAATTGTTAGCCCCAGCCAGAATAATAGGATTTACATAGGTGTTGGTTTAACAAATCCCATTCATTCAATGAGTCTACTCTAGTTTGGTTTAACATAAAGATATAATCCTTCATATTTTTCATCACTGCTTTCCCAACTTCAGTCTTGAGTCAAAGCTTTAATGTCATTTTGGAAAGAACTGCCATTTGCTAACCTGTTGGTGATATTTTTAAATTAATTAAAAGGTGTTAGAAACAAACACTTATAAAACTGATATATGACAAGCTTAAAGACATAATGAAGCATATATAGCAGGGATTCTCAACCTGAGGTCCACAGGCCAGATGCAGCCCACGGCACCATTTCATGTGGCCCTCCACCACCTTCACCATACCAGGAAGGGCCATGTGGTGGAGGAAGGGCAAAATGGCTGTCTGCCCCCCAAAGCTGTCTGAGGAAGCATGACCCAGGCCCTGACTTTAAAAGGTTGAGAACTCCTGATATATATAATATATAGTCATGGATAACTTGACTCTAAAGGGTTAAACACCAGGGACTGCAGTTGCTTAGTGGTTAAGATGCTGAACTGCATGACTGGAAGGTTGACAGGTTAACATTTCAAGACCTGAGTGCTGCACGACAGACTGGATTCCTGTCTCCATCCCAGCTCCTGCCAACCTACCAGTTTGAAAATAAGAAATTGCAAGTAGATAAATAGGTACCACTTCAGCAGGAAGGTAACAGTGTTCCATGCACTCCAGTGTCTAGTCATGCCTCCTATATGATCACAGAAACATCTGCAGATACAGACAGTGCTGGCTCTTTGGCTATAAACTGAAACGAACACTGAACCCTAGTGTCAGATATGATTGGCTTTTGAACAAGTGTCATTAAACACATTATTAAGAAGGAAAAAAAAGTGATAACCTAATGGCCTTGAGGTGCTAAATCTATAGCTGGCTGAGAGCATTGGAAGGAGACCTTCTTAACTCCCTTCTGTCTCAGGGGACTTTATTACAGCTGGGGATAGATTGATAAGGGACACCTGCACTAAGATGAACTAACCTTTGGGCCTGCTGTAGGGGGAGAAATTTGCCCCATAACCCAGCACCCCAAGTTTCCTTTGGCTGGGGTAATATCTGCAAATGAGGGAAAGGATACAACTCACCTCAAGAACAGCATAGAGGTGGGTTAAGATTTTGCCTTTCCTGTGCTGATCACTGAATGGTCAGCCATCTCACCCAAGCCATAGGGAGCTTCCCATAAGGGTTTCACTGTGGATTACATGGAGGAGTAGATTCTAGAGCAGGGTTTCTCAACCTCATGCCTCCAAATGTTCTTGGACTTCAATACCTAGAAGTCCTGATCAGCAAGTGTACTAACTTGGGCTTCTGGTAATTGAAGTCCCAGAATACTTGGAGGTATGAGGTTGGGAAGCCCTGGTCTAGAGAAAAGATTTATGTGCTACCCTTACTAAACAGCCATGAAGTGGTTCATGGTTCCACTCTTTTGCTCCCTTCAAGGTGGGCAGATTTTTATATGGACTGAAAGGTTGTAGATTTTATTTGGCATGTGATTTCCTTCCCACCCCTGAGCCCATATGTGGGTGAAGGTCTTTTTCTTTTGGGTGAGTGTGCCACCCTGTCAAGCCTTGGTTTTCCATCCTGTTTTGTTGTATTATTGCATAATAAAGTTTTCTTTTCAAGCCACTTTCAGTACCAGGATATTCACACTCTGGTGTACTATAGCATTTCCTGGTCCTTAGACACCTGGCTGCAGATGGAGGGCAGCAACTGCTTTGGTAAGCTATCTAAAGGAGGGGCAGGTATAATAAGATCTAAACCGATTGTCCTTTCCTTTTTGGAAGGCATGCTCCAGGCACAGAGCAGAAATCAGTTTTCTCCCTGACCAGAGTGGGAAGGCAGTTCAACACAGTTTTGGGGTGCCTGGGAGTGTTACTTAAATTAGAATTTGCAATTGATTAGTTAAAAATAATACCAATAACCGGGAAGGAAAACAGAAATAAGATCCAATATGGAACCCTTATGTTTTTCTCAGGACTGAGCCTGACACAAAGAAATGCCTAAGGGTGCTTGAGTTACTTAAGAAAACAGTTTGTATAGACAAAGAATTAAATTAAATACTTTATGTAGAAGTGTATGCAAAGTAATTAATTGTGAATTGGTGCCTTGTATGAATTTTGGTGAGTGTGTTCAGGGATTAAAAATGGGATCCCAAATTTGACTCTCGCTACAAAGATCTGAATAGTGAAATGTTATGTATTCCCAATATTGCTACATGGAGTCAAAGCTTGGACCTTGACTAAAGCATCTGAAAAGAGAATTGAAGCTTTTGAAATATGGATCTGTAGACAGCTGCTAAAGATATCATGGGTCGACTACGTGACTTCATGGCTAAAGAACCTGAGAAACTGGTGTGGAATGTCCTTAGAAGAACTGTTCCAAGAAGTTAAGAACAGAAAGATCATTGCCATGATGACAGCCAATATCCAGGATGGATATGGAACTTGAAGAAGAAAATGAAGTGTTCAACTTACAGGAGCAGCTGTTATGCTCAAAGATCCTCCTCTCTACCCACATGGTCCAACTGTGTCCCAATGGTGATACATGAAGAAGAAAACATTCCTCAGGAAACATGATTTATTTTCCCTTATGGATTACATTTTTAAAATTATCAGGAAGTTGTTAAAACCCAGTTGGGAACAACCAAAAACTACTTTTAACATTCTAAAGTGCCTTAATGGCTTCATTAATATGCATTAACAGTTAAATAAATGTTCTTTTATTTCAAAGTATCTTTTAAAACACTTGTGACTCTGCACTCTGGGATGAATGCAGTTCAAAACAGTCAGCATTTTATGTTAATGAGGCCCCATAGGACTGTTGGGAATATATGAACGGAATCAGCAATTTTGGGCAACAGCCTCCATGCAGACTGCAGAATCAAGCACCCAGCAATGGTTTATCCAGGCTTGCAGGTTTCAAAGGATGGCCAGAATGAGAAGGATCACCTTAGGAACTGCGTTATTTCTAAGGAAACATAAAATTAATTTAAAAGTAAAAGTTAAGTCTCCTAATTTGAATGTGTGAATACATGAATTTAAATTAGAGTTGTCTTGATTGGAGCTGCTGTCTATTAAAATGTAAAAGAAAAACAGGGGAGGGAATGTATAGAACAGGGGTGCCCAAGCTATGGTCCACGGGCCAGCTCTGGCTTGTGGGCCATAGGTTGGGCACACCTGGTTTAAGCAGAGTAAATGACAGCCTGAAATCTATCTCATCCTGTTGCAAAACAAATCTGTTGCAAAACAGATTGAAAGGCGTGTTTTACTTTTGCTTTCGGTGGGAGAAACCATGTGACTGGCTCACTGAACCATGTGACCAGCCTGCTGAACCACATGACTGGCCTGCTAAACCATGTGTCTGGCCCATGGCTAGAAAAGTTTGGGCATCCCTGGTATAGAACATTAATACTCCAGTCTTTAACTGGAGAAGCTCCTAAGGGGGCTTATAAATCAGTCCACACATATGCAAACCTGGATTTACTACTGGATTTTAGCCAATATCTGAAAAGTGGCATAAAATACAACAAATACAAAAGATGTTGGATGGCAGCAAAGAAAACTGGAGACTCAGCCTGGACTTTCCAGATATTCTAGTAAAATACTCAGAAAGGTTATTTAAGGCTTCTCAAGTGTGAGCTGAAACATCTAAAGAATCCGTCTTCTATTTCACATAGATTATGGAGATGCCCAAATTACTGTATTGTTCATTGTTGTTAAATTGCTCAGTCAAGTCTGGCCCTTTGCGACCCCATGAATCACAGCACATCAAGTTCCTCTGTCATCTACCATCCTCTAGAGTCAGTCCAGGTCCACATCTACTAAGTCAACGATACTGTCTAACCATCTCATCCTTTGCCGCCCCTTCTCCTTTTGCTTTCAATACTTCCCAGCATCAGGGCTTTCTCCAATGAGTCCTCTCATCTCACTTGGTGGCCAAAATATTTGAGCTTCAGCTTCAGTATCTGTTCTTCCAAGAAACTGTCAGTATTGATTTTCTTTGGGATTGACTGATTTAATCTCCTTGCAGTCCAGGAGATTCTCAAAAGTCTTTTCCAGCACCATAGTTTGAAGGAATCTGTTTATCTGTGCACAACCTTCTTTTTGATCTAGCTCTCACAGTCAAACATTACTTCTGGGAAGACCATCGCTTTAACAATATGGACTTTTGTCAGCAGGGTGATGTCTCTACTTTTATTATAGTTCTTAGGTTTGCCATAGCTTGCTGCCCAAGGAGTAAGCGTCTTTTTATTTCATAGTTGTAGTCACCATCTGCAGTGATCTCGGATCCCAAGAAAATAAACTCTGTTACTGCTCCCATTTCTTCCCCTTCTATTTGCCAAGGAGTGATGGAGCCAGATGCCATGATCTTGGGTTTTTTCATGTTGAGTTTCAAGCAAACGTTTCCAGTTTCATTTTTCAGCCTCGTCAAGAGGCTCTTTAGATCTTCTTCACTTTCTGCCATTAGGATGGTGTTGTCTGCACATCTGAGGTTAATATGAACTGAATGTGCTGTGCCTCCTATAAGTGTTAGCTTCATTTTTTTGGAAATAATATCAGATACTGTACCAGGATTTTCTATTAATGAGTCTTAAAATATTCTCCATTGAAGAAATCTTGGTGCATAATAACTATGTTTTTGGCAAACAGGCAGAGAGTTTTCAGTTCTAAAATCATTTTTTCAAACTTTATTTACTGTGTTATTAATGAAGCCTGCCTTTGTCTAGTGTTTATATAAGTTTTTGCCTTGTTGTTTTGCCTACATGTATTGATTTATCTGACTACATTTTCATTTTTAGAATGCAACTCATGCATATATGCCTGCTCAAAATGTAAAAGAAAACTGGGAAAATTTGCTGAGACCTTCCTGAACGAGAGCAGTTCTGCAATAGTTAAGAAATTGGTTGGTGTGATCTGAAACAGAGGTTGCATACAGGAGAGGAAATTCATTTCTTCTGTTTTCTATAGCAGTTTCTGTAACAGTATATTATAGTTGTCTATAGGGAAGTGATCAAGAAATTATTTCCTCAATATACAGCAGGATTTCCCAAACTTGGACTATAGATTTCAGAAAGGTTGACTTCAGACTATGTTGGCTAGGGCTTTTGAGATCCCACAATATCTTGCACCTAAGTGCACAAATAATTGCTTCTAAAGTATCAATCAATCTTTATTATGGTCCAAGACCAGCAAAGTACACAAAAAGGAACAGAGGCTAAAATGAGGGTACTTAAAAGATATAAAGAGACAGAAGTTAAAATGAGGGTGCTTTAAAAGGAGCGTTTCTGCTCAGGGTTAGAGAAAAGTAAAATTAGTACATAAGCTCAATAATGTTACAACTATTGCTAAGCATATACTGTAACACTAGTAGTTATTCTAAAGTAATCTTTTATCGGTGATGTGTAGATGCTTCTTTTTTATTGGCAGGGTACACAGAAAAAGCCTCCTCAAAGATTGTGGGATTTTTGAACCACAATCATGCATACCCTGGTAATGGCAACCATTTGTTGCTGGCTAATCTTTCTCACATTAGGTCAGGCAGAATGGAACTGCAGAATAAACTCACCTAAAGGTGCCTTGGTTTTGGTGGTTTCATGTCTGGCATAGACACAGAAGAAGAAGAAGATTGGCAGGGTGGGAATGAGTAAATACATATATTTTCTGCAGTGGTCATAGAAATGAATAATGATGTTTAACAATTTATAATATCATAATGCAATTATTTCCAAGATCTTCCAAGCTCTCTGTGCTAAAGGTCCTTGACACAGTCATAGTGCACAGTTTTTGGATGAGTACACTCCTTTGGGGGAAAACAAATAAACACAAGACCTTCAGGCTTAATTGTTGTAGAAAATTAGCTATGAGATAAGAATATGTAATCAAATACAAATATGTTATACATGTAAAAAACAATTACTTGTACAAAACTTAGACAGATCTTATAATTGACAGTTAGAAATGGAGAAGGATCTTGTGGGAAAAGGAATTCTCCTTCAACCTAGCTTGTATTCACTGGCTGGGGTCACAAAAACAGAACACAGAGTGAATCTCTATAATAAAGCAATACAACTTTATTATCTTTCAAAAGCAGAGAGTAATATACACACAAAATTGTGTAAAGTGGGTTTCAATGAAACGTTAAATCAGGTGCTCCTTTATAGTATGGATGAAACTTTCCAAGCAATAGCTGAGCAGGTGTAGGAATGCATAAATGAGATGGAAAGGTACATGAGATGAAGAGATGGACTGAGACGTGTGGCATGTCAGTGATTTTGTAATTAAGAAAAGGGGGTGAGTTTTCTTACTAAGAGGCCAGAAGGGTTTAGACAGTGAGATAGACATAAAGAAGGTTTAATTTGTATAACATATTGAAAGGATATATGTTAATACTTGTTCTGTAGAGATACAGGTAGTGGCACTGAAGTTGGGGAATGGGGGTGGGAGAGAGAAGGTTAAAATTGAAATGCGGCCACATTTATCAAGAGCAAGAACTCTGGATTTTCCATCTGGAGATTGTCTAAACCAGTGAGGGCCAACCTTAGCACTCCAGGTGTTCTTTGACTTCATTTACCAGAAGCCTAAGTCAACACTCCTGCTGATCAGGTCTTCTGGGAATTGAAGTCCAAAACATTTTACTAATGTGGCTATTTCTATTAAAATTATTTAGTAAATTAGTATGTTGGCAATGTGATTGCAGTTCTTTATGAAATATGCAATTCTTAGTTTTTCTTGTACACGCACAAAGAGACATTAAGTGGGGAGATTGAAGGCTGGTGATATTGGATGGTTGTATCTCCTTGAGTCCTACTTTCCAAGCAGAAAAATTAAGAAAAACAGACCTGGAAAGGGAGACTGAAGGAGAGAAGTGAATCAGCAACAGGCAGGAGAATCAGCAGTTTGAAATGAAATTGAACTCTCGATACACTTTAGAATTCCTCTTCTTAAACACATAGAGCTAAGGAAGAAATTTTTCCCCTAGAAAGAGAATTGTCTTCTTTACTTCAAAAGCAATACAACAATGCTTCTAGAGTAGATGGATCAGCTGACATATTTCATCATTGCTCAGGGGATCTTTCAATGTGTCCATAGAGCTCACATTCTTTTGGAAAGGCTCCTTCTATGTCCTTCTGAAGGGGAGTGAGTAGGAAGGATATGATTGTAGGTTCTGACCACAGGGATCTCCTGGAAAAGTAGAAAGTGTAAAGCTCCATATCTGTGTAGAAATTCTGGGTGTACTGTAGTTTGTTTAACAGCTGCAACCATGTTCACTAATGGTAGCAATGCTTCTCATTTCTGGCGGGCTGAGAAGCATAGGATAGCCTGATTGGGCTAAATAGTGGGTATAAATAAGTGTTCCAGAGATCTTTCACATTGGAATGGACCTGTCACAATGATGGGTATGCTACAAGAAAGCAGCCTTTTTCCATCTGTTTGAGTTAATTGATATAATTATTCTAAATTAAAAGAAAGGCACCAATTTGTGTGCTGAATTACTGCTTAGAAGTATGTTTTATGAACTAGATTACAAGAAGTATCATATTTATGATCTTCCTGGCATAATGAGTCACAGTTTTAGGAACAGAATCAAAAAAGCACTTTAACAATATTACATATTTTGAATAATAGAAATATATAGTTTGAAAAGTGTAAATAAAAAAATTGTTCATAACTGCTATGCACTTCTGGGTTTTTCCCTTATCATCTCTAATAGCTCTACCCATGTACAGTATTTTCATTCCTCAACCTCAGACTTTATGTCAACAACTGTTAAGAAGGCAGTTACCATGACCAACAGTTTGCTTGTTTGTCTTCTATCCTGCCTTTCTCCTAAAACGGGACTCAAGGCAAGGAGATATTTAGCTGCTCAGCTCAAACATGCTTAGAATCCCTTCTCAGGCCTTCCCATGCCCTGTGAGAAGGTTGTTAGTGGGGGTTTTCCAGTCTAAGGAGGAACCTAGAGTGTTCAACCATGGTCTTCCCTTTCAAGGGAAGTTTGAAGCAGTAACATCTCAAGAGAACTCCCTATCTCATAATTTGGTGTGTCTTTTCTTAGCCTTCTTTTGAAAGTGTGGCGATCCTACCATCCAGCATCTTCATATGCTATGGAGTGTAGGAAGTATTTTGGTGTTAGAACCTTGAGCCTTAGATTAGGCTAATCTGAATTTGAAAGAGCTGTTCAGTTTCTTGAACTGCAAAGATTTTGTCCCATTACAGGGAACATACAGTCAAACCGCGCATAAAGAGCGTCTCGCTTAAAGAGTAACTCACTTAAAGAGCAGAATTTTCTCTGAATGTTCACTTCGCTTAACAAATAAAACCAACCAAAAACTCACTTAACAAATAAATCAGGGTTCGCAATCCTCCCCCCATTGGTCATTTACAATGGTGTTTCGCTTAAAGAGCAAACTCGCTTAAAGAGCAATCCTGTGGACAGAAGAGTAGCGTGCCTTGGCGGGGCCCTGTATAAAAATTTGTTTGGGGGCCCTTAGGAAGGGTAAAGATTTGTTTTGCTTACGCATGTTGGGGGCCCCCGTGGTCCGGGGCCCCCGTATAATTGATACGGCAGATACGGCGGTAGCTACGCCTCTGCCTGTGGAACACATTATGCTCTTTAAGCGAGGTATAACTGTATTTGGAAGCTACATTGAAACCAGACTGTGTTCACTCTAAAGCACTTGCTAGGCTTTTGATATTAATAAGGTTACTTTACTTAGCCTCATTTGCTTAAATGTATCATGGCTGCTCACTACATATCACTATGAAGATGTGTGTTATTAATGGTTCCATTAATTAAGCATGCCAATTTGTTTATAATTAACTCAGGAAATTTATGGCTTTCAAAAAACAATTACAGTAGCTGATATAAACACATTAGGTAATGATAGCGATGGCAAGTTTAATTGCCTCCAAGAAGAATTGCTAATATTAACACCACAGTCATCACTATTCATGTTTAATAGCTTTATGTAAATGTGGCAATTATTAGTTTTAGGCTTCAACTTTTTAAAAAGTCTGCTTTAAATATCTAATTGCATATGATTACTTTATCATCAAAAGCCTTAGAACAAACCTTTCCCTCACTCTCAGTCAAAGAAAACTTTGTGGTGCAAACTGGTCAAGGGTAGAATGATGAGACATCACTCAGAAATTCCTGCTACACTTAATTCCCTCATTTTAAAAATAAACTTCATGGATTTATCTCAGTAAAACACATTTGGACAATCATTTGGACTTAAAAACGGGATGGGGAATTATTCCTTTGAAGTAATCTCACCTCTTATATGTAAAGGAAATTCTCAAGCACAGGGAATCATGGGAAGAAGGGAAAGAAATGGCAGTTGTGGGGATTGTAACACTGACAATGAATGAACTTTGAGGACTGAATATTACAAGAATGCTCATCAAATTGATCCTTTTATTATTATTTTTATTACACAGTCAGCAGGTATGAACTCTTTTATTGCTTTATGTAATGAACCTGGGATTTTCTGAAGAGGCTGTTACTGACCTTGATACTTTTTTTTCCTTTTCAAAAGGCCTGCATTTTCCGCATCAGTTTCCATCTTATCATTTCTTCAATTTAGGTACAGTACTTTCAAACATCTTTTTTTAAAAAAAAAATCACTGCAAAAGGCATTAGCTTGACCCTGTTATTTTGTCTGTGTCTTTGACATCAAGTGATTATTTATTTTGTGTCCATATGAAAGAAAAGAAAATGGAAACTAGCAGCAGATTGATTGCAAATTATTACAAATTATTGGAGGCATTTTTAATTTTAAAAGTACAGCATTTGAAATATTGAAAATAATCTATATGAACAGAAGAGGCAGGCTGTCTCAGAGCTGAGGGAAAGACTGGGAAATATTCTTGCATCTCTCTTCATAGACCCTATATACCTCTGGCTCTACCTTTGTGAACACTTAGTAACCCAAGATACAAGGAAAGGTGTTTCACAATTAGGAGGTATATCTTCTGCCAAGTTTGCAAAATCAGTATTCAAAAGGTATCTGGACATTTCCCTTCAGATTATCAAGCACCAAACAAAAGAAAATTGATTTGCAGCTTGAAAAGTTGTAAAAGAAGGTGGATGATAATTGTAAATTATGCTTGAAAAAACATCTTGACCTGAAGGAAAACAGCTGAATAAAGTAGGTGAAGAGCAAAGGAGCATGGCAAATAACCCCATATATAACTTCCTGGTGTGAACAGCAGATAAGGAATGGAAATTTACTTGACTGTGTCAGAATAATCAAAAGACTATGGAGGACAGGTAATATAAACTGACTAATTGAGAAGCCCCACTCTTTAACTCTGAGCAGGCCATTGGGTTCTCCCAACATCCCTATTATGGATTGTTCACCTATCATTTGGGGATGGTGAGTATAAATGAGTGAGATGGTGTGTATGGCTTTTGAAGTAACCAATAAAACTAGTTTTATCAGCAGTGGGAACAGTGCTTTGCAGGTGACAGGAGAATGACTTTGCCCATCAGCTTCAAGTTGGCTGTTCAACTTTTACAGGTGGCATCAGAGGCAGGCATGGGTGGGGTGTGGTGAGGTGGGGGTAAAATCTGTGTTGCATCTTATACATGATTAATCTTTTACCTCCACATCCACCACTGATGGGGCTCAGCTGCAGATGCAGGGGTAAAAACCATGTTACACCTGCTCAGCTGTAGCACAGCTCTGCTCTATTTTATCCCATCCCCAACATGAACATACACTGGGGATGGAATAAAATACAGAGGGACAATTAAGTTGAACCCTCTGATGGGATCTTGCAATGTGTGCATATGATCAGACCAAACTGCCCCAACCCTCCTCCAAACCACCCACAAACAGTGGGATATATGTCCATGCAGACAATCTGTTAGACAATTATTTAGATATATTCTTGGGAAACATTTAAAATGAGCCTATGTGAAGGCAAACCTTTTACACACTGGTTCAATAAAACCCAAGCTTATGCTTAGATGTGTATAATCCCTCACCCATTTTATAGGAATATATTTAAATTTATGTTGCTGGAATTATCAAGACCGCTGTGTAATGTTAAAAGGACGTTTTATCTGTCTCAGTCTAATTTGCAGTCTGTGAATTGATAAAATAAAAGGCTATGAACTATGAAGGGTAATGAGCATACAATATGTCAAAATGTACTTCCCTTCTCACTGTCACAATAAGCATTTCAGCATCAACCTGAGTGTAAATGTAAAAGGGATATTTAGTTCTAATAGCCAGAGGAAATAAGGTATTTGATTTTACAGTACCGATTATTCAGTAATATAATTTTATAGGCTATTTAATATCATTTTAAAATATAATCGCACCATATCACAGAAAATGGAAGCACAAGATGATGGTCATGATGCTGATTGGCCGAATTATCAACACCACACTCATTATGATCATCTTCTGCTGAAAGTGAATTCTGGATGTGTCCACACAGAAATTTGCCCCAGGTTGACAGAAATTTCTCTGTACTGCACACTGGCCTTTAATTTGCTGTCATTCTTCATACAGAAATGTATAATGGTTGTGGGAAGATGTGTTTCATGGCACCAAATGTCACATAGCCTTTCTTCTCCCTTACCTTTTTTCTACCATTATTACCTCCCTCTTTCCCACCCTCTTTTGGTGGCAAAAGATTAGTTAGTGAAATAGAATTGAAGAGCCAGGAAGTGCTAAGCATTTGAATTAGCTGCTGTAGCACACAGTGAGGAGGGGGAAATAACCTTTTTAAAAATACAATTCACAATTTTCACTGCAGTCTGTGTCCTTACCAGAGCAAGCAAAAGGCAGGCAAAAGACATACGGTTCACATCCACACCATGCTCCACTTTCTGCATAATCAGTCTTGTCATCTGGACTTGCCTCACAACTGCCCCAAAGGAACAATGTAGGCAATCGCACAAGCCAAAAGCGAAACAATACAATGTTAATGGAAGTGCTATTTTAAAAAACCTGCCAGCTGAGCAGAATATATTGCATTCTCATGCCAAAAAGATCAGATTTACTTGCAATTAGCATTAACATAATGTTGTTGATGGAATAAATGCTGATCAATGAATAACATGGCACAAATAGGGCAAATACTGGTCCTGTCACTTCCTTGGTTGTCCACAGACTGGAAGGCACAAAACATGTATAGAAGGTAGAGTTATCAGTTGCATGGGGTGGCAGGAGGCCAAGTGAAGTGTAGCATCTAGAAACCTGAACAGAGCATTCTGCTGTGCAATGTTTGGTAGAAGAGTAGTATTTATTGAGTGCTTCTGGAGGTTATATACTTTCAAAACATTTATATTATACTGTATATTGAAAACAGAAGATTTAATTTTTGAAAAGGTTACTGGTTGAGTGTTATGTCAGGAAAAAGATGCAGTGATGACTGCTAGTTTATGGCAGTTTCATAGTCCAGCAAAGTATTCTTGTTGTTCTGCCATATTCGAATCCAAATATAGGTGATCTTCATTGTGATTAGCCATGAAGACTGTCCTGAGAATATAATGCAGTGGTCTTTCATCTGCCTTCAGCACTGCAGCATGACCCCCATACTACTGATCCAGTTCCGTTTGTCACTTTCTGGTCCTGAGTCTTTTTGGCACACAAAGTCTTCATTGGCTACGGCCCCCAGGCCAGTATTGATGAAGCTGCTGCCCTCCATCAAGATGGATTCAAGCAGGATTTAATCCACTTGGGGACCATCATTCTTCCTTGTGGACTTTGGCACCCAAGGCTGTTAGTACTCAAGGTTGTCAGGTTAGTTAACCACCATCTGACAGTTGGCATTCAGTCACTGGCAGTATAGTCTACTCTATTACCATAGCAGGATAACCAGGCTAGACATCAAGTAAAGTATTACCCAGCCAAATTCTGACAAGAAAGCTATGCTCAAGTGCTGACAAAAGGCAAGACTTCATCAAATTAAAGTTTTGAGTACTGACTGAAGGCCCACATACTATCTCTTATCTGTGTGTACTTCTATAATCCTCCTAAGGATCAGCAATGTGCATCAGAAGCTTGTACAATTTCTTCAATGGTAAATATTCATGGGATAGCAGAAAGTACTGTTCAAAAAGTGAAAAATGAAAGCATGCCAATTATTCATACTTATAATTATGCAGTACTTTTCTTTCACAGAACTAACTAATCACATTGTTGTCATTGTTCACATGAGGAATAATCTGATTTTTATGAGTAGATTTTTTTTAAAAAAAAATCTCTACACAGTCTTTCTCCGCCATTAAAGCTTTGTATATTTAAATCACTTTTACTGCAAGTCACCAGGAAGGAAAATCATTTAGCCTGTTGCTTTTTATGGTCAGTTTCATAGCATGACAAATAGGCTGCCATGAAGCTACATGCAGTTCTCACTGCAAACGACTTTAATTACAGAAAATTAAGTCGGTAACGAGTGGAACATGGGTGAAAGACATACTTGCCTATGGGTCTCACATACAGTCTTGCTAAAGCTGGCACATCCGATATCCTCATGTAATCAGAATTCATGGCAAATAGCATGGATTTCCTTTCAGGTTTCTGTTAATTCGTGCGCCTGTGCAAGTAGCATTCCTATGTCTCTAATGCTAATTGTTGTTACAGTATTCAAGTTGCTAAGACAAATGTTGCTATAGCTCAGATGTGTCTATTTAGCTTATAATTTATTTATTTATTTACAGCAATAATTTACTAACTTATTTATTTACCTATTGAAACTTCTCTACTACCCCATTAGTTCAAACACTATCTGGGCAGTTCATAACCTATCAAAACATAATCAGAAATCATACAAATAAGCCACAAATTTGATACATACAATAAAAACTCTCTAGTTAAATTGATAAACTCTGAACTAAAATAAATTAAACAGATTTAAAATGAATTTAAACCTCCCAGGTCAATTTGGTAATATACTAGTTCAGTTTTTATTAATAACTGAAAAACTGAGAGAGATGGTGCCTGATCCATCACTTCTTCTTCAAGTGCCATATCTGTTGTGAATATTGGCTATCATCATGGCAATAGTCTTCCTGTTCTTAACTCCTCAGAACAGTTCTTCTGAGGTCATGTCACACCAGTCTCTCAGTTCTTCAGCTATGAAGTCCGTCTACATCCAGGGCCTCTTTTCCCAGGAATCTTTCCTTGCAGAGCGAGTTGGAGTATTCTATGTTTTATGTTGTTCCTCATGGTATGGCCAGGGTATTGGAGCTTTCTCAGGATGGAAAGCTGTATTGCTGATTAGGGAATTTTTTTAGGAGCCACAATGGCAAAAGTGGCCAACAGTGTCAGAGTTATGTTGGAAGGGATGTGTACACAACTCTGTCTATCTCATACACACTGCCTCCCTGTCATAGAGACACTTTCCCTTTCTGACAAAGATAGGTGACCTCTTCATCAACATACCTACACAAGTCCTCTCCCCATCCCCCTATAGATATTCAAACCTGCATGAAATATTTCCTACAATGGGATCTGCTGCATGCCACGGTGATGTCAATAAAAATTGCATTCCACCCCACCTCCACTAGGTTTGGAGGTGTTTCACATGTTCCAGGACTGAGTCCAGGCATTACAAAGAGGCTCTAGAGCTAAACTGGAGAACAAATTCAACCTTGGCTTTATTTGACCACTCAAATTATTTTTAGATGAAGTTGCTGTAGTTATGTTCCAATTTCTTTTTCTTCTTTTTCCCTGTTTCTCTTTCTAAAGTTTATTTTGCACTTGGAGCTCAGCATGACACCTCTTCTTAGGATAAATAAAGTACATAGGAAAGAGTGGGCAGATAAGGAGAAGCCGATGGGAGACTCATGCTATAGGCGGCTTAGTTTCTTCCTTCAGGCGTCTTCACTGAAAAATCAAGAGGCCCCAGAAAGGAAACAAAACCAGCAAATTGTACATAGCTGAATCCAAATTATAACAAGTCTGCCCTCTAATCTGCCATATTTTGCTTGAAAACTAGCTGTGAAAAGAAGAGGTAGCACCTAGAAGAACTGACAAGTGTGGTTGTCATCATAGCTGCAAACAGGTAGTAGAAAATACTTGAAGGCTGGAGAACTTATGAAATGCTGGCTCTGTTCCATATCTCATTCTTTTGAAATAATGGACACAATTTGCTAGTATGGTTTAACCTCAGACCTGTTTAAGTCCCATTCAGAACAATCACTAGAGGAGCAGTCACATCTCCCAGGAGTTTCTAGCATGCAACAGTAATTCTGGACAGGGACTGCTTGAGCATTAGGCAGTGTAAGGTAGCACCTCATGCCATAGACTTTATTAGTCAAGAATAGGCAATGAGCTGTAAGTTATACTAAGTTGTTATTGTTGCAGTTTTACTGCTAGAAACTGGATTTGAGAACAAGTTTCTTTATTTTTCAGGGCATTCTGCTTGCTGTGTCAAAATACCATGTGTATGGTAGCTGACAGTGGTTTCTGTGTCCTTCGGATGGAACATACGAACAGTACCATTTCTACCATATCTTCCAAATATTCTGATCAAATTCTGATTCCAGTACAGTATCTCAGACATATAATCTTGTAAAGGTAGGCTGAGAGGTATTTCATAGTGACAGTTTGGCTGGTCTTTCTGTGGAAATTATTTTGTGACCTGTATCCCATATGCCAGCTGTAAGACCAACTCAGCTTATTTTTTTCACCCATAACATAGAAAACTAAAAATAGACATGGAGCAGCAAATACGTTGTGCTTGCTGGTCAGAAGGGCTGCCTCAAAAATTTATCCCCTGATAGGAATAATGTCAGTATGACTTTATCTGAGCAATATCAACACTATGGCCGCTTTCTACTGGAATTCACAAAACTGCCAAAAGGACATGGGAAGGGGTGGGAGTATTTATTAAATAAAAGCACCCCGTTTAATGTCCTTCTCTTGCTTCAGTTGTTTCATGCCAGAGATGTCATTTCAATTTCTCCCTTTCAATGAGCATGCTGGCTTCTGTTGGATGGAGAGTCTTAGTCCAGAAAGATAATATGTCCAGGCTCTGCTCTCTCTTGCTGTTATTGTACCTGTTCAATTTATATGTAGCAGGTGAAAGAGTGTTGGATTTGGTGCAGTTCTGTGGCACAGCCAACCTGACTTGATGTTATCTAGCTGGAAAGAAGAACTGGCATGATGCTACCAATACCAACATGCAGCCACCCTGGTGACGCTTGAAAAAGCCTCCTTTCCAAGAAGACCAGGAAAACAGGTAAAAAGGAACAAATCTGAGTGGATTTTGTGAAGAACAAAAAGGATTTCCTTTTGAGTTAGCTAGACAGCCATCTTGAATACAACTCATCTTGTCTGGTTTTGGAAGCTAAGCAGGGTATGGTATGGTTAGTATTTGGGTTCATCTTTTGTGACCAGATCTAAATTTAAACTGCCAAAATGAAATATTTTTTGCTTTGTAGTTGGCCAAAATTATATCCTCATTGGTACATGTTTCCGTTAGTAATCAACAGACCAGCAAATGAGCCAGATACTGTATCTCTTCACATTCACATGGTATCTTGTTGTCTGTCAATAGCCACCACTTGAGCATGCTGGTTTTACATTTAAAGACTCCAATCCTCAGCTTGTTCAGGGTCCTCCAAGTGAAACAGAGGAAGTTGCGTTCCTCAGCTATATCCTCCTTTAATGTTATTTTTTGTTCAGTGAGCTCCTTCCTCCATCTTCTAATTTGGTTTTGCTCTTGCATACTCACAAGAATATTTGTTCTTGGCAAAAAGCTCTTCCTGGATTGGTGGAGCTGATATACAGTATCTGTTTAGAGGATGTCAAAGGTCATTCTCTTGCTTAGTTCTCTTGATGCCCAGTGCTACTTTTCTCCTTATGTTAAGTGGAATAATATCAACAAGAGGATATATTTTCTCAACTCAGGTAGGTTTGAGGCATTCTCTCACTATGCACATTGTATAATTAATAGCAGTGTCAACTTGTTTTGCATATGCGCTTCATATTGAAGTATCATACTCTGTTGTAAAGATCCTCACAGCCAAAGCTAATGTATGAAGCTTAGATGGTTGAGCTCCACATGTATAGTTTGCCAATTTCCTGATGACATTGTTCCTCAAACTAACTTTACTTGTGGTATTCAGGCAGTGCTCCTTAAAAGAGAGTGTCCTGTCAAGTGTCACCATGAGGTATTTTGGTCCTGAACAATGATGTTCTCACAATATTATCTGGGACCTTGCCAGCACTTTAGCCTTGTTGCGACTGTAAAATGATTTAAAAGTCTCCACCTCCCTCTTACAGCTCCTGATGGCTTTCAGCTGGCCCCTGGCCTCGTGAGTCCTCTGCTTCCAGGAAGTGTGGTTTCAGTAGCGTTATAAAGCGGAAAGAGAGTGCAATAGCTATGCCCAGTAGATTTCCTTCCTCTCCTCCCTTAGGATCACAAAAGGAAATCAGACTCAGATTTTCTAAGTCCAAAGACGAAGATTTTATTTTTAAAGTAGTTTTCTCTTAGTAGCATAGAATAAATTTCAAAGTATTTTCAAAGTCCAGAATCAGCATCCTGTTCAAGCTACATGAGGAAGTCCGAAGGGTTCTTCTCCCGGTCCAATGAATGAAGAAAGCAGGAACAAAAGATCTCCCAAAGAGCCACTTTTTTGACAAGCCTCAGCTCGGGGATTTTATTAAAATGTCACTCACCCCCTCCTTTGGAATGCTAGGCATCTAAAGGTTAGATCTTCATTGACTTGGGGTTACCCTTCCCCCACTGTCAAGGTCACCCCCCCCCCCAGAATGTCAAAGACGCCCTTCTCACTCGGACCTGGGGAGGTGACTGTGGATAACGAGGAAGTCCTTCCACTATGTCCAGTACTCCTAGGGGTGAGTAAGTACACTGCACTATTGAATAACTAATTCTAAAGCATAGCAAGCATACACACACAAAAACTCTACTGTGATTATAAGGCTTAGCGAACTCAGATCGTAACAGCTGTAATCCAGGATTTCTCAAACTTGGCCCCCCAAATGTTCTTGGACTTCAATTCCCAGAAGCCCTGATCAGCAGGTGTGCTGACATGGGCTTCTGGTAATTGAAGTTCAAGAATGCCTGGAGGCCTGAGGTTGAGAACCCCTGCTGTAATCGATTCCCTTGTCATGTAACATCTAGCTCAACCCCTGCCTCTTGGTTTCCACAGTGGAAAGCACACACTTGAGTCTTGCCTGGATTAGGCTTCAAATGGTTGCTAGTATAATACTGTCCTAATTCTTTGATTGCTCTAGTAAGTTTTCCAGTGATCTTGTCAAAACTTAATCCTTTTACAGCCATTACTGTGTCATCCACATAGATGAACAATTTTGTATTGTTAGGAATACAATCATTTGTGTATATATTATACAATGTTGGAGACAATACACTTCCTTGCAGCAGTCATTCTTCTGCAGCCTCCATCTGTTGTTCTTTACATTCATCATCGCATAGAACAGTGATGGCAAACTTTTTAGAGACTGAGTGCCCAAGGAAGAGGAGGAGGAGGCCGTAAGCAGGCACCGTGTGTTCCCTTGCACCCACGTGACATTGCAGGCTTGCTGGCAACATCATGTGTGTGCACACGCCCCCCTGTTAGTGTGCATGACCCCCTTGCATGCACCGCCACCACTTTCTCACCTCCTAGGAGGAGTAGATGGGGGTGTCACCTCATCCCCACCACCACCTGGGTGGGATTTCAGCCTTCCCTCTTGCCTACCCATTGGTGGAGGGAGAGGGGTGGGTGTCAAAGCGGCACTGCCATTGTGCTGGTGGTGTGGGACGAGGCTTGCCCATGATGGTGTACATGCCCACAGAAAGGGCTCTGCATGTCACCTCTGGCACATGTGGATACGACTGTCTTTCGAGCAAGGGAAACGTTTACTTTTACTATTCTATGATTGACAGTATCATATGCTGCAGTTTGGTAATTGAAAGACATTCCCATAATTAGCTTTGTTTTGAAGTCATCCTCAATGTGTTGCATAAGGTTAACAATTTGACTACAACATGACCTACGTGGCCTGAAGCCAACTTGTGCCTTCATGATCTTTTCTACAATAAATTCAGAAATATGATTGAAGATAATCTGTTCCAGTGCCTTATAAAGATGCCAAGAAGTGACACTGGTTGGTAATTTTTCAGGTCATCTGGGTCTTTGCTAGGTTATGAAGGGAGGACTGCACAACAGGCATTCCTGATGAGTTGTATTCTAACAATACTTTACACTGTACTCCAATTACAAGTATCCAGGCATTTTAAAATGAAAACTCTGATGTTAGCTTGAATGTAATATAGACTGTACAAGTCTAACCTTTCTTCACATCATGCAATTTCTTTTGTAGGTCTTTTGTACTCCTTTCATTGCACATTAAGCAATTTGAGATGGGAAGAGGTAATGAAAAATGAATTAAAACAAAGGGCAAAGCAGTGCAGTTACATTGTTTCCCTAAAGCACTGATTGGGTAAACTGTTGTTTTGAAATATTTTATTTCCGTGTAGCTTACATAATTCTTTAGAATTACTCAATTCCTCACTCTACAAAAGAGTAAAAAGTATCTAAGACAGAAGAGGAACTTAGGGAGAACTTTCTTTTACATGATGACTAATGCCCTCTATGACATGATCTACTGCAAAGCCAAGAACAAATCCATTTCTTCCCAGAAAGCTTACATCACTTGCTAGTAGAGATCCTGTGCTGGTGCATCTCATAAACCACCAAGGAAATCGCAGCTCCCTAATCAAGAACTCCAAAAACCTTCCATATTTTCCTAGCTGTCCTAGATGATGGAATCCAGAGAAAGGAGGCAGTTGGAAGCCAAGATGTGAAGTTCTGTTAGTTTTATTTCCACTGCATTTCTCAAAATTCTATCAGTATTCTCACCCTGTTTGTATGTTACAATAATAATATTTCTTACTGAAAGAACATTTGTACTTATTTTTGTATATATTTGTCCCTAGTTTGAGCATTTTAATGCATTTTTCTTAACATATGCATCCATCCCCCATTTTTCATGTTTCAAATACTGTACAAGCATTTTTATCAGGTACTTCTTGCATTTGAATTCAAAGAATCAGACACTTGCCTTTTCTTCCTTAACAAAAAGATATATATGGTGCTTTCAGAAAGAGTCAGAACATGAATTAGATAAATGCATTGGATTGTTACTGCCCCTCCCTTCCAGTCGTTATTTGAGAGGACATACATGGGGACATCTGACCCATCACTCTCTGGCAAATAGAACAGAAAGAAATTGAAGCAGTGAGACTTTACTTTCTTGGGATCTAAGATCACTGCAGATGGTCACTACAGCCATGAAATAAGAAGATGCTTACTTCTTGGGAGGCAAGCTATGACAAAGCTAGGCAGCATAATAAAAAGTAGAGACATCACCCTGTCAACAAAAGTCTGCACAGTTAAAGCAATGGTCTTCCCAGTAGTAATGTATGGCTATGAGAGCTGGGCCATAAAGAAGGCTGAGTGCAGAAGAATAGATGCCTTTGAACTGTGGTGCTGGAGAAGACTCTTGAGAGTCCCCTGGACTGCAAGGAGATAAAATCAGTCAATCCTAAAGGAAATCAACCTGACTGCTCCTTGGAAGGACAAATACTGAAGCTGGTTCAAGTACTTTGGCCACCAAGTAAGAAGAGAGGACTCACTGGACAAGGTCCTGATGCTGGGAAAGAGTAAAGGCAAAAGAAGAAGGGAGTGGCAGAGGATGAGATGGCTAGATGGCATCATTGACGCAGTGGGCGTAGATCTGCGTGGACTACGGATGATGGCAGATGACATAGGAGTCTGGTGTGCGGTGGTCCATGGGGTTGCAAAAGGTTAGACAGTTAGATTATACTCAGCTTCCAGATATGTATACCCATCTATTCCGAAACATCAACATACATATCTTCTTTTTCAATCTTTACACATACTGCAGAAGTGTCATTCATTAAAAAAGAGCCTCCCAAAGTTGGAGTCTTTTGTAAATGGCAAAAGTTATGATCCTTTGCTTTACTAGTTAGGGCCTCTGATAGTCCAAGAAAGTATAGACCCAAGTTTGGAAGCCACTTAAGGGTGACTTGTGAGCTGGGCAGCCATAGTGATTCTCCCTTAAAATTTATATGCCCTGATTCCTTTCTACAAGTCACCACTGGATCCAGAACTATAAAAGATGATTGTTGTTCTCTTCAAGAGCAATACTCATGGCTTTATGCTTAATTGCCTGCATGTCAGGAGCTAGTTCAATAAAAAATCCCAATAAAATTGAGAATGGATTTTTAAAATCTATCTTTTGTTCTATCTGGCTGTGAAACAAGCATAGGTAGGAAATGTGACCTTTAAATCTCATCAAGAGATGCCTCTGAGAAAAAGCATTATCTCTCTCTCTCTCTTTAAAACTCTTTATTGCTCATGGCCCCTAACAGACCTCATGTTTTGTTCTCCCTGCAGAAAAGCTATTCTCGAAGAGCAGAATCCTGCCCATTTTTTTCTGCTTGTACAACAGACTGTTGCATGAGTGGAAGGGACATTTAGAAATTGGCCCTAAGGCTTCTATCTCAGCCCAGTCATAAAAGAAAAAAAAAGACTGGAGCTGAGAGCCTGGAGTATAATATTTAAGAGCAAAATTGGCTGCCAGTTGCATAATTGTCTCTTAGGATGGGACATGATGCTCCTTCCCTCACTACAACCAGAACTTGGAAAAGAGCACCTACTATTAAGTAGGACGAGGCAGCCATTTACAATAACAATCATAATAGAACTGCAGACCTTGAAGGGACTCTTTTTTACCTAATATAATTTTTACTACACTATGAATCATCTAGTCCAGCTTCTGTCAGAGGCACAGTAGAGAATCAAACTTCCAACCTCTAGCTCTACAGCCAGATGTCTAAACCACTGAACTATCCAGCAGTTCAATAATCTTAGAGCTGCATGGAGGGGCTTTTGGGAATAAAGAGCCCAAAATGCCATAGTTACAATAGCTGCTGGAGGATTCTGGAAGCTATACTGCAAAAAATTCACTAAACCAATACTGGGCTATATATAGAGAAGCAGAGCATCCAGATAAAAGAAAATAATCACACCACACAGTGAGATAGAACTTGACCATAGTAAAACAATCAAGATGTGAAAAGATCTGGAAAACAAGCCCCAGAATCAACACTTTGAGGGAGATGAGCATCTAGCATCTAACCTTCTTTCAAATATTTGAAGGAAGGTAGAATAAGGGTGTTTCTGTACCTCTAGAAAGCAGGACCTGAAGTAATGGATTAAAGTTCAGAAGCTTTCGTCTATATATTAGGAAGAATGCCTTGATAGTGAAGGAATAGATTCGTCTTCACCTCAGGTTTTAAACATAAGTTAGACAGCCATTTGTCAGGTATGCCATAGTTGTGGAATTTCTACTTCATCACTGGAATAAATGACTGTTTGGGTCCCTGGGAGCTCTGCATTTCTATGACTCTACTGTTTTGAAGCTCTTTAAGAAGGCACTCCTTTTAAAAGCACAAAATCCTGACACTTGATTGTCCAGAACTGGATCTGACATAAAAGTCAGATTTCCTTGCTCCACATTCATTGCTGAAGAGCTGAGCAGAAAATAACAAGCCTTTCTAGTTTTTCTGTTCAAAATAGCGGGGAGCAGCTCTTCTAAGTCTTTGATGTATTTCAAAACACTGGCCATTTCCTCTTTAACCTGGAGAAACTGGAGATGGAACATTGGAAGTTTCAGAGGAAGAGCAGATGTTTTAACGTACAGCTATGCTTTGGTAGTTTTCTGTAAAGAACTCTGTACCTGTCATCATGGCTGCTTCTTGTGTGCTCCATTAAACTAGGACACAGATGCTGTCTTCTCGTCATAGCTCAGGAATGCTATCTCAAGATGTTTTCTGCCAAGTTAATTCCCAACACCTGAATTGTCAGTCAGATGCCAAAACAATGCTCTTTGCACTCATAGCCCCTTTAAAACATAGTTACTCATCATTTTTATTCAAAAGGGGATTAAAATGAGTTATCTCTGCTTAATGGCATTCATTTTTCCCAGCTGTTTTAACAGTAGTCAGAGAATTAGAATTATGTCTGAAGGGAAAGAAAACAAAGGAAAACAGAGAGGATCAAAAGGTATATCTTTAAGTGTTTTTCCATCACTTAAAAACATAACATTTCAAAACAATGTTCTGTGGTATATTTTGTTATGCTACTAAAAAAGCCGTTGCTTCTTTTCAGTAGAAGCAAATCAAGGTAGAAGCAAGTGCTGGCTGGAGAGCTCAGTGAATTTGAGCACTTAGCTGCTGAGACAAGGGTTGGAAGTTTGAATCTAAACTGAGCCTTCCACGAGAAGAACCTGTGTGTGTGTGTGTGTGTGTGTGTGTGTGTGTGTGTGTGTGTGTGTGTGTGTGTGTGTGTGTGTGTGTGTGTGTGTGTGTGTGTGTGTGTGTGTGTGTGTGTGTGTGTGTGTCAACTTGATGGCACACATCATCACCATCATTATAAAAATCTACCATTAGATGAACAGTCAAAAGCTAGTATAAAATTAACAGTTCAAGACCTAACCAAGGACCTAAGGACGGTTAAGGTAATGTTTAAATATATAGGCAGTTCCTAGGAAAGTTTTTTTTACAGTTAGGATGTTCCAAATACAGTATAATGAATCCAACATTTCCAAATATCTAGGGAGTCCTTTAGGATTGCTCCAAGGACTCTGATTACTATTGTTCTTTTCCCATAAACACTCCACATCAATTTTCAAATCACAGTATTTTGTGATTTTCTCCAGCTGTTTGTCTTTAATTTCTGCATCCCCTGATATAGCAATGTCAATAAACCAGGCTTTTTTCTTTTCCACAACAGTTATAGCAGGTGTATTATAAGTCAGATGTCTATCTGTTTGAATTTTAAAGTTCCACAGGATCTTGACTCTCACTTTTTAATAGTTTCTCAGCCTGATGTTCCAATAATTTCTACTGCATTCAAATCTGCATTCAAAGGTCTCCCCCATATCCTGCCCTAACCCCCACCGATGCGCGCCGCTCGCCCGATGTTTCGAAAGGGTACGGATCCCTGTACCCTTTCCAAACATCGTGGGGGCGGGCGCTGGGGGGTGGATTGGGTACATGTTCTACCCAATCCAACTCCCCCCATGCACACGCTTGTACCGGATAACACTAAAAATTGTGTTATTCGATGCAAGATTTTTCCAAAAATCTTGTAACGTTATGCGGTTTTAGTGCTATACGGTACAATCGTTATCTGGGGTATTACTGTATTAGTGTTTCCCTAAACTGGGAAATATTACTGCACAGAATCTGTTCATTCATAAACTGACTGCAATACATACCAATAAACTGAAACAAGTAACTAAATTAATAAAATACAATACTATAAAGCAGAATTTGCTCAAAGTGCAAGAAAATCAACTCCAGTTTCAGAACTGTGAAAATGGGAGCTGTGGGATTTCCAAGACCTGGACCGCAACTCTGCCATCATCAACTATTTTGAGTTATGTTCCATGAAGTCAGAACCAACATAGTGACTCTAATAAAGTTTTCAAGGTAAGTGTGAGATTTAAGGAGTGGTTTCACCAGTTTCCCATTCACAGTGAGCTCCTATGACAGTGATGGGCAACCTTGGCGCTCCTATTGAACTCCAATTTCCAGAAGCCCTGATCAGCATGTGTACTGATTTGGGCTTCTGTGAATTGAAGTCAAAGAACACCTGGAGTGCCAAGGTTGGCCATTATTGTCCTATGGCCTTAATCTGTCACTCTATCAACTGCACCACTCTGAATATCCCAGACATCAACCACAGCTGTGGAGGAATCATCAGCTACACTGGTCTATGTTTTAGTTTCAGAATGCAGGTTGGAGGTAAACAAATCTGAAGAGAAAAGAACTATGTCACAGAAATAAAAACTGATTGATTGGTTGGTTGGTTGGTTGGTTGGTTGGTTGGTTGGTTGGTTGGTTGGTTGTATGGGACTTGAACACATTAAGTCAACATATAACATAAAGAAAATCTTTACTATTGCCCTTATATGCTCTAAGGAAGGGGTGGGCAACCTATGGGCTGTGGGCTAGCCCCAGCCCACTGCACCAAGTCATTCAGTCCGTGTCGCTGCCACTAGTGGAAGTGGACATGGATGCATTTACAACAGCCGTAAATGTTCCTGTGATAAACACATTTACAACAGGCATAAATATGTCCATAGATATTGTAAATGCCTTTACGACAGCAACAGATGCATTTATGGTGGGGGGAATCGCCGGTCCGGCCCGCTCAGCTGTCTGAGGGAGCATGACCCAGCTGCTGACTTAAAAAGGTTGGCAACCCCTGCTCTAAGGTTAGATTGTTCTATAATATCTTGCACACACCTGAAGGGCCACTAGTTCTTGATACCTGTTCTAGAGGTACCAGCTGAGCTGATACAGGCTGAAACCTAAGAAATATGAAACAGCTGTCTACAGATGTTATTATCTCAAATAGTAAGTCCCCTGGCTAGATAGAAAATTGTTTTTCAAAGCAAGAGTGGCTTCAAAAGTGGCACAAAATGTTACCACACTTTCAAGACTAAATAGACTTACTGTATTACAGTATAAATATTTATGGACTAGAGTATTTTGCTTCAGTTCTAGGAGACCTCAAGAGGCTTAGACACCTCATGATATCATCTTTACAAGGTTAACTTAAGGGATATGATGGGAAATGATTTAGCTAAAATGTAAAAGAGTTGGATTATAGAGCTCACGGTTTTTATTTCCTCACCCTTTCTCCATAAATCTGCTTCAGCTCAATTTGCAAAAGTTAATTTTATAATTACATAATCCATTAATCTCTAAACTCTCCAAAGATTCATTTTTATGTTTGTTGCAACAGGGGAACCTTTAGAAATGTTTTAAAGTACTTGCAATTTTGTATGAGCAGAAAACCATTCTAATAATTATAATGGTGGTGAGGCTGGGTTAGAAATTACTCTTATGTTTAGAGCTTGGTCAAATCCAGGGGGGAAATGGAAAGCAAATTAACCCCAAGTGATAGCTATCTGATTATATAAGTGTACAAAAATAACAAAGTAAGTATGTTTTTGTGATATCTACATGTAAAAATGTGGCTTGTTGTATTCTTTAATTTATTTAAAATATTAATATTTTTAATGGATTGTGTGTCAGGGGAAAAGAGATGTTGAGGTTCATATCCTAACAATCTTTGACAATGCATTTTATTTAATCATATGGCATGTCTTCCTCTTTACCATTTATTAATATAGCTCCTTCATGTAGCCAGTGTAAGATGAACATACAGGTTCGTTTCCTCTAATGAACTGATATTTTATGGGTTGATTAAACTAAAGAAAATAGCTATGAATTTAAAACACAGGAATCAAGCATTTTAAAAACTACTTGTAAAAATAGGCATTCCCCTGGGATACCATGGGACAGCTTTTTGTCTCTCTACTCATTAATTCAGCTATAATAAGCATGTCTGTAAGAGAAAGGTGGGGGAAAGAGGCTCTTTCAGCAAAGTTTTTCAGATGCCATTATCAAGGGAATGCGGTTATCAAAGCTTGCTGGCTTCCTCTGAGGAAAGTTCCATTTCTATTCAGCTGCATGATTTTATCTGGAATGCTGTTTAAGTGAAGAACAAACTGGAACATTGCAGAAGACCCCTTGTGATTAGACATGTCTTTTGTCTCTGAACATAAATATCAGGTCTAACAGAAGGATTTCACATTCATAGGGAGAATAATAATGATCCACAACGCAGGAATTAATTTTCTGTTTTCCCATAACGTCTAGCATGATCTCTAAAGAATCTGGCATGTACACGCATATACACAAACACTTGTCTCAATGCTGAACTAAATAAGGTTTCAAAGTCACCTCTCACATTTGAAGAACATTAAACTCAAGATAATCCCAGGAGCAGTCTTAAATTTGGAAAAGAAACTCACTGAATGACAACAGTGAACAGCACAGAAGTATTGGCAGCATAGCAGGCCTCTAATGTGTTAATTCAAAACCAAGAATATAATGATGGCTTGTTGATAATCATTGTAAACATTATTACTTATCATTTTTAAAACATTTCACAAGTTCATTATCAGCTTTGTGCAGGAGACACATTGATTTCCTCTGGGTTGCTAAAATGCTAGTGTGTGTGCTGTTCTCTAGCATATGTTAAATCTACAGAGAACTTTACAGTCTTGTTGTTGTCCATAATGACTATATAAGGGGCTCATGGGCATATACCTTGCTATTTGGATCACTTCAGTGTTTTGGGGTTCAACTCAAATTACAGCTGATGATGATCCTGTATCCGTGGTTCAGATCTTGGAAATCTCCCAGCCTCCATTTTCACAATTCTGAAATTGTACTCTGGATCCTGTTTGCTCAAAGTGCAAGGAAGACAGAGCTATGGGTGGTGTTATCTGAACTGTGAACTAACCATAGTGAGTATGGTTAGTTCAGAATGCTCAGAATTAGAAATTGTGTTTGGGGGTGGGGGGTTCTTTGGGTGGGTGGGTGTATTCTTATTTAATTTTTATTTATTTAATTTATTTACGGGTTTGTGTTGTGGTTGTTTGGGTGGGTGGGTGGGTTGAGGTGTGTGTGTGTGTGTTTATTTTAACTTAATTTTATTTATTTTAATTTTAAAAAACAATTAATTTTTTTGCCCCACCCACAACATCATGATGTCATGATGTCAGCTCCGCCCACGATGTCATGGCATCATGACATTGGCCACACCCACGATGTCTGTGACATCACAGTGTGGTAGCAAATTTTTTGTCATCCCATCACTGCCTGACTGGAATGGTAGCTGAGTCTTATTTCAAGATGAGTGGACTCCTCTATGAAAGTCTTCTTCTTTTGTGTCCTGAACAAACCCTGGACTGCCAAAATGAAGCCACTTTCTTGGCTTTGTTGTTGGCCAAACCTACATCCTTATCAGTGCATGTTTCTGGCAGTAATCGGCTGACACCACGTGTTCTTGTCTGCCAGCAGCCCCACTTGAGCATGTTGGTCTTACATTTAGAGACTCTGACCCTCAGCCAGTTGTGGGATGTCAAAAATTTTACTACCCCACCATGATGTCATCACAGTGTGGGCGGAGCCAATGTCATGATGTCATGATGTGGGCAGGGTCAAAGAAAAAAATAAAATAATAAAAAATAATAAAATAAAAAATAAAAATAAGCACACACACACACACACACACACACACACACACCTCAACCCACCCACCCACCCACAACACAAACCCGTAAATAAATAAAATAAATAAATAAAATAAATAAATAAAATAAAAAATACATTAAAATACACCCACCCACCCATTAGCTTATTCTGGCTAATCTTTCTCATACTAGGTCAGATGGAAGGAACTACAGAATGAACTCACCACAGCTTAACATCATTTGTGCTCATCAGGAACAAAGAGCTAGTCTATCTGTGGTTGAGCACAATTGTAAATGTGAAATATGACAGGTTACCAAGAGTTTAGTGCTTTTTGTTTTTTATTTGTTCATTTTGGAATGTTTGTTTCTCTCAAATTTTATTGATTTTCTCCATATCTACTCAGTGACAGATTTTTTAAAAACTAAGAAAATCTCAGTTTATAAAACTTAAATTGCAAAAGACATTTGCTAGCTCCTGGCCTGGGTTTTAACATACACATATAAATTAAGTAGTGGTGAGACCTGTGGAGCTTTATCATCAGAATTTTTGTAATATATTTTCTTTCCAAGGCTTCCTATTGTGGACATTAAATAAAGTCTGATTTAGTCCCTGTAAGCATGGTAATCTGCCCTATTTGCATTAACAGTGGAAGAATAAGGATGGCTGACCTAACGGTGTCTAGATGTTTAGAAACCACCGAGATAAGCTTATGCAAAAATTAATTTCCTTATAGTGAAATATAGCCTCTAAATCCTTTCTAACACTGTGTCTGCTGATGTTTTATTGGAAAATGAATGAAAGCAAAGGGTGGGAAAGGCTGAGGAGAGGAGAGAAAAAGCTTTATTTTTATATTACTGCAAGGGTATCATCTTGAAAGCTTGGAGCAAAGATACCAATACCTCTGTAAATTCAGTACAGGTATCTCTACCTTGATTGGACTGGATGAAGACATATCAAAGGCTTGAACCATGTTATGTCAAGGAGCCCACAACATTACACGTTACAAATGTGTATTATTATAGCAGATTTATCTTATTTAAGCTCTAAAGTAGCTTCCTTGCCAGCACTGAACTTTGATGAATAAGTAGGCTAGGTGTCTGTGTGTGCATATGCACACATGTATGTGCAGTTTGCTTCTCTCGTTCTACAACCTATATGATGTAGGATATTTTGTGAGACTTGCATTTTGAAGCAGATTGCCCTCACTCCTGTTTTCTAGACCAGGGGTAGCCAGACTTTTCATGCCATGGGCTAGTCATGTAAACACTGCCGTAAAACACATCAGTGACTGTCATAAATGTGTTTACAACATGTGTGGGTGGATTTTATGGCTGTTGTAAGTGTGCCCACTTCCAGGAACAGTGAGGGCGGTGGCAAGCCACATGAAATGGTGCCACGGGCCAGGGCCAGCCCGCTGGCTGTAGTTTGGCCACCCTTGATCTAGACTAATGTACAGATAAGAATACAGAAGGCCTTGGAATATGTTATGGCATCTTAGCTCCAGAAATCTATTTAAGCCTGGTTACAGAACAGAGATGGTTTCCATTGTCTCAGTGGATGATCTACATTAAGAACAGGACAGAATAAGTGTGGTCCCCTGTTGGTTCTGCTGGATCTCTCAGAGGCTTTTGATACCATTGTCAATGGAATCCCTCTGGAGCACCATTCTGGGATTGTACTTGGAGATGCTGCTTTACTGTGGTTCCAATCGTTCCTGGATAGCTGAACTTGAAAAGTTCTGTTCTTGGGGAAATCCATTGGCTTGTGGTGTCCAGAAGGCTTCATTTCTATCCCCCATGATGTTTAACATCTACAAGAAACCACTGGAAAGGCTTTGACATCATTAGTATCCTGATGACAGCCAACTTTTACCTTCCCATCTTGATTCCAAGGAATCTGTTCTATGCATAGACCAGCGTCTCTTGTCAGTAGCGGACTGGATGAGGGATAACAAGCTGAAACTTAAAACAGACAATTGGTCAGTCACAATTCAGATCCAGTTCAGATAGGGATCCATCCTATAATAGATGAAGTTATATTACCTTAGAAAAGTCAGTTTTTTGGATCAAATGGATTCAACTCTGTGCTTGAATGCAAAGTTCTCAGTGGTGACCAGGAATACCTTTGCACAGTTAAAGCTTGTGTGCCAGCTGTGCCCATTCAATGAGATGTCTCATCTGGCCTCTCTGACACATGCCTTAGTTACATCTCATCTGGATTACTGCAACACACTATACATGGGGCTGACTTTGACTGTTGACTGTCCGGAAACTTCTCCAGCTTCAAAATGCTGCACCCAGACAGGGAATATGTAACTCCCTTATATTAGAACAACTTCTCTGTCTTCCAGACTCAATTCAAAGTGCTGGTGATTCCCTGTAAAACCATATACAGTTACACCTTGGGCCCAATATATTTGAGGGATTGCATTTCCCCATTTGATCCTATTTTACAGTCCCCTGGGGAGGCCTTCTCTCAGTTCCCTCACCATCTCAAGCTTATTTGGTGAGGACTTGCTCTTAGGCTTTGAAATTGTACTGCTATGAGAAGCTAGGTAGGCCCTCGACCCAGTAATGGGATGTTCCCGGTTCGCACCACGTGGGATATATAGGTAGAGATACCAGTACTGGGTACTGCACATTCATCAAACCTTCATTTGCCACATGCACAGTTCTTTTTTTTCCTGCGCATGAAAGTTTGACGCATGCGCAGTTCCTGGCAGCCATTTTGGCTGCTGGGAAAGGAAGGGAGCAGGGAGCACCTGAAAAAATGGTGGTGGCCTTTCCGTGCCTGGCCCCGCCGCCCCACCAGGATGCTGCGCCATTGTGGCGGTTTGCCATTGCGGCGGTTTGCCGCTGCGCTGCAGCACCACTGAGCTGCTGTGTTGCTGCGCCACTGCCTCTGCTGCTTCCAAATGTTTGGAGTGGGTGGGTGAGTGGGTTTATTTGTGTTGGGGGGGTTGTATTTTTACTTATTTATTTATTTATTTTATGGGTTTGTGTTGTGGTTGTTTGGTTGGGTGGGTGGGTTGAGGTGTGTGTGTGTGTGTTTGTGTGTGTGTGTGTTTTAATTTAATTTTATTTATTTAAATTTTTTTAAAAAAAATATTTTTGGCCCCGCCCACAACATCATGACATCATGATTTTGTGTCCACCCATGATGTCATGACATCATGACACTGGCCACACCCACAATGTCCATGACATCACGGTGTGGTAGGAAAATTTTTGACATCCCATCACCCTCTTGTCCTTCTGTCAGCCAGGCTTTTAATTACTAAGTGGGGGTGGGGGTGGTCAAAGGAATGCTCTCTTTGTTATATTAAAATATTTTAAATGTTCTAAAATGGTTTTTAATCTTGACCTATGTTTAATTGTTTTTAACATATAGTTTTGTATGGTATTTTAACTTGTGATTATTGTATGGTTTTAATTGTTTTCAGCCACCTAGTGAAGAAAGGTGGCCTATAAATAATATAAATTGAGGTCAGCTCATAAACAGTACCAGAATGCACAAGCAAATGTGTAGGCTAGGTCAAAATACATTCAAAAATGTGTATTTTACCAGGTAAAACTGTGAACAGTTCACTAATGTAGATCTAGTGGGATTTCTTCAAGAAGCAGACTTTTTTCTCAGCCTAACACCAGTATTACAGCGGTAATATTTATAAACTGAGTGAATTAGGAGTGCCGACCATTCTAGGAAGATTTATTACTACAACAGGAAGCAAAAAAGCAAATGCCTTCCTAAACAAATAGTTATTCTGTATCAGTGGAGCAGATCTTCTTGCTGCAAAGTAGCAATCATTCTTTGTGTCATCTTGTGGGAGTCCTAAGAATTGCATAAAAGTTAAGGCCTCAGATAAGTGGCCTGATTTACTGCTGGAGTGGACCTACCTAGGGCTACTGTGTAATTGCTTCCCATACTAAATTGCCCCATGGCTTTCTTCAAGGTGTATTATTTATTATTATTATTTTAGAATAAACTGGAACATTTTAAGCTCCCGTCATGTTTTCATCGCACAAGCTGTTTGGGGGCTAACAACAGATTTAGGAATGAAATAAATGTTAAGATGTGGAAAGATAAGCACTCAACAATTTTGAAGTTGCTGCTAGCATTTAATAATAATAATTTTAATTTTGATAATTTGTAGGTGAGATGTAGGGACACAGGAAATAGTCTTCTTTTTCTGAGTCTAGCCCAGATATAAAACTGCCAAAATGAAGGAATTTTTTGGTGAGTTTATTCTGTGGTTCCTTTCAACTGACCTAGTGTGAGAAAGATTAGCTGGCCCCACAAGGTTGCTGTTACCAGGGTATGCCCGATAGTGGTTCAAAAAATCACAATCTTCTAGGAGGCTATTTCTGTATACCCCATAGGAAATGGTCACTGCCTTTCATTGTTCTTTGTGAGAGATGGCCTCAGAAGGAAATAATAGAAATTATTTAAATTAATAAACAACCAAGAAATATATGAAGAAAATTAACAAAGCAATAAGAGATATGCACATTATTTAAACCTCCATGGGGACGAGGGGCTCAGTGATGGTTTATGCTTTGAGAGCTCCAAAATTGATAAGAGCCTTATAGTGCGATGGACATAAGGGCAAGTGCTAGCTTTCAGTGGATGCTAGTCTTCATCATTGTACTGTACTCACCTTGAAACCCCTATCAGGGTCACTATAAATCAGTTCCAATTTGATGACATGTACCAACAGCAACAGGTATCTTTAGAAGGTCTTTTGATCCATCAGTTTTAAAAATAAAGGATGACAAAAATTAAAAGCCATCCAAGACTATCATCAGAGGTCCTTATGTGTGGCAAAATATAATTGTTATTTCCTTATTTTCATGCATCAATGCCAGTCAGAACAGCTAGTGTTCAGGGATTTTGGAAGTTTGACAAATAACATGTTGGGATTATTAAATGTCAAAACTCCCACCCTGTATGACTACTAGCTGTTCCTTCCTGCTTTGCAATTCTGAAGCATGACTGGCACACATCCGTCCCAGTTAAGGAGTAAGATATTTCCCACATCTTGATCCAGTGGCCATCTGCTTCTTTGTACATTTCAGAAATAAGCAGAAAGTAGCTCAAATGCATAAATTTGGATGAAGATCAAAATGGACTCCATATGGTATGCCTGTGATGCACAGGAAGAAGCCTCTTCAGCCTCTTAAAGGCAGAGTGAGATGGATTTACCAAAGGGGATGTATTGTGCCTTTGAATTAAAACAAAATACCACACACATATATGTCAGCATATGGCACATTAGATGTTCTGCCAGCATTGGTTTTCTCCCATGTCCCCATTAAATAATCAGCAGGATGTGTGGTAGAACAGTCTGTATCATTTCAAATGGGCATCAGAGGGATTATTCTATGAACAGCACACCCAATCTGAATCTTTCATCCACAATATTAGACTAAACCCCTTCTTATGTCATTGGAGCTATAATTGCATTTTGTTGGGTTATTCCAGTCATATCCAATGTGGGATTTTCAGCTGTTGCAGTCAACTGCACAAGTTCTGTCCTTGGCCAGGGTGGTACTAAAGCTGATCTTCTGCACCCATGTTGGTGCAGCTTCTGAAATGACTAGGCTTTTGGATGCACTTTCTTCACCTGAACAAAGAGATTTAAGTAACAGGGAACTTCAAATTTATAACCCCATCTTTTGAATTGGTGGAGTTTTTTTTGGAGCCTTTGCATCTGAATTAGTCCTGAGGTTGTCTAAAGAGACCAAAATAGTGATATAAAGACCTAAAATCCCTGTGGCAATGTATGGTTGTGAGAGCTGGACCATTAGGAAAGCTGAGCACAGAAGAATAGATGCTTTTGAAATGTGGTGTTGGAGGAGAGTTTTGAGAGTCCCCTGGACAGTGAGGAGAACAAATTGGTCAATCTTAGAAGAAATCAACCCTGACTGCTCCTTAGAAGGTCAAATTGTAAAGATGAAGCTAAAGTACTTTGGACATCAAATGAGAAGAGAAGGTTCACTTGAGGCACAGAGCTGAGCGAGTTGAGGAGGATGGTGGAGGACAGAAGTGCCTGGCGGACAGTGGTCCATGGGGTCGCAGAGGGTCAGAATCGACTGTGCGACTGAACAACAGCAAAGTGGCACAGTGGTTATATGGCAGTACTGCAGCCGTAACTCTGCTCGTGATCTGAATTTGATGATGGCTGTTAGCTAACCTGACAGCTCTAAGGATTAACAGGCTTGGGTGCCAAAGTCCACAGGGAAGGGTGATGGTCCCAATGTGGATTAAATACTACTTGAATCTATCTTGATGGAGGACAGCAGCTTCTTTAATACTGGCCTGGGGCTTCGGAAGACTTTGCACTGCAAAAGGGTTCAGGACCAGAAAATGACTCACAGAACTGGATCAGTGGTACAGGTGTCATGCTACAATGTGGAAGGCAGTTGAAAGGCCACTGCATTATATTATCAGGACAGACTTCATGTCTGATTGCTCAGAGGATTGCCAATATTCGGGGTTGATTCAACCTTCCATCTTTCTGAAGCTGGTAAAATGAGTACTCAGCTTGTTGGAGGCAAAATACTAATTTTCTTGAGAACTGCCCAAAGAATGCTGTAAGGACTATTGCTATTTTTATTGCTATGTCTTTGTGGTGAATTCTTTCAAAGTATAATTTTATATGAATCCATTTGAATAAACCAGTATTTAAAATGTATACTATAAATAATCTTAATTTTCCTTCAATACTATTTATATTGTATTTTTAAAAATGTGCTTGAAATTTGACAAGTGATGTGGAAAATGAGGAGTAGAAGAAAGAAAAATGCAGAAGCTTGATCAAAGAGTAAGATGTTAGATACATGTGAACTGGACTCCTAGAAAGAACTGACTGCTGTGCCTCCACTAATGATTATCCAATATGGTAATGTGCTTATCTTTGAGAATGCTAAATGCCAGAACTCCCACCCTGTATAGTTATTAGCTGTTCATTCCTGCCTGCAATTCTGAATCATGACTGGCACACATCCTTCCCAGTTAAGGAGAAGGATAGGAGTAAAATAAAATAACAGAGGCAATTAAATTAAAATCGTGTCTTGCCAGGACTCACTGGATTGGTGTGCCAAGATTTATTTTATTTTTTTACTAGCAGGGACAATAATGTCATCTACAGCCACCACCACCAATGCTGCCTTCGCACTCTTGTTCCTTCAGAGCTCAGCTAAAATACTTAAAGTCACTGGAAAGCAAATGAATTTTCCAATCTGAACTGTAGTCCAAAATATAACAATTTTCCAAGCTCTGGTAGTAATGTGTCTATGATTTAATACAAAGTACTTTGGAATGGCCTGATTTTCAGTGGGCATTTGTGACCCAATAGCTTCTCAAAAGACCCACTCCTAGTGTAGAGGAAAACTGTTAGTTCACCATCAAATAATAAAAACTGATTTATTAATATGGATTAATACAGCTACACAAATTTTTATACTCTCTTCAGGATGGTCGTGATGACTGCCTGGACTATACTACTTTCAGTGCCTCATGCAATTTCTGTTACTCCACTCAACAACTTTAATTATGAATGGGTAATATCATATATTCAGTAGCTTGGTTTTAAAAAAAAAGAACCACAGGTTTAAAGCCTAGAGCTGAGTTACAAATATTTATCAAGACTTAACATTTTAACAAACCGTCATATAAATGTTGAGCTTCAGGGGCTCAACAGATATTGATTGCTGTAACATGGTGAAACAGTGCTCAGGAAAGTGTCACCTTTAAAATGACAAAAGGGGTATTATCTCTTTCTCTGTCTGTAGTCTTCAACCTTATAATGTTCATCTCTGCAGTGAGCACAAGCTGTCAGAGATCATATTGCTATTATCCTGGAAAGTATGGACTCAGTTAGCCTCTTTAGTGATCTTCTAAGCTTCAAACCCTTGTAATAAGCTCTACTTGAGGCATATTAAGGGCTGCTTCTTCTTCAAGTGCCATACCCATTATGGATATTGTCTGTCATCTTGATGACAGTCTTTCTGTTCTTAATTCTTTGGAGCAGTTCTTCTGAGGACATGCCACACCAGTCTCTCAGATTCTTCAGCCATGAAGTCTGTCTACATCCAGGGCCTCTCTTCCCAGGGATCTTTCCTTGCACAATGAGTTGGAGTATTCTATATTTCATGTCATTCCTCATGATATACCCAAGGTAGCAGAGCTTTCTTTGTTTAATGGTCTTAAACAGTTCTTGTTCATTATCCATCTGGAACAACATAGTAAGGGCATTGCTACTATATCAGATAAAAATCCCATCTGTCTTAGCACTCAGTCTGTGCTAAGCCATAAAATTTTAGTCTGAACCCACCCCATACTCCCACACACTCACACTCTCACACCTTGCCTTACTTACCTTCCTGCTGCCCCGGGTGCTTGACCCTTTCTTCTCACCCATTCCTAGCAGATGAATTATTGCTATGGCATCATGCATTGAGCTGTATGTCATTGCTCAATGTATGATGCCCTAGCAATGACATATGGCAGTGAAATGTGGGCTTTTACAGCTGTGGAAGAAAAATGGCTGTGCGTAACACAATGAGCAATGGAGAGATCAATGCTCAGAATCTCACTTTACAATAAAGTAAAAGATGAGGATATTATGTGAAAATCACTGCTAAGAGACATAGTAACAGAATACCTGCTGAGCAAATTAAGGTGGGCTGGCCATGTTGCATGCACAAGTAACAATAGATGGAATAACAAAATAATAAACTGGTATCTGAGAGATTGCAAAAGGTATCCAAGGTATCATGCATTGAGAGCCCAGGGAAATATAATTGCTCCCAAGTAATTTGCTATTTTGAGGGATTTCTAATTGCCAAGAACAATCCATATTAAGCTTGTGAGAGTTCATGCCTGTGCAGAATGTCTAATTAATTGCCACAGACCCCTGTCTGCTAACTTGGTGATGGTGGTAGCAGCCTTCATTTTCTTCACACACAAATCTGTGTGATTTAAGTACATGCCATTTTTTAAAACAAGGAACAGCGATTTGAGATTGAAGGTTTCAAAGTTGCTATGTCTCTATCTCAAACTAGTCAAGCTTTGTTTTCTCAATGGTGTTATGAGCTGAACAATGATATTCTATAGGTTTTCTGTGCCTCCTTGAGTCATTCCACAAACCTGTACTTCTTATATATATTCTCTATAGAAATGATTTTGGATCCTAATTGTAGATGGAACTGGAGTTGCTACTTTTCATAATCATCCTAAGGTCAGTGTTCTCATTCACCATGAACTGTTGAAATCTGCGAGAAGGGTATATATTAAAAATATTGCTTTTAGACAAAAAGCTGAAATCTCTAGCTGTTGGAAGAGTCATCAAAACTCAAACAAATAGATTATTCCAGTAAAATATAAATTGTCCTCATAATGCATTTATTCCAAGAATTGCGCATTTACCTATGAAACATGAAAAAAAAATTAAAAATACAATTACCATCTAAAAGCTTCATAGAATCTTAATATTTCCAGGCTGCCTCCTCAATCAGCTGGAAACAGATGCATGATTTTTTTTTTTTTAAAAAAATAATGCATATGTAAGAAAGAGATGGATGGGGAAGGTAATCTCAGACATTGCCAATAAATTGTACTAAGCAAATAGAAATGCAGCTGACACCCAATGAGTAAGAAGCCTTGTTTGATGATTATATCTTCATGAGATTTGAGAAGTTTTGTTATACTAGCTCTTAGACTTACTACTCACCATATAACTGGAGAGTCGGTTAGAGACTCATTAATTAGCATTTATTTACCACTCCAAGTAATATTATTGCACTTACACTAGCATCAATATTCAGTTGGATTCTGGCCATTACATTTGATACATGCCAGAAACAGTAATAGCATATCTGACAGAGAGAGTAACATGGATTTCTCTGAAGTTGGAAAACAGTGATAGCAGTTTCAAACCACTTTAACTGCCATGGGTCAATCCTCCTAAATCCTAGGATTTGTAGCTAGGTGAAGTAAATTGAATTCTCTGCTGTAGTTCAAGGTAGTGGACTTGAGCACTCTAGAAGTACCTCAGCAAAATACAAATCCCAGGATTCCTGAGGATTGACTCATGGCAGTCATATCATAGTGGCTCTAGAATCAGCATTGAAGATACACCTTAAGTAGCAAGAGCAGGTGTTTTGATTTTACCATGTCGAGATTCTATAACACAGACACGCAACCCAATTTTTCTCTGGCTGTGTGTTTATTGCTGCAGCACAAATATCTCTACATGAGGGACAGGGAATCTCTGTATCTAATCTTTCTTGCTGGTAAAGGGTCCCCATTAAAGATGTATGTGTTTCTGGACTACGAGTTTCAGAATTCTACAGACTGCTCCTTGTGCTGACTTCGGAATTCTGGAACTGGAAATCCAAAATCACAAAACTGAACTTCTTTTCATCCCGTGGAAACTTGCCCTTCAGGGCTATTCCTTCTCAATCCATATCATTACAGACAGACATCCCTACTGTTACCTGCTACTGATCAGAAAGCATATTCTAGGGAGAAGAAATGAATTTAAGAGAACTTTATTGCGTGCTCCCTTAAGCTCCTCCCAGTTTTCATCTCCCAGCAGAGCCAGAGAAAGTTGGTGGAAGAGAAAGTACCCAAGAATTAAGTCAGAGATAAAATCAACCATATTTCAAGTGTGTCCAGATGTTTCCTTTTTCACTTAATGAACCCTCATAATGAGAAGCCAATATCCCATTTTTTTTGACAGTGGGAAGGAGCTACTGTATCTGGAAATGGGACTTACTGAAGCCTAAGAGGTTATTGGTAGAGAGCAAAATGAGTCCTGAAATTCCACAAGCTTTTTCTTCCGTGTCTAGCCCAGACTTGAAACTGCCAAAATGAAGCCACCTTTTGGTGAATTGACTCTGCAGTTTCTTTCGTTTGACCTAGTGTGAGAAAGATAAGCTGGCAACATAAGGTTGTTGTTACCAGGGTACACCCAACTGTGGTTCAGAAATACCACAATCTTCGAGAAGGCTCTTTCTGTGTACCCCATTCTACAAAGCTGAAGCAATAGCAACAAGGAAGCCCAGAGTGTGGTGTTCCTTCTCACATTTGAGGAGCAGTATATTTCGCATATTTAGCATATTGCCCAGCTCTTGTCCTCCTCAACAGGTGATGATATAGTGAGCAGTTCTGCTCTTCCAGCCAACATCTTAGTCACGAACCTGAATTCATGTAACTCGGGAAAACCCACGTCTTAAAGAAGGGTTCCCAGCTGAAGTGCTGTCTAGAGTAGCTCCAACTCAGAGTTTGGCCAGGGACTGGATAATACCCTGCCATGAGGATTTGCCATCCAGGAGCAATTTCCCCATCAAAACTTCATTCTACTGTGTGAAGAGTTATATAAAGCTAGGCACGTTTATGTTTCACTAAATCTCCAACAATTCAATCAGATTTAATAACTGACTTTCCCCAAGTTATTAGGAACTGAGATACAGTAGTACCTCATACAACGATTTTAATCCATTTCACAGGGCTCGTTGTTGTACGAAACAATTGCTATATGATGCATGCATCATATAGCAATTTTCCCTATGGGAAGCATCATACAATGATTTTTTTTTCACTAAGTGGTTTTTCCCATTGAAAAATAGTTGTTCGATTTTTTTCCATAGGGAAAATTGTTATGTGGGGTGCCATCCCCCCCCCAAACCTAATTGTTATACAATTTTGTTGCTATACGGGATGATTGTTGTATGAGGTTCCACGGAAATTTGAAATTGGAGTAACACAGATACTTCTGTATATGTGGAGAGATAGCTTATTGTTGGAAATTCTATATATATATTAATGGGAATATCTCAGTCTTTGTTGAATTTCTGTGGGTACCACCAGCATTCTTACTTTTCATTCATAAACCAAAAATTATGTTAACTGAGGTTTTCGTAAATCGAGGCACCCCTGTATAGGAAATCCAGGTTCATGAGGTCATGAAACTCTTCGGATCACCTTGAGACAGTCATTTTCTCTTTGTCTGACCTACTTCACACATGGGAGGAGGGACAGATGAAGAGAGAAGGTCATAGCTTGAGCTCAGTGGAGGAAAGGGAGTCAGAGTCACAAATAATACATCATACATAAGAAATGATAAATAGTAGACCTGGCTGGTCTGCTCCTGCACAGCTATATTTGCAGAAAATGGTAGATGAAGCATGTCGTCGTATAAAGTAGATAAAGACAGTTATTTTGGTATGTCGGTGAGTGCATAACCATATAGGCTGCTAGATATATTGCCACCTCCACCATTCACTAGAAGTGTAAATGGATGAATTCTTATACCTTGCAGCAACAACATATACAGAACCATTCCCCAGCCTGAAATAAACCACACACAAGCCTTGCCATGCATCTGGAGGGAATAAAGGCTGTTAGCTGCAGAGTAACATGAGTGATATTCATCCTTACATGTGCTGGATGGAACATCTCTTTCTGTGTGCATTTACAACCCTAATTACCAGCATCTATCCTAGCATTCTACTCAGGGTTTAGTGTTGTTTACTTTGTTGTTAATGACTCAAATCTTGCATTTGGAAATTGCTCTGCTGGTTCTATTACCTTTTTTTTTGGGGGGGGGGGATAACTTGAAGGAATTCATTATTAACTGAAGAATACATAAGTAACAATAAAACTAGATGTGCAATTTATTCATTTAAACAGTAAATGGAAAAGGACTGGGCTGTATGTCCTGAACTGTGTCTCAGAAGAAAATACTTGGCACATTAATCACAGGACAGTATCAGCTTAGTCATTTCAGGAAGGTCAAATTTAGGAATACATCACGTTTCAAACATCTTTTAAAAATATTTTAGTGTGGATGTAAAATATAGTGACATGAAAGTGTGAAAAACACTTTTAAAATTTCTATTTTCTTACACAGACCAAAGGTTAGGAGAAATTATATACTGTATATGCTGGCGTATAAGACTACTTTCCGCCCCTGAAAAACATGCCTCCAAGTGTGTGTGTGTGTGGGGGGTCGTCTTATACGCAGGGTGCACTTCAGTTGGGATAGACATAGCTGCCCATAGAGGCCCCCCGATGCCCACCCATCTCAGTCTACATACCATCTATTATCGTGCGGTATCCAGTGTGGCTGCGGTGAGCATCAGCAGCGAGACTGGGGTGCCAGCCTTTTCAGCGTGACCGGCACGTTCTGCTCAGCGGGAATCAGCAGTGCTCCACCCCGCCCCTTGTCTACACAGAGCTCGCACATGCATACTTGCACACTAGTACCAGCCACAGGGAGATGTTGAAATCAAATCTGATGTTCTTTTATGTTTTATTTGGTGTGTGGAAGGTGTGCGGAAGAGGGGGTAATCTTATACGGCAAGTATATAACAAACTCTATATTTTGAGTGGAAATGTTGGGGGGGGTGTCATCTTATACGCCCAGTTGTCTTATACGCCAGCATATACGGTATTCTTCATGCAATTTTTCTAATGTATTTTCTCTCTTCCCCAGAGATTTTTATTTAAAAAATGTTAACATAGAAAGAAAATGTTTTCAACCTCAAGCTTTGGAAAAATAAATGCATACTGAGTTTACATTTTTCTTTTTTAGATCTCAAAGTTTTTCCCCCATAGCAATTCCATGAACCCTGTCACCTGATTTGAAGACATTGTTGTAACTATGGGACCTCAAGGTCATCTTCTCTCAATCTCCATTATGTTTCTTTTCTCTTCAACTTCTTTTATGTTACTGAATCACAACTCTTTTATGAAAGGGACCAAACAACAAAGATGTGAATTTATTTTTTTTCTACTGAAACAGCCTATATTTTATTTTTCTCAACATCTACAGCTGAATCCATCCTGCAAGTTGTGCCTTGGTCCCCCACCCACAACCCCGAATCATATTTACCTATTGATATCTGCAGAGAAAACATATGTATTTGTCAGAACTCTGTTATGGCTTCTTTTAGTAAAAAAAAGTTGGTGATTATTCAATGAAATTTGAGGAGCTCAATTAATGATGTCAGGGCAGGATTTGTACCCTGGTTTTAGCCTTATCCAAGATGGAGATTTCCATGCATGGGAGAACCTTTAGCACATACCTTGGAGAGATTGGAATGTGAAAACATTCTAGCCTTATGGGTTGGAAGAAATGAAACCTGATGTGTGATGGACATGTTATGCTGTATGGTAATTGGCTGGATTCCTTTAGGGGAATGGCAAGGAGGTGGACCCTGTGGGAGGAGATATAATCCAGAGGGAGAAGGCAAGATCCTCTCTTGATCTGATGCACCGAGCTAAGGGTGAACTGCAAACATGTAGGTGCTTAAGCCAGAAGGGGGCCCCCTGGGCTTTCTCTTTAGAGAAGTTTTTTTTATTTTGATGTCCTTTTTGAACTTTTGATAAATTTTCTTCTGTAACCTACTCTGATTACAATATATTTTTAAAATACCTGAAGATGCCTGGAGTGTCTACTTGGCTATGCTCTACCTTATCTACACTAATTTAGTATCTTGGGTTGCTTAACTAGGAAGGTGGCAGGTTGGAAGCAGGAACCAATCACTGGTGGACAAGAAGACCTACTCATGAGTAAATTTGTTTCCTGACAAATGGTGCACTAAACATTTTGATGCATACCTGAAGTGCTCATGAATCATGAAAGCATGCTGCAATATTTTTTTTAAGTGATTTAGTAAAGGTATTGCCTTCTTCCTGGAGTAGGAGCCACAAACCACACATACTTTTTCATTTCTTGATAAGGAGAAAATATCAGAAAGAGGAGGAGCCACCAACTTGAAAAGTACATGTGGCAGTTACCACCAAATTCTAGAATAGATCTATGAAATGCAAGGTTAATTTTGTCCATAGTAGGACAGTAATAAATTTTAATCAAGACTGATAGCTTTCTTCAGACTTTTACTTGTAAAGTAAATCCATTTTGTAAGATGAAGGTCAAATAGACTACTGAATTGTGAACTTTTTACTATCACTTGTTTTATCTTCAAACAAAGTGAAGCTGTTGTTGATAATAATAATAATAATAATAATAATAATAATAATAATAATAATAATAATAATAATAATAATAATAATAATAATAATAATAATAATAATTTCATGTCAGAAATTGTTCTGGGTTGAAAGGATTTTTGCTGGAGAAACTCTGCTCAGGGGATGCCTGAATGAAGCTCCTTCCATGTTCCCAAGATCTTTTCCCACCAAAGTGGTACCTGTTTATCTACTTGCAATTTCTTGCCTTTGATCTGCTAGGTTGACAGGAGCTGAGACAGAGACGGGTGCTCAATCTCTCATGCAGTACCTGGGTCTCAAACTGCAGACTTGCCAGCCTTCCAGCTAACAAGACAATGCTTCTTAACCACTGAGCCACTGGAGCTGTTGATGAAATGAAAGAAATGTTGCTTAGCAGAATTAGTAATATAAAATACAAAATTAATATAGTGTGATTTGAAGAAATACATTGAGAATGCACTTTAATGGTATGCTTTCATGCAGAACAAAGTCAGTAGTTATAACATTAAGGGCCAGCATAACGCAGTGGTTTAGACTGCCAGAGTAGGATGCAGGAGACCAAGGTTCAAATCCATGCTTGACCATGTGGGATGGCAAGAGTAAACTATGTTTGGAACATCTGATGAAATTTGAAAATCCTGTTATTGCTTCCTTAATTGAAAAACAATCTGATAGCTCATAATAACAATAACAATAACAAAGTATAAAAACTGAGCTCTCAGATATTTATTCACATCCATATGATAACATCAGAACATTCTTTTTCCTTTCAAATCTCTTCTTACTGACAGAAAAAGAAAGGAGTGAAGAGGGAGTGACGTAATTGCTTCTCAAGGAATGTGTATATATTAAGAGTTTTGTTTCCAACATCTACAAGTTTTAATTCTTCTTCATGGAAGGGAACGGTTAGCTGGCTCTGCAATCAGTAGGCACACCCACTTGGGAGGGGGAGTAGTGCTGTGGAATGATATATACTTCTTTGAAATTAGCTCATTGGTGTTTTTTTTTTGACATAAACATCTGGAAACAAATTTTCTATTGGGTGCCATATGGCAGGGGAATATAGTCTGTTCTATCAAAAATCTAAGATCATTTCCTAACTAGTCATTGGCAAAAATCCTGTTAGCCAGGTCCCCTAGCTTAGCACAATTGGCATACATCCTATTGTTGAACTGTCACAAGTTAAGAAGTTTGCATAGACATTTGCTGTCAACAAGAATTAAGTCAATTGGATTTTGCCAGCATAAAAAGTCAATAGAGTTTTGGCCATTTTGTGTTTGGAGAACTATAGGGTAATGATTTTCTTTGTAATTGCCTAGCAACTGGAACAGTGCTAAATGTCCACCTTCCATCATTCCCTAGATATTTAGATCTGTAAACAAAGAATATGTAAGGTCTAAACATAAAGCATAAGACACCACAAGCCAGAAGCCAGAACAGAGAGCTGACATTACAAACTAAAAGTCATTTAGAACTGATTGCTCAAGAAAGCCTCAACTGAAGAAATCCTTTAGCCTCCTGTCTGGCACAGAAAAAGTCAACTGCCAGGCTAGGTAGGTGGAGCCAAGTAAGAACTTGAAGATTCTTCCATGAGAAACTATAACTATGTAGTCTTCCACATGGGGAAGCAGGCAATGTTTCCTTAACGGAATCAGATAAGATAATTAGTACAAATGCTTTTACCTATGAAATGGAACCAAAAATGGTCCTAAAGTCTTCTAGGTTGCCTTATACATCCAGTAAAGTAAATGGAATCCTAGGGACCTTCCCAAATTCTGCAACACTTTTGACATCATCTGGACCCTTCACTTCACCTTAAATGCTGGAGGCAGGGCATGGTGATGTGTGACTTGCTTGCATAAGGCTAACCACATATATCAAAAAAGCTTCAACAGAGCCTCAGACATTCCCATAAATGATGCAAGCCAGGCATCTGGGAAGCATGGCAACTACAGGAGGTGTCTGAGTGGTGGATTCCTAGTCGGTTGTCCACTCCTCCAGTGTGTATCATGAAGTGGATATGTGGGATGTGAAGGTAATGTTGAAGTCAGAGGAGACAGAGAGATTGAGGCTCCTGTATGGTTTTGATGACTTTGTTAGAGCACAGGAGGATCTAGATATTTTAAAGCAGGAGTTCTCAACCTTATAAAGCTGGGGGCCAGGTCACACACTCTCAGACTGGGGGGGGGGGCAGATGGCGATTTTGCCCTTCCTCCACCACGTGGCACTTTCTGGTGTGATGGTGGCTCACATGAAATGGTGCCGTGAGTCACATCCTGCCCACTTGCCACAGGTTGAGAATCCCTGTCTTAAAGTGTAATTAACTGGATTTTGAAATAAATCTGCTTCTGATCTCTTCTTAATCCACGTTAATGCACCAATTACAGAAAGGATATTTTAGCTTCATGCCCCTGTGCATTGCAAATCCTTTGAACCATTACTTACCACAGTTAGCAAGTGGTTTGTATTCCTAAGCAAAGTGTTTGCATGGTTATCAAGCTCAGGGGATCATGTAGCCTAAGTTGCTCATTTGATTGTTTATTATTGGTTACATTTATATCTTGATTTTGCTGTAACAAACTCAAACAGTGTACATGGTTGCTCCTCCCCACCTTGTACTCACAACAACCATAAAAAATAGGTTACCACAAGAGAGTGTGATTGGTTCAGAGTCACACAATGGGAACATAATTTTATCAAAACTCACTTACACTGCACTGGTTCTTGTTCTTTTAGGCACAAAAACAGGGCTTAAAATATTTCCACCACAAATTAGACTTTCTCATGTTTCTTTAAGGAGACACAGTGCAACAAAAGCAGCTCTACTGTATGTTCCATAAAATGAGACTAAAAATACATTTCCCCCAACGAAATCAATTTGTTCTTTTTTCATAAATGCAATTGCTTTGCCAGGCTATTTACTTGTTCATCCCATATTTGTTCTATGCCCAAATTTCACCTTAAAAACAAAAAAATAAATAAATCACTACTACTTACATTTAACACAACACAGCAGATTTTCTCCCACCCTGAAATGGCCGCAGGATCTTTCAATCCCAGTTCATAGCTGTAATTGAGGCAGGATATCTTTTTAAAGAATAGTTTCCTATGTTTGCTTCAGGAAAGGAGAAGAAGGATTTTTATGAGCTGTTAACCTCTGGGATTTGTGGATGCGAGATTTCCCTTTCATCTTTTAAACTCGATATTTTCAGCCACATAAATTTAAATTAATGCCCATGAAAGCTAAAAGTTTTAACACTCTTACTGCTGAAAGTTGGAGAAGAGTGTGGAATTACTGAAGTTTTCATCAAGAAAACAAATCAAAATATGAATCATGGGGTCATGGTACTCACAAATAAATTACATATGGAATCAAAGATGGCTCAAACACTATTCTTACACAAGAAGAGGAAATGTCCCCATTGCATTGTGAAGCTCATCTGCTTTCTCTTGCCGCTGCTCCTACATCACCACCACCTTAATTTCACTCTATTGTCACTCCACCCATCCTCAACACAGATAAGATATGAAGAAGTGCTTTGTAGTAAGCAAGACCTATTGTAGTGCTGTCCTTAGACAAACAAAGAAGATTAGCCTTGTGCTCCATATTCAAATTGTAAAGAATGCAAGAAATGCAGGAGGAAGGCGATACCTTTATTGGATCACTTAAAAACTAATAAAAATGTTGTGGTGAGCTTTTGTTATTCATGAACACTTCTTCAGGAATGCATTAAAATGTTCAACATACCATGAACATTTTAATGCATGCCTGAAGAAGTGATCGTGAATCATGAAAACTCGCCATAACATTTTTATTAATTTTTAAGTGGTCCAATAAAGGTATCACCTCCCTCCTGCATTTTTTGCTGTCCTTAGAGTTAGCTATTTTCCAGCTGCTTAGTTCAGAGGACCCTAGGGAACTCGCCTGTGATGGTGGGCACAAGCGATTTCCCAGCCTAATCCTGGTGGATTCTCAGAGTCTCTCTTTGGTAATTGGACCCAACTCTGAAGAGCACCACAAAAGAGCCACTGCCATCATTCAGAATTGGGAGGTGGGGCTTACATCCCTCTTGGCAGTCTCTTATCTAAGGCAGTCAGCTTGCTTTGTTTCTTGGGAAGGCTAGGTCTGTCTGGTATTCAGACAGCACCACTGTTGGGACTGGTGAATAAAGGCCAGATTATAAATGCTGATTTATGAGTCAGACTATTGATCGGTCCAGCTCAGCAGCATCAGCTCCAACTAGTAGCAGCATTTCAAGAATTCAGGCTAACATCTTCTCTGTTTTATATGGAGATGCTAGGGAGGGAAACTGGGAGCTTCTACTTTCAAAGCATGTACAGTACTTCTCCTTGCAGTGTTTCCCAAATGCTGGTTTTTGGGCTTCAATTCCTAGAAGCCTAAGTCATTTCCCCAAAGCACTGATCAGCCAATGTACTGACTTAGGCTTCTGGGAATTGAAGTCCCCCTGTGGGCTGTGTACCCCTTGTTGGGAACCACTGACCTATTGCATCTTCCTCCACTGTTTGTTTTGTCCACACTAAAATCTATGCCTGCAGAATGAAACTTGAAATGTGTATAGATTACAATTTTTTAGAAGGCCACTGAAGGTAAGAGGCGGCTGCCATATATTTAACCTTTCAATAGAGAATGATTAGAATGTTGATCTGTTTGGCTGGTATAGTCCCTTGCAAGGTTTGCTCTTTGGCTGCCGTACTTTCAGGTCGTCAGAGGTTCACTGTTCATTAAATTGCATAGAAAATGCCTCCAGAAAAACTACGAGCCTTTATAGCTAATACCTACATTTGATGTATTTTAAATATTATTTGCTTATTCTGTCTGCATAGTTGTATCAATGCTTACTATCCCATTTTGGGATTTACTTCTGAACAAGGGTTCAGTTTAGCTTTTATTTAGCTTTTATCTATAGTAGAGGAGTATTTGTACAGGTATTCAGAAATCCAAACCTTAACCTACCTTCTGATCCTGGGGAGCTTATTAAATTCCTATGAATATATGGAGCAAAAAACAAAACAAGTTTGTAGTCATGGAAGATCAGAGCCATTCAGAATCTCAGTGGCTTTTTCTCCATTCCTTCAGGTGCTCTAACAGACCTCATTGGTACTTATCAAGAAATAAGCCCTGCTGATTCAGTAGGACCTACTTTCTAGTAAGTGTTCAGTAGATGTTGTGTAAATTACGTCTACAATGTCTGCTTTGTAACAGTAAGATTATCATGGAAGGTTTGACTAATCCACAACCTGTTCAACTTACCAATCAACAAGCCACACAACACTGCCCAAAATATGTTTGGTTCTTTTGTTTTATTGATATATTATTCATTTTTTCTTTGGAATGTGTTTGTGGCTGTATTGAAGATAGGACAAACATCACCCACTATTTTTGATAGTTCATTCATTCCCCATAGATGTGGGTGTGATCCTTGTTTACATTTCAAGTGCCCTTTGGGGTGGTACTGCAGTTTTCTGTATTCTTGATGACTGAATGAAGGGGATTCAGTTATGCTTAAAAGGACAGCCTATAATTTATTCACTATGTCAGAATGCAACACACACTCTAATTTACACTTATATTTGTTTACTGGCCATGAAACACCCCTCATTTTATTTCACAATGCAAAAACCTTCATGTCGTTACTTTGGTTGTGATGAACCAATTTACTATGTCTCTGTGATTATAAAGGAAAGAGAGGAAATAATTGCTAGCCTTAAGACAGCCCTACAACTCTAAATAGTGAATTTCATCTTGAATATTGAGGGATTTGAATACCATTAATTGTTAATGCAGAGACGGTGGGAAATAGAAATGTATTGTTTCACAGATAAAAAGTCAGGAAATGAGACTGCATATTGTTCATGAAATTAAATACTAAACAGATGATTCTTTGGGGAAGGCTACCAACTGCCTAAAGGAAGTAGGCATAGATAAAACCTACAGATGTTACAAGTCAGATGGAGCTGGGTGTGATCCAAACAGTTATGAAGGAGTTATTATCATATTTGCAAAGAGTATTTATAAAAAAAGCAAGGAAAATAAGACAAAAGAGATGATGAGACTGAGAGAAAGATTTCGGTTTTTACTGAGTAGGGCGGCATATAAATTGAATTATTATTATTATTATTATTATTATTATTATTATTATTATTATTATTATTATTATTATTATTATTATTATTATTATTATTATTATTATTATTATTATTATTATTATTATTATTATTATTATTATTATTATTATTATTATTAAAGAAGCCTAGCTGGTATGAGAATGACTGATACTGACCATGGAGCTCTTTTGGTCAGACCTCATTTTATCCATATATTTATTTGATAGGTGGTACTAGCATAAAATCATTCCAAGGACCATTCTGTCCAAACTCTGTTGAAACAAGAAATTCACTATGAAAACATTTTTGGCAGATGGCCTTTTAACTTTTGTTCAAAAACCTCTAATGAAGGAAAGCCGAAAACAAAAAGAGATTGATGATTCCAGTGCCAATGAAAAGCCCAAGCTCTCCTTGAGCTCTCAGTTACAGAGCCCCTGGGGGGGGGGGGATTGTGTGGCTGTGATTAGTGGCCATTTTGCAAAAAAAGCACAATAGAATGAACAGAGACACTACTATTTGTTTTTCTTGAATTTTCAGGAGGTGAAGTGAATGTAGGCTGAAGATTTTTAAATTCTTTTTCTTTTAACCAGCTGCAGATCTCAAACTAATCAATTATGTACTTGTGAATGAGAGAAATTTGTGCCATCATGAGGTATTGGTTTGGGGTAGGCTACAGCAGCATTTGGAATAGTGCATAAAGAGTGATGAGCCAGAGGCTAGAAGAAAGATATCGCACCAAACGCAAACATTTCATGGAGCTGATTATCCCACTTTGTGCTCTTGGACCATTTACAGAGGGTGCCAAAAATGTATACACATTTTAAGAGATGTTATCTATGCTTTACTTTTCAAAGTTGAATTGAACTACGGAGGCAATGTGTAGTATGACATTTGCCCAAAGGAATTAATACTAGTCTCACCATGTGATAGGCAGGAAAGTAAAAGAAAATGGCAGAAACAGGGCTGCTATTCAAGGAACCCAAGACCATTTTGAAGAGGTTCAGTTGAGTTGCCCCCCACATTCTCCTGACTTAACACCCCTTGACTTCAACCTATGAGGGACCATAAAAGATATGGTGTATCATAGACAACCGTTTACACTGGTGGTACTTCAGGAAGGAATTGAAATGGCATGTGCAGCGATACAAGTGGACACTTTGGTCAATGTTGCTCAAGCAGAGGTTTGTTGTAATCAGAAGTGTCTGGATGCTGAGGGTAACCACTTTGAGCACCTCTCATAATTGCAGTGTAGGGTCTGCGGTGGCTCAAGTGGTTAAGATGCTGAACTCAATGACTGGAAGGTCGGAGTTCAATTCCTGAGTACTGCGTGATGGAGTGAGATCCCATCTCTGTTCCAGCTCCTGCCAACCTAGCAGTTGAAAAGCAAGAAATTGCAAGTAGATAAATAGATACCACTTTGGTTGGAAGGTAAACAGTGTTCTGTGCACTCTGGTGTCCAGGCATGCCTCCCACATGTCCATGGAAACATCTGCAAATGCAGACAGCGCTGGCTCTGTGGCTATAAACAGAGGTGAGCACTGAACCCTAGAGCTGGAAACGATTGACTTTAGAGCAAGGGCAACCTTGACCTTGACCTGTAATTGCAGAAGTCAAACATGATTTGTATTCATCTTTTATTGATATATATTGAGTATTACAATTTTAATACAGTTATATTTCCTTTCTTAAAAAGTGTATGCATTCTTTTGGCACCCTCTGTATAAGGCACATTCTGGATAATAGAAGTGCTTCTTGAAGCAGTTGCACAGGCATACATGCCAATGGTCCAAAACCTTTTGCTTAGCATATTATGTTACACTAGAGCAGGCCCCATAAAATCAATGGGGATTTAGTGAGTCAGTTCCTCCAGAGGTTCTATTTATTTAAATGAGTCTATTCTAACTGTAATTTGAGTGAATGGAACATATGGAGGAGATGGCTTACAAAATTCCCCTTGATTCAATGGGCCTACTGTAGGGTAATTTAGCAACAAGACTTTGGCTAATATTGCAAAGGGAAAGAGATAGAAATGAAACAGACTGGGAACAAGTGATTCTCTGTCTATTAAACAGAAAACAAATCTTACAGGTGGGGACTTTAAAACTACCCATGCAGATTCAGGAATCTAAAACTGACTGTTTTTGCTCATGATTCTTACATAAGAATTGTTCCCTGTAACTTTCGTCTACCAATTGATCAGAGCGTAACAGATGTGAAGGTGAATGTACTACAGCTGAACAACTTGCTTCAGTAGGAAGCATGAAAAATGAAAGCCAAAACTCTATTTCATCTTTGTGGTTTCTAATCATTCATATTGGGATAATAAAGGGGAAATGAGTTCAATTAATATAGAACCAAGGCACTGAACTCTGACTGTGCTGCTCAGCCACAACCCTGACAGGATATAGCAAGGAAAATAAAGCTGGTAGTGACTGAACTAGCATTAACAATGCTAATCCTGCATTCTGGGTTATAAGAGTTTTGCACTTATAAGAGCATATATAGCCTGAACAGCTGTTTTAATGCCATTGCCTTCATTACATGATTACATCAGTGCAGCTCTCTGGATAAACTTGAGATCACCTCTTAGAGGCAGTCAGAGCAAAAGGAAAAGGTTTCATTTCCAAAAGATAGTTGCAGATATGTTCGACGTTAAATAGGATTATTTGGTTCTACAGAACTAATGAATGGTTTGGTAATACTGTACAGGTATATCTATTTCTCAGGATATATCCTTGTTAAATTAGTACTTATGCTGACACTTTTTGGTTATTATCTGTGCCTTTGCAGGCAAAAAGTAAATGAGCTTAAACAGACCACTACGATCTTCTCAATTTTGGATTACCTTTGCAAATGGTTTATAAATAAAAATTAATACAAAAAGGGGCTATCCTGATGATGGTTAGTGAAAGATGATCAAAACACATAACGTTAAAGTTATATAATTTCTAGGAATAGTAGCCATGTTAATCTGTGTTTCAGGCATATCAGAGAATAAAGAAAACAAAACAAAAATGCTGTAGCACTTTAAAGACTAAGTGTTATATTTTAATGTCAACCTTTCTGGATCAAGTCTACCTGTGTGATGAAGTGGACTTGGTCCATGAAAGCTCACATTAAAATATAACAGTTAGTCTTTAAAGCGCTATAGCATTTTTGTTTTGTTTATTCTCTGATATGCCATATAATTTCTAGTAGTTCTTAATATATTTCTGGCTCTAATTTTGAAGGCTGCTAGTGGCCTTTCAAAGGCTTTATTGCCTATGATCAATACCTGTTTTGGGATAATTTACAGGGGTGGGAGAAAGGAACCCACCAGTAACAGACAGAGGCCAAACCTAGCATTCCAGTATTCAGAAACAGTGGTGGAGTTTGCAGTCTGGGTATGGTTGAAACCAGGACAAGGATTGCATGAAAATAGGCCATGTGTCTTCTAAACTGCCTTAGTTGGTTTGGGTCCAGGTCAGTGATGGTGATCCTTTTAGAGATGGAATGCTCAAACAGAGGGGTGAGGCGAACTCTGTGCTGGGGGGAAGGAGGAAGTGCTCCCAATGGGCTGCTGGGCAGAGGGTTGGCCCATCTGGCATGTGTGCCATAAGTTCACCACCACTGGCCTAGGTTATCTGAAAGGCCATCTTCACTGATACAAGTCCAACTAGTAGATGACAAAACAGCCCATTGGTTCCTGTTATACTTGAATATGCTAATTTATTGATCTGGACAAACATTTAGAAACAAATGAAATGTACATCAAGGAGTATGGTTAAGCACTTGCAGTGATTCATTCATAAATGCAAATGCAACTGCTTATACACTGCCCCATGTCATGAAATGACATCTTTTTCCTAATCTTCTCAAAGCTTGGAGAGGACCTAGTTTAAACTAGGCCTCAAAAATCCTTTCCTCTCTGTCTCACAAGACTACGTGTCACGAGACAGATTGTTTTTAGTTCAGTATTCCCGGCACTCTTATCTGAGCTCCCTGATGTTGTAACTATATGTTAGAGCACTGATTGTATACGTGTGTCAACAATCCTATGTTGTGGGAAAGTTTCTAACTGTCTCTGATTGGCCTAAACACGACACATGATTTAGAATCCCCATCTTGGGGCGAGCAGAAGGAGTTCGTTTTTGGATGTCTATGGAATAACATCTTGGCCTGTGGGACTATTCCTTTTTGTTTTCATCATGATTACCTAGATTACCTAGGACTATTGCTCTGTTTGCTGGACTGTCTTATGCTACTGACCTATGCTTTATGAACCTGATCAATATACCTGATCAATAAACCTACGTTTGCTGCAACAACGTCTCTTCATTGGACTAAAGGGTAAGAGAAGCAATGCATTCACACACAAGCCTCTGAATACGCTACCTAATAAACCTCCTTGCAGAAGAGAAGCAGCTTAGCTGCATTGCATGCCAGCTCACCCTCTGGGGGCTTTAGTTTAGGAGGTCCAGAGCAGAGGGAGTCGGCTGGTTCCGTGACACTCCCTAGTGCTAAAGTACTCTCTGGGTGGTTGACAAAGTAATTACAGAAACTACAATTTGCTCTCAACATGCTGGAAGCTCATTTCTCTGATCTCGTAAAGATGAGTCAACCTTGCACCTGTTGGGATTGAACTCTGATCATGAGAGAGTTTGACTGCTTAACCACTGCACCACAGGGCACAGAGTGAATTTAAATCCTAAATAAGCAACACTAGTTATCATTTAGGAATATCTTATCTGAACTGATCTGGGTTGCTCTCAGACAAGGCTGCAGCAGCTCATATTTGTTCTGTTCTGCTGCTTTTGTGAAATATTGCCTGAAAACAATGCTAACCAGACAAATTGAGTCCTGAATCTATTTAGCCAAATAGTGAAAACAATATTGAACTTGGCACTTTATTAACAAATGTTTATTCTCTATCTTGATGATGTGGAAGGGACTCATTAGACCAGGGGCACCCAAACTACAGCCCATGGGTTCAATTAGGCCCATGCTTCTCATTAATCAGGCCTGCAGTGAGAACCCAAGCACTCTTCAGACTGCCCCCCACCTGCCCCCACTGCCTGATGTCCCTATACATCACCTATAGTGGTGGTAGTGGTGATCGTGCTTTGCCTCTGCTGGTCTGAGCAGTCTCCACTTGTTCCCAGCAGTGCAAAAGCCTTTGGCAACATGGATTGTTGTGTTGTAGAAATTTTTGAGCCTTCTCCATTTCAAAATCTGCAGCACTAGAAGGGTAAACCTGTCATGGCACGCTGATGTCAGCCTTGGCGCACCAAGGGACTCCCCCAGTGTGGCGCACCAAGGCTGATGTCAGTGCGTTTCCTAGTATTCATACAGTACTCATTCATTACCTTTTTTTGGGTGTGTGTGCACTCTGGAATGGTGCAGCTTGCTCAAGGTCACACATCTGGCTCCTTTCCTGGGATGTACAGTTGGAAATTAATCTCCCATCTTCTGGCTCCACAGTCAGATTCCAAACTTGCTGAGCAATCCATTTATTTCCCTCTAGCCAGAAGTAGTGGTATGACTTGTCACTTTACTCAGTAAAGAGCACAAACAACTTAAAAGCAAGGAAAACACAATGTTTGCATACATTTTATTACCTGCAAATCTCATAAACTGTCTTCTTAGGGAACAACCAACAACTGGCATTCCTAATTTTGTTCCATGTTTATTTGCTATTTGTTCAGTGGCACAGCCAGGGGCATGCTGGCAAACAGTTGTGAGAGAGGGTAGGGAAAGCTTCTTTGAATTAAAAGTGAAAAGAGGTTATTTTTATGCTTTCAAACCCTGCAAAACAAAAATCTTATTTCCATTAAAAGTTGTGCCACTTGAAGAAATGTGCATAATTGACAGGTGGATTGTTGTGAATGTGGTTGTGTTTTATCTGCACAGATTTTATTTGTACAGAGAACAGAGCAATGTGGCATGAAACCTTTTTTGTTTATATTTCCACTAACTGACAGATTTATTTCATTTCCTTATATACTGCACTAGTAATAATAACCCACCCTGAATATGCAAGTCCAACCTATCCTGAACACACTGATTTCATCTGATTTTGGAAGGAAAGCAGGGTCTGTCTGAGACCCCTTGTTATCCAGGCAAGGACTAGGAAAAATCCAGATTAAAATTCAGGAAAAGCTGGTACTAGTAGCAGTTGACCATACTGGCTAGAAGAAACAATTGTTTGGCACAATATAAGGCATAGCACTCATTGCTTATGTTCCTGTGCATACTCAAAACAGATTCAATGTTTGTGGCAGTTTTCTGTAAGCAGATAGTGGTAAGAGAAGTTGCTTGGAAATATGAAGTTATTTTTTCCACTGGCAATTCAATTGGAAGAATACAGAGGATAACACGTGAATTTTCACAAAAGACACCATAGTTACATAGTATCTGAGGGCTCATTATGTAATTTTCTAAACCTATTACAGCCTGCACAATGCCAGACGGAAGATTGGTGTGATCCTCTGGCCTGATGTCTGCCTTTAGCAATCATAGAACAGTACTAGGAAAAGGAGATGCGGTGGAAATTTGTAGAGTCCGGAAAATAGAAAGATGAAGGAACAAGCAGAAAGATGGGACCCAAGGGAGCGAGTAATGAAGAACTCTATGAGAACAGAATTGGAGCACCACTGCCTATTAGGGGGAAATGGTTAGGCTTAGACTATGCCTCAGAAAAAGAGGGAATGAGAGAACACTTCTCCTGTTATTGGTTAAAGCATCTACATTGGGAAAGAGAATATAGACTTTTTTCCTTTATGGAATACATTTTGGTTACACTTTTCCAGGGCATGTAGAAAACACATTATGTGCTCTAGGTTGCTTTGTAACCAATATGTACACACTTCAGATTTTAGACTCCTACCTCATTTTCTCCTGACCTTTTACTTCCATGCTGAATATCAGTCACTGACTGAACTCCCATGGCTACGGTTCCTCATGTCTCTTTTTAAATTTAGTGGGGAAAGGGAATGGCTGTACTTGAAAGTTACTCAGCAGGGAAAATCAGAAGAACAATCCTGGCAGGTCCTTCAGCTAAATAAACCACTAGTGCGAAGGCATAAGCTTGGTAATAGATGTAACACTTCGTCACTACTCCTCAACTCTGAGCAGAACTGCTCCTTTTAAAAATATTTTTTAAGTACCCTCGGTTTAGCCTCCGTTCTGTTTGCTGGTCTTGGACCATAATGAAAACTGGTTGATTGACAGGGAGGAGAAAGGCTTGTGCTGCAACTCAAAGTCAAATGGCCAAAGCAAAAGAAAGAAAATACTCATCTGTGAAAGGTTATGTGGGAGGAGCAGAAGCTAAGAAAAAGTCCACAGACCAACTTCGATGGGAAGGAAGACGATAAGCAAGAGATGAAAAGGCACAAGAAAGGTAGGCAGTAGCAAGAGAGAAATGGCAAGGAAATGTGGAACAAGGTCAGTAGGAACAAGAGAAAGAAAGGGAGAGCAAGCCAACACTTTATTCATTTTATCATCTATCCCTCACACATTCCAAATTATAACTTATTATCTTTCTTCCCCTCCCCAGAAGTGCTTCTGATTCATGGTATTACTCCCTGCCAGGCCTATTAAGCAATTAATTGTTGCTGTACAGATTACAGAGCACACTTTATAAATCCTTGATATAAATTGGCTTCTTCTTCTGTACTCCGATTCAGCATAAAGTTACACTTTTAGAATTTCTCTGCATATTTCAGCTTGAACCATGAGGAATTTGATAATCGCCTTTAAGCCCCTGTGCTTCTTGCTTGCATAGGAAGAAATTGGAGATTGACTGAAGGTTTCAAATAACCAATTTTCAGTAGAGTCCCACTTGTTTCTGAGGGGTTTTTCTAACCTAATTGCCTCTGTATGAATGGGCATGCATGTTGGTTTACATTTACATTGCATAAATAAATGTATTAACTCTTAAGATCTGATGTGCAAGTGGAATCCTGCTGGGAGTGACGTCCAGGTGAAATGTGTGAAGTCTCTAAATAAAAGAAAACAGTGTGAGATTTGAAAGAGTATGAGATGGCCAACTACAGCATTGCAACCAAACTGCCTAACTAACCCATTAGAGTTAATGCACTTCCTATCAAAGGTACATTGTATGGAAATAATGCTTTGCCCTGAGTACAATTTTTTTCTGATATCTTGGGAGTCTTAATCAGATCCATCTGCAACATGTTTTGCACAGGCATCTTTCCAGAGAGCAGCTGTTAACAAGTATATTTTTACAGCACTTTACAGGAACTCCTCTAAATGGAAGAAGCAGTTCCCCCTAAAGTTCAATGGAAATCAGGCAATTCTTGTGTGTGTGTGTGTTTAAAACAAAGTGTTCAAAGTAGTTTGCCATTGAGGCAAAAAAGTGCCACAAAAGAGAGCATGGGAGAAGATCTATGTCCTGCTTTACAGAAGATGGCCCCGGTGTTTAAAGGGCTTTCCAAGGAAAGTTTCTCGATTGTAGGGTATTGTCTAGTTGAATGGCTTTCCAGTCCAAGTTTAGTGTAGGGATAATAATAGTGTAGGAATAAAAACGGTAGAATGGCAGAACTAGAATCTTGAGGTTGTCTGAGCACCAAGAGCAGACTGAGTAAGCAGGCAGCTGCACTGGGCATAACCATCTACTACTGGCTTGTGAGGCTGTTGTAAGTACAGAGTCATATGCTTCCTGTAACTTGCCCCGGTGAAAAATTAAAAACTGTCAAAACTTTCTCTCTCCCATTGCAGTCCCCACTTTTTCATTGCTTTTCCGCATTTATAAATGTGCTTCCTAAAAGTAGCTGAAAACATTCAGCACAGCCCTAATACGAATACTTTCAATTATGGTTTTTGCTGTAAAGTTCACTTTTAAGGACGCTTGTCAAGCAATCAATATCTTCATCTCAAAATGCATTTTTCAATTTTGGATGATGAATAGGTTTGCTCTGTTGCATTTTAAGACACTCATCAGGCATGCTTGGGTTGCATAAATTTTATAGATGGCATATCAGATTTTCTAAAAGCATTCAGCTAAATGTAAATCTCTTATGCTTGATTTTATTTCTTTATATTTATTAACTCTTATGCCAGCTTTAGTTTGAGAGGGAAAATGTGACTTATGTATAACTAGTTAAACAGCTGGTTTTTCTTTTTCAAAGTACAGGTTCAGTTCATTGCTATAAAGTAGGAAATTGGATGACAGATACCCAAAGTTAATTTACTCAGAATTAGGGCTCTTGCATCTTCTTCTTCAAGTGCCATATCCAGTGATGGGATGACAAAAATTCTACTACCATGCGATGACGTCACGGATGTCATGGGCGTGGCCAATGTCATGACCTCATGACATCATGGCCGAAGCCGACGTCATGACGTCATGACGTTGTGGGCGGGGCCAAAAATAAAAATAAATAAAAAATAAAAATAAACACACACACACACACCCCTCCCTCTCAGCCCACCAACCCAGACACAAATAAATAAATAAATAAATAAAATAAAAACAACCACCCACCCAAAACACAAATAAATTACCCCTCGCTTACCTTTCTTGGGACCCGGCACCCCGACTGCGTCCACAGCTGCCGCCGCTGCCGCCGGAACTGCCTGCACCCCTGTGGCCTCCTCCTCGGGCCGGTACCTTTTTAGCCTGGCTCCGGCCATGGCCAGGGGCGGTGGGCAGCAGTGGCTCCAGCCGTGGCTGCCGAGCCTCCCTAGACCGTCCCCATGCCGCACCACCACCGCCTGCATTCCTCCTCCACCAGGCGCCGCAGCCGGGCTAAAAAGGGACCGGCCCAAGGAGGAGGCCACAGGAATGCAGCCAACGGCAGCTCCGGCGGCGGCGGGCGGCGGTTGCAGGCACCCAGCCCACAGGCCGGCGCCCGGCGGAGGAGGCGGCGTCAGCGGTGCGCCGCGCCGGGCGTCCCCAGGGCATTGGGCTTGTCAGCAGCGGACGGCCCAGGCAGCCCTCAACGTGCCGCAGGGGAGGTGCCCTTCTCAGAGGGCTGGTGCCGCCTCCGCCGCCGCCGTCCTGAAAGCTTTAAACAATTTTTTAAAAAATTGGAGCTAAAATGGCTCCAATTGACTGCACATGTGCAGAAACTCAATCTGACGCATGCGCAATGTGTCAGATTGAGTTTCTGCGCATGCGCAGTCAATTGGAGCCATTTTAGCTCCGATTTTTTTTAAAAAAATTTCTTTCGGTGAGGCGTCCGGAACCGGACGCCCCAAAAGTGGACTCCCCTCCCGGAGAACCCTCCGGAATTGGTCCTACCAGTTCCAGGGAACCGTCTGGAACCGGGGACATCCCATCACTGGCCATATCCATTCCGAATATTGGCTGTCATCATGGCGATAATCTTCCTGATCTTAATTCCTTGGAACAGTTCATCTGAGGATATGTCACACCAATCTCTCATCTCAGAAAACAAAACAAAACAAACAAAATAAAGTAAAATAAAAAACACAGTAGCACTTTAAAGACTAACTGCTATATTTTCACTGTTAGCTTTCGTGGATCAAGTCCACTGATGACTTACTTTATTTTGTTTATTTTATTTTATTTTGTTTTGTTTTCTGAGATGCCTGAACCACAGACTAACATGGCTACTATTCCAAAAAATTCAACCAATCTCTCAGGTTCTTCAGCCATAAAGTCTGTCTACGTCCAGGGCTTCTCTTCCCAAGGATCTTTCTTTGCATAATGAGTTGGAGTATTCTATATTTCATGTTTTCCCTCATGATATGGCTAAGGTATTGGTGCATTCTTTGTTTAACTGTCTTAAATAGTTCTTGTTATTTATCCATCTGGCACAATACTTCTACATTAGTCACATGGTCAATCAATTATATCCTCAGCAGTTGTCTACTTTGATTTTCTTTTCAGATGCTTTAGCAACACTGGGAATATGTAACATCTCATTTTTCAGATCTTTGTAGCAAGAATTAGATCTCTACTGTTCTTACATCAAGAGCATCCAATTTCGTGAGATTTCAAGGACAAAAACTTTGATTGGGGAATGGTCTCTCATGTTGTCATAGGACATGAGCTCTTGTATAAATGTTGCAAATGGTCGGGCGGCCGCGGCAAATGCTGCGGCCGCACGCTTTGCCCCAGTGCCTGTCAAAGAGACGGGCCTGGGGACGAGTGCAGGGGGCGTGGCTGAGCGCTGCCCTTATAAGGGCGGCGCGCTCCCTGTGCTCGTCGCCAGTCCCGTCTGACAGGCGAAGCGAGCGGCTGGGTCTTTTGCCTCCTGTTTGCGGCGTTAGATTGCGGCGATTTTCTCCTTTGCCTGGGTCCAGATAGTTAGACGGCTGAAGGGTCTCCGACGGCTTCCGTGTCCCTTCTCTCCCCGTGACTTGCTTTTTCCCCGGGTGGCTTGTTGCGTCCGCCATTTGGTGGCTCGCGCTCGGCCTCCTCGTCTCGCCCGAGCCCTCTCCCTCTTTCTCTCTCTGCCCTACCTGGCATTTGCGGCTCACGAGGCCGACTCCTGACCCTCTCCTGCTGCTTGGCCGGGTAGGCCAGGCGGGTCGCTAGTTGCGCCCGCCATTTTGTGCCACTTTCGGCCTTGTTCGGCCTAGTTGCGCCCGCCATTTTGGGTCCTGTTTTCGGCCTTGCTCCCCTGCCCCTGCTGAGGCATTTGTGTTAAGGTCGTTCCCTGTGCCCGTCAGGGCCTCGGTTTATTGCCTATTGTGCATTTTATCCTCAGCACGGGGGGGGTTCAAGGTCGACTTAGCCTCCCAATGCCTCCTCTCACAGTCTCAGGTTCGGCCTTGATCCGGAGGGTTCAAGGTTTGGCCTTTTTGTAGTACTTGGTCGGGCCCGTTTTACTTTGGTCCTTTTGAGGCCCGTTTGAGTGGGGCTTCGTCCCTGAATTAGGTGTGTGTGATTGTGATCTTGCACACTTTGTAGGTTATGGCTCCCAAGAAACCAGCCGTGCCTCACCCTCGCCGCCTCCCCCGAAGGGTTAATACCACTGGGGGTCCCAGCTGCCGCACGCAGGGGGTGGAGGCTACCACCATCAACCCTGCAGCCCTCCTTGACCGAGTGGCGCCTTTGCATCGGGCCGCGGGCCTGGATCTTGGGCCGGATACCCGACGGTCACCCCGCAGGGCTATGCAGACGGTGGCCGACCCACATAATGTGGATTGGCCCTGGCTGGTGGCGGCCCGGCATCAGCGTGTAGACCGGCTCGAGGACAACATGCCGCCGCTCCGGATCCTGCTCTCCTGGTGGAGGTGGAGCCTGAGGCTAGGCCCAGCGTTCTTGTGTCGGTGCCCGTAGCGCCCCTTGTTCCGGCCGTGCGGGCCGGTGGTGAGTATGCGGTCAAATTTAGCACGCTTACACATCCTTTGCCTCTGCGGCCACCACCACTCATTCAGCAGCCATCAGTGTAGTGGCCTTGGCCGTACCAGCGGGTGCCGGGTCAGGCCTCCTCTTGGCCGGCGACTGCTCCGGGGCAGCCGTGGCTGCCACCTGCCCCCCTTGGGCAGGGGCCGGGTCACACATGGCCTGTGGCTTGGCGGGCCCCTTGTCCGCCGCCGGCCCCAGGTTGGCCATCCTTGGCCGTCAGGGGAGCGGGGTATAATTCCGTGTCCCAGCCCGCTGTGCCATTCGGCGACCAGTCGTTGCCGCTTGGCGATCACCTCCTCCCTGCCTTGGGGGATAAGATTCTTCGGGGGGAGTGTGTGGATATCTTCTCCCTCCTGAATCGTGTTTCCACGAAGGAGGGGGTAGAATCAGGAGGATGATAAGGATAAAGAGCAGGCGGAGAAGTAGAAGCCCCCTCCTCTTTCCGAGGAGGAACAGGGCGGGGCAGGGGCATGGATTGACAGGGGGAAAAGCGGGCCGGTGCTGACGACACCCTGGGAACGGGCCCCGGCCCAATTGGGGTAGAGGTCCTTGACCGCCTGCTGTGGGATTACCCTCCCCCACCGACGCCAAGTTCCTGTCTGAGGGTTTCACCTTGGGATTCCGTATCCCGGTTGTGGGAGTGTGGGGGCCTCAGGATGCACCCAACTTAAGACCTTTAGTGGGTCTGGAGTCGGTGACCAGAGCACGAATTTTGTAGAGGTAGCGTCGGGCAGGGTGGCGGCCCCTTTCTGACAGCCTGCCTTATTCCGACCTTAGGTTTTCCCTGTTGGGGCGGGTGCCGAAGAACACTCAGGGGGAGTTCAGGTTGTTTCATCACTTGTCTTACCCCGCAGGGCCTTCCATCATCGACGCTATTCCGAACGTCCTGTTCCGGTCCGGTATACGTCGTTTGACGAGGCCGGGAGCATGTTCCGCTCCTGCGGTCTGGGTGCACTCTTGGCCAAAGGCGACATTAATTCCGCATTTTGGCTGTTGCCGGTGCACCCTGATGACTTCGAACTACTGGGCTTCCGTTCTGAGGGCCAGTATTTCGCGGACAGGGCCATGCTGTTCGGCTGTTCTATTTCATGCGCCGCGTTTGAGCGCTTTAGTTCTTTCTTGCATTGGGCCTTAGTTAGGAAGGCTGGTTCTGACAGGGTGGCACGTTACTTGGGTGATTTCCTTTTGGGGGGCCCTGCGGGTGCTGGGGATTGTGTTCATCTGCTCCAGTCGTTCCGGCACCCGGCAGAGGAGTTGGCTGTCCCGTTGGTGCCGGAGAGGACTGGGGGTCCGGCCACTACCCTCAGTTTTCGGGGCATCGAATTGGACACGGTGGCCACGGCCTCTCGCCCCCCCTTCCATGGACAAGGTGCAGCGCCTGGTGGGAAGCATAGAGGCGCTTCTGCCCAAGAGAAAAGTCACCTTGCATGAATTACGGGACCCTCACGGGCATCTCAACTTTGCCGGCAGGGTGGTGACCCCTGGCCGTGCCTTTGTTCGCCGTTTGTGCGATGCGATGGCCGGCCTGACCAGAAAGTTCCGCAGGACTGGGCTGGCCCGTGGGTTTGGGGAGGACTTAGAGGTCTGGCTGGTGTTCCTTAAGGACTTCAATGGGGTATCCTTTTGGCGCTCTGACCTTTTCCTCTCTTCCAGTTTTCAGGTCCATTCCGACGCATCTGGGTCTTGCGTTTTTGGCATCTAATTGATGGCCGTTGGTGCGCTGGCACATGGCCGCCACGCTGGCGGGACTCCGGCGTCGTGAGGGACCGGACTTTTCTGGGGTTCTTTCCCATTTGGGGGGCGATTAACATTTGGGGATGTCACTGGGTACCTCCGTTGTCACCTTTTCCGAGTGGTCAACTCCCAGACGTCCCGTTCCCCCAGGGTTATGTCCTTAGTCAGGTCGTTTATCCTGGCTGCGCTGAGGCTTCACATCATATTTTGCGCACGCCAATGTCCAGGGGGTGGACGATTCCATTGCCACTGCCCTGTCCCGCTTTCATATGGTGCGTTTCAGGGCGTTGGCTCCCGGTGCCGGGGCACTTCCTTCGCCTCGCGTGCGAGGTTTTTCCTACCTTTCGAAGCCAGCAGGGTTTTCCCGAGGTCTGGCCGCTCCCGGTGGATCATATGCTGCAGTTTGTGGTTCACCTGCGGCGGTCTGGCCTGGCCCCAGGGACGATTAGGGGGCGGCTATCGGCACTAGCCTTTGCCGCTCGGACGCCCTCGGCGATTTTTGAATCCGCCAGGTGTTGGATGGGTGGTCTAGGGAGCGTGGCCACCGCCCGGACGCCCGTCGGCGTTTGGCCGCGGCCTGGCCCCGCCACTGCAGGGATGGGTTTATGCGGCCTTGTTTCACGCTGCTTCTTCCGTTGCATTCTTTACTGCCCTGCGGGTGGGTTGAGTTGGTGGTTACATCCCGGTGGGACGTATCCAGCCGTGCGTTGCAGCTGGCTGATGTCGCGCTCGCCGCGTCGTCGGTCCGGCTGACGATCCAGATGTCCAAGACCGACCGGCTGGGCAGGGGGATTTCCTTATTGCTACTGCGCTGCAGTATAGCGGATATCTGTCCGGTAGGGGCGCTGGAGCGCTACCTGGCCATATGTCCCTCAGGTCCTCTGCCCCTTTTCGTTCGACAAGAGGGGTCCCCTTTCACCCGTTGTCAATTTTGGAGGGTTACGGGGGTGGCTTGGTCGGAGGTGGGGATCCCTGGTGCCCGTTGCGGCACCCACTCATTCCGCATAGGGGCGGCCTCCACGGCAACCTCTTTTGGGTATGCAGATGCGGATCTCATCTGAATGGGGCGCTGGGGGTCTGCTTGCTTCCGTACGTATGTGCGACCGCTACTGTCATGACCTGCCTTGCTGCCGCTTGTTTTCTGTTTGTTTTCTTTCAGGGCACTTCCCTCGGGATGACGTGGCCCGGATTTGGATGGTGGGCCACAGCTTCATTTACTGGGCAGCACGTTTGGCTGGAGCAGCTCCCTGCGGGATCCACCTCGGCTTGATGGACCGGGCTTACCTCATGTGGCGGGGGATTCGGGGGATGATGTGAAGCCAGTTGCTCCAATGTGTTATGGAAGACTGGCGGGTGGTGCCCCCTGATGTCCTCCTGGTCCACCTGGGTGGCAATGACCTGGGACAGCGTACGGGGTTGGATCTCTCCAGGGCTATATGCAGGGATTTTGATCTCTTGCACCAGTGGTAGCCGGCGACTAGATTTATCTAGTCGAGTATGATACCGCGTGCCTGGTATCGGGGCGCGGTGGATGTCCTGGCCGTAGATCGCGCACTGCTTGGTGTAAACCGCGATGTGGCGCGCTTCTTTCATGCCAGGGGCCTGGGTACAGCGGTGGAGCATCCGGTGTTCCATTTGGAGTCGGACCACCTGTATCGGAATGATGGGGTGCACCTGTCACCTGATGGCCAGGTTGTGTTCCTGGGTGATCTGCAGCAGGGCCTGGTGACCGAGTTGTCGGTCTCGGGGGTGGTGGGGTGGTGTGTAGTTTCACTCCCCCCGTGTGGCGGGTAGCACTGGTGTGGAATAAATTTGGTCCCAGGAGAACCGGGTAGGAACGTGTTTTGATCGGCCACTTTGTGAGTCTGATCAAAATGCGGACCGGGAACTTGGGTAACTGCCCAGCTCGGCAGCAGGCAGCCCCAATATAGAGTTCGCCCGGTGTGGGGTCAGGAGGAGAGACCAACTGGTTACTTCTGACCGGGACAGTTAAATGATGTTTGGACATGGTTGTCCGATATCCAAGTTAAGTTTATGAATAGATATCGTGTACCTCACCAGTGCTACTGCGGCCTTGCTGCAGTAAGTTATTGGTTAAGATGGTTAAAGTTAACCAAGTTGATATTAAATAAAGTGGCCCAATTTTTATACCAACAATACTGTGGTCAGTCTCTTTTGTGCGGGCATGTGGGGGCAATGGTCGGGCGGCAGCGGCAAATGCTGCGGCCGCACGCTTTGCCCCAGTGCCTGTCAAAGAGACGGGCCTGGGGACGAGTGCAGGGGGCGTGGCTGAGCGCTGCCCTTATAAGGGCGGCGCGCTCCCTGTGCTCGTCGCCAGTCCCGTCTGACAGGCGAAGCGAGCCCCGCCCTCCCTCCCTGGAAGCAGTGTGACTGTTTTGGTCGCTTCGGGGCCGGATGGGAATTTTTGCTCGAGACCTTGATTGGCCGGTAGGTCTCTTGGCGTTTTCGCCCATCCCACACTGCGGACTCAGGTTGGGCTGGATTGGGTTTTTGGTCACTTTTGGGGGCGGGTAGCACTGGTGTGGAATAAATTTGGTCCCAGGAGAACCGGGTAGGAACGTGTTTTGATCGGCCACTTTGTGAGTCTGATCAAAATGCGGACCGGGAACTTGGGTAACTGCCCAGCTCGGCAGCAGGCAGCCCCAATATAGAGTTCGCCCGGTGTGGGGTCAGGAGGAGAGACCAACTGGTTACTTCTGACCGGGACAGTTAAATGATGTTTGGACATGGTTGTCCGATATCCAAGTTAAGTTTATGAATAGATATCGTGTACCTCACCAGTGCTACTGCGGCCTTGCTGCAGTAAGTTATTGGTTAAGATGGTTAAAGTTAACCAAGTTGATATTAAATAAAGTGGCCCAATTTTTATACCAACAATACTGTGGTCAGTCTCTTTTGTGCGGGCATGTGGGGGCAAATGGTGTGTGGTGTATGTGTAATGTTATGTTCCCAAACACATTCATAGACCATGAAGTGGTTAGTAAAGGCTTAGGCACTTTGATCCACTGAGTTTTGTGCATACCAGGAGAAGATACTGCCATCAGGATTTTATTTGCTTCTCCATACGTGACAATGGTATGAGTGGTGGTTAGCTATAACATTTTTAATGAAGGCATGAGGGGGAAACTAAGAAATCACAATTCCAAGGCTTCAGTAAGAGAGAAAGGAGACTCAAAAGGAAGAGGGATTGGGTGGTAGAAGTAAACTTTTTTACTTTCACCCTGCTTATTTAACTTATACACAGAGCACATAATGCACATTGCAGGGTTGGATGAATCAAAAGTTGGAATTAAAATTGCTGGGAGAAACATCAACAATATGAGATATGTAGATGACACTACTCTAATGGCAGAAAGTGAAGAAGACCTAAAGAAGCTCTTGTTTAGGTTGAAGAAGGAGAGTGAAAAAGTTGGCTTGAGACTCAACATCAAAAAACCAAGATAATGACAACAGGCCTTATCAATCCCTGGAAAATAGATGGGGAAGAAGTAGAAGCAGTGACAGACTTTACATTCCAAGATCACTGCAGATGGAGACTGCAGCCATGAAATAAAAAAGCAACTAATTCTTGGGAAGCAAGCTATGAGAAATTTGGGGCAACATAGTTAAAAATAGAGACATTACTTTGCAAACAAAAGTCTGCATTGTCAAAGCAATGGTATTTCCAGTAGTGATGTATGGTTGTGAGAGCTGGACCATAAGGAAAGCTGAGCACAGAAGAATAGTCTCCTTTGAGATGTGGTGCTGGAGGAGAATTTTAAGAGTACCCTAGACAGCAAAAGCAAATAGGTTGGTTTTAGAAGAAATCAAACCTGACTGCTCATTGGAAGGATAAATAGTAAAGATGAAGCTAAAGTACTTTAGACATAAAATGAGAAGAGAGGATTCACTTGAGAAAGCCTAGATGCTGGAAAAGGTGGAAGGCAAAAGAAGAAGGGGCGGCAGAGAATGAGATGGCTAAATTGTATTGTTGATGCAATGGCACAAAGCTGGACGAGCTGAGGAGAATGGTGGAGGATAGGGGTACCTGGCGTGGGGTGGTCCATGGGGTCGCGAAGGGTCAGAATTGACTGTGCGACTGAATAACAAAAAAAAACCCCAAGTAGTTGTTTTTAGTTACAACGTTCAGCAACCTATTAAGAAAAGCTATGTATAAAAGTGTGGTTTTCCCTTCTTGTAGTCCACCTGTGGGTAATCCTGCATAGGTAATCATTCTCATCAGCCAGTGCAAGACCAGGTGTGATGAGAGAGGAGCCTGCTGATGTCTGATTGCTCTCTCATTTGGCATACTGTCAATCTAATTGTGGCCAAAGGTTTTATGAGTATTATTTCTGGCAGGAAGGAGGCTCCCTGCAGCTGCTCCTTTTTTGGCTGATGGATGGAGCCTGGTTCATGTTCTTTCTGGGTGGAAAAAAGGCACATACAGGTGACACAATATCAGAGTGTGTTGCCCTCCAACACCAGGACAGTAAAGATCATTTCCCCAGGCTAATATAGCGTCACCTACCGGATGGGTTCCCAAAATGAACTGGTATGTTCAATTTATTTAAGAGACCTCTCAGGAGACTGTGCAGCAAAAATCCTTCTGGCAGTGTGCTCTGGAAGAGGCCCATTTGGTTTTGGGGCAGAGCCTGTTCAAGCCCGGTTTTGCTGACGCATGTCCCTTCAGCCTTTCCTGTTATTCACTGCTTTGTCCCTGTGTTCTCACAGTCAGAAGGCTCTTTCAGAGCTGGAGTGATGACTGTTAGTTGCTGGCAGTTGTTCCTGTTTGCAAAATCTCTCCTTGTTATGCAGGGAAGGAATGACCACTGCAGAATTATTTTTAACTTTGCCAACACAAGTCTCACCTTTTAAAGTGCTTTATTACTTCAGCTAACCTCATCAACAAGGTTGCTTGTATGTCTCTCTCGCTGAGTGGGAGGGTAAGCCTTATGCAACGGCAGCTGTGTTTGTATTGGTGTAGACTGGTTGGTACCTTAACCTGTTGGGAGACAGCAAAATGCCAACCCTATTGAATATATAAAGGTAAAGATCTCCCTTGCTTGAAAGCCAATCATGCCTAACTCTAGGGGTTGGTGCTCATCTCCATTTAGAGTCAAAGAGCCAGTCCTGTCTGCATTTGCAGACATTTCTGTGTTCATGTGACAGGCATGACTAGACACTAAAGCACATGACATACTGTTACCTTTTTTGACAAAGCAGTACCTGTTTATCTGCTTGCAATTTCTTACTTTCAAATTGCTATGTTGACAGAGGCTGGGACAGACGGTGGGCGCTCACTCCATCATGTCTTGAATTGCTGACCTTAACATCAAGTTCAATGTCTTAACCACTAAGCCACCAGAGCCCAATTGGATGTGTGCGTGCGCACACGCACATAAATGAAAGCATGAAATCCAAACATTTTTCTTACTGCAATATTGTTAGCATTCTGTAGAGAAATGCTTTAGTGGGCCATTTTGGTAATATGTAGTTCTGGAGTCCTTCTAGCCTCAAAGCAGGAATTCGGGAGCGATTTGGGCGAGCTCTTCAATTGGATGGGGGATGGATTATGATGAATGGGTTCAGCTGACACTGAGTGAAGGCAGCTGTCAGGATGGGGCAATGCTTTTCCTGGTGAGGAAGTTAAAATGCCACTCAGGAGATTGAGACAGCCCTGGATATCTTTGCTGATTCAAGCAGCCATCTTAATTTTACAGTGCCTTCAGCATGCTTCACAAACACAAGAGAACAGGTCTCTGTTCCAAAGAGTTCAGTTCCTTGGGCTAGACAAATAACGGAGATGAATGACATTCCAGGCAGACGGTCCCAAATAAATAGGAGTATCTTCAGTTAAAAGAGAAGCCGAGAGCGCCGCTGGGTGAAGACCCGGAGTGAGTCTGATCGAACACTTGTTAGAGCTGCCATTAAAGCCTATCTAGTGGCAATGGGGGCGGTGAAACGACAATATTTCACCGCCCTTATTGCCTCCGCAGATAATCGCCCAGCGACCTTGTTCCGGGTGACCAGGTCCCTCCTTGGAAGAGGGGGTTCTGGCCCTGGTTGGCAGGGATCGGCTGAGGCTTTTGCTGATTATCTGGCGGAGAAAATCGCTCAGATTCGCTTGAAGTTTAATCCCGGCGTGGAAGAGACAGAGCTGGGGTTGACCAGAGTACAGTCGGGCCATGTTATCTGGGATCAGTTCGATCCAGTTGGCCCTGAGGAAGTGGACAGGCTTCTTGGATCTGTTTGCGCCACTGCCTGTGAATTGGATCCATGCCCTGCCTGGCTAGTCAAGGCATCTAAGGCTGTAGCAGGCGGTTGGGTCGAGGCAATTATGAAGTCATCTCTGCAGGAGGGACTTTTTCCAGCACCCTTAAAACATGCTTTGGTGCGTCCCCTCCTGAAAAAGCCATCCCTCGACCCTACGGTACTTACCAACTACCGACCTGTATCCAACCTACCCTTCTTGGGTAAGGTCTTGGAGAAGGCAGTGGCGTGGCAGCTACAGGAAGTCCTGGATGAAGCGGATTATCTGGACCCTTTCCAGTCAGGATTCAGGCCCGGATATGGTACTGAAACTGCATTGGTCGCATTGGTGGATGATCTCTGGCGAGAACGGGATGGAGGTCATCCATCCGTCCTGGCTCTTCTTGACCTCTCAGCGGCTTTCGATACTGTCGACCACGGTATCCTTCTGGGAAGGCTCCAAGGATTGGGGATCCAGGGCACTGTGCTGGCCTGGTTCTCTTCATTTCTGAGGGGCCGGACCCAGTCGGTGTGGCTGGAAGGCGAGAGGTCCAGCCCTAGGCCCCTGCAATATGGGGTGCCTCAGGGCTCGGTACTCTCGCCTCTCCTATTTAACATCTACATGAAGCCACTGGGTGAGATCATCCGTTCCCACGAGTGAGGTATCACCAATATGCAGATGACACCCAACTGTATATCTCAGCCCGTGGAGATCCAATTGATGCAGTGGAAGTCCTATCCAGGTGCCTGGAGGCTGTCAGGGTCTGGATGGGGGACAACGGGCTACAACTGAATCCCGGCAAGACTGAGTGGCTATGGGTAAGGGGTCCTGCGCTATCTCGGGAGTTACCATCTTTGGTTCTGGATGGGGCAGTTTTGCCCCAAACAGACCTGGTGCGTAATCTGGGGGTCCTCTTGGACTCACGACTACTGCTCGAGGAGCAGGTGGCAGCCGTGGCCAGGAGGGCTTTTGCACAACTTCGTGTAATACGCCAGCTACGCCCACTCCTAGACCGGGATTCCTTGCTCATGATCACACATGCTTTGGTCACCTCCAGACTTGATTACTGTAATGCGCTCTACATGGGGCTGCCCTTGGTGACCATTCGGAGGCTGCAGCTGGTCCAGAATGCGGCTGCTCGGGTAGTGATGGGGTGCGGGCGTTATGCTCGTGCCTCACCACTGCTTCGGGAGCTGCACTGGTTGCCAGTATGTCTCCGGGTGCAATTCAAGGTGCTGGTTATTACCTTTAAAGCCCTACATGGTAGTGGGCCAGGATACTTAAGAGACCGCATCATCCCAAGGACATCTGTCCGTCCCACCAGGGCGGATCGGAGAGGCTCTCTTATCATTCCATCGGCTAGAGAGGCGCATCTCTCTAGCACCAGGAGGAGGGCCTTCTCCGTGGCCGCCCCGGCCCTTTGGAACCTCCTGCCAACTGAGTTACGTCTACAGACAGAGCTCCTGCCCTTTCGGAAGGGCCTAAAAACCTGGCTGGCAGGGCAGGTGTGGGGCTCCAGGAATTTGGGGTCCCATGTTGGGTGGCTGATATGATGGGACAGCCACCCCTCCCTCACTCTTTTAAACTTTTAAAATCTTTTTAAACCTTTTAACCTTTTTAAATCTTTTAGATTTTTGTAAATTCATGGTTTAATTCTTTTTTAATTGACTTTTAAGTAATTTATGAACCTTAAGGTTTTAATTTATGAATTTCTGTAAGCCGCCTAGAGTCAGGTTCGCCTGATTAGGGCGGGATAATAAATCCAAATAAAATAAATAAATAAATAAATAAATAAATAAATAAAAGGGTCAGATGCTCAGCAGTGAGACAGATATCCCTATGCCAAAAATTTTTAAAAAAAGGGTGCTTAGGGACCATTAAAGATGGAGAAAAAACACTCTTCTTTGGGTAATGCTTTATTAAGAGCCCAGAGTGGTTAAACTGCTGTACTGCAACCAAAATGTCATTAGTTCGATCCTGACAGAGATATTGCTATTGTTATTATTGGAGCAGTAAAAAAATAATTACAAACTATGAGAGCTTTCAACTCCTGAGGCTTAGTTGGGGTTCAGTACATCACCAGAGAGGAATTTTGAAGGCAGACTTGATTGATTGTAATCTGCCCTGAGTTGCCTGTGTGAGTAGGGCGGAATATAAATTTAAATAAAGAAAGAAATAAATATCCTCCCCCGCCCCCCTAAGCTTAGCTTCAATTTTTGGGTTTTGAGAATGAAGATTAAAAGATACCTAGCCACAGCTACATTTTTATAAATAACTATAAAGTTAGTGCAATAAATCATTTTGGAAATTTATGGGGAAAAAAGTAGAATTTACCCCCTTAAAAATATGTGTAAAAAACAAGATGTGTCTTATAGTCTGATGCATTTTATATGCCAGCAAATACAGTATATTTTCTTAAATTCTCTTTAGAATGCTTGCACTATCTTAAGTACAATAATAGAATTTTCAAACTTGGAACACTGAGGAGTCTGTTGGCTCGGAGTGTAGGAGAAGGTACTTCTGATCTTGTTTTCAGGGACTGCTGTGACCCCTCTCCAGAGTATTGTGGGACTGAAAACTGAACCCTAGACTTCTGGGGACTGTGCATTTTCATCTCAGGAAGTTAATTGTCAACTATAACTGTGCTGCCCTGATTGAGAGAACAAGCAATCTCTCTTCTTTTCAAGGCACCTATTTGAAGAACTAACCAGGCTTCCTTTGGACTAATAAATGTGATGACCCTCACATGGAGATTGCCAGAAAGCATTTACTTATATTAGTGTTCCATATGGCAAGCATAAAGTTTAAAAGGCTTTTCGCTCACATGCTAGTCTACACACTTCCAGCCTCAACAAGCTGAAAAATGCCTCCTCAGAAGTATGGTAGAGGCAGACAGATGTTGCCCATATGTGTATTATGGTAGAGAAACTAGGAAGCATTTAAACATTTATGGCTGCTACAAAGAGTAGCATCTCAAATAAGTGCATTTCAATGGCCTCCATGTGGAGATTTTCATATAATTGCCTCCACTGTGTGAACATCATCTTAAGTCTTCTTTATATTATGTGCCTTCCCTCCAAATTTCCAGTCAGGACCCCTACCCAATGAGATGGTTTCTCCAATGGAAACATGTAATGAAATTTCCTAAATGTTTAATAACTTCCTTTATTTACTGAGAATGGGACTTTGGGGTTGTAATGAATGACTAACACTTAGATGTGTCTCACAAGTGGAAGGGTTTGAGGCTGAACTAATTTTCTGTTCCTGTCCCAGTGCTAGCTATGCACTTTCTTTCTGAAAGAGAGCTAGGTTTACCTCACTCTCAAAGCTTTCTCCCAAGTGAACCAGATCTCAGAGTCTGTCAGTGTCTTGCTTGTCTGTCATCTTGCTTGACCACACCCTTTCCCCTTTGACCCCCTGAATTTGGTGTATAAAAACTATGCCTGTAAGTTTCACTCTTTGTCTGAAGGTGGACTTGATCCACGAAAGCTAACAATAAAAATAAAGCAGTTAGTCTTTAAAGTGCTACAGTGTTTTTATTTTATTTTGTTTTGTTTATTTTATTTTATTTTCTGATATCCTATATGAATGTCACCTTTTTCCTTTCTCTAAGGTGATGGGTTATTGACCGATTATAACCTTGGGAATCCCGCTTGTTATGCAAGTGTGAGCTCCCTCACAGGTGTCTAACTGACTGGCATTGCTACTTAGCAACCTAGATACTTAGTATTACTAACCTGCATTGGTTGCCAGTGTGTCTCCGGGTGCAATTCAAGGTGCTGGTTATTACCTTTAAAGCCCTACATGGTAGTGGGCCAGGATACCTAAGAGACCGCGTCACCCTAAGAACGTCTGTCCATCCCACCAGGGCGGATCGGAGGGGCTCTCTTGTTATTCCATCGGCTAGGGAGGCTTGCCTCGCTGGCACTAGGAAGAGGGCCTTCTCTGTGTCCACCCCGGCCCTGTAGAACCTCCTCCCAACTGAGCTGCGCCTTCTGTCTTTCCGCCGAGGCTTAAAGACCTGGCTCGCAGAACATGTATGGGGACCCAGTAACGTGGGATCCCATGTAGGCTGGTTGGTTTAGGGGACTGCCACCTCTTCCTGCTCCGGTTTTTAGCGGTGCGCTATTTTAATTTTAATTTCTCTTATGAACTTTTTATGGTTTTAAACCTAACTATTATATTAGTTTATCCTGTGATTTTAATCCATACTGTAAGCCGCCCAGAGTCGGGTTTACCCGATTGGGGCGGGATAGTAAATACGATTAATAAATAAATAAATAAATAAATAAATAACCTAGATACTTAGATAATACTTAGTATTATTGTGTGGAATGTATTTGGTATGTGTGGTTTGGAATGCAACTGACTTCAGTCTGCTTCCCTTGAGAGTTAGCTATCCTCAAACCTTCAGAGAATATACTATATGAATCTTAACACTGAATAAATGTAAAGAAAATTAAAATATGAAATCATCCCTTGTGATTATCATGACAATTAGCATGTAAATAAATCAAAATTATGATGTGAAACAATGTAGTTGTGAATAGTAGACATTGGGGACAATAATGCCACCATATAGAGGACCCAAGACCTATACAAGAGGTGTGTGTGGCGAGAAGGTCTAATTAACCCTGAAATTATAACATTTATAAAAATTAAATTAATAATTGTATTGTTCTTACAATACAAATATTCTGTTCATGCCACATCACTGTACTACTGATGAGTTATGAATACCAGTAATTATTAAGCACAAAATATTTCACAGAAGTTGTAACCATAGGAAGTGGATGTGATAGAGTGGTTAGACCAGTGATGGCGAACCTTGGCAGTCCAGCTGCTCTTGGACTTACATTAACAGAAGCCCTGCTGATCAGGGCTTCAGGAAATTGAAGTTCAAGAACAGCTGGAGTGCCAAGGATCACCATCACTGTGTTAGATTGTTGGGCTGGGACTTGAGAAATCCAAGTTTAGATCTTCACTGAGACATGAAATTGAGTGGGTGCTTTTTGACCAGTCACACAAGCTCAGCCTGACCTATGTCAAAAGACCATTGCACAAATAAGTGGGAAGGAGGACAGTTAGATACATATTGAGCTCTGAAGAAAACATGCTATGGAAGCCACCAAATTATGAGAACCACATTTCCAAATATTTCCATATTTCTCTTAGCTTGAAAAACCAGTGACAGATCAAACCTGAGTCCTGTCAGAAACTGTTGAAACCTGTTGTAGAGTTTTAGTGAAGAGAAGAAGTCCTCAGTTAACTGAATAGTTTTCATGCAAAACACAAAGCAGCAAGAAACATCACTATTTTGGAAGGGGAAAGGGGATTTTGTAAATGGAGGAAAATCTGTTGGTATCTCTCATGGCCCTTTCATGCCTGAATCCAGCTCTCTGGGAATATCAGGTCAATTGATGCTACCTTTTAGCTCTGCTCAAGGTAGAGACCACTCTATACCCAGAGCTGCCAGGGAAAGCTATCCTTTGGGATATTTGTCCCAATAGAAGAAGGCCATATTCACAATGTTTGAAAAGACACAAGACACACAATTTACCAGTTGGGTTATGAGTTTACCAGTTGTATTCCAGAATACTTTTTCATCATGGAGGGGGAATGTGTTGAACCATGTAGCTCTAATATGACACTGTATGTATTATGTACATACTTCTTAGATGTTGATGTCTAGTTCAAGCGTCAGTGTGACCAGGCAGGTTGGAAGTTTGAGAATCACAGTGCCAGAGCCCAAAGTATCAATTAAGGTTTTGATTGTTCAGTGATAATCATTTTTCTTAGAAACGTTATACATGTTTAAGAGAAAAAGTGACGATTGATTGACTGATTGATTTGAAAAACCTGTCTCTTCTCTAATGCCATTTGGCTTACCAGTTTGGAAAAAGCTTTGCTAGAATTGAGTTTACGCATAGGAAAGCCATTTCAAACAGTTGTTATGACAACCACTTGAGTTATCATTAGGCTGTCTTTATGATACCAAAGCTGAGAAACATTACATTTTTAGATTGCAACTCCTAGAATCTTTGGCTTGGCTGTACATTTTCGTGATCACTCATCTCAATGACAGTGTCTGCAAAATATTTTAAATAGGCCAAAGTGCAGATATTCATAATGGGAACATCTGAATCCGAATTGTTGCCAATGTCAGTGAATGCCTTTGAAACCTGCACGTGTGGTTTTATTATTATTTCTGCAGCCTTGCCCTGAATAATCTAGAAATCAGAAGCATATTTATTGTGATGCCCAGGAGCCACACATCTATTCCTGCTCTTCAAAATCCTTTCAGTTAATGTAACATATAGATGTGACTGCATATTGTATTAATTTCCTGAAAAGAGACAGGAACAGAGGAAAATATTGACTACGCAGAGAATTTTTTATTACTGAGAAACCTACATTTGTAACATAGTCTCAGGCAAGGACTATTTTATTTAGCACATTTATTGTTGGAAAAAATAGCACTCTTGCATGCTTGCATTTTTAATATGAGTTATTAGTGGGGGAGATGGGTGCTTTTAGGACCTGGAGGAATGCTCCTTTCCCACTAATCCAACCAACAAAATAAGATTTCATTAGCCTCGAACAACATCTTGGCATGAGGATTTTGGGAAGGAGCTGAGATAAATGAGTTCTGTGGTGCATCAAATTCTTCTTCTGAAGAACTCAGTAACTAGAAATCATGAGGCAGTATTGAGCTAATATACAGGTCTCAATGTCTCTGTATGTGCTTTAACTTCTTATAGATAATGGGGCTATACCTTAAGCTGAGGGCTATCTGATCCTAAATTCACAGAGGTTCAAAAATCAATGAATCTTAAATAATTTGCTTCTTTGTCAAGTCAGGGCAGCTGGTTTATTTCACTGGATGCTAACTTTTCTTATTGGTTTAGGTCTCATTTGTGACCTGACTCTAATAATAAACAGGTTAGAAATGTACTTCTCATCAGTGTAGCCTCCTGGTGACCTGTTTCATAAAATGCTGATCATATAATGTCCTAAAGAGCTGAGGTAGGGATCCAACCCCTATATAAATATAAATTCAACAGGGTGTGAAACAGGATAGGTGTTATGCCCAAGATTGTTTTTGCACAGTCTTACAGATTAAGATGATAAATAAAAACTCAGCAGTTTGTAGTTCAGGAGCTGTTAACTTCTGTGGAAGGAAGTAAATAATACTCATTAACATGAAAGGCACCTCACAAGTAAGATTTTGAAAGCTAGTCTAATGAGTTTGCCTGTCATATTTTTTATTCTCTGCTAACATGAATATAACTATAAATATTTAAATGCTAAATTGTGTGTGAACTTGGAACATTGGCACTCAAAAAACATACATTACTGAGATTTCTGTATAAAAGCTCCACTGTCATGCAAGAAAAGAAGCTCTGTTTAAGGGCTGTTAATTCTAGAAAGTAAGAAGTAATTGCCTATTTATATACATCAAGTGGTCAATTCATGTAATGAGGAATTAGTCAGTCTGCTTTCATAGTAAGGGAAAAGCAGGCACTCAATTCTGCAAAAGGGAAAAATCCTAAAGACAGGGCTTTTTATGATGCTTCTTAGCCTGCAAAACATTCAACTTACAAAACAACAACAACCAAGAAACCAACCATGGGCTTGGAACAGGTATAATTCCCCAAACATCTGAATTCCCTTGATGAGAAACTGAGGAAAAAGGACATAAAGAGCAAAACTATGTGGTAAAATGTAGACATTTTCTGTGGATTTTGCCTTTTGTTATTTTGTTGGCATCTCAGGAAAAGAAAAGTTGAAGCAGCTTGTCTAAGGCAGTCATGAATAATTGATGACATTAAAAGCCATGTTTTTAAGAATACTTGAGAAATGGTAAGCCTTTGTAAACGTTGTGGGGAAAACAACTCCAGAGGTGGGCTCCCTGCAGAATGTACACGCCAAGGTAGTCTGCAGTGTTTTACTCAATGGCTAATGGCCCTTGGAAGTTTTACACTAGGGTATCTTACCTTGCAGAATTCCAAATGTACAAAAGCTTGCTGAAACCAAAATGGTTAACTTGATTCTCGGAGTTACAGAGGTCACTGAAATCCTTTGTAGAAGGTTTATGTGACATTGTAAACATTAATCTTAATGTATTTGCATGTTGTTTCACTATAAGTACCGTAACTGAGACAAATGCTTTATGGATTCTTTAATAACAAAATTAGACGACTCTGCTGATTGCTGCAATGCTCTGCAGGGAATTAGGTTTAATATTGAATTCAGATTTTATATCTAGCCTTTCTTCCTCTTTCTCGTAGCAGGCAGTACCATTTGATGTAGTCACTTCCTCTAGGATACATATGAGCTGACAATGATAGTGCAGATACAGAGGACAAGCTCCAGTAGAGACATAGAAGAATGGAAAGCATTATGAGTACAGAGACATCTCTCAGGTAACAGTGTAGAGCCAATTAAATCATATGATCTAGAAGCATTGCACCGTAATTGTGTATGGATGGGAAGGAAGGCCTTGGTACTTTATATCTGGAAATGTGATCACTGCTGTGTCTCCCACACAGTTGTGCATCCATAATCTTTCGCAACTGTCAGACATTTTACTATCTGTTGACTTCCCAAATTTCCACCAGTCATTATCTTTGAAGTTATTTTTATTTATTTTTTTTAAAAATTTTTTTATTTTTTTTGCAATATTAAAAATAAACCAACAAAACAGTCTACAAAACATAAAAGAAACAATTACACACACACACAAAAAGTAGTTCCCACGTATATCCTACAACGTTAAAAAAAAATGAGAAGAGGAAGAGAGAAGAAAAAAAAATACATGTCAATATAATATAATGTAATCAAACGTTATTTTTTATACATTTGCTATACTATATATTTTCATCCTTATATCCATTCTCCTCTTTAACCACCATATTACAACTTTAATATTTTGTACATGGTTCCTACCACCCAGTGCACTACAGTCCTTGAGTCTACCAGCCACTCCTTTTACAACTCATTCATTCTGCCAAAAATACATTGTATTCGGAGCAGGTTTTTCTCCTTTATTATCCATCAATGTGTGTTGCAAAAAAGGCTTCCAAATGTCCCAAAATCTATTTTGTTTTATTAACCCCCTTTTTATATTTAGTTCCCATGTAAGTTTTTCATTTAATGCCATATCCCAAACATCAACATACCATTTACCAATTTCTAAATTCATATCACCTTTCCAATTTCTGGCTACTTGTTGTCTCGCCAATGTCAAAAAAATAGACAATAACTCTTTTATATTTTCCTCTAAATTCAAATCCTCTAAATCCGTTAATAATACTATTTTTTCATTCAACTTTAAACGGATATTTAAAATTTTTTCTACTTCTTGTTCCATTTTATGCCAGAAATTGGAAATAATTTTGCAATCCCACCACATATGTTTGTATGCCCCAATTTCCTGATGACACCTCCAACATTTTTTCGAATTGCTACTATTTATTTGATTTAATCGAACTGGCGTCATATACCATCGCCACAACATCTTGTAGTTGTGTTCTTTAACTTTTGTAGACAGATTTCGCATCATCCTACTTTTCCATTTTTTCTTCCAGTTCTTATCTGTAATAGTAATACTCAAGTCCGATTCCCACATTCTTTTAAGGATATCCTGGGATTCATCCATGTTGTTTATCATTTTATATAATTTACTTACTATTCCTTTTATCCCCATTGAACCTCTTCTTATTTTATATACCATCTCCTCGAAGTCTGTCAACTGCCTTATTGGCTGTAATTTCATTTTATATTGTTTATTCCACTTATCCAACGTTAGTATCTGAAGCCAGTTCAGTTTTAATTCCTTATAAATTTCTTTTTTTGTTTTTTCATTCTCAATTCGATCCAGCCAATCTTTTAATAAGATTATATCATATTTATACATAATATTTTTTATTAATTCTAAATTTTTAACTGGAAATGTTTTAAGAATGGAAAGCATTATGAGTACAGAGACATCTCTCAGGTAACAGTGTAGAGCCAATTAAATCATATGATCTAGAAGCATTGCACCGTAATTGTGTATGGATGGGAAGGAAGGCCTTGGTACTTTATATCTGGAAATGTGATCACTGCTGTGTCTCCCACACAGTTGTGCATCCATAATCTTTCACAACTGTCAGACATTTTATTATCTGTTGACTTCCCAAATTTCCACCAGTCATTATCTTTGAAGTTATTTTTAACCATGAAAAATTTGTAGGTTGAGAAAAGGGAACCATTGAGATGAATGAACTACCCAGATATGCCACTGATTTTAAACATTTCCTAGTTTCACTGAGGAAGCATTATATAAACATTTATAAACATTTTAACTGACAGGCAAATACTTGAGGGTGTGTGTGTATTTTCCTATAATTCATCCAGACCCAATCACTTGGTAAATTTTGTTCATGTGGGGACTGTTAATCACTGTTACAAGGCAAAAGTTTTGTATGGCTAGTACTCAATGTTAACCCTCCATGGCCTAAATGAAACATCCTCAGTGTAATATGGAAAGTTAAGGTGTTGTGCATGGATAATAATGTTTGATACTGTTAGCCTCACCCCCACCCCCCCGGTGGTGGTTGATGTACACACTAGGTGTTCCAATTTAAAGGTCCATGCAGTTCAGGTGGATGTTTATTGGTATCCCAGTAGTTCCATAAGCAAAGCTGTGTGATCCATGTATAAACATGAACATGTATAAAACATGTTCAGAAGTAGTAGGTGATACCTTTTCTCGATCACCAAATTAAAAGAAATAATTGAAGCTTTCGTGATTCATGATCACTTCTTCAGGCAAGGCATTCAAATGTTTGTGGCATGGTGGTCTGCCAGGCTCTTTCTAAGACTACAAATCCCACCCCCACCCCAATCCCCTGATGGAGATTACTGCACTTTGCATTGCTTTTAACTGTGTGGAGAAGGGGCTGCATCAGTGATGTGCTGCACCAGTCCGGGTGTACCAGTAGCGGAAAACCTGTGAGGCCATGCCCACTTGGTTGCTTGGCTGGCATGCTCAGCGTGCATGCGCAACTTTATAGTTTAGTGCATCTGTGCTAAGCCAAGCAACTATTTTCTGTGCCTGGACCAGACATAGAGTAGAGGCAGCAGCAGCGGAGGAGATGGAGGTGGTGACAGTTGAAGAAGCAGCAGTGGGAGCAGCGGCGGTGGCAGCCAGAGCAATGGCGGTGGCAGCCAGAGCAATGGCGGCAGCCAGAGTGGCGCTTCGGGATTGTGGGGAAGAATGGGTGTGCGTGCCCATTCCTGCCCCTAACCCAAGCACCAATGGCAGTGCAAGGTCGCCGCCCCTGAACCAGACCACCACTGCCTCTACTCTGCATCTGGTCTAAGTGCAGAAAAGGGTCGCTTGGCTTAGGACGCATCCACTAAACTATAAAGTAGTGCATGCACACTGAGCAGAAGGAAGTGGTCGGCCATGCCTACCCAGTCACCTGGCCATGTCCACAGTTAGCCACGCCCACAGTGTGGTAGTATTTTTTTTTAGCCCACCACTGGGGGCTGCATCCTCAATGGAGCCTTTTGGGGAGAGCAATTAGCAGAGGCCTGTTTCCTGTGTTTGAAAAAGGGCACAGAGCATCAACTTAATTCCTGCTTTTAAAGACAGAGCCTGGAGACCACCATGCTGCGAACATTTGAATGCCTTGCCTGAAGAAGTGATCATGAATCACAAAAGCTTCAATTTTTTTAAATTTAGTGATTCAGAAAAGGTATCACCTACTACTTCTGCACATGTTTTATACATGGATCACATGGCTGACTTTGCTTATTTAACCATATTATTATTGTATATGGATGGGAAGGACAGATGCTCTGTGCAAATAAATGAAGAGTAGTACTCCTTTGACATCTTGTGGCTGAGAGATTTCTGCTTGGGTGTGAAAGCCATCATACCCCAATAGCTGTGTCTGGCTTAAAGACCTGACAGCTGTTAAAATTCAGTATGAAAGGGCAGTTGAGGATAGCAGCCACACAGCAAACAACTAGTTGCTTTAGTGTCTGATGTTCATTATCTCATGACTTGAAGAAAGAAGGTCAAATGAACGGGCTGGGATATTGACTGTTAAACATCTTTGTGGCTGTCACCCTGCATTTGAAGACAAATACATTCTGCAAATGTGTCATATCTATGCTCTACCAATTGCTTAGGAAGCATCTTGTAATGATTCTTGCATTACTAAATGCTTTGTTAAGAACAGCTAGATGACAAGTCTCTAAGGGGCTGGTTTGTATAGATGTTAGTTTCTATATGGTTCTTTCTGAGGAAATCTGCTTGAGACTGAGGGGAGGGGGAGGGAGCCACCCTTAAAGTCAGCTCCCGTCTTCCTCCCCGTGATATGGTATCCTTCGGTTGCACTTCCATGACTTACAAAAGCCCGCTTGTCTGCTCATCACAAAATATAAAGGCCCTGCCCTACAGAGTACAGAGGTACCTCACTTTACAAATGCTTCAGTTAACATATTTTTTGCTTTACAAATGAAAATCCACTGAAAATAATGCCTCGCTTTACAATTTTTTTAAAATGAATTAATTGGTTTTCAGTGCATTCCTACGGGAAAACATGCTTCGCTTTACATATTTTTTTCAGAATGATTTTCAATTTATTCCTATGGAAAACCTCATTTTGCATTATGAATTTCTTGTGATACAAAACATCCTGTGGGATGCATTAAATTCGTAAAGTGAGGTATCACTTTATCTGGTTTGGGACTGAGGCAATCAATCCCAAACCAGAACAGCAAACCTTGGCTTCCATGAGCAGAAATTCAGGAGAAGGCCAAGGACCTTTCCAAAGGAACAAAGTTCTGTGATTTAATCTCCTTTGAGAGACTTCAGTCAAGTATTTAATACTTAAAGACATTGCTGTTAAAGATGCTGAGCCATTTAATTCATCTAGTCATTTAATTGACAAAGGCAGTGATTATTAATTACATGAAGAGAGGGGGTGAATAAAGAACAATTCAGGATTTGAGTACAAACTTTGAAATCCAGCTATCACAACTAAAAATCTGTTGTCTGCTTCTCCAACTATAAGATGCCTGGCAATTATTTATTTTCATATTCCATTTGCAGACATAGTGTTAGAAACAGGGTGATTTACACTAGAATCCTGGACATATTAGCCAAAATTCTGTTGCATAGTTACATCTCAATAACGTGAATTTGCCCTTTCATATGGAATCTTGACAGCTGTCAAGCTTTTAACCCAAAGGCAGAAGTCATATCCACCAAGCAGTTCTGCAGATATTGTTGCACACTCGGGTTTACAATATGGACTGCATGCATATAACTCCCTGAAAGCCTTTGCACATGTAATGTTATGTTGAATTTAGTAGGATTTCAGCCATCAGTTAAATCAGATTTTACTCTCTAGCAAGCATGTTTAGATTTCAACCTTAATGGCCATCCCGACTTCGAGAAATGCAAAGCCAACTCACATTTCTTGAATGTATATGGACAGATTCTTCACAATCTGATTAGGCGAGAAGTTGTTTTTTAAAGAAAAATTGAAATGAAAAGTGAGTACCACTGGGGGGTACCTTATTAAGATACCTTATTGAAACATGGATCAATATTGTGTTTTTTTCTTAATGCTTCATGAGTGAAGTCTACTAGTACGTTGTTGAATCAAGTCCATTGAATCATTGGGAAATCTGGTGAGTCAAAATCTATGTAAGTTCTAGTTATTCAGAACTTATGCTAGTTGAAAATTACTACTGGATTTCAAGCCTTTTGATGCCTATAATATTATCACATTAACTAAACCATCAGGTTGACTAGACTCCTCCAGAACTTTGGACAATATGAATAGCAGCAACATCTCCAATAGTTTGGTATGGGGCCAGCTACCTCAATTCTTTCCTGCCTGGTTTCTTTATTCTTCTCAACTCTCCAAACTTACCCCAAGCTTTTTCCAATCCCCCCCCCCCCCAAAAAAAAATGAAATTGATTATACTGTACTGTGAAGATGTATGGTGGGTGATGCTTATCAATAAAATAATTTTGATGGTATTTTAATGGCTAGCATCCCTTCTGTGAAATCATGTCAGTTGCTGTAGAATGGAGAACATGATATGTGTGTCAGGTGAGTGTCACACACATATTGGGTGTGCAATCAAGAATGCAGCTAGTAAATGGCTATCATGTTCCTGGGTCCTGCAATTAGCGTGATTCTTCTTGCATCTTTCCTTTCTTGCATCTCACTTTCATTAGTGAGGCATCCTTCCTCACTAATCTCATTAATCAGTTACATACTCATCTGATAGTTATAGGCAATTGTCTAGCTGGTTCCCAACAAGGGGTACACAGCCCACTAGTGGACTTCAATTCCCAGAAGCCTCAGTCAGTACATTGGCTGATCAGTGCTTTGGGGAAATGACTTAGGCTTCTGGGAATTGAAGTCCAAAAACCAGCATTTGGGAAACACTGCTGCACCTTCACTCTAAACTAGCCATCTCTTTCTTAGCACTATTATTGCCCCAGGTAAAACTACCCTCACTCTGCCCAAGGTAGTTGGAGTTGCTCTTTTAATTGTACAATCCAGCCAGAGCCTCTTTGCCCCAGTTGGTATTTTTATTAGATTTGGTTGCTACGTGAAAAGGTTTGTTTGATGTAATCTTTGCCTCTTCAGGTACTGTGTAGCCTGTATGACATGGGTGTAATATTCACTATTTCTAGACTGCTAGATATAAGATACTGTCTAAACTTACCAATATTCCAAATTTTGGACCATTATTTGAGCCATTGGATCTGACCATTGATCAGGGGAAATTATCCATTTCTGATATCCTGCATCTACTATCAGCTGCTGCAAGGTACAGGAAATTGAATCACCAGAGGGCTTAATTTCCTGTAGAGGAGAAACTGCCTTTGGGAGGTGGGGATCATACCAAGTGGCATTTAGCTCATCCCCCTGACCTCAAGCAGCATTTTATAAGATGTGCTACACTTGTCTTGGGAGGGCCAATATTCACAGCGATACACCATATAGATCAGTGATGGTGAACCTTGGCACTCCAGCTGTTCTTGAACTTCAATTCCCAGAAGTCCTGATCAGCAGGAGTGCTGACTTGGGCTTCTGGTAATTGAAGTCCAAGAACACCTGGAGTGTCAAGGTTCGCCATCACTGATATAGATGTATAATCAAGGTTTATATCTAAATACCATATCTAGACACGCCAGGCAGAATTGCCACAGTAGCTCTATTTAAATTTAAGAAAGAAACATTTTCACTAAGACTTCCCTGTTTTCTTGTACAGTAATACCTTGGATAACGTTTACCTCGGAAAACACTAAAATCGCATACCGTTAAGTAATCTGGGGAGGAGAATTGGATCGAATAACGTTAAGGCCCTATGGGATGGATCGGATAACAACCGCTAAAGCCTGTGTGGTTACAATGTATCTCTATGGAGCTTTAACGTTATCCGATCCAGCCCATAGGATTTTAACATGCATCGGATAACACTAAAAATCGGATAATACCAAGACTTGTGGAACCAAGTCTTAGCGTTATCTGAGGTATTACTGTAATATGAAATGTTACCAAGCTAAAGGGATGGGGCCAAATACAATTATCAGTCCCAAATAGAAGAGATTTATTGAAAAACTTGAAACATATGTGAGGACCAATCCAACCAAATCCTGTTGATCCTATTGCTTGTACCAGGTTGAATAGACTCATTGGACTGATTGGATTTATAGAGGTGTTGATTTTCCATTCAGCAATAGATTAAGTGGCCCACTCTAGTTGAGACTAACAGTTGGATTTCCACCACGATCTCATGAGCACTAGCAAGTGATTGAGAAGCAAAAAATGTCTTAGATATGTGGCACAACTTGAAATTTTTTTTCTATTCCATCTTCCAAATGTAAATTAAATATTGGCATCACATATTTTCTGCCCAATATATCTACAAGTATTCCCTAGTCTTCTCCAAAGGTGAATTCAATTTACATTGCTCCCTTTATTCCTGGCTGAAATGAAAACTGGAGCAAATAGCAAACAGCAGTGCCATCCACGAGAATTGCAATGTGCCATTCTCTGACAACTCCAGGATGGTCTCCCATAAATGCTGTTGAGAAGCCCTTCAGACTAGGGTTTCTTAATCTATGGCCAGTGGGCTGAATCTAGCCCATGGCACCAAATAATTCAGCCTCTGACCTCATTTCAGCTGCCCCTGCCAGAATCACCCACGGACTCATTTCTATCTTAAATACATTTACAATTGCTGTAAATGCGTCTGCAGCTGTCATAAACGCATTTACTGCAGCCATAAATGAGTCCTGGGTGTTGTAAAAATGTTTACAACAACTGTGGATGCATTTTACAGCAGCATTTACTGTGTGTGTGTGTGTGTGTGTGTGTGTGTGTGTGTGTGTGTGTGTGTGTGTGTGTGTGTGTGTGTGTGTGTGTGTGAAAAATGTTGAGAACCCCCTCCTTTAAACACAAGGAGTTGCAACTATTTCGTGTAAAAATTAAACTAAAACGTTTTATAGTGCACTGATTGCCAGTAAAAATGGGGTACAGAGAAAGACCCTCCTCAAAGTTTGTGGTATTTTTGAACCACAATCAGGCATACCCCAGGCAACAGCCTCCTTGTGCCAGCTAACCTTAATCACACTAGGTCAGACGAAAGGAACTGTAGAATGAATTCACCAAATGTGGCTTCATTTTGGCAGGTTCATGTCTGTCCTAGACATGGAAGGAGAATAAGCCAGTATAAATAAAAATAAAAGATCTCTTTTTTAACATCTCTGACAAGCCTTTAAAAATCAGTGTGAATTTTTAAAAAACCCCTCAAAGCTTACATGATTTTCAGTAGAATGAAACAGTTCAGATTTATCAGTCCTTATAGAAGAATGTCAAATTGTGTGGTCGTCTGTAATTTTCTCACCAAAACATCAGAAAAAGGCTAATTTTGTGACTAATACAATTATATTACCTGAGATAAAGAACAGTGGAAATTTTACTAGTGGCACAGCACTTCACATGAATTTATCGCAAGACCAGTAGAATCACGCAAGACTCCTCCATCAAATCACCAGCCAACATTAGGAAATATTGTATCATTCTTCGACTGTTGATATTGTAGAGTTTGGATGGCTCCTTGCATGGGCAGCAACATACAAGTCATCCTTTAGATGTCTCATTTCTCTCTCTTTGTTCACAGTGCAAGCGTTCCAGCAAGATCATCCACCTTTGTGCTATTTATGGGTACATTCTTGGATCTGAGTCGTGTTATTATGGGGATTTGTCATTTAGGTTGCTGCTATTCACAAGTGAGAAGGCTAAACTGATGATGGCAGTTTTGTTGAGAAAAGAGCACTGCAATCTTGTTCATCTGGTCTTTTTCCATTTAGGATTTTGATGCAACTGCAGAAATGTGCCTTTGGCTATTTCACTACCCTACACATCTATTGTCTGTCCTTTTTGTCACAGCTTTGGGCTCTCCTCTCCTTTCTTAGAAGCCCCCTCTCCTTCTTTTCAGATTCTTTTGTCTTCTAACTTAGCCTTTGTTTTATCTGCTTTTTCTCTCCAGTATCCTTCCTGCATAGGTGCTAGGCTTTCTTACTAAGAAAAAAATTGAATGCTTCTAATCAGGAAGATCTGCTGCAAATGAGAAGTGCTAAATTCTGCCCCTAGGACAAAGCAATATAAAAACTAAGTCGATTTCAAACAGACAGAAAGTTCTGAGAACTCATTAAAAAGTGGTACAAAGCATCTTCTGGATGTCAGGGCAATGTCTGTTCAGATCAGTGTTAATAGGGAATATAATGAGGCACACATGCTCCCCCTGAAAGAGCCTTTACGGAGACCCAGAGCCTTGTACTATATTCTGTGTCCATTAAAGAAAACTTAAAGCTCAAGGATCACAAAGTCTACTAACTACACACACACACCTTTTTTAAAAAACTTTCCCAACTTATGTTTCCCCACTTTACCTTTCAATTTCTTCACAGAATTTCCATTTATGTGTTGTTCAGGAAAAAAGATAAACACAGTAGATGTGGCATCTAAAATCTTTCCCCAAGATGGATATAATCACAGGCTGGATGTTGAGCACAACAATGGCATGGCTTTATTGTTAGACCCTGGCACTGTGGAATTGGGCTGTGGTGGCTCAGTGGTGGCTCAGTGGTTAAGAAGCTCCGGGTACTGCATGACGGATTGAGCGCCCGTCTGTGTCCCACTCTTGGGGACATGAAAGAAGCTTCATTTGGGCATTCCCTGAGCAGACTTTCTTCTGCAAAAATCCTTTCAACCCAGAATAATTTCTGACATGAAATTATTACTGTGGAACGTGTAGCCTATGCAGTCAAAATTAGCCCGTGTGCTCAAATTTAGAATACTTACAACCTGTGTCATATACTTTCTTCAATTACACATGATGATAGTCATGTGAAAATCACAAATTACAACAAAATATGCACCCTTTAAGTTACCCTCACATTTAAAAAAGCATTTTAGATACTTCTATCCCAATTTGGCTCCATACTGTTATTATGTGCAATCCAAATGCAGATGAAATTGCTCATACTGACAAATCTCAATGCCAAACCTAATTTGGAGTTAACCCAAACTGTCTTTGCCATTTGGGCACATATTGGGCAACTGAGGTGCAGAGAGCATTTATATTTGCTACTTAAACAACTGTCTGCCTTTCTAGATTCCACACTACTACTGCTGTTCTGTTCGAAATGAATTTCATGAGGATAAAGAATGCTATGCTTCTGAACAGAAGAAAAAGTGAAATGGATTTCATGACTGTTGGAGATCTGTGTAGGGCCCAGGTATGCAGCGTCCACTTATCTTTTTTCTATTCTCTTTTCAAAAAGTCTCAATAAAGAATAATTTCTAGCAGAAGGCAGAAAACTGAATGGCACAATTTGAGAGGCAGAGCTTATTAATAGACATCAAGATCTTTTCCTTCGCATCTCAGTGGCATTTCCTTTGGTTCCACTGCCTTGAATAAAATGTATTTCATGCCAAAGATGTCTATACATTTCCCCCCACTGACAAAGTGAATGTTTCTTCTTTTCCATGCTTCCTAGTTGAGTTTATTTACAAAAAAATGTAGTAATAGAGGACAGAAACATAAAGGTTGATTTCTCCCCTTTTCTTTTGCCTTCTCAAAATGCCTCTTCATACAATAAACGATAAGGCCCTGCACCATTTTCATTTAAAAAAAAGTTTTGGTATGATTGTTTGAAGTTCTGATGTTTCTTAATAATTTTATATCTTGATCCAATCTTAAGTGAGGAGGTGGAGCCAAAACAGGAGTCCTGTATGGTGCAGATGGCAGCTCAACTTTAAATTTAATATCTGACTAATAATTGAGTTTGAAAGCGAATCACAAAAACAATACATCTCCAGCCAATATTTCATTTGCCCAGAGTACATACAAGCTATGATCAGGGTTGTTAAAAACCTGTATAATTAATGCTAATAAATCTCTTGTCACAATACTGTTGATGCACAATCTTTCACTGAGAACAGGCTATTTTCTCAACATATCCCAAAAGAATTGAGGCACAATATATTAACCATATATTAGTTTTTCAACTTTAATGAAAACTTGTGACTGAAACCAGTAGATTCTTTTAGTGTCAATTTTAAATGGAGGTGGCATTCTTTGATATTACTTAGGAGAAACCATGTCAATTTTGCTGGCTAGCTCTACATTTATCTGGTAGTAAGGCAATTAAAATAATTTGGAATTAGTTCTGAACAGGCATGCATAAGATTGCACTGTAATAAATTTGCAGTTGTTTGTATCTTCTGATTTGTAAAAGCATATTTATAACACTTTAAGCCTTTCCTTGTTCCTTTCAAGAGAATAATTTTGAATCTTTCTGACATTTTACATTTCCAGTGTAGAACTTTGTCATAATAATTAGCATGAATTAGAAGCTATTTGTCAAAAAATGGGGCATAAAATGAGCAAGTGACCAACTTTTCTGTAGAACCCAGACTTTATAACCTCATACATATAAATAAATGCCTGTCTGGCTAGGTTATTATGCTATGGTAACAGAGTAGACCATACTGCTAGCAACTGAACACCGATCGTCAGGCAGCGGTTAACTAACCTGACAACCCTGAGGACTTAAGGCCTTGGGTGGAGAAGTCCAGAGGGAAGGGTAATGGTCCCGAAGTGGATTAAATCCCACTTTTGATACATCTTGATGGAGGGCACCAGGTTCATTGTGATGTGGAAGGTAAATGAAGGCCACTGCCTTATATTGTTTCCAGGATAATCTTATGGTGGATCATCATGATAACCAATATTGGGAATCAGATATGGCACTTGAAAAAGAAGAATGTAAATAAATGCAAACCAAGCAACAGTTATGTTTTGAATCCCAGGGGTTTCACAGAAAGCAGATAGCCATCACAAAATCAGGTTGTTTCAGATCTATTATGTAACAAGCTCAACAATTTAAAGCAGGCACTAGGCGGTTTCTTTAATCAATAAAGTTTTATTGTCGAAGTTATAAATATTCTCCATTTGTTCCCTATTTACAGTTCCAAAATATTTTAAGATATTCAACCATCACCTCTCGTCCAATATCTCTCTATAAATGCTGTGAAAATGTCATTATGAAATAAAAATCTGTATTTTCAGCCCACAAAGCTGACATCCACACACTCGCAGAAACAAGATTAAAAGAGGAAGAAAAAAATTAACGGCACAGCAGGCGACATTGCAAACTTTTGCTACACAGTAGCAAGAGGACTAATCAAAATAACTCCCCCCCCCCCGAAAAAAAATCTACGGTGGCAAGCTTTTCAGGATGTTTGTAATAGACCACCGCTGGCCAGAGCATTTCTGCAGAACTAGCTGAAATCCAAACTCATTTTCACTGTTTTCCTGCAGCTCCAGGCAACGTTTGGATTTTCTGTTCTGGATTGGTCCTCCCTTTAAAGAAAAGAGAGAAATACTTATTTTGTCAAAGGTCATTCACCACCCATCAAGCCATGGCATTTCAGACAGTACAGTCTTTGAAGTAGGTATCCAGTCTCCATAAGGCAGAAGTTGGGAAAAATAATTTTTGGTCTCAAATTCCCACCATCCCTCAGTAACCATGCTGGCTGTAGAATTCTGAGAGTTTCAGTCCAGAAATATAGCACTCCCAACCTCTGTAACAAGTCTGGTTAAGTGTTGGATTTGAATTGGCTGGACTGACGTTGACATCACTGCTAATTCCCAATGCTCTATCATTGTCTTTCGGCCTGTGCTATATCTCTGCATGGCTCTGATGTCAACATTGGTTTAGAACTGTGTGCTCTGCTCCTCTGAAGAAGAATGGGACCACCGCCTTCTAGAAACTTCAACCTGAGATTGGCTTTCAATAGTTTTGGTTACTATTATACTGAAGCATGTTTGCCTATATAGTTCCATTAAGACCACTGGAAATTCATTTTTAGATTTTTTTTAAAAAAGCAGCCACTTCTTCTTTGTCCCTTTTGGTGCTGCCTAATAGCATTTACAATCTATGTAATATGTTTTAAATTCTATTTCAAAATTATTGCCAAGTATAGACTTGATAGTGTTGATAAGATCCATCAACATCTTTTCTCTTCTGTTCCTTCATCATTTAAGCAGATGAAATGTTTTGATGAACCCTACACATTTGTTCGTTTCCCCCCAATTCTAATGAAGAATCCAACTGAATATTTATGCTGGTGTTAGTCCAACAATATAAATTTCAGCAGCAGATTTTCAAATGGTTTGAAAGTCAGTATTTGCATTTCTTTTTGTGTGCCAACTCGTATGAGTGGTATATGACAAGAATTTTTCTAGCATAAGTCCTCTGCTGAGATTTATACCCTTGGACTTAATCCGGCAGGCATAAGTAATAGGCTTCTGAGTTCTTGGGTAATAATGTTCTATTACTTCTGAACTTTTTCTTTAAGAAACATCCTGTTTTCATTTCTTGGTAGTCAGCACAACTTTAGCAACTTTTCAATGGAAAACGATGTAATTTGAATATTATGCAACAGTGCTAGAAAATCTTCTGCAATTTGGTGTCCCCAGATGGGCACCCTACCTTAGAATCAGATACACCTGACTTTTGAGCAAGGGTGACCTATATGTACAGTAAAACCTCGGATAACACTAAAACTTGGTTCCACAAGTCTTAGTGTTATCAGATTTTTAATGCTATCTGATGCATGCATTGGATAATGTTAAATTTTTATGGGATGCATTGGATAATGTTAAAACTCAATAGAGATACTTTGTAACTGGCACAAGCTTTAGCAAACATTATCTGATGCATCCCATAGGATTTTAACGTTATGTGATGCAGTTCCCCCCCAATTGCTTAACGTTATATGGTTTTAGCGTTATCTGATGCAAGCGTTATCCGAGGTATTACTGAATGTGTTTTCTGATCGCTCATATGGTCTCTAAACCAGAATCGTCATCATTTTACCCTTAATATATGTGTTGCCCTAATATCATACTTGCTACTACTGCCTTTGGGACCACAGCAAAGCAAACTACTGTTAAAATAGCAGATTTCAGGATTAAAATATGCAATACATCTGAAGTTTCTGAAGGATATCAGGTCCTTTTCAAAGGTACCAAGCTACACTCATTCAAGATACAGCCATCTTGTTGAATAGCTTTGCTGGAACACCAAAGGTAACATCCTTGTTAGATTGCTACTAATTAAAAAGTTTCTACAGAGTTTCCATGAGGTCTGTCCAGTGGTATGATTCTCATTTCAAAAACATGAAATGTGCTCCCTAGGAATTGCAAGGCTTCACAATGCTATCCATTAGGCTCTACAGAGGGCACCTCCCAAAGAACAGTCCCTCTCATTTTTTTACTGTATCCCCAGAATTCTCCCTGGGAGAATTCTAGGCAAATTCTGGAAAAATTGGGTGCAAAAATTTGAAAGTACAATCCTTAATCAGGAACTCTAACAGCAATCATCTTTTGCTGATAATGGGACTCCCATTGCACTGGCTGAGCTACACAACAGGATACTGGCTAATATAACTGTGACACAAACCAGCTAGTTATCTCTGTAGTTCTTTGGAGCAGGATATTTAGCCCACAGTATGTGGAACACTCTTTCTTTAGAAATCAAACAGGCTCCAAAATGTTTTAGTTTGACAAAATACACATATTTTTATAAGCTATACTAATGTCCAATCTTATATGGTTTATGCATGCTGTTACTATTGCATCTTCATTTTATGTGTTATTTTTATATTACCCCCTGCTAGGTGAGAACCTTGTCATGGCACGGGGGCTTGAGCAGTTTAACAAGGCAGCGTTGCCCATCACTTGTCAATGATGTTAGTCCAGGACTAAAACTCACCAAAGAGTTGACCAAAGTGGATCCCTTGGGCCAGGAGAAAGTGGAGGGCACACATCACAGTCCACCTAGCCAGCAGGTGGCATGATATCCAAATGGCTAAAAGAATGCATGCAAATGGACTTGATTTCACAAGTCTGTTTGCATGTGCGGACTGTCCTTGTAGAGACGTCTACCAATGCAGACTCCTCAGTCAATAATGGCTCCAAGGTATCCAAGGTTTTATATTATATATTTTATTAGTATAGAACACCATTTAGAAATCCTGAGATACAGATGCAAAGAGAGAAAGAATGGGGAAAAAAGAGAGGGAGTGGAAAGATGTGGGAGAAAGAGAATGAAATGAATGGACATGCATGTGTGTGTTTCGTGTTTGATTGACAGATGAAGTTAAGAACAAGAGAATGGTGATGAAAGCATGCATAGAATGATATCCCCCTTCATTAGATTCTTAGGAGAAGAAATGATAAAAAGCAGTGGGATTACATTGGCCGCCAGACAGAAAGATAACGTGGGGGTGATACTGGCTCTATCCACTATTGGGATATAGTTATTGGAGTTCCAAACTCAGTGAAAATAACATTTGAAAATATTTCAGTAAATGACTGAAAAGGATTGAAATATTTTGTTTAAAATACTATTAATGTAAAATTAGTATGTGCTTATTTTTGTTCTCCTTGAATGTTAACCACCACTTGTTTTCGTGGTCAGTTACTCTGTTTATGAGGAGATAGAAAGATGGTGAATGACTTATATAACAAACAAAGAGTCTAAGCTATTTAATAGAAAAAGGAACTATTAATCTTAGTCAAATGTTATCCAAGTATAATACCTTGCTATGATTTGTGACTCTGATAAATTAATTCTATTACCATATATAAGACAACCCAAATATAAGCTGAGGTACCTAATTTTGACCTGAAAACCCAGGAAAATAGATTGATCCAAGAATAAATGGAGGGTGAGAAAAGCAGCAGCTGCTAGTGAGTTTCAGTAATCAAAATACATGAAAATATGGTAATTAAATTGTTGACAGGTCTCAATCCAGCATGGTCTTGGAACCCTCATGGTCTTGGAACCCTCATGAGTATAATCCATGTTCCCTTTTTGGGACTAAAAAACTCTGCTTATACTATACAGTAATACCCCGTATAACGCGAGTATCATATAGCGTTAAAACCACATAACGTTACAAGATTTTCAGAAAAATCTTGTTTCAAATAACGTGATTTTTAACGTTATACGATACAGTTGTTCTTAGCAGCAGGGTGGGTGGAAAGCTGAACGGGTTTCTCCGTTCAGCTTCCCAGCCACCCTGCAGCTACGGAGGCAGGGGTGGGGAGGCTGGAAAGCTGATGGGGGGCTCCCCCATCGGCGTACCCAGCCACCCCACAGCTGCGGAGGCATGGGCGGGTGGCTAGGGAAGCCGACAGGGAGTCCCCGTCAGCTTCCCCAGCCACCCTGCAGCTGTAGATCGGGTCCTCTGATCTCTCTGGAGGTGTTTCTGGGCTTCCCCGACGTCCTGAGCCAGTGCAGCAAGCCAGAATGTCAGAGTTCGAATCCCGACATTCTGGCTTGCTGCACTGGCTCAGGACGTCGGGGAAGCCCAGAAACACCTTGGATCGGGTCCCCACACCTCCCTGGACCCAGCAGGGGGGGTCAGACACCCCAAGATTGGTAAAAAAAACGGCCTTTTTTTTTTACCAATGTTGGGGTCTCTGACCCCCCCGCCGGGTCCAGGGAGGTGTGGGGACCCGCTCCAAGCTGTTTCCAAAGTTCTCCCACCTTCCTGGAGGCTGCAGCAAGGCAAAATGTCAGGATTCGAATCCTGACATTCTGGCTTGCTGCAGCATAAAAGAGGGTGGGGGAAGTTCAAAATTAGCGCGCATCGGGTCTCCCGACCTCCCTAGAGCTGATGCACGCTAATTTTGAACTTCCCCCACCCTCTTTTATGCTGCAGGAAGCCAGAACGTCGGGATTCGAATCCTGACATTTTGCCTTGCTGCAGCCTCCAGGGAGGTGGGAGAACTTTGGAAACAGCTTGGAGCGGGTCCCCACACCTCCCTGGACCCAGCGAGGGGGTCAGAGACCCCAACATTGGTAAAAAAACCATCCATTTTTTTTTACCAATTTTGGGGTGTCTGACCCCCCCGCTGGGTCCAGGGAGGTGTGGGGACCCAATCCAAGCTGTTTCTGGGCTTCCCCGACGTCCTGAGCCAGTGCAGCAAGCCAGAATGTCGGGATTCGAACTCTGACATTCTGGCTTGCTGCACTGGCTCAGGACGTCGGGGAAGCCTAGAAACACCTTGGATCAGGTCTGCCCACCTCCCTGGACCCGGCGGGGGGGGTCAGAAACCCCAAAATTGGTAAAAAAAAAACGCTTTTTTTTACCAATTTTGGGGTCTCTGACCCCCCCCGCTGGGTCCAAGGAGGTGGGGAAACCCGCTCCAAGCTGTTTCCAAAGTTCCCCCACCTCCCTGGAGGCAGCAGCAAGCCAAAATGTCAGGATTCAAATCCCGACATTCTCGCTTCCTGCAGCCTCCAGGGAAACAGGGCTTTTTTTAACATTGTGTGTTCAATGTATCGTACAACGTTAAAAACCGGATAACGACGGGACTTGTGGAACCAAGTCATAACATTATTCGGGGTACTAGTGTACTTGAGTATATACGGTAATTTTAATATCTCTGTTTTTAACAGAGAGGAAAAAAGAAATATACTCCCTCCCGCCTCTTTTCCTTCTGTTCAACAGAAGTCAGATTCTCAAGATTGAATTTGAAATATTATTCACTATTAAGACAAAAGCTGCTATGTAGATAAAAAGGCTAAAGGAAGATAAAGAGCTGAAGTCATGGGAAGATCAGACACTTAAAAGGGGTGATGTGGTGCAGTTGTGCATGGCATAGATTCCTGGCTGAATGAATGACAGTAAATAATTTACTGGATTGTCTTTATCTCATTTTATACTTGTAGCATAATCTGTGCCAGCACTAAATTTATTAAAAATTAATTTTAGACTCTTTGACTGGAATATTGACTATCTCACAGACTTGTAAAGGAGAAGTATAAATTACAGAATTGCACCCGGGATGATTATATATATTTATTTATTTATTTATTAAATTTAATACCCCGCCCCAATCGGGGGGACCCGACTCTGATTGACCGGAAGTATCCAACCAGTGGCTCAAATCATGTTGTGTTATGTAGTACAGTGTAGTAAATCACAACTAGAATAGGCCCATTGAATCTGTGGAGATTTGGTGAGTCAGAACCTCCATAAAATTTAGTAATACAACTGTCATATAGAACGTTTAACCATACATTAAATAACGCTTTGTTAGCGTTTCATCTGCCACAGCAACCTCCTCAAACAACAACAATAACAACAACAAAAGAACCCTAAATGTTATTCGTAGGCAGAACTATGGTAGATCTATTGAATTGTACTTGCATATGTTTCCTTTGATTCCAGAGGTCTACTTCACATGGTGCTAACAAATGGATTTAAGCCAAAGACTCTTGAGGATAAATTGAAGTCTAACACTGGCATTAGGTTTCATTGACTGTTAGGAACTTCTTCAGATGCCTCAGTTAAACTATGAAAAACCATTCTCCCCCTCTCCCCCCCCCCAATTGCACTAGCCCTTAGAATTACAGTGGTACCCCGGTTTACGAATGCCTTGATATATGAATGAAAATCCATTGAAAATAATACCTTGGCTTACTAATATTTTTCTCAATACGAACCAAGTTTCCCTGGATGCATTGCTTGCCTGGGAGGTTTATAGCACTGCCCCCATGCATGTTGGAGTCTGTGGGTAGCACATGACGTTCAGTGTGGAGGTGTTGGAGCAGTTTCTGCATAGAGTTTTGGAGACATTCTGGAATTTTTTTGCAGTGGTTTTGGGACTTTTGGGATTTTTTGGTGCATTTCTCAAGCGGTGGAAATGTAGGGAATTGAGCTTTGTTGTTTGCATGCCTTTTACTGTGTTCTGCATTGTGGGGTGGTTTCCATGTCAGCTCATGTGGACAGATTTTTGGGGTTTTCATTAGCTTGTGTGGATAGACTTGGGGCTCTTGAACTGGAGCATAGATAGCCTGGGCGTGGGTGTAAAGCATCATTTTCTGCTCACTTAGTGACTGTGGTGTCATGGCACCCAAGAAAGCAGCGGTCGCTGGGAAGAGGAAGAAAGAGATAATTCTGCTTGAGGTCAAGAAAGAAATCATCAGGAAACATGAAGGAGGAATATGATTGACTGACCTCGCCAAAGAGTATGGAAGGAGTGCATCCACAATTGCTACCATCATAAAGATGAAAGAGAAGATAACTGGGATAGATGCAGCCAAGGGAGTCACCAGGATCTCCAAGCAACAGCCACCTGTTCAGGAGGAAGTCAAAAAGTTGTTCCTGCTCTGGATTGAAGAGAAGCAGTGTGACCAAGATGATAATCTGTGGAAAAAGCCAAGGCCTTGCACACTGACCTCCTCTACCAACAGCCAGGAACATCAGCTGATGCAGAAGGCTTCAAGGTGAGCAGGGGATGGTTCAAAAGGTTCAAGACCAGATCTGGCATCCAGCTGGTGGAGGGACATGGCTGTGAGCTAACCACCAAGGACTTGGTGGAACTGCAGAAGGAGGCGATGGAGGAGCGGATCTCATTTGAGGAGAAAATGAGCAAGGAACGCCTCTCTTCCCGGGAACTCAAGGAGGCATGCCGAATGTGGGCAAACCTACAGACTTTTGTAGAGCAGCACCATCCAGATAAGGCTCTATCCCAGATACTTGTGAACAGTTTTGACAATGACATCATGTCCCCCTTTCCAAGGGAAAATTGATATGTAATGTTTTAAAAGTTGAAGTTGGATGTTTGAAATGTTATTGCTTGATTAATCATGTCCCTCTACAGTATTTATGCCTTTAAAGTGCACTTTATAAAGAGCTTTGAAGAGATAAATGACTTTTTTTTTAAACTTTTTTCTGACCTCTGGAATGGATTAATTGGTTGTCAATGCATTCTTATGGGAAACTGCATTTTGGTTTACGAATTTTTCACAATATGAAATGTCCCGGAGAACACATTAAATTCATAAACCAAGGTACCACTATGTAATAATCCATATTTCTTGTACATGTAAAGAAGTTTGAACCTATATGTCCATTAAGAAATATGCTAAGATGAGCACTGAACCCTAGTGTTGAATATGACTGGCTTTTGAGTAAGGGTGATTTTTAATTTTATGCAATACCACAATATCTCAGATGTACACAGAAAGAGCCTCCTCAAAGATTGTGATGCTTTTGAACCATAATTGGGCATGTCCTGGGTGCCAGCTAATCTTTCTCACACTAGATAAGGCAAAAGGAAATGTGGAATGAATTCACCAAAAGGTGGCTTCATTTTGGCAGTTTAAAGTTTGACCTAGACACAGAAGAAGGAGCAGTCTCTCAAATTACACTGTTGAGAAAACAATGTTATAAGGGAATGGGCATCTGTATTTTCATTATAGCTAGATCTGCTATAGTTGTGGGACAAGTTTGTTTATTCATGATCTGCCATTTCTTTTCTTTCTGTGACACTATGCAAACTAGTTCCCTTGTAACCACACAGATTCAGTGAGCAGGACTCTATTTCACAGACCTCATATCCTTGCATTTAACTAAAGTATTGGATCCTATCTTTCTGGGAGAGAAATTCTACACAGTATACATTCCAGCAAGAGAGAGGAGGTAGGTGAGGACAACATGGGGAGATGGCAATACAAGTGACAGGAGGAATAAACACAAACAGCTTTTCAGTCACCAGAGCCTCCATCACATCAGATACCATTCTTTGAGTGGGGGAAACTCTTCCATGAATGCAAGGACAAGATGGGACACAAGCCCTCACATGAATAAAGGAGCATGAATGACTGGTTCAATCCACAAATGGAATGGCAACATGTCACAAAAGTCTGACTGAGAGCCCTTTTAAGCTACTACTTTTTGTTCTCAAAGAAAGGATATTATGAAGTAATGATGGCCAACCTTGACACTCCAGGTATTCTTAGACTTCAATTCCCAGAAGCCCTGATCAGCAGGAGTGTTGACTTAACACATGGAGTGCCAAGGCTGGCCATCACTGTTATATAGCATTTCCCAAAATATAACTTTGCCAACCTTTCTCCCTTAATTATCATGTACAGTCATACACTTGCTATATTTCCTATTAATTTATAAGCTTATTCTAACAAAGTAATGGTGAAACAGAGTATATGCCTATATTATCCAGAAATGTCCTTGACAAATGAGTGTGCATGCATTTGCAGTTTTGATTAACATCTATTTTGCATTTTCCCTGCTGCAACATTAAGGGAACAATAGAGTGTTCGGGTTTTCATGCAAAACCATTTATCTGATTTGGGTCATTCTTCAAACTATTTCACATTTTAACAATGAATGCCCTCTTAATTAAGGAATTTTTTAAAATGCAATTTAAATCTGACAGGAGGAAGCTGATGGCATACAGCAAACCTAATTTGAATTGATATTGAATACTAATGCTGCTGATAAAAGATAAAGCTGTTTGCACATCTACTACAGTTTTGTAGTTACTTCCAGGTACATTCTGAGCTTAGAAATTATTTTTGAAAAGTTATTAACTACACTTATAACACTATTAATTACATTACAGTTACAGCTGTCATAATGAATCCTTTTTTGCCTTTCTGTTTCTCAAAAGTAAGTACAATAGGTATCATCATAACTTTTTTTTTTAAATATCCCTTTAAATTCTATACACAAACAGCCGGTCGTAGAAAACTCACTCTTCTTCCATTCTTCTCTTCATTACCCCAACACTCACTACATAGCATGCGATAAGGTGAAAACAGGACTTAATAATGTGGCATTCTTTAGTCACCATTTGATGATGCACATCCCAGTAACTATAAAAGCTGTTTTTCAAGCAAATGGTTTCCAAAGTAGTTCACAAAAACAAAACAAAACAGAAAAATTGCAAATATAAAACATGAGAGAGGTAAAGGTTTTGTTGTTGTTCAGTCGCACAGTCGACTCCGACCCTCTGTGACCCCATGGACCACTGTCCTCCAGGCACTCCTGTCCTCCACCATTTCCCTCAACTAGCTCAGCTCTGTGCCCATTGTCTCTACAATACCATCTAGCCATTTCATCTTGGGCCGTCCCCTTCTTCTTTTGCCTTTGCTCAAAAGCCAGTTGTATCCAACTCTAGGGTTCAGTGCTCATTTCTTAATTAAAAGAACCAGTGCAGTCTGCATCTGCAGGCATTTCCCTGGAAATGTGACAGGCAGACACCAGAGCACATGGAACGCTGTTTACATTCACACCGAAGTGGTACCTATTTATCTGCCAGTGTGCCTCAGGGTGCAATTCAAGGTGCTGGTAATTACCTTTAAAGCCCTATATGGCTCAGGATACTTAAGAGATCGTGTCTCCCCAAGAACATCTGTCCATCCCACCAGAGTGGACCGGAGAGGCTCTCTACCTGTTCCATCAGCTAGAGAGGCGCATCTCTCTAGCACTAGGAAGAGGGCCTTCCAAGTGTCCGCTCCAGCCTTATGGAACCTCCTGCCAACAGAGCTGCGTCTCCAGATGGAGCTGCTGCCCTTTAGAAAAGGCCTAAAGGCTTGGCTGGCAAGGCAGGTATGGGGTGTTGATAGCACGGTAACTCCGGCCTGCTGGTTGATATAGGAAGGCCCTGCTCTCCCTTAACCTGGTTTTTAAATATCTTTTATCCTTTAAATCTTTTAATGAATTGTGTATTGTTTTTTAAGGAAATTATTTATGGGAATCTTATTGCTTGTGGCAGATCGTAATGTTGTGATACCATGTCAGCCACCCTGAGTCAGTTTGTGAGTAGGGCAGCGTACAAGTACGAATAAATAAATAAATAAATAAATAAATCTACTTGCAATTTCTTGCTTTTGAATTGCTAGGTTGGCAGGAGCTGGAACAGAGATGGGAGCTCACACCATCATGCAGCACTCACATTTAACCAAAAAAGAAAGCAAAGCAGGCATCATGCTCGCCTCTTGTGAGAGGTTCAGTTGTGTTTATTGCCAGCGCAATGGAAACCATTTAAAGACATTTATTTATTTAGATTTATATTGCCGCCCACTTGCTTCTACCTTTACTCCTACATTGTATGTATCTCCAAAAATATAATAACGGGTTAGGTCAACTTCCTAGAGCAGATTTAAAGTCAAAAGGTGGATATAAGGGTGAAGAGATGAAGGGGATGTTCAGTTGAAGAGGCAAAAGTGAATTGTCAAAGCGGTGAATGTCACCCAAATTCCATAACTGGGCACTATCATCATAAATCCCCCCCTCCCCCGGATGTGTGCAGATTCATTCACCCAGGTCCCAGTAACATAGACTGGTACCAGAATCTTAAATTGTGCTTGAAAATGGAAATACTATTAATTCGGTTTTTAATATACTTAGCCTCTACAGTTAATCAACTCAATTTCAACACAACTGTCATTTCTAGGTCAGGATGTTTTTAAAAACAGGCTTCCATATAACAAATCTAAATGTCCTGAATGTGGATTGCAATACAGTAGAGAATAGTCACAAGTTTGAGGGTAAAGTGAAACTAGCATATTGGTTTTCTTCTTCTTTTAGCTTAAAAACCACATGATAAAGTTAGAGAATACTGTAGTACGTTTAGAGTAATTACTTTCTATGAATTTGATTTCACTGGGTCACTGAGATTTTAAAAGGGTTGAATAATTTTACTTTAATCATTTAAATTCAAAATTGTGTGAAAGTTAAGTTGATTATATGGACAATTAGTTTTAATATTTTGGAAATTACAGCTCAGTGATATAATGGCTTGTCACAGAGCACAATGAAATGACAAAGTGCAGTTGGTTAGGTCAATGCATTATGAAAGAAATATCTGCTATTGATAAGCACTGAATCTTATCTTATCCTTTATTTTGAAAGTTCTGATGCATTTTAAAGCAGTTTCTATTAATATGTTTTATAGAATGACTAGACCATTTTAAACCATGAAACACTTTCCTCAAAGTCCAGACTATGAAAAAGCAATTCAAGCATTGAGCTTGAATCAGCATATAATGTATTTGAAAGTTAATATAGAGTATAATTACTTTAGAGCAGGGGTGCCCAAACTTTTTGGGCCACGGGCTGGTCATATGGTTGAGCAGGCTGGTCATGTGGTTCCTCCCACCGGAAGCAAAACATGCCCACAGATGTGCAAAATGCTGCAGCAGATGCACCCACTTACACCAGTGTTTTACACATGTGCGGGCACGATTAACTTCTGCTTTTGGGAGGAGTGTGGGTGGTTTGGGCTGGATTATTAGGTGCTGTGGGCCAGATCTGGCCCATGGGCTGTAGTTTGGGCTCCCCTACTTTAGAGAGGCAAATCAGACTTATTTACTGACGATACAGTTTGACTTCTCAAGCCTGCCATCTTTTAAAAGCTTGTGTCTTTTAACCAAATAGACAATGCAAAATTGGCATTAAGGGTTGAAATTGTGGGTCTCTATCCTCTTTCTTTGGGGAAGATTTGCTTTTAATGACACACACTAAGATTCTAAGGTAGGGTAGATTTATGAGCACTGTCTTGTAGCATGGAGAGCCTACGTCTAAAAGACCATCTTAAATAGAAATTCACTCTTTATTATAAATGAAAGTGGGTTCTTTACTGATATAACTAAAAACTGGTTGGAAGAAGATATTTGGATCTGTACAGCAAGTATGGAATTCTGACTATTTGGCTTGTTATTTATATAGCTTCTACTCCTTTTTTAAAAAAAGCCTCTTACCTTAATTTACTCAGTAATCACAGATCCTTGAGATCTGTTTTACACTTCAAAAAGAAAGAAAGAAGAAAGAAGTTTCACAAAAAGGATTTCTAAAAATCCCTTCAGTACAAAGCAAAAAGTTACACCTGAAACATTATTCTAAAATCCAGACCACAATTTATGCACAGATTATGGGCAAAACATGACCAGTCCTTTTGCGCCTTAACCTCTAACTCAACAATTTGATTGTAAAAACTCTCTGTTTACCTGTGACTAAAGCTGTAAACACAGTAAGATTTCCACCAAATACAGATTAATTGGTCTACATAAGTAAAGATTAAGTAACTAAGGATTGGCAGCACAATCCTGTCTGCTATTGATAAATATTGATTGTGTTTCAGTCCAGCTTTTCCACACTACTACTTATGTAATATATAGGGAGAATGGGGTGGACTGTGTTGTAGTGTTACTTAAGACAGAAGTTACCGGTAAAAGGTTTAAAATGTACCCATGTCTTGAGTGAGAGTGGTTAATTTGTGCTCTGAATTTTGTTGCTTTGGGGTGAATAGCTTCAACCATAACTTTTGCTCTATATCGAAGTGTTCTTTTATTTGGAGGAATATTCACTCCTTCTAGGCAACAATAGTTCTTTCAAGAGCTTTGCTGTACAAAGAAGAAAGGTTCTGGTTTATACTTTTGATTAGTCTTGCTGTTTTAACTGATTTACTAAAAATGACAAAAATACAGCTGTAAGATTTGAGGGAGATTATTTGCCCCATAAAAACTGAATCGTTCCAGTGGAAAAATTGCCCATTTGATGCTTGCTTCTCTTTTGTTCTCTAAGCTAATTAGTTTTGATCTACTAAAGAGGATCCTTGATATAGCAGCTGCTACACAGGCTAGTTACAGGAGTGCACAGAAAGCTCCCCACCTTCCCACTGAAGAGGTACCTATTTATCTACTTGCAAGTTCTTGCTTTTGAACTCTGCAGATGCAGACAGCACGTTGGCTGTAAATGGAGATGAGCATTGCACCCTAGAGTTATTTAAAAAATATGTAGGTATTTGCAAAATAGATTATGTGCTCCTGACAAACAGGTTTTTAGGAACTAAACTTATAATGAGCATGTTTCACTATTATTGATTACAATTTGGTAATACTATCTGTAGAACCTCTTTTTGTTTGAAGCAGCACTTCAATCTGGTAAATAGCAGACATTCTTATATACGGACCACGTATAAATGCTCATGTTTTTGAAGAAAAAATGTAGTGCTAGAGCTTCTTTCTGTTGTATTTTTGAACAACTAGATAACCAAAGATCTTAGAGAAGCTTAAGGACACACAAAGGTGTCCCAAAGGCCTAATCCACTTTTGAAAGCCAATACAATACATCAGAAGGTCCTCAGTTTGGTGTCTCAGGTTGGAAAGTGGTCCTGCTTACTACAGGATGCCATTTCACCTGTTGCTGGCATGTTGTTCCTGATACACTTGCCAGCAATGGGTTCAGCACTTTGTCCACCCGTCCACCCTCCGAATATTTCCTACCACTGCACTGGAATCTTATATTACTACCACAACATCAACAAAAGACATTTGGCACTCCCCATGTAATTTGAAACCTGTCTGACTAGGCATATGAGAAATATACAAATCCACTTATTTGTAATATAATCTTTTCCTCCAATACACTGCTTTGTAGTAGAAACTTATGCATTTTACTCAACTGCCTAACTATGCGCAACTGGGGTTATTAATAGATGTGTGCAGACAATTAGAATCTAGCAGCATTGGTCTAAATATGTTTACTTATAAGCAATTTTAATGGTATTATAGACACAATGGGCACAGAGCTGAATGAGTTGAGGAGGATGGTGGAGGACAGAAGTGCCTGGAGTACAGTGGTTCATGGGGTCGCAAAGGGTCGGAATCGACTGTGCGACTGAACAAAAAAATAATAATGATTACTTGGTCTCTATGAAGAGTGGCTTTTATTGAATAAGAATCTTAAAAGAATTTCCTGATAGATATTATTTTACTGCTAAGTAAAGCAAAGCACTGCACACATTTGTGCCTTAAAATATGCAGAGAGGCTTGTTATAGAAAATAAAGATTTTGAATGTGTGAGAGTTTTGCTTCTAAGTACATAACTCTCTTCACAGGCACTCAATTAGAAAAATGCTGAGAGGTCTGGAAAGCATTCTATTTATGCATTCTTCCATATTTGACATCAAGTGTTATGGATATTTGGGGAGGGGCGTATTCCCCAGAATCTCCTCATAGTGCTGTTTATTATACACATGAATTATACTAACATGTTGCTCCCTTCCCTGAGGAAATATCCTTCAGGTTTTCTTCTCAAGTGCTTGCTTTAAGTGGCATGTTGTTGATACACTGCCCTCTGATGAGGAAGGATAATTAACTGCTTTTTAAAAAGGTGTTAAAATTCATAGGCACTCCCATAATGCATATCAAGTGTCAAATCAGAGCAAATATAGCAACCCCCATAGGTCTTTTAATTTAATTGAGTCCTTACTCTATCTACTCTATTCACTTCCCCACACTGGTATAAGAAGAAATTATTTCATATGGTGAAAATGGTGGCCTTCTTAAATTAAACTCCTGTCTGGGCCTAAATATTCAAGATCTGAACTAGTATTCCCATTCCCATGATTTTCGCGAGAAGCTGTATTCCTCTTTGGAGTATGGTTAAAACTGTCAATGGATTTTACAAGCACTTGGTACTCAATGCAGGCATCTTCTTAAGCTTAAAGAGGCCAGCATGGATATGAATTTCCCAAGACATAAAACACACTTTGAAACATCAGTGCTGACTTGGGAGAGGGGATGATGTACTAAAGAAAGAGGATTGTCAAAAAGAAAGCTCCATTGAAGTAGAGTGCCTATCAAAGCCTTCAGGAAAGTTACTTTACATTTTAGAAGTGCTCATAAAATATGGAGGAACTGCAAAAAAGAAAGGTACCAAGGAGAAGCTAATGTTGTTTCTGTTTGCTTCACGCTGACTGTTCATAACAGTTTCTCTGACATCTCCTCAAGGTTTAAAGGATAGCTTGATTCCTTTATCTCAGCAATAAACTGTTTCCTTGTGAAAACAATTGTTTCTGTTTGTTTGTTTGTTTGTTAGGGTGTGTATAAATTGCCTTTCATCAGAAGACAGGGAGGTGTGTGTGAACAATCAGTACAACAAAAGCAAATCAGACAGATCAGGAATGCAATTATAACAATATACTGTAGTACAATAATAAAATAACATTAACAAAACTAGTGATATGTAAAAAAATTAAATCCTCAGTTTAGCTAAGATTTAAATCCATAATTAAATCCATAATTTAACAAAAATTGTAACTTTTAAAAGTAAAAGAAGTGTGTGATTTCCTAGTTTTAAAAAACACAACACATTTCTCTGGTTTTGCTTGGTTCTTTTAAGCTGTATTGTTACTTTCTCCAATTCCCCAGAGTATTAACTTCCATTTTAATCTCACATTTTTTCTACATGAGTCCTAGTAGTTATGTTTCTTATTGTATCTTTTCTAGTTTAAATGTCCAAACTGACTCTCATGTAAAGTTCATTATAATGTCTCCATATGTATTTTTCCAGTATTCTATTGAGTGTGTGTGTGTTCCAAAGCTTCCAGTTTTTTCCCCAAATCGGTGTAGGAAATTCCTTTAAGGTGGTTATGTTTTTGTTTGTTTGATTGCTGCTTCTATCTTTTTTCTTTTAAATAAACTAGATTTTTATTATAAACTAACTTTTTAGTACAAGTAAAAAGTTTTTCTTTTTCTTTTCCCCCTTTTTTATCTTTCCCCATTTTCCTTCTTTTCTCCCTTCCCTTTTTGAATGTTAGCAGATCAGCGGCAGCAACTACTGCAACTTGTATCTGAGAATGCATTTTTCCTGAAGCAGAAAAAATGTCATTGGCATGAATTTATTTAAGGTGGATCCCACCTTTCCATGAAGTGACCCACATACTATGATCATGGAGCCATCTCCTATGCCACATATGAAATGAGACATGCAGGATTTAACACCATGAGTGCAATGGACTGCCACAGCCTTGATATTACCAAGGTGTGCCTTCACAATCAGTCCTTCTGGCATGGCCTCTTCCACCTCCAAGACCATTGGGAATCAGAGTTCCTCCTCTACTCATTTTGTCATTGAGCAATTTAATTAATTTTTAAAAAAGAAAGTTATATTGTATCACATGTATATTTTTTTAGGTTTTTATTGTGCCTTTTTTGGTCTTTTTTCTGTATTTTAATTAATAAAATTAAGGGGGAAATATGTATTTTTAAACTTAGGGGGAGTTTCCCAGTGGTTCAGCCTGACCGACTACTCCATGTCATGCTGCAGCAGCAGCATACGGATCCTGATCCTGATGTGTAAGGAACAGGTTTATAATATGCATGCTGGAAAGGATTAGCAGCTATGGAAAGGTAGTTGTGATATCTGTAGTGATGCTACTTGTTTAGAGGCATCAGGCTGACTGAGGGGCTTTTAAATGCCCAAGTCGTCTCTCCAGCTGGCAATGAGGAACAGCTGCATCCAGGACAATCACAACACAATGAGAGATGACAGATAATAGGCTTAGGTTGGTAATAGGTCCAAGTAAGTTAGTCAACTTAAGGGTTATGATTCTGTTTAGCTGAGCTGAGCTTCCAAAATGCCCACATTTTATTTGTTATTTTCTACTACCATTTTATAAATTTTAAGTTGTGCCCAAAGGCCAATCTCTGTGATATTTCTGTTTTAGATTACTTTGTTGGATGTAATAGACTCCTTTTAAATAAAATTTGAGCATTTTTGAAATAATCAAGCCTGCCAATGCCTGCTGCTTGAGGCACATGCCAGAGATCTTCTTAGCAAAGGAAAGGGAATGCAAGCCACTAGGCTTGGAGCCTAATGACTTGAGGTTTCCCCCTTTTATTTATCAAACCTGCCAGGCCCAGAAAAGGAAACGGATCCCACAATAGAATTCCTCCCATCTGTTGGTGAGGTACGACCTCTATTCTGCTGTGAGAGTTTAAGGGAAGGTGAAGGCAGCTACTAAATTTAAGGGTTTCTTTTATTTTTAAAAAATCAAGTAAGCTCCACCCCCCGGCTTTTCATAGAAGCTTTACAGTGTTAAATTATTATAACGGGCACACCAGAGTTACTTTTCCACCCTTAACATGCCACAGCAGCATTAATTTTGTTTTTGTATTTCTGCTGTGTTTAGTTAACATTTAGACCTTTCAGTATGGTGTATCACAACAGGAACCAGTTACACCCTGGGGATCCTTTAATAACCAATAAACTGTGCTAGCTAGCAACACCAGGAAAGGAAGAAGTGATCTGGCAGAAAATGTTACATTAGTAAACATACGTATGTACTTAGTACATACATACATTTTGTGTATCAGTTTCTCTCTCCACCATTATACGATGAACATCATAATATCTTCAGAAATGTAGAAATAGATCTGCCACAACCAATAAACAAATATACGAATCCCAGCATACAACTATTTTTAGTTCTCTCTCTTTCTGTCTATTTGTATTGCAATCATTTTTGGAACACTGTATTGGACACTGTGTTGAAACAGGATGAAAAACTCCCTAGTTTTCTGAAGACTGTTTTACTTCCTCTCAGCAAGAGAGTATAATGGCAACTGATTGACTACCATAATTTCATCCTGCTCACCATGAGACCTCTAACTGCCATAAAAGGAGGGGAGGTCTGTTGACCACATGTTTTCTGCCCCCAAAAAACTGACCTAAAATTGCACAGTATCAGTAGGTTAATAAAAGGATGACCACTATAGCCATACCATTGTATTTGGTATGCTGTAGTGGCCATCCTTTTGAGCACAGCTTTGGGCACAGCTTTGGCCCGAGTGTCTCTGCAGCAGAGTAGGCTGCTCCAGTATGGAATACATCCACACATGCAAAACAAGTTGACATTGCTGTTAATGAAGGCATGCATTTAGTGACAGGATGCCTCGAACCTACATCAGTTGAGAAAATATACCCTCTTGTTGGTATCGCTCCACCTAAGATCAGGAGAGTAGAAGTGGATGCTGAGAACTAAGCAAGAGAACAACCCTCAACACCCTCTGAATGAATATGAGCCTCAAGTCTGCTGGCTCAGATCCAGAAAGAGCTTTATGGCAAAAACAAACATTCTTGAGGGCAAAACCAAATTGGAAGATGGAGAAAGGAGCTCCCTAGACAAGGAATAACATTGAAGGAGGATTTGGCTGAAGATTTCAATCTCCTCTATATCAGTTGGAGGACCCTAAATAGGCTGAGGGTTGGAGTCCCTAAATGCAAGATCAACATGTTCAAGTGGGGGCTGCTGGCTGACAACAACATGTGCCATGAACATGGAGAGGTACAGAATCTGGCTCATTTACTGGTCTGCTGATTGCTGCCAGAGAGATGCACCAATGAGGACTTGGGTTTGGAAGCAAAGAAAGTGGCTTTAGTTTGACAGTCCAGGGTTTGATCAGGACATGAAAGAAGAAGAAGCCTGTAGGTGGCACAGTTCAAAGGAACTGCTTAAGAAGGCTTTCCATTCTTATTTCTGTATCTTATCAATGTTAGTGGAGCAGCAAACAAACAAGCAAAATAAGACTCCTCACTGCGTGGGCAGCTGTTAAAAAAAGAGAAGTTTGTTGGATGAAGACTGCTACCACTGCTACCACTGAGCTCTGAGGCACAGGAGTATGGTACTTGGAGTTCCACAATAGATTTAAGAGTAGAAAACATGGGTTAAGTGGCACACCCTGTACGATCCCTAGAATGTGCTGGTGTGGGTTCTAGAGTGGGCCCTGAAGCAGGAAGGCAAACAGAAGGTGAATGGGAAGGTATAAAAGGAGTTCTGAGAGAGATAAGGAAGAACAGGAATCAGAGGCCCAGGATGAGGTATAGGATCTTCCACCAGAGGGAGAAGAGACTAAGTATGAATGAGGTTATCCCCCAGAAGAGATCCGAGGGGAACTATTGGTAGAGTTAGACCACTCTGAGGGTCTGGGACTACATATATAAAACAGACTCCTGGATGGGTGTCTCGGTGAAGCTGAGGTTACCTGCTCCAGAAACCAATATGGACTCAATGAACCTTTAAAAGGTATCTTATTGGAGAAGACAGCCCATCTGGAAATTCTGCTGAAGAGTGAGTGGGGAACTCGTGAGAGATCAAGAGGTTAAGTGGGCTAGGCAGTGGAGAAGAGAGCAACTATGGTGTCTAAGGGAGGAAGTTTGGACCAATCTGGACACCTTATGAACCATAACATCTAAGTGTTGCTCACGTTGTCCCCATGGAGCTCAGCTGAAATAGACAATGTAGAGTGAACTCTGGACTACTGTGATTTGAACAGAAAGCCATCAAAAGGAGGACTGAGGACTTACATGGACAGGCTAAACAAGTTGGGGATTGTAGTGGCATGGAAGAGACTGGACTAGCCAGTTCTGTTGGGACAAGGTTGTCCCATACAGTGTCTTGGGAAAGGAGAGGGGTGAGTGGTCAAGTGCAAACGTATAAGAGGAGGGAGAGGGAGGAGAGACAGCTCCTTGTTTTCCTTCAAGAAGCAAGAGGCAAGATGTTTTGTAAAATCACTTCTCTCTCTCTCTCTCTCTGTGTACATGCACACTTGAAGGAAAAGGATTCCATTTTTAAAAATAGAAAGAACTCTGGTGAGGAGGAAAAACTATAGTTGAGGGACTCCAGGCTTATTCACATTTCCCATTGTGTCATGTGGTCAACAGAGTCAAAATGTAAATCAGTCTGCCCCAAACCTGTAGTATTTCCTCCACCCCTCCTCCCACATCTATGGAAGTCTAAGTAAAATCAACTGTGAAACAGTTCACTGAATCCTTAATTAAGCTCATTAGTTTTCTTGCAGCTTACAGCATGCAAACCTAGATTTCATCACATTATGTGTTCCTAAAGAACAACATTTTAATCACACTGGGTATTAGCAAAACAATTCTTTCTGAACAGCATGCTTTTAATTATTCCACTGCCTCTTAATTTATCATCAAGGGACAAAGGAAGAAGCCTCGTCTTCGCTTCTTCAGGACTTTCTCTGTGAAGGACAAGAGAACGAAAGGCTTCCAGCATTTTTTTTTATAAAAAAGCTAAAGCAATACTGTCAAGAAAACACAATCATAATGATGGTAGTAAGTAAGAATTTAAAAGGAATGTGCCATGCATGTAGCAAACGAATATGGCTACCATCATCATTCCCGGCCTAGTTTTTGCCTTCATACATTAGCTTCCCATGAATCTTTCAACATGTGTGAACATGCCATCTTGTTTGCATTTGCCTACAGCATGAAGTGGTACAATCCAGAGATAGAGGCTACTGCCTCAACTCAGTCCTATTGTCCCCATGATGGCGTTCCAATTATGTAAAGTGAAAGAGAGTGGAAATGTGCTTTCTGGTCTCCTCCTTACATCGTGTCCCCATGGCTACATTGAAAGGATGAAGGCTTCTATCCCTTCTTGAGTACAGATGTCCCAAAGAAATTAGAATTTCTTTGCCTGTACAAAGTCTAGTCTCCCTGACTCAGAACTCCTCAGGTTCAAATTACAGTGGGCAGTGTGTTGCCTATGGGCCTTATGTGGCCCAAACCTCTTGAAAATAGTAATGTTAAAATTTGATTTGGTGCTGAATTTTGACTGCAAACAGGGAAAAATAACTATGGAAACCAAGAAAAATATCTGCTTTAAATGAAGTTTACTTAATTAGCACCAAATTTCACTGCCATTGAGAAAACACAGTTTTTCCCCTAGGTGTATTATAGTGGCCCATCCTGTTCTAACATGTGGTTGAATTGCACAGTTCATCACCGGGGCCGGGGCCGGGGCCGGGGCCGGGGCCGGGGCCGGGGCCGGGGCCGGGGCCGGGGCCGGGGCCGGGGCCGGGGCCGGGGCCGGGGCCGGGGCCGGGGCCGGGGCCGGGGCCGGGGCCGGGGCCGGGGCCGGGGAGTGTGGTCTCATTCTCTTTCTCATTGCAACTGAATGTGACAAAGCAACTTCACTCGTAGGAAGAATTAAAGCCTTCTAAAGTTTTACAAAGAAACACCGCTGTAAATTATTGATTATTTTGTGGCATGTGCAAAATGAATCTCTCTAAAATCTCTGCACTATCATATTTCAGGAATGGCAGTGGTAGGAAATTACCTGAGTAAATTGCCAGTAAAGCTTCATCCTTTTGGCTTTGGCATAACTGCATTCAATGAGCCTAGGACTGCTATTCACATCCACTAGGCACCTGTTGTCATCATCATCAATAGTAGGACTTAAGACTCCCACGTGGATCTGCTGGTTACTTGTGTAATAGACATTCTGAAACAGAAAGAAACAGCAGAGGGCACTTTCAAGGCTGTGAAGAGTAAAGCAGTGTTTCCATCAGTAGCCAAGGAGAAAGCATCATTATGGGGAATAGGCATGACTCTCATACAGTAGTAGAGCATAGTGGCAAAAACAGAAATGTAGAATCCCTTCATGACAGTAAGGCAAAGGTCACCCTTGCTCAAAAGCCAGTCATATCTTACTCTAGGGTTCAGTGCTCATCTCTGCTTATAGCCAAAGAGCCAGCGCTGTCTGGGTCTGTAGATGTTTCTGTGGACATGTGGCAGGTATGCCTCAACACCCAAGTGCACAGAACACTGTTTACCTTCCCACCAAAGTGGTACCTATTTATCTTCTTGCAATGTCTTGCTTTTGAACTGCTAGGCTGACAGGAACTGGGACAGAGATGGGCGCTTACTCCATCATGCAAGATACAGGAATCGAACTCCAACCTTCCAGTCAACGAGTTCAGTGTCTTAACCACTTGAGCCACCGCAGTCCCTCATGAGAGTTACACTGTGACAATTCACAGTGACACTCCCTGCTATGTTCTCTTAGTCTGACCTACTTCACTGGGTTGTTTTCAGGACAGATAAGGGAAAAAGAAAACCTGAGTGGTTTGAGTTCACAGCAGGAAAGGATAAATATAAACATAACAAATATATAAACAAACACAATTTTGCTCTTTCAAAATATACTTGTAGTTAAGATTGTACATGAGGAGAAATGAAATGAATGTATCATCCTTTAATCAAAAGAGAATATTTAAACCTTGAGATAGCAGGTTAAGTAAACACCACGTGACACAGGAAAAACATTTTGAGGTTAACAAACTAAAGCCCATCATTACTGCTTTGATCATTATGTAAGCCTGTACAGAGATGTCATAAAGGCAGATTAAGCTGCAGTACTGCAGCAAAACCTCTGCTCGTGATCTGAATTTGATCCCAAAGGGCTTAAGATTGACTCAGCCTTCCATCTTTCAAAGATTAATAAAATGAGTACACAGTGTATTGAGGGCAAAAATGTTATTATCTTGTGAACTGCCCAGAGAATGCTCTAAGTCAGGGGCTCCCAACCTTTTCAAGCCAGGGGCTCGGTCACGCTCTCTCAGTCAGCTTCTAAGACTGGGTCGCCATTTTGCTCTGCCTGCATGATGGGGGCAGTCATTTTGTCCCAGCAGCTTCAAAGGAGTGGCCATTTTTTCTCAAATGATCTTGGAGGGATGGGGGGCCACATGAAATGGTGCTGTAGGCTGGATTCGGCCCACGGGCCTTAGGTTGGGAACCCCTGCTCTTAGTGCTATGCAACAGATATAACTGTAATTGTTATTACTACTGCTAATTGCATCAGCCCACAACTTCTGAGTTTAGCTTAGTTCAATATTCAAGGAAGATTCAATATCTCCACTAAAAGTTCCATCTTCTGATATAATATGCATTTTTCTGCTAAGTGTGTGCACTGATTCCAGAGGCGAAGGATGCAAATTGGTATTCTATATTTCCAGAAAAACTCAATATGCAACACACAGTAAATTATGGCCGGAATTTTTAAAATTAATAACATCTCAAAACAGTTTAAAAATATTGTTTAGGCATATCTGTTTATGAAGAAGGGGAAGAGAATGTTCACTTCCCGCTGGATGTTTGAAAGTAAATTAATGGAATATTTTATATTTTTCTTGCCCAAGATTAGCTGTCATGAAGTTCCTAGTAGAGATGTGAATCTTAAAACTTTCACTCTCAACAAGAAACCATGAAAACAAGATATCTTTTTTCTCCTCCTTGTGTGATATTTCTCTGAGCGAGATTCATTCCCCCTCCTGAGAAATTCCACTGTGAATCTTATGCAATTTTTGTGGAAGTTTAAATAGTCTGATGGAAGTTCAGCCTGGACAAAACTATTACAAACTCTACAGGACAGCATTTTTCTTGAGCAGGTTTCCCATAATTGAGATGCACAAGAGTCTCCACAATTCTGCACAAGATTCCTCAGAATTTGACAGTTTCTGGGCAGGATTTCATGACACAAATAATTTCTTTCACCATATTTTGTACTATATGTATACTTGGGGTTGGAAAATTACATTAGAAAGGGGCAACCTTGGGTACACATATTAAGGACATAAAACCTGTTTTATGGAAGGGAAAAAAAGGTCAACTACAGTGGTACCTCACTTAAAGAGCATAATGCATTCCACAGGATTGCTCTTTAAGCGAGTTTGCTCTTTAAGCGAAACACCATTGTAAGTGACCAATTGTGGGGAGGATTGCAAACCCCGATTTATTTGTTAAGCGAGTTTTTGCTTGGTTTTATTTGTTAAGCGAAGCGAATATTCAGAGAAAATTCTGCTCTTTAAGCGAAACGCTCTTTATGCGAGGTTTGACTGTACTGTGAAATTGAATATTGCTAAGTTAGAGAGGAAAGGCCCAAGCTGTTATCAATAGCAACATTAGCAAAAAAGATTTCTTGTATAAATACACACACACAAGTGCATTGGGATTGGGTAGGAGGAAAAAATCTGCCATTTTGCAGAAAAGACAAGAGTTTTGTGCAAAAATACAGTGGATTCTATGATTTCCCCCACAAAACCTTCCCAAAATGTGAGAAATGTGCAGAAGCCTCCCAGAATCTCAAACACCATTTTGCCTTCATGAATGAAATAAATGAATATTTGTTTGCTTGTTTGCTACCTCAGAACTTTAAGTAAATATAACTGCAAATTTGCTAATTAATGACATGTCATAGTGTGGAGATAACCAGCTGATGAGGTACTGACCTTTATTAATCTTGATTTGGATGAGGTAAATTATAACACACTAAAAAAATGGGGAATAGAGGATATGAAAAGCTTCATTACCAGCAAGACAATATGATTTACTAGACTATAAATTCATAGAGGGTTCAGTCTTTGAGCTGACTTTGTTGAGTGGCACCAGCATTTACCAGAGGCAAATCAAGTATCACAGAGACTTAAACAAAGAACAGAATTTCTGGGCAGAATATGCAGCATCTTTTTCAAAGGAAAAAAAACCCTGACTCTACTAATGTTAATGACAACACTTTGCCAAAAATTAACAGGGAATGAAGATTTGACATGTATTTAATAACAGACCTTGAAAACCCATTGTAGCTGATCAAGACCTCACTGGATGAATGCTACTGCCATTACAGCAAATTATTCATTGAAACTTGGCTTATCATTTTGTGAAAAGTTAGAGCAAGAATCTTGTCCAAGTTTAACACATGAGGATTATCTGAAAGATAAATTGCCAGCTCTCTAGCGAAAGCTTTGAGCAATATATACACATTTTCATTCCGAAAGCTCTTGCAGATACATATGGCAGCTTTCCCAAAGGAAACTACATTGGGAGGATGGTATGTTGTTGTGCATTATAAATGTGTGCCTTAAGTGTTATTTGGGAACAACAGCTCACTTCCTAGCTAGTAACTTTTCCTCTTAGCATAAAACCATATTACTGTAACTTTTGATTCAGCAAAAAAAGGCAATAGAGTTTGTGACATACTGTTACATTTTCATTTTACAGAGAATAGTTTGTTATTTGGATCATTTGTGGCATGCAGCTACAAAGAATTATCACAAGAAATTATAATCATCTTTTGATTACAGGCAGATTATATCATTTCCAAAAATAACGGGTGGAATCCCCTTGGTGCTTGTATTACATTTGTGTTGCTTGCTTTGGCATATAGCAGCATTTGTTTCGTTATATGCCTGATTGCTTTACCAAAACAGGCCCCAGCATATCTTCAGTTACCTGCAATAGGTCATGGTGAGTTAAACAAACTTTGTGTGACTAATAGAATTCCAACCAGCTAAAATGTCCTTGGTCTATCTATGCTTGCAGAAGGTTGAAGATATCATTAGTAGGTGAGATTTTTGGAAATTAAGCATTATTGCTATTACACCTGACCTGTAACTCCCATGTAAGCCCTTTCTTTGTGTGAAAACCATAGGTGCTGCAGGATAGGAAGAGGAATTCTTCGGGTTATTAAAAATCAGTTCTATTAGTAATATTACTGCTGCTTCTTCCGTGTCTAGGCCTGACGTGAAACTGCCAAAATGAAGGGACCTTTGGTTAGTTCATTCTGCAGTTTCTTTTGCCTGACCTAGTGTGAGAAAGATTAGCTGGCAACAAAAGGTTGCTGTTACCAGGAGGCTCTTTCTGTGTACTGATTCCCATCTTACTGGGTAATTGCTAGTAAGTTTACATTACTGTATTTCTGGACAAAACTCTTGAGTGTGTGGTTGTGTTGTAATTCCAGGGAGTCCAGGGTGAAATGGATTATCTGCTTGTCTTCAAGTATGGTTCTGTGCTGAAGATGGTTTTTGTGGTTGACCTACACCAGAACTTGCTAAGGAAATACAGTAAAGCACTGGATAACGCTAAAACTTGGTTCCAAAAGTCTTGGTGTTATCCGATTTTTAGTGTTATCCGGTGCATGTTAAAATCCTATGGGATGCATTGGATAACGTTAAAGCTCCATAGAGATACATTGTAACCACAAAGGCTTTAGCGGTTGTCATCCAATCCATCCCATTGGACCTTAATGTTATTCGATCCAATTCTCCTCCCCAGATTACTTAACGTTATGCGATTTTAGCGTTATCTGATCCATCCGTTCTCCGGTGTTTTACTGTATATCCCTATTGGTTTCGCAGAACTTCCTGGCAGTTTTCAATACCATCTTCTGAGCCATCTCTCCGACACTAGATTTGACTATCCTGTTTCACTTCCCTCTTGGGAGGGAAGCAGACAGAAAGTGGTGCTAGGAGATTTCTGTTCAACTCTGTCACATGTCTGTTACACTATTCAACACAGACATGAACTTCTTGGCTGAAGTTTTCAGTAGTTTGAGAGTGTGATGTTCTTAGTATGCTGTAACATTTGAGTCTGCGTCTCTTTTCCACTGAAAAGCTGGTGTCAATAACGGACTGGACAAGACTGAACAGACAGAAAGTTAAATCAAAATAATACAATGGTGTCCCTGATCAGTCAAAAGCCAAATAATGGCATAAAGATTCACCCTTTGTATATTATGGTTTCATTCTTCTTAAACTGAAACACTATGTCCAGATTGTTACCTGGGGTCAGTTACACAGAGTCCCTTATTTCAACCGCTCCATTTCTGGGGGTAATTCAAAGTTTTTGTTAAGGCCACTGGAACCCAACATGGCTTGCGTCTCGACTATCTGAAGGATTTGCTCACTCATATGAAATAATCCAGCCTCTAAGATCTTCAGGACAGAGACTGCTCTTGGCCCTACCATCCCCACAAGCACATCTGGTGTGGCTATAAAGAAGGCCTTCTCAGTGACTGCTCCAAGCTCTGCAACTACCTTTGAGGGGATGATAGTCTGCCCAGTATTATCCTTGTGTTTGCAGGCAAATGTTTTTCTGGTGAGCTTTTGATAACTGAATGGCCCTTGAGTAAGAGGTTTCTAATTCTATTGTATAAACTTGCACCTGATGCAACTTGGAGAGGATGTCAGAAACAATTAATTTACTACCAATTAAAACTCCTCCTACTTTAGGTTCTGGGGCTCCCTAGGGCCCCATTTGCCCTGGGGAAGCCTTTGGAGCCTTCTGGGCAATGGAAGGGGCAGGCTGTAAAAGATGGCAGACTAATGGCAGGGGTCCCAATCATAGTGACTGCAATCTAGTAGTGATTGTTGGTTTTTAAAGGCTTCCCTCTCCATTCCAAGGCTTCCCTGGGGCAAAAGAGAGCCCGAAGCAAGCCCTTGAACCTAGAACAGGAGATAGGAAAATTTAATGTAAATTAAACATTTATGGCACCCAATCGGAGTTATGCCAGTCACAAAGATATGCAATAGACCAGGGGTGCCCAAACCATTTGGGCCGTGGGCCGATCATGTGGTTCAGGAAGCCAGTCACTAAGGCCTGGGGGCTGGGTGTGGCCCCCGAGGCCAATTCATCTGGCCCGTGAAGCCCTCATTGCTCCTGGAAGCAGAAGTAAAATGCGCCCATATGCTTGTGTTGGGATAATTTTAAATATAAAAGGGTGGGGTATACATATAATTAAATAAATAAACATTTTATTTAGGTCAAGACTGTGGTATATGCACAAAACTGAAATTAAATGTAATGAATGGCTTTCTATTTGCTGTCTATAACCATAAAACCCACATTAAATAATTTTAGATTTATGTTTCTAAGCAAAATTACATATTAAGAGACAATTTTTATTGCCAAGTTATGGACTACAGGTGGATTTTCCTGTGTATGATGGAGCTAATTTCATCCTGCTTGGTCCATCCATTGCTTAGCTCTCTCTGGAGACTATGTCAGTAAAACCTGATCTGAAATCCTATTCATAGCTTAAGCCAAAGCTTATTTTTCCATTCATCCCTCCCTGGTAAGCAGAACATTGCTACTGCTACACTTGAGAGGTGCACGTGGACCCTGCTTTGGTGTGTAGATTTTTCCAAGATCTGCAGCAAGAGTGCTTTGTTTACTCTGGAGGACAGAAAATTACAATTTGATTTATGCTACAAACAAGATTTCAGCCATGGACTTTTACAAAAGTGAGATCTAGAACAAGTTTGCTCTCTCTTTCTCCCATGAGATTAGCTGAATGGCATTTCTAGCTAAATCAGCCTACCAATTAATCTCACTTCATTGATTATCTTTTCCTGCAGGTGCTCTAATTAACATGTCAGGCAAAATCCAAGCTTGACATTTCAAATCACCACTTTGAATGCTAACTGCCCCAAGGCTAAGAAGTTTTGAAACAATGTGATGTTTTAAAAAAGCCCACCCCAAATCAAGATTAAATATTAAAAGCAAATTAATCCTAGAATTTACTAATCTGGTAAAAAGAGCATATCGTGCAGTATACTTTATCAAAACTGGGACAAAGATAAATGCATGAAATACACTTTGATCCAGAATATTCAGTCTTGACTACAGCTGGCAGATTTGTCATTTAAAAAAATTAATTTTATTCATCTTGGTCAATCTTGATGAACATAGGGAGTTGCTAAAATGGCATCTATACTCCATTGTAGCTGAAGCACCATTAACATCCTTTAGTTAAGATTCTAAAAACTACGAATGTTCCATTAGTTGCGATTGGTCATTATGTAATCATAATGACAAGAGAGCTGTTCTCTAATCTTTCTTTTAGCATTTCAAATAGTTTCTCTTATCTATCCCTCCAAAATGTACTGTATGAATATGTCCTGACTTAAATCTTCTGCTGTACCAGAGTCTTCTGAATAATGTATTTAAACAGGAAGTGTCAAAGTTCATGTATTTTGCTATTTGTATTGAAATGTGTGTGGTTGATGAGGGAGAAACTTCTCATCAAGCTGGTAAGCAAACTGTATAATGAAAAGTGCTTCTTTGCTTTCTAACCAAGCCCTAGAAATGGATCACATCTTACAGTTGTACAAAAGTTGATTTTTCAACTCTAGAAAACCAGAATTTGGAAAATTACTTTTATAAAGTAATTAATTGCAGTTATAGTTCAAAGGCTCCTAGGAAAAAAGTAATCATTACAGTTAGAATTTTTAAAAAGTTACTGCTTGCTCTCCTAGTTCTCAGACTTAATCAAATAAATCACTTTTAGTTCTTTTCTTTTTCTTTGTTTCATCTTTTGCCCCTTTGAGTGTCAAAGGAGATACAAGGTTCTTGCAATGGCACTTCTAGCAGCCTCCACAGGTGTTATTTGGTGTTCTTGTAATACTTTTTTGATGTTATCTGTCTACCTTCCTCTGGGTCTGCCTCGTATTCTTTGTCTTTCTCCACTTTTCACACAACACGGGATCCCATACAGGCTGGTTGATTTGAGGGATAGCCACCCCCCCCCGCCCCAGGTTTTATCTGTTACGCTGTTTTAATCTTTTCTTATGAATTCTTTCTTATGAATTCTTGAGGTTTTAAACATTATTATTTTTATTGGATTTGGTCTGTGTTTTTAGCTACGCTGTAAGCCGCCCAGAGTCGGGTTTACCCAATTGGGGCGGGATAGCAAACGTGAATAAATAAATAAATAAATAAATAATATGCCTTGTACGGTATGGAATCCTATGACAGTTTCTCCAAATGGGCCAATCACTTTATTTGTTGTATCTCACTCTAGTTTAAGGTTGGTTTTATTCCAACTTTTCCCCTTTAAATCTCATTTAAAGGGGAAGAAGAAGCCAGGGCAGGTTGAGGACCTTGTCACCCCTCCCCCTGTGCCTACACCAACTGCCAGGGGAAGAAGAAGCCGGGGCAGGATGAGGATCTTGCCGCCCCTCCCCCTGTGCCCACCCCAACATATTGTATTGTAATGTAATGTATTGCCTGTAAGCCGCCCTGAGTCGCCACAGCAAGTGGGTGGCAATATAAATTTGAACTAATAAATAATAATAAATAAATAATAAATAAATAATAATTCCTGATTTTATCCTTTCTAGTCACTCCAGCAGCCGTCCTAATGTTTAAAAATTATTGCAAGCTGTTGTTTTGATATAAACATGTCTCTTGTCTATCTTGTTATCACATCTGTACCTACAACAGAGCATGTTTAAGGATCAGCATAAATCAGGTACAGTGGAACTTCATAAAACAATTGTCCCATATAGCAACGAAATTGCATAACAATTAGGTTGGGGGGGGGGGATGGTGTCCCGCATAACAATTTTCCCTTTGGGAAAAAAAATCATACAATTTTTCAATGGGAAAAACCACTTAGCGAAAAAATTGTTGTACGATGCGTCCCACAGGGAAAATCAATATACAATGCACGCATCGTATAGCAATTGTTTCCACAGTTTCTAAACTAGGTCACAAGGCATTTTCCAGGAAAGCTCCCAAAATGTGAAAAACAAGGCATCATTGATTTTGTCATTTAAATTGACAAAATGCTCCAACTTAACTGACCTGAAGCTTAGGTAGGTTCCATTTACCTTCTCCAATTTTCCCCACCCTATCCCATCTCTCATGTAAAACATCCCTATTCTCCCCTTTGTGGGGGAAAATTATTTCTAAGGAGATGAAAACCACTGGTTTCAAAATAAGAATAAATGACATTCATGCCCATATTTGGTCAACTGCAAATTGAATTGATTTCAGTGGCATACATTTTAGAGGAATGTTTTTTCATATTGGTATATAAAATTGCATTTTTAGCATTCAAAGCATTCTAGCAATATTGGTTTATTCTACTTACAACACAGCCCCAAGTGTCTTTCTTTGGAAGCAGGTCCTATTGATTTTAGTGGCACTTAATTTCATGTAAGTGCACTTAGGACTGAAGCTGAGTGATCTGCTAATTCAGTGTTTTTGAATTTAACTCTCTGGAGATTAAAATCTGCTACAAACACTACACAATTATAACAGATGCAAGGAAAGCTCTCACATTTTAGCAGAAGATGGGAATTAAAGAAGGAAAAGTATATCAATTTAGATTTGAGAGCTCACATTTGTATCACTTTCCCCAAAGCTTCCAAAAGCAATGAAAGTTTTCTGTCCAACAAGACATTTAAATTTCTGAAATAAGGTTTACAAAAACACTCGATATATGTTTTCAAGTGGGATGGCGGTTGGTAAGTCGGAGTGGCAATGGGGTTTCGGTTGCTGAGACAAAATCCCCTTGCCCACAATCCAGGCCCAGTAATTAAACTACTGTACTGCAACCAAAAGGTTGTCAGTTTGCTCCTGACCAGGGCTCAAGGTTAACTCAGTCTACCATCCTTCTGAGGCTGGTAAAATGAGTACCCAGCATGTTGGAGATAAAATGCTAATTATCTTGTGAACTGCCCAGGGAGTGGACGAAGCAATGTGGGGTGGTATATAAATGTGATTGTTTTGCTTTAGTGGCCTGGAAGGGATAGCTGTTACACGCTGAAGATGTTTTGTGTGAATTGGCAACATAAGCATTTTAATATGTACTATATTACTGTCAATGCAATGTAAGCAGGAAGCTTTCTAATAAACAAATAGGCATTCTAGCACAAATAGGACAATTTGGGAGACATTCTGAGCAAAATACAAAATGGATCCAGATTTTAAATTTGTGCAATAAAATCCTGGGTATTGGCAGTGCCCATCAGTGAACTGGCAAGTCAAGAAATGGGAACAAAACCTTAGGCATGTTGCACAGGGCTAATGTTTTTGCACATCTTCTATGCTACAAACATGTCCATCATATTGAGAAGAGAAGAAGAATTGGCAACAGAAAGGCAAAGTGCTGGGAAGGGTAGAACGATCCCATTTGTTTCTGATGAAACAGTGAACTCCAGTATCAGGCAATGCAACATCTACTCATGAAGAATATGGCAAGAGAATTCCCCTTCCTTCCATGTAAGTTCCTGCAGTTGTCCTTCAGGCTCACAACCATTGCCTGAACCCAGAAATGAGTTGTGAAACACTGAAAGACATTTCTGTGTATACAAAGAACCCCTGCCCAATTGCCCCAACAGCCTACACCCTAGAGTGGTTCTTGAGCTTCAGATGCAGTTTCTGAGGGGGTGCATGAGGCTTCTGGGTGGAGAAAGAGCCAGGAAACCCCAGTTACATGAATGGTGCTTTGTTCATCTCTATCTGGATAGTCCACGTTTACTGAGGATGGCAAAATAGGGAAAGTGATTAATGTACAGTGCAGTAGGGCAAACCAAATATTGGGACAGTTAGCTCTGCTCTTACAGCACAAGGCAGTACCGACCAGCCTGAAGAAACACCTCATACAAAGCACATTCATTACCACCTTATGTTACCAGTGCCAAATATGGACACTTAGAACAAAACATAAATCTCCCTTGACACTGGATGGGTTAAAACAGGAAGCATAGAAGAAGAGAGAAGTTCCATTAATACCAGAGCTTAGAAATGTATTTTTAAAAAGTAACCATAACTAATTATTGTTACCAACTTAGAGTTCCTTGATAAACTACACATTGCCTTGTCTAGCCTTCCATCAGCTTTCAAGGGCAACCTCTCTAAAAATTAAGGTTCAATTCAGGTGTCACTCATTATTTTGCATCCAACAAATGTGCAGGAAAGCATCTATCTCTATTCTCTGCACCACTGCTTTCTTCACAAGCAATCTCTTCACGTGAGCAAGAACTGAGAGAAATCACCTTTCTTCCTCACATGGAAAGAATAGATGTGAACAGAAATAATTCCTTTTCAGACATGCCACTTTCCATATAATGAAAGTGAAGGTGGAGGGAGGGAAAGGAAATTATCTTCCTACATTTTGACTGTAGCTTGTTAAAATCCAACTACAGCTTGATATGGAAGGAATTTCTAGAGAGGTTAATTATCCTAGCTCAATGCTGTGAAACATCTTGCCTGGGGTTAAGAGTTCATTTCCCCAGTGTGCCCTGTAGGAGAAGAGCCTGTTTCTGTGATCTTTGACAAGCTGTGTAGTATCAGAATTCCCCCCCCCCAAAGAACAGAAAGGTACACCAATTTTGAGTACTCAGTACTTAGTAAACCCTGGAAAGGTCTGCCATGAGTTAGAACCAAGTTGATGGCACAGTAAAAAAAGTAGTCTAACGTTAATATTCAAGCATACTGTATATCCATGTGTGCATACAACGAAATAATGATACAGTAAAACCTCGGATAACGTTAAAACCTGGTTCCACAAGTCTTGGTGTTATCCGATTTTTAGTGTTATCCGATGCATGTTAAAATCCTATGGGATCCATAGAGATACATTGTAACCACACAGGCTTTAGCGGTTGTTATCCGATGCATCCCATAGGACCTTAATGTTATCCGATGCAATTCTCCCCCCCAGATCGCTTAATGTTATGCGATTTTAGTGTTATCCGATACTAATGTTATCCGAGGTATTACTGTATTTGGAAAATAATAGCATAACTTCAAAAACATGCTAAGCATCCCAGCCCAGGCAACCAAAAACCTATGGTAAGACCAAAATAGCAGTGATTCTCTGTTCCTTTATTGGATTAATGATCTGCTGCCAAGTCTTTTAGCTATATCCTGCCACCACAATGGATACACACAATTTCATTGCCTTCCCCTCCTTTTCCCTTTGTAAAGCAAAACCCAACAAGGACACAAGCACTGGTTGCTAAAACTGAAGATGCAAATGTTCTTTATTTTTAGAAGTCCAAGCAAGATAATTTCTTTCTTTCTTTCCTCCTCCTCCTCTTTCTTTCCTGTCCTATTCTGAATAGTAGGTGTTCTGTAGTTTTCAGAAATTATCCCAAAGTCTTCTTCCCACAGAGGCAGAATCTGTCATTGAGACTCAGAGGTTTCTCAAAGGTGAGGAGTCAAATTGCACAGTGTCTTCTCATGTGCAAAACAGAAACCATTATTTAAGCATGTGGGGCCTACAAGTATGAGAAAAACATGATAGCCCAGCCCACTCCCACCAGCACATTAAATATGAAAATGGTGAGAAGGCAGTATCCCTTTGCCTTGGTCCAGAAGATGCACACATATTTAACATTAGTCCCAAAAATGTCAATACTGTAGCATATTTCATTATAGTCGTCAGCTGCATCTTGTATCCGAGCATACATTTTTCCTGGAAGTCATTTTCTCTGCTGATGGATCTGTCTCTGGTGGCTCAATAAACCAATCCTGACATGAAACATGCAACCACACACATTACACTCAACAGGTGGTGGAGGGTGTAGTTGAGTTTGACCAAGCTTTCATGTTCAATGCACAGCCTCTTCATGTCTGTGGTGTTCTCCTCCGATGTGATTGGTAGCAGCAGATATGGTTTGGTGCTAAAGTGGGCTATCGATGACCATTGCTTCTCAAGTTTGTGGACTTATACCTGACACCTTCATAGTTTGTTTCAGCTGGTCCTTATATGCTTCAAAGGAGCTTGGTGAGGTCTTGTACTGGAGCTAAGTTCCCCATAAATAATTTGACAAGGAAGCCTGGAATCATCCATACTCAATTTAGAGGCATTATAATTCATTAAAATTTCCCAAAATTTGAAGAGTAACATGGCATAGTCTGCTTGCATTTACACCTTGCACCAGTTCTCTAATACAGTACTACTATTATCACTGAAAGCCTCTGGAATTGGTAGAAATAATTGGGAGCTTGTCCAGTGACAGAATTTTTAGTTGAATAAGTGTGAGTGGATCTCACTCAGTGCTGTAGCCCCTTGGGGTACCATATTTCTATTACATTTACAAATAAGGACTTTTTGCGGCACTGGTGTAATGTTGAATGCATCAAAGTTATAAACAGGCCTGTCTGTATCCTGTTGGGAATACCACATGGAGATGAAAAACACAATCCAGAGTTAGTTTGAAACTAAAAGGAGGGAACGCAATTCACTGACACTTCAGGCAAGGCTCTGCTGGACACAGCTGGAGGGATGGGGTGGATCTTTCAGGTATAAATTTGTGCTCTAAATGTTGTTTCTGAACAAATAGCCCCTGAGGTAGCTTGGGATCATTCTGTGTAGAATAGTACTTAGCCACAAAGAAACTACTGTCTTTAATCCTAACCCACTTTAGAGGATTATTGGATGGATAAATAAGATAGGAAATTTCCAAAGTCCTTTAAATAACGCCATATGCTACAGAAATGAGAAACAACAATACTAAAGATACCCCTTAAGGGTTACCTTTACCTTATCTTTACTAGGAGGTTAAGTTACTAGTTGATTAAACACTTTTCAATGTGGATTATGTCAGGAGTGTGTATCTGCTTTGTTTTACTGTAATGTCCTCGAATACTGGAAGGGAAACAGTAACCAAAACAGTCAGAGTATTATGAGATGGAAAAAGATGAGTCTGTTATGTTTATTTTTAGACTTGAAGAAAGCCAAAGAAATTAAACAAAGTGAGAACAGAAAAGTACTTTGCCTCCTATGCGAGGCAAGCTGCTCTAACTTGGGTTTTCTTCATGAATATATATGTAGATAAATTCATTATATGCTGCATTTGGGTAGTTGTGTGGACTTATGTGTGCCTTACATATTATTTACTTAAACTGAAATGTATTTCAAGAATAAATATATAATTCAGTGAAGTCAAACTGTGTAGAGACTGGTTTATATGGATGCTACATTATTTTAATTGATTCAAATATTCACATTTACCTTTTAGAGCAGTGTTTCTCAACCTTTGGTTTTTGGACTTCAGTTCCCAAAAGCCTAAGTGAATTCCCCAAAGCATGGATCAACCAATGTAGTGACTTAAGCTTCTGGGAATCGAAGTTCCCCTGTGGGGCGTGGCTCCCATGTTGGGAACCACTGTTTTAGAGTAAATCAACCGGACAGTGTGCAGTATGTTGACTAGTATGGAACATGTAAAAGAGAAGTTTTATTTGCATGCTTCATTAAGAATAGTCAGGCTTCCAAACATGTTTCTAGAGCTGGGTGACAAAGTGCCTATAGTCCATTTTTCTGATTGGCAGGCAAACCCCTTTTCAAATGCATCCTGTTACAGAGAACAGAACCCACACCACAGAAACCATGGAACCATCTTAATGGGCTAGTATTTCTTTTGTGTGTGTTTATAAACTGTTTGGATTAAAAGTTGCAGGGTGGGGAGAAGTACTTTTTCTATAACATATATTCCCTATATTTCTATCTACTTCATAGGTTACTTAGGAGAGCTGTTCATGTTCCTTAAAACACTCTTCCATTAGGCTTACAGAATATTTTGTGACAGATTAAAAATGAATAACTGGGGGAATAACTCTGTCTGAATAAATGGGTGGAAAATTCAAACCTCATGTTACTAGGAAGTAGAGCATTAAACCACACTCTCCACCCAGTTGTAACCAGCTTTGAATCCACTTAAGAAGGACAGGTTGTACTTACCAGTAACTGTCGTTCTCCGAGTATGTTGTTTGGGGATGCACACTGATGGGTTCTGCGCCTGCGCTGAATCCTGAGCGGAGCTGAAAAGCTAATTGGATAAAAGTTTCAAATGTGGGACCGCCCACCATGCCCAACCCCTTCTGGCGCCATTTCGCTCTCTCTCCTCAGTTTGATACTAGAGCTGCCCGCGAAGCATAAGGCCATCTCAGGCCGGCAGCCTTGAGGGGAGGTAGGGTTGGGTTGTGTGAATCCCCAAACAACATACTCAGAGAACGACAGTTACTGGTAAGTACAACCTGTCCTTCTCCTTCGTGTTGTTTGGGGATGCACACTGATGGGTGACTAACAAGTTCACTTACTTGGATGGTGGGCAGCCGGTGTCCTGAGATGCAGGAGAGCGTGAAGGCATCATGGATGGGCGGTCATCAACGAAGAGGATCGGAGACCAGCCGTCAGGATGGATCTGCCCCGTCTGACATCAGCAGCAGACCTTGTGTCAACCCGGTAGTGGGTGATGAAGGTGGAGGACCTGGACCAAGTTGCAGCCTTGCAGATGTCCTCCATCGGGATGCCTTCTAGGAATGCAGTGGAGGAGGCCAATGTCCTGGTGGAATGGGCCCGGACATGGGGAGGCGGTGGCAAGGATGACATCTCATAGGCCAGGTAGATGGTACTTGAGATCCACTTGGAAAGTCTCTGGGCAGACAGAGGTTGTCCCTTGGACTTGCCACCATAGGAAGCCGGACCAGGAGCCACAGAAGAGGCGAGAAGAGAGGTGGTCCTCCGTGGCGGTGGTGGCGGAGGAGTCTCCGGCGGAGGCGGTGGGCTGGGAGCCCTCTCCGGCGTGGCGGTGCCCGGGGCATCGACTGACATCCTGCCCGGTGTTGGCGGAGCTGCGACCAGGACAGACGCTAGCGAGCGTGGCGGAGAAGAGGGAGCCGGCCTCGGGGTCGATGGAAGAGAAGATGTAGAGCTTCAGCGCTTTTTCTTCTCTTTCTTGTCCTTCTTCCTTTTCTCCTGCTCCTTCTTGCGTTTAAACAGTTCTGCGGCCGATGGCCACGAAGAAGGAGCGGAGGTCGAAGGAGCCGACGTCGAAGCAGCCGTCTGCTCTGGAGCTGGGGAAGATGGCGGCACAAGTGCGGCCCCCATCAGGTAGGCTTGAAGACAGTACTGGCAGTTTTTAATGCAGTCTTCAAAAAGCCTCGGCAAACCGCACAGATCTGGACCTGATGGTGTTCCCCCAAGCAGCGGAGGCAACGCACGTGTCCGTCCTTGCTCGGAAACTTTCTTTTGCAGGACGGACACTGCTTAAAGGCTGCTGCTGAGGCCATCCACCGAAGTAGATGGCCTATTGCAAAAAATTATCCTGGCCGGGAGGCCCCGACACGAGATTGCAACGAAGAAGATTTTTTTTTTTAAGCGGTGGCTGAGGACGAGCCCCCAGCCACGCGAGGACCAAGGGATTATGAGTCCCCTGGTATGAGAAAAATTGTAATTAGAAAAAATTGAAGATTTCTGAAGCAATCTCAGATAAAGAAACTCACAGCTTTTTTTCCAGGCTCCTGCTCGTGCAGCAGAAAAAAGCAAACTGAGGAGAGAGCGCGAAATGGCGCCAGAAAGGGTTGGGCATGGTGGGCGGTCCCACATTTGAAACTTTTATCCAATTAGCTTTTCAGCTCCGCTCAGGATTCAGCGCAGGCGCAGAACCCATCAGTGTGCATCCCCAAACAACACGAAGGAGAATCATGCATTGCAAACTTCTACCATGATTGTTGAGACCTTCATTTATATTTCTTTTTCTGTAGTGTATTCAAGATATTGGCGTACACTCTGAAGAAATGGTGTTTCAATCAGAAAAAAAAACCCCTTGCAGATTGGTTTTTAGTGGTCTAACAAAGGCATCACCTACTGCTACATTTCTGCTCCAGAATGAGTCAGCTTAGGAGCTCCTGTTCACAAACAACAAATAAGCAAACGAAAATAACAGATTACAGGTTTCTGATCAGTAAGAGAGAGTCATATATTTCGCTCTGTTATATTCGTTACCTATGTCAAACCCTATTTTACAGGCACAAGTATCACTGGAAAATACATGGGGCTTTTTGGAACAGCTTGCTCACTTGGCTTTTCCCTTGTCACCTTCAAAACATACCAAATTTAAGAAATATTAACAAAAGAGGTGCCTGCATTAGGCTCTATGTCCTTACATATACGGGCCACCCTCCAACTACAATTAGACGACTCTCCAGAGCAGTGTTTCCCAACCTTTGGTTTTGGGACGTCAATTCTCCAAAGCACTGATCAGCCAATGTACTGTCTTAGGCATCTGGGAATTAAGTCTCCCTGTGGGGTGTGGGCCCCAGATTGGAAACCCCTGTTCTATATCTTTCTCTTTATTTCCTTAACATTCAGGATTCAAATTTCCACTCAGAGCAAAACAAACGACCACATCATCTGATGTTTTCTTGTTCTAAGCCTTGCCTGAAAGCTAACTGAGCTGTTATTTCTATTTAGGTCTATTTATCTTGGACTTAGTGAGCAAGCCTCTGAAAAAAATGGAAACTTTTCATAAGATTACACATGCTGCTGTCTTACTGCCATCTTATTGAATGTGCTTGGTGGCAAAACAGACTATAGTTCATCTCTAAAGATGACAGAGATTCTCTTTATCCCCCATATTCACATTTCAAAGGCTTCACATGATCTAAACAGTTATACTGTATTAAAGTGGGGAGTTGGTTTTGGATGGATATGAGGAAAATTTAAACTGCAGAGAGCTAACGGTGACATCTCAGGTTAAATTTGCAACACTTTCTTCAGAAGCTGACCTTGTGCTGGGAAGTGAGAGATGGGGATTGGAGTGCCCTACTGATGATTAATCATGAACTCTTAAAGAGAAGAAATGTGAATTTGACACCATCGAAGGCTTTCAAGAGAGATGTCACTTATCACTGGGTGACCTTAGATTTTTGTCAGCTTGTACATTCGATTTTAGCCCTGACTGGTGCACACTGATCAAAGTCCATGTCACTCCCTGCTAACACAGGCCTGGGGTACATAGAAAGAGCCTTCTTGAAGATTGTGGTATTTTTTAACCACAATTGGGTGTACCCTGACACTGGCAACCTTGTGTAGCTGGCTAATCTTTCTCACACTAGGTCAGGTGAAAGGAACTGCAGAATGAACTAAGCCAGTGTTTCCCAAATGCTGGTTTTTGGACTTCAATTCCCAGAAGCCTAAGTCATTTCCCCAAAGCACTGATCAGCCAATGTACTGACTTAGGCTTCTGGGAATTGAAGTCCACTAGTGGGCTGTGTACCCCTTGTTGGGAACCACTGAACTAAGCCAAAGGCAGTCCTGTGGTGGGGAGAGAATTTACTGGGATGGGTGCATGTGTGCCGCTGCTCAAAGCCCATACCTTAAAGGGAAACACCACCTCGGCATTTTCCACTTCTGTTCCTTCGCCAGGCTTCATTCTGCTCCATGGGAGAAAGTCTGAAGCATGTCGGCAGCTTTGGACTTTCTCCCATGGAGTGGAATGAAGCCTGGCAAGAGGAACAGAAGCGGAAAATGCCAAAATGGCATTTTCCCTTAAGGTATGGGCTTTGAGCAGTGGTGCACACACCCCTCCCGGTAAATTATCTCCTCATCACAGGGCTGCCAAAAGGTGGCTTCATTTTGAAGAAGAAAAAGAAGAAGAAGCACAGACCTCAGAACAGATCAATATAACATTAATTTATTCATTTATTTGCTCTTAACATCGCATTTTATTTACGCTCTGTTTTCCCTCAACAAGGGGACTCAAGGGAGATTTAAAATACAATAAATCACAACTTTAAAAACCTATTAAATCATATTAGATTCTAAAATAACAACTGAATAAAAGAATTTTAAACAGTGTAAAAGTACCCTCAGAAAGGTAATTTCAAATAGTAAAGGTTGCCCTTGCTCGAAAGCCAGTCGTAGCCATCTCTAGGGTTCAGTGCTCATTCTCATCTCTGTTTATAGACAAAGACTCAATGCTATCTGTGTCTGCAGACGTTTCCATGGACATGTGGCAGCCATGCCTCAACACTTGAGTGCACGGAACGCTGTTTACCTTCTCACCAAAGTGATCCCTATTTATCTACTTGCAATTTCTTGCTTTTGAACTGCTAGATTGGCAGGAGCTGGGACAGAAACAGGAGCTCACTCCATCATGCAGTACCTGGGAATCAAACTCTGACCTTCCAGTCAGAGAGTTCAGCATCTTAACCACTTGAGCCACCGCAGTCACTCATGTTAACATACCTGGTTTTTTAATGCCTTAAATTGTGTGCTCAGTAAAGCAGCTGTGGTTGGAGTGCTTGCTCTGGCTTCAGCAATGTTTCTTTCCTTTGACTGGTTTGATTCTGCACCACAGGTATGATAGAAACCACTATTTTCCAAATTAAAAGGGTCAATTCCAAGGCACTAATTTCCTGCATCCCTAATATGTATATCTATAGAGGCATCCTCTTAAAACACCTGTTATGTAAAGGGACTTCAAATGTGGTAATCATGTGTTAGCCTATCAGGGGTGGCGAACCTTAGCACTCCAGCTGTTGTTGGACTTCAATTCCCAGAAGCCCTGATCAGCAGGTATGCTGACTTGGACTTCTGGTACGTGAAGTCTAAGAACAGCTGGAGTGCCAAGGTTGGCCACCAGGTCCTAGATATTATTATTATTATTATTATTATTATTATTATTATTATTATTATTATTATTATTATTATTATTATTATTATTATTATTATTATTATTATTATTATACCCCACCCATCTAGGAGATTTTCCTTCTCCCCAGTGCCTTTGAGTCAATTCATTTATGAATGTTATTAGCATGTTTTACAGAACATTCTTTGTTTAAATTATGATATATAGAATTATATAGGCAACTAATTGCAATGACCTTTTAATAAACCATCTTTTCAAGCTGATTTTACTGTAAATATATAGACATATAGTATTCTGTACAACACTGAAAATATTTACTAAAAAGGTAGTAAGCTTCACTATGTCTCAAAGAAACTTACTTTCAAATGTGGGGGTATAGGTCTGCAAACTGTGCATATTTTAAAGTCTGTTTCCTCCTTCTACATTTGTCTATGATCTTCATGGTACCACTTTACTCACTAAAGTAGCTCTCTACTTACATCACAGTTGCTGACACGATGCATTTGTCTTTTGTGCAGTGATGGGCTGAAAGCTTTCTTTCAGCTATGAAAAGCCAGATACACGACATGCTCAATTTAACCCTCGTTCCACTTCCTGCATTATTTTTATGAATGTTTTATAAAAATATCTTTAGCAGGCAATATCTTATAAGGCAAACAATGCATAAAAATAGAAGAGTTCTCTTACTATATTATGAGGGTCACTGTTTTGCTGATTATTATTTATTATTTTGAAAGCTAAGGCTTTCAAAAATTTTAGCTCCTTATTCAGTCCTTGAATAAAGCAGAGACAGAGTTACAGCAGCTTTTCCTATTGTGTTAGTTGTTAAATACTGGATAAAACCTTCACTGCATTGTTCAAATATCACAGAACATTTTCGTTGGCCATAGATTGCTCATTAATACTGGTTTTAGCAGCAATCAATCTACTTTTGGGAAGTAATTCCAAAATTTTCACTCCTGATGAACAACATGGAATAAAGAGGCATTTGCCAAGTACATTTTTAAAATATGCACTCAGCAAAAACACATTCATAGATGGAATGTGGAAAAGAATAGGGCAACCTGGAAGCCCCAGATACAAAGATGGACAGTATTTAGAGGGCTTCTACCAGCTTGCAGCCAAAGTAGGAAGTGCTGATCTGATGGATAATCTGAATTAGAAATCAGTTCACACAATCAGCTCGAAGCTATTTTAGTGAGTCTCAGCTTCATTACATTTCTAATTTGAGGACCAAATTAGAACATGTGGGAGAGGCATCTTTTGTAATTTATTTACTAGACACAGCTGTGTAGGATGAAAATTCAACTGAATTGATGGAGGTATTTTTTCCAGTGGTTTTTCTACTCTCAGGAGAGAAAAAAATAAGCACCTTGTTTCCTCCCTTCTTTGATCAGTGAAAGTGCCAAACCTCTCCAGATTCCTCTTCACAGTTTACTTTAATTCACCACCACCTCACCTGTAGCTCCACTGAAGAAACAACAAACAGAAACAGCAGGTAAAAAGATTGCTGTCTTGTATTATATACTTAAGCCTGGAATCAAACCTAACTTTTACTAAGTAATTAAGACAACTAGGGCAACCTGAAAGGCTGACCTTCTTTCTGCAAGTCAGTATTCCCCAACCTGATGTCCTTTGATAGCTGAGCTATTGAGTTCCCATCCTCTCCAGCTAGCATGACCGATGATACTTATTTGTACCAGAGTAGGCTGTTGTGAATCATACAACATATACAGTAATACCTCATATAATATTAGTATCGAATAACACTAAAATCGCATAACATTAAGGAATCTGGGGGGAAGAATTGCATCAGATAACATTAAGATCCTATGGGATGCTTCAGATAACAACCGCTAAAGCCTGTGTGGTTACAATGTATCTCTATGGATCCCATAGGATTTTAACATGCATCAGATAACACTAAAAATCATAACACACCAAGACTTGTGGAACCAGGTTTTAGTGTTATATGAGGTTTTACTGTACTTTATACTTATAGCATATGATAATGACACTATGTTAGAATTAGTTAGCAAAAACACTGACTCAGTCTTCAAAACATCCACATATTTCATGCTGGCAATAAAATATTTTCAGTAAATTCTCTCTCTCTCTCTCTCTCTCTCTCTCTCTCTCTGACACACACACACAAATTTCAATAGTAAGCATAGTAACAATACTGTACCATATAGGTACCTCTATGTCTATGGCAACAACCAAATAAAGATGACAAATTTGCCTACTAACATTTGTTAAGAAAGTGTCAAAATGGCATGTAGAACGTCAAACAAACTATAACTTGAGATTGTATGAAGAAAAGCAGGAAACCTTAAGTGGAATTGTACTAAAGGTATTGAGTGGATATTTCTTTTTGAGTAAACCCCAGACTACTCTCTGTACTGTGTGCCAGAGACCTGGTTCCTATCAACCAAATGAAGTTCATTTAGGTGCAAAATGTAGAAGGGGACCTTCTTCTCTGGTGTGCTACACAGTGGAGAATTATCTTTTCATGAAAATCAGTTTTTTATCCATGTCTCTGGAACTTCTGTATTTTTGTACAAACCCTCTCCCAGTAAACCCATCTCCATTTATTTATGCTTGTCCTGTAGATGGGAAATTTCACCTCAATACTTATCACCCTTCTCCCTTTTATAGTAATAAATTCTGAGATTTGCATCATGATTTGAAAATAATTTTTTTTAAAGATCCTTTTGGACTGTAAATAATAAAAGGTTGCTAAATGGGGGGGGGGGGAATCAAAGCAGTCCCCTATTATTCATTTCTATGGAAGGTAAAGTAAAAGCACATTACCAGCCTTAACTATACAGCCGTTATATAACTTCCTTGTCAAGGTGGTTTGCTGCTCAGTAATCTACAACCAATCATTTTCATGAACTTAATGTGATATTCTATTGTTTTATTGCCTATTCGGTGGTTCCCAACAAGGGGTACACAGCCCACAGGGGGACTTCAATTCCCAGAAGCCTAAGTCAGTACATTGGCTGATCAGTGCTTTGGGGAAATGACTTAAGCTTCTGGGAATTGAAGTCCAAACACCAGCATTTGGGAAACACTGGCCTATTTTATAGTATTTTGTGATTTTTTAAAAGAAAAACACTTCACTATTATAAACCACTTAGGGATTTTTAAAACAAAACCAAAAAGAAGAGGAGGAGGAGGAAGGGGAAAGTATGCAGTATATATATGCCAGGGTACTTAAGAGACCGCATCACTCCGAGAACATCTGTCCATCCCACCAGAGCAGACCAGAGAGGCTCTCTGGTTGTACCATCAGCTAGAGAGGCTCATCTCTCTAGCACGAGAAGAAGGACGTTCTCTGTGTCTGCTCCGGCCCTATGGCATCTCCTGCCAAGTGAGATGCGTCTCCAGACAGAGCTGCTGCCCTTCAGAAAGGGGGTGGAGACATGGCTAGCGGGTCATGTATGGGGTGTGGGCCAGATGGGCTGCCCTTCAGAAAGGGGGTAAAGACATGGCTGGTAGGGCATGTATGGGGTGCGGGCCAGATGGTCAGCTCAGCCGGCTGGCTCCTTTGAATAATTCCACCTCTCTCTCTGTTGTTTTTTTAACTTGTATTTTAACTTTCTTAACTTTTAATCTTTTTAACTTTTTAACTCTTATTGTAGATAATGTGTTTTTAATTGTTTTAAATTGTAAGCCACCCTGAGTCCTTGGATAAGGGCAGGGTATAAATGCAATAAAATAAATAAAGAAAGAATAGAAACCAAAAGTAACAAGTAGCTAAATTCAAGTAGAATAATTTCTTTAGAAAGAACCCTTAATATTCTCTCCCCTTACAGATAAGCTATAAAATACCCTACATGCTTATAGCCATCTAACTTCTGTTGGAATAATTATTTTCTTTTATAGGTGACAAAACATTGCAGTAAACTTCAGTAAGCAGGCAAAACTTGAAAACAGAGATGGAAGACTCAGACTTCAGATAGCCTGTTTGTTCCATATGCTGTCCCTCAAGCTCCTTGCTTAGTACTCAGTTCTGAGAAACAAACAACTTTGGAGATTGCATTTCATTTCAGCTCCAGGTTGTAATGCCATTTCCCAATGTGCTTTGCAAAACGTATAGGGTCTTTCCATCAGATATGAAATAAGCAGGATGCACCACAGGGGAGAATCAGAAAATGAACCCATATAGCTCAGCCAAATATAGTACTTTCATCAGTCTTTCTAAAGGATCCAGAAGACTAATACCTACAGAAGCACAATAAAGTAATATTTTTTAGAATTTTTTTGTCTGTGCCCAAGATGGTTATTTTCTTTTCTGAAGTCTAGTTGAAGCTTGGATTGGCCAAACTACAGTGATGTGCTTGATTTGACAAGCTCTGCAATGCACCAGTACTGAAGATGTGAGGAAACAAAGATTGGCTCAGTTCAGGCAAGTTGCTTTTTAGCTTATTGCATTTCTCAGTGACAACATTTTGCGGAGCAGAATTCCTTTAAGGCTACCATAAATATCACATCTGCATCAAAGCTGAAGGTCAGAGTTGATGTTTATTGTAATCCCTGCCTGGCTGCTTTTTGTTTTAAATGTCTTTTAAAAAGAACAGATGTTATTTTAAAACAACATATACTTGTGTTAAAGCTGGAATTTCATGATGACCCTCAGGCACAAACAGAAGCTGGAGAACAAAAATTACTCTTTGGCGTTTGTATTATTAGGGATAACTGCGGCCTACTCGATATACACAAAGAGCATCTCTGCGTTCAAAGTTATGCACTCAATCCCTGTCGAAGCCACTGAGGCCAAGACTGGAAGAAGCATATTTGTAACTAGCATGAGCACCTGTGTGTCAAATCACAAGCTCTTTTCACCTACAGAATTATGCAGATTAGCCTGTTTTGTTTGGGAGCTGGGTTTTGAGACTTAAGGAGTGGATTCCTTTGAAGTCTGATTTCACAAAGAAGCAACTGCTAACTAAATGAGCTCTCTGCAAAATTGATTAATGTGCTTTAAGGTCTAATTATCAGCTACCTCCAGCCTGTTTCTGTTTTTTTTTTTAAATTTGAACAGAATTGATTTCACCCCTTAAAACAACACAAGTAGGGAACTCCACAAAAGTAGGAAACAAAGTAGAGTTAATGTACTGTACTTGGAAATTTTCCCCTAGAGGTCAGAAATGCTGACTGTTCCTGATTTGGAAAAGAAATCTGAACTAGCAAAACATGTCTTCTGCCTAAGAGAACTGCTGCTCTTTGAAGGAGATAATACTGGACCAGACAGACTGTCCCGATTCCATGTAATAACAACTTCTTATGTTATGGCCCATATTGATAGGGGAAGCATAAAAGTAGTTGGTTCTTTGTGCAATACCCTTTATGGTAATTGTTTTAAAATAAGCATTTTCTTTTGGTTATACAAGTGTTGGAGAACATTGGCAGATACTTCAAATATGACCAAATGAAATAATAGTATAAAAGCATCTCTAGAGATTTAAATAGGACTAGTTTTTGACTAATGGCAGTCTGTTAAGGACAAAGGCAAATGAACTGATCCATTGGCACACATGCTGTTTGTTGTTGTTATGTGCTGTCAACTCACCTCCAACTTATAGTGACCTCATGAATGAGCAGTCTACACAATGTCCTGCCTTCAACAGCCCTTACGTCTTGTAAACTCAAGCCTGTGGGTTCCTTGATGGAATCAATCTGTCTCATATTTGATCTTTTTCTTTTCCTGCTGCTTTCAGCTTTCCCCAGTCTCACTGTCTTTTCCAGCAAATCCTTCCTTTTCATGAAAGTAGGACAGCTTCAGTCTACCTATAATTGTAGACAGTCTATTCAGGTATCAACTGAAACTTTCTGCTGGCAGAGAAGGGGGAGCCCTGTTTCCACCCATGTAAAATATATATAAATGCTTTGCTCACCATGTGACTTATTCCACACTCATGTATGCTTTTAGTGCTTAGAGAATACATGAGGTAAAAAATTGTTTTGTGAAAAAAGACAAGGAGAAAGCAAGGAACCAAATTATGATCTGATGCTTACTGTCTCTCCATAGAGTTTCTTCATGAAGATGATCTCCCCCTCCCCTGTTTTTCAAGAGGTTCTGACCCCATCCTCCTACTAGATCTAGTATCACCTGCCAACATTTGTGCCCCAAACCAGTCTCAGATGGAAATTAACTCATTAGCATTAAACATTAGAAATGAGGAGATTAATTCAATGCTCTTAATGTTTAAATCTGGAAACATTTAATTCTCTAAATTAGTAGCATTAATTTACTTATCAACCTATTCCTTTTTAAACAGTGTGGCTTACATAGAATTCCATATAGTGTATACATTCAAGTATAAGCTGATCTGAATATAAGCCAAGGTACCTAATTTTAACTGGAAAAAAAACCAGGAAAATTGATTGACTCAAGTATAAGCTGAGGGTGGGAAATGCAGCAGCTACTATTGCGCAGAAGGGAGGGAGGGAGAGAAAGAAAGAAGGCAGAGAAATCTGCCATCAAGCTTGCCTTCCCTGTGCTGAAGGGATAAAGGGAAAGAAGCTATGGAAATCCATTCCAAGCCCTGCCATACTAGGAGACGATGGAGGAAGGAATGGGTACTGTTGAATGAGGGGGAGAGCCCTTTTTTTTTGGGGGGGGGGTGGAATGGGCCAGCCAGGCCTTGCCGGGGGGAGGGGTCCTTGGCCTGGCTGGCACTGCTCCAGCTGTGGATGCTAGGCCACAACGACCACTGGCCTCGCTTCCCACCCTCCTGGTGCTGCCGCCGGGCTGAGAGGTGGAGTGGCGGCGCGCCTGGAATGCTGATGGCAGGCTCTTTGCTGGGCTTGGACCATGCTGCCTCAGCCTTTGGGTCTCAACCCGGGACCAAAGGCAGCCCCGGACCGTGCGCAGCACCACCCAGCACCAGGAAGAGGGTGCCTGAGAAAGAGGAGGACAAAAGCGGTAGAGGAGGAAAAAGTGCCCCCTGGTCCCCACTGCACTGTCGGGCCTGTGTCCTCCTGGCACCCCCCAGCCCAGGGTGGGGCCCAGGGTGCTGGCTGAGGGTCCCGCATATGTCCCCACAGTGGACTCCCTGCCCCAGCTGCCAGGAAGTCGAGGGCGTCGACCCAATTCCTGCAAATTTTTGTCACCCCCTGCAGAGTGCTGCCCGGGACAGGCTGCCCTCTTATCACCCCATGCTATGCCAGTGAGCAGCAAAAATGGCAGCAGATTAATATAACATGGGTTTTCATCCATAACTCCAAATTGGCTTGGCTGGTAGAACACTTAAAATACTTTTCTCTATTATCGCAACAGACTTGACTACTGTAATGCGCTCTACATGGGGCTGCCCTTGGTGACCATTTGGAGACTACAGCTGGTGCAAAATGTGGTGGCTCGGGTAGTGATGGGGCGCGGGCGATATGCTCGTGCCACACCACTGCTCCGGGAGCTGCACTGGCTGCCAGTATGTCTCTGGGTGCAATTCAAGGTGCTCGTCATTACCTTTAAAGCCCTATATGGTAGTGGGCCAGGATACCTAAGAGATCGCGACACCCTAAGAACGTCTGTCTGTCCCACTAGGGTGGACCGGAGGGGCTCTCTTGTTATTCCATCAGCTAGGGAGGCTTGCCTCACTAGCACTAGGAAGAGGGCCTTCTCTGTGTTCGCCCCGGCCCTGTGGAACCTTCTCCCAACTGAGCTGCGCCTACAGGTAGATCTCCTGTCTTTCCGTCGAGGCCTAAAGACCTGGCTCGCGGAACATGTATGGGGACCCAGTAACGTGGGATCCCATGTAGGCTGGTTGGTTTAGGGGATTTAAGGGACAGCCACCCCTTTCTGCCCTTGTTTTTATCTGTTGCGTTGTTGTAATTTTTATTATGAATTTTTAATCGATGATGTAAGCCGCCCAGAGTCGGGTCTACCCGATTGGGGCGGGATAGTAAATATGAGTAAATAATAATAATAATAATAATAATAATAATAATAATAATAATAATAATAATAATAATAATAATAATAATAATAATAATAATAAACATGCTTAAAGCTAAAGATTGCTCAAATAATTTATGTGATTTAGAGGGGTATTCTCTGCACTTTCCAATATGCCCCTCAAAGGTTAAAAGATCTTGCAGTTTTGAAACTATCATATGACTTAAATATTTGCCTGCAACTTATGTTTAGTTTTTATATATTTTTAAACATTGTTCCCTACAGTTTTTCATACCTGTATGATTTTAGGACATTTTCAACAGCTTTGGAGTATTTTTGTGCGTATAGAACATAGAAGCAATGTGGATAAAGTTTGTAGAAATAGACAAGCCGATGTTGCCTGGAATTATGGCAATGAAAGGATGCATATCCGAATGAATTCTGAACTGACTGGGAATGGTTGTCTTATTTCATTCTGGAATTAACCTATTACTGAGAAAAATGTCTTCTGTGATGAATACAGGCTTCTGATTTTTCCATGGAGATCTATAAAGTTCTATAGGGCTGTCAAAGAGATGTTAAGGCATCAGACTCTCTGACTAACTCTCCTAGGACATATTAATTTCCACGGGGAATAATTAAGTAGGTGTTTAAATCAATAGAACTTGAGATAGATTTCCAATTTGTTTTTTAAAACGTTTCTATTGTTTTTATGCATTTTAATTGATTTAGATATATGTTGTTTTAATATGTTTGTTCACAGCCCTTGGACCCAAAAGGGTGCTAAACTGCTTATATTTTTGATACTGCAACAATTCAGATGTAGAGAATTTAAAAGAAGCATATGGCATTTTTAAAAAATGCCTGAGGTACAAGAAATGCTGCCAGAAGCAAACGAACAGCTGAATTTTACAATAGGAAACTGTGTTACTCAACTTTCTTATTAGAATTAAAATTGGTCTACTGAATAAACAATAAAAAGTGTAAACTCATCAAAGGCTGTTGTAGATTTAAAAAATCTAATTCTTCAGGTTTATTCAACAACATTTTGTGCATAGTGCAGAAAAATTGCTCCAAAATGGCAGGTCTCTGGGCCATGTCAGCTTGTGGCGAGATCAAACTCTGGCTGCATACTGATTCATGTGTGTGTTTTTGTCATAGTCTCAACCCCACCTATGGAGCACAGCTAGCTTTTCACCCTCCCAGACAAAGGTTAGCCAATTACTTTGTAATTGTTCTTCCCTATATTGCTTGCTTCCGAAATAAAGTTCCTTTTATGTTTCAAAACATTAAAGTTCCTGAAGATACCAGCCAAGCTGGACTGCAAACTACAAATGTCATCTGTTCACACACTCACTAAGTAGATTTAATAATCTGGCTCAAATTAGGAACTGTATGTCTCAAAGGAAGGAAATATGTGGACATGTGTGTGGATGGACAATTACAATGTAATTAGTAAACCTTTGTTTGAAGGGGGTGGAGATTCCTGCCATGGTGCCAGAGATGACTTTAGAGACTGCACACTCTAGAAGTGTGCAGTTCAAGCTCACTTCAAGCAGACTTGGCAGAAACACGTCATTTATTTTGGGGACAGTTTTCTGCACTAGCTATAAAATGTTGGTGCATAAACCTGATAGATTTTTATCCACACAAAGCGTATGTTCATTCCTTGATTTTTGTTTTAGTGGTCCAATAAAAGCAAAAATAGATCTCCAAAGTAATTTTACTTCTCATGTTGAAGATATAGTTCTTTCTTCAATTAAATTAAGCCTCGTAATTGTGATTCTGCTATAACTACCTGTCCTACAAAATTGAGAATGCCCTTTGCAGGAAGAAAAAAATCTCAGAATCGTAAAAGGAATGGAATATTAAACATTGAAAGAAAGAAATATTCTACTTACATGTAGCTTCTATCTAGAGCTAATAAATTTTGAAACATCAGGGAATAAAGCACAGTAAGCTTCTCAGTGGTTATTCTTTTCTGTTCTATATATGCATGAAACCACAGATAAATGCAATGTGGTACACAAAGTCACAAAATAATTATAGACATTGGCAGCCTATATTGCATTATAAGGAATTTAAGTAGCTGGTTGATATTCTACATTCTGTTAATTAACAGATTATTTTAAATCTGGATAACAAAGCTTGACACAACATAGTGACACAATTATATAGTGTGGACATGGGTGAAAATTCCCCAAGGCTGCTTGTATTTTGGTTAAAAGTAACTGAGGACTCTTTTAATTCAGAATCTCACATTTGTGTTGTGGTTCTCTATACTGCCAGATTTGATGCCAGTTTTTTCCTTTCATTTCCAGATCAAAACTTGGACTGCCAAAATGAAGCCACTTTCTTGGCTTTGTCATTGGGCAAACTTAAGTCCTCATTGGTGCATGTTTATGGCAGTAATCAGCAGACCAGTAAATGAGCCAGATTTTGTATCTCTCCACATACACACAGCGTGTTGTTGTCTGCCAGCAGGCCCCACATGAACATGTTGGTCTTGCATTTCTGGACTCTGACCCTCAGCCTCCTCAGGGTCCAACAAGTGACGCAGGGGAGGTTGAGTTCTTCAGCCAAATTCTCTTTTAATGTTGTTCCTTGTCCAGTGAGCCTCTTCATTCATCCTCTTATTTGATTTTGCTCTTTTGTACCCTCAAGAATGTTTGTTCTTGCCATAAAGCTCTTCCTGGACATAGCCGTAGCCAGGATTCTAGATGTGGATGGGCAAATATTTTCATAGGATGTAAGGAAGGATCATTCTCTTGCTTAGTTCTCTCAGCATCCACTGCTACTTCTCTCCTTATCTTAGGCAGAGTGATGCCAACAAGAAGTTAGATTTTTCAACTGGTTTAAGTTTGAGGCACCCTGTCACTATATGCATGGCTTCATTAACAGTGATGTCAACTTGTTTTGTGTGTGTGGATGTGCGCCATGCTGGAGCAGCATACTCTGTTGTGGAGATGCTCAGGGCCAAAGCTGATGTACACGGCATGGATGGTTGAGCTCTCCATTTACAGTTTGTGAGTATGGAGTGCACCCACACTCGCAAACAAAGTTGACATCACTGTTAATGAAGCCAGAATCCAGCTCATTTACTGGTCTGCCAATTACTGCCAGAAACATGCACCAATAAGAACTTACATTTGGCTAATGTCAAAGCCAAGAAAGTGGCTTTATTTTGGCAGTCCAGAGTTTGATCAGGACATGAAAAGAAGAAACAATGCAGTTAAAATGGAAATGTCCACAAATAATTCGCTACAATTTTATATGCCTTCCATGCTTAAACAAAAGACACAGAAAGCGATTTAAATGAGCCCTGGTGGTGCAGTGGTTAAACTGCTATACTACAGCCAAAATGTTTTTAGTTCAATCAATCCGGATGGGGATCAAGGCTGAATCAGCCTTCTATCCTTCCAAGGTCGGTAAAATGAGTAGCAATCATTTGGGGGGCAAAATACTAATTATCTTGTGAACAGCCCAGAGAATGCACTAAGTGCTATGGGGCAGTATATAAGAGTAATTGCTATTGCTATTTAAACAAAATTGCTAACTCATTTAAATTATGATATTGATTTGCAAAACATCACAAGCATGAGCACTCCACAAGAGATCCAAAACTGCTGCACTAACCCTTACATCTGTCGTAGAGAAACAGTGGTTTTCCAAATGCTACTAGATTCCAAGTCCCATCAGCGATAACCTGAAAGTGTCAGGTATGTTAGGAGTTGCAGTGCAACCCTATCTGGTGCCACTTCTCCTTGATGGATACCAACACTGTCCTATTCTTCAGCAAATTGAAAGAGAAGAATTATTTTCCTGATCTATGGTCTGACCTACAGAAACTACACACTTTTCTGCAAAAATGTCTTCCCTCTTGTTCATTATGGAGAAAATGGATGTTGTATTTGCAGATCCTATCCAGGGCTAAAATCTCAGCCACTGGAAAGCAAGTTGTAATAAGGTCCTAGAAAATATTCTAGCACTGTCTCATTCAAGTTGTGTTTAGTTCCAAAACAGTGATCCCCAATGTAAAATGATGACATCTGTGGAAGAAGCTTTCTCTCTGTCTCTCTGTGTGTACCTCAGAGTTTTAATCAACATTTTCTAGATTGAATCCAAGACAGTGCATTTGCAATATATTTGGTGTAGATGAATGATACATTAAAACAGAGTTATAAATATATTCCCAGACTTTGAGGAGTAATGGCACTCAGTAACTTATGAAAGACACAGGAGGGAATTTGTTACTCAGATTATGCTGAGGATCATTAAAAAAAACTCCCATAGGCAAATGCCAGTTTGCAATATAATTACAAGGGCTGGGAAGAGGGAGGGTGACTTCCAGCCTGTTCAGTACATAAGCAGAATAGATGAGGCACCCTGATGCTTTCCTTTTCATGATTTATAATTTACTCAAATACATCCCCATCAATATTGAAGGCAGTCTGTAAAACAAGATTAATTCCTTCAGGGGTAGAAATCTAGTATACACGGCACCCATGTACTGTATTTGAAAATGTAATCAATACAAAGTCAAGTAAGCAGCATCTCTTACTAGTAAAAAATAACTTTTTTCTATTATTATTTTGTGCATGCCTTATCAAATATCATGGTCCTCTTTCACAGAATATTCAGGTAAGAAGGAAATAATAACCATGTACAGTAATATTAAAACATACATATAATGGTTATCATAAGTCACATCAGACACACAATCACACTTCTACTCCGCATTCTTTGCTTGTGATTTTCCTTGCATTTAAATGATTTATGATTTGTCTAAAATCGCTAAGGGATAAAAGCTTCAAAAAAAAAAAAAAAAGCCCCCTTGTGTCACTTCTACCCATTTCTACCATGTGCAGAAAGATCCTGTTCTCAGATAGTTGTTACTCTACTGGTTCCATGGCAGTGAAACAGAAGGACATGTGTGTCTTCAGCTATTCCAAGGGGTCTCTCCTAGCTATCACACATCATTTGTGCAACACTTGCAAAACAGGACAATTCTTTCTGATGATCTTGCAAAGATTTTTCATTCCTTCCCACTATCTTCTGGAGGAAGGGGGATCTTTCGGTCCTTATAATATTTTGGATTTCAACTCCCAAGAGACCCGAGCCAGCAATGGCCAATGTAAGATGAGTTGTCATTTAAAACCCCGAATGGCCAAGTTACTCTTTTCCCCAGGTCTGCTACATGACTGCTTCCTAATTTTCTATCTTATAGTCCTTTGCATAGCTCAGTGAAGTCACTGCACTGTGATAAGCCTCCAGTGACTTGAGCACACCAATATCATTCTCATGCATACCAGTGGAACTAAAGTACTAAAAGTGCTACATTTAGCCTGCATTATCTGGAATATATTCATTGAAAGAAAGAGTATGATTTTTTTTTAAAAAAAACCACTTTAAAGTTTTAACAAATGAATTCTTGGCATTCAAAGGTACAAGATAAAAAAGCAGATGCTCTTGAATACTTACTGTTTTATTCACATTATTGATCCTATTTAAAATGATCAATATAATCAACTACACTAACAATTATTTCAAAATATGCAGCTTCATTTCATTCTTTTGTTCAGATTCTTCCACAGTGAATGAATGAAGCTTCTTGGCAAAGCACCAATTAATAAGCCAGCAATTCTCAACATCCTGGCAAAATTAATGTTCCCATTCATTACACAATAGCTAATAAACAGCCGCAGGAGGTATTCTACAAGGAAAGAAAGGACCCTGTCAGTTACAATATGGTTTCACCCCCACATCCTTCTAAGAACAGCAGCAAGCTACTAGATCATTAGTCTTACTAACCTGTGGTGTCATTCCATGGCAGATATACAAGATTGGAATATTCTCTGTGTCTGGCCCCTGATCAAGGCACAAATCACTTTTTAGGGAATTCTGCAGCTACAGAATATAGAACAAAGACAGGGAGAGAAAAATATCAATAGCCTGTTGAAATAAGTATATGTGAAACAAACTCATCATAGATTTATTATCTTTGTAATAAAACTTAAATGATTTAATAAGTAAAGCTATTCTGACATTTAGTGGCATGCATAATGTGATTCTCCAGCATTATTTGTAAAACTCATTTTGCATTCAGGCTATGCAAAAGTGTTTGCATCCAGAGAAACATTTGCTAGGATTCCACCAGCTTAAGTGATTTTTTTATCCTTTCTATTGTGTCTTTTGCTTCTCACTGGGCAAAACTCCCTAGTCTTCAAGAGAATCAGAGCAATTTAAAAGAGATTTCAAAAACTCATAGAACTTTTAACAAAGGATTGGGGTGAGGGGTCATAGCTCAGTGGTACAACACTAAAAGGGCCAAACCACTTATTACTTTAAAATCAGATGAAGCAGTCACTCCTCCTCCTCCTGATTTTAAGCTCAAAATTAAGAGCATGGGGGGTCTGATATGATCTTGGCCCTTAGCAAGATTTCTTGATTTTGGATTTCAGACTAGATGTGCCATTCTTTCAGTTTACATTGTCCAAAAGTGATTCTTTAATTTGCTTTTTTGGCAGCACTATCTGCAAGTCTAGGAGAGCTAATCTAAGGACTACAGCTGAACAAAAGTCCCTTTCCCCATTAGTCCTAATCCAGATATGATTCTCTGTCCTATATTTGTATATGGGTGGGGGGAGGGAGAGTTAGTTGCTTGCTTAATCTTCAAAGTATTGTATAGTGTGACTATAATCATTTAACACATGCTAACTGTAAAGCATTTATAGAAAGAAAACTGATGATTGAAGGTCTTATCAGTAGCCGGTGCTTCTAAAAGGGACCTGTAAAGAGGTGGGTGACTCATGAACAATGTGGTAAGGATTGGGCAAATGTGGCTGTTGCAGAAGGGCTCTCGGATACATTAACTGAAGGAAGATTATAGAAGGACAGGTTTCACTTACCAGTAACTGTCGTTCTCCGAGTATGTTGTTTGGGGATTCACACTGATGGGTTCTGCGCCTGCGCTGAATCCTGAGCGGAGCTGGAAAGCTGATTGGATAAAGAGTTTTGAATGTGGGACCGCCCACCATGCCCAACCCCTTTAGGCGCCATTTCGCGCTCTCCCCTCAGTTTGATATTAAAGCTGCCCGCTAAGCATAAGGCCATCTCAGGCCGGCAGCCCTGAGGGGAGGCAGGGTTGGGTTGTGTGAATCCCCAAACAACATACTCGGAGAACGACAGTTACTGGTAAGTGAAACCTGTCCTTCTCCTTCGTGTTGTTTGGGGATGCACACTGATGGGTGACTAGCAAGCTCACTTACTTGGATGGTGGGCAGCCGGCGTCCTGAGATGTAGGAGAGCGCGATGGCATCATGGATGGGCGGTCATCAGCGAAGAGGATCGGAGACCAGCCGTCAGGATGGACCTGCCCCGTCTGACATCGGGAGCAGACCTTGTGTCAACCCGGTAGTGGGTGATGAAGGTGGAGGATCTGGACCAGGTAGCGGCCTTGCAGATGTCCTCCATCGGGATGCCTTCGAGGAACGCAGTGGAGGAAGCCAATGTCCTGGTGGAGTGAGCCCGGACATGAGGCGGGGATGGTAGAGATGACATCTCATAGGCCAAGTAGATGGTGCTTGAGATCCATTTGGAAAGTCTCTGGGCAGACAGAGAGTGTCCCTTGGACCTGCCACCATAGGCCACAAACAGTTGTTTGGCTCTCCTGAAGGACGCAGTCCTTTGTGTGTAGAACAGCAAGGCCCTCCTGACATCCAGCGAATGCCACACTCTCTCTTGTGCAGACGAAGGATTCAGGAAGAATGCTGGAAGCGTGATGGACTGGGCCAGATGGAATTCAGTCAGGACTTTGGGCAGAAAGGTCAAGTCCGGGTGCAATACTACCCTATCGGGGTAGAACTTGAGAAAAGGAGGGTCAGACCGCAGGGCTGCCAGTTCTCCTGCCCTCCGGGCAGAGGTGATGGCTATGAGAAATGCAGTTTTGTAAGAAACAAACTTAATGTCCACTGTAGCCATGGGCTCAAAGGGCGCCTTCGTGAGCGCGGTGAGCACAGCAGTGAGGGACCACTGAGGAGGTGGTATCTTCACTGGAGGGTAGGCATTACGCAGTCCCTGGAGGAATCTTTTAACAGTCCTGTCTCTGAAAGCGGAGGACAAAACTGATGAGGGTGGGGCCTTGGCTACCACCGCAGCCAAGTGGACCTTTAAGGATGAGTGTGCAGATCCTGACTCGGCCAGGTGCAGGAGGTAGGACATGACGTCCTGCAGGGATGCCGAGTCCACGGTGTGGTCACTGGATGCTAGAAAGTCTATGAAGCGACGGTACTTGGCATCGTAGGACTTTCGCGTGGAAGGTTTCCTTGAAAGTTCAAGGATCCGTGCTATGTCGGGCGGATAAACCAGGCCGTCAGGTGTAGGCTCGGCAGATCCGAGTGGAGGATCCGACCGTCCTCCATGCGGAGGAGGTTCGGATCGGTGGGCAGGCGGAAGCGGTCGCAAGCCAGGGTTTGGAGTAGCGGGAACCACGGCTGGCGCGGCCATGACGGAGCGATCAGGATCGCCCGGGCGTTCTCCGCACGGATCCGTACCAGGACCCGTTGGATGAGAGGGATCGGAGGAAACATGTACAGCAGTTCCTGGTGCCACGGCACCATGAAGGCATCGCCCTCCGATCCGTGGCCGATCCCGGCCCGGGAGCAGTATCGGCGGCACTTGGTGTTGATCTGTGACGCGAACACATCTAGGCTCGGTGTGCCCCACCATCGGCACAGGCGGTCGAACACCGATCCGTCCAGTTCCCATTCGTGCATCGCTGTCCCTTTGCGGCTCAGGGAGTCCGTCTCTAAGTTCAGCGTGCCCTGGATGTGGACACCGATGGGGAACACATGTACCTTCAGGCACCACTCCCAGATCTGGACCGTCAGGTGAAGGAGGGAGAGGGACTTGGTTCCTCCTTGCCGGTTGAGGTAGGCTAGGGTCGTGGTGTTGTCCGAAGCGATCTGCACCACGCGGCCTGCTAGGGACAGTCTGAAGGACCTCATCGCCTTCCATACCGCTAACAGCTCGAGGAAGTTGATGTGGCGGTCGGCTTCCGCGGGCGTCCAGATGCCGTGGACCCGTAACCCGAGGCAGCACGCACCCCATCCGTGCGTGCTCGCGTCGGTGGTGACCTGGACGGATGGCGCGGGGAGGGCGAGGAGCTTCCCGGCGGTCACATTGCGGTCCATTGTCCACCAGTTCAGCTGGTCCCGCAGCTCGGGGGTCGGTGTGAGCCACTTCCCGAGGTTGTCGTGGGTGCTGTCGAAGGAGGCTAGGAGCCACGACTGGAGTGACCGCATTTTGAGTTTGGCGTGCGAGATCACTGCTGTGGTCGACGCCATGAGTCCTAGGAGGCGGAGGGCGTCCCTGGCACGGACGCGACGACTGCCCTGGATCCGAGCCACTACCGTGCGGATGTCGAGCAGACGTTTGGGTGGAGCGTAGGCTCTCAGAGCCAGAGAGTCCAATACGGCTCCGATATAGTCTATTCGTTGAGTGGGGGTCAACTGAGACTTCTTGTAGTTGACCCGTAGACCGAGACTCTGCATAAGGGCCAGGCAATGGGCAACATCGTCCTTGGCTTTCTGTTGGGTCGGGGAGCAGACCAACCAGTCGTCTATGTACGGGAACACTTGGACGCCTTGCAGCCGAAGATGAGCAGCCACCGGTGCCATGCATTTCGTGAATACCCTCGGAGCGGTGGAGAGGCCGAAGGGTAGGCAGGTGTACTGGTAGACGTCGCCGCCGATCTGGAAGCGTAGGAATCGGCGGTGTTCCCTTCTGATGGATACGTGGAAGTAGGCATCCTTCAGGTCGATGACGGTGAACCAGTCCCCGTGGTTGATCAGTGGGAGGATGGAATGAAGAGTCACCATCCGGAACTTCCTCGCGTCGATGTGCTTGTTGAGGAGACGGAGGTCCAGGATTGGACGTGTCCCCCCGTCTTTTTTGTCCACGAGGAAGTAGCGGGAGAAGAACCCTTCGTGAGACTCCGACGCTGCATCCGGTTCTATGGCGCCCTTCTCTAGGAGAGCTGATAGTTCTTCCTGGAGCGGTGGGGACGGATCGGTGACGCGGATCCGTCCGACAGTAGGGCATTTCCTGAACTCGATCGCGTAGCCAGAGTCTAAGATGGTTAAAACCCATCGGTCTGTGGTGATGGCAGACCAGGCCGATAGGTAGTTGGCGAGGGGGCGGTAGGGTAGAGTCTCGGTCACGGAAGAGTCAAACACGTTGTTTGCCCTTCCGTTCCGCGCGTTTACCAGTTTGGGGACGCTGCTGGTAGCGTGGGCGGCTGGGTTGTGGTCGTGGCCGGTAGGGCTGGTACCGGGAGTAGTCGCCTTGCCTCTGCGGTGGGCGAGGTTGGTAGGAAGGACCCGCCTGGGACGTCGACGGTTGGTCCTGCTGGTAACGGTGGGACCCACGGCGTGGAGGACGGAGCTGTTTGATGGTGGCGTAGTCCCCCTTCAGCTCTCCCAAGGAGGTGTCGGTCTCCTTGGCGAAGAGACCCTCACCGTCGAAGGGGAGCTCTTCCACCAGCCGTTTCATGTCGTCTTGCAAGTCAGCGGAACGGAGCCAGGCGTGGCGACGAAGCTGGATTGCAGAGGCCAGATTCTTCGCCTCTGATTCCGTGACGTGGCGGCCCGTACGGATCTGCTGGAGAGCGAGTTGGTTTCCTTCCATGCAGACCCGCTCGAAGTCCGCTCGTTTGTCCGGCGGTAACAGCGACTTGAAGGACTCCGCTTGTTCCCACAGTTGGCACTGGTAGCCCCCCATGGCCGTCGCGTAGTTGGACGCACGGAAGGACAGGGAGGCATTGGCGTAGACCTTCCTGCCCAGTGCGTCCAGTTTCTTCCCTTCTTGGGTCGACGGAACGGGGGTGCTACTAATCGGTGTCCGGTGTTGGGAGCCTTTCACCACTCGGGAGTTCGGCGCCGGGTGGACGTGTAGGAAGTCGGAGTCTTCCAGCAGTCTGTACATGGAGTCCACCCTGTTGGACACCGAATGGGAAGAGACGGGTCTCTTCCAGATCTCCTTGGCCGCCTTGGCGATCTTCGGGAGTAGTCCCAGACGGACGGGGACTAGCTCCTTCCGGTCGGCCAGGCCGCAGACGACATCTTCGCATTCGTCCAGGGGAGCCTCCGCTCGGATTCCCAGCGTGGATCCAAGGCGGGTGAGGAGGGCCGTGTATGTTTTCTGGTCCTCCGGTTGGGAGCCATGGACGGAGCCGATATTCTCGTCCGGGGACTTGTCAACCGCAACCGGTGGTGGCCGATCCTCCTCCTCCTGGTCCGACGAGTCGTCGGAGCCTCCTGACCGCACCGAGACGCTGGGCGGTGGCAGGTAGGCCTCGGGGTCCGAGTCCGACCAGTACGGCCTGGCGGATCTCGGATCGCTCCCCGGCAGAGGCAGCTGGTACGGAGGGAGAGAGGCCTCCGACCGCGCCTGTTCCACTCGGTGCCGCTTCGGTGCCGGACCCTCGTCACGGAGCGGTGGTGCCTCCGTGGTTGGTTCGGGAGGCAGAGGGTGCTCCACGAACTCGGATGGTGCCGGTCGAGGGCCTTGGAGCTCGGCATGCAGCTTCCGCACCATCGCCTCGATAAACGGGGCGATGAGGCTCAACTGGGGTGGCGCTTCGGAAGCCAGACCAGGAGCCACGGAATGGTCGCGAAGGGAGGTAGATCGTCGCGGCGGTGGAGGTGGAAGGGCCTCTGGCGACGGCGGAGGGTTGGGGGCCCTCTCCGGTGTAGTTTCCCGGACATCGACCTGCATCCTGCCCGGCGTAGGTGGGGCTGCAACCGGGGCGGATGCTAGGGAGCGTGGCGGCGAGAGGTGAGCCGGTCCCGGGGTCGGCGGGAGAGAAGAGGTAGAGCTGCGGCGCTTCTTCTTCTCTTTTTTATCTTTTTTTCTTCTTCTCCTGCTCCTTCTTCCGTCTAAACAGTTCAGAGGCCAACGGCCGTGAAGAAGGAGCAGAGGTCGAAGGAGCAGACGTTGAGGCAGCGGCCTGCTCTGGAGCTGGGGGAGGCGGTGGTGCGAGGGCGGCCTCCATGAGGTAGGCTTGGAGGCGGTATTGGCGGTTCTTGATGGCGGCCTTCGAGAAGCCTCTACACACCTCGCAGGTCTGGACCTGGTGGCTCTCCCCGAGGCAGCGGAGGCAGCGCACGTGTCCGTCCGAACTAGGGAACTTTCTCTTGCAGGACGGACACTGCTTGAACGCTGCTGCTGAGGCCATCCACCGAGGTAGATGGCCGAAGAGAAAAAATTATCCCGGCCGGGAGGCCCCGGCACGAGATTGCAGGAAGGAACGGTTTCCTTCTGGTTTTTTTTTTTTTTTTTTTACCGGCGGCTGAGGGCGAGCCCCAGCCACACGAGGACCAAGGGAACAATTCCCCTAGTCTGAGAAAAATTGTAAGGTAGAAAAATTGGAAGATTCTGAGACAATCTCAGTAAAGTACTCACAGCTTTTTTTCCAGGCTCCTGCTTGCGCAGCGGAAAAAAGCAAACTGAGGGGAGAGCGCGAAATGGCGCCTAAAGGGGTTGGGCATGGTGGGCGGTCCCACATTCAAAACTCTTTATCCAATCAGCTTTCCAGCTCCGCTCAGGATTCAGCGCAGGCGCAGAACCCATCAGTGTGCATCCCCAAACAACACGAAGGAGAAGGAAATGTTCCCATCCTTTCCTTCATCAAGCAACTCCCTGAGCTTAGTTGAACAATATTCAAGAGGGATCTGACAGCCTGGAGAGATTCTAGTGAAGGACCAGCGATAACAGTGGATTCACAGTGCTCTGTAGTATTTCGGCTTTCCTTTAGAATTGCTTTGAGAAATCTAGCATAGCTGAAGTTCTACAGCACTGATCTCTGATTTTAAATTATACCTGTCAAATAAATATTGGGTTAATATAATAGGAGTGTGATGAAAGTTCCCCTCTGTGAACTTCCTTAAGTTCTGGCAATATCTTTTTCATGCAGAAATATCCAGTTTCAATGCCTTGCACTTTCAAGAAGATAAAGTAAGAATGCCAGAACCAAACAAAGGCTTATATTTTTTTTCAATTGTTCACCAGATGCCTCCAGAGATGTTCTTAAGCAGGATATTCCCACTTATGTTCTTTGCTGTAAAGCTAGAGGGATCTGTGATCTGACTCTATATAAACAAATTTCTTACATTCTAGAAAGCCTTCATTATCTAAATTACAAAACACACGAAGCCAGACTGAAATTACCTCATTAATTCCAAACTCTTGCTATATGTTCAAATAACACTCTTGAAAATAATGTGAATGAACAGATAAACACCAGTAACAAACAACCTGGCCAAATGGACTAGCTTCCTTAAAACTGACACATTTAGAGAACAAACCTTGTAAAGCAAATTTATATAAATTAATGCACAAAATGTGTCAAAGTACACCTGGATATTAGAGGAACAGCTGCATTCACTACCAATTTTTACTATGTCAAGACAATTTTATATTTTTCACAGTGCTCAGCAATATTTCAGCTTTCTTTCAGAATTGCTTTGAGAAATCTGGCATAACTGACACTTTTGCAGCATTCATCTCAGGTAATTTATGCTTGTCAAATAAATATTGGATTAACCCAACATGTATGTGACAGAAAACTGCTTTTCCATTGCTGTGTTCTGTTTTCCCCAATCTATGTCTATGATCAAAGCGGTCTTAGGCATCAACGTTGAATATCAGAACACTTTACCATTAAGTGAGAAATCTTTTTACCTTTTATGAAATCGTCAGCCAACTCCAGATCTCTGATGTTAAGAATAAAAATAAATAAATATCAAAACTGATGTTGACAAACAAAATCACTGTTGTCAGTGGTCATCACAGTTTTGTTTGTAAGTAAGTCCCTTTAATTATAATGCAATTAGACCTACTTTTCAATATATCCAATAATGACTGGGCTGTGACGTTGTCAGTTTTTTATTTTGTATGCTTGTTCTATCAACCAAAACACGACTGACATCTTTCTCATTTTTTAATGCTAGAGAAGGAGCTGAAAAGGGCCTCTATAAGTAAAAATTGACTTGATAGCACATGATTATTATTATACTACGGCTATTTTTTGCTGATTGTGTGGAGAAGTTGTGAAACACAAGTAGAGCATCTGGTGAGTTCTGTAAGAAAATTTCTTCTGGTAGAGACAATGGTCCTTAAAACTGAATGCAGAAATGTTTCACTTATTAATTATCTAGCAGATTGAGAATTAATGCGTTTCATTTTGAAAGAACTCAAACAAAGAACATAAAGCAGGGATTCTCAACTTGAGACCAGTGGGCCAAATGTGGCACACAGCACCATTTCATGTCGCTCGCCCCCCCAGCCTCCACCACACTAGAAAAGGCCTTGTGGTGGAGGAAAGGAAAAATGGGCATCTGTCCCTTGAAGCTGCCTGAGGGAGTGTGACCTGGACCACGACTTAAAAAGGTTGAGAACTCCTGTCATAAAGGAAAATAATGCAGTGGATTGTATGTGTTCCAAAGCTTTTGTAATGAAGACTACTCTGATCTGCAGAAAACCATTTCTCACTGTTGTCTTGCTACAAACAGTCAAAGTAAGAAAAACTTGTCTCTTACCACACCATAGGCGACGGTATCTGAATACATTCTCATTTCTGGATATACGCTGACAAGATACCATCTAAAGGTCTTGCACTGCAGCCTTTTCCTCAAAGCTTTCCTCTCAGAAATATCACCAATGTCAATTCCAGAATCCTGTGAAGATGGAACAGAAGATGCACCAGACGTATTAGATTGTGCCTTCTCTTAGATTGCTCGTGAAACCACCTATCTATTGCTTTGTGCAGTAAAAAACAATGAACAGCTTCATACATTCAGCTTCATACATTCAGCAAGTATTTTGTGCACATGTCAGGATAAAAACCTCTGGCCTTTAGGAGCCTAACCCAAGGTTCTTTGTGACCAGTATTAAACATCCTACTGGTTTAACTTGATTTTGAATCAGGTTCCATTGCAATAATAATTTTTCACAACAATATATACTGCAGTTTATACTGAATGACAAGCGGACCTGGAAATCTCCTTTCTATTGAGAAAACTATGGCCTCTTCTTCAAATTTTTTCTTGGCAGCAGATTCTAATGTTTGGATTTCTCATTTTACTCCAAGGATCAGAAATCCTGCCCACCATTTTACCTTGTCCAGCAACTTTTTAAAAAAATGTTGATATAAAGATTTCAGCTACTGCTTTTGTTACATGCAAAGCTCCCTCCCTGCTTTTCCTTTTTTTTTTTTACATTTTATAGTTAAGTCTTGGTTGGTGTAATATAGTTTTGTGGCATTCAAGATACATGAGTTCTATAAAGAGGTTTAAGTAGAGAGCAATAATTTATCTCATTATAGCTATAGAGTGGAGATTTCTAAAGAGGCATCTAAATGCAAATTTGGACACAAGTATTTGACAGGAAGCAAAATGAGATTTTTTACTATAGCTTATATCCATGTACACAAAAAACACACAAATAAAATGCAGAATAAATAAACTTTACATAAAAATATTATCCACTGGTAGATTATGGAGGGCCTTGTGCAGGTAATAAGAACTTGCACTCTTCAAAATTTTCCATGTAAAGGAAAATATTTCCTTTTCTTTTAAGGCTCTCAGCAACTTGTAGCAAATGGCTGTACCACTTGAATGTATGCTTGCCACACAGACTCTGTTGTTGAGGGTACTTCTGCTGTGTGCAAAATGTAGACCGAGGGAAAGGCAGGCAGAATGCTATGTGTGTATCAATTGCAGCCTTTTATATACTGCTTGTTTTATGTGATTTTAATTATTATTTCTATTTTTTAAATGGAAAAAAAGTCACACTCATGTTTCTAATTGCTGACCCATAAATTAATTAGCTTATGTAATATCAGTAAAATTTGTTAGATGCAATTATAAGATGTGAAGATCTGATTTTATGTCTTGTACATAATTTGGTTGTCCCATAATTAACATTAGGTGGAAGAAAAATAATATCCTATTTTGCCTGGAAATAAAAGCTTGACTATAGAAGTAGCAGAAACTCTCCAGTATAGTACAGTAATACCTCGGATAACGCTAAGACTTGGTTCCACAAGTCTTGGTGTTATCTGATTTTTAGTGTTATCCGATGCATGTTAAAATCCTATGGGATGGATTGGATAACGTTAAAGTTCCATAGAGATACTTTGTAACTGCACAGGCTTTAGCGGTTGTTATCCGATACATCCCATAGGACCTTAACGTTATTCGATCCAATTCTCCTCCCCAGATTACTTAACGTTATGCGATTTTAGCGTTATCCGAGGTAAACGTTATCCGAGGTATTACTGTATTCCCATTTTCTGCCACAAGAAGGACAGCAAGGGACCTTTGTTTTTTGACATGTTTGACCTTCTACTATAGTTTATTTACTATTGTGTAAGATCTAACTTGTCAGCTATATTAGTTGGAGAAAGCATTGAAAGGAAGAATAATTTTCTCAATTTATTTTCTGATAGGTTTCTATACTTTTCATATTTGTTTTATCAATATTTACAGAAACAAGTTAGGAATCCTATTGGTTATTTACACTTGCATTTAGTGCAACTAGTAGTATAACTTGGTGTGTGAGGAGGAATACAAGTGGTGATTCATTAAGAAGTACCAATCTGCCACAGCAGTTTGCACCACTACAGTCAGACAATCGTATACATATCTGGCCACATATATTCCCTATAGGTCAAATTATACTCCTGCTTGTTGTTGATGTTCAGTCTCACAGATGAGTCCAACCCTTTGTGACCACATGGACTACAATATATCAGCTTCTCTATCATCAGCCATCTTCCAGAGTCTGCTCAGATACATGTCCATCACATCAATAATGCTGTCTACTCGTCTCATCCTCTACCACCCCTTCTCCATTAGCCTTTGATCTCTCCTAGCATCAGGGTCTTCTCCAATGAGTCCTCTCTTCTCACTTTGTGGCCAAAGTATTCAGCTTCAGTATCTGTCTTTCCAAGTAGCATTCAGGATTGATTTCCTTTAAGATTGACTGATTTGACCTCCATGTAGTCCAGGGGTCTCTCAAAAGTCTTCTTCCCCACCACCACAGCTGAAAGGTTTCTATTCTTATGCACTCAGCCTTTCTTATGGTCCATCCCTTACATTATGGTCTTCCTTATGGTCCATCCCTTACATTACCACTGGAAAGACTATCACTTTAACTATGTGGACTTTTGTCAGCAGGGTGATTTTTCTATTTTTATTATGCTGCCTGGGTTTACCATAGCTTGCCTCCTATGGAGTAAGCATCTTTTTATTTCATGGCTGCAGTCACAATCTGTATATTTATCTTGGATTCTAAGAAAGTAAGATCTGACACTGCTTCCATTTATTCCCCTTTCAATTTGCTAAGGAATGATGGGTCTAGATGCCATGATCTTGGGTTTTTTATGCTGACTTTCAAGCCAACATTTGCACTCTCCTCTTTCACCTTCATCAAGAGACTCTTTAGATCTTCTTCACATTTTGTAATTAGGGTGGTGACTTCCTACTTTGGCATTCCAGTCACCTAGAATGATAAGGACAATTTTTGGTGTCAATTCTAGAAGGTGCTGTAGGTCTTCACAGAACCAGTTGACTTCACCCTCTTCTATGTCAGTGGTTGAGGCACAGATATGGATTACTATGATACTGAATGGCTTGCCTTGGACTTGGACAGAAATAATTCTGTCATTTTTGAATGTGGGATTATATGGCAATCATGTATACATGGCCTCAAGATGAAAAGACAGTGTGTGCTCATGTCAAGAGGGAATTATTCGCCTAAGAGATAAACAAAAAAAAAGATTAAACTATGCTGTCCTACCCCCCACCATATATGTAATCCCCCCACTCTCTCTCACACAGAGAACAAAACGCTGACTTCTAGCATTGTTTTGTCTCCCTTACTCTCTGCTTTTCCACATTTTGGTTTTAGCTCAAATTGTTTGTTTGTTTGAATGAGCTTAATATGCTGCAAAAAGGTAGAATAGTCCCAACGGATGGTTCTTGTGGACATGGACTGTTTCTATTTACTCCCTCAACTAGTGGTTCTTTACAAAAGCTCCATGGATTTAGAAAACCTTCATTTATGGTTACACACAATGCTATAGATGTCACAAAAATATTCCTAATGTGAACATGGAAGGAAATCAGCCTCTTAGTCATCTCCAACTTACAAACTTGATGGGGAATTTGAATTAATGCTATACAGACATTTGGCACTTGTTCATAACCCACCTCTTGGGGAATATTCCATGCCATATAAACGTGGCTTTTAAATTCATCCATCCAGACCTCAGCCACTCTTAGTGCATTTCTTCGGACATGAGTAGTTAGGTCTTCTGTATATGGCTTATGGGCTCGTTCAATATGGGCAATCCTTGAGCAAGGCAGAACTTCAACACTACCACCACACTGCCATACCTAGAAACAAATAAATTGCTCAATTTAGGTAACACTGTTACAGTCAACAATACTTTATTTTCATTGTATTATACACTTTTTAAAGGGACAAGGAAATTCTTATTGTGTATAATCTGTTGTAGCCCTCAAAGTGTGAAAAGCATATAATACTTATTATGTTAATCCCACACTATCTTTAAAGCATTTCAAATTTATTATAAACATAAAACTAAACCTTTCTTCCCATTGGGAACATCAAGCTTATTTCCAAACATTTCCAAACATTTTCACTTCTAACCATACATACTATTGCTTCCTTTAGACCAGGGGTTCCCAATCTATGGCCCACAGCACCATTTCATATGGCCTGCCACCACTGCACCTGGAAGTGGAAGTGGACACATTTATGACAGCCATAAAGTGTGCCCATGTATGTGTAAATGTGGTTAAATCAGCTGTAAATATGCCCATGGCTGTTGTAAACACGGAAATGGGCACATTTACTTCTGCTTCCAGGGAGCATGGCTCAGCCGCTCAGCTGTCTAGGGGACGTAGTCAGGCCCACAGCGTAGAAAGGTTGGGAACCCCTGCTTTAGGCTATTCTCTTAGCTCATGTATCTTTACTTAGAAAAAGATGCAGTTGTTCTAATAAGTTTCACATATGAGCAAAAGTGCGTAGGATTGCAGCCAATGCCTTTCTTGTGAACTATAACTTTTGAACTCCATGGCAGGATCTCAGGTTTCTCTGCAAAAAAACCCCCTGAGAATATATTTGTTAGAGAGGAAAATCATTTGATATGGGGAACTTTGGGAAGCATAGTGCATCAAAATGTTAGAGTGAAAATACAGATGTATATACAAGAGAACTCTCTTACCCATTATACTCATTTGCTATTTCTCTTTTGAGCTGAACTGATTTTTACATTTTGTGTGGTCTTAAATGCTAAAATCATAAAGCTGCAGTTCTATGCATTGTTGTTCTGAATGTACACACCACCAAATTCAATGGAATGTTGCGTCTCAGTTGGCATGCATGCTGTATTATACATATAAACATCGACAACAATAAGTACAAAAACAGCAATCAGATGAAGCGTCCATTTCCTGGCTTTTTGTGGAACAGATTAGATGCCTGATTTGTGAACTGTACTCCACGTGTCCTCAAGCTGAGCAAACAGAGTCACTAATTGCAACTGATATTGTAATAAAGAAATAACTGTAGTAAAGTTTCCTATCGTTTTCATTTTAGGTTCTTCAATAAACAGCTGGGAAAAGATAAGGTTGCCTCTGGAGAATTTTTGACAAATTTTCTTCTCATCCACCATTCTGGAACAAGTGAAAGAATAACAAACACAGCTTTGACCAAACTTTCATAGTGGTACTTAATTTAAAAAACAAAAAACCCCAGTCTGTAGGAATATATCTCCTATGAAACATGAACTAAGAATATTGATTCATTTAGTATTAAGATGGCAGAAATAAATAAGTTTTTTTTTCAGATTTCCAACATTTTCTTGTTGAATATTTGTTGAACTTTTCCTATGCCTACGTTCTGCTATTTTCAAATCCTCAAGAAAAATATAAGAGGACATTTTAGCCCTGCAACAATACAAAGCTATACGAGAAATACTGTACTCTTATAGGACAAGGAGAAACAAAAGTGACTCATTTCTTACAGTCCTTGAAAATAATGCAACTTTGTCTTCCACCTTATAGGCTGGCTGAACAGTGTGTTCTGAGAATGAGTGTTGACGACCTCTAGACTTGTCTTATTAATGTCCTATACCAGGAAAACATTTTGCTCAGAAATCTATTTGATACATTTAGCCTATTTGGCCTGGTATTTGGCAGCAGCTGATAGCAGCAGAACATGGCATGGATTCAGGAAGTTTACAAAGGTCTGTTTCTGGACAAATTCCTAATTACATACAGCATATGCTGGAAGACAAGAAAGTGGTTTGCCATTCATGCTCACAAGATGACTGCTACTCTGCACACCCCAAACCAAGTAAGGCACATTTCTGTCTCAATGACACCAAACCTTTAGACCAATCATCAGGATGGAATCACTACCATGCATATAATTTCATGGAAAAGTATGGACATAAATAATAATACAAATAATCATTAGAAATTTTTCTGAATTTTATCAGAATTTCATTCTGAATATGGAGTTCTCACAGCACCATTTATCCCTGTCTGTGGTGGGTGGCTTAGTGTTTAAGATGCTGAACTTGACATCTGGAAGGTTGGCATGTCAACAGTTCAAGATCCGAGTGCTGCATGACAGAGTGAGCTCCCATCTCTGTCCCAGCTCCTGCCAACCTAGCAGTTCAAATGCAAGAAACTGAGAATGTAGGAAGATAAATTTCCTTTCCCTCCCGTCATCTTAACTTTCAATATATGGAAAGTGACATGTCAGAAAAGGAATTATTTCTGTTCACATCTATTATTTCCATGTGAGGAAGAAAGTTGATTTCTCTTAGTTCTTGCTCACATGAAGAATTTGCTTGTGAAAAAAGCAGTGGTGCAGAGAATAGAGCCAGATCCTTTCATTTGTTGAATGTAAGAAAATGAGTGACACCTAAATTGAACTTTAATTCTTAGAAAGGGTATAAAACAGTTTCTTTTAGACCAGAGGGCATAATACCCTCAGTTAAAGAAGAATTAATAGTATTTCTCATTCACTCCCCTAGTACCTTTACAGATTTTACCAACCATGATGGGCAAAGGTAATAACAAGAGGTCATAGATTTACAGCATGTAAGCACCTTGTCCACCCTTCAGATGGCACAGGCTGAAATTGCTCCCAAAGATCCTGACAGGCAGTCTTGGACATCTCAATGTGATTTACCATAGGAACTGTGGAATCAAGGCCCTGACGGATGACGTCCAACTTTGTTCTAAAATCCACTGATTTTGATGAGGGCCCAAAGATTTTCCTGCAGTGAAGCTGAGGATGATTTTGTAAAGTTCAGTTTATTGGTTGACTGCGGTGGGCATTATAGCTCTTCCTTACCCTTCTTACATACCCACAGATATATGGCATAGGCCTGTCTCACCAGCCTAAGGTTTTCCAAAGGGACCTGTCTCTAGCTGGTCTCTAGTCTTCTCCTTCACTGCTTCATCACTGGAAGTTCCTCCATGAGTTACAGGGGCAGCCAAGCTATGCAGCAGAGAAGATGTTGGGGAGTGATCATATCCCACACACCCAGGTTGTCTCCGAGTACCAGGCCAGTCAGAAACCCACCCAAGGCTGCTTGGAAACCTATTGGATCCCATAGTCATTGTGGGCAGGCCATCTTAACCAGTTCTAGTTTCCCATGGGGTGGGGTTGGTGTCATTACTTTTAACCTCAGCAGGTGTTGATCTGACCATGATAAGGGAGGAAACAATATCCATCCCCTTCAGCTCATACTCCCCAAAGGCTCTGGAAAAAAATAAAGTCCAGGGTATGGCCCACCACGTGTGTGGGGCTGGTGACACATTGGAAGAGGCCTGTGGTAGACTAAATCCTGTTATCATTTTAAGAAATATCCAAAATTTCACCCATCCCTCCCTCAAAGTCCTTAGTCTGGCAAGAACAAAATCAAGAAATGATAAAAGGAACTTATCCTATTTATATTTTGAAGCTCAAAAAGTATGATGTGTACTGAACAGTCTGCTTTTAAAAAACAGGAAGAGACATCTCTAATTCTCCCTCTCTCCTGCTGTCTCATCTACAAGTTGAAGCGGTTCTGCTGTATTTCTTATTGGGGAGTGGGGGGCGGGGGCAGCAAACTAGCATTAGATACTGTTCAGGCTAAATTATTAATGAGGTTTTCAAGTTACTGTTTGAAATTCACTTCAGTTCTACAAGCCCATCCAGCCCTGTAAAGGAGAATCTAATATAAGCCCAGGGGTATATACCCTACCAGCCATCCGATCTTAAATAAAACTTAAAAGAAAGGCATGTGGAATTACATGGGTTTTCTGAGCCAATATAATTCTAAGCAAATGGTTCAGGTATATGCACACAGATGTGAGATCAGTCATTAGAGAAGTTTCTGCAGTGCTTTTTATATGTATCAGAGTTATACAGACCTATGGATCACAGCTGTTGCACTTCACACTAGAGTACATAACAACATAATTTCATACCAGTGTCTTACAACTTTGCCTGCTTTACAGGAAGGAAGCTGATAGCTATCCAGAATTTAATTAGATATGTACAAATATTACTGCTATGTGAAATTTTGCTTTCTCTTTCTTCCCATTAGAAGCAAACCACTAGTTTGTGCAACAACTAATGGTATTTGAGGAATATGGGGACAGAATTTTAATTTCTTCTATCTTCCTATCAGTTTGTTGGTCTTATACAAGTGTAGCACCTAAGTGTATTGACAGGACTAAACCAGATTGTTGTGAAGGGTTCCAGAGTCAGACTGTGTCCTGTGCATTCCATCTGTGATAAAATGAAGCCCCAAGTTCTTCACATATCCAAAATGGAGTTTGGTAGGTTTCTGGTCTATAGTAGAAATGTGGCTTCTTGTGCTAGCCAAAAGGGCCATTTGGTTGTTTTTCACACTTTGAGGCCCAGGAAGGGAAGAGATAGGCAGAGAGGCGCCCATTGTAAACAAGACAACCAGAGTTGTTTACCCCAACTCTGTTATTTGATTGGATGTCTGCTAGTTACATCACACCTGGAGGGAAGGTTTGAAAGAGGGAGTGGCAAGCAGAAAGCAGAGAAGCAGTTAAGCAGTTGAGAGAAGAGAGAGAGAGAGATTTTGATTCTCAAGCAGAGAAGATGTAGAACTTTTAAAGGGGGAGGAAATGGGCTAATGCTGCAAGCCTTTCTTCCTAGAGATAAGCCATGAGCACATGGCTTGAGAAGAGTTCGAAAATGGTTGTCAACTAGGGAACATCGACAAGAAAGAGATGGGCTTTCCAACTAGGCCTTATCTCTGGAAATCTTAATTATGGTAGAATAGATAGACAAATTCCTTTTTTATTTAGGGGAATACTTGTCTGAAACATCCTTTCTCTAAAACAAATTAAAATTAGTTTATTTTTCTACGCTGAGATCTGTAACCTGATTCATCAAGAATCATGCTACCAATTTAAATAAAAACATTTTCTTCAATCAACGAGTGTTCATTGAAAATGGGATATTGGGTTAAAAGACAGTAAGTCCTTCTTTTTTGCCTCTTTAAAATGCTACCATAACCTCTCAAATAAATGGGCTTGTCTCTCTTTTTTTTAATTTTAATTAAATTTTAAAATAAAAAACACAATCAAAAGGTAACAAGAAATACAGCATAATTGTCCACATTGAAAAATCAACAAAAAAAATTCAGTATCACAAAACAACACAACAACAGAAACAAATAAATACATTCCCCCTCATCCAACCCCATACTACCCAAAATCCCAGAAGAGCACAACATAAAACAGAATCATCCTTCACCCAACCCTTCTTCTTCTTGTCGTCTTCTCTCCCCTATCCTTCCATTGAAGAACTGCCTCCAAGTGTCGAAGAAGGGGAGGGGAGACCGGAACTAAGGCGAGTTCTCACTGATGTTTAAAGGCATCAATTAAGCCTTATTATTCATAACTAAACAGCTGCTTTCTTTCTCGTTTCTTTCAACCATTGGTTGTTTACCATTCTCTTTTCATTGCTTTTCTTTTAGTGTATCCTAATTAAGTTTTCAATCCTTATAAATCTCTAACCTTCATTGACCATAGTCATTTTCTTTTTCATGACCTTCTTATAAAAGTTCCCTTTTACCCTTCTCCTTCTCCTTAAATTTCCTGCTTCTTTTATAATCTGTGCTATAATAATCTATTTTTCCTTAAAATTTTAACTCAACAGAAAAGGTATAAATTGATCACTCAATACTTCCTAACATTTTAGACATTAAATTGACTTAATGCATACCACAAAATAATTACATTGTCAAATTTTCTTATTGGCTATATTACCGCAAATTTCTTTTCCTTAACCAAGGCATATCTGTTAACAGTCCCTTTTCTTCTCTTCCCCAATCTATATGCTACTAATATAACTTTCTATATACGATTCTCCCCATCTTTACCTTATTCAGTCCTTTAATAGTTCTTTCCCTCTATCGATCTACATTTCCTCCGCTTCCTTTAAAAGATAATAATTACTCTGCATTTGCATTCCGAAATTCACAATCCTTTACATTAAGTTTCATTTATACAAATTAATTAGTAAACTCTTCATGACAATTCAGAAGTTGTATCCACTTATAAGATGATTTATCAATTTTTCTTCAGCATATTTTGATTCTTATTCTTTTGGCACTAACTTAATGCTCTTTAAAGAGAGAAATCCTCTTTTCCTCTAAATATGATAACTCATTATTTGATTTTCAAAATTCACGATCCTTTACATTAATTTTCATTTATACCAGTTAATCAATGAGCACTTCATAACCCTTTAGAAATTACATTTACTTAGAGACCATTTTTCTTATCAACTATATTACCCCGAACTTCTTTTAGTTCAAAAGAGACAGTATTGATTCTCCTTGAAATTGCTAACAATGTTACTATTACAGGTCTATTACTTTCTAACAATTTGCCAGGAAATCCCTCTAATCTTAGCTTCCTTTAAAAAATAATAGCAATTCATTATTTACTTTCCAAAATTCACAGTCCTTTGCATTAAGTTTCATTTATTTACTATCACTAAATTATTGTTCTTTTTTTTAAAGAAAAAGCCTCCAACCATTTCTCAACTTTTCTCTAAATATCCAAAAGTTCCTCTTTAATTTTCCTCCATTCTTTTGATCCTTCTTTGATAATATTACATGATTTTAATATATCCAGGTAATCAGTTTGTTTTCTTATGACCACCACTTTCCCTGCCCTGAAAAATCTCAACTGTTGAAATTGTTGCCAATTATAATTCACGCCCTTATCTCTTAACAATTTAGTAATTGGTTTAATTCCCTTCCTCCACAATCTTTCTGTTTTTGTTAAATCCTGGTAAATATCCAATTGTTCACCCTCCATTTTTGGTACCTGTGTACTATTTTTCCTTAAGTAAGCCATCAACTTAAGTTTGGTATCCAAGCTAGTAAATTTTACCAAGACATGTCTTTTAAATGTCCCATTTCTTTTCTTTCCCAGTCTATAAGCTGCTGATCTATCCTCTTGTATAAAATTCCTCCTCATCTTCAATTCATTCAACCGTTTGATAATTCTTTCCCTCAACCTATCTGATTTATATTCTGGAATATTTTTTATCAGCAAATTCTTCTTTCTCTCCTCTGTCTCCAACTTATGCAGTCTTTTTTCTTGATTATCACTTCTTTCATCTCCTTCTTTTCTTTTTCCTTGAGTATCTTTAATCAATTCTTCCACATATTTAGATTTTGTCTCTATTGCCACAATTTTGTCATTTGTTACTGACTTAAGGTTTGCCAGCCAATCCCTTAAATCCTGTTGTTCTTTCATAATGTCTTTCATTTGTTGTTTAATATTTTTGACCTCTTCTTCCATAAATTTTGATTTTAATTCTATTGCCTCAGTTTTGTCATTCATTATTTTTGTAAAATTTTCCAACAAATTCCTTAAGTCTTGTTGTTCTTTTGTAATATCATTCATTTCTCGCTTCCTTATCTCATTCAATGTATCCAGTTTCTTCTCAATTTTATTCCAAATGTCCATTTCTTTTTCCATTATGCCCAAACATTGTTTTTCTTCTTGTTTTATTGCTTTCAAATGTTCTGTCTCTATTCTTTCTTGTTCTTTTTCTAACTGTGCCAGATCTTGTTCATCCGTTATAGCCATTGCTGTTTCCTTCATATCTTTAAATTCTCTTTTTACAGGTTTCATTTCTTCCTCCGCTTGGAAAGAATCTATATATGTCACTTCTTGAGATTTTTTAAACCTTTCCTCAACATTATCCAATTGTTCCCTCTCTGCTCTCCTCTGTTGGAGTTTCCTCTGTTGTTTCCGCAGTACACGCAATTCAGCCACAACTTTTTCTTTTCTTTCCTCTGTCATCATCATTACCTTCTTTTCTCCTTTCCTCGACTGTCCCCATCTGTAGTTAAAATAGTCAAAGTCACTAAGTTTTTTAATGTGTTGATGACTCATTATTACTTTCCAGGTTCCCCACTACTATGTGTTAGATTAAGATTGTCTTCTCAGCTGTTCCACTTTAATAGTCAATCTCTCATATCAAATCTCACCAAATCTCTGAATAGTAAGTCCAGCACTCTCAAAGTAAATTAAGAGTATTCAAAGTTTCAGAGTATGCTTATATTCTCTCTTTCCAGCTTTCCAGCTTGCTTTTTTAAAGTGTTTCACTCCCACTTTCTCAGACTCTGCACCGGGAGATTAATGGTGTTATCTTTTCTTCAGTCTAGTCAATTAAACCTCCCATCTGGTTGCGAGCCTTAAATAAACATTGTAGTCCACAAAGGGAAGACATTGAAAGATTTACAAGGGGGACTTATAAAGAGTTCACAGGCTTAAACATTTATATGTATGCCTGTTTGTTCAATAACTCCGTCTTCAGCGTCCTCCAGCGTCTTTTCAACTTTTTTCACTCCTCTTTGACTTCCTGAGTTCTCATTCCGTCTAAATCTTTTATAATCTTCACCCCCAACAACTCTAATCTGTCATTTTCTCAAATTTATCACTAACAACCTCCATTTTTCACCTTTTTTCAAAGATCCATCACGCAGCCTGTTTGATGTGAATGTTACTCCTTCGCCATTTTGTTCTGGTCTCAATGGGCTTGTCTCTGTAAACAGAGAAGCTAATTTTTGGTTCAGTCTGACTGGGCTGAGAACGGATGGTGAACATATTTTTTTTTCTTGTGTGAGTTTGGGAGAGTTCTAGAGGGGATTTTTTTAAATAATCCACCTTGGATTGAATGCTTGAGAGGTCCCAAGCAAGTGAGGAAGAGTGTGCATTCATTATACCATCTCAGACATTCTATTCCTAGAAGGTGAGCACACTACCTAAGCTGCTAAAAAACATGAGAGAAGCTGTTGGAAACAGAACTGTGAGCTATCTAGCACATGACCTCTTCCTTCCATGGCAGAAGACAGAGTCAGGAGCAATTCTAAGCCTTCAGCATCTCATACAAGGAAAGTAAAGCAACCGTTTCCCATTCTTGGACTGACGGGCTGCCCAGAATTGGACTGGTTGGGCTGGACTTGATGAAATAATGGGTCTCTAAAGCTGTTTGTAGTTGTTGAAGCCTAAATTACAAGAGAAGCTTTGATTCTGAAGATCTGAAGCCCAGTGGGTTTTATACTATGGAGATAAGGAGGATCTCCAGACATGAATACAACTGAACTTATTAGTGAATTGGGAACAAGAAGCAACATTTAAGAGTCTTGTTCACAGTGTCTTTGATTACATTATTAATTCCACACTTTGACATCAAAATGAAGTTTGCAACTGTTTAAAGCACAGACGTGCACACATGCACGCCTGCACATGCACACAATATACAAATAGCCTGATTTAACACATGCTCTAATATGGTTTGTAAACATCAATTATGCAGTTTCTCCACAAACTCCAATTAATCAAACCTATTGCTCTTCACTTGCTTGTCTAAACAGTCAGTCTTTATTCTGTTTCTGAAGACATATTAATTACACTGCTTCAAGAAGCATGAATTCATTTAAAATCTTAAATGTTAAGTAGGAGCTGTGAAGACAAAAGCTGGGTGGAACATGCTGTTTTCACAGAGCTGAGTCAAAGCCCAATCCAATTATTTATAAGTAATTATGTTAATAAGTTCTACAAATATTGGCCTAAAGTAATCCAGCATGTTGAAGAAAGTAGACTTATACATGCAGACTTTAAATATACAGTAAATTGCCCTTTGCATATTCCTAAGACCACTAACATGAACAATAAAAAATAAAAATAGATATTCAAGATGTATATGTTAGACTTTTGACAGAGGAAGCTCAATCCAGTGTAATATGCAGTAGTGGTGAAGAGAATGCAAATCAGTCAGGAAGATGTAGATTCAATTATTGCATTCTGAACATGATATATGGGAATGTCTACATTGAGACTTCCTGTCTAGAATTTGTTCACCCACTTGAGACTTCTCACTTCCAGTGCAAGAGCAAGATGGGTGCCTTTCTTTGTTGATGTTTTTGCATTTTGGCCAATAATCTTTTTGCAAAAATTGTGCCTTTTCCATTTGTGAAACAAAGCATACCAGCATTGTAAGCACAGGCCTAGTTGATCAATCACAGAACTGGCAAGAACTCTCCTAATGTTAAGGGCCCATGCAATAAGGCAGCTGCTACTCTTGTTACTTTCACTTCCCGCCCACTCAATGTGTTACCATGTGGGTAAGGAAGATAAAGCTGCTGTGTTGATGAGTATACAACAGTGGTTCCCAACTATGGCCAGTGGGCTGGACCTGGCCCATGGCACCATTTCATGTGGTCTGCCACTGTACCCAGAAGTGGAAGCAGATGCATTTACGACAGCTATAAAATGTGCTCGCGCATGCATAAATACGGTTATGTCAGCTGTAAATGCACCCACAGCTGTTGTAAATGTGGAAGTGGGCACATTTACTTTCTCTTCCAGGGGGCATGTTCCGGCCCATGGCGTAAAGAGGTTGGGAACCCCTGGTATAGGAGATTTTGGTCTGCTATTGCACAAAAAGGTGGGAAAAGAGAGTAAAAAGGTTTGGTATTCTGGACACCACACCTTAAGCAGGAGTTCAGAGGAGGGCAACGAGGATGATGAAGGGACTGGAAACCAAGATCTGTGAAGAAAGAATGAAATAACTGAGCATATTTAGCCTTGAGAAAAAGAGATTGGGAGTGGATGTGATAACACTTTTCAAATATTTGAAAGAATCAGAAAGAGGAGAGTCTCTTCTCAATCATCCCAGAGTAAGGTAAAGGTAAAGGTTGCCCTTACTCAAAAGCCAGCTGTATCCGATGCTAGGGTTCAGTGTTCATCTCCATTTATAGCCAAAGAGACAGCGCTGTCTGAGTCTGCAGAAATTTCCATGGATATGTGACAGGCATGACAAGACAACAGCGCACACAGAATGCTGTCTAACTTCTCAAAAAAAAGGTACCTATTTATCTTATTTCAATTTCTTGCTTTTAAAGTGCTATGTTGGCAGGAGATGGGACAGAGGGAGCTCACTCTGTCATGCTGCACATAAACTTGAAATGCTGACCTTCCAGTCATCAAGTTCTGCATCTTAACCCCTTAGCCACCACAGTCCCCATCTCAGAGTACAAGACACCCAATAATGGGCTGAACTTATAGTATTCTAGATATAGGCTAAATATCAGGGGGGAAATTCTTAACTGTTAGAGCAGTCTAACAATGAAGCCAATAACCTTGGGAGGTAGTGAGTGCTCCAACACTGGAGGCATTCAAGAAAAAAATGGACAATGATCTGTCAGGTCTGCTTTGATTTGGATTCCTGCATTGAGCAAGGGCTTGGCTTTGATGGCCTCATGCATCTCTTCCAACTCAATTATGCTATGAATCTCTGTGTTTTTACAAAAAGCAAAGCTTTTGCATACCAAACTTTTTTAGAAGCCCATCAAGGTTACTGCTGAGGTTGCAGCTTCAGGTAAAACCTTTATTCCTTCCTCAATAAGAACTGGTTGCTGACTTTTTGCCTTCTTTAGTTTTGTCTCTCGGTGCCCACCCTCTCTAGCTAGGAGCCACGGAAGGAGAACTTTCTTAGTAGGGAAGCTTATGGGATTCACCTTCCTCCAGCCCATCTGCCATTTTGCTTCACATGATTGACGCTTGGTTGGCAGACAGTGATGTATATGTTCACTCTGCATATAATTTCAAGCCATATCCACTGCTTCTGCTGGGAGGCTGCCATTTCATTCTCTCTCTTTCTCCACATGCCCTTCTTTGGATGGCCCCCAATTTTTAAAATAGTAGCATGTGTAGATTTAAACCTCAAGGTAGCATGTTTATTAAGAAGTTAATCACATAGTATGCGGTGTAGACAGGATTGCAACTCTGCCATCTGGTAGGCCAGATTCATAATCCATTTTTTAAAAAGTTCCTTTTAGCCTGTACATATGTCCCAATGTTCCTGTGCACTGCTGAGTTTGAAAGGCAGTACAAGTGCTGGAAACATGTCTTTGTTGACCTCTAAATGTTTACTTTGAGCTAAACCCATAGGTTAATAATTCTGTACATTTTGATTTAAAATGTAGCCCTCTTTAGGCATTGGACACTCTAATGCGCTCCTGCATGTCCATGAAGGTTGGGGACCACTGTTGTTAGTTATTCATACATGTGTAAATTAAAATGTGCAACTCCTCATTGCAAATTGCCACTAACTAAAGAGCAATACTTGCACCACTAGCTTTGTGTCTATTGTACTAGCTAGCATGCGCTTTGTAAAATGAGTGTGATGTTAGTAAAGGCTGCCCTTGCTCAAAAGCCAGTCACTTTCAACTCTAGGGTGTGGTGCTCATCTCCGTTTACAGTCAAAGAGCCAGCGCTGTCTTAATCGGCATATGTTTCCATGGTCATGTGGCAGGCATGACTAGACACTGGAGTGTACAGAATGCTGTTACCTTCCCACCAAAGTGGTACCTATTTATCTACTTTCAATTTCTTGCTTTCAAACTGCTAGGTTGTCAGGAGCTGGGACAGAGGAGGGAGCTCACTCAATTATGCATCACTCAGGTCTCAAACTGCTGACCTGCTGACCTGCTGACCTTCCAGTCATCAAGTTCAGTGTCTTAATCACTAAGCAACCACATTCCAAGATGCAGTATTAAGTTATGTAAATTGCAATAGGATTCTGGCTAATAAGGCAATAATCCTAAAACCCAATGAAACAACAACAACAACAAAGACTTCAAAAAGAAGGTCAGTTTAGAAATGAATAATTAAAATGTTCAGCATGCCCTCACTATAAGTCCTCTCCTTAGTAGCATAACTAGCTGCTGAACAGAAAGATGTTGCTTTCAGGCAAAATGGCTATAAGAAGTGAGGCCAATCTAGACTCCCTGAGAAAAAAAAGTTGCACAAGGTTGTTGTTGTGTTCACGTTTATATGCCATCCACTTGAATATCCCAAGAGAAAAATAGTTAAAGGAAGCAATAAAATGAAATAGCAGAATCTTAACAGTTTAAATCCATTGCAAATGCCAAAGGCCTGCCTGAAGAAAGGAACTTCTATCTTCTGATAGAACAATAACAGAGGGGGAACTACCCTAGCCTCCCTTGTCAGGAAGTTCCAGAGCATGGAAAAAACAGTAAGAAAATTGTGATTTGCATGTACAGTAATACCCTGGATAACGACTGCATCGGATAATGCTAGAATCGGATAACGATGCAAGTTTTTTGGAAAAAACTTGCATCGGATAACGATTCTGGATAATGATTCTTAGCGTTAACTGAGGCAATGGTCTGCGGGTGTGGGGTGGTTTGGGTAGAACTACCCAATCCACCCCCCACCCGCAGCGGTCTCTGCGACTGCAGTAGGATCGGGGAAAGGCACGCGCCTTTCCCCCGACCCTACTGCAGTCGCAGAGACTGTTTGTGTCTCTTTCTCTCCCTGTATTTAAACTACAGGGGGGGGGGGGAGAGAAGCGTGATTGGTTCTCTCTCTCTTCCCTCCCTGCATTTGAACTACAGGGAGGGAGGGAAGAGAGAGACCCAATCACGTCTCTCTCTTCCCCCCTCCCTGTAGTTTAAATACAGGGAGGGAAAGAGACACAAACAGTCTCTGTGACTGCAGTAGGGTCGGGGGAAGGCGCGTGCCTTTCCCCGACCCTACTGCAGTCGCAGAGACCGCTGTGGGTGGGGGGTGGCTTTAAAGGCAGGGAGGAAAAGAAAGAGACCCAATCACGTCTCTTTCCCTGCCTGCCTTTAAAGCAGTTTGTCCCTCAAGTCAGGGCTTTTTTTTTTTAGTGTTGTTCGATGCATGCATCGGACAACGCTAAAAATCGGGTAACGTCATGACTTGTGGAACCAAGTCATAACGTTATCCGGGGTATTACTGTACCTCCAAAGTATATTTGGCCATATTAATGGAGGCTATGCAAGACTGACCAAAAAGTCCTAAAAGGTACCTGTGGGAGAATACATTTTTAGCAGCCTGGCTCAGTTGGTCACATAGTGTTTTATAGATAATAATCTGAAGTTGAATGTACGCCTGAGAACAGACCACAAGCCAGGGAAGCTGTTATAAGAAGGGCAATTGCTGACTGTAACTGTAGCTGGTCCACAATCTGATTGTTTTATTCTGAATGAGCTACAATTTCAGAATACTTTGAAAGAGCAACCCTGTATAGGCACTATTTCTAGAATCAAATTCAGAGGAACAGATTTCCTCCTGCATTTATCTTATTCATTTTCACACACACAGACAGAATGCAAGAAGAACACTATCTCTAAATCAAAATATTTTTAATATAAGTATTCTGTTTCTCCTTATAAATGTTAGAATTCTATGTGCATGGGCAAATGAAAAGCAGTGCAAGTAAAACCTGTTTCTAAGTATTAGGAAGCCCAAAATGTGTGTTTGTTGAGTGGGGTGGGAGGAGGCAGACCACTGGGCCAAGATTTTGCCAATCTTGTGTTACTGTCACAAACAGCTCCATATTGGATGGAGGTACTGCCAGTTTTACTAATAAACCACAGGAATATCCAAAGTAAAAAAATGCAACTAGAAAAGGGAGGGCATATCATAAATACTGTATATGGTCTAAACATGGGCACACATTTTTTTGTTTGAAATACTGGAATAAACTGTGCCGCTTTGATCTGCCTTTTTTCCTGTCTTCTTTCTTAAAAGGGACCATCATAAGCAACTATAAAAGCAGGCTTAAAGCCTTTTGAATGCCAATGTCAATGAACGTAGCTTGCAACAATGAATTGCAACAATAGGTCAATGCACAGCGTATGATAAGCATTGGCTTTAAACAATTTACAACAGGAGTCTTCAATGTGTTAATCTTATCCCAGGGATCTCACCTATTATAGAATTGGAGGACTTTAATAACTTCCCAATAAAAATAGATAGAAGGATTAAGAGCATATTAGCAGAAAAAGGGATTTTATTGTTGAAAGATTGGGTTAAGAGTTGTAGAGATAAGGGAAAAAAAGAGAGCTATTTTCGCAATTGGAGTTAAATTGGTTCAAGATTCTCCAGATAAACAATTGGAATAAAAAATGCTTATATGATAACAGCTTAGATAGAGAGGTAACAGTATTCGAAACACTTCTGCTCAAATTAAGGAAAGGGGACATAGGAATTAAAGGGATAGTAAGTAAGATTTATAAGATTTTCAATAAAGGAGGAAAAATACAAGAGGTTTTGAAAAATATGTGGGAACAAGAATTGAATGAGACAATTTCAGAAGAAAGCTGGCAGAGAAAGTGGAAGAGAAGGATTATGAGAACTATGCCTGTTAGGGTGAAAGAACATAATTACAAATTACTATGGCAATGGTATCTAACCCCAATTAAGCTGCATCAGATGGATAAAAGGATGAGTGATAAATGTTGGAGATGTAAACAAGTAACGGGGACATACTCACACATGTGGTGGAGTTGTGATTGTTTAAGAAAATTTTGGGAAAAAATAGAAAGCGAAATGAAGATTATACTAGATAAGCAGCTTGAATTGGGGCCGGATACAATCATGTTAACAGAAGTGGATAAGTTCAAAATGAGTAATGATAATAAAGAATTAATGTCTGTGATGTTGTCAGCGGCCAGACAATGCATTGCGAAAAATTGGAAAAACGATGTATTACCCAAAATACAGGACTGGTATAAGGAAATGTGGGAACTGGCACTTAACGATACGCTTACATGGGAATTGAATATTAGAAAAGGTATAGCCCAAGTAAATAGATTCTGGAGAATCTGGAGACCATTTGTTGAATATGTAATGGTTAAAAAGAAGGGCATTACTCCTGTACCAGATCAAGGTGATTTTTGGAAATTATAAGTTGTTACAATCCCCCGGACATTGTAAATTGCACAAGGGTGATATCAAAAGAGTGAATTACAGCAGAGTAGGATTTAACAAATGTATTAGAAAATTAGCTTGAAAAGTTTGATATTAATGATGATTTTTTTATTTTTATTTTATTTCTGATTTTGCTTTGTTCCTCTTTATACATATATCATGTGTACTTTGTATGATTTCTTTTCATAGCTGAACATGGGAATGTACGATTTTCTTTATGTATGAGTTTCTTTATGTATATTTCTTTTTTTTACTTTGTAAACCTATAAATAATTTTTTTTTTTAAAAAAAAGAGTCTTCAATGTGTTTAGATGCAAGATCAGGCACTTGTTTATTCTTTTCCCTTCACCTCTGACCGGCTTCTCCTCCTCTTTAAAATTCCTTAATAAAAATAACAAAAGGATGTGATGATGACATCTTCACTTATAAGTCACTGTTAAGAATAATAAAAGAGAAGCAATAGTATATTTGAATAAAACTGAAGTGATGATATTATTGGAAAACTATTTAGGCTATTTGGAACATCAGATAATTTGATAGTACACATGTTTGCTTGGATGTGGCCCTCCAGATATCATTAATCTGTAATTCCCAATTCCCTCACTATTGCCTTTGTGGATAATGCTGATAGCAAAACATGGGGAGGGCCACATGTTGCTTGTCTGGATCTACTTAACGGTCTCAAAAACATTTTGCTTCATTTACTTCATGTGTGTTTTAAGGCCAGGTGGGGTAGTGGTTAAACTGCTGTACTGCAGCCAAAACATTGTGAGTTTGATCGTTGTGAGGTTGGCACAGCCTTCCATCCTTCCAAAGTCAGTAAAATGAGTACCCAGCAAGTTTGGGGCAAAATGCTAATTAACTTGTGAACCTCCCAGAGAGTGCACTAAGCGCTATGGGGTGGTATATAAGTGTTATTGCTATTGCAGTACAGTATAAGGATCTTCTATCAGTCATAGTTAACATACACTCTTCACTGAGACAAATGAATGTACAGTATATTGAATTCAATATTTTAAATTTATTTTTGGCTTGAAAATCAGCAAAAAACAACATCTCAATATATTTTCAAGGGAACAGGGTAGGCAGTAAGAACCATCCCCAAATGGAGGCTTGTTCTCTTTCCTTTACTGTGGTTGAAACTGGTGTTGTGCCAACTGTTTCCTCCTCATTGGGCTTTTAAAGAATGCTCAGAAAGGTTAGGATTTTGGGGCTAAAATACACAGACCTGATTAATACGGCCACTGGCAAATTCTGGGAGTTGTAATTTAAAAATTAACTCTTCCAAGTTCTGCTTTATGATAACCTGTTACCTTCTTCTGAATCAGAGAGATCATAAAGATGATTCATGGCTGGAGTGGCACCTCTGTCTGGATATCTAATTATTTGTGCTGTAGCTGCAGGAAGCCTGCTGAGGCATTCGTGGAGAAAGGCAAGGAAGAGAAAATTATGCCACTGGAGATGTGACACAAATAAATAGAAGCAACAATGATGATAAACTTTCCTCAGACTGAGATGCAATTGGAAACATAGTGATACGGAGGGAAATAATTTCCAAAATAGCACTGTTTCTACAGCAAAATGACAACAATTTTCAAAACATGTCCCCAACCACTTCAATCAGTAGTGGCCATGGTATTTTGGATATGAAGTGTTTTTCCAATTATTTGTGTTCACAGTGAGCGCTTACTGTATAACTTCAACTATATCCAAACAGATGTTTTCTATATCAGACAAACCACATGCAGTCATAGAGAAGAAAGTGTACATGGATGAGTTCAAATGTTGTTCTCAACTCGAGCAGACCCACTGAACAAATGGGACTTAATAAATCAACCCTCATTCAAGACCTAGAGCTTCACCAGTTTCCTCCAGTGGAATAAAAATTTAGATGTAGCCCATTTAAAAAGAGAGAGAGAGACCCATGCTCAATTAGAGCAAAACTTTACCTAGTCCAGGATTTATGTGTTTATTTCAGCATACCAAAAACATAGTGTCAGCTTTTATTAAGATTTCTTTTCCTCTGTGTAAAAGGAATGTGAAAGCATACCTTTTTCTAACAATTTTTGACAGTTTAATTAAACCTCCCATTTTCAGAACAAACTACAAATAAGATTAAAATCAAAATGGGAAGGAATTGGATACAAAAAGTTTGTTTAGAGTTTGTTTAGCAGATATTAAACTATCAACACAACTTTAAGCAGAAGTTGTTGTAAAAGCAATCAATTTGGACTAAAGTATTTGCAGTACATTGAAATAATGAGACATGGAAGATTTTGTAGTTTTTAAGTTCATCTTGTTCAAAGCTCTACCTAGCAATGTCAACAAGAGTAAATCCGTTTGTGAAGGCACTGTGCAGCTTGAAAGTATGGGAATGGGGAGCTCTAATTACAGGCCAAGGACATTTCTTGTTAGTTGAATGATAGCACTCCACAATACTTGGCCATGGAAATCATACCACCTTGGCATCTAGGGTGGGACAACTGGGGCTTTAACTTTGGTTATCAAAATTTAGAGGGTAAAAAACAAGTGCTGCTATGAAAATGTAATCTTGCCCACTGATACTAACTTCTGGAAGGATATTGAACCCACCTGCTGCAAGAACACTTCCTGGCTCAAACTGCTCCTCTATAAATAGAAAGGAAGCACAATTCTGCACAGAATCAATATGGCCACCAAATCTTCCCCATTCTTCTATACCAGTGTTTCCCAACCTTTGGCTTTTGGACGTCAATTCCCCAAAGCCTATGTCAATTTTCCAAACCATTGATCAGCCAATGTACTGACTTCAGCTTCTCAAAACTGAAATCCCCCTGTGGGAACCACTGTTCTATACCCTCTTGCCTCATGTGCTAAACTCATATGATCCAACCTTAAGCACTAGGGCAGAGAAGCTGTGGTAACTTGAGTAACTAATTACAGCTTTGAACTGACTGAACAACAACAACAAAGTATATTACCAGTCTGAGCGATCAAAACGTGGATTTCAAAAACATATGTACCAAATTTGAAAGAAAATCATCCAAATTTGGAAATTGGTGAGCAAAGACTAATTTACCAGAGATGTATTAGTATGAAACATAAGTTCCTCACTGAACTCAAATTATGAGAGATTGTAAGCAAATTAGTGCAAGATCCAGACACAAACATAATTTATAAGTACAAACAGAGAAGCAAGTAGTGGGGGAAAGAAAGAAGACAAAGAAACAAACAAACAAAAACAGCTGAAAAAGATCTTGAAGAACCAATGGCCAGTGATAAATTAGTTGGGAATATTAAAATTCAAATAAAAATGGCAGAACAAACAGTGGATATGAATTGGCTAAGGAACTTTCCACATTTACCCTATATGGATGATCTAAAATTGTTTGGAAAGACAACAGCTGAATTAAATACTCAGCAGCAAAGTACAAAGAAATTTAGTAAAAACATCGGAATGCAATTTGGAATTGACAAGTGTGCAGCAGTTACTCTTAAGGCAGGCAAAATTGTTGAAAGTGATGGATTTGAGTTAGATAATGAAGAATGTACCAAAGGGATAACATCAGAAGAGGGATACAAGTTCAGTACCTGGGAATTTGTTTGTACATACCAAGAGCTGAGGGTGGCAGAGGTGAAACAGATGAAATAGACAGTAGAGGAAGAGAAGCATAGCTTGAATAACTACATTAAGAAAAGTGAAGAGCCTATACTTCAGGAAGTGACGAAAAGAGGACTTCTGAAAATAGTGAAGAAGAAAGCTGAATACAGAAAGGAAAAGATAGAAAGTCAAGCTGCAAATTGGAAAAAACAAGCCCATGCATGGCCAGCACTTGAAAAACATAGAAAGCAAGGCTGACCCAAAGCTGACGTGGAGACAGTTAAGGGCAGGAGCTTTGTGGAGATAGTTAAGGGCAGGAGCTTTGAAGAAGAAAGCGGAAGAATTTATCTTGGCAGCTCCAGAACAAGTTTTGCCAACATTGCATGAAGACAAAAATACAGCACATATCCAACAATAACAAATGCCAGCTTTGTACTGAAAGGGATGAAACAGTAGATCATCTGATCAGTAGATGCAGCAAAATTTCCACAGTATGATTATTTTCAACACTATAACAGGGTTACAAAAATTATTCATTTGAAACTTTGCCATAAGTTTGGATTTGAATGCTGTAAAAATAATTGGGAACATCAAGTCGAGAAAGTTTTTAAAAATGAGAGTCAAGATTCTGTGGGAGTTTAAAATTCAAACAGTCACGACATCCTCCTCACAACACACCATATATAACTTGTAGAAAAGAGGAAGGTCTGGTTTATTGACATTACTATACCAGGAGAGGCACAAACAACTGGGAAAAAATCACACAATATTATGATTTAGAAATTGAAGTTGATCGTCTATGGAGGAAGAAATCTGTTGTTGTACCCATAGTGATCAGAGCCTTTGGAGCGATACTTAAAGAACTCCCTAGATGTTTGGATATTTTGGACTTATAAGACTTGAACATCCTAACTGTCCAAAACAACAACAAAAACCCTCTACTAGGAACTTCATGTATACTAAGATGTTACCTTAACAGTTCTTAGGTCCTTGGTTAGGGCTTGAACTATTCCAGTCCTCAACTGTCAATCTAATGGTAGATTTTAATAATAATAATAATAATAATAATAATAATAATAATAATAATAATAATAATAATAATAATAATAATAATAATAATAATAATAATAATAATGATAATGATGATGATGATGATGATGATGATGATGATGATGATGATGATGATGATGATGATGATGATGATGATGATGATGATGATAGTGTGCCATCAATTTTAACTTATAAATAATAACAATTTCATGTCAGTGATTTACTCTGGGTTGAAAGGATTTTTGCTGGAGAATCTCCATTCAGGGGATGCCCAGATGAGGCTTCTTTCATGTTCCCAAGTGCAGCCCTCGGGTATCGAAACTAGACCTTCCAGTCTCCAGCTCAGTGTCTTAACCACTAACTTATTGCAACCCTTTTTAGGGCTTTCTAGGTAGAGAATTCCCAGAAGAGAGTTACCATTCTCTTCTTTTAGGGGTGCCTTATGACTGTGCAGTTTGCTCATAACTATACAAACTGGCTCTTCTCCCTCGAGGCACAGTGCAGAATCAAACTCCCAACCCACCTAAATTATTGAGCTATCCAGCCAGCACAGCTCATTGTGTTCTCAAATTTAATTTATATATAAGCAGGACACTGACAAGGAATTCCAAAACAATCATGTTTGATTTGAAAAAAGAAAGAAATATCTCTAAAATAAAGGAGCTTATAAGAGAATCAATCTAGAATGTCAAATTAGTTTGCAATAACAGAGGTTCAAATAGAACATTTAAAGGTCCTGAAAATAAGGACAAAAATCAATAATTCACCAGGCATCATAAACAAGTATCATAAATGAAGTTATTTAGAACAGAAAGTTTACTGCAGAAACTGAATGGCTTACATAAACGAGGAGAACAAACAGGAACACAAACTTGCACAAAGAGGAAATACAAACTGACAATAAGGTAAGCAAACATGGGGTGGCATTTGAGGAGCATACTGCTAATAATAGCAGGACTGATAATTATGTAAGTATGCCAGAGGTAAGAAAACAGCAAAGAAGACAGCTGGAACACAAGTGTGATTTTTTTTTAAAGCATTAAAGGAAAATAAGAAGGTGGATAAATTCTCCTCCCCAACTCTTTTCACTGCAGAAAATATCCATTCAACAACTGGTATGGGGAAAAGGACACTAAGGAACTGGGGCAGATAAACCATTGTGAAAAAATGGAATTCCAGATTGTTTGACAAACTGAAAACAGACAATAGTTCAGATTTTAAAGCAATTCCGCTCAACCTGGGCAGTTCACAGACTAATTAGCATTTTGCCCCCAACAAACTGGGTACTCATTTTACCAACCTTGAAAGGATGGCTGGCTGAGTCAACCTTGCTACCTAGTCAGCATCAAACTCACAACCTTTTGGTTGCAGTACAACAGTTCAACCACTGTGTCATCAGGGCTCCACCTGAAAGTTCATAAGGACTTCAAACATGAAACTGCTAATAACCCAACAGAGACATTAATGTGTCATCAAAAGTAGCATTGGTTCCTCAGGACATGAATTTATGCTTACAGTGGAACCTCAGTTAATGTAATTAATGCGTTTTCTGGGATGTTTCTTACAGCGAAAATTACTTTAATCGAATTTCCTAAAGGAATGCTTTGAATGCAATTTCCCATAGGAATGCATTGAAAACCAAAATAAATTGACTGAAACACAGTTTCCCATAGGAATGAATTGAAAACTAATTAATCTGTTCGGGGGGGGGGAATCTGTAAACTGAGCCACTATTTTCTATGGATTTCCTTTTTGTGTTAAACGAGCCATTTGTTAACTGAAGTTCCACTGTATTTCCTTCCTGCATGAGAGAAGAAAGATGAAATTGTGCAAAATCTTTTGGGGCCTTAACAAAAATGTGGATGAAAAAAAGTAATAGTCTTTTCATTCTTCTTCTTCTTGTACAAAATCTGATTCTGAATATTAGTGATCAGTATGGCAAGAAGAAGAAGAAGAGGAGGAGGAGGAGGAGGAGGAGGAAGAAGAAGAAGAAGAGGAGGAGGAGGCTGGTCCATTTTTGATGTAGTATCTCAAAGTGACAAGGCAGCCTTTTTCATTGAGTACAAATATATTTGTGAACATTTGTTTACATTCCTACACAGCCCTAAAGAGTAGTCAGTGCAACCAGCTTAATTCAAGAGATCCAGGGAAGTGCTAGGAAATTGCCATCTCATCCACTCAGAGTAAATTGGTAGAAAACATCATCATCATCATCATCATCATCATCATCATCATCATCATCATCATCATCATCATCATCATCATCATCATCATCATCATCATCATCATCATCGCCGCTGCCACCACCACTGCCATTGTTGTTGTTGTTGTGGCAGATTTGATTTTTAATATTGTCAATCATCATGGCGATTAGCCATGAAGACTGTCCTGAGAATATAATGCATTGGTCTTCCATTTGCCTTCTGTATCGCAGCATGACACCCATACCACTGATCCAGTTCTGTGAGTCATTTTCTGGCCCTGAGCCCTTTTGGCACACAAAGCCCTCATCAACCCCAGTATTGATGAAGCTGCTGCCCTTCACCAAGATGAATTCAAGTGGGATTTAATCAATTTGGGCACTATCACCCTTCCCTGTGGACTTCACCACCCTAGGCTGTTAGTCCTCTGGGACTACCTGATGATCAACCACTACCTGATGATCAGGATTTAGCTGCTGGTAGTATTGTCTACTATATTACCACAGCAGGATAACCTGGACAGACTGTGGTTTCTGATGTTCATTCATTTTGGGTTGTAATCCAGCGTAGGAGGAGGGGGGGTTCCTGATCCATATGCTAAATCTGGGAAAGATTGGCCGGAATATTAAAAATTTATTAAAGGCAAGATTATAAAACACATAAATAACAGTTATCCTAGAAGGTTTCTCCCAACAGCATGATGTCTTTATATTACCTCCAGTACCAGAACAACATGGTTCTATGTACAAGTTGGTGGGGAACATGGGTATGAGAGTGCTGTTGTTTTTATGTCTTCATTGTGGACTTCCAATATACAACTGACTGGACACTGTGTGAACAGAATTTTGGAGTAAACAGATTCTGGCCTTATCTTGCTCAGCTTTTTAAATATGTTCAGGACACAACCCTTTATTTAAATGGCAGCTGCTGGATCTAAGCCAAGTTGAAAGATAAAGACCATAGAAAGGTCTTGCAAATGTCATCCAGTTGTCATGTGGATAGCAGACTGATCAAACAAAGGTCACTGGATCACAGATTTCTCATTATGCTGAGATTTTTACATCCTTACTTAATATTTTAAAAAAGATTCTAAGTGTGCATAAGAAAGAACAAGTGCAGAATTTAAATATATCCACATCAATCTTAGAAGAAATTAACCTTGACTGCTCCTTAGAAGGTCAAATAGTAAAGATGAAGCTAAAGTACTTTGGATATCAAATGAGAAGAGAGGATTCGCTTGAGAAAGCCTTGATGCTGGGAAGGGGGGAGGGCAAAAGAAGAAGGGAATGGCCAAAAATGAGATGGCTAGATGGTATTGTGGACACAATGGGCACAAAGCTGAGCGAGTTAAGGAGGATGGTGGAGGACAGAAGTGCCTGGAGGACAGTGGTCCATGGGGTCGCAAAGGGTCGGAATCGACTGTGCGACTGAACAACAAAGTAGCCAGGGTAGACTGAGGAGACCATCTATTTCCTCAGTAGACTGCTCCATCACAGAAAGTGTGATTCAGAGGGTAGATGAGGTGAGAGCTGGTAGGTAGCAGGAAAAGTGTGTGATATAATTTCCTTTCTCCCTTCCATGAGCAGAAGCCACTATGACATAAAAGCCTGCTCTGTGAATAGACCTAGTCCTTTCATCCACAGAAGGGAATCTTTGAATCAAAACTATGGTACGTTAATCAGCGTATGGCTGGTCAAAATTCAGGAGGACAGTCCTTTGGAAGTCTGGCCACGTTATCCTGCCATGGTAATAGTATAGACCAGGGGTGCCAAAACTTTTCAGGCTGCAGGCCGGTCATGTTGTTCAGTGCGCCAGTCTTGTGGCTCAGAGGGCTGGTCATGTGGTTCCTCCCTCTGGAAGCAGAAGTAAATGTGCCTTGCAATCTGTTTTGCAACAGTATGAGATACATTTTAAGCTGCCATTTTCTCTTATGAAACCAGAGACAACCAAACTACACCCCATGGGCCAGATCTGGCCCCCGATGCCAATTCATTTGGCCTACACTGCCCTTGGAAGTAAAGCGTGCCCATACACATTTTACTTCTTCTTCTGGGAGTGATGAGGGCAGCGTGGGCCAGATGAACTGGCATTGGGGGCCAGATCCACACAATGTGTAGACCATACTTCCGGTGACTCAACTAACCTGACAACCCTGAGGACTCACAAAGCTGTATCAGTGCTTTGGGAAATTGACTTACGCTTCTGGAAGTTGAAGTCCAAAAAAACAAAGGTTGGGAAACACTGGTCTAGATCCATTTCCATCCTCCTTTCCGTCTAAATCTGATACAGCTGTTTTAGTCTTAGATCAATGTCTGGTGTCAGTAATGGACTGGATGAGAGCAAATAAACTGAAACTTAATTCAGACAACACAGAGGTGCTACAGGTAGAAAAGGTAGATCAAGGAATAAGTATCCAACCTGTGTTGGGTAAGGTTACACCCTCTCTGAAAGCACATTCCATCGCTTGAGTGTGCTCATGGATTTGTCTCTGAACTAGGACACCCAGATTTCAGCAATGGGCAACAGTGCAATTGCACAATTAAAGCAAGTATACCATTTGCACCCATTCCTGGAGAGGTTTGATCTGACCATGACAACACAAACCTTAATTACAGCCTGGCTAGATTACTATGAGATTGTTTCAGGTGCTGTACTCAGATTGTTACCTGGGGTTGGTTAAAGAAGTCATATATCAAGATAAGATGCTTTTGTGTAAAGTATCAATGCTTCCACAAAATTCATTTTATAGTTATTTGCATTCTGTTCTTAATGTTTTCATGTTCCAAGACCATAATAACTTCATTTTCATAAGCTAGAAATAACAGTAATCAAAGCTGTCTATAGTATATGGCATAATTATGCAATCATAAATAATATATCTGATGCACACATCATGCATTAATTATTATTCATAAGTGCTCCGAGCTATTGATGCCACAAGTCTGCAAAATGTTTTGTAAAGGCAAATAGCATGGAAAAAAGTATTCTGCATGATGTGAACTGCTTCCTACATCTGGGGACTTTGTACAACACCAACAACAAAAACTAGGCTGGAATGAATGCTCGGAGAAGAGGGACTGAGTAACACCATTTGTGAATGAATGCTGGGATTGAACCATTTCTATTGTTTTGGAATTGTTGTACTTACTGTTACACAGTATGATGTAGCCACCTTGGGTATTATTAGTGGAAAAGTGAGACAGAAATAAACAGATACTGGTACTACTGGAAGATGATGACAGTGACTATAATGATGAGGGTAAAGTGAAAAGCTATTTTAACAGTTATCAATGCAGATTAATGGATGGAAATTAGTGGGAGGCAAAGAAAGATGATTTTGCCTGGCGGCACATTGATGCTCCTTTGCAATATAAAGAATCTCTAGGTTGAATAAATACTGCTCTACCTTCTCCCTATGTATGATGTTAGAGAGGTTTGCCTTTTTTCACCTTCTCCAACGCTGGCAAAATTCATCATATTGAGCCATGCCCATCACAGATTCTTTTACTCTTCTAAGAACTGGAATTAACATTCTCCTCCAAACATTTGACAATCAAAGCTCAGCAGTAGAGGTTTGTTTTTGCTTGACAACCTTCCATGCTTTGCCCCCAGCATGAAAATACTTTTTGTACTTTATAGTGCACTCTTTGTCGTAGAAGCTGTTGGCAGCCTGGCAGTTTTCTCATGAAGTTTGTGCAACCCACCGGCATAATCTTTCTCATCCTTATATATTTAGGCCAAACTGCTAAAACAATACAAGGAGATTATTTTCAGCTCAAGACATATGCAAACAGAACAGGCCAGCAGAGAAATAAACCACAAACACAATTCCAAATAGGATTGTGAAAGGATCGCTACTCGCATCTGAGATAAACTGTCTGCTCTCACCCCACATTTTCTGGAGAACTAAATGGGCCTTAATGGTAAAGGTCGAAAGACAGCCAGTGGCTTAATGGACCTACTTGCTGTCAAAATCGGATTCCAGAAAAGTGACATCATCACCATGTGCTTTTGTTTACCCATGTGACCGGAAGTGACGCCATCACCATATGCTTTTCATTACGCAAATATCCGGAAGTGATGCCGTCACCATGTGCTTTTGTTTACCCATGTGACCAGAAGTGATGTCATTGCCGCCTTGTTTGTTTACCCACATGGTCAGAAATGGCGTCATGGCCATGTACGCCATAAATGACGTAGTAGCAATGCATCCTGTTTACCCATGTGGCAGGAAATGATGTTCATTGGTAGCCTCCATGACCGGAAGCGGTATGGTGGATGCCACATGGTAGGAAAGGCCACCCCAAAGTGAAAATGGTCACCCTCAGGTATACCCCAGACTGGGAACATGTGGATTGCTGTCCTGGAAATGAGGGCAGGGCAACACTAGCACACATTGGCTGTGTAGGGACAAGTGATACCCTCTGTAACCTATATGACCTCCACAGAGAAAGCCCTTTTCAAACAGGCTTGGCCTTTTGTGTGCCCAGACGAGTTCTGAGGAGCGGACGTACAGATGACAAGCAGGACGCCGAAGACCAAGGACCTTTCTTTACCACATAAATGGTCTGCAGTTTTTGAAACAGTCCTTTTAGATTGCACTCATGGCTACAGTAGATCCACTGCTCACTATGTTCCAAACAGCTTTTTTTCCGGGTAGTGCTTTCAGGATCTGACTCTTGGCCAGCTGTAAATATGGTAAGCTCTCTGCTGCAAAAAAAAAGTTTCTTTCTACCCTTCTGTGAAGCTGTAGAACAACCCAAGTCTAATGAGTTGGTTTTCAGACTCAAGGGTGGAAACGAAAACTCCCTAGGCTGCAGGTTAGACATTTTCATCTTTTGGGATTTTTTCTTCAAGGGTGCATGGGGCAGGGGCATGCCACAGCACCCACATCTGTTTCCGGTAATAGGGTGCTTACATGTTTTGCCCAAGTCCTCTTCCTCAGTTGTATTTTCGACAATTTATGTGGTAAAGAAAGGTCCTTGGTCTTTGGCGGCCTGATTGTCATCTTTACGTCCACTCCTCAGAACTTGTCTGGACACTCAAAAGGTCAAGCCTGTTTGAAAAAGGCCTTCTTTGGGGAGGTCATATAGGTTATAGATGGTATCGCATGTCCCTACACAACCAATCTGTGCTAGTGTTGCCCTGCCGTCATTTCCAGGGCAGCAATCCAAATGTTCCCGGTTTAGGGTATACCTGAGGGTGGCCATTTCCAATTCAGGGTGGCCTTTCCTACAACGGCGATGATGTCACTTCTGGTCACACGGGTAAACAAAAGCACATGGTGATGACATCACTTCTGGTCATGTGGGTAAACAAAAGCACATGGCAATGATGTCACTTCCGGAATCCGATTTTGAGAGCAAGTAGGTCCATTAAAATACTACCTGGTCATGGAGGCTATGAATGTCATTTCCTTTCACATTGGTACACAAAGGGAGCAGTGCTACTTTCCGATCATGTGGGTAAACAAACATGGTGACGATGACGACACTTCCAGTCACATGGGTAAACAAAAGGACATGGCGATGACACCACTTCTGGTCACATGTGTAAATAAAAGCCCATGATAATGACAACACTTCTGGTCACACAGGTAAACAAAAGCACATGGTGATGATGTCACTTGCAGAATCTGATTTTGACAGCAAGTAGGTCCATTAAATTACTTACAGTCGTATCCAACTCTAGGGTTTGCTGCCAATCTCCGTTTACAGCCAAAGAACCAGCACTCTCTGGGGACATGTGGCAGGCATGATTAGACATGAAACACTGTTTACCTTCCCACCCAATTGGTACCTATTTATCTACTTGCAATTCCTTGCTTTCAAACTGCTAGGTTGGCAGGAGCTAGGACTGAGCTGGGAGCTCACTCTGTCATGCAGTATGCAGGTATCAAACTGCTGACCTGCTGACCTTCTGACCTTGCAGTCATCAAGTTCAGCATCTTAATCACTAAGCCACCACAGTCCACAAATGGACCTTAGGATGGTGTAAAGAAGACAAAATCGAACCATGGAGTTTGTTGATGAGCAACAGCTGGAAAAGCAAATGGAGGATGGAAGGGATCTGGCTACAGGGATAAAGAGGAAGGAGGAGGAGAAGAAAGAGACTGATGAGACATAAGGGGGAGGTGATGACATCATCCATTGGGATGTAAACTGGCAAGGATACCTCCAATGACAAGGAAACCTTGAAAGAATCTACAGAAGACCTGGAACCAGTCTTACATGGCAAGAAATGTAGAATATTGCCTGGAGGAGGCTCCTCAGACAAGTGTCTCCATTGAGATAAGTTTAGCAAAGAGACATGGACAGGGAGGCAGGCCAGCCCATCTTTGGTCCACCTATATGCTCTCCCTAACCTGCTTCCACTTGGTGTCAACAATGTTTGTTGAGACTGACTGCTCCAACTCTGATACAGTGACAGTGCTGGAGGTCCAAACATTAGAGAAAGCTTGGCAGCAGTGAATCCAGAAGAGGCTAGGTGAGCCAGAGGATCAAGGTGGACAGGGACTGTGCTAATGCTGATTTGCTTACCTGACACTAAGAGCCAGATCACCCCAGTGGAACTAATTGGAAGATGAACAGAAGAGACACTGTCTGGGAAGCTAAAGTCAGAAACTCAACTGTAGGTCTAAAAGGCTCAGTTGAGGGAAGTCCCTGTCCTGATTTAATAAACTCAGGTTTTTGTTGAATGGACTGTGAAGAACTCCGGAGAAGTCAGGTCTCTATCGTGCACTACCTTTTCCTCTTGCCACAGACAAGATGAAGGTCTTGGATCTGGGGCTCTTGTCATGGGCTAGGAAGGGATCAAAGATCCAAGACCTTCATCTGAAGATTCCTTCTCAGGAGGAATACTTATGCATTATCTAAATTTCAAGAGTGTTGTGCTTCTTTTAAAGGTTGCCCTGCAAATATTCACCATTCCTGGTATTATAAAGTTTCATTCTGAGCTATGTGTGAAAAATCAGGGATACATTGCTAGGGTTATCTGCCCATTACAGCATTGTAATTTTTTCTCATGTTCCTTGAAATTGATTTTTTTTTGTTAGAACAGAATTAGAGATATAGCAGGCTACCATTACACAGTGGCATTTTAGTGATAGACATATTTTTATGTAGGTCAGACAAGGCTTCTCCAGAGAGAAAGAAGAAGGGAATGAATTAAAGCAATATTGGGTCTTATTTAGGTTTAGCAATATACCCCAAAGTTTAAATTACAAAGGCTTGGGCTTTTCTCTAGTCCTGTCCATCAATATGATTTTCTGCAGTAAAAATTCAGCATAGGGTAAGCTGAACTGACTGGCCAGCATATTACTTAAGATCTCTGGGGCTGTATTCTGTCTTGTAAATTACCATAATGTTTCACATACCACTGATCAAATTATTTGCCAGAGTAAAGATATAGCAAGTCTTTCAACTCAAAATCAATGTGTCGCCTATTATGAAGCGCAGGATAAACATTCAACTGGAGAAACCAGTTTTTAGGGATTTCTAACTCTGATCTCCTGCTTGCAGCTACAGAAGATGCCTCAACCTCTCCTCTGCTTTTGTTGGTACATGAGGAATTTTCTTTTTCTTCTGTTGCAGTAATGCATCTGCTTTGACACACAAGAAGAAAAAGAACTAGGTGAGGATAAAAATGAAGGAGTTTAACTACATGTTTTCCATTGTTCTTGAATCACTTTTTTTACCACTTTCTGTCCAGTATTTACACACATAGAATGCCAACCGTAAAGGCTGCTGCAGAAAAACCGTAAAGGCTGCTGCAGAAAAACATTTACTTTGAACTTTATCTATGGCCTGTCATGTCCCAGGATGCAGAAGGGACAGCTACCATCTTCAGAGCTATTTTCTTCCTCCAAGGATGCTCAATGCTGGGCTGGATGGCTTCCTTTGCATGCCCACTAGTTGGTCAATGAAAGCAGTGTAGCCAAAGGGAGTGGGAGAAGTCTCTTGGCTGGTGACCTGAGGGGAGAAGCTTCCCATTTTATCTGCCAGGCATGTATCTAAGGAGATGCTCAGGCTCCTGTCCACCAGTTTGTTCCAGAGCTTCACCCACTGATCCTTCCCTTAAAGCAGGGATTTCCAAGCTAAGGCCCATGGGCTGGATCTGGCCCATGGTGCCATTTCATGTGGCCTCCCATCCCTCCAAGGACATTTGAGAAATAAAATGACCACCCCTTTTGTAGTTATTGGGACAAAATAGCAGCCCCCATCATGCAGGCAGGGCAAAATGGCCATCCGGCTCTCAAAGCTGACTGAGAGGACATGATCTGGCCCCTCTCCTGAAAAGTTTGGGAACCTCTGCCTTAAAGTAACATGTGCATGCAGATTACATTTCTGTACTTTTTGAAAGTGGTGGTTTTTTTTTAAAGTATTAGTCAACAGGATGTTTATGTTGGAAATCTATCCTGTAAAGGCAATGTTATTTTTCATCACAATAGCTCTGGCAGCAGAGCAGGATGGTTGTTTTATATGCAGGGATACATCTGTGCAATGGGAGAAGGGAATCAGCCTTTTGTTGTTGTTCAGTCCCACAGTCGATTCCGACCCTTTGCAACCCTATGGACCATTGCCCGCCAGGCACCTCTGTCTTCCATCATCCTCCTCAGCCGCCCAGCTTTGTGCCCATTGCATCTACAATACCATGTATCCATCTCATTTTTGGCCTCCCCCTTCTTTTTTTGCCCTCCACCTTTCCCAGCATCAAAGCTTTCTCAAGAGAACCTTCTCTTCTCATTTGATATCCAAAGTACTTTAGCTTCATCTTTACTATTTGACCTTCTAAGGAGCAGTCAGGATTGATTTCTTCTAGGATCGACCTATTTGTTTTCCTCGCTGTCCAGTGTATTCTCAAAACTCTCCTCCAACACCGCATCTCAAAGGCATCTATTCTTCTGGACTCAGCTTTCCTAATGGTCCAGCTCTCACCACCATACAATACCACCAGGAATACCATTGCTTTGACTATGCAAATTTTTGTTTGCAAGGTGATGGTCTCTACTTTTAACTATGTTGCCCAGATTTTTCATAGCTTGTCTCCCAAGAATCAGTTGCCTTTTTATTTCATGGCTGCAATCACCATCTGCAGTGATCTTTGATCCTAAGAAAGCAAAATCTATCACTGCTTCTACTTCTTCCCCATCTATTTTTCACGGACTGGTAGGGTCTGTTGCCATTATCTTGGCTTTCTTGATGTTGAGTCTCAAGCCAGCTTTTGCACTCTCTTCTTTCAACCTAAGCAGAAGCTTCTTTAGGTCTTCCTCACTTTCTGCCATTAGGGTGGTCTCATCTGCATATCTCAAGTTGTTGTTGTTTCTCCCAGCAATTTTGATCCCAACTTGTGATTCGTCCAACCCTACATTGTGCATTATGTGCTTTGCGTATAAGTTGAATAAGCAGGGTGACAAAATTCAGCCTTGTCTGACTCCTTTTCCAAACCACTCTGACCTTCCGTGTTCTGTTGTAACTGTTGCTTCTTGATTCATGTACAGATTTCTCATGAGGCATATAAGGTGTTCTGGCAATCCCATCTCTTTAATTACTTGCCACATTTTGTTGTGGTCCACACAGTCAAAGGCTTTGGTGTAGTCAATGAAACAGAAGTAAACTTGTTTCTGATATTCTTTTGTTTTCTCCATGATCCAACGTATGTTGGCAATGTGGTCTCTAATTCCCCTGCCTCTTCGGAACCCAGCCTGCACTTCTGGAATTTTCTCTCCACATGGTCTGCTGTAGTCTTTCCATATTATCTTGAGCATAACCTTGCTAGTGTGTGGGATGAGCACAATTGTTCAAGAATTTGAAAATTCTTTGGCATTACCCTTTTTTGGAATTGGAACATATGCTGAACTTTTCCAATCCTGTGGCCATTGTTTTGTTTTCCATATCTGCTGACATATAGAATGCAATAATTTGATTCCATCATCTTTTAGGGCTTTGAAAAATTCAGCTGGGATACCACCATCTCCACTGGCTTTGTTGTTTGCAGTGCTTTTTAGGGCCTTTCTGACTTCACTCTCTATGATGTCTGGCTCAAGTTTAATGTTTTCATCATTGTGATTATCTGAGGTGTTGAGATCCTTTTTGTAGAGTTCCTCTGTGTACTCTTGCCATCTTTTCTTAATCTCTTCTGCATTCCCCTTATCATGGTCATTTTTGCTTTTGATTTCCCCATTATTTAAAAAAAGATCTCTAGTCCTACCCCTTAGTGACTACTTCTATGGGGAGCGGATTGAGTGGGTGACTGACATGAGCCTGTCCAGGTCATCACCCCCCAAACCTGCTAAATTCTTCTCCTGTCAGAAAAGAAATTTTATTAACCGTATTAATTACACTTGCCATAAGAACTAAGCAAGAGAATGACCCTTGAAATCCTCTGAAGGGATATGTGCCTTGAGGCTGCCAACTCAGATCCAGGAATAGCATTGTGGCAAGAACAAACATTCTTGAGGGTACACAAGAACAAAATTAAATTAGAAGATGGAGGAAGGAGGTCACTGAACAAGTAATAACATTAAAGGAAGATATAATTGAGGAAATCAACCTCCCCTGTGTCACTTGGAGGACCCTGAACAGAGTGTGGGTCAGAGTGCCTAAATATAAGACCAACATTGTCAATTGGGAGCTGCTGGCGGATAACAACATGCTGTGTGAATGTGGAGAGATACAGAATCCAGGTTATTTGCTGGTCTGCCAAATACTACTGGAAACATGTTTTGTGAGCAAAATCTCTTTTAGGAGGGAGGAAAGGACTGGTTCCACAGTGGTGGGAAATGGGACAGATGTGCTCTCTTTTGACCCTGTGGTTGCCCACAGTTGCAACAGCCTAAGGCTAAGCCATTGCTTTTCATGAACTGACAGCATTCACCACCTTTTGCAGTGCACATGACTTTCTCGTATAGATTGCTAAAGAATGGAATCCTGAGACCAGAAAATTTTAGAATCACAGATTTTTGCGCACAAGGTTTGCAATATATGGAGGAAAAACAACAACACTTGAAAACCTAATACTGTACTGCCAATGCAAAGAAGTTTGTGCCTGCCAATGATTTGGAGTGTATCATGGCCTTCTGGACTATCACTAGCAAATGTGGATTTTATGTTGGTGATTTTAAAAGGTACAGAAAGCAAATATCAACTATTTGTAGTCAATCTTAGCATTACATAGTCATTTATTTTCTAAAATGCTTAGACCAATCTAGCAGTCTAAGAATATTTTCACTTAGCCAAAAAAAAATTAAAAATTAAAAATAAAATCCCCAATTAGTATTACATTTCTGGAAGAAAAATGTCGCAAGACAGAGTGAGATATATAAATCACACAGATTGTTGTTAATAAATGAAGAATGGCATTGTACGAAATAGAAGTTATTAGACTCAATATTCAATAAATATGTTCAGTCTAACCTAGAAGGAATAGCACATCTGTCTCATATTTCTCTGCCGCTAAAGTGGCTCAACTGTGTTTAAACAAGCAGATGTACCTTGGAGAAGCTGGTCTTGCTGTATAAAAATTTTAATTAAAAAAGAACAGTGAATCTTCTCATAGGTTCTTTAGTTCAGTAACACTGTCAAAATGTTTAAACAATTTTTCATTTTGATTTATACTGAACAGAAGTGTTTACTGTTCATCACAGATAGCCTTTCAAGGTAGCCCATATAATAATGACTAGTATGATTGGAGGTAATATAAAAAAGAATAACAGTTTTAAAGAGAACATCCAAATTACCACAGGTAAGACAAACACATGGAGCTGCCATGCTGCAAATATTAGAGAACAAAGCAGTTATCTACAATGCAAACAAACATCTAATCAGAAACTACAAAACATCTTAATTAAAATTATATAACAATGAACTGAGGGAAATCCTCCTTTCTGGAACTCTTAAACAAAAGCCAAACATATTGATTAACCAATCTATCTTCTGACACTCTGAGTCAGAATCAAGACCTCAAATATCTGTTTTCTTTTCAGTACAATAAACTGGGCTATTGACTGATAATCTTATTAATTTAAAATACATTATGTTCACAATGGTAACATAATCAATGTTTGTATACCAACTAGGACAAAGTTGTTTATTGAACAACTAAGGAGTAATATTGTGACCACTACATAAATTAGAAGACCTCAGCCAAACATCATGACGGCAGCTTTTTGATCAACAGAAGCCCGGACAAAAGATGCTGTCTTTGTATTTGTTTGATGACGGAATAATTTACCGGGAAAGGGGTGGGGATGCATGTTCATAACAAAGTAAGGAACTGAGGTCAGACACATGTAATTTGACTCCAGTAATTTCTAATTTTGCACCGTCCTAGTATATAAACCAAACAACCTAATTGTTTATAATAAAAATAGTGATTGGTTTAGCCAAACACTACCCATGTATCATAAAATATTAGGCTCAGATTTTAATATTACTGTGTTGGGTTTTGAATTCTCTCACACTGTATTTATTCTCCTCACTTTAGCTCTTGGACAATTAGAAAAGCCCACATTCTTTTTGTCTCCTTACCCTGACTCCAAGTTCCACATTTTCACCTCCATAGACTTCCATGCCTTCATCTAGGAGACCAATTTCTTGGAAATATTCTCTGTCCACTATGAAACATCCAATCAGTGCAGGGCTCCTATATTGGAACACAATAAACATCAAAGATTAAAGTTCAGGAATCAAGGTGCAGAGTGAATTTCAAGCATGCAGGGTTTTAGGAGAGTGCATATATATAAACTCTATATCACCTATTTGTTGTCATTTTAATCAATGAGATACATTTTATACAAATGTATACCTTTTAGGAGTAGCAAGAGTTATTTTTAAACTGAACACAAGCCTCAACTGGTTCATTTATCTCTACCACTGGGGAGAAACTTTCCTATTTTGCTATTTCTCCTTTTTAAAAAAATAAAAATAAAAATCTGGAACTATTACAGATGAATTCATCATACCAAAATTGATTGACTGCTCATTGTGTAAGTAATACCTACCTAATATATTTATGCTGACACTGCATTTCCTGGGAATCTCGACACGGTTTACACAGAACTCTTCAGCATCTTCCTACATAAACACTGAGCAGGCATAAAGTTTCCTTGAGGAACTATTACTTGTCCTCAGATCATTATTTAGGCTCCTAAACCTTTGCAGCCATTGAAATATGCCCCCATGTAACTGTATGAAGGTGGTTGGTTGGGTGGAGGCACCATACTATACATGCCTCAAGAGCTATGTATGTGTTGTAGACACGGCAAGTATGATTCTGTTCCCTACTACGTATGCTTCCCTCTCAAAATGTTGGGACAAAACATCCCAGCTGCTCAATCTGTGAAATGCCTTGTCTCTACATATGTAGCCTACATAATGTTTCCGACTAATGCACCTTGTTGCTGCCAGCATTTCAATAAGTCTGGGAGGAGGTAGCAGCTTGTCCAGATAATGGTAGCTCATAGTTTATTACCAGATAATGGTAGCTCATAGTTTATTCCTGGAAAAGTGTACCAATGAGGATTTAGGTTTAGCCAATGACGACGGTGGTTTCATTTTGGCAGTTTAAAGTCTGGTCTGGACATGAAAGATGAAGAAGGTCACTGTTGCCTATTTAGTTCAGCTCATTACACTGTTCATCCCATAATGCAGTGACATGAAATTCAACTATGCAACAGGTAAAAAAACTATCAGGACCAGTAAATTGCTGCATCTTGCAGAATCTAGTTTGAGTAATACAAATTTCTGTTTAAATTGCTTTACTACAGAGGTTGGAAAACATTTTGAGGCTACAACTCCCATAATCTTCCAATCAGGGCAGCAGGGGTATTCTGGCATTTGCTGTCACAAAATGTACCTTGTCCAAACTCTCATTGAGAAAGCACTAGACACTCATAGAGGAGAGGAGAAAAGAATAATTAATCCAGCCTTTACCCTAGCATGTACTTTGTTATGCACACTGGTGAAAAGAAAAACATCACTTTTGCCAATATGTGAACCATAGTAGAGCGCTGAGGAGAATAGGGTACTAATTAAAAGAGACAGGAAGTTGTTTTAACAGAGGAGAAACTATTTTGCATTCACCAGGACAATGATAATCAAGCTGCGATAGGCATCTCTGTTCCTGATGTGCTTATGAGAGTCCTAAAGTCACAAACTCCAAAACTTTACTCCCTCCTTGCATAGATCAGTAGCTCTGGTATGACAACCAAATGTCAGTTCAGATTGTCGGAGCAGGAGACTATTTCTGGTGAACTATGCCAGAAAGAAAATGTCATCCATTGAGTCTCTTCCTCCAATGATTATGCTTCAGAACAGTAAGCTATGCATACAAAAAGTGCAGCCATCACTTCACACAGGAAATATATATATATCTTGAGTATGCTAGCTTCTGTCCTAAATCTACATATTTCCATCTGTTTTTAACTCCTAGTGGTGGCCTTTCATTACAGTGCACTTCCTAGCATATAAACTACAACTCCCCATAATTTAGCACAATTTGTCACAAGTACATAAATGCAGTCTTCAACTGGAACTGATCAAAAATGTTCCTCTGTGGATTATAATATATTAGTACAGTGAGGGGATAGGTATAAATTTCATTTCTATTCATTTTTTTCCCAAACAAAACTTTACTAACATGCACAGAGATCTTGGAAAGAATTTGGAGGCTGGAAAAGATTTCACATTTTAAGAGCTCTAATGTGGAAGAACCTGGCTGGCTGGACATCTGGCTACAGTAATAGAATAGACTGAACAGCCAGCGACTCAATGCTAAGTGTTGGGCAGCAGTAAATAACCTGACTCCCTAAAGGGACCAATAGCTACAAGTGGATGAGACAAAGTTGATGGAAGGAAAGATTTTTGGCCTGCCCGGGGTAATGCTTCTGTCAGTTCTTATGCCCAAATGCCTGGTGAAGTCCAGGCGGCTGCTATTCAACATGCCCGTGAGCCGCCTTCCTTTCTTGCAGAAGTCTGACCAAAGCAGCCAACGAATGGATAATGCTGGGCTGGGCAGCCTGAAAACTTAATGCTTCTTCCAGCGGCTGTTTTTGTCAGACATCCGTGAGGAAGGAAGGTGGCTCTCGGGCATGTGGACTTGTGGCCGCCTGGACTTCGCTGGGTGTTCGGGTGTAAGAGATGCTGGAAGGAGCATTAGGTCTTCAGTCTACCCAGCCCAGCATTCTCCATCCAGCGGCTGCTTTGGTCTTGGTTGGACTTCGGCGAGGAAGGATGACATGCACTTTCAACTGTAGCACTGTGTAGGGAGCTTGGATGAAGCTCAGAACCAAGTGGATAAGGTCCTCACACTCTCCCGCTGCCAGTAGTGGTGGAAAATGGACTCCCCCAGGGGCCAGACAAACCACTAAGGAAGAAGCAGCGGTGAGGAAAGGGTAGGAAATTGCTTTATCCCTTTGTCTGCCATGTTTTGATTTTTTTGTATTTTTTAAAATTATTTTCGGGCCATTCAGGACCATTTCCTTTTTGTGGAGGTAGGGGAACGATCGTGCCAGGATTTTTTTTGATTTTTTTGGGGGTATTATTATTATTATTATTATTATTATTATTATTATTATTATTATTATTATTATTATTATTATTATTATTATTATTATTATTATTGGTCCAGTCGGGAGCTCTTTTTTAATTTTTCAGTGCATTCTTACGGAAAAACGTGCTTTGGTTTACTATTTTTTCGGGTTACGATGGAGGCTGTCAGAACGGACATCCATCGAAACCCAGGGTTTTACTGTAAATGTATACATTAATCTAGCTTTAACAAATGTGGTAAAACAAATCATCAGACAATATCTTTGTTCGCATTCCCATCTGGTTTTTTTCTGTACTGGTTATATCTTCTCTTCTCCCATTTGAACTTTAATTTAATATCTTACCTTATAGGAGCAGTAGTGTCTTCCAGCTTCCACCATGATTTGGGTGGATTTAAATATCGGCACCATAATTCCCAGTCAAACCCTTGTGCTGACAGTGGGTACTCTTCAATTTCAAAAGTGTCATATTTGATGTTATCAAATGATGGAGAAATCACTCTTTTTCGATTTTCCTTGATTCTGGTGAGCACAGGTTCAGCCCTAAAGGAAAAGAAGAAAAAGAGGATTGTTTCAAAACTTCTATAGAACAGGTAATTCCTTCCATCCATTTTGAGCTGATCTATGAAAACAAAAAGATGTGCACATCTACCATCTACATTGAATTAGCAATTGCTGAATCAGAACTTCCACTGATTTCAGCTGCCAGCTTGAACTTCCCAAAGCTCTTTAGATGTAATAGCCAGAATTCTATCAGTTATTTTTGCTGACATTAAGCATAATGGTGTAAACCACTGCAACAAACTGCTGCTAGTTAGTCACCCTTTGAATACATCATCATATGCCACTGGCATGCAACAAAAAACATAAAAGGCCAGCGAGGAGAACAAATAGGTTGATCTTAGAAATCAACCTTGACTGATCCTTGGAAGGTCAAATAGTAAAGATGAAGCTAAAGTACTTTGGACATCAAACGAGAAGAGAGGGTTCACTTGAGAAAGACTTGATGCTGGGAAAGGTGAAGGGCAGAAGAAGAAGAAGAAGAAGAAGAAGAAGAAGAAGAAGAAGAAGAAGAAGAAGAAGAAGAAGGCAGAAAATGAGATGGATAGATGGTATTGTTGACACAATGGGCACAGAACTGGGCGGGTTGAGGAGGATGGTGGATGATAGGGATGCCTGGTGGGGAATGGTCCGTGGGGTTGCAAAGGGCTGGAATCTTTGTTCATAATAACAAAGATTCAATTATAAAATGTGGTAAAATGATAGTAACAATGTGATACAAGCTACTGTGCCTTACATTTTTCTTTTAATTTGTAAAAAATACAATACACAATACTGGTCAACACAATTTTTCTGGCATGAGGTACTCTAACAATTCTAAGGTAATTTTGAGGTGCTGATTCCGAATCTGGCATCCATTTTTTTCTAGCACATCAGGTTTTTGAAATCTCAAATATTGCAATATAACTATGAACAGCAAATTTATCATCATACACAGCTATAATTTTTTTTCCTGGCATGAGCTTTTGCAGTTGTTTTATACTAATTTCAGGCTGCTGATTACAAATATGATCTCAGATTTGCTCTATCACATCACATTTTTATGCTATTGGCCAACCCAATTGTCATTCCTGACTGCATGTTGGTGCGAGTCAGTTATAGAATTATAGTGATAAAATTAGTGACTGGTCAAGACAATTTTTCTGGCATGAATGATTCTAAGGTAATTTTGAGATACTGATTCCAAATCTGGCATCCATATTTTTCTAGCACATCAGGTTCTTGAGATCTCAAATATTGCAATATACCTACGAACAGCAAATTTATCATCATATTTGTCAAGCTAAACAGACATACGGACCTAATAAAACATGTACAAAAAAGTAAATTGACAATATCTTGGAAACTCAAGAGCACTTGGATGTAGAATGAGCATCAAGATTCATTATTTACATAGTCACTTGGCCAACTTTCCAGAGAACTTGGGTGACGTGAGCAAAGAGCACGGTGAACGTTTTCATCAAGACATTAAAGTAATGGAAGAATGTTACCAAGGCTGATGGAACACCAACAAGATGGCAGATTACTGTTGGTCCTTGATGAGAGACATTACACGCGGTGAACGTCGCAGAGCATCCAAGAAAAGGTCATTCATGGCGATGTAAGGTTGATATTGTCAATTTACCTTTTTGTACATATTTTCATATCTTAACGTTTCAATTCTTACATGTTAATATGCTTTCACTCTCAACTTTGTGCTTCAGTTCATAATTATGTTTGTTCAATAAAGTATTGCATATTGGATGTTATTTTATTAGGTCTGTATGTCTGTTTAGCTTGACGAATATGATGATAAATTTGCTGTTCGTAGGTATATTGCAATATTTGAGATCTCAAAAACCTGATGTGCTAGGGAAAAAAATGGATGCCAGATTCGGAATCAGCACCTCAAAATTACCTTAGAATCATTCTTGTGTTGACCAGTCACTAATTTTATCACTATAATTCTATAACTGACTTGCACCAGCATGCAATCAGGAATGGCAATAGGGTTGGCCAGTAGCATAAAATGTGATGTGATAGAGCAAATCTGAGATCATATTCGTAATCAGCAGCCTGAAATTAGTATAAAACAATTGCAAAAGCTCATGCCAGGAAAAAAAATTTTTGTATAGCTGTACAACTGAAAGTCCACCCCCCTTCCATGTATGTATGCTATTTTATGTTTTTAGTTAGTTGGGTCCCTTCCTTCCCTAGGAGAAGAGCAGCATTAAAATGCAATAAAATGAAAGAGAAAATAAATGAAGTTATAATTGCTATATGATATGGAAGTGTCAAAGCCTCTGTGCTGTGTGCAATATTTGGTTGGAAAACAATGACATGCCTATGCCAAAGACTCCACGAAAGCTGAAGTGAGATATTTGCATTGCAACAGTCAACTTGTGCTTCTGCAGGAAGCAAACAGTGATATAACTACTAGTAGCTTCCAGGAGTTTCACATCTCGGAATTCCTGATTCCTTTATTACAGAAATAATGGCCTGCCTTTTCCATAACTACTGAATGGGTCCATCTAGGGTCACATTCTGGGTCCCTCCATGGAAGTGTCTGCAGTAAGATAGGCTTCCATGTCTTTCTGGAATTCAGGATGGCTTAAATGTACACCTTCTTTTAAAATACATATCTGTCTGTCAGCCAGCTGGTCAATAGATGTATGGATATTCTACATATTCCAGCAAAGACCTTTGTGTATTTATCTGAAATATATTTACTGTGACTTTTAGTCATACAGACTCCCATCTGTGTCTTACAAAGATAAGTAGCATGGGAAATCTTTCCCCACAAGATTATAAACTGAAAGAGTGAAGACACAGGAAGCCAAGAGATGAGCCAGATTGAATGGCTAGTTTAATGCCTGGCAGCTACAGGGGAGCTAGTGACAGCCAAAGGCAGCTGGTCTCTCAGCAGACACTTAAAAAAAAAGCCAGATTATTTTTTCTAAAGAGATTAAGGAGGAACACTACCCACCACCCACTATGTACAAAAGAAATAAAATTGTTCAGGATTGTTGGTCTCAGAGTTAGAAACATGGTCACCTATCCAGCAATTAAGTCATCTGAGGACAAAATGCTCCATTGCAGACTTGTTGCTCCAATAAAGATAACACACAATGGACTGCAAGCAACTTCATCAGAAGAACTCTCTTTTCCAATAACCATAACCACTTGACATAAATATTAGAGATTATCAAGCCAGAAACCTACACAATCCTTGCTTCATGCATTTTAATCCTCACATTTTGTGCCTGATTGAACTGTGAAAGATTATTCTTTCTCAAAAACCTTAATGATAATCCATATCTCAAGTCTTTACCCCATGTTGCCTACATGTCATAAAGTATATCAAGGAAGAGAAAAATATATAGAAGGCATACTTGCTTTAATTCAAAGCTTGATTCCTTTTTATAACCTAGTAATTCACTGCTGTGGCTCAAGTGGCTAAGACGCTGACAGGAAGGCGGGAGGTCAGCAATTCGATTCCCAAGTACTGCGCAAAGAAATGAGTTCCCATCTTTGTCCCAACTCCTACCAACCTAGCAGTTCAAAAGCAAGAAATTGCAAGTAGATAAATAGGGACCACTTTGGTGGGAAGGTAAACAGTGTCCCATGTGCTCCAGTGTCTAATCATGCCTGCCACATGACCATGGAAATGTCTGCAGAAGCAGCCAGCACTGGCTCTTCGGCTTAGAAACAAGGGTGAGCACTGGGTCGGATACAACTGGCTTTTGAACAAAGGAAACCTTTACCTTTACTTCACTGACAAATTCAGTTTCCAAGCCAGTGACAATCAACATCTAACATTTACCCACCCCGTCTCGGGAGAAAACAATGACTTAGATAAGTAGGAAACCCGTAGAAGAATTGGTTATTTAGAAAATAATGCATTTTCTTAGTACAGTAGAACCCCATATAATTAAAATAATTGGTTCCACTAGGCACTTCGTTATACGATTTTTTTCCCATTATATGATGCATGCATCATAAAACAAAAATCCCTATGGGGAAAAATGGTAAAATGAAATTTTTTGTTGTTGTATGATTCCCATAGGGATGCATTGCATTGAACAATGAAATTTTTTGTTGTACAATGCACCAGGGTTTTTTTTTTTTAAAAAACATTCCTTTGTTGTACGATTTTTTTTCACTGTATGATGCATTCGTTACACTGGGTTCTACTGTACTTCTTAATATTACAGTAAAATGAATGTGCCTGGAAGGCAAGAATGTGAAGAGTGTAATACAGTTCTAAGCAAAATAACCACCAAACTGATTCAGGATAATCGCCACTTGTTCTGCAAAATTCCTCCCCTTGCTTTCAGGGACAGCCAGAAATTTACTGGTGTTCTTGACAGAGTTTGACTTGGCGAGAACAATCTTACGCCAAAATTTGCCAATATCTTTATGCAAAATTTGCACACTTGCAAAAAATGGAAGAGTTGTCACAAAATAGTATGACAGCTGCTTTGTTTAAGAATCTGAGAAACTAGATAGGTTGCTTCCATCTCTGAGAAACTAGATAGGTTGCTTCCATCTTTGTCAATAATCAGCCTGTTCTTCTGTTTCTCAAATGTATATGCTTTGCTTCCCAAAGGAGAAATATATGACATAAATATTTTGTACCAACTACAGAAAGCTTTAAGAAAAAGCAGGCACACCAAAATTAAGGTCCTTGCTTCTTTTTAAGTATTTTTTTTAAATGTGCCTTGTTCTCAGATGGAAGTTTTGTGATATTTTACCCAACCACCCCCTCCAAGGTGTCTCAGGGTTTGGAGACAAACTAAAACAACAACAATGAAGGATTTAGCAAGTATTTTCTCCATCCCTAGATCAGAAACACAAGTTACTGTCTGCTTCTGCAGACGTTTCCGTGGTCATGTGGCAGGCATGACTAGACACTGGAGGCAACACAAACTGAGTGAACTAAATTTATCGAGCAATTCAACTCTTCCTATGGTAGATTGAATTAAAACCCTTTTGATTTTTAAAATCAATTTATTTGTGATAATCAACTCATTCACTATCAAGATAGTACTGATGTGCATTTTTCCTTTTCTCAGACCTCACTGTTCACAATACCCCCTCTTTGTACTGGCCATTGTAATTATACAATCAAACCTCACATAAAGAGTGCCTCGCTTAAAGAGTAACTCGCTTAAAGAGCAGAATTTTCTCTGAAAGTTTGCTTAGCTTAACAAATAAAACCAACCAAAAACTCGCTTAACAACTAAATCGGGTTTCGCAATCGCCCCCACCACAAGTCACAATTGGTCACTTACATTGGTGTTTCGCTTAAAGAACAAACTCGCTTAAAGAGCAACCCTGTGGAACACATTATGTCCTTAAGCAAGGTACCACTGTACTTGTAATTCAGCATGAATTACCTGGCTGGCTGGCGTGAAAACCTAGCTGACAGGACAAGTTTGGGGACCCGGGAACGTGGGTTCCCATACCAAGTGGCTTATCAAAAGGATTGCCTCCCCGGGTCTGAATGTGGGATTACTGGTGTGTAGTATTGTTTTAACTTTTTGATGACTTTTTTAATTCTGATGTTTTTATTGATATAGATTGTTTTATGTTTTATTCTTATTTTTTTATCAGTATGTAAGCCGCTCAGAGTCGGGTTCTCCCGATTGGGGCGGGGTATCAAGTGTGATAAATAAATAAATAAATAAATAATATAAATAAACACTTCACATACCTGACAAAATGGCTTCAAGTCCCCATTTGTTAGGATTCTAGTCACTTAATTCCTTCCACTGTCTCTGCAAACAGAACAGTAGTTTCTGCTTTCACTCCAAATTCTGCTGTCCCCTCCACCCATCAATCCTAAAAATTTACTCTGGAAGATTGTTTCAGGATTTGGAAGGAGGTAAGAATATTCCTTCATTTGGGAGGGCTGTTTGCAGCATGGGGTTTTCGTTGCTTTTCTCATTTAGGAGGCTACAGGAATGGTGTCTTAGGAAACCCTTGTTGTTTTTAGATTCAGTTATTTGACTATAATGTACACACACACACAAAGCTCTGTTTGCCCAATGAAACCAAAGGGAACTAGATATCCTCTCTGTGCAGGTATAAAATACCATCTCAAATGGAGAAATATTGTGGAGGGAAATGAGATGAATTTTCATGCTAATCAGGATCTTTTTAGTACTGACACACAGCACTATTTCAGAAATGATCAGAGCGTTATGCAATTATCCTCCAAGTAGGTTAATCCCATTAGCTTTTGGGCAGCAATAACACCTTTGCCAACAACCTGATAAGAAATGCTTAGCAACAGTGGTTCATGAAATGATAATCTCAAAAACAGATGACTGTAATGCTATTTACATATGACTGCCCTTGAAAACAATATAAAAACTTCAGCAAGTCAAAATGCAGTAGCCAGACTGATTACTATGACTAGCAAATTGTTTCACATATCTCCGGTCTTAGGACACCTTCACTGGCTCCCTGTTAATTTTTATGCTCAATTCAAGATGCTGGTTGTGACCTTCAAACCCTTTAACAGTTTAGGATCTTAGTCCTTGTTGGACTGTCTCTCCCACAAATGAGCTACACATCTCACCTGCTCCTTTCAATCCATGTTTTTAAAAAGTTGTTATCTAAGGGAGGCCAAAAAGGTGAATATGAGGAATTGTGCTTTTTCTATTGTGGTCCCTAGACTCTAGAAAAAAATGCTGACAGAAATATACAAAATCCCTTCTCTTCTCACATTTAAAAGGATGGTAAAGATAGAATTATTTAAAGCTACTTTTAATAACTAATGTGAGACTCCTACTTAGGTTCTTTTCTTGATTTCTTCTTTCATTTTTTTCCACATTAAAAAAAAGTCTAATCTAATCTAATCTAATCTAATCTAACTATCTACAATGGTACCTTGGATAACATTTGCCTCAGATAATGCTAAAATTGGATAACGTCAGGGAATTTGAGGCAAACATTTGCATTGCACAATATTAAGATAACGTTGTGCGATGCAAATGTTTGCCTCAAATTCCCCGATGTTGATCTCTGCCCCAAAGCCTGCACCACTAGAGACCAGTCCTGGGGGCTTTAGGGGCAGAGATTTACTGAGGCTCAGACCACCAGTTGGGTTGGGGGGAGATCAGGTGCGCCCATTCTCCTCCCAACCAAACTGGTGCTAGGAAGCTGAGTCCCTTGAAGTCCCGCTTCCCAGGCTGAGAAAAACCCAGTGGGGTTGAGGCTTAGATCTCAGCAGGTAATGTACCCTTGCTTTTGCGAGACAAACCTTTGCAAAAGCAAAGGTACATTACCAGTGGAGATCTAAGCCTCAATCCCACTGGGCTTTCTCTGCCTGCCTGTCATCACTCAGACCACCCCAAGGAACTAGGCAGTCTGAGTGGTTTCCCCAAACCAAGCTGGGAATCGCACGCACGCTTTACCCCAAAACAAGCCAGGGATCAGGCTTGTTTTTGGGGAAAGTGGGTGGGGGTCTCTGCCAGCAATCAAGTGCTGGGACTGCGGGGGTGTTTGGGGAGAGATCAGTTCCTGCCAAAGAGGCAGTCAGATTGACCCCCTGTTCCCTTTCCTCTTTGGAAAGGGAACAGGGATTTTTTTTTATGTTGTGAGATCAATGCATTGCACATTAAAAACCAGATAACGCTAAGACTTGTGGAATGAAGTCTGATCATTATCTGAGGTACCAGTCTATCTATCTATCTATCTATCTATCTATCTATCTATCTATCTATCCATCCATCCAGCCAGCCAGCCAGCCAGCCAGCTATCTATCTTATATAACCATCTTTCTCGCCAAGAGGCCATCCATTATAGTGAAAATGTTGACATTTGCATGCCTTCTAAATTTAAGAGCCCTCACCTTTGTTATGATAAAATGATATGGTACTTGTACCATCATTTCAAAAATTATTAATTTAGGGCTTCCCTGCTTCCAGGATTTCGACAGTATTTCTGTTGCCTGGGAAAAAACCCACCTTGAAGGTATCCCAGTGAACAATTATGTCTGATACTTCTATCTATTGTATGCAGGTGAACATACATGAGAACAGTAACATAACATGTACATTGATTCCCTGAACTATTGCTGTACATTTATCTGAATTAGTTTCATAGCTCAGCCGAGCTATACAAGACAGGCTACATGTTCTGAATAATTCTTCATCCATGCAGTTCAAATGAGCTTATTTTTCAGAAGTGCCCCTAGGGAAGTAAGGTAAAGCTGCCAATTTAGCTTTTATTTTCCAAATTTTTAGAAGATTCTGATTTTTAAAAGACACTATCTAAACCAGTGACAGGCAAATCTGTTAATTTTGTTTTCTCCCCTATGGCATTAACACTGATCCCTATATGTGATTCAGTGAGTTTTCAAACACAACTCTCCATTTAGTGTAGCCAATAAGCAGCAAGTTTTAATGGCCCAATGGCCTGAACTGTTACAATGTACAGTAGTTGCCTCTATGTTCTGCTAAACTGCCTTCAGTCTATAGCAAACCTTTAAATGAGAGCCCCGAAAGGATCCTATTGTCAACAGCCCTGCTCAGCAATTGTACACTCAAGAGCAGGGGTGTCCAAACTATGGCCCGTGGGCTGGATACGGCCTATGGATATAGCCCATAGTGCCAAATCATCAGGCCTGCGCCGTTCCCGGAAGCAGAAGTAAAATGTGCATGTGTGGGCAGTGATGGGATATAACAGGTTCACATCAGTTTGCCAGAACCGGTAGTAACTTTCCCCGGTGTCCCAGAGAACCGGAAGCAGCTTTTGGGAGGAACCATCTTCAGGGCTTACCTTTTCATTGGTTCCCCCACTGCACATGCACGCCAAGCACTTGGTGTGCATGCACGCATACAGTGCTTGGCATGTATGCACGGCCTCCTGGCTGTCCTCCCAAGCAGGGAGGAGGAAGAGAAGCTGCTTGCCTGAAGCTCCCAATAGCCTGCACCCCAGGGTAAGTGACTCACCTTTGGATGTGGTGTGTCTGTGTGTATTTTAATGTGTATTTAATACCTTTACCTATATTGACGTACAACTACAGTTCATAAAAAGGCCTGGCTTGGGGGTTTTAAGCAAAGTCTTGGAATTACCTCATCAATAAGCTACACCTGTGCTGTTCCAATTGCTGTTCCAATTGGAGAACCCTTAAGGAGGTACAGCTGTTTTACATTTACATTAAGGCATATTATCCTAGAGAACTGGTTAGGCAAAGACTTAGTACCGAACTTCTTTAACTGTTGAAAAGTTGAAAAGTGCCAAAATGAAGCCATCTTGTGGTGAGTTCATTCTGTTGTTGTTGTTGTTGTTGTTGTTGTTGTTGTTGTTGTTGTTGTTGTTAAATTCAAATTTATATGCCGCTCTCATTGCCGAAGCAACTCAGAGCGGCTAACAATCTACCCAATCCAACCCCCCCCAGCGCCCGCCCCCACGATGTTTGGAAAGGGTACGGGGATCCTTACCCTTTCGAAACTTCGAGTTGCGAAAGGGTAAAGATCCTTACACTTTCGCAACTTCGAGCATGCGCGCATGTCGTTCGGGGTTAGGGCAGGAGACAGGGGTCTTTCCTGTACCTTGCCCTAACCCCGTACGACACGCGATCGCGTCCCTACCCGGGGGGGGGGGATGCCGAGCCTTGCCTCGGCGTTGTTTGTCCGTGACGTCAGGGCTTTTTTTTAGCATTGTTCGATCAATGTATCGAACAACGTGAAAAACCGGACAACGTCATGACTCGTGGAACCATGTCATCACGTTGTCCGGGGTTCTATTGTATTTTCCTGGGTGTCTTATTTTCTCATGATGTGGTCGAAGTACAACAGCCTCCGTTTCATAATTTTTGCTTGTTGAGAGATTACAGGCTTGATTTGTTTATCTTTCTCGTGGTCCGTGGTATCTCTAAAGCTGTTCTCTAACAGTATATTAGAAATGATGTGATTTTTCCCCTTTTAGTTTTCTTCAATATTGAACAGTCACAACTATACATAGTAAGCAGACATATCATAGTGTAAATAACATTTTGCTTGGTTTCTGGTGATGCGTCCTTAAACTAGACAATCTTTCCTCCTTTTTTTATATTTGCATCTCGTCCCAATCTTCTTCTGATTTCTTGGATGCTGTCCCACTTTGAAATGATGACTAAACCAACATAGAGAGTAACTTTAGTAATTTCAATTTCTTCACTATCAATATTAACGTTATATTCTTCTTCTATAGAGATGATTTTTTTTAATGTTTTCATATTCAGTTGGAGTCTGGCTTTTATACTTTATTCTTTCACCTTCATCAGGAATTGTTTCAAGCGCTCACTTCTTTCAGGCAATAATATGGTGTAATCTGCATATTTTAGCCAATTGATATTTCATCCACCAAATTTAATTCAGCCTTCACCATTCAATATGATATATTTGTCTGATATTTTTGCCCATAGCAAATTATTTTGTTTTTCAATATTCTGTTCTAACAGTGCATTAGACAGTAGCTTTCAAAAACATCTGCCTTATCACACTGTATCTTTATAGGAACAGGTTATCACCTTTAAAGCCCTACAGGGTAGTGGGCTAGGATACTTAAGAGACCACATCACCCCCCAGAACATCGGTCCATCCCACCAGAGTGGACCAGAGAGGCTCTCTGGTTGTACCATAAGCTAGAGAGGCTCATTTCTCTAGCACTAGGAGAGCCTTTTCTGTGTTTGCTCTGGCCCCATGGAACCTCCTGACAAGTGAGTTGCATCTCCAGACAGAGCTGCTGCCCTTCAGGAAGGGGGTAAAGACATGGCTGGCAGGGCATGTGTGGGGTACGGGCCAGATGGCCAGTTCAGCCGGCTGGTTCCTTTGAATAACCCCACCTCTCTCCCCATTGTTTTTTTTAACTTTTTAATCCTTTTAACTTTTTTATGTTTCATCTTCAATGTAAGTAATGTGTTTTTAACCGTGTTTTAATTTTGTAAGCCGCCCTGAGTCCTTGGATGAGGGCGGGATATAAATGTAAACAACACCAACACCGACAACAAAAATGTATACTTCAATGAAGTTTTTTATTCCAGTGCTGCATCTTGAACATTAGAAACTGCATGTGTGATTTAAGTAGTACAACACTAACTTCTTGCAGTGCAACACTAATGTGTGAGGTAGTGATAGCTGGGGATGATGTACTTTATGCTTCTTCATCAGTATAATTATTGCAATTATGTGGTCATGTAAGCACAACCACACAATCCATGCAGTGGCGTCGCGCAGTCTTCAGCCGCCTGGGGCGAAAAGCAAACTCGCTGCCCCCCCCAGCTCACCGCTGCCGCCACGCCTCCCCCCTCCCAAGGCAGAAGGCGCCCCCTGCTGACTAGCGGCGTGCGCGATTGCCGTCCGCTCGCCCGCCAGGGGCCGTCCGCCACCCACCCCCGACGAGCGCACCTCCGGCAGATCGCCCGCCAGCCAGGGGCCGTCCGCCACCCACCCCCGACGAGTGCACCTCCGTCCACTCGCTCGCCAGGGGCCGTCCGCCACCCACCCCCGACAAGCGCACCTCCGGCAGATCGCCCGCCAGGGGCCGTCCGCCACCCACCCCCGACTAGCGCACCTCCGGCAGATCGCTCGCCCGGCTGGCCGTCGGGGGCTCTCCGCGCGCCGCCTGCCCCTGGCAGCAGTTTTCAGGGGGCGGCAAATAATGTCCCCTCCCCACCCTTCTGCTGGCGAGCGTCCTGCGTGCGCTTCGCCGCTTGCAGGCGAGGAGAAAAAGGGGTTTTTTTAAAGGCAGACAATTCAAGGAGGGGCCCGCTCCGCCCGGCTGGCCGTTGGGGGCTCTCCTGGAGGGCGGCCTGCGTGCGCGCGCGCGCTGCCCACCTCCTCCTGCCCAGCCAGCCGCCAGGGGCTCCCCGCCACGGCGCCACCCACCCCAGACGAGCGCCCCGTCTCACGGCAAGTTGGGTGGGTGGCTGGGCGGGCGGAGGCGAGCAGCGTGTGCGCACACGCGGGCTGCCCTCCAGGAGAGCCCCCGACGGCTAGCCGGGCCCCCTCCTTGAATTGTCCGCCTAAAAAAACCCCCTTTTTCTCCTCCTCGCCTGCAAGCGGCGAAGCGCACGCGGGGCGCTCGCCAGCGAAAGGGTGGGGAGGGGACATTTTGCCGCCCCCTGAAAGCTGCTGCCCGGGGCATCTGCCCCCCCCCCCCGCCCCCCCACGCTACGCCACTGAATCCATGGTAGTTATCTTGCCAGTTGTCTGTCATGCTCCTGATCCTTTCCATAACTGAGTGGGGAAAATATTTCTGCTGCTGCGTTCAACTTTTCTTCCATCTCTGAGAAAGATTTCACAAAACCATCCTATTTGGGTCCAGCTCTAGCCATGGTACGTTTCAGGTGGATGCATTCACCAGTGTAAAGCATTTCAATCAACGAAGCTATCAGTTCAGTTGGACATTTACTAAAATAAGTGAGCCATTAAATTCAGTGTATTTTTTGAAACAAAAGTGACTGGTTTCAATTGGGATTCTTAAATGAACATTTATCTAGTAAACTGGTACTGTCAAAACTGTCCACAATTCAGAAGAACCTATGAGCTCACAAAAGTTGCAATGAATTTGGACTGCCTACAAAGTCAAGTCCAGTAGTGTCCAGCTGTTCTGGAATAGTGTCAGGCTCATCTGTGCTTTTTCAATCGGATGAATTGGGACAAAGTGCTGTTCAGATTAGCAGTCTCAGTTGCTGATCTCCTTTGTACTCCACTCCACTTCTAAAAATAATAAAGCAGCCAGAGTGGTGAAACCAGACATTTCTTTCTGTCTGTAAAACTTGGCACACTTCTGTGGAAACACCCAAAATCCATGTGAAGTAAGAAGCAAAGAAATACATTAAGAATATAATTGCAGACAATATAATTAGAGCCAAATTTCTTCTGTACTTTACAAAACACCTCAAGCATTCTGAACCACTACAATTAAGTTCTACAAATACAGAAATATTTTACTGAAACTAAGGCAAATTGAGGTATGAAGTGTTTTTTTTTTTTTTTTTGCATGAACTCATTACATGTCTTTAATTTTACTGAGGTAAACAAGGTAGATGGTGATCAACCAAGAAACTAACATATGTGACAAGCCTGATTTTGAAACAGATTCATTTACTGGAAAATGAATGGAGTGGTACACTGGGATTTGCAAAACCCAAGTTCCAATTCTCACAGAACCATAATGGTCACTGAGTGACCTTCTGCCAGTTTTTTTCTTAGCCTGACCTACCTCACAAGCTTGTTGTGATGGGAAAAACATAGGGGAGGAAAGCTACGTGCACTGCCTCAAGCTCGTTTGTGAAATGGTGGGTGTAGGCATACAAATAATGTTTGGAATAGGTGGTGAACCTATGGCACGCATGCCAGGGGGGCACTCAGAGCCCTTTTGGTGGGTATGCACGCTGTTGCCCCGGGCACAGAGTTCACACCATCCCTATGCTCAGAAGCCCAAAGGGGGTGTTTTCTTCCTCCCCTAACCCCACCCCTCTGCCCAGCAGCCCAATGGGAGCACTACCTCCTTCTCCCCAGCACAGAATTCACCCCGTCCCTCTGTTTGGGCACTTGGTTTCTAAAAGTTTCACCATCACTGGGCTATAACCATTCATACTGTTGGGATGATTTAAACCAGGGGTTTCCAACCTTTTCAAGCTGGGGGCCAGGTCACACTCTGTCAGTCAGCTTCAAGAGCCGGATGGCCATTTTGCCCTGCCTGCACAATGGGGATGGCCATTTTGTCCCAACAGCTTCAAATGGGCATCCATTTTGTTTCTCAAATGCCATTGGAGGGGGAGCACATGAAATGGTGCCACAGACTGCATCTGGCCCATGGGCCTTAAATTGGGAACCCCTGACTTGAACAGATGATAGATGTTACTGCTGTTAGCCATTGCAGTAGTGAGTATATGACTGTATCCATCCAAATATCATTTTAGTAACAAAGGCATGGATTAACATTTAAAACTCTGGATCTGATTTGGAATTTAATCTTTGGAGTTTAATGTGGATAGTATGTATGGTTAGGATTAGATGGTGGTCTTAGTCACTATCCTGCCAGATGTTTGGACGTCAGCTCCTAAAATCTCAGCCAGGATGGCTCATACTCAGGGATTCTGGGGGTTTATGCCCCAAGCATCTGAAAAATCAAAGTGAACTTTAGGAATCAGTAGATCTGGGTGTTGGGAGTAAGGCTTGGGAGATCCAGGTTTAATTCACCACAGATCAACAGAATTCATTGAGTTAAATTTTGTAACATTATGAGCAAAAACCAAAATCAATATTAGGACATTTTTTATGATAGCAAAAACAACAAACCAACATTTGAAGAAAAAAAAAGCTTTCATGTTATGGAGACTCTCACTGGATGTTGCAGAGGTGGAGAGGGAGTTCAGAAACAACAAGAAAAATAAAAAAAATCATTCTAGCTACAGGACCTGAGATTAATCTGCAGCTTTTATGTTACAGGAATTTCTATGTATCTGGGTGTTCCTGCTTCCAGTCAGCAACATATAAATAATCCTTTGTATATTGAGGCGGAGAAAGAAACCAATTCTGCATATCCTTAAGTAAAACATATCTCAAACTGAGTCTTCACACCTGAAGTCTAAAGACGCTTTAGTTTAATTGCATATCTGGTGGCTTTAGCATATAGACAGAAACAATTTAGGACTTCTCTTTCTCATTCTGCATTCTCTAACCTAATTAAAGGTTCTTTAAAACAGTGTTCCCCAATCTTTGGTTGTTGGACTTCAATTCCCAGAAACCTACTGTAAGTCAATTCCCCAAAACACTGATCAGCCAATGTACTGACTTAGGCTTCTGGGAATTGAAGTCCAAACACCAAAGGTTGGGGAATATTGCTTTAAAAGATAGGAGGGAAATAAGGGGAGATGAGATTAAGAGGAAAAGGAAAAACAAGAGAACATTTTCAAAAATTCTGCAGCTTATTTTAAAGCTCAAAATGGATGTGCATGTGTAAAATCATGACAGGGCTTTTTACTTTCATTTTCTTAAGTTTTTTTTAACTATGCCAAGAGTTAAATGCACTAATGTAAATGGTAAAATGTTGCTTTTTCAAAATAAACATAATCCAATTAGATTTTTAAAGTTAAATAATGACCAATATGCAACTCTTTCCACTAATTTTCTCATTAATGCCAGCATTAATCCATTCAAAACAATGGCCAAACTTATACTGAACTTAATTAGAAGAATGTCTTTGGGACCTGGGCAGCAGTTTTCCAGCAGAGTCGTCTCTCTTCAAATCTTGGGGTAGAGCACCTCCCCATTTAACCCACAAATCATGCTAGATCCTAAATAATTTATATCCACTATCTATTTTAAATATGGTGTTAGTGACAACTCTGTTGTACTTTCTGAAAGGTGGGGAAACAGACTCTACCTAGTAACAGAGATCCAGAATCAGCATGACACATACCATCCCACGTTGAACTCTACATGAGCATCAAAGAGTGCAACTACTGGAGCCGTGGCTGCCCTCCAGCCACTAACACGAGACCGAATCAGGCCCTCTTGCTTGCTGTGTCGAACCACCTTGATGAACCCAGGCTTCCGTGTGTTCACCTCATCAACATATTCTGTTAGCTTCTCTTTGAGTTCTTCTGCACAAGGAATACAAAGGAAGTTAAGAACATCTATCCAACTACCAATATTTACTCAACTATATCAGATTATTAACAATTCACACCTAATTTTGCAAGGGAGGAGGATAAAACTTAAAAGGACCCTCCTTGTTTACTTCAGCTCAATAAAACAGTTGAGCTACCAGGGCCTAGTGCAGTGGTGGCAAACCTATGGCACGCATGCCAGAGGGGGCACTCAGAGCCTTCTCTGTGGGCACGAGAGTCGTTGCCCAAACACAGTTTACTCTGCCCCTCTGCCTAGCAGCCTAATGGGAGTGGTTAATTCCTCCCCCAGCACAGAGTTCACCCCACCCCTCTGCCCAGCAGTCCAATGGGAGTGCTTACTCCCCCCCAGCGCAAAGTTTACCCCCCCCCCACTGTGGCATGGACAGCCGCATGTTGAGTTTGGGCTCTTAGTCTCTAAAAGGTTAGCCATCACTGGCCTGCCTGAATTGATGCTTCCTTCCACATGCAAATGAATGTAGCTTAAGATCTCCTTTGGGACCCTTCCTCTGTCTCCCATCACCTATAGAAGCTAGGCTGGCAGGAAAAGGGGATAAAGCCTTCTCTGCCGGAATCCTATCTTGAGAAAAATAGGCAGTTCTTCTCTTTATTCAGTTTTAAACCATGAGCTAGTAAGTTTGTTATGTACAGTAGTTGAAATGCAGGCACCCCACCTTTCGCTTTTAGCACTTAATTTTTCTTTCATCCTTTTATTTGTGTTCTTTCCAAAGTTAATTTTAGAACTACTTTCATTGGAGGTCCCATTTGAGTCAAAAGCTGGCTCATAAATTTGTAAACAAATAAATAGCTGACTGAGCTGCCCACCGGAAGTATGGTCATTTGTTTCACTATGTGCCTCTGGTGCTCTCCATGGATAAATTGTATCAAGATTAACATATTGAGTATTCTTGCTAATATATTTGTTAGGGTAAGTGCCAAGTTGATAGAAAATCATGGTTGCAAAACTGTACTGTCACTTGTGTCCATAACCCATACCTGCCTAATTTATTTAAAACAGAACATGTCACTCAGCATGAATAGATGGTCAAAATCATGGGGGCAGGGGGAGGATTCTATGCACCTCTATTTACAACTTGCTTGAACTCTTAAAGCAAATCATGTCATCTTTTCGCTCTCCATCATAGAAAACAAGGAACTATCCACTTCTAAATAATGTGATCTTCATTCCTGTATGCATTACAAAGTAGAGTACAATTTTATGCTGTCCAGATCAAAGGGTGAAATGGTGCACATTTTGATCCCCAGAGAGGGATGACCATCACATACAAAGATCACACCAAATGACTCTAATTGAGGTAGTCCTGAGGTGATTCCCACAACCAGCACAAGTTGCAAAAGACTCCTGAAAACAGAGATGTTCAGGAAAGCATTGGCTGATGTCCTTCACCTTCAGGAGTAATCTAGCCTTTTACGTTCATTCTGCTGCCTTTACGTCAATATTTAAATGAATTGTTTTTATCTATATTGGTCTTATTATGGGTGGGTTCCATCTTTATTATGGTACTAGCTGCCCAGAATAGTGATTTCCCACTAGATCAGTGGATATAAATCAAAATATAAATAAAAGAAACATAGTTAGCTTGTTACATTTCCTCAGTGACCCAATAACTATAGAAATATGCCTTGTGGGAAAAACAGTTCAAAAGTGGATTCATGTGTGACCCTCCTTTAATGTGCAACATCACTACATGGCAGCACATTTTTACATTCATCAATCCACTCCACTGAAGCATCACTTTCAACTGCAAAAGCAGTCTCAGACTTAACAATATTGCAAAAATTGATAACCAGGCTCAGAATGGAAACAAAGTCAATGAAAATAGCAGTAGAAACATAATCTGAAAGATATAGATGTATTTGTTCACAAATCACTCAGCACAGAAGAACTGCAGAACTTTCTAAACTAGCATTCAGTAAGTGTCCTGGCTTTTGGAAGGAGGAACCAGGAGGCAGCTGGTATTCAGAATTAATCTTTCAGGAATTTTTGGAATTGACTAATTTAACAGTTATTCTTCAAGGTCCTACAACATCTTTTGTTTTGTTTATTCTCTGATATGCTTGAAGACAAACATGTTTCAGTGCATCTGATAAATCTGAGGAAGTGGTCTGCAGTCCACCAAATATTATCCCAAATAAAAGCTGTTAGTCTTTCAATTGCTATAAGATTGTTTGTAAAATCTGGGCATGTCAGAATCTGACTTCAAAGTGCAGGTGGATGTGCCAGTTTTAATTTTCCTTCACATATAAAAATCCTGTAGATAAAAACAACTGTAAAGCACTGGCTAAATGGGTAAAATAGTTTTAGCCTAACTGAATCATTAATTTTCTCCATACCATTTTTAAAGGTAGCATTAAAACATATGTTCTTGGTAAAAGCAAAAATTTAAACTCATTCAGCTCCTCACTTGTTCCTATTCTGCCATGCATTTTTCTTCCTTGGCACATATTTCTGTGCACATTTTTGTAAGTATAAACACCTTTCAGAAACACACCCACTTTCTTTCCTTAAATTGTGCATGAACACATTTTTAAAAATGGCATTTTATACATATTTTCCAAACATACACTTTTTATAAAGATGTATTTGTTATTTTACAGATCACACTGATGAGGACTTAAGTTTGGCCAACGACAAAGCCAAAAAAAGTGGCTTCATTTTGGCAGTCCAGGATTTGATCATGACATGAAAATATAAGATGTTCAGAGTGAAAAGTTGTGAATGAACTATCGCTAGCATTTGACGGCATATCTGCCTAGTACTGCCAATAGAACCAGCACTATGGAGCCTAAAACAAGGAATTTTTCATCAACGTTATTCATAATCATTTTCATCCAATAAAAATGTCTAAGCTCTCAATACTGATTTTAAAAATTTCAGATCTAAATATTACAGGGCTGAGGAGGATGGTGGAAGACAGAGGTGCCTGGTGGGCAATGTTCCATAGGGTCGCAAAGGGTTGGAATCGACTGTGCAACTGAACAACAACAAAAATCAAGGACATACAAAGATTGTTCTTTAAATCATTTCAACAAACATGGGACAATTCTCAGGGCAATTTTTCTCAGTGAAAAAGTCTAAGTTCAAAAAAATCAATGGTTACTTCTAACATAACACATTTTTTCTTTTGCAAAATGGTAGGATCTTTTTTTTATATCAGTGTTTGTATAAATATATTTAGGCCAAATCTTTTAAAATATATTGTGCATCTTTGTACACAGTTTTGTCAACCTGGGATGTTCCATTTAGGGTAATTTTTCAATACTTAAGTAGAAACACTGATTCAATACACAATGACAGGACATTACTGGGGAAACATAACAAACAGCTTCAAGGACTTTAAAATCAATACTTCCAAAAGGATCATTATTTGCCCTCAATCCAAGTACTGTTTTGTTTGCTGCCTTTATTACTTCAGCTTTACATTCTTCTCTTCCACCAATTTGACTTAAATATCTAAACTAAGTCTTTGTTATATTGGAGCCAAATAAAAACAAACTGGGTTCTGCTCTTTCTAGTCCTGAAATAGAAGAAAAACTTAGTGAGCCTATGAGTAGCAGGGATGACAATAAAAAGATGACTGGTGGAAGAGGAGATCCATCTCCAACTAAATGGCAATTCTTTTTTTTTCTTTTTGGTACAGTGACTAATACTGTGTGCAATAAAGCTTACATTGAGAAAGCCTAGACCGGGGGTTTCCAACCTAAGGCCTGCTAACTGGATCTGGCCCATGGCATCATTTGACATGCCCCCCCACCCCTCCAAGGGCATTCAAGAAATAAAATGACTGCCCCTCTGAAGCTGTTGGGTCAAAATGGCCACCCCCATCATGCGGTCAGGGCAAAATGGCCATCTGGCCCTTGAAGCTGACTGAGAGAACGTGACCCAGCCCCAGCTTGAAAAGGTTGGGAACCCCTAGCCTAGACTGAAATCAGACTAACTAAGTCTCAGGACAAAAGCTGAAGCAGTTTCAGGAAACTTCTCTTCTTCTCCTCAGGACTTAAATTAGGGAGAAAGATCTCAGGAAGAACAGGCTGGAGGAGAAAATTATTCCCTATTTGAGCTAGCTTTAAATCCTGCACACCAGCTCATGCCAAAACTAATTTATGTGGAAGTATTTATATATAGAGGGTGCCAAAAACGTGTACACATTCTAAGAAAGGATATTTTGATTTGTCAAGAACAAATCCTGCCAGAGTAATCTTATCTCTTTTTATGATCATGTAACCACCATTGGATACTTTGTCAAATGTTTTGCTGAAGTCAATTCAACTTCGAAAACTGGGGTATACAGAAAGAGCTTCCTTGAGGATTGTGGTATTTTTGAACCACAATTTGGTGGTACCTTGATAACACTAGGTCAAGTGAAAGTAACCGCAGAATGAATTCACCAAAAGGTTCCTTCATTTTGACAGTTTCATGTCTGACCTTGACAAGGAAGAAGAAATTCAAAAACCAATACATAGATAATATCTGTTTAAAATGTGTGCACATTTTGGCACCCTCTGTATGATGTAGATGTGAATTTTGGAGAGCACAGGGTGTGTAGCGCCAACTTTATAACTTGTGAATTTTCTTGTTGCAGAAGTTCCAACAGTGGGAAAAGATCACTGCTGGCCTGGGGGTGGGGGACTGCCTATGGATGAAGTTTCCACAAGCCTAGCAGCGGAACAGGGCCCCAAAACACTCCCTGCATTGCAGCTCATGACTTTACAAAGCCATGTGGTATGCACAGCCTAGAAAAGTTAATGTCTGGCCAGGTTATCCTACTATGGTAATTGAGTAGACCATACTGCCAGTGTCTCAATGCTGAGCGTTAGACAGTGGTTAACTAATGTGACAACCCTGAGGACTAATGGCTTGGGTACTGAAGTCAACAGGTCATTGACTGTAATAAAGTTTGAATTTGAATTTGGTATGGGTGTCACACTGTGATGCGGAAGGCAGAAGAAAGGTGACTGCATTATATTCTCAGGACAGTCTTCATGGCTGATCACCATGAAGATTGACAATACTTGGATACGGAAGAAGGAGAAGAAGATGATGATGATGATGATGATTTTTTCTCTATATACTCTTACTTGCTCTTTTACCTTATCAGCCAGGCTTTGCTTGGATTCTGAGATCATTTCCCTGCTCTCCCCTCAGGCCCCTTTCCACAAATTCAAACCCCAAAAGCAGTTTCTCCACAACCCTTGGCCAGGTCCATGTCTAAAATCCATGTTGAGACATTTTAAGAATCTGCCTTGGTCTCTGATTCATTCTTGATAGCTCAAAGAGATCTCAGAGAATAATAATAACAATTTTGTGTCAGAAATTATTCTGGGTTGAAAGGATTTTTATAGAAGAAACTCCACTCAGGGAACGCCCAAATGAGGCTCCTTTCATGTCCCCAAGAGCTGGGATAGAAATGGGTGCTCAATCTGTCATGCAGTACCCGGGTCTCAAACTGCTGGTTTGCCAGCCTTCCAGTTAACAAGGCGAGCTTCTTAACCACTGAGGCACTGCAGCCCCTCTCAGAGAATGACCTGAAAACTTTACTCTCTCTTTTCCACTGCTTTGGAAAAAAAAACTTTAAAAATAGTTTAAACTAACCATTTCCTGCATTAGATGCCAGAACTAAATTTTGAAAGTCAACGTGTAGTTCATTTCTGAGTTAAGATTCTGGACAATTTTCAGTACAATCTGATAAACATTCAATCAGAAGCAGGTCCCACTAAACATCAATGGGAATTGCTTCCTTGCAGGTAGGCTTTGGATTGCAGCCCTCAGGTTCTGTAGCAAAAACAAATAAATCTGCCGGTCCTCAAAGCTGTGCCAAGTAATGAAAATTCAGACGAAAACATCATGTTGTCAAATATAATGGCACTGTCAAATTTAAAAAGACATCACCTCAGCTACATTCCAATTTAGTTTCATTTCCAATTGCTTTAATACAATCCAATTTTTAGAACTCGGATTTCTTCTTTTCATTACTTAGAACAATCATATTTGTAAAATATGAGATGTCTACACTGCAGTCACACAGATATATTTTATAGGTTTTTTTAAAAAAGTTAATGGCAAGTAGTCTGGCCAGGTTATCCAGCTATGGTAAAAGAGTAGACCAGGGGTTCCTAACCTTTTTATGTTGTGGGCCTGACTACATCCTGGATAGCTGAGTGAGCCTGGTCATGCCCCCAGGAAGCAGAAGAGGGTGCATTTATGTCAGCCATAAATGTGCCCACTTCTGCACTTATAACAGCCACAGGCACATTTACGTATGTGCGGGCGCATTTTACGGGTGATATAAATGTGTCTGCTTCCACTTCTGGGTGCAGCGACAGCAGGATGGATGAAATGGTGCTGTGGGCTGAAGCTGACCCATGGGCTGTAGGTTGGGAACTCCTAGAGTAGACCATACTGCCAGCAACTCAACACCGAGTGCCAGGCAATGGTTAACTAACCTGACAGCCCTGAGGACTAATGGGTTTGGGTGATGAAGTCCACAAGGAAAGGTGATGGTCCCCAAATGGATTAAACCCCACTTGAATCCATCTTGATGGAGGGCAGCAGCTTCATTAATACTGGACTGGGGCTGATGAGGACCAGAAAGTGATTTGGGGAACTGGATCAGTGGTACAGGTGACATGCTTTGATGCAGAAGGCAGATGAAGGGCCATTGCATTATATTCTCAGGACAGACTACATGGCTTATTGCCATGAGGATCATGAATATTCAGATATGGATACAGCAGAATAATAACGATGTTCATCACATTCAGACATAAGGGTATTATTTCAGAGGCTAATGAGAAGAGAGGATTCACTTGAGAAAACCTTGATGCTGGGAAAGGTGGAGGGCAAAAGAAAAAGGGGGCAGCCAAAAATGAGATGGCTAGATGGTATTGTAGAGACAATGGGCACAGAACTGAGCGAGTTGAGGAGGATGGTGGAAGACAGAGGTGCCTGGCGAACAGTGGTCTGTGGGGTCGCAAAGGGTTGGAATCGACCGTGCGACTGAACAACAAAAGGCAAAAACTGTATGTAAAATCTTTAGGTTTGTGGGCTTGCTATCAGAGAGGATATTTCATTAAGAAGTATAAATTAATTCCAGCAGACATTGAGAAAACCCAATTCTGGTAATTCTTTTATAAAGTGAAAGAAGAAGGGGTCAACAACAACTGAACTGAACAACAACAGTTCTTGTGTTCTCTACACCAGCAGCATAGTTAATCCCCATTGACAAGGAGGTAGGTGATCCCACAACTGTGTAAAAGCTGCAAGCGGAAGTAGGCTAACAGTTTCAGAGGAATTTGTAAAACAAGTTTTCATTTGTAACCCTGGACTTAAGCTTTTTTTTGACGTGAATTCGATGAACGTCTTACGTTTCGGTTGGGTGGTCTGGCAGCTTTTGAGATGTAACAAAAATCATGTACTCTCGATGAGCTGCCACCACAAAACTAAAGCACCCATGAAAATAATGATTACATCGACTTGGCGACTTTCAGAAATGTAAAGAGCCATTGGCCAAAAATACAAAGCGATGACATCATTGCTTCCGAAAGTTGCCTTGAAAAATGCAGTCTTCGCTGGGGGGGGGGGGTGTTTCAGTTTTCAGTGGCCCTGTGACCAAACCACGCAGCCAATTCAGGTGACCCAAAGTACGTTTGAAAGAGGAAAGAATAAGCTTTGTGGTGACATTATTACATTTGAAATTGGACTTCGGGGGGGGGGGGATTATGAAGCATTTTACAAAAAACCACTCAAACAAGGTCACAAAAATGCAAAAATAAAAGGGAAAAACATGTTAAAAACTGAATATGACAACTTTTTGAGGTGGATACAGTTTGAATATAACATGTGGAGAAAAATGATGCCACAGCTGGAATGAACAACAAAGATATTAAGGAAAAATGTGACTCGTAAAAATGACATTTTCAGGGGGATCGATTGGTAGTGAGCCAGAGACCAAACAGATTAGCTTATCAAAGTGATCCAAAGTGCAATTGACAGAGGACATAATAATCTTTCTTGTGACACTTATACAATTTGGATCAGACTTCAGAAACATTTTCTATGACGGTTTAAAACAAAACCAAAAAAACACACTTTCTTTCTAACCTTCCTTCTTTCAAAAAAAGTCTGTCTCCAACCCTCGCCTTCTCGCTGGATGTGGAAGTAAACAGGCTGTCAATGTGTTCGTTTCATGAAGGAAGGAAGGTAAGAGAGAAAGTGGAAGGGGGATAAGGACCCACCCGGCAGCGAAGAGACGAGCAAGAACTTTAAAAAGTTCTCACTTGCATATGCTGCTTCTGGCTCGCCTCTTCGCTGCCAGGTGGGTCCTGATACTCCCCCCCACTTTTTTCTAACCTTCCTTCCTTTAAAAAAAAGTATTTCCTCAACTCTCGCTGGATGTGGAAGTAAACAAGCTGTCAACGTGTTCGTTTCATGAACGAGGGGTAAGAAAAAAGAAGGGGGGGTCAGGACCCACCAGGCATTAAAGAGGCAAGCAAGAACTTTAAAAAGTGGCAGGTAGAGTCTAAGGATACTACTGTCAGGAATTATGCTCATTAGTTCATTTATTTCTTTTGACCTGAATGAAATAAAAGAAATAAATGAACTAATGAGCATAGTTCAACTCACTGAATTCGCGAACTAAACCCCTGACGGTAGTGTCCTTAGTTTCTACCTGACACTTTTTAGGGGGCGGGGTGGGGGGGATACTTGAAAACTGCTTGGGACCATTTCAGATCTTCCGGGCACTGAACTAATTAATGCCACACAGATGGTGACACCTGTTGAAACACTGATTTTCCAAACAAGCATGCTTTTATGAAAGATCGTGACTTTTAAGTGGGCTCAGTGTTCCCATAAGATGTATATTTCCTTTTTATTCTTTCACTATGCTGTTTCTATACTCTTATTACAAAGCAGATGGAAGCAATTTTACACATAACCTTGCCAATAAGAATGCTTGCATTAATGTAAATGCTACTGACATTTTCACGAAAGGGACAGAGAGATGGAAAGTGACTTTTTAAAAATTACAGCATTGTTTATCAAACTTCTATCAAATACACTGTCCATTCTGAGATACTGAATCTGCTCTTAAAAAACTTAGGAGAGATTCAGCAAGCCTTTAAACAAAGATGAAAAGATACATTATCAATACTGTAGTATTTGGGGAAATGAAATTAATCCTCTTTGTCATGTTGGTTTCCAAAGGTACAGTATAACTTTATAGTCCTGCAAAGGTAAACATAATTCAGCAATAGAGAAAAGACCTACCATCACATGCCACCTAGGTGGACACTAAAACTACAAAATGAAAGCTCACAAAGCCGTAAGAGAAGCCTATAGTGAATCCGCACATTCAGCCAAATGTAAAGGTACAGTGTACTGTAAATAAATTCCTATTCCTTCCCCCTTTACATTTTTCCTCCCCATCTTCCTTCTTTAGTTTGCCTTTTTTGTTGCTATGACTAACACAAAAATATAAGACTTCCTTCCAGATTAGACAAAAGACCTATCTAGGCCAGTATTGTCTTCTCATTAATCCCTCTGGAGAAGCCAGTAAAGGGACTGTAACAGCACCATCCCATTCCCATTTCCTAGCAGCTTGTACCTAGATAGCTTTATACCCTATAAAAGCAAACCCACAAATATGTTTGTTAAACACTGCTCTCCAGGGTTTGAGGCAGGATTGTTTCCTAGCCCTTCTCCTGGAATTCCATGATACTGTATTATCTAATGGTATGTAACCTAAGGACTGGACAGGCCTAATCTTTCTTGGCTGTCAGAGTTTAGATTAATACATTCATGGTGCTACAGTGGCAGACTGACACCTTTGACCATTCATTTGACGTTGTTTGTCTTATTTCAACCAATACCCAATCCAATTTTTTATCTCTCAAATTTGCTCAATGATAACAATATTTGGAAAAACCTTGTTAGCCATCCAGAAGATCAAAGGAAGGAAGGAAGGAGGGAGGGAGGGAAGGAATAACAAGAAAATTATCTTAGCATATTAGCTGTAGTGCCTTCAGCTGTTTCTACCATGTACTGTATGTGAAATCCTGACTTGGAAATCACAAGTACAATTGCCACACATATCCTTGCTGCCCGGTGTCAATATGCAACATAAATTAGATTCTGTGCTATTTTACATGGTTTATTATTGAAAAGTGAGGTAATCTCTTGAGTGACAAAAGTTGTAGGCATTCACTCTTACATTTGTGTTCCTGAGAATATCACCACACCCTATTCTGTATTGGTACTCATAATTCTAATGAATACCTAATGTATGGCAACCTCTTCATGAGCTAGTATGAGAGCTTTCCTTTAGGAATATCTGGCTCAGAACTGAGTAGTCATGACAGGAAGCATCCCTGATTGTACTGTCATAGTGTCTATAAGGACTGATAGTACAATACTTTACTCCATCCCCTGCCTCCCAGGTCCATGCTTTTGACATAACTGACAATAGGAACAATGTATGAGCCCACATGGCATTGTCATGCCATTTAGGATTAGAATCCAAAACTGTCCTCACATTGTACATGTCACCTTGCATTATGTTTTATGCTGCAAAATGCCTTTTTGATATAAGGGCACTTTATTTCCAAAGTTGGTGATTCCATGCCGTTCAAATAGTTCACATTCTACCATATTTATAATACATAAAGGCATTTCGGCCTCCAGCATTTCCTCATTGGTGCACATTGCTGCCTTGCTATCATTTGCCACATGTCGAGCATCACATATAATGCATCTATATGGATGTATTGATTTTGATGGCTATTCTTACACAGTAAAGGGGCCACACCATGGGCTCTGTTCACATGATTATTTTTTACTACCGAGCATCTTCACTCATCTTGATCTTACCAAAGTGGATAAGGAACTGCAATATTCTGCTCTTCCCTGCTGAGGATGGCAAGGACGTTCATGGAGCTTTCATAACAATTTGCTCTCCAGCAAAAAAGAAATTACATACAAAATTGCCTGGTTTCTTCCCCACAAAAAGTGACTCTTTTGGCCAAAGCTGTGCAATGGCCAAGTTACACAAAACTAGGATTTCTGCTGCTTTACTGAAGAACCTGCAGTACTAGAGTGTGGGATGTGTCTCTCTTAACCATCAGCCAGTTATTTTGTGCTGGCACTCTTTGCTGCCGGGCAGAATGCATGGTTTCTTAAATGGAAAGGAAACTATGGACATTCTGTGCAAATTTTCTACTAAAAACCAACAGCTGTCCCAATCTTGGCTCCAGGCAAGCAATCTTTTGGTGCTTTAAAATTTCACATTGAGCTGTTCTATCCTATCAAGAAAGCATAAATCTCAGAGAGAGAGAGGGAGGAGAGAGGGAGAGAAATTTAGCAAGCATTCTTTTCATCCCTACTCTACAAACATATCTGCAGTTTTTAATGTATCTGGTAAATTGATAAGTTTTGCCAGTGATTTAAGCTGATTGATGAAGATCTATCTTGCTATATAATGCAGCAGTTAGAGGACAATTTCACTGCACGCATAACTAAATATTCTTTTGAACTGGTGTATTATTGAATTCATAACACACCAAACCTTGCATCTTTTACTTTTAGACCTTGTTCATGCCCACACATATGTCATGGGATTTTTCTATGTTGGATGCCTTGGAAGCAAAAGTACAATCTGTCAACATTCTTTCTGCTTGGTTGCTACACTTGTAATGATTCATGCAAAAAGTGAAGTCCATGTGTTCAGTTATTTATTACAACTGACAGAAAACAAATGAAACTAAAGTAGCCACAGTGATCGTAATGACAAAGCAGAGCTGCAAGCATTCAGTGATTATAACTGTGGAAAGCACCTCCCAGTGAGATCTAACTAGCTGCACTGTACCATTCTGGAGTACAAAGATATGAAGACATCCCAGCCAGGTTAAGTAATGATCCTAATTTATCTTAAGAACCAAAAAGGGAAGAGTCCAGGTGGGATGGTGATGTGATTTCAAACCATGTCTCGTTTCAATACACACAAAAGTTATTAGGGTGGAGTAGTCAAAATAGAGTCTGGCAAGGTTATCCTGCTATGGCAATAGAGTAGATCATACTGGCAGCAACGCAAAATGCCAAGCATCAGGTGGCAGTCAACTAACCTGATAGCATCCTTGGCAAAGTCCACAGGGAAGGTCCCCAGATGGATTAAATCCCACTTGAATCCGTCTTTGTGGAGGGCAGCAGCTTTATCAATATTGGCCTGGAGCTGACGAGGACTTTGCGTGCCAAAAGGGTTCAGGACCAGAAAGTGACTTGTGGAGTTGGATCAGTGGTATGGGTGTCATGCTGCAATGCAGAAGGCAGATGAAAGCCCAAGGCATTATATTCACAAGACAGTCTTTATGGCTGATCGCCATAATGACCACCAATATTTGGAATTAGGTATGGCTCAAGAAGAAGAAGAAGTCAAATTAGATGTTACAGTGAACTCAGCATGAGAAACAGAGTTGTCTTAATAAGTTAATGTACGTATCCTAGTGCAAGACTCAGAGTTCAGGAGATTGTGTATTAGCTTGCTCTTGTTTGGTGGCTGGCTAACAGAAGTCAAGTAATGTGCAAACATAGCAGTTGTGGAAAAACTGCATCTTTGGAAAGATGATGTTCTGATTATGAAGATAACATCTGATCGAGCTTGCCCAATGAGGAAAATTTTCTAGGTGGATTCCAAATACTGAACAGGACAGAGGATGGAGAAAATTTGGGTGCAAAATCAGTGTATTGATGTAATGACAGAGCCTTTGGAAGGCTAGAGTTTATGCAAAATATATGATTTTTCACAAAAATACGTTTGAAATGAGATACTGTAAAACAGAGTTTATGGGTTTGGTTAAATCCCTCAATGTAATTTCATTTCAAAAACTTGCATTTCACATTTTTTCACATTCAGGGCATGAACCAGCAATGCACTAAATGAGCCTGCAAAATGTACCTGGAAATAAGCTGATTTAGAACTATTAGAGTCAGTGGAGCAAAATTGGCTTAAATCCAAACATTCCCATTTAATTGATTTATGTTATGATGCAAGTGCCTAATTCTGAAAAACTCTCTTTTGACATTAGACACCAATTTTACAAAGAAATAAATTGCCTTGTTTCTATTTAAATTGCCTTTTAACAACAGCTGTTAATGTTTCATAGTTTCTATTTGGTTGTAGTTTTATTAATGGCAAATATATAATACAGCAATAATAGTCTTAATAGGTACAAATGAAACTATTTTAATGCAGTTGTGTTGCATTTTAATATATTTTATTACATTGTATCTTTCATTATGTTTTCCAAAGCAAGGCAACTATAAGAGCTTAGATGCACTAAAACAACAACAAAGTGGGCGGGGGGGGGGAGATCTTAGGCACTAACGAATCAAAAACCCAAATCCATTTCCATTTTTTTCCTGTCATGATTAAAGAAGCACAACTGCTTATTAGTCGCCAACACCACACTGGGACACATTTCCTTTTGCCTAATTCTGTTGCATTTCAGGATACAATTTATTTTTAAACTGAATATGCTAATCAGCCAATTAGTGGTACTCATGGCATCATGAGCGCTTGCTGGCAACCTAAAGGATGAGTGAAAGCTTAGCTGATAATTTTCTTCTAAGGACACGATTGCCCTGGAAGAATATAATGAATAGAACTCATGATGTGCCTCTATCTGGGGCAAAACTTATAATATACTGTACTAAAACAAGGCTCCTCCACACTGTTTCCAAACAGAGTATAATCTAATGATAAAAGGATAAAATACTCTTCTTTTTAAACAAATACATTTCTTTCTCTTGTGATTTTTTGTGAAATTCTGTTGCTTAATATAATAAAATTGCAATTAAAGCAGGCCTACTAAATCAATGGACCATATGGAGTTGACTCACGGAACTCCTCCTGATTCAATGAGCCTCCTCTACTCACAGCAGAGGAATTTGTACAACACTTTACAGGCAAAGTTGCTTAGCCCTGCTCTGACATGGATGTTGCAGTTGGCAAAGGTCCTGTTTTATGCAACCTTTGGCCATGCTTGTCCTGATAAAAGAGTACATTTCAATTGATGCAGACTCAGGATGTGGACAGGATTCTGGAGATGAGAAAGCCCATGTCTTCTGGACTCCTGCCTTTCCTGGTTTATAAAAGGAGCCAGAGAAGGACTGGCTGAATAGCTAAGGGGAGTGGTGAATAGATTCTGTCACACTTAAAGAAGACAGAAATTACTCCATTACTGAGAAAGCTTTGATTGAGTCCCACTTTGATGACAAGTACTGGCCATCTTCCACTCCCCATGCAGATCCATGACCAGACTTCAGCCACTCCTGTTATAGAAATGGCTCGTGCTAGACCACATATTGGTATCTGGAAGTGGAATCAAAGTTGCCAAGTGAAGATGATGTAGTGTGGATTATTAACAAAAGAATCTCAGATTACATCCAGGGTAAACTCTTCCATGCTCAAAAGCCAGCCATGTCTGAGTCTAGTGGTACTTATCTCTGTTTACAGACAAAGAGCCAGTGCTATCTGCATATGCAGACATTTTTGAGGTCATGTGGCAGGCCTGACAGGATGCTGGAGAGCACAGAACACTGTTACCTTTCTCGCTAAAGCAGTACCTATTTATCTACTTGCAATTACTTGCTTTTGAACTACTATGTTGGCTGGAGCTGGGACAGATGACAGGCACTCACTGATTCATGCAGCATTTGGGGCGTGAACTGCTGACCTGCCAACCTTCTGCTCACCAAGCTCAGTGTCTTAACCACTAAGCCACTGTGGCACTACATCAAGGGTAGATAGCTGCTAATAGTCCAGAGGCACACCCTCTCCATTTCCATGGTGGTGGTGGAGGCTCCAAAAGCAGCAGCAATTACACCTGCCGCCACCGCTGCTGCCGAAACATGCCTCTGTCCCATGCAGTTGTGTGTCAAGGGTGGGTCCGGCCCATGGCGGAAAAATGTTGGCCAACCCTGCCATAGGTAATACAAATGTTCTTTATTTCTTGAGCACCTGTAAAAAACTGGTTTCTAAAGAAAAACTCATACAACACACAGTATCTATGACCCAGATCCAACTGATGGTCCAAACTAAAGCAGACTCATAAATCAATCAGATTTGCATATATGCAAGTTCATTCTGTACATGAATCAAGAAGCAACAGTTAGGACAGATTATGGAATGACGGAGTGGTTTGGAATAGGAAACGGAGTAAGATAAGGCTGCATTTTGTCACCCTGCTTATTCAACTTATACACAGAGCACATAATGCGCAATGCAGGGATGGAGGAATCACAATTTGGGATCAGAATTGCTGGGAGAAACATCAGCAATTTGAGATATGCTGATGATACCACCCTAATGGCAGAAAGTGAGGAGAACATAAAGAAGCTCTTGATTAGGTTGAAAGAAGAAAGTGAAAAAGATGGTTTGAGACTCAATATAAAGAAAACCAAGATCATGGCAACAGGCCCTACCAGTTCCTGGAAAATAGATGGGGAAGAAGTAGAAGCAGTGACAGATTTTACTTTCTTGGGATCAAAGCTCACTGCAGATGGTGATTGCAGCCATGAAATAAAAAGGCGACTGATTTTTGGGAGACAAGCTATGAGAAACCTGGGGAGCATAGTGAAAAGTAGAGACATCACATTGCAAACAAAAATTTGTATAGTCAAAGCAATGGTATTCCCTGTGGCAATGTATGGTTGTGAGAGCTGGACCATAAGGAAAGCTGAGCGCAGAAGAATAGATGCCTTTGAGATGTGGTGTTAGAGGAGAGTTTTGAGAGTCCCCTGAACAGCAAGGAGAACAAATAGGTCAATCTTAGAAGAAATCAACCCTGACTGCTCCTTAGAAGGGCAAATAGTAAAGATGAAGCTAAAGTACTTTGGACATCAAATGAGAAGACTCACTTGAGAAGGCCTTGATGCTTGGAAAGGTCGAGGGCAAAAGAAGAAGGGGGCAGCCAAAAATGAGATGGCTCGATGGTATTGTGGACACAATCGGCACAGAGCTGAGCAAGTTGAGGGGGATGGTGGAGGACAGGAGTGCCTGGCGGACAGTCGTCCATGGGATCGCAAAGGGTTGGAATCGACTGTGCAACTGAACAACAAACAAAGTTCACCCTTCAGCAGTTGAGTCAATCAATCTATTCTAGCTGAAACTAGCAACTGGATTTAAGTCTATGTATTTCAAATACTTTCAAATAAGACTTGTTTGTTTATAAACCTTTTAAACAGAGCTTTTATTTGTATTTATATGCTTTTTAGAGCACAAAACATTTTCTCAAAGAGCTTTTATAAACTACTTATTTAAATGTTTAAATAGTAAAGCTATTTCAGCTGTTTAATATTCTGCATTTCCTGAAGGCAGCTAACAATCACATCCATTCTACAAAAATACAATACAGTCTCTTATCAATAATAATGCTGTTTGATATAAACAAGACTTGGATTGTTTGCAGTAGCATAAAATACCTTGTTAAAAACAATCTTGGAAATACTGAAGTGCCGGGGCAGGTTCTTTTTCTTCCAGCTCTTCTACTAATACTTTAAACCATTTACTGAGATAAAGGATTTGTCAAAGTTGGAGATATCTGATGTATTTGTTTGTACTAGATTTTGATTTGCAACAAGACACAAGTATGTCTCAGGAACACGAGCACCTATATTCAGTCTACATTTTTCAGAATTTATAAGGGCATCCCCCTTGCTCACTTAAATTCATAGAACTACATTTAATTCTAGCATTCTACATTTCCCTTTTCCATGTAATTAATCTCCCTTACTCCTTCAAATGTCATTTTAGATAATTATGAACTGGAACATCATAATCTGTTACCTTTAATATGACATCTATCTGAAACGCATATTGCTTTTTTGCCAGTCAAATGAAGAACACATTTTGCTAAAATATATAGAAAACCTTTGAGACCAACTCACTTGAAATAATTTATGAAAAGTAATGAAAAAGTGGTTGGAACAAAGTTTTACAACATTTAAGAAGTGCCTGGGGTCCAGTCTTAAGGTCTTCTCAGTCTACCCAGATTTGTCCAATATAGAGTTCATTCATTTTAATGCTGTCTAGATGGCAGGAGTATTCTCAAAGCTGAGAGGGTTGACAGGTATTTTTAAAAATAACTTTTCCCATTTCTGAGTAAAATTCTTGAAAGCCAGTCATGTCCAAATCTTGCAGGCAGTGCTTAGGGGTCTTTTAAATATTACATGACCATTTTAAGGGGGGGGTTGACCAAAAGTTGTGGAAAGTCATGGGAGGGGGTTCAGTGTGAAGTCATGTGACTCCAAAATTATTGAAAAGTTCCTGACACAAGACTTGGGCCAGTACACGGCTGGCGGTGGTGGTGGAGCTGACTGTGGAAAACAGAGAAACCATGTGATTTAGGGGGTCAGTCAAAAGTCACGAAAAGTCATAGAGGGGGGAGGTGGTCAAAAAGTGGCCTATTTTAGGTCACATGGTATTTGAAAGAGCCCTTTTCTCCGTTTACAGCCAAAGAACTAGCGCTGTCTGTGTCAGCAGACATTCCCATGGTCATGTGGCAAGCATGACTAGATGCCACAGTGCATGGAATGCTGTTACGACTGGAAGGACGGCAGGTCAGCAGTTCAAGACCCGAGTGCTACACAATGGAGTGAGCTCCTGTCTCTGTCCCACCTCCTGCCAACTTTGCAGTTTAAAAGCAAGAGATTGCAAGTAGATAAATAGGTACTGCTTTGGTAGGAAAGGTAACAACATTTTTGAGTAGAGATAAACAGAAAACAGTCTTAAACCTCCTAGTGGTTATTTGCTAGCAATTGCTTCCTCCTATATTAGGATTAAACTACATGTCCTGATATTTCTACTACAGTAATACCTCAGATAACATTAGTATCGAATAACACTAAAATCGCATAACATTAAGCAATCTGGGGGGAAGAATTGCATCGGATAACATTAAGATCCTATGGGATGCATCGGATAACAACCGCTAAAGCCTGTGTGGTTACAATGTATCTCTATGGATCCCATAGGATTTTAACATGCATCGGATAACACTAAAAATCGGATAACACCAAGACTTGTGGAACCAGGTTTTAACGTTATTCGAGGTTTTACTGTACATGGATCTAGCATGAATGGAGAGATGGAAAATAGACACAAACTGTGATGTTCAGGTTTGTCACAGAAGTTGGATCATGTCCACGTTTGGCCTGATTCTAAAGGGCTCATCATGTTTGCGCAGAACCTGCAGTCTTTATATTTATGAGATTGCAAGAAGAGGTATGCAGGATCAAAGTAATGGACTATCTACTCAAGCATTCAGTCTGCACCATGGACAATCAGATGCTTGTCCAAAATGTTCCATCTTGTGTGATTCTTACTGTGCAGGCTTCCCATTGTTAACCTATGATACACTGCTTCATGGTGCTCTCTCTCAAACGTTCTTTAAAATGCATGGTTCCTAGATCCTTTACTATCCTACTTGTTTTCTTTGGGACACCTACACCCTTATCAAAAAGACTTCTTAAACAGTGGCCCTCAGAACTGACCCTAGTACTCCAAATGATGTCTAGGCTGGGTTAGTATTTGTGTCAACAAAGGGAGTCCACCTGGGGAGTCATGAACAGGTATAGGAAATCCAAAGCCCCAAAACCATCTAAAATCACAATAGTCATTGTCAAAGAGGGAGAATCCAAAAAGATATGTTTACTAAAGTTAGCAACATGTTAGGATGCAAAGGAAGCACCCATGAGAGACTTTGACCCGAGGTTTCTAACCTCAGGTTTCTATAGCTCTAGGAATTGCATCATTTTACAAAATGATTTCTCATCCACCCATGACCCTTCTGTTTTATTTTGCTGACTTTAAGAACTTTGATCACAAAAAACCTTAACTAAGCCATGTTTAGATATGTTGCCACGTGCTGTCTCAGAAGGCCAGTGTAAAAGAATTCCATTTAATGAAATAGTGTGCTCCTGTGATCAAAAATCAACCAAGAATCTGCTACATGTCATACTCTACTGCCCTTTTCTCACAGAAGAGCTTACAAATCCTGTTTTAGAACGGGGTGGCTAACCTTTTTAGTCTAGGGACCTGACCACGCTCTTGGACAGCTGAGCAGGCCAGACCACACCCCTGGAAGTGGGCACATTTATGGCTGTCATAAATGCGCCCACTTGCACATTTGGGCATGCACAAGTACTCTTTACGGCTGATGTAAACATGCCCACTTTCACTTCTAGGTGTGGCACAGGCAGTGATGGGCTGGATGGAATGGTGTCATACGCCATGGCCAGCCTATGGGCCGTAGATTGGGAACCCCTGTTTTAGAACAACACCGTAGAACAGGGATTTTCAACCTGCGACCTGTGGGCCAGATGCGGCCTATGGCACCATTTAATGTGCCCCTCACCTCCACCACACCAGGAAGTGCCATGTGGTGGAGGAAGGGCAAAATGGCCATCTGGCCCCTGAAACTGGGGGAATGTGATCTGGCCCATGGCTTTAAAAGATTGAGAACTCCTGCTGTAGAAGATCTGATCAAGACAAGTTTAGAATGTTACTTTCCGATAAAGATATGTTTGACACATTTCAAATGGCTAGGTTTATTTCCATTCTTATAAAAACATCCTCATTGATATATTATTTCATAGTTAAGTGTATTAACTGTATTAATGTCCTATGTTTAGACAGGTGGGATATATCCTAGATTTTAGAATTTTTAAACCTCAACATGTTTAATTTAAACTCTGTATTGTATTGTGTGTTTGTGTGTGTATGAGGGGGGGGGGAGTGTGTGTTATGTAATTTGCACAGTTGCAGGATGAAAGCTACTTCACTCTCTGGGAAGAAAATGCTTTCCCTCACGGAGACTCTCTCCTCATATAGAAATTCTCTGCAGTTGAGCACTTTGTCTGGAGAATTCCAGACAGATTAAAACCTTTATCCTGTGTCACTGTCACAGGTTGTTCCGAGCTCAAAGCACAATAGCACTGTCATCTGGAGGTTCTTCCTCAGGGGCTTTTTCTCGGACATCTGTTAGTATTTATCCACCTGTCTGATGAAGCAGACTTACTTTTCCTTGTCCTTCCCCTTGTTCTGGGCACAGATGAAAAATTGTTTTTTGTAATTTCTAAAACTACAAAATTTGAAGGCCTAATTTGATCCTGAGATTTAAACCTCTTAAACCTCTCTCTAAAAATCCTGGATGTTTATCTATATTCTTCTAATATTCTTCTATATTCTCCTTCCACTTCCCATAAATGTTAAATTTCAACTCATATAAAATTTCCCTAATTAGCCCCCACCCTTTGTAGGGATTAAAGGCAGTTTAGAGTTTGTGCTTGCCTACTTGCCCACTCTCCAACTAGGAGATTAACTTCTCCTCTTGACTATGAGATTTAAGCAGATCACCTGGCTGGCTCTCCTCCTAGATCAAGTGCTCCCCATAGTCACCTGACTGCAGTAAAAAAAATCCAAAACCACACAATAAGCCTCCGAACAGGTCAATAGCTACACATAATCTAACAGACCCAAATTTACCTTGTTTTGTCTTTTCTACCAGTCTTCTCCAGAATATCTCTGTTGACTTTCCTTGTTGCTCCTGCTCATGAGGTCACATTTAGATCTAGAGGCAACTAGTCATGTGCCCAACCAAGTCATGGAAGGCCCTTAGAATCTACTAATGAACAATAATAAATGACACTAGTCAGTTAGTTGGACTAGCAGTGGGATTTAGTTTACACCAAATGAATTAATATCAGAATATTTAAGGGCCTTGAGATTGGATGTTCTGTTACTCCTTTATAGTGATAGAGAAAGGCAAGAAACTGGCTGCTGTTTGACATATTGTAAAAAGGGGGGAAATCATTGCTTTGTATGTTACATTATAGTCAAGCAAGAACGTAAGACATCTAAGTTATTATGATCTCTTCTACCAGCACTTCTTTATGATCTATGAAGATGTCCCAGTATCCCGCCTCCCTCCCAAATTTCACAAAGAAGCACTCTACTCTTCTCCACCTCTCTTTTTTCCTTTGATATAACTAGAATGATTGATATCCTTTTATTACAGGAGTTAGCAAGATGTCAAGAACCTAGGAAAGTGCAAAGAAAAATGGGTTTTTGAAGCTGAGGGACTGTCTTCTGTTTTTGCTCAGATGCTATTTTGACCAAGACATTCATCATCTTTGCCTTTCTCCTCTACATGTTTCAGTAAACTGCTTCCCACCTTGTCCTTCATGCATTCAGCAAAATTGGGCCATACCTGTGTTTTCTATAAAGCAGTGGAGTTTTCAGTGGCACTGATGAATGTCTGCTGGGAAGAGCCAACTACCTGCCTTGACAGCACCCTGAAGACAGCTGCTGTGATTACCTAGCAAGGGTTGTTGAAAGAAGCTAAAATTTTCAGTGGACCTTCACTTAAATACAGATTTCTGCAGCTAAGAAGCAATTATGTATCTTATTTATTTTCCTTTTCTTTAAATAGGCATGACAACAGCATAATATTAATACAATTATTTGTTTGCTGTCTATATTCTCCCCCACCAACTTTCAGTGAGCGCTTCTTGGGGAAATTGAATTTCAAAGATCTGATCCACCCCTCCTGAGTAATGTACAAATAAAAACTTAACTTGCTTTGCCTTTCACACTTCTACAAATATTATGATACAGTTCTCCACAAACTCTGCCACATATTGTCATGGCCCAGACACCAGCCGAGTTGCCCAGCTGGCAGCTGTTGCACTGAAAGGTAAGAGAGAGTCTTACAGTCAGTTTACAGGGTCTAAGCAGGGCTGTCGTCAGGTGTCCAGGGTCAAAAAGCCAATTGAGAGCAACTAAAGATTCAAGGGTTTTCCAGAGGCGTTGTCGAAGTCACATGCAGGGGTTCAGAGTTCCAAAGTTTCCAATTCAAGTCTCACAGTGTCAGGGTCCAAGTATTTTTTTTATTTTTTAAATTTATATTTCACATTTGCTATCCCGCCCCAATCGGGTGTACCCGACTCTGGGCGGCTTACAAAACAAATACGATCCCAAACCCACACAATAAAATAATAATAATTAAAAAGTTTTAAAACTGTTAAAGTTCATAAAAACAGGGGAAATTGCTTGCTCTAGCTTTAAGGAGACTGAGACCCCATAGCTGAGGGCCTATTCAAGAGGCGTGTCTGGGCACTCCTTTGCCTCAACTGCAAGGTCTGTCTTAATAAAGTTCTGCACCTCTCCATCGTGCTGGCTTCCCCTTCATCATCCCGATTGCTGGCACCTGGACTAGCTGTCAAGCTCCGATCGTTCTTACAATCTTGGCCCTGAGGAACTGGTTCTAAAATGACAGCTGGCTGCGGGCCAAGGGACTGGCAACAGGTCCTCCTCAGGCTCAGATTCCAGATCAGAGCTGGCAGCAGGCAACTCAGCTGACCAACTGTCCTCCTCCTCCTTGCACCCAGGACCCCGGGTCGGAACACATATATAAATAAATAGTAATATACATTTATATACAGATTTTCATGAAGATTTTTTTAAATTACACAACAATAGACAAATAAGGTGGAATGAATGGGGTGTAACTGGCTGAAAAAGAGAAAAAGAAATAAACCATGTTGCTATTGAAGTAACTGAGAACTTACGACAATCTTTAAATAAGGCAAAACTGATACCCCTAAAACAGAGGATAACAGACTAATGTACATCTTGTAATGATAGAGACAGAAAAGTTGAAATATTTTCTTTCAAATAGATGCTGGTTTTGATTAGCATTAAGGATAGACCGTGCTTCCCTTTTTTAAATGCCTGGAATTACTTTTATTTCAAGCCAAATAGCTAACCTTATCTCTGAACAATAGCTGGTTTAGTCTGCTGCACACAAAAATATTTGAGTCCAGTAACAACTTATAAACTATCAATTGATGGTGGTTTACAGACAACTATTCTCCTGTTGACTTTGAAACTGCTTGTTTTATTAATTTATTTATTTAGGGTTTTTCAGATATTCAAATTGAACACCTAAGGCTTTGGGGAGTGCATGCCAACTCTTCTTCTTCCTCAAAACTTGGAAAAAATTACCTTGTGCATGTAACTACTATTCACTAAATCTTCCATGTGTGATAATTAAAATTCATTGCTGAATTTCTGATTATGCAACTGGGCATGAAATCAAATGATCAACCAAGATGCACTCTAGTACTTCATGAGTGAGCCCAACCATTACCATTTTAAGCAACAGGATACTAGCCTATGGTGTGGAAGTATCTCCTTTTCTTCCTTTGCAACCAAGTAAAAAGAGTTACCATGGGAAGGAAAAGTAACTTCTGCTATTCAAGGGATTTGCCATGCAGGGACTCTGTAGAGCTGACCAAAGCTGGCATCCAGGACAAAGAAAGCGAATACAGTAATACCCCGTATAACGCGAGTACCGTATATCGTTAAATCCGCATAACGTTACAAGATTTTCGGAAACATCTTGTATCGAGTAACGCGATTTTAACGTTACACGAAACAGTCATTCTTAGCAGCAGGGTGGGTGGAAAGCTGAACGGGGTTCTCTGTTCAGCTTCCCAGCCACCCTGCAGCTACGGAGGCAGGGGTGGGGTGGCTGGAAAGCTGACGGGGGGCTCCCCCATCAGCTTACCCAGCCACCCCACAGCTGCGGAGGCATGGGCGGGTGGCTAGGGAAGCCGACAGGGAGTCCCCGTCAGCTTCCCCAGCCACCCTGCAGCTGTAGATCGGGTCCTCTGATCTCTCTGGAGGTGTTTCTGGGCTTCCCCGACGTCCTGAGCCAGTGCAGGAAGCCAGAATGTCAGGATTCGAATCCCGATGTTCTGGCTTCCTGCACCGGCTCAGGACGTCGGGGAAGCGCAGAAACACCTTGGATCGGGTCCCCACACCTCCCTGGACCTGGCGGGGGGGTCAGAGCCCCCAAAATTGGTAAAAAAAAGTCCGTTTTTTTTACCAATTTTGGGGTTTCTGACCCCCCCCGCTGGGTCCAGGGAGGTGTGGGGACCCGATCCAAGGTGTTTCTGCGCTTCCCCGACGTCCTGAGCCAGTGCAGCAAGCCAGAATGTCAGATTTCGAATCCCGATGTTCTGGCTTCCTGCACTGGCTCAGGACGTCGGGGAAGCCCAGAAACACCTTGGATCGGGTCCCCACACCTCCCAGGACCCAGCGGGGGGGGGGTCAGAAACCCCAAAATTGGTAAAAAAAACGGACGTTTTTTTTACCAATTTTGGGGGCTCTGACCCCCCCGCCGGGTCCAGGGAGGTGTGGGGACCCGATCCAAGGTGTTTCTGGGCTTCCCCGACGTCCTGAGCCAGTGCAGGAAGCCAGAATGTCAGGATTCGAATCCCGACGTTCTCGCTTCCTGCAGCATAAAAGAGGGTGGGGGAAGTTCAAAATTAGTGCACATCAGCTCTAGGGAGGTCGGGAGACCCGATGCGCGCTAATTTTGAACTTCCCCCACCCTCTTTTATGCTGCAGGAAGCCAGAATGTCGGGATTCGAATCCTGACATTCTGGGTCGCTGCACTGGCTCAGGACGTCGGGGAAGCCCAGAAAAAGCTTGGATCGTGTCTGCCCACCTCCCTGGACCCGGCGGGGGGGTCAGAGCCCCCAAAATTGGTAAAAAAAACATCCGTTTTTTTTACCAATTTTGGGGGCTCTGACCCCCCCGCCGGGTCCAGGGAGGTGTGGGGACCCGATCCAAGGTGTTTCTGGGCTTCCCCGACGTCCTGAGCCAGTGCAGGAAGCCAGAACATCGGGATTCGAAATCTGACATTCTGGCTTCCTGCACTGGCTCAGGACGTCGGGGAAGCGCAGAAACACCTTGGATCGGGTCCCCACACCTCCCTGGACCCAGCGGGGGGGTCAGAAACCCCAAAATTGGTAAAAAAAACGGACGTTTTTTTAACCAATTTTGGGGGCTCTGACCCCCCCGCCGAGTCCAGGGAGGTGGGGAAACCCGCTCCAAGCTGTTTCCAAAGTTCTCCCACCTCCCTGGAGGCAGCAGCAAGGCAAAATGTCAGGATTCAAATCCCGATGTTCTCGCTTCCTGCAGCCTCCAGGGAAACAGGGCTTTTTTTAACATTGTGTGTTCAATGTATCGCCCAACGTTAAAACCCGAATAACGACGGGACTTGTGGAACCAAGTCATAACGTTATTCGGGGTACTAGTGTATGGGAAAACCCTCCCCTCAATACAAATATACTGTACTTCTCTAAGTGAAAGTACAGTAACTCCAGAAACTACTAATTTGATTAAGGGCAACATAATAGAAGCTTTAATTACAACAGTCTTTGCTCATTAATTTACTGAGTGTCCTGACTAACCTAAGTCGCTTATAGCCTTCAAAGTCTTACAGTTTTTAAGAACCCCAAAGACATGGTGAGAAGGAATGACAGGTGAGCAATTAGCATCCCACCATGAAGCTAATTATGTTCTCCTCATCTTAGTGAATTATGTAAGTCAGTGGCATTTGCCATCATGGCCTCAGTGGCATTTGTGACCTACAAGTAATCCTTTTGTAATCCTCAGGGTATAATATGAATATTACCATTTTTAGCTTTAATTGGCATTTTTAACATCCCTGGCACAAGAGTAATGCTAATATATTAAGAGATAATGAGAGGAGATGGAGTAAGCCATCTGTTTCAGAATCCAAATATTTCTTTGCTGCCCAAGTCTTACTTATTTTTTTAAAAAATATTTTTTCTTACTAACATAACAAGAAAACAACCAAAGTAGGGGAAACAGCCTGTGGGGTTTTTTTTTAATTATGAAGTTGCCATAAGTGTAATATTCTGTAGATTTTCATTTTCAGTCTACCATCCACAGTTAGAAGACTGAGAATATGACACTTCCCACCTTATGTACTGCTTTGTCATCTTCTCATGTACAATTGTTCCCTTCCCTTTTCTGAACTAACATTTTGAGCAATGTTAATGCTAACTGTGAGCTGAAATTTTCTGGTTAGATGTGTGCTGTGTATTTCTGAATGGAGTAAAAAATTTCACTGCCATCAACCATTTTGACTTGGTGTCTACCACAAGTGCTCTGTCTTCAGCTTTAGAGTCATTAAAATGTTTCTACCAGTGAGATAGTTCAAGCCAGTTACAGATAACAACATCAAGTCATCCTGCAGCCAATCAGATTGGGCCAAAAAATTATGTCATTAAGCCAAACTAGAGCAAGAGCTGAAATCACTGCCATTACTGACTTAGAAAACACTTTATGAAACAAGCTCTGAACTATAATGATGGCATAAAGTCAAAATCATGGATAGAGTAAAACCCTGGATTACAACTGATCAGGATAACGTTTGCCCCAGTTTGCGATGGTCATTTCTATAGAAATGACGTTCTGGGTTACAAATTTTAATACATTTTTGTTACGATTACTACAATCCCCAGAGTGCTCTGCAATTGGGGGGGGGGGGATAAAATCATGTTCCGGTTTACATCCGTTGCAGGTTACGATGGAGGCAGTTGGAACAGACCTTTATCATTACCCAAAGGAGCAAATGATCCCAATCCAATTTGCTGAGATATCAGTCAGAGGAAACAACTACTGAGGCAAAGAGATGTGTTGTATAGGGTTTAGGAATCAACTTCAAAGCTACTATCAGTGCTAACCATAGCTTTAATAATACCAGAATGAAAAGAAGGAATTTATACAGAAAAATTGGGGGGAAATGGAAGTGAGGAATGTGCAAATCTCTTGTCAAGTATCGTGGACAAAGATCAAGAATGCTAAGTGCACCAGGAATATATAGCAGTCGCTTTCAGAAAGTAAACATATATGAAATGTTGACTTTTCATTTAAGTCCAGAGCTATTTGTCGGTTTCTATGCATCTTAAAATATTTTTAAAAAGAATATAAAAGAAATATTTCTCATTTTCCAAGTGATATAGGGAGGGATTAAGGTAAAAGGGCAAAAGTGAGGAATTTAAGTATGATTTTGCAGCCTTGCCTTTCATTGCTAGATGAATTCTTTGTACAAAACACACACACCTATGCTAATGCAGGTGGAAGGTGATACCTTTATTGGATCACTAAAAAAAAATCAAACATTGCATGAGCTTTCATGATTCAAGATCACTTCTCTAGGCATGCATCAATTCTTGTGGACAGGGTAGGAAAATTATCAACGAAAAATCCAAAAGTTAATGGCAAAATGTTGTGCCAGGCTGTTTCTTAGAAGTAAATTGTAAAAAAAAAAAAAAAAAAGCAGGCTGCATCTCATATCCTCCCCCATTCAACATAGGAAACCAGGTACAGTACTGTATCTGCAAACTACCTTTCCACTGGTGGTCTAATTTTTAAAGCTGTAGCGTCCTTTGTAGCCTCTTTTCCACATTGCTACAAACTGGGGTTGCTGGACAACTGGGTGGGTGGGGAAGAAACTCAGAAAAGGCAGGCTAAATTTTTATCTTTCAATTCATTGTACAAAGGGAACAAGTAGGGCCAATTCAATTTTAATCCCATCCATTTTTCTTTCCCTTTTATCTACCGTGTTTCCCCAAAAATAAGACACTGTCTTATATTTATTTTTCCTCAAGAAGACCCACTATGGCTTATTTTCAGGGGATGTCTTATTTTTATTACACCACTGGCTTCCATTCTTCTTTATCGCTCTGCATCGGGACACTGCATAGCCACACCTATCACTATGTCTTATTTTCAGGGTATGGCTTATATTGTGCAACTGCTGAGAAATCCTGCTAGGGCTTATTTTATGGGTATGTCTTATTTTCAGGGAAACAGGGTATATGATAAGAGAAGTTTGGAGAGATTTTGCCTTGGGCAGGCGCTCCTTTCCCTGCATTTGCTGAAAATGCTTGATTCCATCTAAAAATCGACCAAAAATCATGAACTCAAGTACTCCTCCCAAACCTGGACACAGAGGTCTCTACCCCTCAGGGTCCATATTTATTCATTTGTATCTCAAGCAAATGCAACTCTTTTCAAGTTCAAGGAATCTCTGCAAGAAAGATCAGCAGGACTGTTTTGGTCCAACAGACACTATACAATCTCCAAGTGCTCCTTTTCAATCCTTTTCAACTAGCAAAGGGCAATGCACAGTTGTGCTTTCTGCAAAGACAACGTGTGTTCTTGTCACTAAGATAGACTCCTATCCTTTCCAAAACTCTTTGTATTCCCTCAAAGAGAAGAGGGGAAACCATGATTTTTTCATGAATGACCTTCTCATATGATACCGACCCAGCTTCATGGAAACTGCATTTCTGAAGTTAACCTATTCAAGTTTTGCTTCAGAGTGTTTCACATGTATTAACTGCATGGGCCTTTGAATCTTTCAATTTCCCATTCCTCTCCTTCTCTAGGCAGTTTCTCTCAGGTCTTAAAGTTACCACTGTGTGAGAGCTGAACTTGTCTGCTGTGTAGTCTGGGTTCCCAAATTCTAACTGCTCATACATTCCTTTTTAAATAAATAAATAACCTTTTCTGATTAAGTTATATGTAGCAGCAGCACATATAAGCTGGGGCAGGTTTTAGGTAAATCTTAGTTTGAATGCAAGTTCTTCCAAGCTTTTTCCCTGTTTAGCCAGCCAATGAATAGACTTGCACTTAATACTTAGAGAAAGAACAAAATACCGTTTACTCACAATTAGGTCAGATAAATATACATGTACTCAGGATTCTGCAATTTTGCCTTGGCTGGGTCACAAAAAACCATTATCAATAGATGCGAATTCATTGGCAAATGTGTAGAGCCACAGTTTTTGCTTTCCATCCATTCTTTGGATGTGATGCATCACATTGCAAGAGAAGTTTGTTTTGAAACCATTTGCAAATCAATAAGGGCAGGTTTCATAGCAGACTTGAATAACAATTTGGGATTATCCATTATTGTCAATTGTAAAGAGCTATAATGTTACTTTACTGTTAGGCTGGCCAGCCATTGCATGTCTTTGTACCTGTATATAAATTGATGCCATGAGGTTTTACTCTTATATTTGATGAAGTGGACTTGGTCCATGAAAGCTCACATTAAAATACAGGAGTTAGTCTTTAAGGTACCACAACTTTTTTTCTTTTTTGTTGTTTTGTTAACTCTCTGATAGGAAAACAATATGATATCTTAAATGCACCACAATAAAAAAACCCTCTTAGTTATACAATTAAAGACAAGTTAACTATGTGTCTAAAAGTCAAAAGATACTCTTAGAATAAGAGGCTTAATATTTCCAACACTTAACTCCAAAGAAAGCATCTTAGCTTATTTCAAATAACACAGAATGCATCAATACAGTAAATCACAGAAGCAAATTGGATCGTGTAACAATTAAGTAAATTGAAAGTACTGCTGTCTCTGTTTTCAGTGATACCTTATCTTATTGCTTATATTATATGGCATTGCAGAAAGCAAAAACATACCCTATTTTGGCAGAGTTCCCTGGTGGTCTGTGTTTATAGTGAACTGGCAAAGGTCAGATGCTGTCCCAGGTCATGAGAAATCATGTACTGTATCTATATCTTTGAGTGGGTGGTGTATTCATTCCCCTCCCCTCTTAAGTCCTTTTTTTTTTGAGCCAGAAAGTCCTTTTTTTTTGAGCCAGCTTGGGAACTAAGTGTACCTTTGCCATTTGGTGTGCCTCTGCTTTTAGCAGGGGTGGTAGCAGCCTCTACTTCTTCTAACACATGGATTTCCAACCTTTTTCCACTGCAGGCTGGACCACACCCCCTGAACAGCTGAGTGGGTCACATGGTTCCTCCCGCTGTAAACGCTGCCATAAAACGCAACCATGGCTGTCATAAATGTATTTATGACAGCCACAAGTGCATTTCTGGCAGTGTTTATGGGAGGCACGGGCATGTTTACGCATGTGCATGTGTTTTTTACGGCTGTCGTAAATGCGTCCGCTTCTGCTAGCAGCAAGGATGGTGGTGGGAGGCCACATGAAATGGTGTCATGGGCCGTAGGTTGGCCACCCCTGTTCTAACATATTCTTATTTTTCTAATTGTTTTCCTGAGCTGGTTTTTGTTGTTGTTGTTGTTGTTCCAACTGACTTACATAGATTCATAAGGCCTCACACATTGCTTTTAAAGAGTAAATGCTTCCAGGCCATTATTTATTAAAGTAAATCTGACACCAAAACATCATGTAGCATAGGATATATTTATATCTAGTACAGGGAAGTGGAATCATACCCCACCAGTTTTGCAGCAGTGTGAGGGGGAGGGTATGTGCTCCTTTGAGCACACAACTTGAGGCAGGAAGACCTCATACAGGACTCATTCATGAAGCAACACACATGACTTGGTATTATATCTGCGAACCACACAGGTGGAGTAACAACTATACAAGCTCAGTTTTGATATCAGTAAATTTCTGGCTCCAATAATTACAAAAAAATAAGTTTTAGAAACAGTGGCCAGAAGCAAACTAAGGGATTATGCTGGTGTTAAGTCTGTCCACAATGATCTCACAAGGCTGCTAGATAAGAACTCAGTATAGGCTATCAATGTTGTACATCAAGTCATGAAACTGCTGTGCAACAGCAAATGCATGTGACACCAGCAGCAATTCGCCACTGAGATGTATGCTTATGGTCTCTGGCTGGCTGGAAGAAGTAAGAGGATTCTGACTATGGTGACCACACACCCTTTAGAATCACAGCCAAACATTGTTCTGTTGTTACTTTGGGAAGCTTTACAGTAAGCAAGCCAGTAGGCTGCCAAATGCTGGACACAGTGACTATGACAAGAGTGAATGAAACATCAGCTCTCTGCATCCCTGCCTACATCCCTGTCTCATCCTTGTGAGTCTGCAGAGTTGGTTTGAAGTGGTAGCTGGTACAACTGTATTGAAATATTTCTGTGCATGGCTGCCCACATTGTAAATTCTAGTGGCGACTGTTATTTGTACCTTAAGCGAGGTGCTCTTTATGTGAGGTTTGACTGTTCTCTGTTGCACTTCTGGCCATCAGGGGTTCGCAACCTATTGCCCACAGGCCAGACCTGGACCCCAACACCGTTCCATCTGGGCTGTGGCGATGACCCTGGAAGCGGAAGCACATGCAAAATCGCACCCACATGCAAAATCGCACCCACACATGCACAAACATGCCCGGTGCCATTGCCCCGCTGTCTAAGGATGAGTAACCCAGGCTATGACCCGAAAACCTTAGGAACCCCTGTCCTACATGATCATGTTTGCCTTCTTATGTATCATCACAGTAAGATTAATGAGACCACCAACTACCAACACCGATGGATAGTTTAAGTCTTTAAAAATAAAAATGAGGTTCCCAATCCATAACTACAAATAGTTTTAAAGGTATTCTTTAAGAGGGAAGAATAAATAAAAATGTAAATAGGTCATAATTGAAAACAGGAAAAATCCAGTCGGTTTCCACACACAGAAAGCTTCTCTAAAGGGTGAAACAACACTAATTGTGTTCTTTCATTCTGTAATTAAATAATATGGGCCAAAATGCAATCGTGTATTTCAGCAAGATTCTATGGTTTCTGCCAGTGTAATTCCCTGCAGTTTGCAGCTTCTAAAAACCTGTTCCAGGAGTCTTGGAAACCATCCAAATCAACAAGCAAAAGGAAGGAGAGGGATGAGGGGAAAGTTATAAGTGAAAAAAGAAAAGAAGGCTAGACAACACTGTGAAGTCTTTATATTCTCATCTTATCTCACTTGGGGGAGGGGGGGAGAGAAGAAACTCCTCCTGTCATCTGAACTTTGACAGGATGGGCGCAAATAAAACTTTGCTGTTCCACCTCTACCATTTCCCCATTCCCATGCTCCTCCACTATATGCTACCTTTTGAAACTTTCTGCCCAGATGTCTTCTTATCCTAAAAGCTGCACACAATTTTGCACTTTCCCCTGGCTTTTTTTTTTTTGGCGGTGGGGAGGGGGCTTCTTGGCCTGAGAAAGGTATCACCCTAATGTGGAATATGGGCTTCTTTGTCAACAAACTACCTCTGTGTTTTTCCACAGTATGCTTACACAGAGCTATGGGGGAGAAGTGGGCAGAGCCCTGTTCTTCTGCAGGGTTTCAGGAAAGGAATACAAAAGAAATATGCTGATGGATCCTGCTCACATTAATTATTATACCTTATTTTTGGACCATAAGACTCACTTTTCTCCCCCAAAAAGTGGAGGAGAAATGAGGGTGTGCCTTATGGTCCAAAGGCACCAGGTGGGGCCTTTTGAATTTGAGTGCCTAGATGGGGGGCAAGCCTAGAGGGGGGGCTAGGTACATATTTTGCTTTATTTAAATAAATATGTTAGTAAGGTAAAGGTAAAGGTTTCCCTTGCTTGAAAGCCATCGTATCCGACTCTTGGGTTCAGTACTCATCTCTGTTTCAAAGCCGAAGAGCTAGCACTGTCTGTTTCTGCAGACGTTTCTGTGCTCATGTGGCAGGCATGACTAGACACAGGAGAGCACGGAACACTGTTACCTTAGCACTGAAGTGGTCCCTACTTATCTACTTGCAATTTCTTGCTTTTGAACTGTTATTTTAGTATACCAGTACTATTTGGTTCAGAATATTTTTCTTCTTGTTTTCCTGCTCTAAAAACTGGGTGCGTCTTATGGTCAGGTGCATTTTATGGTCCGACAAATACAATATATGGCTGCTCGGCCATGGATTTTTGACACATGCAAAAACAAAACAAAACAAATTCTTCCTGTTCTTCCTTTTCTAATTTTGGAAAGAATAAATAAAGTACAGTACTTTGGTAATCAAACTGTAGGCTGTTTTCTTCAGAAGCCTATCTAGTCCCTTCAACAATTCTCATGCCATACTGCAAATGTAAATAACATTCAGATATCTCTAGGGACCATTTCAATTGCTAAGGAGTGTTCAGTCAGGTTTTTCCAACAATTACATGCATCCTTCTTTAGATCCCTCAGGCCCGTTAGCAATATTATGTCCTGATTTTTAGATTCATGTAATTTAATGCTTAATGCATCTTACTACCAATTCAGACAATTTTAACCTATCGCAATGTTAAGTCACAAAGCAGAACGGGCTCTTTTCTGGACGATGGAGCTCTTTTTCTATGGGAAATTATATATTATTTTTATTTATTATTTATTAGTTCAAATTTCTCTCTCTCTGGATGAAAAACCACTTCAAGAATTCTTTTTTAATTTTTTAATTAATTTTCAAAGAAAAATAAAAAGTACAAAGAAAAGAAAATACAAACAAAATACATAAATAACAATTCAATACAAAACCATAATTACACTGCTACATAAAAACATTTCAATAAAATAAAAAAAACTCTCCTGTATTCAATATAGTAAATATTCTTACTCATCAAGTTTATTCTCTTTACTGTATATCTATTTTTTTAAATAAAGCAAACTCATTACTTCAAGGATTCTAACAGCATGATAATCTGTTAGAACTACCATGCACAGACAATTTTGAGATTATTGTCTTTATAGATTATGCTGAGGTAAAAGTACTTAAGCCTTTACTTATCTAAAGACTGTTCAGACACACAGCACTACACATGTACTTAACATTCTTATTAGATTTATTCTGTGGGCTTATATTCTTCATAAACAACTCATCTGATCTTTACAGGACATCAACATTTTGCTAACTTCTGCGGAGAGAATCACACAATCTGTAATATGGATAGTGCTACCAGGTCTTAGGGTGGTAACCAATGTCTCAGGGATTTGCTATGCTTCATTGAGGACATTTATCTGGGTGAAGATGCAGAATACCCTGGTTGGTGTTGGTGAGGTAGCTTTCATTGCCATCCATTCGCAGCTGACATCAGAGCTCCCTGGCTCAGCAGGTTTGCAAGTAGGTGTTACTCCAAACACAAACACAAACTCCAAACACAAAGGGGCCCAAATCACTCTCTCGGCAGTTCACAAGGTAATTATGCAGTTTGCTCCAAGAAACTGGGTACTCATTTTACTGACTTTAGAAAGATGGAAGGCTAGGTTGATCTTGCGCCTGTTAGACTAAATTCAGATTGTGAGCAGAGTTTTGACTGCTGTTTAAGCACTGTGCCACTGGGGTGCTTCTTTTAAGAAATCCCATTACTTTATAAACCAAATATTTTCTTTCAGATAATCTTGCAGATATTTTACAGTGCTGCAAACTACAGAAGATCAAATTCCACTGATATCTCTGAGTAATTTCCCTACCTGTTTCTCAACATTTTAAATGTGATTGGGTTTTGTGCAGTAATCTGCAGCTGATTAAACTCAGTTTGATACTTACTGACGAAATGGGAATATTATCCTAGAGCACTTTCCATTAGACTGAAAGCTTTCCACTGATTAGACCGTGTTATCTAATTTATTAAAACTTAAGTCCCACTCTCCATATGCTTGCTTTATGGCCATGAAATGAAGCTGGGTTTAATAAACCATTTTGTTAACTCAACCTCCCAGAGGTATTTTTTAAAAACAAAACCTTTTAAAAGCCCTATTAGTTTTGTATTTGGCCTGATTCTTTAAGAAGTTTTAACTATGATGTAAAAAAAAAGTTTAAAGTCAAAAGGCACTTTTAGGAGCATAAAATCACTCCTGAGAACAGAGTTAGAGACCAAACATCAAACATATTATTATTATTTGTATATATAAAATACAGTAAAAATAGTTATAACAACACTGACTGGTAGTATATAGCATATATAAGATTAACAAAAAACCTAAGTATCAATTAAATAGTGATGTTCCTAATATCACTGACTTCTGCAGCTCTCATGGTGTTACTCCAGAGATATGCAGTTGGTTATAACATTTTATGAAATTCCACAGCATTGTTCCTTGTCTTCCGATAATTATAGGGATGACTGAAGTAAATTTCATTCATAATCGAGCTATTTCTGTCACCAGGTTACTGAATATTTTTATCCCCCCCCCCCTTTTTAAAATCTTCAATTCTGGCATCCCCTGGAATTTCAATGTCAATTATCCAGGCATTTCTTCCTTCTATTACTGTTATGTCTAGTGCCCTAGTGGTGAACCTATGGCACTTATGCCAGGGGTTGCAAACAGAGGCCTTTATTCTGTCTTGTGGGTGATCAAGGGAAAGCCCTATCCCACCTGTCCAGTGCCGCTTCCCCACCACCCTCTCCCTCTGCCAAAGGGGAGGTGAGAGCGGAGGTTAAAATCCTAGCTTGGAGGCTGTGGCTGGGTGGTAAGATGGGGAACACTCATGGGAGGGTGGGTAGGCCCCATGGGGGTGTAGAATTCATGGGGAGAAGTCCATGGGGGTGGGGATCATTCACGGAAGGTGGGGAGGCCTGATGGGGGAGGGGGAGCACTTATGGAGAGTGGGGTGGGGAGGCCACGGGGGAAGCACTCATGGGGGAGGCCCCATGGGGAGTGAGGAGCACTCATGGGGGTGAGGAGGCCCTGCAGGGGGTTGGGGAGCAACCACAGGGGGGACAGGTGCACATGTTGTTGCCGGTGTGCCTGAAGCAGTGCATGTGCACACACACCCATATGACTTCCCCAGAGGCACGCCTGCCCATGTGTTGCCTCCTCCTCCTTGGGCACTCGTTCTCTAAAAGGTTCACCATCACTGATCTAGTGTATTAGACTCAAGTTGTCTGTCAATTTGTATCTGAAAGTCCCAAAATATATTAACTTGGTTATTTTCTAACCTCTTTTCTATTTGCTGTTCCCATGAATTCTTGGATGCTGGGAGATTATATTTCTTACATAGCTATCAGTGTATTATTTTTGAAACTCTATCATGTCTTGCTTTGTAGTCTGTGAAATCTATGCACATTCATCATCTTTCTCTTGACAAAATTGACATTTGCTGTTTGCACCAATTCCTTGGATGTTAGCTTTCGTAAGTGCTAACATCCCTGCACAACAATAATCAAACCTTCACTTTCTTTCTTGATGGTTCCCAGTTCTAGTCATGCCCAAGTTAAGTTGTTATCATGTTTTCTATCAATATTTCTCAGGTGTTATCTGTGCAATGATTTATTTTCCAGTTGTTAGTTTATCTTCAAACTATTATACATGTTTGTGTATGCACATATGCATTAGCACCACTCCCAGAAATGGTTCTGGATGTCCCTGAACATGCGCAAATGCATCCGTGCCACTCCCAGAAGTGGTTCCAGATGTCCCCCCATGTGCAAATGTGTCTGTGCCACTCCAAGAAGTGGTTCCGGACATGCATTCACATTGGCGGGTCTGTCCCCCATTCACTTCCGGGAGTGGCGAGGCTGTCGCAGGCTGGATGAATTGGTGTCGGGGGCCAGATCTGGCCCATGGGCTGTAGTTTGAACCCTTTCCTTTCAGTTAGAACATGGGAATGCTGTCTCATGAAAATAGCTGATATGAAGTTCAAGTCCAGAGGGCTGTTTTATAGGAGGACACTGGATTTCTGCATGTGCTGTGGAAGGGAATGTCATCTTCTTGTTTGCATGTGGCATTAACAACCCTCCATGGTGGGCTGAGAGTATACTGTGCACTTAGAAGATCCCCTTTTATTTCAAGGTATTCAGTCTAGAATATGTTGATATAATGATGTGTTAATGCTTATTATATTCTAATATTTCGTTATAAATTCACATTCTGCCTATAATTTGGGGTCCTGGGAACTACAAGGGTCTAGTGAGGCATGCTCACAATTAGTTTAATGGTCTATTATCTAAGGCTCTACTGCCTTAGGCCTTACGTCTCATTAAGAATTTCAAGCTGTTATTGTACTGCATTTATTTTTTTATGAAATAAAAATAGCTTTCTATCATTTAAAGATATCTGGGATAATGACCATCCTTATTCTTTTCTTTCCCTCTTATTCCTCTAGAAGCCAGAGGTTTGGTTGAATAATCAAGCCAGCTTGCTCCCCTGACTCATTCCTACCAATTGTACAAACGTTACCCACATCAGGTACCAAGACAGGAAGGTGACACAGTTGTGACGGCCTGTCAAATGAGGTTCTCACACAGCTATTTCTGAGGCACGAACTGGGCTAGGCTTTTCAATTTGGGGGCTTTTTTTTCCACCATGGTGTGTACTGAAACCTGTCCCTGTCTCACAGGAGGACATTTGTTTTTTATGGCATTGGCTTAGTGGTTAAGATGTGGAACTTGACAACTAGGAGGTTGGCAGGTCAGCAGTTCAAGACCCGATTGTTGCACGATGGACTGAGCACCCTTCTCTGTCCTAGCTCCAGCCGACCTAGCAGTTCAAAGGCAAGAAATCACAAGTAGATAAACAGGTACCACTTCAGTGGGAAAAGTAACAGCATTCCATGTGCTCTAGGATCTAGTCATGCCTGTCATGTGATCACAGAAACATCTGCAGATGTAGACAGTGTTGGCTCTTTGGGTGAAAATGGAGATGAGCACTGTCCCCTAGAGTCAGATACAACTGGCTTTCAAGCAAAAGAGGCCTTTATCTTTACAACTTTTATTGGGCTTTGTGATTCTATTATTTGAGGAAGAAAAACAAATCAATTTCCTTCTAAAACTATTTGCTACCATTTCAATCCATGTTTGCAATGGCATGAATGACCAAGCAGTAAGAATATCAACTGCTAGCTGGTGAGCCAGACTACAGCCTTGACTTTATGAACATCTTTATGGATCCTCGAATTCAAATCCTGATTTGTCTAAGTAAAAATATCTATCTTTTAGCCTCTTAAGGCAGAATACTGTTTGCACATCATTTCACCATGCTTTTTTCATTTCCTTTTCCAATCATTTCAACTGCACGCAAATCTGTTTAGTATTGTTACAAGTTGAAAAAGATCATCTCAAATGTAAGATGTTATCTTCTGAAGCATTAAACAATGATTAGACAGGCGCTGGGCCAACATACTGTGTTGTATAAGGGCAATGGAATAATACAGCCTAAAAGCTGACAACAAAAATAACGATTCATTTTGCCCACTTTAGCACTCACCCAGTGGCGTCGCGCAGTCTTCAGCCGCCTGGGGCGAAGAACAAACTCGCCGCCCCCCCCCCCCAGCTCGCCGCTGCCGCCGCCCCCTCCCCCTGACCCAGGTAGAAGCCGGCCCCCTGGTGACTAGCGGCATGCGCGCGCACGCGCACGCGCGCCACACACCTCCGTCCGCTCGCCCGCCACACACCTCCGTCCGCTCACACCTCCGTCCGCTTGCCCGCCCGGCTGGCCATCGGGGGCTCTCCGCCGCCTGTTGCCCCTGGCAGCGGCTTTCAGGGGGCGGCAAAATGTCCCCTCCCCACCCTTTTGCTGGCAAGGAGGAGAAAAAGTGTTTTTTTTTAGGCGGACAATTCAAGGAGGGGCCCGCCCGCCGGGCTGGCTGTCGGTCGGGGGCTCTCCTGCCCACCTCCTCCTGCCCACCTCCTCCTGCCCAGCCAGCCCCCAGGGGCTCCCCGCCACGGCGCCACCCACCCCCGACGAGCGCCCCGTCTCACGGCAAGTTGGGTGGGTGGCTGGGCGGGCGGAGGCGAGCAGCGTCCGCGCGCATGCGGGCCGCCCGCCAGGAGAGCCCCCGACGGCCAGCTGGGCGGGCGACTGGGCGTGCCCCTCCTTCCCTCCCCACCCTTTTGCTGGCGAGGAGGAGAAAAAGGGGTTTTTTTTAGGCGGACAATTCAAGGAGCCTCCTTGAATTGTCCGCCTAAAAAAAACCCCTTTTTCTCTTCCTCGCCAGCAAAAGGGTGGGGAGGGGACATTTTGCCTCCCCCTGAAAGCCGCTGCCAGGGGCAACAGGCGGCGGAGAGCCCCCGACGGCCAGCCGGGCGGGCGAGCGGACGGAGGTGTGAGCGGACGGAGGTGTGTGGCAAGCGGCGAAGCGCACGTGGGGCGCTCGCCAGCAAAAGGGTGGGGAGGGGACATTTTGCCGCCCCCTGAAAGGCGCTGCCCGGGGCATCCGCCCCCCCCCGCCCCCCCCACGCTACGCCACTGCACTCACCACAATTCCAAAGAGGAATACTGGTTTCTAATTGGAGGAATGTTGTGCATTGTAAACTAGGTTTTTGAGAATTAAGGACATTTTGCCTTTCACTTGGGAATGTTCAGTCTCAAATTTTGGTTGCTTTCATTAATTATATGTTCTATACAGTAAAACCTCAGATAACACTAAAACCTGGTTCCACAAGTCTTGGTGTTATATGATTTTTAGTGTTATCTGATGCATGTTAAAATCCTATGGGATCCATAGAGATACATTGTAACCACACAGGCTTTAGCGGTTGTTATCTGAAGCATCCCATAGGATCTTAATGTTATCCGATGCAATTCTTCCCCCCAGATTCCTTAATGTTATGCGATTTTCGTGTTATTCGATACTAATGTTATATGAGGTATTACTGAGAATGAATGTGTTAAACTGTGTTTATCTGTCAAAAATTCCTGACCAGAATTCTAAAGGCCTTTTCAACACTGAAGAAAACCTTTAAAATTATAAGATAAGAACGCTTACTAACTCATTAAAGTAGGAGGGAAACAGAAAGAAGAGATCGATTTCGCCATGGAGTTCAACAGGCAGTTTGGTCTCCCAAGGCACTTAACACTGATTTTCAGCCACCATTGCACGCACAATTGCTGCAGGGAAAAAGGGAGTCAGACAGACCAAGCTCAATGTTAGATAATCAACTAGGATGAAGCCGGGTTAACACAGGCCGCTTTACTCAAAATCACTACAGATTTTTTACTGTGAGGCTTCTGTCTTCAGGTTAATTGAAACAGGCATTCCCTGGCATAGCTGAAGGGAAATAGGGACAAAAAGAATATTTGCTAAATCCCTCCATCTCATAGGTTTAGGCTGCCTTGAAGACTCCCTGGTGTGGAATTCTAAAGCCCTGCAAGATTCAAAGACAAAGATCACTCCTCACTCACCTCAAGGTCTCTGTAATTGGCCCAAAATGTTTGAACAGTAAAGCAAAGACACATACAAAGACCAACTAATTGTCTGGAAAGACAAAGATAACCAAACCAATTCTTCAAATTCTTTAAAAAAGCAAGAGCTGTCATATTATGGGGCCATTTGTAGAATTTATGTACAGTAATTGTGTGAACTGTACAATTTTCAACGAAACAAACAATTTTGTATAAAATATTGTTCTCAACCATGTGAGAACTCTTGCCGAAATCACCAAGAAGTGCCTTATGGTCCTTGCTGGTGAGGAAAAATGTGGGTAGAAGATGGACCAGGAATGTTCTAGAATAGTTTAGTTAGTTATGAGCAAAAATGGTTCAGAAAGAAGATCCAAGTACTCCTCCAAAACACAGGAAGGTATGAAATTTTAGTTTCACATTCAGGTCTGTTTGCACTATGTTAAATAATTTAGATTAGGTTTTGAATGCCCATTTCATTTGTTTCACGATTCAAATTCTAGTAAAGAAATCTCAGATGTTCCAAACATTTTGGGACAGGGAGGGCAGGCTATTTAGCCCTTCAGACAAAAACAAAACACAACACAACAATCTCTGCGAACTGTTCCCCTAGCCTGTGTGTTCATGCTCTTTTTTGTTTATACTGAGACAAAAGGCTGTAAAAAAAAACCAAGGTGCCTCAGCATTTAAATCAGAAAGAGTACTACATGAGTGGAATCTGAGCAGGACTAGTTTTCCATTCATATTGCATCACTTCACTATGAGGTAGGTAAATTCATATTCTGAACCAGCACCCATGGCAAACTCCAGCCACTCCACTAATCCTTAGTGCTTTGGCATTTTAAAAAGTACTGGTAACACAGAAGGTCAGGGACAGAGAGGCCTTTGGTAAGAAGTACAAAGAGCAGAGAAGAAGCAAAAGCTGACAACACATGCATATGTATGGTAGAATAATACAGTAGGACCCTGTATAACGAATGCTTTGTATAACAAAAAATTCATACAACAAAGTATTTTTGCGCTATTGGCGATACCCTGCATAACAATTTTTTTTTGTTATACAGGGTTTTCGTTAAGCAAGATATACAAAAAACATATAGCAAACTGTATAGCAAAGAGCCCCACAGAATGGAGTTTTTTCATTATACGGGGTTCTACTGTACATTAATAGGCACGTCAGTACTCATGGGAAAACGTCCCTCGGCACAATCTGAAATCTACTCAGTTTTTCCAAGGTTTCTTGGTGAGCTTTTGGGCTGGGGAACAGACTGAGTCGCCTCGGCGAGTGGGCGGCAATATAAATATGAGTAAATAAATAAATAAATAAAAATTTCTGTTTTCTCCCTTAGCTCATCATGTGAAGATGTAGAACTGAATTGGTACCAGAACATTCACAAGAAACAATTGAGAGGACAGACCAGAATAGCAGGCCTGACCCCAAATAGTCAGGATTGTTTTTATTTCTACCATTGACAAAAAGTATTTTCAGTCTCAACTGACCCCTTTTTGGGTCCAAAACCAAAAGCATCAATCCAACATCAATCATGACTCTGGGGATTTGCTTTGAAAAACATTTGAACTTCAAAAAATTGTACAGGCCCTAATTATGGATGCACTGTTCATCTGAGGTAGCTATCTGAGGATTTAAGAAGCAAAGAAGGGTACATTCGAGTCTCCTTATCCAAAGTGAGAGAAAATATCTCATACAAAAACAAAGTTCATTGCTGTACTATCTATTTACAGTGGAACATTATAGGGTTTTCTCATAGGAAACCAATTAATCAGTTCTGGGGGGAAATTCCACAAACCGAGCCACTATTTTCTATGGATTTCCTTTTGTTATGCGATTTTTATGTTAACTGAGCCATTTGTTAACCGAGGTTCCACTGTACTATTTCTTTAGCACAAGCAGAAACTAAGAACTTCACCTAAAAAACTCATTCCAGCTCCTGCCGTTGTCTAGGGCAGAGATTCCCAGCCTTTTCAAACCAGGGTCACACTCTCTCTCAGTCAGCTTTGAGGGCTGGATGGCTATTTTGCCATGCCTGCATGATGTGGGTGGCCACTTTGTCCCAACAGCTTCAAAGGGGGGGTCATTTTGTTTCTTGAATTCCCTCGGAGAGGTGGGGGTCACATGAAATGGTGCCACAGGTTGCATCCAGCTCATGGGCCTTAGGTTGGGAACCCTGGTCTAGGGTATGTTTACAAACAGTGCTATATTTTGTTATAATAACAAACCATGAAATAGTTTGTCATAACAAGTCTACCTACTTCTTGCGTGTGTACTAATTATTCTCCCTCTCTCTGAGAACAGGTCTATATACTGCTTGGGTCTGAACATTCCTCCCACTTCCATCCTCGTTCTTAAGGGTTGTAATGCTTCACTTTCAATTAACAATAGCACACTATAGTGCAGTGGTGGTGAACCTATTGCACGTGTGCCAGAGATGACACTCGGAGCCGTTCCTGTGGGCAGCTGTGCGGTTGCCCCAGGACAGAGTTTGCCCCACCCTCTGCCCAGGAGCCCAATGGGAGTGCTTCCTCCCTCCCCCCAGCATAGATTCACCCCGCCCAATGGGATTGTTTCCTTCCCTTCCTGTAGCCGTGTTGGCACTTTCCAGAAGAGCAATGCTGGCCAATTAATGTGATTTTAAAGTGTTTGGTTTCATCTCCAGCCATTGTTGAAATGACTATTACATGAACAAGAGATTTGTTGAGATTTTCAACCTGTGGTCCATGGGCCACATCTGGCCAATGAGACCATTTCAGGGGACCCCCACGTCCTCCACCACACCTGGTGGTGCCATGTCGTAGAGGAAGGGCAAAACAGCTATCTGGCCCCCGAAGCTGTCTGAGATTAAAAAGGTTGAGAACTCCTGCACTACAAACTGTTTCTATTTTAAAAATATATTATGTTAATGGAACTCAGTCAGCAGTATCTATGTTTCTTCACCAAGTAATAAGACTTGAACCACACTGCTGTTATGAAGATTAATATAGTTCTAAGAATCTTTTTGATTGGCCAGACTATTACTGAGAGTGGCATATAATCAGCATAAATTTAACTTAATTTCTGATATTCATGAACAACACTGTGGGACTGAAGAGTAAGAATGCAAAACAGCCCTTTTAAAAACACAAATGAAACATCAGTATTTTAAAATTATGCTGATCAAAATTCCCGAGGAAAAGCTGACAGGTGAAATGCTTACTTAAAGCAACCTAAATTGCTTCATTAAACTCGGAGAGCCAGGCTTTTGTAAGTGTTAAATCTACTTTCTCCAATCAAGTGACATACATACAGTGACATGTTCATAGTTTTCCTACTTCAAACATTTCTGTAGGTTTTTTTTTTAAAAAAGAAGGCTTCACAGGAGATTAATTGAAGGGTTCAAAACTATAATTAGAAACCTGGAAGGAGAAGATGTGGGTTTAGCAAAACTCACAGATAATTTGCTGGACGTGTGCTAAAGTGCATGAATAAACTACCACTACTTATATTTCTCAAGATAATCTTAAAGTAATTGGACACATACATGGACGCAACGACAATCTGACAGAGAATCTCAACCCAATATTAGAGAAGAGGTTCACCGCTGGGCTCACATGAATAAAATTTTGTAAACATGACATATGAATGCATTCTCAAGCAAGGGAAAACTGTCCTATGATGGGAAGGAGACATGTGCCCCAGGTCCAGGCTCTGAGAGGCAAGAGAGAGAGAGAGAGAACCAATGCTCCCTCAGTGCTCCCTCTTCCAAGGGAAGCTTTGGGGGAGGGGAAAACACCCAGAAACTTGGCGTGATTTCACTCACCTCCACTGACTCTGGGAGAAACCATGTGACCAGCCCACACAACTGACTGAGGGGGCATTGTCAGGCCCCTGGGAAAAGTTGGGGCACCCCTGAGTTAAAGTAACTTTCTTTGACTCTTGAGCATGATCAGCCTTCCCAGGCCCCACAGCACCTATCTGTCTGTAGGGAAAAACCCAATCAACTAAGAATCCCCTCTCACTCACTCACTCACACCTGCATGCAGACAAACAGAGAGAGATTTTGCTGATAATTGTCTTGCCTTCATATACAATTCTGTCTAGGATGCACCATCCAAATTCTGCCCTCTGGATTAAATTTTGCTACTTTCATGAACTTAGTTTTAAAACAAATAATTTGTATGGCCTTAGAAGTCCAGAAATTACACCATATTGAATTGCAGATTTTTGCATTTTTATAAATTTTATATTTATCTTGCAAGGACATTTGGCTAATACAAATAAATATGTTTTGATTGGAGAAAATCAGAAAAATTGTTTTGAAACGAGTCAGTTTCTGGTTACCATGAACATTACTTTGCTTTTGCCCCACCTCTAGACTTCTAAAGGAAAAGAGGAGCTGCAAGAGAGTAGCAACTTATCATCATGAAGCAAAGCACCAGTAAAGCTGAAAACTAAATAAGGGTAAGATATTGTATAGTGAAGTTTGCTTGGTTAGAATTTTTTATTTAAAAACATCTCACAGTTGTATCCTTTCAAATAATAAATAAAGGCATTTAAAAAAATAAAAGCATCACTTGGCTTTCAGCTTGCTTAACAAATTTCATTAAGTAAAGATATAAAGAAACAATGGATAATAAATAAATACATGTGAAATAGAGAAGGAATATAATCTGTTTCAAGCAAGAAGTAACAGACTGGCAGAATTGCATGTCCAACCTGAGAACTGATCACATTTGAAGTCAATGTAGTATGCGGCAGTAAAATATTCCTGACTTAGAACATGCTATTTAGATAATTTGTCCCGCTTCTTCAGCCTGGAGGGTTACCAGAGTATCTTATTAAAATGTTTAAGCAACCAAAATAAATAATAAATAATAAAAAGCAATATTAGGGTGAAGTGGTAACACACTTATCAGCATAAAAACTAAATGCCTGAACATAAAATAAAATGGCTGGATATCTCTAAAAAGGCTGTAATAATCACCTAAAGATTTCTGATTCAATAGTTTCCAAAGGAAACCATAGCAGAGTCCAGCTACTAGCTGTACTTGTAGCCATTCCATCCACTCATTTCCAAGGGGCCTGTGAAAAGCTCGTCTGTCATGCATCTTAAGCTTTAGCCAACCCACAGACCATTCTATAAAAATATCTCAAACATAATTAAATAATTAGGCAGGCTAACTGTGGACATCCATAGCAATAGCAGAAAAATATTTCAAAGTGAAAAGACAAACAAACTCCATGTTAATCAAATGGCTAAGTATTATATTTTCAAGACCAGTTATGAAAGAGAGGATGATCCTAAGAACTGCACCACAGATTCTTTCTTTGCTAACTAGGATTGAACTGAATATTATGCATTTTCTTATGCTGAGCAGCATGATTTCAGATGATAGTCTTTGTCCTTGTCACGCATGCACAATGACGAGTACATTAAACTGAATATAAAAATTACAATGGAACTCAGGGAACCCTACTCACCATTATTACTGTTGTCGTCTACTAAAATGATCTCTTTGAGCAAATGAGCAGGGGTCCTGTCAACAGCAGAATGAATGGAGCGCAGAATCACTGAGAGAGCCTCATTTACAAATATGAAAACTATGCTGACTTCAGGAAGGCTGCTGGGAAATGTGAGGTTCTTGCACCTTGGAAGAAAAAAGAAAGAAAGACTCTCCTGTAAATTTGTCAAATCAGAGAGAGAGAGAGAGAGAGAGAGAGAGAGAGAGAGAGAGAGAGTTCTTGTTTTCTTGTCTTTATATTTTCTTACAGAGTTTGTTCATAGAACGCTTGCCATACTATGCCATACTATTCCATACTATGGCATGGCAATGTATGGTTTAAATAAAACAAAATATTATGTTGATACATCTTATAAATGGTATAAAAATAACATTGTGAATTCCTTAACTTCCACATTTAGCAAAGAGAAAGAAAATCAGTTTACAATGTGTTGAAAAAACAAGGATCTTTTGTTAGTCAGTGAGCAAACCATTTCCATGCTAACTGATGAAATAGTCCACAAAGGAACTTTCAAAATATTAATTTCACATATTTCTGTCCAATTAAAAAAATATGGTCACATACACGTTATAAAGGAAAAGATACTTCCAATGTCACAAATGATCTCATGCCCAATTAACATTGTGTATAATTGATGTACTCAGTATCAGCATTCAGCTGCCCAAAAATGTCTAGGTGCATACACCTCAATGTTGTCCCCTGTTGATCTGGTCCCATCCTAAACCAGATTTGGGAGGGAGGGATTTTGAGTTGGCTTCATGTGCAAAATGATTCTAAAAGACATGCAGGCATAGCAATACATGATAGATGGACTTGTCAGACAACCTATATGTGAACAGCAGCACCAGCCAAAGGGTAACTTCAAACTTTACAGTGTTTTTGTAAATGAGCCTAAGGAGGAGGGGCTGGCTGCACAGCTTTAGGTTTTATACAACTGTAACGCTGAGTGGGATTCTATCATCTTTTTCTGTCTGTAAAACACTCTGTTTGAGCTCAACATATTATTGCTGCCCACTCGCCGAGGCGACTCAGGGCAGCTTACAGCTGAAACAGCAACAGTACAGTAAAAATCATAAAATACAACCTCACAAAACAACCAAAGCAGAACACAGACTAACTCCCCTCCAGCCTTTGTTTTTGATGGGAAAATTTAAGGCAGTGATGGCAAACCTTGGCACTCCAGGTGTTCTTGGACTTCAATTACCAGAAGCCCAAGTCAGCACGCCTGCTGATCAGGGCTTCTGGGAATTGAAGCTTAAGAACATCTGGAATGCCAAGGTTTGCCATCACTGCTTTAGGGGTTTTTAACCCTTTGCCTGAATGATGGTTTAGTTCCAGACTCTCTCTCCATACACTACTATATTTGCAATTTCGGAGATTTTTCTGTTCAGGTTCAGCATGCTAAACAAACAAATAAATAACCAACATAAAATACTCGCAAAGGAAGAATAATAATGCTTAACACAATGCAAAGATCTTAATGTTGTATGAATATTGTATTATTGTTTTTTTTAAAAAAAAATCTATATTGAGGAATATCCCATGATCAGATAAAATAACTAGGCTACCATAATCTCTGCAGCTCAGTAATCAAGAAGCAGGTCTTTAAATTGCTTTCATTTGTCAATATCAGTAGCTAAACAAACATAAACTTTAGGATGTAGAAGAGAATAACAGAATTTTAAAACTAGAAAACAACACAAAGAACATCTTTAACAAGCACTAGTTGCTTCCTAGAATAAAAAAAGTCAGTAGAATAATACAACGTCAATAAGTTGTTGGTCATTTAAATTTTTATCATAGACAATTAATTATAGCAGCTAATTTCTTTTTTGCTGTAAGAAATTATATCTTAATAAATGTGATCTTAAAATATTAAACTGTAAGCAATTAGTCCTTGTCACTTGTGCAAATGCATGTATCGTATAGCGATTTTCCCTATGGGATGTATTGTACAACAATTTTCCCTCTGCTTTTCCCCTGGGAAGTGTATTCCCAGGACAAAGGCAGTCCTTCAGGGGTGAGGGAAGGGATCCACAGATGTCCCCTTGCCTGGAAACACATTTCTCAGGCAAGTGGACCTCCCTAGGCAAGTGGACCTCATCATGGCATCTGTCAGTGCAGTGAAACAAAGCCTCATTTCACTCCACTGAAAGGCCTTTGTGGCTGTGATGTTGCCTTTGTGGCCAGAGTTGGGGAGGGAATTCCCACCCCCACCCCAACCCTAAGGGCAACATCGGGTTGGCTTGTGGAGGTGGGAAAGATCCAGGTGGATGGCTTGAGAGAAAACTGGGGATCTTTCCCAGATCTTTCCCAGCCAACAAACAGCACCTGCAGACCCACAATGTTGCCTTTGGGGCTAAAGTTTGAGGGGGGAATTTGCCCCTCCAGCCCCATAGACAACACTGCGGCCCTTCAATGACGGGGAACAGATCCTATTCCCTTTCACTAAGGGCAGCACCTGTGCTATCTATGGGACGTGAGGGTGGAAGAAATCCTCCCCTCAAACCGCATAGACAACACTGTGGCCCTTCAGTGATGAGGAACAGATCCTGTTTCCTTTCACTAAGGGCAGTGCCTGTGCTGTCTATGGAGCTTGGGGTGCTTTTAGCCGAAGAAGTGCTATACCCATGGGTAAAGCGCTTCTCTGGCCATAGGCACCCCTGCACTGTTAGCGAAAGGGTCATTCCATATCAATTCAACCAAAAAAATTTAACTTTCTCACCCAACATCTCAGATTTTGGTGAAACTTGGCTTATTTGTTCTACCCACAAAGATAAGTACCCATGCCAAATTTTAACACTCTAGCTCACTTCGTTTCCATTTTATAGGCTTTTGAAGTTTTGTATTTTTGGCAATTGTAACCAACGGATGTCGCGAAATGAAGGTCGCTGACATTTTGAAAATAATTTATAACTTCTTTATTTACCATCCAATCTTGATGAAAGTTTGTAGTCTTTTTCTTCAGAAAATGAGGATTCTATAAAAAAATACATAATATCTCTAAGAAAACCTACTAAGTCTGAAAAAATATTTTCGTTTACATCTTTGTATTTTTTAAAAACCAAAACATAGGTCAGCGTAAAATTCCATATCACAGAAAGGTATGTGATAATCACAAAATCTTTTTTTTTTTTCAAAATGATCCTTACTAAATGCAGAAAAAAAAATTGATGGGGTTTTGATACCTTTGTTGTGTTTCATTATGTTATAAATTAGTTTTTCAAATTGTTTTATTCACCGATTTTACTGAGTAATAAGGATTTTAAGGGATTAAAATTCTCTAGGTTTAGACTATTATGAAGATTGGACAACTACCTATTTTATCATCAGTTGATAACACAATATTTTAACCAGAATTGTCTTCTTCAATAACTTAATTTTAGACTAACTCAACAACATAAAGAAACGATAAGGTCTAGAAACTTACCAATGTATTTGATATTTCCAATATTTACATTCTTCAACTTCTACAGTAACAAATTTAATGGAGGTTTGACATTTTCTCTTCAATTGACCTCATACATTTTTCAGAAAATCTGTAGGTCCTTCCAGTTGAAGTGTCAGGAGGATCAACAATTGAGAGTACATGAGGTATAGGCACAGCGCAAATGTCCTCTCGTTTAGGCCAATAAAATGATGGGGATGGCCCTGCAGGATGTAAAAACTGAACTGTCACATCACCTTCTTCTTTGTTCACTTCAGTTATGATTCCAAAGTACCATAGATTGTCATATTTACAAGTCACATAGCACGATGGGTTCAAATTTTCTTCTCCCACAAATGATGTTAATTTGTTCTTTAAGTCAAATGTGAGGGCGGGTTTCTCGTCAGTACTGATCCTTCTTGCTTCCAAGTTCCCCAAATAGTATATTGGCTTAAAGTTATGGAAACTTCTGGTTCCTGGAACTGTTTGTATGTCTACAAATTATTTCTCCAAGTCAGAGCGTATCTTTTACATGTCATCTTTAGAAATAAAATAAAAATTAACTTTCGTAATGTTTGATTTACAAAACTCGAACAAATGTAATGGAGACAGTATTTGATTTTCAAGAGGTCGCTGTAGACTTTCCTTTCTTGCTAATCTTTTCACAGTACCCCCAATCCCATCACATTCAGTTTTCCCGTGACTAGTCGCAAAAAACGACCACTGGGCCGTGAATTTAAAATCTTTTTCATGCAGGCAAAGATTAATAAAATAAAAATTATTTTTATATTGGCCTGCACAGCCATCACTGAAGTAGTGGATCTCTGTTACATGTGAATACTGTTCTTTAATGAATTCTGTTACTATTTATTGGATTTTGTAGACCATAGAAACATCATGTTTCATGTCATCAGATATAACACAGAGAGACGAGACTAATCTTTCACCTGTTACACTGCTTAGGTTAATTATAATAGGATGCACAGTGCAAGAGTCTGATGTCCAGTGGTATCCCTGGGCTTCATCCTGGATAGTGAAAGAGTAATTTTCACTAAAATCCATTGATACTGCAGCAATGTTTGTATCAGATGATTCCTTCAGTGTTTTAAAAAAACTGTGATTGTGACTTTGCTATGAAAGAGTGGGGAACAAGTTTTTCCAATTTAGATGACAGGTCTTCTATGTAGTCTTCAATTTTTGCTGTTTGTCTTATCATTTGCGTTCTATCAGTTGAAATCCATTGATTAAATTCAATGGTGTCATCTTCGTCAAAATCTTCAAATTTTGCTAGTAAAAAACTTGTCAGATTTCCTTTTGGTGGGCAAAGGTTACAATGTCTTAACATACACTCACGACTTGGGTTTTCACATACCAACATTTTTGTTAGGTCTTTGTAGCTTTCTTCCAAATGTGCAGCATGAATTAATAAAATGACATTCTGAACAGGCCAATAGACTGTTTGGGGAACTTGGAAGCAAGAAGGATCAGTACTGACGAGAAACCCGCCCTCACGTTTGACTTAAAGAACAAATTAACATCATTTGTGAGAGAAGAAAATTTGAACCCATCGTTCTATGTGGCTTGTAAATATGACAATCTATGGTACTTTGGAATCATAACTGAAGTGAACAAAGAAGGTGAAATTTGGCATGGGTACTTATCTTTGTGGGTAGAACAAATAAGCCAAGTTTCACCAAAATCTGAGATGTTGGGTGAGATAGCCTGGTTGAACTGACACGGAATTACCCGAAAGGGAGTCTCGCTGGTCCCGCTGCTGTTTGTTCTCATCCCAAGGAAGCCGGTGGTCCAAGTCTTGGGCCACCAGTTAGCAAGAGGGATTCTCGCTGGGGGGCCCTGCTGTTTCCGCAAGGGGCCCAGTGAGAATTCCTCTTGCTAACAGCGCATGGGTGCTTTTGGCCAGAGAAGCACTTTACACCTAGGAAAGAACTTCTCTGCCAAAGGCAACCCTGTGCTGATAGCAAAATTGATTCTCTCTGGGGACCCAGCTGTTTCCATACGGGCGCATTTTACTTCCACTTCCAGGAGTAATGAGGGTGGCATGGGCTGGATGAATCACAGTAAACCCATTCGTGTGGACTCATGGGGGTGCGGGCTTCTGGGAATTGAAGTCCAAGAACATCTGGAGTGCCAAAGTTCGCCATCACGGGCCTATGCTAACTCACTTTTGACAATTCACTGCTACAGTTCACACAGGTTAAGTTACGTTGGTGAGTATAACAGACAGAATTCTGGCTACAGTCTTAAACTTATGAGATAATACTTTCACCAGCAAATACAGATACAGTAATACCTCATATAACATTAGTATCGAATAACACTAAAATTGCATAACATTAAGGAATCTGGGGGGAAGAATTGCATCAGATAACATTAAGATCCTATGGGATGCTTCAGATAACAACCGCTAAAGCCTGTGTGGTTACAATGTATCTCTATGGATCCCATAGGATTTTAACATGCATCAGATAACACTAAAAATCATATAACACCAAGACTTGTGGAACCAGGTTTTAGTGTTATATGAGGTTTTACTTGTATTAACAATCAAAATGTTTTGATCAACTCATAGAAATAAATATAGATTGTTTCCAAAGCACTGTAATTGCAATGATTTATTGCTTTAAAGATATGTCCTTTTAATTTTGCTTTTCCTTATAAACATTTTGGTGAGCTTATGATTTTTAAAAAAAGGTAAAATATTTAGGAATATTGGCTAAGGAACACAGAATAATAATCATTCTTTCTTTGCCTGACTCATTTCCAAATTTACAAGGTAATACTATGCCAAGTATAGAATTAAGTGTGACTATGACCAGTCTGCTCTAGCAATGAAATGAGATGGGAGTGACCTGGTAGTATCCTGTATGGATTGTACAATTTCAGATTTCATTGGGGGTATGCATATTATTAAATGCTCGTTGCTAAGGAAAATTTACTATAGATACTAAACAAGCATAGCAGAGTGAACAAGGATCTTTCTCTCTAACAATGAGTCATTTATTTGTAGGAAGTTTCTCTGAAATAATGAAGCATCCAACATGACATCCTCCAATTGTTATCTGAAATTGCTACTTTACCATGCCAGAAATGCATCTGCTTATTCAGTTGCATGAACGTACCAGGCATAGATCTCTTCACATCAATGGGTTGTATTAGTATAACTTTGTCCTGGATTGTGGTCTAAGGCAGCAGTTCTTAAACTTCTGTTTCTTCCAGAAGTCACACCAGTTTTTGCACAAGCAGAAGACAATGGCTGGATTTGGGAAAAACTCTGAAGCATGCGGTTTAAATGCAAAATAACTGCTGGATCTATTTTTTTGATATGCTAGAAATTAAGGCAGGGAAATTCACAGAAAGAAAACTGCAGAAGACTTCTGCACTATACCCCCAATTTTAAGAAATTGTGAGATGATATCTTCACTGTCCAAGTACTACGTTGCTGTGCTCATATTATCATGAACAGAGAAAAGCTAGATGACATGAATAGAATTGCCTTTCTCCTTCTCTAGGTAACAGTCAAGAATAGGGTTTTACCACCATACTCCTCCATCACTTGGTCCTTGCCCATGCTGGCTAATAAATGCATCCGTAAAGGGGAAAGGTATCTGGATGGGTCAAGGAAATTGTCAGAGCCTCTCTCCAGGAGGGCAGACTGCCAGCCCACTGGAAGGAGATGAATACAGCCCATCCCAAAGAAATCCAACTTGGCTACTGACAATTTTAACAACTATTGGCCAGGTGCCAACATCCCCTTTAAGAGCAAGGGTGTAGAGAGGATGGTCACAGACCAGCTGAAGTTCTGCCTGGAGTGTTCTGGATGCCTTGATCCAAACAATTCTGGGTTCAGGCCTCTGCATGGTACTGAGACAGTATTGGTTGCTCTGTTTGATGACCTTCTGAGGGTAGCCGATGTGGGGTGGGAATCCTCTCTGTTGGTCCTCTTAATTTCCTCGTGACCTTTGATACAATTAACCACAATATCCTCCTGGACAGGCTTGCTGGGATAGGAATCAGGGGCCAGGCTTTACCATGGCTCTGGTCCTTCCTGAAGGAGAATCGGGGAGAATCTGTCTGACCCCTGGATGCTACAATATGGAGTAACTCAGGGCTTGGTGATTTCCTGATGCTGTTTAATATCTATATGGGGCAGCTATGTTGGCTGTCATCTATAAAGCCCTTAACAGTTTGGGACCATGCTATTCTGAGGAAACACCTCTTCCTTAGGAATTATGCTTGCTCCTCCCAAATGTTTAAACTTTAGATGGTCACCACAAAAGAGGTAAGAAAGGTGGTGACCACATCCAGAGCATTCTCAGCTGTAGCCCCCAGACTGTGGAATGAACTGCTAGCAGAGATCAGAGCTGCCTCAACTCTGCTGGTATTTAGGAAAGCTTTGAAGACCTTTCTGTTCCACAAAGGCTTCCCTTCATACTTAGTAACTTAATCACCTCCTCTTCTAACTTTCCTTCATAATACTCCAATTATCAGCTTAAGAAATTGCTGCACACTTTTTGGAAATAATATGAGAACTTGTCCCAGCTGGCTTTAAGGATGCCCTGATCCCCATGTGCTACTAGTTTATTGATTTATTGTGTTATAATTTGATATTGTTCGTTGTTTTAATGTTGTAAGCTCCCTGGAGTGGTTTTGACCAATGGGCGGAAGATAACTATTTTAAATAAATAGATAGATCATGGGTAAAAGGGATAAAAATATTGCAGAATAAATATATAAGAATACTCAAGACCATTTCAAGCTTGCTTTGTGGCTAGTAGACTGAGATATGTTATCCATTTGTTGTCAGAATTGAATAAAACTGTCCTTCAGGGTAGTCTGTCAATAGCTGAGGCAGGGGTTCCCAACCTATGGCTGGTGGGCCGGCCCCAGCCCATGGCACCATTTCACGTGACCCACACCGCTGCCGCTGCACATGGAAGTGGCACCAGACACATTTACATCAGCCATCAAATGCACCAATGCATACGTAAACACACCCACAGCTGTTGTAAATGCAGAAGTGGGTGCATTTATGGCAGCCATAAATGCACCTACTTCCACTTCCAGGGTGAGTGGTCTGGCCCGCTAAGCTTTCAGTGGGCTTTGTCAGGCCCATGGCATAAAAAGGCTGGGAACTCCTGAGCTGAGGCATCATGTTTTCCCCGCATTATTCAACCTTCAGCATTTTGCCAATCAGAAAATGTATTTCCTTCCTGCCTTACCTCCCAGATGATGGACTCACTGCAGTGGAATGCAACTGTCAAGTTTCCCATAGCATAGAATAATTCCTAGAAGATAACCAATAAAAGGTACTGTTCTCCCTTATTGACGGAGATGTTGTATAAAAACAGGCACAGGCATAATCATAATATACAGACAGACATAGATAGGGTTGTTACCAGGGCCGGATTTTCCTATAGGCTAACTAGGCTTCAGCCTAGGGCCTCAAGATCAAGAGGGGCCTATATTGATGTATTTTATTATCTCTCATGTAATTTACAAACTTAAAAATGGGAGGTGAAAGTGGAATAGCCTAGGGCCTCTTTTCATGTCAATCCTGCCCTGGTTGTTACAATTAAAATTTGATTTCTTACTTTAAAACACCAAGCAGGCACCCACACTGAGTCAAGACTTCTTTTGCTGCAAAATTCCTACTCTTTTACCTTTTGAGAGGCAATGTAAGATAATGTTAAACTAGGTCTGGAGAAATGTGGGTTGAAATTCCTATGTGACTATAAAGCCCATTGGCCGAATGTGGGTCACTCCCTGTTGGCCTCAATTCACAGCGGGGAGGGTAAAAATAGAGGGGGGAAAGCCATGTGTGCTTCCATGACCTCTTTTGCAAGAAAAGTACAGTAGTAACAAATTCACACATTGTTATGGAGGGTATTTTTTTTTTTTTAGAAAACTTTATTGGCAGAATCTGCACCCCCTTCTTTCTACAGCAGACAGAAACTCCCTAAAAACATTTTTTGCTTCATTTGCAATTTTAATTTAGAAAAATGTGGTCTTTTTTGTAGCACAGATCTTGGATTTTCTGTGCATAAAGAAAAGTTTGAGCCTCCTCACTGCTATTCTAGTACGAAAAGGGGTGGAGTGAATCACAAATATAAGAAGCCCTAGAGAAGCAAGGACTATTTTTGTTTAGCTTTTACATGCAAATTCTGCATTTCAATTCCCAAGCAAAGGTAAACATCAGTTGCAGCCAGGTTTCTGCAGCTGAAAAAAAATCTGCCGTTTGCAAGTCCCTTTATTCCATAAATTCTCTTTAGGATTCTACCCTATACTTCTTACTCTCTCCTCTATTCCCCTTGCCCATCTCCCTTAACTTTTCATTAGCAGAGAATGTTATCTCTGCCTCACAGACATACTGCAGGGAACAGGACTAAGCAACAGAAAGTTTGAACTCAAACTGAAGTGAGAGAACAATTGTCAAGTTTTCCTTGAGAAGCTAATGTTTAGCAACCTTTTCTGGATTGAGACTAAATGACCTGCAATCCTTTACACAATGTACTCCCCACCTGGAGTTTCAAAACTGAAAATGGTGCATTTAGCCAAGCTGACATCCCATAAATAAGAATAGGCTGCCCCTTTGGTAGTACTGTCACAATGACCAATGTTAGTGTTTAATCAATGGCTTTCTTTATTCATCAAGCGCTGTTACTCTTCCAGGTAACAGTGTGAGTGGGTAGAGAGGTAGGACAATACAATATATATTTCATCAGTGGCATTTTGACACCATAACACACAGGAAAAAGGAAACAACTATCATCATCTTTCTGTTCTCATTTGTGAACATTTGATATTTTGTACAAATAAAAGTGATGAAATAAGCAAGAGAGATGTAAGAATTGTCATGGTGAAAATGTGAGATATTTTCATGAAATGCAGATTTGAACTGCAGTTTAGACAGAGGTTACTTCAGGGCAAACACCTAACATCGCCAGTTTGGCAAAATATATGTAAAATATCACTGGCTCCACAAGACCATCAATGCACAATGTAAATCTATAAGGTTTGCAACCCTGGAATAACTCTAAGAAAAAGTATGTAAATCCTGTACTTCTATACTATTCTCTAGGGAAAAACACTGTACCGTATCTGTTTCAATGGCAAAACTAGCCTTCGTGTTTTCAATCAACCTTATTAATATTTTCTGTACAATAAGAGAAGCAAACTGGAGTTTCCATTTTATCTGCCATAATGCATCTCAGGTTTCACACAACAAACTGTTTAGTCAAAGACAGAGGTGAAAACAACCTTGATTAGTCATATTAGAAGCAAGAGAGAGCTGAAGAAGCCATCAACATGTAATTCTGCTAATGACTTTTTGACTCACCTCCCTTCTTCAAACAGAAAGAGATCATAAACAGTTTTTAGCTCAATGATGTTTAGTATTTATGTCTCTATCTAACACACTACTGTTAATTATAACTATGCTGCAATGAACAAATCAATTTCAAATCACAATTGATGAAGTTAGTTTGCAATAAAAAAACAATGTAATGATTAAGTGTTGTTAATTGAAAACAGAAGTGAAACCTCTTGATCTCTTCATGAGCATGCTGGAAAAGTGTAAGTCAGAAGTTCTCAACCATTTTAAGCCGGGGGCCCGGTCACACTCAAACAGCTTCAGGGGCTGGACTGCCATTTTGCCCTCCCTCCACCACATGGCACTTCCTGGTGTGGTGGAGGCGGGGGGGGAGTCACGTGAAATGGTGCCATGGGCCACATCCGGCCCATGGGCCACAGGATGAGAATCCCTGGTACAAGTATTAGGGAAAACATGAACATAAGTTTCACTGCTACTTGCAAAAGTTGTCAACAATTTGAACTTGTTTCAATTTTCCACTGGATTTTAAGCCATTTCTGTCAATAATACAGAATGAGCCGACATCACATAGAATGATAGAGGGAAAAACATGAAATGCAAGGGTGGGTAAACTTTTGTCTTCCTGTCCCTTCAATTATACTATATTTTAATGCTCTTAATTTATTCTTTCTTGTTTCTTTTGTATACAGTAATACCTCGGATAACGCTAAGACTTGGTTTCACAAGTCTTGGTGTTATCCGATTTTTAGTGTTATCCGATGCATGTTAAAATCCTATGGGATGTATCGGATAACGTTAAAGCTCCACAGAGATACATTGTAACCGCACAGGCTTTAGCAGTTGTTATCCGATACATCCCATAGGACTTTAACGTTATTTGATCCAATTCTCCTCCCCAGATTACTTAACGTTATGCGATTTTAGCGTTATCCGAGGTAAACGTTATCTGAGGTATTACTGTATATCACTTTGTGATAACTTGGCATAAAAACATAGTTTATCATTAGCAATAGCAATTAAACTTATATACTACCCATAGTACTTAGTGCATTCTCTGGTTGGTTCACAAGGTAATTAAAATTTTGCCTCCAACATGAAGGGTACTCATTTTACCAACCTTGGAAGGATTAAAGGCTGAGTCAACCTTCAGGATTGAACTCATAACATCACTAGCAGTTTTTTGCCTGCAGTGCAACAGTTTAACCACTGTGCCACAAGGGCTCCTCATGAACTATAGTAATTAAGTACACTAGTACCTTGGATAATGATGAGACTTGGTTCCACACGTCTCATCTTTATCTGATTTTAATGTTATGCGATGCATTGATCGCACAACAATTTTTTAAAAAGCCCTGTTCCCTTTCTGAAGAGGTGGACAGTGTTCATGACTAGATGTTACTTACAATTCATTAACTCAAGTTTATGTCTCCAACTGTACCCAAGATCTTTACTAGCGTGGATTTTTTAAAAAATTCCCAGTTGTTCCTCATCAGTTTCTTTTTCTTTTTTAAAAATATCATAGCATATAAAAAAACTAACATGAAATCCTTTGGGAGCATCATTTGCTTAAAAAAAATAAGAACAGGTGGGTTCTATTCAAGCAGAAATATGTTAAATCTAGAAGAGTTTGCACTAAATTAATTTACAAGTTTAAAAAAATGATGACTGATTTGACCTTGCCCCCCTCCTCTGGGCCCACACCAACGCCCTGAGGGAGAAGATGCCATGGCCTGGCAGGCGGCTGAGAACATAGACCCCACCTCCAGGCTCCCATCAACAGCCAGAGGGGAGTTCTGCTTTGGTTGTTTTGTGAGGTTGTATTTTATGATTGTTACTGTACTGTTGCTGCTTTGACTGTAAGCTGCCCTGAGTCACCCCTGTGAGTGGGCGACAATATAAATCTGAACAAACAAACAAACAAACAAATACGCTGTTAAGTACAATGATACTAGAATGAAGCTGTAAGAGAAGATTGCTTCAAATGCCTCATCTTGTCTTGGCATCCTGTCTAATATACACATAGATAATTAAGATCATCTTTGGGCTCTGAAAAACAACTCACCAAGCAGGTCTCCTAAATAAAGTTTGGTTCTTTTCTCTCAACCACACCATGGTAATATTTTATGTACCAGATGCACTGGGTAATTATTTTGAAAACTATGTTTAAGTTAATAGTATAATTATAACTTCAATCTTTACTGTAATCTTCTTAACAATAAAAATGTTACACAATTTCAATTTTTGTATTTAAGATAATTTCAAGCTTATATGTGAAACAGGTATGAATAAAAATGATTCTAACTTTCAAAACTCAGCATATTTGGCATTTCGTACATAGTGAAGAGGATCTGATCTGGTGTTAGAAAGATTAGCTGGCAAGACTGCTGCCCAGGGTACGCCCGAGGAGGCTCTTTCTATGTACCAAAGCCAAAGTTGGTACAAGGAACTACATCATTAGGAAATTCACAAACTATAAATGGGGAACTCAACCACCCGCACTGCATAAATCATCTTGAGTGTCTCTGCAGCAGAGTATGCTGCTCCATTATGGAGCGCATCCACATACACAAGGCATAGTTTCCTTTTTGTTCCTAATACAAATGAATAATTTCCCTAGAAAATAACTGTACCATCTTGATTTGTTTTATACAGATACATAAATAAAGATGGAATGTCTGGATTTAAATCTTCAGAACGTCTTCAAAGATATGTACACAATCATCATTATTAGCAGAAGCAAACAGAAGAACAATAGGGAGCTTTATATGTTGAGCACACAAGCCAGCATAAACTAGAAATGAACACAAAACTACTAGTCTTTGCAGATATGGAGAAAATGACTAGTCTTTTCTCAAAGCCTATTTGTGGGTTACAAAACTCAATAAATCAACAAGTACAGTTGTACCTTGCTTAAAGAGCATAATGCATCCCACAGGATTGCTCTTTAAGCAAATTTGCTCTTTAAGCAAATTTGCTCTTTAAGCGAAACACCATTGTAACTGACCAATTGTGAGTTCTGGTGGTGGGGGGGGGATTGTGAACCCTGATTTATTTGTTAAGCATGTTTTTGATTGGTTTTAATTGTTAAGCGAAGCAATATTCAGAGAAAATTCTGCTCTTTAAGCGAGTTGCTTTTTAAGTGAGGTGCTCTTTATGCGAGGTTTGACTGTACTGTATTAAAACATATTATTTAGTAAGACTCACTGAAAAATGGCTAGGAACTTTGAGATAGAATTTACCCAAGTGGTTTACTAAAGGCACTAAAGTGCTGAAAAGCCTAAATGTAACACCATACTGAGCTCCATGGTGCTTCTCACCATATCAAATCAAGTTATTGAAGAATATCTATTCATCTTTCTATACTATTTCCAAATCAGCCAGAAATAGCTGCCTCACTCTTCCCAACAAAATTAACTTCACTTCATAATCATGGTGCCTAGAGAAATTGCTAGAGTTTGGAAAAATCCTCAAGGACTCTCTTTTCATAGATATTTGAACAGTGATGTGTAATTTTATTTTATTTTATTCTAGGAGGTTTTCCTACTCTGGGTGGCTAACAACACGAAACTCACATATTAAAAAAACATTTTAAAAATACAAGAACCTTATTGGCGACAGAGAGAGAGAGAATAAAATACAGTAATACCTCGGATAACGCTAAGACTTGGTTCCACAAGTCTTGGTGTTATCCGATTTTTTAGTATTATCCGATGCATGTTAAAATCCTATGGGATGTATCGGATAACGTTAAAGCTCCATAGAGATACATTGTAACCGCACAGGCTTTAGCGGTTGTTATCCGATACATCCCATAGGACCTTAACGTTATTCGATCCAATTCTTCTCCCCAGATGATTTTAGCGTTATCCGAGGTAAACGTTATCCGAGGTATTACTGTACCTAACACTCGGTCATTGGCAAAACATTCTCAAAGGCCTCTTTTAACAGAAATGATTTCAACTGCTTTTTAAACATAGCCAGGGATGGGACCTGGCACAGTTCAACTGGAAGGGAGTTCCACAAAGTTGGTGTCGCCACTGAGAAGGCTCTTAGAGTCACAGCCTTCATCCTAATGAAGAAACTGACTACTTGCTTTAGACTGCTTGGAGGAAAAATAAAATAAGATAATTTCATTAAGGTGTAGTACCTTTTTGTTGTTGCTCTTTTTTGTCTGGTTTTAAATGGTGAGGATGACATGACAGAAAGTCAGCTACTTTTTCAAGCTAACTGGTATGCACACATTAATGGTCTATAGCAGTGGTTTCCAACATGGGGCAACAACTTACAGGGTGACTTCAATTCCTAGAAGTCTAAGTCAGTACATCAGCTGATCAGTGCTTTGGGGAACTGACTTAGGCTTCTGGGAATTGAAGTCCAAAAACCAAAAGTTGGGAAACACTGGTCTATAAGAATGGATTACATCAATCATAGAGATAAATTTATTATTTATCTGATTGTGTATGTGATTCTATGTGTAAATGTGTTACAGATCAGCTATTATAATCAGTTTTATTGCTTTTGTTTTGTTCTTTTCAAATATTGTCAATACCTTGGATACCTTGGCATCATTATTCTGTGAGGTCCGCACACTGGCAGACATCTCCGCAATGACATTCCACACATGCAATTGTACTTGAGCAATCAAGTCCACCTGCATGCGTTTTTTTAGCAATTTGTATATCACATCACCATGAAGTGTACCCTCTGCTTTCACTGTACCCATTTGGATCCAATGGAGGGCATTTTATTGAGTTTTAGTCCCGGCTTAATATCATTGACAAGAGATGGGCAACACTTCCTAGTGAGACTGCTCAAGCCCCCGCATCCCAACAAGGCTCTCACCTAATGGGGGATTGTCAATAGAAGTGTTTAAAAAGCCAACAACAGTAGCTTCACATAGCTAGGAATAATAAAAATCAAGCTTTCAATCAATGTGACTAATGCATTACTGAATGATACATGTCACAGTATCCTAGATATTCATGTCATTTCACACCCTTAGGCATCTAGAGGCAGTATGTAGCATTGGTTTACAAAAGCACTGTTTACTTTGTGTAGCAAAGCTGATAGTGGCACTTTCTGGATGGGTCATTTCATGTGGACTTTTCACTGCAGGAGGTATGTTCTCTGAACTCCAGAGGATTCACACAATATTAAGTGAACCAGTGACATGTTTCTCTGTTTTTACACACCTTGTAGTAGCAAGTAAATGGGAAAGTAGTTGCTTTGTTTCAGCTTCAGTGTTATTACAAATAAATATGTCCATGCTGAAGTTTACAGCTGCATTTATACTCCAGTTGTAGTGCCATTAAAGCAAAATTGTTTCATTATGTCAATTTCATCCATTTTACTGTGGATGATTGTTGGAATTAGAGCTATGAAAACCATGAGAAAGATCCAGGCAAAGCTGAGTGCTTTTGTGTGTTTGTTCAGCCTTATGTTTTTCACAGGGAGATTTTTATATGCATGCTTAATTCTGCCATTTAAAATAGTAGTTAGTGAGAGGATTTCTTTTGGTTCATATTTTTTAAAAGCAGAGTATAATTTTTAAATATTCCTGAAATAGCAAACATTAGTCAAATTGTAAAGCTGAAGCTAAGGTACTTTGGACATCAAATGAGAAGAGAGGATTCACTTGAGAAAGCCTTGATGCTGGGAAAGGTGGAGGGCAAAAGAAAAAGGGGGCGGCCAAAAATGAGATGGTTAGATGGTATTGTAGAGACAATGGGCACAGAACTGAGCGAGTTGAGGAGGATGGTGGCGGACAGAAGTGCCTGGTGGGCAGTGGTCCATGGGGTCGCAGAGGGTCAGAGTTGACTGTGTGACTGAACAACAAAAAAAGGTCTATTGCCAGGTTATTCTTACCCATTTGGTCGAAGATCTGGCAAAGGTCTATCCAGCGGAAGACGATCACTCAGGTATGCATTGTAGCCATAATACTGGAACTGTTTGAGGGCAATACGTCTGTTCTCCGGGCTCAAATCCTGGCCCCAGTGAGCAAAGAGGGAGGAATCAGTGAAAGCTTCCACTGGGTTTTCCTCTACTTTTAGTGGTGCTTCTGTAAAAGAAATAAGCAAGATAGAGTTGAACCCCAAAACATCTGGATGATCAAAAGTTCCCCAACCCTGGCCTACATTTTACACTCCACAAATATAATATAGCAGCCCAACGCTAAGTGGCTATCTGATTCAAAGAGAATCAAATTCCAGCACCCATGTGGCTGAGTCATTTGGCATTGAAATTCTGGGAAATCCAATCCTAACAATGTGAACAGCCAGAAACATTCTCAGACATGTCATCTTGCATGGCCAATGTACAGGTTCTTAGCTCAGCAAGGATAACAGTTTAAATATCTTCTTAACAGTTAGAGCAGTATAACAATGGAACCAACTGCCACAAGATGTAGTGAGCACTACAACCCTGGAGGCATTCAAGAGAGAAGTGGACAACCATCTGTCATATTGACTTTGATTTGGATTCTGAATTGATCTTGATTGGTTAAAAGACACCTTCCAATTCAGTTAATTTTATGATTCTCTTATCTCTAACCCACCCAACACTGACAAAAGTATCCTAAGTGGCTTTCTTTGGCTTACAGTCAACAAGAGCAAGCATGTGCTTCTGCTTCCTGTTATGACTGCCCAAAATTGCCAGTGTTAAAAAACAAAAAAACCAGACCGCAAAGAGGTTTTTCATGCTAGACTGTCTGTCAGTTCATGGTTCATCAATAAAATGTTAATCAGATGCAACATTTAGCTACGACTTGACATATCACAAGTTGAGTCCTTCCTCATAATTTATTAAAAACATATCCAAAACCTTGAATAGCATTTGACATGATGTAATATAGTTCAGTTTGAAAGCAAGAAATTGCAAGTAGATAAATAGGGACCACTTCAGTGGGAATGTAAACAGTATTGCATGCACTCCGGTGTCTAGGCATGCCTGCCACATGATGATGGAAACATCTGCAGAAATAGACAGGGCTGGCTCTTTGGCTTTGAAACAGAGATGAGCACTGAACCCTAGAGTCAGATATGACTGGCTTTTGAGCAAGGGTGACCTTTACCTTTACCATATATAGTTCACCATTCTCCAAACAGAATTCCCAAAAATAAAATACTGTACAGTGGGAGAAAACACGTAACAATATTGGCAACACAGTAGATTTCACTGTAAGGAACAGCATTTATTTTAATCTATAACCAATTTATATCTAAATTGACTTCTATTAAGCTTCTCACAGCAACCTGGTAAAGACTGCACACAGACCAACATTAAGTTCCTTGTACCAAGGCAAAAGAAATCTCTTATACACATCAGATAGCCAGAAATAGCTACTGTATCTTCTCCCAAGTGTGGAGAGTTGAAGATACTGTTCATCAGCTTGATACTGAAGCCACCTTGGTGATAACTTACCCATGAATCTCCTCACACTGACACTAGTTAAGAATGCAGGCTTAGGAGAACTGCAGGTGCACAAATCTTTACTGGGCACAAACACCTAAAGGAGGATTCCCTACACATTGCTCACTTCTGATTCATGTGGACAAATCATTTTTGAATGAAAGGATTAAAATTATAGCTGTTGAAAATTTAGGATTTTATGTAGCCAGGATTATACTCCAGTTTGTCCATCCCATGAATGAAATGAATAGATATCTACAATGAAGAAGGGAGACCTTGGAAAATAAATAAATAAATGGAACATTGCTTCAAGATTCTTTTGATTATCCATGCAGGATCTACTGCAGAAGTTGTCTGTTATCTGGTACCATTTGCCGGAAGTAGCTCTAGGATTTCTCCAGTGCCTGTTCCTTCTGCTTATTCTTCACTCTCCATTTACCAAACAGCAGCTATTTCTCTTTGTAAAGTGTTCAAGGGCCCTCTGTTCAAGGATCACATGGGCCTACCTGGAGGCCTTGTAGGGAAATAAAATTATCCCTTTGTTTTCCTGAGAAACCTGCAATATATCATTTTTGGCAAGGTGAAAAGGAGCTTCTTAGATACACTCTGAAGACCCATTCATAAACCATATATGTATTTTTCTTCTTCGGTGTCTAGGCCAGGTGTGAAACTGCCAAAATGAATGCACCTTTTGTGAGTTCATTCTGCAGTTACTTGATGACAGGAAATGTTCACAAGACAACATACACAAAAATGATATCCCAACCCTGAGAAAAGCAAGGAATTAAATTTCAAATAGGATCATCTTCTAGAGGTCCTTTGATAACCAGCCGTGAGCATTTGGATAGAACATCTAGGCTTCCAGCCCTTGGGGGGAAAGCCCTAATTTTGATGAGTCCTCTTGCTTCCAATTTAGGAACTGTGAGATATCACTAATTCCTATATTTTCTGGTTCTCAGCTTTGCTTTCTCCATTTACCTCTGTGCTGTTCAAAAAAATTATATCTCCTAATTATTTTCAGGATTTTAAATTTTTAATGTATTTTATTTATTGCGAACTTAAGCTGTGAGCAACTTTGTGGGTTCTTTATAGGTATGCAGCCAGATGTAAATTACAAGGAGAAGAAAACAACACATAAACTAAGGTAACAATAGCAGAAACTAATTGCTAAAAGTCCCATTTGCCATATATTTTGACTAGAATGCACATTACTCCTATTTTAAACCATTCAACACATATGAAAGGAGTGAGCGTTAAATCAACAGAGCGAGCCAATGCCTCTGTGTCAGTGTTTTTCCGACCCCAAGTTCCTTGTGTAATTAAAATACTTGACAACATATGAAACAAAAATCATTTGGCAGCACACAAAATGAGTTACAAGCAAAATGTGAACTTTCCACACTATCAATGCTTTCAAAGTACAATGTGGTTGAAGTGAGATACTACACCAGTTCTGTAGCTTGATTTAGATGCAGAGGCACAAAACAAGGGTGGGTGAAACTATAAGTTTCAGGTAACATGCCATAAAAGTTTGAATGAATGAATGAATGAATAAGAAGGTAGAATTTTGTGCTAATAGTGTCTGGCTGGTGTAATGATCGGCAGACTGTTTTCCTAAGAAAATCTTGGTCTGAGATCGTACCAGGCCAAGATGCTTTTAACTGCGAGGTCTGGCTTGGATTTTTCTTAACACAAGACAAGCCCTGGGATATTCAATAACTCAATCACAGCCTGCCTTGACAAATTACAGCCTGCCCTCATTCTAAGGTTAGCTAATAACCTATGTTCTGGCATATTCTTGGTAGCATTTACAAACACCCTCCCTTTACTTATGTGTGGAAACACAGGGGCTTGAATTTTTTTAAAGGTTTATTTAACACAACTGGGGTATCTACAAACATCAACAATCAGATTTCAAAAAGGGGAAAACCACAAAAGGAAGCTTTATCAAATACTAAAAAAAAAAAAAAAACACTTTAGGCAAGACAGTTCCATACTATATCCACACATTGACAAAATAACAAGCCTCTCTTACTATTCTAGGGAAACTTTTTATTCTTACTCAGCTGGGTGATTCTTGGACAGCAGCCAGTTTCAAAACCCCTTCATTTTTCTTTTCTTATTTCTCCTCAGCTGTACCATTTCTTCTTTGCAACCCCTTTTCTTAATTCACCTTAGGGTACTCTAGAACCTTCCCCATCAAGGCTACTTTCTATCCATGCTTACCTTGTACTCTGCACATGCTCTCATTCATCCATCTACTCTAAATACATTCATTTCTTACAGTTGTCACAGCAAGAACGTTTTGCACCTACTATAGTCTATAATCATGATGCCGAACCATGGCACTCCAGGTTTTCTTGGACTTCAATTCCCAGAAGCCCAAGTCTCTGTGAATCCACAGGAAAGAAACACATTTGCATGGATTCACAGAGACTTGGGATTCAGGGAACTGAAGTCCAAGAACATCTGGAGTGCCAAGGTTCACCATCACTGGTCTATAGCATAGGATGCCTTGAATTTTTGCAACCATGGGTGCTCAAACATGAAGATCTGCAGGAATGATTTACAACTCCCAGTGAGATGCTAACGCTAACATATTTTGACCCTCCAACTTGGTCTCTCAATCTTTTGCAATATTTAATTAAGTCACAACTAAAGTAGGCCAGTTGAAACAACAGAGCTTACAGAGGACCAAATCCCCACTGATTTAATAGGCTGATTTTAGTTGTGACTTACTATGACAAGCAACAGGGTTTCAGCCTCTCCCTTTCTTTTTCACTCACATATTTTCAGTTTTAGAAACTGAAAACACAGAGCCAATAGCTAGCTAAGTAGCATCAACACTTTATTCACGTCAGACTTCTTTGCAAACTATAGTTCTTTATTAATGCAATTTCATACAATGTCCTTTTAAAAGATTTTCTGTACAATCGTTTGATTATCTCTGCTGATCTCGAGAGACCCACATTCAGTGCCATAAGCAACTCCTACACTATCACCCAAAGGCCCAAAACACAGCTTCAGCTGGCAAGATAAAAATATATGTGAAGAAAACAGCTTATGTAATGACACTCTGTACCATATGGGATCATAACTCCTGACTTATGTCAAGAAGCTTGTCCTTTTATCTTTATTTTTAACATAAATTGAAAAAGATTAAGCTGCTGATTTCTTCCACACTGCCTTTCTTCCATGTGTCTTACATTGTAAGTTTGGCAAGAGCTAATCAAGACTGGTAGCTTGTGCTAGGTTCTGGTCACTCTAAATATGTTGTACTTTTTAATCCACTAAATCACAGTTCTACTGGGATCAACTCCATTTCATTTTATGGATGGACATTAGTGCCAAGACATCATTAAAATAAACAACAATGAAATCATCTGACAAAGTCATTAGCCAACAGCTCACACTTATGGGAAACTGACAGGTGCATCTAGACTTGAGATTTTGACTGTTTAATGTCTAGAAACCTAGGTTTGAATCCCTGTGCATGAAATGTTTTATCTCCTCTTTCTGCCAAGGTTTTGCATTGTTAACATTTGGCAAACAAGATGAGGGGTTCCTCATTTTAAACAGTGTGCAGTATGGTCTTCTCTTTGCTGTGAGTTGCACAGCACTTTATGGAGACCGGAAAGACTTCCCTCGTTCGTGCACCTTTGCGAATCACAGGGAACTGTCTCAACTCTCACTGTGCAGTAGCCCACTTGACTGGGCAGCAGCATAAGTAGGACAAGCAACATAAGTAGGACAAGCAGCACTGTTCTATCCCCTGCCATTTTGATAATTCAGCCTAAGGGGTTCTTGCCAAATTATGGTTGTAAAATTCTGCCAAATATGAAAGTCCTGTCACTAGAAATTAGCACCTGCTAAAAAGTTTTTTTCCTAAAAAGGACTCCATCAGTAAGACAAAGTACTTTACTCAGACTTCATAAGGTACAAAACACTTCAGAGCTCCCCACTGTTGTGTTCCTCATGTTTCAGAACTCTTCTATGAAGTTTTGCTAAGACGAAGACAAATTCCTTATTATAAACTATTCTGTAAGATGCCACAGTTCTGATTTATCTCTTTCAGAAAAACAGTGCAGCGAAGTACTTAAATATGTACATACCTTAAATTCATGATTAACCAACAGACATAACCTCCTGAAGACCTCAAATTAGGTATGTGTTTAAACATCTTATTATTAAATTCAGGAGAAACAAACTAAGTATTTGTGCATACTGATTGCTCCTGAGTCTGTCTGTCTAAGTGTAAAGAAAAGCACTTGAAGCTGTGAGACAAATGGCTGTTATGCAGAATGCAAGGGAGGATGGCATTTGACTCACCATGTTTGTTATATCCAGCATTTTTACATGGTTACCATGTTTGCTTCATTCATCACATCCAGAAATTGGGAATTCTGGCTACTAGAATGTATGACCGCAGACTATGCTGGCTTGTGCTGAGGAGAGTTATAGCAGAGGGGATGAAGTTGGAGGGATAAGAATAATGCATAAAAAGTGAGATGCCATTAAAAAGTAACCCTAACTCACCCTAATACTGGGTTAAGCTGTACTTAAGTCATTCATGTCAGCCAGACCCTGTTTGAAATCTATATCTTGAAACCTTGTAAAGATTTAAGTATGGGATGCAACTAAGTCCTTTTCAATGCATCCCCCTCCAAAAATAATCTGGAAGTCACATAGACATGGCATCTTTGAGCATAAGAGCATATTCACCTGAATGCATATTACATGATCAGTAGCTTTTGTGGGGTGGGTAAGTAAGTAAGTAAGTAAGTAAGTAAGTAAGCAAGCAAGCAAGCAAGCAAGCAAGCAAGCAAGCAAGCAAGCAAGCAAGCAAGCAAGCAAGCAAGCAAGCAAGCAAGCAAGCTAGTTAGTTAGTTAGTTAGTTAGTTAGTTAGTTAGTTAGTTAGTTAGTTAGTTAGTTAGTTAGTTAGTTAGTTAGTTAGTTAGTTAGTTAGTTAGTTAGTTAGTTAGTTTCCTAAGAGAAGACTGACAGTTAGGTAAAGTACTATGAGTGAGTGGATTGCAACTCTTCACTTTCATTCCAAATGTACAAGGATCTGGGCAATTTATTTATTTATTGCATGGGGGGCCCATTTGGCATGTGATTTACTTGCAAACCACGTCACATTTTGAGCCCGCAATGGATTTGGGTTTTAATGTCTGAATAGGACTCAACTATGGCCCCTTCAGACCTTTACAGCACCACTCTATCCCAATACAAAGAATTAATTCCAAGTGCCCAGAAAAACCGTATTTGTTATTCTTCACCAAAATATCCCAACAATAATCTTTATTTTCTTAGAAACATGAATAACCCCTTACATGTGGGTTCTTCTGATCCTTGTCCATATGCCCTTTCAACAGATACAAGGGAAATAGATTCCATCCCAAATGTATGCCAAAGATATATCCTTCAAAGGCTGAAAGTAAATGTGAGTGAACTGTAAAAGTAAGAAATTGACATTTCAGAAAAACTGATTCCTTTTCTCATATCACTGATATTTGTGAAGTTGTATTATTTTGATGCTCTCTACAGCATTGACATGTGAAGATCTTTATGCTGTTATTACTTTTTTAAAATAAGTGGTTGACTAATGTAAATAGTGTTGTGAACATCTTGTACAAAAGATAAAGCCTTTTTAGCTGTGCGCACAAGGTGAATTTCACACAAGACAATGAAAAGGAAAAACAGCAGATTTGTGAATGTTTATTCTCAATTATATCAAATTTTATTGCTATGTGAAGTGAGGTGAAAACATACAATAAGTTCCAAAGAATAGGTAAAAATGAAAGAAATAATAATAATAATTTTGTGTCAGAAATTATTCTGGGTTGACAGAGTTTTTGCTGGAGAAACTCTGCTCAGGGGACTTCCAAATGAGGATCCTTTCATGTCCCCAATATCCTTTTCCCACTGAAGTGATCCCTATTTAGCTACTTGCAATTTTTTGCTTTTGAGCTGTTAGGTTGGCAGGAGCTGGGACAGAGATGGAAGCTCACTCTGTCATGCAGTACCTGGGTCTCGAACTGCCAACTTGTCAGCCTTCCAGCTAACAAGGTGAGCTTCTTAACCACTGAGCCACAGCAGCCACTTTTTTTTTTAAAGAAATGATTCAATATGAATATGTATAAATGGCTGCTTTAGGGCTGAGTTACTTCTAAGGGTATTACCAGGAAAAGAAGTACCTCAAATATACATTTGAATTCATTACATGAATTATACTACATACCAAAGTCCACAAACCTATTGGGTCAGTAAACACTTACACAAAGTCAGCCTTACACTCTTCCATATCACAGCGATATCATCTCATACAATTTTCAGTGGCTGACAAAATAGCATGTCACAAATTGCTCTAGTTGTTTAGGCGGCCCAAATGGCCTTAATTCCCTCACCTTCTGCCAAAGGATTGCAATGTACAACTATGGTGAAAGCTACTGGGGATGATTCATTGCTTACAGGGAGCAGTAAAGTGCTCACAAGACCATCAATCCAAAAATAAGGAAAATTTCCATTTTTCTATTCCAGGGACAATGAGAACTCTTGATGGTTGGCAACACACAGCTCTGTAATATGATGTTGTAACCATGTTTATCCTGTAAATGTATGGAAACTGCTCCTTTTTCATTACTTTCTACACTGATGTGCTATAAAAACCACTTTTAATTCATCCTATCAAAACAACATATTAAAATAATCAAATCAAAGCAATATAGTTTGCTTAACTGCATTTTAATATTATCATTTTTAAGCCTTTTGTTTCTTTTTATTTAACTATGTCACAAACGCCACTTTTTTTTAAGTTTTGGGAGAAATTCAACTGGATAATAAAATAAATAATGCTTCTGTAAAAATAAAGGAGGAGAACGAAGACGACAACAACCTTCCATACAGATACATATTGATTTCTGCGGACCTGACATTATTGCCTAAATACATCATCTCTCATTGAGACAAGAGTTCAAATGCACCAGGAAGAATCTACTGACTCATGATCCTATATGAGCCAAAGGTTTCACCATTATGGTAATTTTAAAGCATAGTCAGTTCTTACCAGATGTACAAATGAAAATCTCAGACAGAAATCTACATGATTATGGATGGTTAGTTTATTACACTTATCTAGTTATCTGCCTTGCAGTGCTATTCCTTTTTGGTGGTTCTAATTTTCCATGACTAATTTGTCGTTCCCAAAATTATGGTAGTTTGAGCTCAAATCTTCAGATTAACAGATGGGCTGGGATTGCATTCTCAATTTTCTGCACAATGGCCAGGTAATAAACTCTAGGTGATGAGGGGCTTCCTATCTGCTTTAGCAGAAAGAGTACAGATGTGTTGAAACTCTTTATGCATGGCAACTCTTTTCTCTACAACTGCATATCCTGAGAGCCTTCTGGACATACAAATTAACCTTGAGAATAAACTCTCTTCTCCCATTTCTTCCTTGAGGAATCTGCTGCTTTCCAAGAATTTAGCAATAAAATAGCATATGGCAGCCAAGTAACATTTCAGTCTGTGTTTTCTTCTTTTTACCATAAATATGCCCAAGGATATGATGTTCTAGTTGAAAGCTGCTGTGAACACCCTTCAACCACAGGATGAGATAAAGAGAATTTAATTAAATGGTTCAAACCTTGAATTCCTGATTACACAGTATGAAACAATTTAATGTAAAACTCTAGATCCTGTTGTTGTTATCCAAAATGGAAAGACTACTTGTTTTGTTCAACAACAACAACAACAACAACTTTGTGTCAGAAATTATTCTGGGTTGAAAGTATTTTTGCTGGAGAAACTCCACTTAGGGAATGTCCGAATAAGTCTCCTTTCATGTCCCCAATACCTTTTTCCCACCGAAGTGGTTCCTATTTATCTACTTGAAATTTCTTGCTTTCGATCTGCTAGGTTAGCAGGAGCTGGGACAGAGATGGACACTTGGATTGTCATGCAGCACCCAGGTCTTGAACTGCTGACTTGTCAGCATTCCAGCTAACAAGGCTAGCTTCTTAATCACTGAGCCAAACAGCCCCCATTTTGTTCGATGAGTTGTAGATATAATGCCAAACAAATAAACTGACTGACTAAAACTTTGCCCTACTAGTAATTCTTCTTCATAATTTTTCCTGTATGTATGTATGTGCCATCAAGTCAGAACAACTTTATGGTTACCCCTAACAGAACTTTCAAGGTAAGAGAGGTATTTAAGCTGTAGTTTTATTTTTCCCTTCTTCCCATGAGCTTTTCAAACCTAAAAGGGGAATTGAAGACAAAAGTCCGGAGTTTTACAACCACAACTCTATCTACCACATCATAATGGCTTTCTCAACAGCATCTGAGGACCCACAAGTAGGGACCAATAGCAAACAAGGAGAGAATGCATATCATGCCTATGGAGATATAATTTATTCCCCCATTCCAATACAAAATCTAGAAGAAATTGTAAAAATATGTGAGTCATTTGTCATTGCTCAAGTTAATATATAAAGCAAGCTAAGTTTTCCTGCCAGGTAGAACCAGTTCAACACTCTGTTAACCAATGCTGTGTTTACTGAAGCTAGATCATCTTGGAAATAAGATGGACTCATTCAGGTTTATTTCCAATTGAAATAAGATGATTAATTCTGGCACAAAAGAAAGAAGCTCTGCATCTTTTTAGCCCAGTTACTCCTCTTTTTACATAAAAGCTGTTCTATTTATATATACAGTACAGTAAAACCTCATATAAAGAGCTCCTCGCTTAGAGACTAACTTGCTTAAAGAGCAAAATTTTCTCTGAATGGTCACCCTCACTTAACAACTAAAAAACCCCCTGCTTAACAGCTAAATCAGGGTTCAGAATCCCCCGCCAGAAGTCACAATCGGTCACTTGGTCACTTACAATGGCAGTGACGGCACTTTTTCCAAGTGTTTCGCTTAAAAAGCAGCTCACTTAAAGAGCAATCTCGTGGCACTCATTATGCTCTTTAAGCAAGGTACCACTGTACTATGAGATAACTTCATTTATGGGAGTGAAACATGTGTCATTAACAAAGGCCAAGGAAGAAGAACTATCAAGAGGCATGAGAGCCACGGAAAGATCAATACTAAAAGTATCCCTTCGCGACCACATCCCCAATGCCAAAATAAGAAAACAAAGCGGAATCAATGAAGCTGTTGCTGAATATCACAAACAGAAAGAGCACCGGGCTGGACATGTCTCTTAAATGACAGGCGGGCCTTTGCCAGCAGCAGTCACCGAGTGGTATCCCAGAGAAGTAAAAAAAAAAAAAAACTTGGCAAGCCCCCCAAAAGATGGGAAGACCCGATCATGAAAAGTTTTGGTTGAACCTAGAGAAGAAGAGCACAGGAGTGAAACAAATGGAAACTTATAAGTTACGTATAGTAACTTATCCCTTGATAGTCTGGTCAACCAAGGAATCAAGGAATGAGATAATTAATTGACTTTCTCAATGTTTACTTTGACTGCAAGTTACCTATTTTACAACTCTATTAATTCTGTTTCTGTAGCTGATGAAAAGTTATGGCAAGAATAAAAGACATCTCTATGTGTGTCACAGTTGTCAAAGAAGGCAGGGAGAGAAGAAGGGCTTCACTTTCTTTATTCGTTTCAGATGCACCACCAGCATCTGAATAACATACAAAGCTAAAATTAACACATCTAAAAACAAAATAGAATTAAAAAGGGCTAGATGACATCTGCTCAATATCGGGCCACATCAACAGCATTTCCTCTTGCCAACATAAGGTCCTCCTCAGTGCACGTTGAGGGGCATTGTGTGCACTGTATCATATGGAAGATAGTTTGTACTTCTCCGCATTCACACAGACTATCATCTAGGGAAACCCAGTAGATCAGGCTTTCTCAGCTGATCTAGAGAACCAATCACATCTCTGTATTTTCCCCTCTAGAGAACCAATCACATCTCTGTATTTTCCCCTCTAGATCAGCTGGTCTAGAGAACCAATCACATCTCTGTATTTCCCCCCTCCCTGTTTTTTTCAATTCAGGAAGTAAAGCACAAACAGCGTGGAGAGAAACTCCTTTCTCTCTTTCCCCCCTTCCCTGCAGTTTTTAAAAAACAAGCCTCCAGCAATCAGCTGGCAGTCAGAGAAGGAAAGGTAAGCAGAGGGAAGTCTGCAGTAGTGTCGGGGGGAAAGGCAGGCGGGCGCAGGGGAGGGGGTTGGATTGGGTAGATGTTCTACCCAATCCAACCCCCTCCCCCCACACACAATTGTACCAGATAACGTTAAAAATTGCGTTATCCGATGCAAGATTTTTCCGAAAATCTTGCAACGTTATGCGGTTTTAGCGCTATCCGGTACAATCGTTATCCGGGGTATTACTGTATTTTAAAATTATCTTGAGAAAACAGTGAAAACATGTGTTTAATGATTACATAAATATGCATAAATTATGTACAGCATAATGTTTTCTTGGAACCTCTAGTCCTATCGGTTTAGAATTATGCTTTATATCAGTTGCCCTACCACTGGAATGTATGTAATAAATTCCATAGTCTGCCATGATTTGTTTACTCATAAAGAAACAGGAGCTCATGGCTTTCTGTATATGCTACATCTGAGACAAATTTGGCCTTAACTGGAGATGGGGAAGGTCACTAAACAGTAGTACATATATATTTGTCATGAAGAAGGCTACCAGATCAATCTCAGACATCTCCAGGTTATCAGAAATCCTGTGTCTTCCCACAAGTCAGTGCCTGCCACCAGGTTTGGTCTACTGTTCTTGCCACCTAGTAACTGATGACCTAGGAGTGGTCACCTAACACATATGGATTGCATCAAGGTGTATAAGGCAGCTCCAAGACGTTGTTTCCCAAGCTGGCAAGACAGATCAGAGAAGAAAATGGTACCGTATATTGTTTCATCTGCAGAGGTAGCATTACCTGGCTTTATAGTTCAATGAATTAGGCATCAGGCTATGGAGCCAGAGGTTGGGAGTTCGATTCTCCACTGAGCCTCCTGGAAACTCAGCTTGTGTAGCCAGGCTCCAACCAATCAGTGTAAATCTCCAGAATATTCTGGAGCCTATTTCCAACATCAGCTGTGGCCCCAGATTATTGTGGATACACACATCAACTCAAACACTACATGACTTGAAATCAGCACATTGTTTTAGGTCAGTGTAACTGTGCCTTCAGATGCAACGTCTGGCCTCAGAAAATCTGTTTTGAAGCTAGGAAGACAGCCACAAAGATACAAAAACAGACAGATGTTTAGGCAACTACTTAATCAAACTAGTTTAAAACACCTGTTTGGGATAAGATACCTAAGTGTTCAAATTTTAAAAATTTATGGTATGCCTTTCTGCTCAAAGAAATAATCAAAGCAAAAGATCAATATTAAACTCACAATGCATTAAACATCAACAGAAACCAATTTAACATATGTCTCAAGTTTTAATTTTGCATCAAACCAATGAGGTGGGGCAGGTTCAAAAACAGCGACTTCCCCTGAGGCAGGCTATGAGTACTCATGTCCAGCAACCCTGCTGAGACTACAAGCTGGGTCTGCTGGCAATACCAGAGAAGAGACATGAGGGAGAAGCAGACAAATGAACATGCAAGCAACCATGTAAACATGCATTCATTAGTATCTTGCTGATTCACTGCAGATTTAAATTACTTTACTGTGCCCTAGATTCTGGTAGAATGCAGGGGGTAGGATGGAAGAGAGGCATCATAGGATAATGGAATAACACAGAGAAGAGATAACAAAACAAAATAAAATTGAATTGCATGTGGCAGGTTGATCAGAAGGTAGATCACAATCCATCTGTAGGCATCTAGATAATTTAAAGTAGATTTGCAAGGATTTATTTCCCTTTGATTTAGCTACTCTATACAGATATAGTCTTTTGATAGCATCCTAATTGTGGTGCGTCCAAGCCACACACTCCTGAGATTTATAATTTTGTTAGCTACTTGGAATTCTCCATTGTATTTTAGATGAGCACTCTAGAGTTCTCTAGCAGTGAATTTTAAGTATTTCTCCAAACTTCTGTAGAATATTGACATAACAGATTAAAATGTAACCATAATGTACAGGTACAGTCCCAGTTGGTTAACAAAAGGAGCAAACTCCAGCCCATTCTATACTTCTAAAATGGGAAAGCAGAAGGACGGGTAATTCAGAAAAACTGTGCTCTACTTACTGTATTTTTTCGGACCATAACATGCACTTTTTTCTCCCCAAAAGGGGGGGGGGATGAGGGTGCATCTTATGGTCCAAAGGTTCAGAATATTTTTTTCTTGTTTTCCTTCTCTAAAAACTGGGTGCATCTTATGGTCAAAAAAATACGGCAGTTCTGGTACTCAAAACACATTCCTAGGTTCATAGTTCTTCGACTCTGAGTATCTTTCTCACCAGCCTCGGGTAAGAAGATCTCAATATTTTATTCAAAAACAAAGTAAACCCCTACATGCCAGTTGTTGCTCCACTCCTGACTGTGAAATTGTAGAACTTATCCCCCTCTAAAATATCTGAGAATAAGCGTTTATGTCTAAGAAATCTGGCCACTGAAATGCACTGGGCTGGATTCTTTCTTTGAGTATGAAATAGGCTGTTTTGCTATCATATTCCATTTGACTGGGAAAGTGCCAAATGTGAAAGGCAAGGAAGTTTTTAGAGGAACCTTCTCTTCTTAATGCATTCTGTATCTACTCAACTGTGATTTAATCATATTAAGAATCAATCTCAGTGGTTCCCAGGTTGGTAAACAGCCAATTTTGTCAAAGATGTGACAGAAAAACAGGGAGATGTGCATTCTCTTTGCAGACACATTAAAGAGGAATTTGGAGCAAATGTGTGATTGTATCATATTCTCAGGATACAAAGTGAGTTTTTCAAAGTGATAACTTGCACATTAATGTTTTGTGGAGTGACACGCTAGCTTCCCCTATAGCTTATAATATTTTTTTTTACTAACAGACACATGCAGACATTCATGCCAACTCCTTTAATTAGAAAAAGCAGGGTCATTAGATTTCAATTCAACAAGTGAAGAAGAAAAACATTGTGCCCTTGTTCAGACTCCCAGCAAAACCAAGAGATAGGTTTTGGTCATAATGTTCATCCATAAGTCTAATATGATGAAACGAGAGAAGACATCAGATGGAAGCTGGTGGTGAAGGGTAAATTATTTCATATATTTTAGCTACATTTTTACTTTAACCATCCAGAAAATGTTCTTATGCCAGGCAGAGAGTTTTTTATCCTGACAGCTCCTAAAAATCTCTGTATATTTCTGCTGTCTTGCTGTTTTGTAAGTCAGCCTTCCAAGTATGAGTGTGGCTGATTAGTTTATGTGTCCTAGCAGCTATATGGGGCTCAGCAGGCAGAACAGTCCGAGAGTGCCACCAGAAGGAGGTGTTCTCTTGAGAACTTGACCCCTAGAAATTCCAGAGGGCCTGTTTTAGGCAGTGCTTTCAAAGTCCATCCAGTGAGAGTGCAGTTTCAAAAGAGACCAAGCCCTAAAAGAACATTGGCTTGTCTTGGCTGGCACATAAATTATCCTAAACCTTACTGCTGCCTTCTGCCCCAATGAGTGTAAACCAATACAGAGCTCTTGATTAATGCACCAAGGCAGCTATGAAATCCCAGAAATCCAGCCACTGACAGCAGATACTGCATACTTTGTGTAAAATACATCTTCCTCTGTGAACCTGAACACTTTTTTCCCTATTAAAGGTAGCATTTCACATTATATGACAAAAAGCACTTAGAAACACATTAGTCTTAATGGCATAGGCATTCTCTTTCCACCATTATTTCAGTGATAGATGCAATTGAAAGTAGTTTTTTCTTTCTTTTTTCCACTATTAAAGTATACTGGAGAGCTACTGTTCCTGCTTAAACAATTGCTACCAAGAGCAAAATCCCATGTTACCCCAGCAACCTTAGGTACCTGGACCCACAGCTGTCATGGTAACATGAGCATCAGGGCATTGGCAGAAGAGAGCCAAAAGCTTTTTCTCAACTGCAAATCCTCACTCAGAATCCTTTCCAATGGCTTATTCCCCACACCGACACCCACACCAACACCCACACCCATTCTGCTAGGCCTATTTGCAGCATCAAGGCCTGAAAGAGAACTCCAGAAATAAAACACAGATTTAGGAATATTGCATAAGAGAATCAGTAAAAAGCATGTCCTATCTCAGTGTTCATCCCACCCCTCTGCACAGAGTTCATCCCACCCCTCTGTCCAGCAGGCCAATGGGAGTATTTCCTCCCTCCTCCCAGCACAGAGTTCACCCCGACCCTCTTACCAGCAGCTCAATGGGACAATTTCCTTCCTCCTCTGTTGCTATGTTGGCACTTTGTGATAAATAAGTGGGGTTTGGGTTACAGTTTGGACACTCAGTATCTAAAAGGTTCACCATCACTGCCCTGTCTCAACTCCTCTAAATATTCTTAACCTATGGTACACTGATCCATAGATGGTCTACCAATGTGTTTCAGGTGCCCTTTCCCCCCTTCTTGCACAAAATAAACCAAATGCAAAATTTGTATATGTGAACAAGCCTTTTTTTGAGGTCTACAGCTTTCTCAGAGGGTTCGGTAACTGAAAAGATATTACAGACTATCTAAATCCTCAGTGCACACTGCAAAAAAAGAAATACTGACCTTGCATAGGTTGTATGAGGGAAGCATAGGTTTTAGAACTCTGCAATTTTTTCAGAACATTCAGTCCAATACAGTGATTGATGCAATTGAAAGCAGAGTTTTTCTGTCTTTTCAACCACTGGGCCTCACAATGATTTGGACTTTTTTTCTTGAATTTGTAATTTGACCTCTTTCTCCCAGACCCCCCAGACCCCATGCTGATAGTGAAGAATAATAATAATCCTTTCAGTTTAACAATGAAATTGCCTTCTGCTCCAACATTGAGGGAGCTATGGATTTGGACCTCTTCCCAAACCAGAAACAGGCACATGAGAGATGGGTTACTACACAGTGAAACTACATGCTGCTGCTGCTGCTGCTGCTGCTGCTGCTGCTTCATCATCATCATCATCATCATCATCATCATCATCATCATCATCATCATCATCATCATCATCATCATCATCATCATCATCATCATCATCATCTTCTTCTTCTTCTTCTTCTTCTTCTTCTTCTTCTTCTTCTTCTTCTTCTTCTTCTTCTTCTTCTTCTTCTTCTTCGCCGCCGCCGCCGCCGCCGCCGCCGCCGCCGCTTAGGACTGAGGTCTCAGAAGAAGGGAATGGTAAACCACTTATGACTAATTTCTACCTAGAAAACCCTGAAAAGGGTTTCCATGTCAGAAACGACAACACACAATTTTTAAATAAAGTGAAAAAGATGGTGTGTGGGTATCTTGAGGCTCTACTGCTAAACTTATTCTATATCTATATAAAAGCAAAGTAATCAAAATTACTTCAACTTTAATCCAGAGATATACTACTGACACTAACATGATCAGAATGTGTCTGCCTGTTAGTAACCTCATTTTCTGAAGAAACTCTTCATCACTTTTACTAAGTTATCTGTAATTAGGTGGATTAATGGCTTAAATATAGGTGGCTTAGTGGTTAAGATGCTGAGCTTGGAGACTGGAAAGTCAGGGTTCGATGCCCTACTGCTGCATGACGGATCTTGGGAAGCTTCATTTGGGCATCCCTCAGTGGAGTTTCTCTAGCAAAAATTCTTTCAACTCAGAGGAATTTCTGACACAAAATTTAAGATTTATTTATTTAAATTGTACATACCCATAGGAATTCTGAGCAATGACTGGTAAACAAAGCAAACTTCTCAAGTTTAACATGTTCTTAAATTTAATGACAACAGGTTGCTAGGAAGCAGTGGCTCAAAATTACAAAAATGTTGAGGCCTATTTTATAGAAGCACTTTTTTTTAGAATTTAATAGTACTGAAAAATGCAACCAAATATCAAAGCAACCATTGAAGTATACATCTAAATCCACAGATCACTCCAGGATGAAATTCCTGACTTTACAATTCATTTATTTATTAATAAATAATAATATTTCATTCATCTCTGCAGTTCAAGGCAAATAATCATCTAAAGTAAAAACACAAGCAAAAACAGTGACTACTAAAAGTCAGCTGCAACCTAAAAAAATAAAGCTTCAGTTCTGTGTCTGTTCTGCCCACACTATGAAGCAAAGAGCAGAAAAAAATCAACTGTACAGAAATATATAGAAAGTTAAGTAGCTGTCAACAAGGGCCTGATCCAGAACAGAGTTTGGAACAGTTCCTTTTGGCACTGCAACTCTCCAAATCATTTAACCAGTAAACTATTTTGGTAGCTAGAGGATTCTGGGCATTGTAATTCAAAACATAATAATGTTTCTATGGTCTGGCACAAAGCTTGATCCAGTAGGGGGGAAACACACAAATGAGAAGTGGCCACTCACTTCAAGAAGATGAAATAGGTACCAATCTACACTTAGCTAGCATTACATGATCATGCATTAACATACCTTCACACTGATTAATCTATGGACATTAAATATTTAACACCATATTACTTCCATTTGGTTACTAAAGCAAGATTTCTGTGTGTGAAGACCAGCATCCAGAGTCAGAGATCTTCAATGAACCCTCTTGAATTGATCTGGGAAAATGAATAGAAAGTTATGTAAAGAAAATAAAGTATTTATACTTTTCTTTCAAAAATGGTAAAAACCAGACTATTTTTTTTTTCAGGTAAAATTTCTGCCACTCTTTCAAGACACTTTTTTTAGTTAGCAACTAATGGACTACAAGTAAAATCTAGCTCCCAAGTGGATGGTATTTTTGCCCACTTCTCCTAATTTCATGTGAAAAATAATTCTGGGTTCTAATCTAGAGAGGAAAGAAGAGCACAAAAGAAGTGGTAGCTGTGACAAAACCTTGGACAAGAAAGGAGGTCTAGAGGTTTCTAATCTTTGCCAAACTGTTAGCTAGGGCTCTCTTCATCTATGTGAGCACCACCATTGCCAGGGATGCAACAATATTGGTACAGTTTTCCATGAACTCCACACTGTATGAAGTGCTTGATCTAAAGTTTATTATAACAGGGGAATAAAGAACAAAATACTGATGAGACCCAGCTATACCTTGTTCTACCTAGCCTGCCAAAGATTGAATTTCTGTCACTTGCCTGCCAAACAGTTCAGGCCCTTTCCAACCTCTAGCTTCTGTTACTGAGGACAGGGGATTCGTAATCTGTGTCAAGCAATGGTACTTCAGGACACCCCCAAACCACCCCACTCCCTTCAAGAGGGCTTGTGGTGTCAGCTACTCAGAAATGGGATGGGTCCCCAGTACCTTTTGCTGCTGGTGCTGCTGTTGTAACTCCATCTCCACCTAACTCATTGTTGGCTGAGTCCAGCATGTCTCCTGTGTAATCTTCCCTCTTTCTTTCTTTTCCTCCAACTTGGCTTCCATACCCTAGCCCAGGTGTGACATGTCTTTCCCCTTCTTGCCTCTGCTTGTTGATAATCCTTCCGTGTCTGAGTCTTCTTGGGGCCTTAAAGCAAAGATCTTATCTGGAGCTCACCAGGTACGTTCATTGCAATCCCCTCATATCCTAGAAAATTAAAGCCATAGCTTTTAAAGAGAATTTTTACCAGTCCAACTCTCCTTTCCCAGTGAGTTTCCATAGTTGATCAGGCATCTGAACCTAGATCTCCTGAATCCATCCATAATCTATCCATTATGTCACTAGCCTATTTAAAATTGTCATTCCACATGCATGCTATATTTGTTTCCCTCCACCTTCTGACATTTCTGCCTGCCGGATTCCTGATAACAAGGAGGCCTCTAACAGCATTCATCAAACGTTGGTTACAATTACCATTCGAGCCTTCCTTTGACACTGGAAAGAGGAAGGGTATGAAACCACCACCAACACCATCCAATGCTAATATATCTGAACACATCATAAGGTTATGTTTTCTCTGATTAGTACAAATGTTCATAGCAGGAGCATGTAGATTTTGAGACCACTTTAATTAGCCATGTGGTAGGTTGCTACTGCCACCTGTAGTGGGCCATCGGACCACATCGCTTGCTTGTCAAGACTACCTGACCACATCCCTTGCTTGCCAGGAGTAACATCATCCAGGCATCAGACAGGCACAGATATGGGATGGCAAACACCAAGAAGAGAAGAGTAAAGGGTAGGAGATATAGCCCAGTTGTGTAAGGAGGTGATGGTACTAGCTAGTAGATGTAGCCAAAATGAGAAGATGTGATGGAGGAGAACCTCTGTTTAGCCCACTGGCACTACCAACCCACCCATCCAACCCATGGATTTGCCATCCAGTGAAGCACTTGGCCCCATCCTTACCCAACAAAAGCACTGGATACACAAGAGACAAAAGGAGTGACAATGGCAGTTGCATGAAATGCCTGAGAGGTGTAAACACCATTGAGCAGTACAAGACTTTCTTAAAATGTATGCAGTGGATCAAAACAGTGTTGAAGCCTTAATGCCACCAACAGACTTTGAGCAATCCAAACCCAGTTATGTAACTTGGGGCTGGGAAGAGACTGGACTGCCAGTGGGGCTATTGAAAGTAATCCTGAAGGACTGGTGGGATGAGGTGTTATTGGCATCCTCTCATTCTTTGTACATCCCCCTGCCCAAGCCTAATAAAATCAAGTTCAAGTAGCTCAAAGAGTTTGGAGTCTGTGGAGATAATGGCTGAAGGCTTGCCCACTGCCTCTGCACTGGTCAGCATGACAGCACTCACAGCTTGCAACATATGCTCCTTCTCATTCAAGAAAAACATCTAAATCATTTCTTCTCTCTGCTTCATTCCCTGACTCACAACATATGTAAGTCTTACATTATGATGGCTGGGGTAGAGGAAAAGCAATTGTATGGCTCATCTAATCTCCATGCCAGAATTAAATACAAATTAAAATACAGTTAAATGATTGGTTTATTTGGGGACTATTTCACAAGATGTGCTCATGCAAACCAGAAATATTTCAGGAACTACCAAGGGACTGCCCTTCAAATGGAAAGAGAGAAAAAGAATGAAAATAAATCCACCCCACTTGATAACATTTGAAAGCTTTTTTCTTTTCTTTTCTTTAAAAGAACCAAACCTCTGCAGGACTCTATTCATTGCCACCTTACTTTGGCAAGAGGTAGGTGAGAACTTGAAAGAACACTAGATAAAAAGATGCTAGATAGAGGAGGTCATGTCTCATACAGTGTGATCAGGGCGTGCAAGCTTAAGGCTTTTCAGATTTCCATTCCCTTGTGCAGCCACCAGAACAAAAGAAGTTTTGCCTACACTATTTCCCCACCAACTTTATCACTCCACTTTTGTATCCCTGCCTGCATAAATAGCTCCCCAGAGACCAATCCACAATGACAGCTTGCTTGCTAGTCTAAATGCTGATTACTACTGATGGAGCAGGATGAAAAAAATGTATGAAGCTATCTGGAGTGGTGTTAAACTGGGGCCGGAGAGGGGGGATCCTGTAACATCGTGATTGTAGGCATTATATCAGAAGCAAAGCTTCAGGTATATGCAGCTAGTCTAATCAAATTGGCATGTTTTTGCAGGCATATCTGTTCTTAAGAATTAACATTATCTTGTTAAGGATGCTTTCTCAGTCAGCTTGTCAGCATTCTAACCTATTTAGAGTCGCATTGTTTATTGGCTCAGGAGGCTAGGTATGCAATCCTATACTTTCTAGGGAGCCTATCCCCCTGCAATTAATCACACTTACTGCTAAGTAAACAGATTTGAAACTGAGATTATAAATCAGTTCCTAATGTATAAGGTAATATTGGCAATGTTCTGCTGTTTTGTTTTATCTTCCCTTATTTTATTCTACTTCATTTCATTTGGCTGGTGCTAACAAATAAATGTTCTAGTTTTTGCCACTCTCAGGCAAGAGTAAAAAAATCTTGCAATGGTTGACACTTTCTTCAATGGGACGTCTCTCTGTGCCAAGACATTCTTTCTCATTCTTGGGAATTAAAAAGACTGCAAGCATTCATGACATCCTTAACTGCAACCCATATGAGGACAGGATGGCTTATGCCAAACACACCCTGTTAGTCTTTAAGATTCCATAAGATTCTTCCTTCTGCTGTAGACTAGCAGGATTCTTCTCCTGAGTATAATTGTGTCACAATCACCACCCAAATCATGACAGTCACAACTCCTTTTTTAATGGGAAAAGTCCATTGGTGCTACTGCTATTACTGTTCCTCTGGTTGGAGATCTACCGTTTGCAGTATAGTATTATTTTTATATACAGATCTTCTTCTTCTGCCGTATCTAAATCCGAATATAGACAGTCTTCATCTGCCTTCCGCATGACAGCATGACACCCATACCACCTATCCAGTTCCGTGCGTCACTTTCTGGAATGGAGACCTTTTGACACACAAAGTCTTCCTCAGAGTCAAGCCAGTATTGATGAAGAATTGATTGATACAGTAGGTAAGAAAAAGGTTTTAAAAACATAAGCTGTTGATTGCCAATGCAAAATAGATCTTAATAATGGAACACCACCATTCTAAATCTGCAATATTAAAATGGCCACATTATTTCTATACGTGTATGTTTATTAGCTGTAGTGTGTAAGCTCTGTTCAAATTCACTTTCTGTCACTACAGTATTATTCAATTAAACATTTCTAAATCAAATAGTGGTATGGTACAGCAAATAATCATCACCAAATAAAGAGAGGAATTATATAATCAGAACAGAGCTCAAAAGTAAATAAAAATGAGTATAAAACTTCTGATTATGTACAGACAGACATTCAGAAACAATTGCTACAATTTAAACGGAAACATGTTGCATCTCACTGTATAAAGGAAGATTGTGACAAGTGACAGGTATCTTCATTAGTCTGCTTAACAGATAATAACAGATAGAGGATGGTAACAGAGAAAAAAGGTATTCTGTTAGATCACATCTAAAGTACTATGTCCAGTTATGTTTGAAGGATGCTAACAAACTGGAGCAAGTTCAGAAAAAGGCAACAAGGATGATCAAGGGACTGGAAACCAAACCTTATGAGGCAAGACTTGAAGGAACTGGGTATGTTTAGCCTTGAAAAAATGAGATTGAGAGGGAATGTGATAACACTTTTCATATACCAGATGGTCATAAAGAAGAGGAGAAGGATCTGTTCCTACTCATCCTGTAACCCTAATTTTGAAATTATCATGTTTAGTATTAATATACTTTAATTTCCAATAAAATATGTTTCTCTCACTATTTTAATTTGCCATCCACTTCAAGTTAGTCTTCCATGTTCACAAGCACCATACTGCTAACAGGTGATTGTTAGCTGATGGCTACAAGGGTTGATCTCAAACTAATACCTAGGAATGTACTTCAAACTTTTCTATCCAAACCAGAATTTCCTCATTTCCTCTTCACACCTTAGAATGTCTCCGATGGTCCTGGGAGTGTTTACCTTGAAGAAAAGATGTTAATTGCCTTAGGGGCCAGCTATTAACATGACTGGCTTGGAAGAACTGGAGCTGCCGATCATGAGTGGGGGTTCTTAAATTGCCCTTATCTTTTTGTTTTTTTCCCTTGCTCTGTAATATTTTGATTCTTAACATGTCCTGTTTGTATTTTCAAGTAGGATATTGCAACCTCTTACCTAGAAATCCCTGACCATTTCACGCCCTGCAAAGCCCTGAGGGAACTGCCTAGAGGTTTCCCTGATAACATCTATCCTGTTTGGTCCACCATTAACACGAAACAAAAGTACTATCATCTTCTTGCTTATGGACAAGGACTATCAGCTTCCTGGAAAATGACTGTCACCTTCTTGATCACTTTACCATTTTCCGGACTTTGTAAATCTCTTCATACATCATTATTTGCATACAAGCTTGTCATTGTAACTTGAATTTAAAGTGCTAACTAACTCAGTGTGACTAAAGATGGTTTATTTGTGCTTAATAAGAAACCCCTCTGTTGGACTTTTGTCTCATTGTATAAACTTAATTAGCATAGGTGATGAGATTAGTTGGCTGCAGAATCCCCATCTTGGGAAGAGCAGAAGGAGTTCGCTTTTGGGATGTCTATGGGTTAACATCTTTGCCTGGGGGACTATTCCTTTTTGTTTTCATCATGATTACCTAGGACTATTGCTCTGTTTGCTGGACTGTCTTTATGCTACTGACTTTTATGCTTTAAGAACCTGATCAATAAACCTATGTTTGCTTGAACAACGTCTCTTCATTGGACTAAAGGGTAAGAGAAGCAATGCATTCACAAACAAGCCTTTGAATACGCTACCTATTAAACCTCCTTGCAGAAGAGAAGCAGCTTAGCTGCATTGCCAGCCAGCTCGCCCTCTGGAGGGTTTGGTTTAGGAGGGCTGGAAGCAAAGGGGCCGGCTGGTTTCGTGACAAGTTCTCCCACCAATTTGGTCAGGGAAGCTCATAGATTTTTCTAGCTGACAAAATGGGTTAGACATGGTTGTTTGTCCAGCAGTGGGGGCCCTCTGTTGCTTAAATGCTATGTTTGTCAATAAAATGGTCTTATTTTTGTCTGAAATTAAAACTCTGTGGATCTTGGGGAGCTCTGCCAGCAGATCAACTTTCTAATTTAAAACGCATCTCCACATTAAAAAGGGATAGCGATTTTTAGGTAACAATCCCAAAAAGCAGGACATAGGCTTAAACTATTGGAAGCCAGATACAGGGGGAAACTCACTAATTGGTAGAGCAGTACAACAATGAAACCAATTGCCTTGGGACATGGTGAACATTCCAACACTGGAAGCACTCAAGAAAACATTGGATAACCATCGGTCATATCTGCTTTGATTCTGATTATAGCCATAGCAATCACACTTATATACTGCCCCATAGCACTTTGTGCACTCTCTGGGTGGTTCACAAGTTAATCAGCATTTTGCCCCCAACATTTTACTGACCATGGAAGGATGGAAGGCTGAGTCAACCTTGAGCCCTGGTCAGAATCAAGCTCACAACACTTGGGTTGCAGGACAGCAGTTTAACCACTGCATCACCAGGGTGCAGGGGATTGGATTCAATGACCTCATAGGCCACTTCCAACTCAGTTAGTCTAGGATTCTACAATTGTAAACCTTTATCCACTTTTTGATACTGCCATATTCCTTATGCCAGGGGATCGCAACCTATGACCCATGGACTGGACTACTCCCCTTTGGACAGTTGAGTGAGCTGGACACGTGGTTCCCCCTGTTGTAAATGCTGCCACAAACCAATGGCAGATGTGTTTGCACATCCACATGTGCATTTGCAGCTGTTGCAAATGCATCTGCTTACGGGGTCATTGCTGCGGGCTGGATGGGATGGAGCTGAGGCCATCCCATCCAGCCCGCAGCAATGACCCCGTAAGCAGATGCATTTGCAACAGCTGCAAATGCACATGTGGATGTGCAAACACATCTGCCATTGGTTTGTGGCAGCATTTACAACAGGGGGAACCACGTGTCCAGCCCACTCAACTGTCCAAAGGGGAGTAGTCCAGCCCATGGTGCAAAAATCTTGAGAGCCCCTGCCTCGTGCTATCACTCTAATTAAACCAGGACTGAGCCTTATCCTTTACACAAGAAAAACCTATCATAATGGAAAGAATCATGGCATTGTGCCTTCCACTTTTTAATTTCTTCTGAACTCTTTGTATTACGTCACACCCCAATTAAATGTTTCATCATGTAAAAAAGCCCAGGCTCTTTGACTCTCAAGAATAGGGAAAACTCCCAATAGTAGTGGAAAGACTTCACTTGAGGTAATTGCTCTGAAAGGCAAGAAGATGTTTCTGGGGAAGAAGTAGAGCTTGCCTACAACAAGGATTCTCAACCTACAGCCTACAGACCGGATGCAGCCCACAGCACCATTTCATGTAGCCCCACCACCATCTCCATTACACCAAGAAGTGTCATGCAAAGGAGGAAGGTGAAAATGGCCATCCAAACCCCAAAGCTGTCTGAGGGAGTGTGACTCGGCACTAAGCTTAGAAAGGTTGAGAACTCCTGGCCTACAAGATAACTAGAGAAAAATGCTTACTTCCCTTAGTTTGACTTTAAGATTAATCCCTCCAGCATTTCTCTACCATTGATTGTTCTGACAACATTTCCTAAAACATGTTGAACACTTTCAGATCGTGAGTAAAGCATGCATCTAGGTTCTTATGAAAGATGGTAATGCACGAATATATTTGGAGGAGAAAATTGATGTATATTGCATAATGAAAGTGCCCTGTTCTCATTAAGAGTGAGTTTAAGGAAAAACATGGAGGTGTTCATATTTACATTTTACTTTCATCTACACTGAAATCATAGCTTTATGATGCTGAGCAACTAACAATGAACATCTTATTGTTTCATTGTGACAATGCTATCTCCCCTGCTCTCAAAGCTCACTACTTCAACCTCCTTCCAGACATAAGCCATTGATACATCACACAGTCTCATTTTTAAAACACAATAGACTGATTTTAGGAGCTTTTAATTTCAGTGTTCTCGGAATGCAATAATGTGAGCCCTATAATCAGCTGCTACTTTGCAAAATGGGCAATTATGCTTTTCTGTCATTTATCACAACAAAGGAATGGTGTACTGGGTGATTACTTGAAATAAAGAGAATATAAAATAGTTTATTGTTCTTCACATAACCAAGGGTGATTTCTGCTGGAGCAGATTTATTTTTAAAATGTAGTTATAATGCTCAGAGGAGAAGTAAAACAGCAATGGCATTAGCCTTTTTGAAATGGGATTTGTAAATATGACATTAGCTTTCTTCTGAAAATGTGTTTACAAATGAAGGTGATGTTAAGTGGTAAATAAATATTCCAAAAAATCCAAGCGGTAAATAAGTAAGACACTTAAAGAAACATTGGCCAAAGTCCTGTCGCAAGGCAAATGCAGGTTGCAGTAGCTTTGTGCTGCTTATTCAGGAGTCCCTGCTTGGATGTTTGAGGGTGAACCAGCCTGCTTTATTTAGCCTTTTCCCTTCTGATTTTGCCTTTTGCACTTTGCCTTCTGTAGGTGCAACTAAGCAACAAGACTTGGGCTATTAATTTAAAGATTATCTTAGAAAAATGAGTAATTGTGCTTTAAGAACAAAATAATATATTGAAATTCAAACGTAGCTATACATTTTGCTTTTTAACTAGGAAAAAGTGAAAAGCAAATGAAATGGTCAAAACAGGAAGAATATAAATTTATGCCAGGGAAGCAAAATAAGAAAATTAAAGGAAAAATATAATTTAGTATGCTAAATCAAGGAATCCATTGCAAGCAAGGCTCTCCATAGGATCAGGATGGAGAATTCAGCAGTACACAGAAAATGAAGAGATTGGGGCACTTCCCTCCTCTCCTGTTGATTTTAACCCTTTCAGGGAATGTCTCAATAGGGATCATGTAATTTGTGTATTCCACTTTTGTTACACTGGGCCCTTTTTCTTCCTTTCCCCTGATAATGTACCAGATGCAAGTTTCAGCCAGCATAACCCATGCCCTCCGAGACATTCAAATGTCATTTTTCTAAGTGGTTACTGTAGCAAGTCTCTGTTGGATGTGTTGGAAAACATCCCAGAAGTATCTTTTTACTTTGGCTTTACCATTCTCATAAAAATGGATTTTATATTAATTTCATACATTTAACGTACACCTTTAATGGAAATATGTAGTCCCTGATAACCTCAGCAGGTAGTATGAGAGGCAATGTTCTAATCTAAGTCCAGGACCAGCCATGCAGGTTTTCAATGATATGCTGACTTTTCTTTCCAAATATTGTATCAGGATCCCAAAGACTTTCATTAGTCAATATGACACTATTTCCCTTCTACTGTTCTGTGTGTCTCATATAGAATGTCCTGCTTGTTCCTTTCACTTTTGCTCAACTGTATACCTTCTAGGCCAATAATGGCAAACCTTAGCACTCGAGGCGTTCTTGATCAGCAGGAATGCTGACTTGGGCTTCTGGTAATTGAAGTCCAAGAACACCTCAAGTGCCAAAGTTTGCCATCACAGCTCACTGTCTGGACTGACTCCCCACCTTATTTGCCTTGTCAACTTAACTTCCATGGGACTTTGGCCCACCTGTCTGACACATCTGTTAGTCATCAGACAACTCAGCCTGCTACAGTGAAGCCACCTGAGATATTTTCTCTGCTAGTCCCTGAGCAATTTGCCCTCCAAAGAGCTAAAAATAATAAGGTTTACATTCCTCTGCCCAGCCCAGACACAGCACAAAAAAAGCATCTGGGAAGCTATAATGAGAGTCAGCAGATGATTGTGCCAGCCTCTCTGACTCCAAGGAATCTGAAGGTGTCTGAATGACAGGTTAGATCTCATCTCAGAAGTGCCAACATCATGGAAACATAATTGCATAGTTTTATTACAGGATAATGGAAAACTACCAGAGATAAAAGTTTGATTGGAAGTCTCCTCACAGTAATGTTATACAATGCAATGAGTTCAGGTGTTTTTGGAAGGAGCTTCGGCTTGCAGAGTCTAGCTTCCTGGAGACAGAAAAAGGAGCCTCCCTGGCCAAGGGAGGCTTGAAAGGACGCCGACGCCACTGAGCGCTGGAACGCTGTTGCTGCTGCCGCGCCCCTCCCGGCCCCCGTCACCAGCCGGGAGGTTAAAAGGAGCCTCCCTGGCCGAGGGAGGCTTGAAAGACGACGACGATGCTGAGAGCAGGAACACTGCCGCCACCGCCGTGCCCCTCCGTGTTGTTTTTCATACTATGTTGTTTGTATACTGTTGTTTTATGTACCATGGAAGCTGCCTAGAGTCAGGTTCGCCTGAGCAAGGCGGGGTATAAAAATAAATTTGAATTGAATTGAATCACAACTAGGCCACACACCTGTCATGGAATTTTAGTTCCACTCTAGGCTTATCCAACCTGCAGATTAAAAAAGTGTCAGTGGGAACTCCGCATTTTCCTAAAATTAACTTTTAAATGAAATGTCTGTAAGAATAATTTTGTACAGCCTATACCTTAGGCAACAAACAAGCAAACACACATACTCACACACAAAATCTCATTAGCTAGTACTATTGCTGGAAGGCATGTAAACAATCTGCATATCCATTATGCAGAACAAGCTATTTTCTAATTGCTGAGCTGTGTGGAATTTCATTTCCACACATTTTCTTTTTGGGCTGCCCTGGGAATTTGCCTCTGCTGAAACACAGGCAATTTCCTTGCTGAGCAGAAGAAAAATATCTCACATGGAGAGAGTTCTTCAAAATCTGTCAATTGGAAGCAATTGATCTCATGTGAGCTGTGGCAACTCTTCAGAGTTTTGAGGGTTCAAGAGTGACAAAATGTTCAACAACCTTAGTGGATCACCACCTGAGACAGCTGCCACACTTTCACTGACAGGGCCAGCCCCACCATGATGCAAAGAGAGAATTTTTGGACCACCTTCCAAATCTCAGCTTCTTTCTGGATCAAGATGACCATGCTATGCTAATCTACATTGTTACAATCTGAAAGCCTGACAAAACACTGCAGTGTGCACTGAAAGACTGCTGAGAATATTCAAGTGGTGCTAAATACTTCTCTCATCTTTTAGCTAGGGATGTGGAAAGTAGTTTTAAAAACCCTCTTGTTAGTGACTTTCCAAATCTTGCCATGCTGGGATACCTTACCAAGACTTCCCTCATATCAGTGAAGTTTTCCAGCTTCTTGTGAAAATAAGATACAGTAATACCTCGGATAACACCAAGACTTGGTTCCACAAGTCTTAGTGTTATCCGATTTTTAGTGTTATCCGATGCATGTTAAAATCCTATGGGATGTATCGCATAACGTTAAAGCTCCATAGAGATACATTGTAACCACACAGGCTTTAGCTGTTGTTATCCGATACATCCCATAGGACCTTAACGTTATTCGATCCAATTCTCCTCCCCAGATTACTTAACGTTATGCGATTTTAGCGTTATCAGAGGTAAACGTTATCCGAGGTATTACTGTATTTGGTTTCATTTTCCCATCTACCCTTTCCCCTCTTTTATGCAAGGAAATAGATTACAGAATCATAGAGCAGCCGTGTTGGAGGGCCCAGTGAGACCACTGAATTCAACATCAAAACAGATCTCATAGAAGGATTCCTATTTCCTCTTGAATGCCTCCAGTGTTAGAACACTCACCACCTCCTAAAGTAATTGGTTCCATTGTCACACTGCTCTAAAAATTAAGAACCTTTCCCCTGATATTTAGCTTATATATGGCTTCCTGTAGTTCAGTCCTCTTAATACTTGTCCTGCAGTCTGGGATGACCAAGAACAGACATTCCTCTTCTCATTATGGCTATCTTTCATGTATTTGAAATGTTCTATCATATCCCTTCTCACTCCTTTTCTCAATGCTAAACATGCCTGTTCCTTTCAATCTTTCCTCACGGGGGTTGGGTTTCCAGTCGCCTGGTCTTCCTTGTTGCTTTCCTCTGAACATGTTCCAGTTTGTTGGAATCCTTCTTAAATTGTGGTGTCCAGAGTTTGATATAGTACTCTTGTACTGAATAGAAGGGGACTAGTCCCTTGCAGGTTTTGGAGATTATACCTCTGTTAATACAGCCCAAAATAGCTCTGGCCTTTTTTTTTTTTTTTTTTGCAGCCACATCACACTGTTTTCTCATATTCAGCTTGTGATCTACAACAATTCCAATTTTCTTCTTGCTCACAATATTACTGAGCCATGTATCATCCCTCCCTCTCATCTCCTAACTGTGCATTTGCGCGCGCGCGCGCACACACACACACACACACACACACACACACACACACACACACACACACACACACACACACACACACACACACACACACACACACACACACACACACACACACACACACACACACACACGCGTTTGCACTTATCCCCGTTAAATTTCATTCTATCGAAATATGAGATTTTGCACAACTCAGCGACCTTTCCAAGAGATCTCATACATGGAAGGTGCCTTTTTTTGCACAGGAACTGTATTAATCTTAAGCATATTGGTATTGGGGGTGGGGGGTGGGGACCCCTACCACAAAATGCTGCAAAGTTGTCAATTCTTGGGGGGAGAAATATCACTGTGAGGAGAGACGAAGGATTCACCCTCCCTTCAATCTCTTGCTGAGATTGACCAGCTGCCAATACAGCCTTGCACTTAGAGGACATATGAGAAACATGAGCTGAGATTAAACCCACTGCACTGGCTATTGGTACACTGTGGGGCTCCATCCAAAGTGTTTGTTTTGATTTTCTAAATCACTCATGACCTGGTAATGACATACCTAATCAAGCCACTCTCCCTGGTGTCAAATCATAGGCCACCTAGGCTCAGTTGATAGAGCCTGACTTTCTAAGATTTCATTGCAAGAGAGTAGAACTGTGATAGAAGACCAGCTTTAACTGCATGGACCCTCAAATTTAAAACCACTTTACAAGAGGAAGCACCCACAAGAACTTCTAACTGTTAGTTGGATAGAGCTACAGTTCTAAAGCACTTTTGCAATTATCAATTGCTCTATTATTTTATGATTTTAACTCAAATCAAATTTTATCCACGGTGTCGATTAAAATATACTAATCAGCTGCAACTTGGTATTTATTGTGCTTATTGCCTAGTCAGCTGTGTCGTCATATTTAAAATGACTAAAGGAGCATCAAAAACACATGCCTCAGTCCCGGTGCACTATCAGACCCTGCTACGGTAGCGGTAGGACCTCCCAATGGTGAGAGCCCATGAAAATCTCATGGGAGATGATGCTTTGATCTGCCATGTCAAACTAGATGTGTGAAGTACCGATCAACCAAGTAAGCAGATATTGCCTAGGGTACAGAGTGTACAAAATTATTCTTACAGATATTTGAGGTAAAAGTTATTTTTTAGGAAAATATCAAATTCCCACTCACTGCCATATTTTAATCTACAGCTTAGATAAAAATACGGTAGATTCAAGTTAAAATTCAGTAACAAGTGCTGTTTTATAACAATCTTATTGGGTTCTTTCAGAAGACTGTATCTTGTTCTTCTGCTTTAAAATGCAGGGCATAAGAAAGAAGAGCTTTTCCCTTGGCATTTGCAGATGGATTCCCATTAAGACTGAAAACACCAGGGCTTAAATCTTCTTAAATCCTATGAATTCATTTGCACCAACTGGTTACTGAAACAATTAAAAGCTATTTTACTTTTTTTTTTTGTCTTTCACTCTGCAGAAAAGCTAACCTGAAATAAAGTACTTTGACAAAATGTTATAAGAGGTCATGAACATTTAGGTGCCCTCAGAGACAGGGGTGGGTGGGTGAATGGAAGGAAGGAGTAGCAAAGCAAAGTAAGAACTGCAGGGGCAGCATGTCTAATCTGTAGAAGGCAATAAAGTCGCATGGAATTCAGCCACCCAGGCTGAAGCCAAATTTGCCACCCCCTGGTGGACATTTGCTCCCGCTCCCACTAGAGCATCTGGGAATTGTAGTCCAAGAACACACATAGGCGAAAAAGGGCCTCCCAGGGCTGCCTGCCCCCTAGGACCCCCAGCGACACCACTGGTTGAAGGTACATTTTGTGTTAATTTTAAACATTTTTGCATCTCATCTCATTCTTCATTCCAAAACCAGGACAATGTTTTTTAAAATATCACTTAACGTTATCACTTTTTAAAACATCCACACTGTGGTGAAAACTTCATACCAAACAAGAACTCATCCTAGGAAGTACTATGAACATAAATTCCTTTGATATGCAGAATGCTTTTTAAGAAACTGCTCCTTCACATTAGGTAAGAATTTTGACTTCCTGGCATGGATAAATGGGCACTAAGCATGTTTGTATTTATTTCTATGGGACTTCATAACGCCATAAATATGCTTAGATTTCCACTTGGCAGGCTGAATTCAATCCCTCCATCTAATGATGGCACAACATATTTTGCCAGTTGCAAGTCTATAGCATCCATGAAAGCCAGTCGTATCTGACTCTAGGGTATGGTGCTAATCTCCATTTACAGCTAAAGAGCCAGTGCTCTCTGCATTTGCAGATGTTTCAATGGTCATGTGGCAGGCATTACTAGACACTGGAGCACACAGAACACTTTTACTTCCCACCAAAGTGGTACCTATTTATCTTCCTGCAATTTCTTGCTTTTGAACTACATTTCTTTTTGTATAATACTCTAGAAAAATTCTGAAACTTTTAATCACATGGGTAGAATGACCAATTCTCTGTACTTCTGCCTGCTTCCTACCTGAATGAATGAATTAATATCTTTTCATTTGTGGCTCCATATGATCACTTTAAAACTATTTTTGCATACTAGCCAAGCCTGTCTTATTCCCTTTGATTCAAACACTATGGAGAACACTAATCCTTTATGCCCATTTTGAATCAAGGCTATCAATTAGTCTTAGTTTCTCTCGCCCAATGTTGTGCACTTTCATTACACATAATGAAACTCAGATGTTTTCCTTCTGTTTAGCCAAAAATGTACCCTTTTGCAGTCTGAGTTCATTAGTTCTCCTTCTGCCCTAAATGAACACAGTGATACATTTGTTTTCTCACTCTTTCTTTGGCAAGCCTCTAAAGCTTGAAAGCTATATGATATATCCATAGTGTCATATCTTTCTTGCAATCAATACATACTGTCTCTTTTCTAACTTCTGTACAGAATAGAATTAGGCCACGGCTTCCTGAGCTCTCCTCACTCTCAAGACACTAAGTTGGAAGGCAGAGGCAAATAGCTCAAAACATTTTCATTTGGAAGGAGTACACACTTTGTAGATAGAAACTCTCTCAGAATCCTCCTAGATGCTCTTTAAAAAAAGAAGCAGCATCCTGATCCTTCATAAGAGGCACATGAACAGGCTAGGCAAATGGAGTTTTCATGAAGTTGTTATGGTGCATGATTACAAAACAGAACTCTAGCCAGGGAAATTGCTAGAGGATGGGAATATTACTAGCATCATGCTTCTACATTTTGGATTAGGAAAAGCATGTAATGGGCTTGGTGGGACAATGTGCTTCCCCACCCAAACTGCCAGAAGTGTTTTAGCTCCAATATAAAAAGTGCTCTTCCCCAGACTTCATCTGTCACATCATATATGAACAAACAATTGACAATATTGGCCTGCTTAAAATGTAGCACGAATAGAGAAGTTAGCAGGATATGGAGTGAGCATGCACGCGCGTGCATACACACGCGACTGGAATTTTTCTGTTTCTCTTTTAGATTATCCAGTTTAGCATTAATGAATACCCTAACTATTTTTTACCTTAACTTGGTTTAGAACTAATTTGTTTCCATAAGCCATTGCTAAAATCTACCATAGGATATTAGGTTAAGTTCTCATAGCAAGTTATGGTCATTTTAAAATCAATTTTAAAAGCCTTTGAACTCTTCTTGACAGCCAGCTGGGCAGAAGGGGAAGCAAGAACCTTAGTAAGTAGACTACTTAGAACTTACCTGGATTAGTTTTTCCAGGAGCTCATGCAAAGCAGTTCAAAAGCAGATGTGAGCACAGCTCCTTTTTTACACTATCAGTATTGTAATAATGGCTGTGAATCACTGTGATATCTAACAGTATTACTGGGTGGACTAACAACCATTTCTGAGGTGTCTACATTCAATACTGGAAACAGTAAGGACAGGTTTCACTTACCAGTAACTGTCGTTCTCCGAGTATGTTGTTTGGGGATTCACACTGATGGGTTCTGCGCCTGCGCTGAATCCTGAGCGGAGCTGGAAAGCTGATTGGATAAAGAGTTTTGAATGTGGGACCGCCCACCATGCCCAACCCCTTTAGGGGCCATTTCGCGCTTTCCCCTCAGTTTGATATTAAAGCTGCCCGCTAAGCATAAGGCCATCTCAGGCCGGCAGCCCTGAGGGGAGGCAGGGTTGGGTTGTGTGAATCCCCAAACAACATACTCGGAGAACGACAGTTACTGGTAAGTGAAACCTGTCCTTCTCCTTCGTGTTGTTTGGGGATGCACACTGATGGGTGACTAGCAAGCTCACTTACTTGGATGGTGGGCAGCCGGCGTCCTGAGATGTAGGAGAGCGCGATGGCATCATGGATGGGCGGTCATCAGCGAAGAGGATCGGGGACCAGCCGTCAGGATGGATCTGCCTCGTCTGACATCGGAAGCAGACCTTGTGTCAACCCGGTAGTGGGTGATGAAGGTGGAGGACCTGGACCAGGTAGCGGCCTTGCAGATGTCCTCCATCGGGATGCCTTCGAGGAACGCAGTGGAGGAAGCCAATGTCCTGGTGGAGTGAGCCCGGACATGAGACGGGGGTGGCAGAGATGACATCTCATAAGCCAGGTAGATGGTGCTTGAGATCCATTTGGAAAGTCTCTGGGCAGACAGAGAGTGTCCCTTGGACTTGCCACCATAGGCCACAAACAGTTGCTTGGCTCTTCTGAAGGACGCAGTCCTTTGTGTGTAGAACAGCAAGGCCCTCCTGACATCCAGCGAATGCCACACTCTCTCTTGTGCAGACGAAGGATTCAGGAAGAATGCTGGAAGTGTGATGGACTGGGCCAGATGGAATTCAGTCAGGACTTTGGGCAGAAAAGCCAGGTCCGGGTGCAATACTACCCTATCGGGGTAGAACTTGAGAAAAGGAGGGTCAGACCGCAGGGCTGCCAGTTCTCCTGCCCTCCGGGCAGAGGTGATGGCTACGAGAAAGGCAGTTTTGTAAGAAACAAACTTAATGTCCACTGTAGCCATGGGCTCAAAGGGCGCCTTCGTGAGCGCGGTGAGCACAGCAGTGAGGGACCACTGAGGGGGTGGTATCTTTACTGGAGGGTAGGCATTACGCAGTCCCTGGAGGAATCTTTTAACAGTCTTGTCTCTGAAAGCGGAGGACAATACTGATGAGGGTGGGGCCTTGGCTACCACCGCAGCCAAGTGGACCTTTAAGGATGAGTGTGCAGATCCTGACTCGGCCAGGTGCAGGAGGTAGGACATGACGTCCTGCAGGGATGCCGAGTCCACGGTACGGTAACTGGATGCTAGAAAGTCTATGAAGCGACGGTACTTGGCATCATAGGACTTTCGCGTGGAAGGTTTCCTTGAAAGTTCAAGGATCCGCGTTATGTCGGGCGGATAAGCCAGGCCGTCAGGTGTAGGCTCGGCAGATCCGAGTGGAGGATCCGACCGTCCTCCATGCGGAGGAGGTTCGGATCAGTGGGTAGGCGGAGGCGGTCGCAAGCCAGGGTTTGGAGTAGAGGGAACCACGGCTGGCGCGGCCAGGACGGGGCAATCAGGATCGCCCAGGCATTCTCCGCACGGATCCGTACCAGGACCCGTTGGATGAGAGGGATCGGAGGAAACATGTACAGCAGTTCCTGGTGCCACGGCACCATGAAGGCATCGCCCTCCGATCCGTGGCCGATCCCCGCCCGGGAGCAGTAACGGCGGCACTTGGTGTTGATCTGTGTCGCGAACACGTCTAGGCTCGGTGTGCCCCACCGTCGGCACAGGCGGTCGAACACCGATCCGTCCAGTTCCCATTCGTGCATCGCTGTCCCTTTGCGGCTCAGGGAGTCCGCCTCTAAGTTCAGCGTGCCCTGGATGTGGACACCTATGGGGAACACATGTACCTTCAGGCACCACTCCCAGATCTGGACCGTCAGGTGAAGGAGGGAGAGGGACTTGGTCCCTCCTTGCCGGTTGAGGTAGGCTAGGGTCGTGGTGTTGTCCGAAGCGATCTGCACCACGCGGCCTGCTAGTGACAGTCTGAAGGACCTCATCGCCTTCCATACCGCTAACAGCTCGAGGAAGTTGATGTGGCGGTCGGCTTCCGCGGGCGTCCAGATGCCGTGGACCCATAACCCGAGGCAGCATGCACCCCATCCGTGCGTGCTCGCATCGGTGGTGACCTGGACGGATGGCGCGGGAAGGGTGAAGAGCTTCCCGGCGGTCACATTGCGGTCCGTTGTCCACCAGTTCAGCTGGTCTCGCAGTTCGGGAGTCGGTGTGAGCCACTTCCCGAGGTTGTCGTGGGTGCTGTCGAAGGAGGCTAGGAGCCACGACTGGAGCGACCGCATTTTGAGCTTGGCGTGCGAGATCACTGCTGTGGTCGACGCCATGAGTCCTAGTAAGCGGAGAGCGTCCCTCGCACGGACGCGACGACTGCCTTGGATCCGAGCCACTACCGTGCGGATGTCGAGCAGACGTTTGGGGTGAGCGTAGGCTCTTAGAGCCAGAGAGTCCAATACGGCTCCGATGTAGTCTATTCGTTGAGTGGGGGTCAACTGAGACTTCTTGTAGTTGACCCGTAGACCGAGACTCTGCATAAGGGCCAGGCAATGGGCAACATCGTCCTTGGCTTTCTGTTGGGTTGGGGAGCAGACCAACCAGTCGTCTATGTACGGGAACACTTGGACGCCTTGCAGCCGAAGATGAGCAGCCACCGGCGCCATGCACTTCGTGAATACCCTCGGAGCGGTGGAGAGGCCGAAGGGTAGGCAGGTGTACTGGTAGATGTCGCCGCCGATCTGGAAGCGTAGGAATCGGCGGTGTTCCCTTCTGATGGATACGTGGAAGTAGGCATCCTTCAGGTCGATGACGGTGAACCAGTCCCCGTGGTTGATCATTGGGAGGATGGAGTGAAGAGTCACCATCCGGAACTTCCTCGCGTCGATGTGCTTGTTGAGCAGACGGAGGTCCAGGATTGGACGTGCCCCCCCCCCCGTCTTGTTTGTCCACGAGGAAGTAGCGGGAGAAGAACCCTTCGTGAGACTCCGATGCTGCAACCGGCTCTATGGCGCCCTTCTCTAGGAGAGCTGATAGTTCTTCCTGGAGTGGCGGGGACGGATCGGTGACGCGGACCCGTCCGACAGTAGGGCATTTCTTGAACTCGATCGCGTAGCCAGAGTCTAAGATGGTTAAAACCCATCGGTCTGTGGTGATGGCAGACCAGGCCGATAGGTAGTTGGCGAGGGGACGGTAGGGTAGAGTCTCGGTCACGGAAGAGTCAAACACGTTGTTTGCCCTTCCGTTCCGTGCGTTTACCAGTCTGGTGACGCTGCTGGTAGCGTGGACGGCTGGGTTGTGGTCGTGGCCGGTAAGGGTACCGGGAGTAGTCGCCTTGGCTCTGCGGTGGGCGAGGTTGGTAGGACGGACCCGCCTGGGACGTCGACGGTTGGTCCTGCTGGTAACGGTTGGACCCACGGCGTGGAGGGCGGAGCTGTTTGATGGTGGCGTAGTCCCCCTTCAGCTCTCCCAAGGAGGTGTCGGTCTCCTTGGCGAAGAGGCCCTCACCGTCGAAGGGGAGCTCTTCCACCAGCCGCTTGACGTCGTCTTGCAGGTCAGCGGAGCGGAGCCAGGCGTGGCGACGAAGCTGGATGGCGGAGGCCAGGTTCTTCGCCTCCGACTCCGTGACGTGGTGGCCCGTACGGATCTGCTGGAGAGCGAGTTGGTTTCCCTCCATGCAGACCCGCTCGAAGTCTGCTCGCTTGTCCGGTGGTAGCAGCGACTTGAAGGACTCCGCCTGTTCCCACAGTCGGCACTGGTAGCCCCCCATGGCCGTCGCGTAGTTGGACGCACGGAAGGACAAGGAGGCATTGGCGTAGACCCTCCTGCCCAGTGCGTCCAGCTTCTTCCCTTCTTGGGTCGACTGAACGGGGGTGCTACTAATCGGTGTCCGGTGTTGGGAGCCTTTCACCACTCGGGAGTTCGGCGCCGGGTGGACGTGCAAGAAGTTGGAGTCGTCCAGCAGCCTGTACATGGAGTCCACCCTGTTGGACACCGAATGGGAAGAGACGGGTCTCTTCCAGACCTCCTTGGCCGCCTTGGCGATCTTCGGGAGTAGTCCCAGACGGACGGGGACTAGCTCCTTCCGGTCGGCCATGCCGCAGACGACATCTTCGCATTCGTCCAGGGGAGCCTCCGCCCGGATCCCCAGCGTGGATCCGAGGCGGGTGATGAGGGCCGTGTACGTTTTCTGGTCCTCCGGTTGGGAGCCATGGACGGAGCCGATGTTATTATTATTATTATTATTATTATTTCTCACACTTGCTAACCCGCCCCAATCGGGCAAGCCCGACTCTGGGCGGCTTACAGCACAGAATAAAACACATCAATATAAAAATTTAAAATTCATAAACTAAAAACAGCATCTGGGGGTGTCGTCAAGGGTAGTATCCCTAGACTAACCACCCCACATGGGATCCCCCATCCCTGGAACCCCACACTTGTCCTGCCAGCCAGGTCTTTAAGTTCTTCCGGAAGGACAGGAGCTCTGTCTGCATGCGCAGCTCAGTTGGAAGGAGGTTCCAGAGGGCCGGGGCGAACACAGAAAAGGCCCTCTTCCTGGTGCTAGCGAGGCGAGCCTCCCTAGCCGATGGAACAACAAGAGAGCCCCTCCGGTCCGCCCTGGTGGGACGGACAGATGTTCTTAGGGTGACGCGGTCTCTTAGGTATCCTGGCCCACTACCATATAGGGCTTTAAAGGTAATAACCAGCACCTTGAATTGCACCCGGAGACAAACTGGCAACCAATGCAGCTCCCGAAGCAGTGGCGAGGCCCGAGCATAACGCCCGCATCCCATCACTACCCGGGCTGCCGCATTTTGGACCAGCTGCAGTCTCCGAATGGTCACCAAGGGCAGCCCCATGTAGAGCGCATTACAGTAATCAAGTCTGGAGGTGACCAAAGCGTGCATGACCATAAGCAAGGCGTCCCGGTCTAGGAGCGGGCGTAACTGGCGTATTACACGAAGTTGTGCAAAAGCCCTCCCGGCCACGGCTGCCACCTGCTCATTGAACAGTAGCCGTGAGTCCAGGAGGACCCCCAGATTACGCACCGGGTCTGTTTGGGGCAAAACTGCCCCATCCAGAACCAAAGCTGGTAACTCCCGTGTTAGCACAGGGCCCCTTACCCATAGCCACTCAGTCTTGCCGGGATTCAGCTGTAGCCCGTTTTCCCCCATCCAGACCTTAACAGCCTCCAGGCACCTGGAAAGGACTTCCACTGCACCGCCTGGGTCCCCACGGGCTGAGATGTACAACTGGGTATCATCAGCATACTGATGATACCTTACCCCGTGGGAACGGATGATCTCACCCAGCGGCTTCATATAGATGTTAAATAGGAGAGGAGAAAGTACCGAGCCCTGAGGCACCCCATACTGCAGGGGCCTAGGGCTGGACATCTCCTTCTCCAGGCACACCGACTGGGTCCTGTCCCTCAGGAATGAGGAAAACCAGGACAACACTGTGCCCTGGATCCCCAAGCCCCGGAGCCTTCCCAGAAGGATGCCATGATCGACAGTGTCAAAAGCTGCTGAGAGGTCGAGGAGAGCAAGGACAGACGGTTCCCCTCCGTCCCGCTCTCTCCAGAGATCATCCACCAGTGCGACTAGTGCAGTTTCGGTGCCATATCCGGGCCTGAATCCTGACTGAAACGGGTCCAGATAATCCGCTTCATCCAGGACATCCCGTAACTGCTGCGCCACAGCTTTCTCCAGGACCTTACCTAAAAAAGGTAGGTTAGACACTGGACGGTAGTTGGAAATTACCATAGGGTCGAGGGACGGCTTTTTTAAGAGGGGGAGCACTAAAGCGTGTTTAAATGGTGCTGGGAAATGCCCCTCTTTTAATGAAGCATTAATAATCGCCTCGACCCAGCCACCTGCCACAGTCTTGGCAGCTTTAACTAACCAGGCAGGGCATGGGTCCAGTGCACAGGTCGTGGCGCGAACAGATACAAGAAGCCTGTCCACTTCCTCAGGGCCAACTGGCTCGAACTGATCCCAGATAACATGGCTAGACTGTGCCTTGGTCAACCCCAGTTCGGTACCTTCCACGCCGGGATTAAACTTCGAGCGGATCTGAGCGACTTTCCCCGCTAGATAATCCGCAAAAGCATCAGCAGATCCCTGCCAGCCAGGGCCCGGCCCCTCTTTGCCAAGGAGGGACCTGGTCACCCGGAACAGGGCCGCTGGGCGGTTATCTGCAGAGGCAATGAGGGCGGTGAAATATTGGCGTTTCACCGCCCCCATCGCCACTAGGTAGTCTTTAATAGCAGCTCTAACCAGTGTTCGATCAGACTCGCTCCGCGTCTTCACCCAGCGGCGCTCTCGGCGTCTCTTAGCTCGTTTCAGCTCCCTTAGCTCTTCTGTGAACCAAGGGGCAGATCGAACCCTACAAGCGCGGAGAGGCCGTAGCGGAGCGATTACATCCAAAGCTGCAGACGCTCTCCTGTTCCAGGAAGCAACAAGGGCTTCGGAAGAATCACTTTGCAGGTCAAGAGGACAACACCCCAGTTCCCGTTGGAATCCTTCTGGATCCATTAGTCGCCGGGGGCGGGCCCACTTAATCGGCCCTGCCTCCCTACGGTGAAGTCCCGTCCCCAGGAAGTCCAGAGTCACCAGATAGTGATCTGACCATGGCACAGGAGTGATGTCTAATTTCTGTACATTCAGATCACTCTGCCACAGCTCCGACAAAAAGATCAGATCCGGGGTGTAGCCACTGCTCCTGGTAGGACCCTGGATTACTTGGGTCAGGCCCACGGTTGCCATGGAAACCATGAACTCCCGGGCTACCTCCGAGCCAATCCCCAATGACGGCAAATTGAAGTCCCCCAGGACTTCCAGAGGGTGCTCCATGTTATCGTCCGGGGATTTGTCAACCGCAACCGGTGGTGGCCGATCCTCCTCCTCCTGGTCCGACGAGTCGTCGGAGCCTCCTGACCGCTCCGAGACGCTGGGCGGTGGCAGGTAGGCCTCGGGGTCCGAGTCTGACCAGAACAGCCTGGCGGATCTCGGATCATTCCCCGGTAAAGGCAGCTGGTACGGAGGGAGAGAGGCCTCCGACCGCACCTGTTCCACTCGTTGCCTCTTCGGTGCCGGACCCTCGTCACGGAGCGGTGGTGCCTCCGTGGCTGGTTCGGGAGGCAGAGGGTGCTCCACGAACTCGGATGGTGTCGGTCGAGGGCCTTGGAGCTCGGCATGCAGCTTCCGCACCATCGCCTCGATAAACGGGGCGATGAGGCTCAACTGGGGTGGCGCTTCGGAAGCCAGACCAGGAGCCACGGAATGGCCGCGAAGAGAGGAAGATCGTCGCGGCGGTGGAGGTGGAAGGGCCTCTGGCGATGGCGGAGGGCTGGGGGCCCTCTCCGGCGTGGTGGTTTCCTGGGCATCGACCGGCATCCTGCCCGGCGTAGGTGGGGCTGCAACCGGGGCGGATGCTAGGGAGCGTGGCGGCGAGGGGTGAGCCGGTCCCGGGTCGGTGGGAGAGAAGACGAAGAGCTACGACGCTTCTTCTTCTCTTTCTTGTCTTTTTTCTTCTTCTCCTGCTCCTTCTTCCGTTTAAACAGTTCGGAGGCCGACGGCCGTGAAGAAGGAGCGGAGGTCGAAGGAGCAGACGTTGAGGCAGCGGCCTGCTCTGGAGCTGGGGGAGGCGGTGGTGCGAGTGCGGCCTCCATGAGGTAGGCTTGGAGGCGGTACTGGCGGTTCTTGATGGCGGCCTTCGAGAAGCCTCTACACACCTCGCAGGTCTGGACCTGGTGGCTCTCCCCGAGGCAGCGGAGGCAGCGCACGTGTCCGTCCGAACTAGGGAACTTTCTCTTGCAGGACGGACACTGCTTGAACGCTGCCGCTGAGGCCATCCACCGAGGTAGATGGCCGAAGAGAAAAAATTATCCCGGCCGGGAGGCCCCGGCACGAGATTGCAGGAAAGAACAGTTTCCTTCTCTTGGTTTTTTTTTTTTTTTTACCGGCGGCTGAGGGCGAGCCCCAGCCACACGAGGACCAAGGGATCAAGTCCCCTGGTCCGAGAAAAATTGTAGGTTAGAAAAAATTGGAAGATTCTGAGACAATCTCAGTTAAAGTACTCACAGCTTTTTTTCCAGGCTCCTGCTTGCGCAGCGGAAAAAAGCAAACTGAGGGGAAAGCGCGAAATGGCGCCTAAAGGGGTTGGGCATGGTGGGCGGTCCCACATTCAAAACTCTTTATCCAATCAGCTTTCCAGCTCCGCTCAGGATTCAGCGCAGGCGCAGAACCCATCAGTGTGCATCCCCAAACAACACGAAGGAGAACCAAACTTATTCTTCCTTTCCTAAAGGTCTTGCATTCTAACACTTAAAATGCTTTGGCATTCAGATTTCAAAATACAGCAAGGTTTAGTAATATCCCCTCAACTACTCCAAGATTAATTTAGCAAAGGAAAACACAGAAGTAAAAGCACTTTCAACACACTAGGATAATTTGTTCAAGATTGTATATTGAAAACTCACATCTTTTAAGCCACATTCAAAAATTTCTGACACTTCAGGAGAAGAAAAACAAGATCATATATTATCTATCACCTATTTAAGTTTCTTCTCAGTCTCTAATAATCACACTCAATAAACAAATAAAAACAACATAAAACCAAAGGGCAAAGAGGAGAGGTTGGCAAAAAAACAGGAGAAGTTGACTAGAAATTGTCTAGGAAAACAATCTTCTTTCCTGATAGATCTGCTGACAAATCATTGCAATAGGACACCTGTTGGCAAAGGGCAGATCCTTCAGTTCTTCCACAAGAGATCGAAGAGTTCTTTCAAAGTTAACCCCCACCCACCCACCCCTGCTAGTCCAACACTGGCAAGAAATTAAGCATTAATAATAGTGACAAAGTGAAACGACTTGTGGAAATGTCAACCTCCTAAAACAGTCTTATCACTAGCACCGGATTGCTGAACTTTAAATACAAATCAAAGAGAGATTGGAGCTAGAGAACAGGAACAGAAATTCATTAAGAAGTTAATGAACAAGCTAACCATCTCCTACAGACTGCAGGTAAACTTATCATTACCAGGAAGGGAAATAGTCTGATACCCTGGCACAAAGGAGAACCAGCCACCACCTGCAGATTACAGGTAAACTTATCATTACTACTAGGAAGGGAAATATTCTGATACCGTGGCACAAAGGAGAACCAGCCACCACCTGCAGATTACAGGTAAATTTATCATTACCAGGAAGGGAAATATTCTGATACCCTGGCACAAAGGAGAACCAGCCACCACCTGCAGATTACAGGTAAACTTATCATTACTAGGAAAGGAAATATTCTGATACCCTGGCACAAAGGAGAACCACAAAAGCGCCCACCTTACTCAAAAGCACCTGGAACTTGATAACAGTCAACCCATTCCCTGTCCCAACCATCTGATTACAAGAAAAGTTCAGACAATATATTTTTAGGCATATTCTTTATCCACATATCTTTGGCTGCTGCTCTGCTATTGCAGTTGTTTTTGTTGTTGTGTGCTGTGAAGTTCAAACGACTTATAGAGACCCCACTAGGGCTTTCAAAGAATGTGAAACAGTAAGGAGTGGTTATACCAGTGTCATACCCACATTAAACTTCCACAGCTGAGCAGGAATTCAAAAACAGGTTCCCTGAGTCCTAGTCCATCACCCTGAAACAGGCATACCCCAGGCAATGGCCACCTTATGCCAGCTAATCTTTTTCACATTAGTTCTGGCTTCATTTAGCAATTTCACATCTGGCCTAGACACGGAAGAAGAAGAAAAACTCTATCCATTAAGTCACATATTTATTACCCTAACTCGGTCTTTCCCAACCTTTGGTTTTTGGACTTCAATTCCCAGAAGCCTATGTCAATTTCCCAAAGCACTGATCAGCCAATGTACTGACTTAGGCTTTTACGAATTGTAGTTCCCCTATGGGGCATGGACCCCACATTGGAAATGACTGTCCTAACTAATTACCATATTTGCCGGTGTATAAGACACATCAGAGAATAAGACGCACCCCATTATTACCAAAATAGCCCACTACAGGCTACTATATACAGTACAAGATGCACTCCATTTTTCCTGTGCATTTTAAGGGAGGGAAGTGGGTCTTATACCCCAGCAAATACGGTACCTCTACTTTTAGTTTTTATCTTCTTACTAGTAAATACTGAACGAATACGTCACCGACTTTGTATGTCTTGTCTTATTAGCATCAACCTCTAAGTAGCCTTTTGTTTATTAAAACCACAACAAGTAAGATCAGCTCAGGTGCTGTGGCACATTTTGTCCTTCGGCTGAGGAGAACAGGCTCTAATGCAATTCCCGCTGCTTTCTGCCTTGCAAAGTCTCAAATTTCAGGATTGCTCGACTTTCCTGAAAGCACTATAATTAATTTTTCAAATTAGATTTAGTTTGCAGAGTTTAGCCAACCTAGTGTAAATGAGACATTTCTCATTTCTTGTGGCCAAAATAGATAATAGAAACTCTGGCTCTGCAGGAAAGGGTGGGGTGTACTAATATTTACAATTTACTTGGGAGTAAGTTAAGAAGGAAGATATTTAGAGCAGAAGAAGAAAGAACTGAGAGAAGGGAAATAGAAGAATCAATGTAGTGAGACATTAAAATAGGGGCAGGCACAATGGCTTCTCCTTTAAGGCAAGCCCAAGGAGGCAAATCTCACTCCCCCTCTCCAACACATATAAATTAGCATATGAAGATCATCTACTCTATTTATCTATATGCAGTTTAATTAAGAAACCTGGGTTCACACTTTTAAATATACATGCCACAGAACCTGAGATTCATCTTAGCCATAACCTTCTTAAACTATTAAATCAATTCTGCATTAAACCTGGAACATGGAGTTTAAACACCCATTAAAATGGCTTCAGAAAGAGAAACAGATCCACATTTGAGTGCCAAAATCAGCATAAGAGTTATTGCAGCCTCAAGCAACAGTGACCTGATGAACAAATAGCATCTGGCAAGGCTATTGATAAGGTAGTGTAGCAGAATAATTGAGAACATCATAGTAAAGGATAGTTTTAATGAACCAAAATAAAGGAAGACAGAATTTATTGTGCTTTATTTTATTTGTGCAAATAAAATCTAAGTTAAAATTCCAAAAAGCAAAGCATTTTAAAATCTGGGCTAAATAGCATGTTGGTCAAAAAATTTTAACTTCTAGGGTGTGATCAGACTATAGTATTTGCCCCACTATTTAGTCCAGTGTGGTAATGGACTGGATTGCCAGCCTGTCATACCCATAACTTTCTGGATCTCTGTCAGAGCCTTCTGCATTTTTTGAGCAGGAAGGGTCATTTTGTTTTAGTTTGTTTATGCTGTGTATAATCATGCCATCCTCTTTCAATTTCCCATACTTCCTCCTGGAAGTGGGAGAAGACAAGAGGGGATTATTTTTCCTTTTATTTCACTTTTCTGAAAGGTCAGGTGACAATCTGCCTGAATCCACCACCAAGTACCAGCTGCTTCATGGAGTGGAAGGAAGGAAGGAAAAGGTTCACTTTAAATCAGGGGTGCCCAAACATTTTGGGCCGTGGGCTGGTCACATGGTTTAGTGGGCTGGTCATGTAGTTCAGTGGGCCAGTCACATGGATCCTCCCACTGGAAGCGGAAGTAAAACACACCTTGCAATCTGTTTTGCAACAGAATGAGATATGTTTTAAGCTGCCATTTTCTCTGCTTAAACCATTTTCTCTGCTTAAACACTTCAGGGAGACACGAGGGGTGCATGAATTGGCATTGGTTGCCATATCTGGCCCGTTGGCCATAGTTTGGCTACCCCTGCTTTAAATACTGTTCTATGGCAGTACTAATATGCTGCACCACTTAGAAAAAAACTTCCTCCTGGAGACAATAGGTGACAAGGAGAGGGACTTTTGTTTTCAACAGGCAGGCCAACCAAATAATGTTTCTTGAGGTGAGCATGCCATTTGGATTCAAGGGTCTCTCCAAATGGCATATCAGTCCTTGTCAGTGGCTAACAGCCATCCAGGACTAGAGGCAGCATGCCCGTTAATATCAATTGCTAGTGAATGAGAATGAATGTCACCTTTCTGATTAACAGAGACCATGATATCATCAGACACCCTCCCTAGGGCTGAGTTCAACTATAATCCTAACAGTACTGTATCTGAAGAGTAAATGGACTTCCTACCAAATCTATGTCACAGACTATCCCTAGGGCAGGGGTTCTCAACTTATGGCCTGGGGGCCGGATGCAGCTCATTGCACCATTTCATGTGCCCCCCCCACTGCCCTCCGCCACACCAGGAAGTGCCATATGTGGCAGGAAGGGCAAAATGGCTGTCCAGCCCCCAAAGCTATCTGAGGGAGCATGACCCAGCCCTCGGCTTGAAAAGGTTGAGAACGGCTGCCCTAGAATAATATAAACTATTTGAACAGGGCTGATTTTGAATGAGCAATTATATCCTATTACATATATTTACTTTTTTAAAAAGATAGAAATTAAATCTATCAGTACTCCTTGAGTACAAATAATATTGAACTGAGTGCCCAGATTTTAACATTTATCACTACACCAATATAAGAGTTAATTTTAACAGCAGCCACTTCCCAGACCCAGGTCAACTCAGAGTCCATACAGCAAACAAAAGTTAAATAAAAACATTGTTTACATCATCCTAACATCTTAACGTGTGCAGTCTGTATTTATGAACAAGCAGCTTCTCAATATTTATATAGCCTTGGTCCCCCCCCCCCCCAATCCTATTTATTTTTACAGCAACATCCTGATCCAGTAAGGAAAATTGATACACTTACCTGAGTTAGATGCACTTTTATATCAAATACAGATCAGCTACCCCATTAATCATGCCTCTCTAGGCAGGGTTTCAGTGAGTGCTGTGTTAGTCATTCACAATCCACTCAAAATGAGGACTGTTCCTGTTAAGAAAAGGCTAGACCTGTTGCTTATAGCCAGCTGGGAGGTAACAGTAAAGTAATCTTTTCTTTGTGATGCAAACATACAAATGAATACCTCTTAGCTGATCTCTATGGTGGGGCTTGGTATAACTGTAATTCAGAAAGAACAATGGTCCCACTCAACTAGAGACAACCTCCATTCAATTCTGGGTCATCACTGGGCATTGGAAAGGTACATTTAAACTACAGAAACTCTTGAGTTCTAACAGAGGATGACTGCCTAGAACAGGAGTTCTTAACCTTTTAAGCCAGGTCATGCTTCCTCAGACAGTTTGGGGGGCCAGATGGCCATTTTGCCCTTCCTCCACCACATGGCACTTCCTGGTGTGGTGGTGGTGGTGGGCCACATGAAATGGTGCTGCAGGCCACAGCCGGCCCACAGGCTGCAGGTTGAGAATTACTGGCCTAGAATATGACAACAAGCTGTTTTTTTCCATATGATCATTACTCAGTCTGATTAAAACTTATCATTTTAATGTTCAGCAGTGACATTAAACTCTGCTGCCATGGTTAATTTGGAAAAAAGAAGTAATTACAAAGTAATCCGTAATTTTGTTAGGAGCCAGCCACCTTAAAAAACCATTTTTGGCCAGTAGTTCCAAGTCAGATTGCACACTGATATCTAAGACTCTGTTTAAAAATTTCCTTGGTCTGAATGGCCACTGAGAGCAAATACTGAACTGAAAACCCATGATGAAAAATTACTTCACAGAGTTGATTAACCCAGGACTTGGGATGATCCTACTTTATCTGATCGGTTAAGCATAATTTGGGAAGCCTATTAGAATCCATTGATTGCATCTTCAACCAATATGAAAATGTTTTAAATACTAAATGGCTATACACAGAGTGGAATCCCAATTTTGCTCTGTATTTGTTCCAGAAGTGGGGCTCTATTTAGACCCCACAATTCTGTCCCGTATGACAGCATTGGGACAATTTTTGCCCCAAACACTTTTAAAATTGGGGAGAGGGCGCCAAGATGATTATAATTAAACAGTTTCAACCTGAAAAATATGTATTGATGTGCCTCCCTTATCCTTTAATAAGGGCTTACTGTAGAGCCAGATTCGAGTTACTACACTCCATGAATAAATATGGGTGTTTTCACCACTTACCATATCACGAAATTACATGCATATGTGGTTCTCCAAATGTTGAAAATATCTCTCATATTTTATTCAATTGCCAGTTGTACATGATATTAGATTTAATAACTTGCATCCCTATTGGAAAAAAACAACTTTTTGAGACTCTAATCACAAACTGTCCTATCTCCTTCTAGGTTCTAACATGCACATTGTATGTAGAACTGCCAAGTTTATAATTAAGGCATCAGCTAAAATAATGGAATATATCAATCAAATTGGGGTATCCTGCAAGGGAGATTCACTTATCTGACTATGGATATGCATGTATTAATTGTATTAAGGCACTTTCTCCAGTTTACATTCTTTTTAAAAGTAGCTCAGGTATGTACATATTGTATTTTATTGTATTTTTATTGTATTTTATTGCACTTCATTGTACTGTATAGATTTTAATTCTTCTGTTATGTTATTGATAAGGTTGTAAGACTAATAAATTAATAAACATTCATTCATTCATTCATACAAAGAAATACAAGAAAACTAGCTCTAATTGCTGGCTACCATCCAGTGATCAATGAGCCCTTGTGTCATAGTGGTACTGTAGCTAAACTCTCCTTATGATCTGAGTTTGATCTTGATAGGCTCAAAGTTCATACTTCCATCCTTTTGATGATGTTAGAACAAGTTGCCAACATGTTGGGGGCAAAATGTTAATTACTTTGGGAATCACTAATTGAGTGATCTAAACATGATGGGGCAGTATATAAGTGTAACGGCTATTGTTACCATCCCTCCAGAAGGGAAAATGACTAAACTGAGGCCATCATCCTATTTTAACCTACCAAGAGAAGACCCAATAGAAAAGACAATACTGTACTATACTGTTAGAAAAGGTGGAGGGAAGTAGGAAAAAGAAGGATCTATCCTGAAATGGATTGTCTTAGTGAGGGAAGCCAGGGCTTTTAGGTTACGAAAAGTGTTAATGATAAGAACTTTCTGAGATTATTTGTTTGTAGGGTCATTCTAAGATGGATATGACTTGATGCCATATAAAAACCCCTTTGCTGTCCTTTACACCTATCAAGTGTTTTTATATTGCACATATCTGAATAAAACCTGATTATTTTTTCAAAACAAGATCACAACGATTTATTTTTGTTGAGTAATCTACACAGAAGACACCCCTGTTTCCCCAGTATGTCCAAGAGTTGCTTCCTCTGAAAGTTTCCGTTCAAGTAATCTGCACAATGAAGACTCAAGTAAAATCAAAGCACAGAAGCAAAACTGTAATGAGAAGTATCCAAATTTTTAGAAGAAAGGATGAACAATCTGCTGCCTACCAGATGTTCTTGGCCTACAACCAACTTTGTCTATTGGCCCCAGTGGCTAGTGCAGGTATTTATTTATTTATTTATTTATTTATTTATTTAAATTTGTTTCTCACCCTCCTCCCAAAAGGGACCCAGGGCGATTTACAACAACCATAAAATCACTTTAAAAAGTTAAAAACTCTAAAAACTTTTTAAAAACTTGGTATTAAAAGCCTAAAATTACCACACAGGCATACTGGGGTCAGACCAACCAATTGGCTGGGGAAATTGAACCATCTACTCCCCAGACCAAACCTGCCAGCCAGGTTTTCACTCCTTTTCTAAAGGGCAGCAAGTCCGTCTGCATGCGTAGTTCTATTGGCAGGAGGTTCCAAAGGGCCAGAGCGGACACCGAGAAGGCCCTCCTTCTCGTGCCAGTGAGGTGCACCTCTCTGGCTGATGGCACAACCAGAGAGCCTCTCCGGTCCGCTCTGATGGGACAGGCAGATGTCCTTGGGACGATGCGGTCTCTTAAGTATCCTGGTCCACTACCATGTAGGGCTTTAAAGGTAATAACCAGCACCTTGAATTGCACCCGGAGGCAAACTGGGAGCCAGTGTAGCTCCCTCAGCAACAGTGAAGCATAACGCCTACATCCCACCACTACTTGTGCAGCCGCATTCTGGACCAGCTGAAGCCTCCGAATGGTCACCAAGGGCAGCCCCATGTAGAGCGCATTGCAATAATCAAGTCTGGAGGTGACCAAGGCATGTGTGACCATGAGCAAGGAGTCCCAGTCTAGGAACGGCCGTAATTGGCGAATCACACGAAAACACAGATTCCTCTCCACTGTTCAAGATGTTAAAATTGATTGTCAATTTCATTGTGCAAACAGTTTGGAGACATTTGTACTGAAAATATACAGCCAGACATGATCAACATCTAAATAACATCAGCCATTATTGGAAGCTGATAAAATATCACCAGCCAACAGAGAGCTTTGAATTTTTTAAAGACATTTCACACAAATTATGATTCTTAGCATTCCCTTGCAAGACATGTCAGTATTATAATTCTCCATATTTCATTTCACAGCTAGAAAAGTAGAGGGGGAAACCATAATCACCATGAGTGTTTGCAAATGTTTAAGACACTTCACATGAATTATTAGTTATTCTTAAATTCTTATAACACCCTAAATAATAGGACAGAATGATTATTCCATAATCGGCCTGAAGGGGTATAGTTAATAGATTGTACCTTGTATAAAGTCATGTAGTTCTTTTCCCCTTAAAGTTGAAACTAGACTCTCATTTTGTTGACTTAACCTATTTTACTGATTGAGGCCCAAAGGTGTTGGTTTCTGGTTTCTTGCATAATTTGAGAATTTACTAAAAAATATTAACAGTTCTCCCAGATAGCAACAGACAGAAAATTGTTGAAAGTGTACTGAAATTTTCTTGAAAGTTAACTAGCTCAGACTTGGTCCCATCTTCTCTCCATCCAAATCCCATTTTTCCTTCCTTTGCTTTTAAAAAAAAATAACTCACTGCAGCCGACAGGTTGACAACTTATTTGAGATGATTCTTCATCTGGAAACCTTATTACATACAGTGTACCATCTTTATTACATCAATACTGACATTTAACACTCAATAATTCTGCAGTCCCTCTGTGGTGCTCCGTCTGCCAGTTAAACTGAGCCCTTTCGTTTCCTTTTAATACCTGTCAAAGTTTTTAAAGGAACAGGAATATAATTCGGAATCTGGGACTTCATTATCATACAAGGCACTTCTGTGCACACCTTCCCACTGGCAAAATGAACTCCGGGTGAAGACTGATTCTCCCCCTCCCATAGCCTTATAACAGCTACCTGGGGGAAGAGAAACTAAGGAAATGGGGTTGTTAAAAAGCTATGTGCAGAGTTCAGATCTAAAGAAGTGAAACTATATATACTACATTCTCATTTACATCATCTTCTGTCTAGCTTCACCCCAGAAAGCAATTTATACATCTCTGTCTGGCTATAAATACAAATCAAGTAGTCATAAATTTAAGGAGGTTAAGCAAAGAGAAATAAAGAATCTAAAGGGCATCAAACTTCTCCCAAGGTCTTCTGACTGTCTAGCTCAGGAATCCAATAACTGAGGAAGGAACTTAACGAAATCAAAATGGAAATGATTTCACCACAGAGATTAGGACTGTGGCAATTCACAGTGCTCACTTAGAGGGCAAGAGCAGTGATAGAAATTCCTGTTAAATTAGAGCACGGATTCTCAACCTACAGCCCGGGGGCCGAATCCAGGCCATGGCACCAAATCATCTGGTCCACACCCTCGCTCAAGTCACTGCTGCTGAACGCAGCTGCAGGCGCGTTCCTGGTGGCTGAGGGCATGTTCCCAGTGGTGGTGGGGGTCTGGCAGCCACTGATACATTTCCGACAGCTGTGGACACATTCCTGGCAGCTGCAGATGCATTCCCGGTGGCTGCTGAGGTGTTCCTGGTGGCTGCAGGGGTTTTTCCTTCACCCACGCCATGCAGCTCCTCCAAGCCGGTAAGCAGGGGAGGGTTTTTTTGGGTGTTGTGGTCAGGGGGGTTGATACCATTCCAGCCTGCAAACAGTCTGAGGGGGCATAAACTGGCCCCTGGCTTTAAAAGGTTGAGTACACCTGATTTGGAGTGTCTTTACTTGACAAAGACACCTCAAGAAGGAGTTTTCAATCCATCTGATATTCCTTATTTCAAGGAAAAGTTTAAATCCTTGAAATAAGCAAAAAGCACTATTTTTTTCCTTTAAAAAGTTCTTCTGCCTTCTTTATCAAGAGTGTGACAAAATTCCTGTGTGGTAAGGATAATAATGTTGCAGTGCCCCATCTTCCTGTGTGAGGATGAGACAAGAGAGAATGTACATCCTTCCTTGTCTATCAAACATGAAAGTGCAAGAGGAACTGACTTCCAAAAGACCCTAAGAATCATGGGTTAACTTCAGAAATATTGGAACCGGTTTTTCACAATTTTTTTCTTTTGTATCTCAGAAGACTATTCAGTACATGGAACAGGATGATGAAATACATTTCAGAAGGGACCTGCGATATACTCATGCACTGCCCTTCTCCTGAATGAGATGTGTGGGTCTTGCTTTCCTGAATTAAATTCTTTCACACAGGGGTGTGCTGCACACTTCCATCCTTAGGGCACACCTGTTCCCATAAACCCTACCCAAAAAAACAATTTTCTTATAAAACATGAAAGCTTGTTTCCCCCAAAAAGCCACTTTGTGCCTTCTAGTAGTTAAATATATATTTTAAAAATTAAAAAATCGGGACCCTCAAAACACTATATGCTGGCCATATGTTGTCCACCCCTGCTTTAGGAAAAATGTACTGTACAGCAGTCATGGAGATCAAGGGTAGAGAGTTTTCTTGAGCTATAGTCTCACAAGGCAGCCAATGATTATGCCCATTTAAGATTAAAGCCTCCCTGCAGACAAGGCACTCAGATAAATACACATAAACCCATTTTAATAGCTTTTCTAGGCCAGACAAGCTATTGGTCAAGTTATATTGTAAATCAAGTGACCACAGACACTGACCTTGACAAAAACAGAATGGTCTATCATGAAAACCTAAGAAATATTCTGCCTCTTTCAACACAGGGATCATTTTAACTGAGCAGGAGAATGAGGAAATATTTCTTTCTCTGCTACCAGTGCAGTCTTCTTAGTCATTCAGCCAGGTTTCTTCTAGCCTGAGATTATTAACTGTACATTTCAACAACTTTGTCACCTGCTTCAGACTAAAATTATGCTTGAGTGGATTGATTATATGGCTACAAACACCAATGCATAGTTTTGCAATTCCTTTGACATTTCTTAGTCTGTCTTTTCTGCAGCTTCACAACAAGGACCAGCTATACTCATTATATAAAACTTTTTGCCTGTCTGTAACTTCATGGCATAGGAAGAAGGGGCAAGTTTCAAAATTGAGTCTATCGACACTGCCGGTAATAAAAGTGAAAAAGATTTAATTTCTAAACTTCTGGAATTTTGCATAAACTTACATCAAGACCAGTTTTAAACCTATTGCAGTCCGATTGTTCTTCTTCTGGCCTTTAAAAGTATCCCTTCCAACAGACCACAAAAAGCCAAAATACACAGTCCTACTTCTTATCTTCCTTGTAGAATGCATATTTGTGCAGACAGCATCATCCATCCATTTTATATCTCATCTCTTTTTTTACTTCTCATCCCATATTAATTAATGTATCACAGTTATGGGTCTCCTTCAGCAGCTTTCAATCAAGTCCCTCAGGGAGGACTCAAGTGGAAACTTAGCCATCATGGGTAAGAAGAGAGATCTTTATATGGATTGATAACTGCTTAGTGCATGGGAAACAGACAGTAGGAGTAAGTCTAGTCCTTACAACGGAGGCATGTAAACATTTAGATCCTCCAAGAACTTTTGTTAGACTGGTGAATTTAAACTTATTAATACATGACCTTGACTAGTGGTTCTGAATGTGGGGCCCATGCTCCACAGGGGGAATTCAATTCCCAAAAGCCTAAGTCAGTACATTGGCTGACCAGTGTTTTGGGGAATTGACTTAGGCTTCTGGGGATTGAAGTCTAAAAACCAAAGGTTGGGAAATTAAAAGATGAGAAACAAGATGGCTGATCTTGCTGACAATACTGAGTTACTTAAGGCAATAAAAATTGTTTGCAAAAAAAAAAAAAACTCCCAAAAGATTTTCCAAAATGGTTACAGTGACAACTGTATAAAGTGTGGTGCACATTGGAAAACTATATACGCTGGTGAGCCTGACGTGGCAGTGACTGTAAAAGGATTATGGTCCTGTTATTGTGCTGAAGAGCTTTTAAAAAAGATGTCCACCCAGAATACAACAGTTATGGAGAAGATAAATAGCACAATAGGGGTAATTAGGCATTATTTGAAAGCAATGTAATGTGACCACATGCAGAGTACTGTGGAACTAGACTGATCGCTGTAGCTTGAAATAGAATTTGTAGACACAGGACAATTTGCAGAAGGGGACAGAACAATGAAAGTAGCAACTCTGGAGAAAGCCTGCAGTGTTTGAAGTTTTCAGGGTTCGGAAAAAGATAAATGAGGGGTGCATTATAAAGTATCATAAGATTAGGCACCACATGGAGGCGGCCATCAGTGAGAAATTCTTGCTCAAAGCACAGAATTCAAGGTCATTCAGTGAACCTGTACAGCTGGTGAATTTCAGGAAGCACTACTATGGAATTCATTTAAATAAGCAGGGAGCAGTCAGGGTTGAGTTCTTCTAAGATTGACCTACTTGTTCTCCTCACTGTCCAGGTTACTCTCAAAACTCTCCTCCAACACCACATCTCAAAGGCATCTATTCTTCTGCACACAGCTTTCCTAATGGTCCAGCTCTCACCACCAGACAATACCACCGGGAATACCATTGCTTTGACTATGCGAATTTTTGTTTGCAAGGTGATGGTCTCTACTTTTAACTATGTTGCCCAGATTTTTCATAGCTTGTCTCCTAAGAATCAGTTGCCTTTTTATTTCATGGCTGTAATCACCATTTGCAGTGATCTTTGATCCTAAGAAAGCAAAATCTATCACTGCTTCTACTTCTTCCCTATCTATTTTCCAGGGACTGATAGGGCCTGTTGCCATTATCTTGGCTTTCTTGATGTTGAGTCTCAAGCCAGCTTTTGCACTCTCTTTTTTCAACCTAATCAGCAGCTTCTTTAGGTCTTCTTCACTTTCTGCCAATAGGGAAGTATCATCTGCATATCTTACATTGTTGATGTTTCTCCCAGCAATTTTAATTCCGATTTGTGATTCATCCAGCCCTGCATTGTGCATTATGTGCTCTGCATATAAGTTAAATAAGCAGGGTGACAAAATGCAGCCTTGTCTTACTCCTTTTCCTATTCCAAACCACTCAGTCATTCCGTATTCTGTCCTAACTGTTGCTTCTGGACTCATGTACAGATTTCTCATGAGACATATAAGGTGTTCTGGTATTTCCATCTCTTTAATTACTTCCCACATTTTATTGTGGTCCATACAGTCAAGGCAATATATCCATTTGTTGCCTATCACTTTAAAAACCTGTTCACTGTTATCAGTGAACCTTGGCCATTTATCTCAAATAGTCAAGTTCTAAATTGTTTTTCTTTGGAATTAGGTACATTAAATTACATTGCCCTGCAGTATCATGCTAAATTTCTTTCATGAACATGGCAAGCACATAAATCTTATTTTAATATGACAAAGACAGAGACAGAATTTCACAGGAGTTGCTCCCAGAAGGCAGGTGACTTGTCAGCCAGCATGTTCACAACCAGAAGATAATAAGGATAAACTGACTATCCCATTGCCCTCAAATAAGAATTCCACTCCCTAGTCACAAATGCATGCATGTTTAAATGCTGATTCAATTTTGTAGCCCATAGCAATAAAAATGGAACTGCCATTCAGCACAACAGATCACTGCTGAAGATACAAACAAACAATATTATGAAGATAAATTCCCTGGTTAAAAAAAACACACACATGCCAAATGATTTATATGTCACTTGAGGTCACTCATACACAAATGGAAGCTAACAGCCAGTGAGTGATTTGCGTTTTTTTTTTTTAACTTTCTCTGACTACATTTTCACTAAACATTGCTTTACAGCAGGGGTTCCCAACCTAAGGCCCTGGGCCAGATCTGGTCCATGGCACCATTTCATGTGGCCCTCACTCCTCCAATGGCATTTGAGGAACAAAATGGCCACCCCTTTGAAGCTGTTGGGAAAAATGATTTAAAAAAAAAAAAGCTATCATGCCGGCAGGGCAAAATTGCCATCTGACCCTTGAAGCTGACTGAGAGAGTATGACCTGGCCCCCAGCTTGAAAAGGTTGGCAACCCCTGCTATAGAGGGTTATGAGGGTTAATTTTTAACAATAACAAGTGCTCCAAATATATGGCAGAATGATACATTTTCTTGGTTCTTCGGAGAAGGCGCCTCACTGAGGCAGGGGAGAAGAACGATTTTTAAGAAACTCTGTAAAACAACCTAGTCCGGGGGACAGACCTTTGGTGCCCCACTTGTTTTGGATCACAACTTCCACAGCCGTTTACATTTGTCAATACAGGCTATAAATTATAGCAGTTTGTGAGGGTGGACATGTGCACATCCATCCACGTGATTCATGGACTGTCTGGCCCAGTGATGGGCAGCTCCTGGATCACACCGGTTTGCATGGGGTGGGGGGGAATAGAAGAAATTTCCCATGGCCACACCCATTTCCCTACCTGCACCCTTGCGCATGCAGGCTCTCTTCAGGGGTCTCCCTTCCATGGACCTCATCCTGCACACCAACAAACAATCTACGGGGAAAGGTGTGGGTCTGGGGAGGGGGTCCCCCAACTACTTCCCCTCCCAACTCCAACCCAACCCCCCTTAAGAAAAAACTTCTCTCCAGGGTGGAAACTTCTTACCTCCACCCTCTGCTCCCTCTCCATTATCCTCCTTGTGGGGAGAGAGAAAACAGACCAGAAAGGAGGTTTCTCAGAAAGAGGCCATTTCCTTTTCCCTCCAGCCTCTGCTCCCCCTCCACTTTCCTCCTTTACTCCTTTGAGGGAACATTGCCCTCAAAAGGTCTTTTGGTAACTCAGCCTGTCAGTTGTGGGCTCCAAAAAATTTTTTACTACCACACTGTTGATGTGGTATGGTGGGCTTGGCCAGGGGGAAAGCCCTGTATTGCACCTGATTTAGGACCACTTTATTTCAAAACTTGGGTTGGCAGGACCAGCCAGAATTTCTGGCAAACTGGTGCAAAACTGCTGATGCCCACCACTGCAGCCCCCCAATGCTCCTAAAAGCAACACTTTTAACATGTTGTTTTTTTTCCTGCTTCTGGAGTTCGATTCTCAGATACTGCATGATGGAGTGAGCTCCTGTCCCTATCCCATCTCCTGCCAATGTAGAAGTTTGAAAGCAAGAAATTGCAAGTAGATAAATAGGCACCACTTTGTTGGGAAGGTAAACAGTGTTTCGTGCACTCAGGTGTTGAGGCATGCCTGCCACATGTCCTTGGAAATGTCTGCAGACACAGACAGTGCTAGTTCTTTGGCTATAAACAGAGATGAGCACTGAACCCTAGAGTTAGATATGACTGGCTTTCAAGCAGGGCAACCTTTACCTTTACCTAATAACAGAAGATCTGATTGGTATTCAATACCTGATTGGCATTCATTTTTGCTGTGAAGTTTGGCCCTGCGGTTAGTATAGGTCGCCCTTGCTCAAAAGCCAGTTGTATCTGACTTTAGGGTGCAGTTCTCATCCTCATTGACAGCCAAAGAGCCAGTGCTGTCTGTGTTTGCAGACGTTTTCATGGTCGTGTGGCAGGCATAACTAGATCGCCCACCCAATCACATAGCCATGCCCACAAAGTAGGCCACGCCCACAGTGTGGTAGTAAAATATTTTGGCGCCCACCACTGGTCTGGCCCCAGCTTGCAGGCTGAGGGAAGAAAAAGGAGAGGGCAGAGCTCCTAAGTTCCAAGCCAAACAAAGTGAAGCGAAACATCAAAATAAGATGAGGCTGTTTGATGATAAAAAGCTGGAGGCTGGGCTCACAACTATAAAAGGAGGAAGGAAGAAGCCTGGATGTCTGCCTCCAAGGACCTGGACTTGGGGGAACTCCAGTGAGGTTAACTGGGACTCCAAACTGGCAGAAGATGCCCAAAGGGCTAGAGACTGCAACTCAGCCCTCGGAAATTGTGGTGGAATGGGCTGTGGGGGAAGCCATTGGGTAGGAGCTGGTGGGGTATGCACAGTTGTAGTCTAAAATTACAACTAAAACTGGAGTACCAAAGTTTTACTACCTCTGTCTAAATTTATATAATAATAATTTCATGTCAGAAATTATTTTGAGTTGAAAAGGTTTTTGCTAGAGAAACTCTGCTCACAGGACACCAAAATGAGGCTTCTTTCATGTCCCCAAGATCTTTTGACGTGAATTTGATGAACGTCTTACATTTGACGTACATTTGAAGACTTGCCACAATGAAACTATAGCACTGATGAAAATAAGGATTATGCCGTATAAAAGATTGTCCCGGCGACTTTCAGGAATGCTAGGACCCAAAGTCTGGGAATGCAAAATGATGACATCATTAAACTTGAAAGGTGCCTCGGAAAAATGACATTTTCACTGGGGGTATCCTGTTGTCGGTAAGCCAGCGACCAAACCACGCAACTGATCGAGGTGATCCAAAGTGCATTAGATAGAGGATAAAATAACCTTTGTTATGACAATACTAGAATTTTGATCAGGCTTCCAATACAGTTTTTATGAAGACGTTTAAAAAAAAATCCTCGAACAACATCACAGAAGCACTCAAATGAAAGGGACACATCAGTTGGAAACTGAGCAAAACCATCCAACTTCATCATCAGCAACCTCTATCAACCACAGAAAGTGGTTTTGGTTTATTTCAGACAGATTTGCCCCTTTCATCTGAGTTTTTTTCGGGATTCTGGTCGAGGACTTTTTGATAAACATTGTCATAAAAAACTTTTTGGAAAGCCCAAACAAAATTCTAATAGTGCCAGGACATACGTTATTTTATCCTCTATCTAACACACTTTGGATCACTACAATCGGTTGAGTGGTTTGGTCGCTGGCTCACTGACAACTGGACATCCCTAGCGAAAAATGCCATTTTTACAGGGCAACTTCCAAGTGTAATGACATCATTAATTTGCATTCCCGGCCATTGAGTCCTAGCATTCCTGAAAGTTGCCGAGACTATCTTTCAAATGGCATAATCCTTATTTTCATCAGTGCTGTAGTTTTGTTGTGGCAACTCATCAAAAATACACAATTGAATTAACGAATTAAATCCCTGACAGTAGTGTCCTTAGACTCTACCTGCCACACTTTTTTTCCTACCAAAGTTGTCCTGATTGATTGAATTTCTATACAACCATCTGGCAGTGAACAAGCAGAGAAACCAATAACAGAAATATCCACAACAAATTAAAAACCCACCACCAATAAATACCTCACAATGACTTGCTTTCAATCTGGTAGGTTGGCAGGAGCTGGGACAGAGACAGGCATCTCAAACTGCTAACTTGCTGGCCTCCAAGCTAACAAGGTGAACAAATTCAAGTGCCTGGCTGATGGGGGGGGGGGGATCTCATGACCAGAAAAAGCCTACACCTGGTGTTCTCAACCTTTTCAAGTCAAGGGCTGGGTCCCGCTCCCTCAGACAGCTTCAGGACCCGAATGGCCATTTTGCCCTGACCTGCCACACATGGCACTTCCCAGTGTGGCAGAGGCAGTGGAGGGCCACATGAAATGTGCTATGGGCCGCATCCAGTCCCCGGGCCGTAGGTTGAGAACCTCTAGCCTACACTGTAATTTGATCTGAATTAACAATTTAAAGTGTGTTTGTGTATATCCCTCTATTGTCTGAATGATTGCTATCAAGGTCTTAATCCACATCATAGAACAATTTTAATCTGTTCAAATTGCCTGGGTTGCTAGGTGTCTTGAAAAGGCCTTGATGAACATGAAGTAGTGTTATGAAAAAATTAATATGAATTTTCACTACTTGTCTGTAATGAACAGCTGACATAAGCCAGACAGCAGTCTTGAAAAGGGAACTGTTTCTGAAATTATGTAATTAGTGGTTATGAAATGGAGTTTGTATGTAAGAGTGTGCTTAGGAAAGCCAATCTGACAGACTGTTTTGGAAATTATGTATGGGTGGTTATTTTACAGTTCTAACAAACTCGAGAGGACTGGAGGACCTTTCTATTGAGGACCACATTTTTGGTGATGCAGGTAATTTTTGTGTGTGTGATGTATAAGTGGACACTATAGACTATAGTCCAGATCAGAGCTTAGTTGTCTTAATGCTGAGTAGGGATACCAGTCCTTGCTTGTTTTATCCTTACACATGAGTAAGCAGAAGTGTAACATTCTTCTTTTCAGTGTTGAGGCCAGCAACAGATTTTCTGCTGCTATCTACTCATACCTTTGGAACTGTGAGGATGTTTTTGCACAAATCTTGAGTAAATTGTATACACAGCACACATTATGTAAAATTAAGAAAGCTGCACATGTACAATGGGAAGCACTGGGTGTGAAGTTTAAATATTTTAATCAATCACCTGGTTCTTCTTTGTGTGCTATGTTCACCAAGAGGAAAAAACGATAGTTGGTGTCGGCGTCTTCTTCTTCTTCAGGTGCCATAACCATTCTGAATACTGAATATCATCATGGCACCACACATATATTTTGCCCAAACTACAGAGATTTTGATGAAAGAGAGAAGGAGAGAGGGGGCCTTTATCTTACTCCCCATAGAGTCAAGGAATCTTGTGAGGCTTTAAAATCCCACAGTGAGGTGATAGGTAGGTCAAGACACTGCCTAAACTTATGGCAATGAGGAGGTCAGCAAGTACTGGTTACATCCCTAATCCTCAGGTCGAAGAGGAACAGGGCACTCCAGGGACAACCTTGGAAAGGCAAACAGAAGATTCAAGAGTTAAGCCAGGACAGACTGTTTTATATCTCTTCCTTCCCCAACCCACAGCAGGTTCTTTTTATCCTCAAAAATAATTTCAAATACAATTTTAAAGTTTGAGATCAGGTTGGAGATTAATTTCCCATTGTATTTCACTTTTTCCCCCACTGGTGACCTTTTTAATATAACCAGAATCCACATGTGTATTTCTCCTTCAACCCTTTGGTTTGATTACAGCTATTTTCTACAAGTTGAGTATTATCACGGCTTGAACCTAGCAGGAAATGTGCAAGGGGCCTGACCTTGATTCTTGTGTAGTGAAACTTTCATTATTCTATAGAGTAGTATCTGACTGCTAAAACAGTGATTAGCTCTGTAATTTTTTAATGCAAAGACATGCTGGTCTCGATGGGCATGTTTCTAACAATAATGTGGACAAAAAGAATCTACCAGCCTGGATTTGTAAAAATTAAAATATGTTCATTCTACTTATCTTCCAAGACTGCTCACAGTACCCCATTTTCCAGTACAAATTAAATTATTGGTTTTTGGTTTGTTTTTTTACTTTATAACTTTACCATCCATTTTATGCTACATTTTGTTCCCATTCACACTGCATATCTTTTGCATATTTTCTTAGATTATTCAACTATGTGTACCTATTTTGTCATCAGCTGTTAAGAGTGACAGTTTGGGAAGAAAAATAGCTATAAATCTGATAATTCAGGGCATTTGTAGAGAAAATGCATACCTCTGGCTGCTGCATCACAAGACCCCATGGCCCAAACCATCAGGCCTGCCAGCATATGGAGAACTGTCCCAATTTATGGTGAAATCCAATTCCAATGCCATACAAATAAATTTCTGCCCATTCAGCTGGACTTTCTTTTTTTATGCCTTCTGCTCCTGCCTCCCATCCCAAATTTCCCTACCATGTGACATTTTGCCAAGAAACCCCTATACTGTATTCTATACTGTATTTCATTCAATTTTCCAAAGATTCCTTTCTGTTTTTAGGGCGGGGAGAGAAAATTTCAGAAAAACATGGGAAGATAAATCCTGCAACACAGTTTTACTTTTGGAATGAAAGGGATACTTTTGAAGACATGGTTTTACCCATTCTCCATACGTACTAGGAAGACTGCAAAAGGGAAAGGTAAATGAATATGGCCACTCAGAAGGTTTTTTGCCTCCAATTTCCCTCAGTCCTAGCACAGTACAATGGAAACATACCACAGAAGGAATAGTTCAGAAATATCTGGAGGCTCATAGTAGCCCATCCCTGTTGTAACACAAGTATAGCATTAGGTAATAATTTTCTCTTTTTGCCGTCTATGAAAGCTCTGCTAAAACAAGGATTTACTTTGGGTTTTTCATTTCATTTGCTAGCCCATTCACCAAACAGCAATCTGATTTATTAAGTGACAATTAGGTCCTTCAAGTCAGTCCCCAGCACACTAGATCAAGGGTACCCAAACTATGGCCCAGGGCCTACATTTGGCCCCCGATGGCAATTCATCCGGCCTGCGAAGTCCTCATCGCTCCTAGAAGCAGAAGTAAAAGGCACCCACACGGGCACATTTTACTTCCACTTCCAGGAGCGACAAGGGCTTCGTGGGCCAGATGAATTGGCATCAGGGGCCAAACCTGGCCCTGGGTCATAGCAACCAGCACCCTGAACTACATGAGCGGCCCACAGCCTGAAAAGTTTGGGCACCCCTGCACTAGATACTAAGAGATATGATATCTTTTTCTTACATGTGCTCATGGCAGTGGATCCTCTCCTATAACAACTTGGCTGGCTTTGGGCGCTATGCACTTTGATGGGAGGTGAGTGGAGAAGTTCTGCAAAGCAGCTTGTACATGCATGCACACATGCAATGATCGTATGATCTGCCTTATTTGAAATATTTTGCATATCAACTGCTTTTTAATTTAGGTTAATTTAGGGGAGAGGAAAAGCAGAACTGAATGTTAGAATATTTGCTTTAAAAGAGCAAATAAAATGAGAGTAGGTAGGAAACCGTATACATTTGTACTCTACAAAACCACTGCTGCAGAGAAAACCAATAATTACAGACAAGGAAGCTTAATGGGCTCCAACTGTGAACCCCTGTAACTACTTACTTCACCTGTCAGTGCCCTCCTTCATAGGTTTACTGATAATACATGCTGAGATTAATGGAATACAAACTCATGGAGGAAGGCTTTTAAAAGCCTTCCCAACAGTGCTAAGACCTTTTCTCCTTTGATATTTTGCAGCATGTTTCCTCCCTAATCTACAGACAAACAATGCTGTAACTATTTGAACTTCAATGGGTTACTTCTGCTTGTCTTGAACATTTTCTTCTGATCTCCATTTTACCTCTAGTATTATTATTTGATTCCAATAATTATTAAATTTTTGTGTGTCTCATTTTAAACCTGAATTAACTTCAGGACCAATTTTCAAGCTGAAGAATGACTGGTTTTCCTGGATTCAACACTTCTGCAGAACAGGGGCCAATGCTGAATATTTCCCTATCGCTCAATAGAGGTACAGTATATTACTTTGATGAACTTCTATCAGTTTGCATCCACTCCGTGAGCTTACACACCTGGCTATTGAGCCAAAGCTCAGGATCTCAAAACACACCCACCCCCATACCTTCTGGTTGAGATCACCCAGTCCATGTGTGATTCATCAAGTTACCTGTTCTGTGTGGTCTTAAGTAAGCTTCATAGTCTCAAGGTGCCACCAGAAAGGATTGGTAGAAGCAGAAAATTCAACTAAGGGTAATGGTCTGGGTTCACTCATTTTCAGGTTGCTAGAGGATTGGAAAGGAGCTAAATTACATTTAGCCCCCTCCCCCTTCCAAACATTCAGCCACAATTTCAATTATAATAATGTGTCAGAAATTATTCTGGGTTGAAATGATTTTTGCAGAAGAAACTCCTCTTAGGGAATGCCCAAATGAGGTTCCTTCCATGTCCCCAAGAGCTGGAACAGAAACAGGCGCTCAATTCATCATTCTGTACCCAGGTCTCAAACTACCAACTTGCCAGCCTTCCAGGTAACAATGTGAGCTTCTTAACCACTGAACCACCATAGTGGTCAAGTGGTCAAACAGTTACACTTTCCCTGCCTCTCTAAGTGGCAAATGGAAACATCTGGTATAAAAAATACCAGACATTTACTATGGAAGCAACCTTTAAAGGCTGCAACCCTTTTGTCTATGACCCTGGTGGCAAACTTTGGCACTCCAGCTGTTCTTTGACTTCAAATACCAGAAGCCCAAGTCAGCACACTTGTTGATCAAGGCTTCTAGGAATTGAAGTCCAAGAACAGCTGGCATGCCAAGTTTAGCCATCACTGGGTCATCTCAAGCCTCCAGAGGCACTTTTGACTTCATATATTTTAGTACTGGAAAAAAGTAGCATCCCTTGATGAGGTGTAAAAATAAAAGAAGCACTCAGGGAGTGGGCACAGTGCTCCAGCACCCATGAAACATGGATAAATGTCCCCAGACCAACTCCAAAAAGTTGAAAAGTGTGTTCTAAATTCTAATCTAGGGATATACAGAAATAGTCTCCTCGAAGATTGTGGCATTTTTTACCCACCATGCAATGGTGACACGCTTGCTAATCTTTCTCAAACTAGGTCAGGAGGAAGGAAAGATGGAATGAATTCACCAAAAGGAGGCTTCATTTTGGAAATTTCACATCTGGCCTAGACATAGCAGCAAAAGCAGCAGCAGCAGCAGCAGCAGCAGGAGCAGGAGGAGGAGGAGGAGGAGGAGGAGGAGGAGGAGGCTAATCTAGACATGCTCTAGATTGAAAGCGCTCAAAGTACTAGGCCTCAAGTGAACAGCTAAATTACAGTTGTCCTTAGGAAGTGAATGAGAGAGGCAGTCCAAAGTTCAAGTCATTTATTCCCCTGTGACAGCTGTGGCTAAAAATAATGTGATATTTCTAAGCATCTGAAACTGAATACCAAGACATTACTAGTTATATTACTAATTATGATACATTCTGATTTCACGCAAAAAAGGGGGAAACAAATACATCATTATTATTCATCCTTTTCTTTATTATTTATTAGTTACATTTATATTTCTTCTTTGCTCCTGTGAGCTCACTACTTCTCCTTAAAAAAATTTCACAGTACTTCCTATCAGGCTGAAATACAGTGAGTGGTTCAAGATCATCCACTAATTTTCATGGCTCAGTGGGGACTAAAATGTAAATATTCTACATCCCAGTCCAGAGATGGTAACAAGGTTAATTGCATTAATTAATTAGGTATGACAATTCAACCCTAGTTTGTACCTGTCAGCCCCTTTACCAGGCTCCCACAGAATCCAATGGGACAGACAGAGCTCTGCACAATCAAACTCTGCTTGCCAAAATGTCAAGGAGTATCAGGGTGATATGTATATAAAACCCTGGAGTACAGAGAGCAATTCACAACAGGGACTGGCTCTTTGTTGTATCTTCCAGCTATCATCAGCAGAGATAGCTATGTACTGTATCATCTGCTTTGCTGTAATATTCTCCTGCACTTGGTTTCCCAACTGGATGGTACGAATGCAATTATGCCTCTACCAGAACATTAAAGTAAGCATGGAAGGTCCAAAACTGCTTGGTGCAACAGAGGTACACACCCCATTTTTCCCCAATGCAGATCCCTAAATCCTCAAAGAAGCTCATTTTAATTGTGAAGAGACCTACTGAAAACAGTGGAAAGAATGGTATCAGTGTAAATCACAGAGACACTTTATGAGAGTAATAGAAATCTCTTCCTATGATTTTGAATTGAGTCCCACATATTTTAGAACAGGAACTTGCATTAGCATGTGTCAATGCACAAATAATACATCATACAAATAATATAAACAAATACATATGATGCAAATGGCTGTTGAAATTCAGCCTATGATATGCTTAATCTTGTTGCTTAGCATAGTAAATTGTACTAGATCAGACTCACTGAATCAGTGGTGATTTGGTAAGTCAACTTCTCTGTAAACTCCATTGAATGAAGTGGGCATACTCTAGTTCGGTGTTTCCGAACCTTTGGTTTTTGAACTTCAATTCCCAGAAGCCTAAGTCAGTTCCCCAAAGCACTGATCAGCCAGTCAGTACTTAGGCTTCTAGGAATTAAAGTCCCTCTGTGGGGAATGGGCTCCACATTGGAAACCACTGCAATATAACTTGCTATGCTGAAATAAGTCACAGCTATAGTAGGCCTATTTAAATCAATGAAACCTATGAAGGAGCTAATTCACCAAGCCCGACTGATTCAGAATGGCAACTTTAGTGTAACTTGATACATTAAGCCACAGGATTTCAGTCATTATACTCAAGGTAACTCTACTCTAATGACTTCAGCTACAAATACAGTAAACTGAAATTCAGTCTACCTCAAAATTCCTTTCACTTAACTACTTAGGAAATTGTTTTCTTCATTTTGGTTAGAACTATTTTTCAATTTTCTAAAACTGTTCAGTATGCTCTTAAAAAAACACCTGTACTGTATACTGTACCAAATTTCTTTGACAAATGAATTTAACATCTCATTTGTATCTTTTGAGTCACAGCAAATTATCCTAAAATAGAAACCACATGAAAAATGCTCAATTTGTGTCTTAACATATAAAACAATTAAAGGCTAACAAGCAAGCAAGCAAGCAAGCAAGCAAGCAAGCAAGAAAGCAAGAAAGAAAGAAAGAAAGAAAGAAAGAATACAATCAGCATCAAAAATATACTGTACAAGTAAACTGAAACTAAAGGACTCTAGTATGCATGATAGAAAATCTGATCATTTGTAGATTTCAGGAAGAATTACCACTTCAGTTTCAATTGTATTTGCAAGTTACAAGGGCTCAGGTAGTTTCAAAAGTTGAATAATTAAACTCACCAAAATGCTGCCAGCTAAACAAAGATAAAACTACTACCTCTCTATTGACTTTCACAGTCTGAGGATATAACTCAGGGTACTTGACTGGATTCCATCAAGTTAGCAACCACCATGCTAGATTTCTTCTTCTGTGATGTTACCTCCAACTTATGGTGACCCTATGAATGAGAGATCTCTAAACTGTCCTGTCCGCAACAATCTTGCTCTGCTGTCATAAACTCAGCCCTGTGGTTCCATTAGAAAGTCTCTCCATCTCATATTTGGTCTTCAACTTTTCCTGCTGCCTTCAGCCTTTCCCAGCATTATTATCTTTCCAAAGAATCTTAACTTCTCATAATGTTCCCAAAGTAGGACAGCTTCAGTTTCTTCATTTCTGCTTTCAGAGATAGCTCATACTAGGCTTACCCTAGAACCTACTTGTTCAACTTTCTGGCAGTCCAAGGTACTGTATCATAAAGCTCTCTTCCAGCACCATATTTCAAATGAGTAATTTCCCCCTGTCAGCTTTCCTTCCTGTCCTACTCTTACATAGTTCCAATGGCCCATCTAGTGACTAGATGTCCTAAAGAGTTTTAGTCCAAGAAGTGAGATGGGCACAGAACTCCATAACAAATAAATCTGCACACATACAATTCCCATTCCTCTGTTCCAATGTCCCTTTGAAGATGACTTTTAAAAATTATTAATATAAATGCCTCATAAAAATTTGTAAGAAGCAAAAGGGTTATGATCAACATCTCACCTCATTCTAATACAAGGATTCTCAACCTGCAGCCCACAGGCCAGATGTGACCCATTGTACTATTTCATGTGGCGTTCTCTGCCTCCACCACACCAAGAAATACCATGTGGTGGAGGAAGGGCAAAATGGCCTTCCAGCCCCTGAAGCTGTCTGAGGGAGTGTGATCTGGGCTCCGGCTTATATTTCCCATCCTCATAAAATTTATCTGTACCTTACCAATAATAATCTTTGCTTACTCTTAGTTTTGTTAGCAGGGCAAAGTCCTATGGAAGCCAAAAATGGTAGCTATCAACTAGACAGAAATTTGAACTACTGTATATACTCGAGTATAAGTCAGGGGTTTTAGCCCTCAAAATAAGGTCCAAAAATGTGAGTCAACATACTCAATGTAAACACTCCAAAACAACCCACACAAATGTCTAAATTAATTAATTTTACTGTATTTTCATGTATTTTAATTATTGAAACTCACTAGCAGCTGCTACATTTTCCACCCGCAACTTATACTTGGGTCAATCTATTTTACTAGTTTCAGAGGTCCAAATTAGGTACCTCGACTTATATTTGGGACAACTTACAGTCAAGTATATATAGTACTTTACCAGATTTCATCTTCCTATCAAGTGCTTCCACACTAAAAGAATCATCTCTCTTCAACCCAATTCTACAACAACTTACTCAACAAATGAGTCCATGAAACTGGAAGAGGACATAATATCATATGTCATTATCTTGTACAGAGTAAGCTATTTGTCACAATAAACTTAGATTTAAAAGGCTGATTATGAAATTCTTTAGCAAAAACATCAAGATTTCTTCTTGTATATTATTTGAATCACTTGCTGCAATTACTTGTGAATTTTATAAGTGCACCTATTAGACCAAAATCATATAAGTGTGGTAGTGTGGTTTCCTTTTTAAAGCATCATTTGTTAGAAAGAAGCGCTATACAATAAAATGAAGCTTCACTACAACAGATATTGCTGCATTCAAAATGTAGTGGATAAGATGCTCTCCCATTAAAGTCAGCAGCCACATCATTTATATAGCATTTTAAAAGAGAACAACCAAGAACCCTCATGGACCCTTTGTCACAATAATGTACTGTCAGCTGACCTGGTAGCCTCATTTTAATGCCTGCCTCACAGTGACAATAAAGGACTCTCTGCAGATACACCCTCACTCTTTGATCAATATCAGCTTTCAGCAATTTCATCTGGAGCCCACCGCTGTCAATACATTTCCATTTTGATCTTTGGTTTACAAAGGCTATATAAAATTCCTGTTGTGGCAAGGATTATTTATAATACTCATTGAAGAACACAAAGTAACAGAAAATCAATTAACAATTAACCTCCCCTGAAAAAGAGTGCTACCTGCTTCAGGCCACATGTCTCATTTCCGAAGTACAAGATATATGTTTCTCTCTATTTATGTTAGGCAGAAATAAAATTCAATTCTCCAGCTCAGAAAGTTTTCCCAGAGACTGACACCTCAATAGGTTTTCTACTCATATTTCTAGTTCACTACACTCCTGGTGTTTAGATGCCAACAAATATAATTTTAGAGCCACAGCCTTCTCTTTCATGTTCTTCTGGTATACATGTGGTGTGAAACTATGTATTGCTATTCAAAGAAATTAAGGCATAGGTATTCCTGAGCAAGGAAACAGCACAAACACCTGCTTCACAATCAAGAAGGTGCCTAAATGTACAAGATAATTTTCCAGTGAGCATGTTTCAGTTAGCCTAGGCTACAAACATCACACCCCCTAAAAGTACAGATGGAATGTACAGTAAAACACCGGATAACGCTAAAACTTGGTTCCACAAGTCTTGGTGTTATCCAATTTTTTAGTGTTATCCGATGCATGTTAAAATCCTATGGGATGGATTGGATAATGTTAAAGCTCCATAGAGATACATTGTAACCGCACAGGCTTTAGCGGTTGTTATCCGATACATCCCATAGGACCTTAACGTTATTCGATCCAATTCTCCTCCCCAGATTACTTAACATTATGCAATTTTAGCGTTATCCGATCCAATCATTATCCTGTGTTTTACTGTATAGAGAAAAGGAAAGGGGGAAACCTGTTAAGACAATGTTTGCATTTTAAAAAGCTGGAATATAATCAAAAGACAATGTTCCCCATGTCAGAAAAAAGAGCAACCAGCAACCTGTTTTAATCAGAGGATTTACATGAACAGAAAAGGGTGTCTTGTGGTTTTGGCTTTATCAGGGCAGAACCAAAAGCTAAGCATTAGACTGTTATCAGCAGATGATTAAATAACAGGCCCAGTTTTGATTTTCTTCCACAGAAGGATATTTTGATTTAATCCTTTGTATAAACACAGTAAAAACTCTCTCCCTGATTAAATGTGACATGCCATGTACCCCTTTTAACTTCTTCACAAAGTTGAGACAACCAGTGCAGTAGGAGTACTGGACTTGCACTGGGAACCTCGGGCTGAAGTTACATATTCAACCATTAAACTATTAGGGGGTTGTTGGCACAACCCACAGAGGAATGTCCTTCTGGGTAAACATGGATTAGATTCTGCTGAGATATGTCCGGGCACTCTTTTTTAATTAACAGTGTGCTATCAAGTCAATTCTGATTTATGGAGTGATAAGGTATAGGTAATTTATTACTCCCTTCTTCTGGGACCATTCTAGACTCTGCAACTTGTTCAAAGCTACACAGACTGGCTCCCCCCCCCCCAGATGGCACAATGAGGAGTTAATTTCCATCCCCTACTCTAACTCAGTGAGCTCTCAAGCCAACTTCAAAGTTGAGGCCAAATCCAGGGTTAGAGCAAATCCACCCTAATTTGTTAGATCCACTGTCATGAATAAGATTTGTTAATCTTTAGCCATGCAAGCCCTATTCGTTGCAATTGGTCTGTTTGAACAACTGAACTTAGCTTGTGGCTTTACAGTATTTTCTTTTCTTAAACCTGTATACATCAGGGACTCTTAAACTTGAGTCCCAAGCTGCAATTGACCTTCAATTCTCAAAAGACACAGACAGCATTGGCCAATGGCCAGTTTGTAGAAGCAATCATCCAGTGAGTAACATGTGGAGATTCAAGTCCAGAAGCCATTCCAAAAGACTATTTTAGTGGTTAAAGAGAACTTGTTAACATTCTGCAAGTTCCTTTCTAAACTGTTAGTTCACAGCTGGGCTAAGAGCACTTTTTACATGAATGGGAAAAATGCATGAAGATGTGAGGGCACAATTGGATGTTGAACTAGTTATATCGAGAGTTCTCAACCTTTTAAAGCCAGGGGCTGGGTCACACTCCCTCAGACAGCTTCAGGGGCTGGATGGCCATTTTGCCCTTCTTCCAACACATGACACTTCCTGGTGTGGTGAAGGCGGGGGACACATGAAATGGTAGTGTGGGCCACATCCGGTCTACACGACACAGGTTGAGAAATCCCGGGTTATATAGTTACAATCTTCAGGTTCACAACATTGGTTTTCTTTCACCACTGCTCTGTTGAAATGGCTTACCTTGCTTAACAATATTCTACTTCATAGCCTTAGAAGACTGGTCTAAAACACACACACACATAACCATCCATCATTTCCAGACTTACTTGCTTCCTGCATAAACAGTTACTTTTTGCTTACAGGTTTATGCCATTTCACGGCGTAGAGATGACTTGGACCTTAAGCAAAAGTAAATAAATGGCATGGCAGGCAGGACCACAGAGATCCTCAGTGTGCCTGTGTCCTGCAAATAAATGCACCACTATTAATGCAAATAAGATCCAGCGTACAACTGCTGACACTCAACACTTTACAAAAACAGTCTACAACACACAGTCTACTTACTCTTTATTAGAAACAGAAATTAATCTTCAAGTGGCTGTTAGAAATGCATTTATAATTCAGCCTCTGAAGCAGTACATTATCTGTGTGTCTTGACCCAGTCAGCAGTGGATGAGAAGAATTTTGCAGCTCTTTATAAAATATAGCCATGAGCATGATAAGTTCTAGCGATCACAGCAGATACTCAGTCTGACTTTCTCCCCGCTGTGAATCCAGGCCCAGGCAGGCTGATTCTCAGGAGTCTTTCATGCTCCGGTGAAATGAACCCTCTGCTGAATGTTCCTCAAAGAAACCACATGTTTAATGAGCAGGTATTCTCTGACCTTGCCCATGGAACAAGGAGGGAAACAACTGCAGTGTTTTGATCCTAAGATGAAGGGAAGTGCCAACATAACAGACTTGATTTACAATGCCAGAATTATAAATCTCATGCAGGCAGTGCCAAAAAACACCACAAGTTGGTGAGAGCTCATAAGGATGGGCCAAGTTATTTGTTCCACTTGCATTTTAATGAAGCCATGATACACAACAATTGGGAACATGAATTACAATCTACAGCAATTAAGCCAGTATGCTGAAAGAGAGAAAGATTCATTATGCCACTCTTAACTCTGCTCAGAGCTTGCATGTTGCACTTTAAAATGCTGAACTAGGTCACTAATTTAAAAAAAAATAAATTTGTGAGCAAACAGTATGTAACTAATCAAAATTCAAGCACCACAGATTGGAAACACAGTCCTGCAGTGACGACCAAATATGCACAATAAGAATTTTTGTTCTTTTTTGCTCCTGCTGTTTTGTGAAATGAGCATTCCTGCACACATTGAAGTCTGGGATTCTTGAGGAAGGTTTCCTGAACACTGTGCTAGTTAGATGAAACTCACTTTTCCATACCCTAGTAGGCAGATGGCATCATCAAAGCAGCACAGCTGTACAGTAAGTAAATCATAATGCTCAGTACATTAGTGTCTCTGCTAATGGAAATAATTCTGCATCTGAAATGGGAACAGAGGTGAAGGGAAGAAAGAATAGATGCACCATACAGTCAGGAAGATAACAGGAAGTTAACTCATTATCCTTTTGAGAACATTTTTTGGAAAGCAGTGTTCTTTTCTAAATGAAACACTGGCATTAATAATAATGCCATCAAGTCAGGTCTGCCATCATGATGGAGAACAAAAAGACAAGGACAGAAGACAGAAGGAAGAAGCAGGATTCCTTGACCCCTAATGAAGCCTTCTTCATGAGGAAAACAATGGGTATGACTGGAGAAACAATGTAAACATCAGAGAACATGGAAGTGTGAGGACCAAGAAACCCCAAGAGTGTCCTTGGTTGGAGACAGTGCCAAATGTCTTGACTGGAAAGGAATAGGAATCATTTCCTCACCCTTTCCTCTGAATCAGCCCAAAGAGGCCCAAAGCTTGCTCGCATGCTAACAGTGCGAACTACAGTTTCTCTATGACCTGACTAATAAAATAAATTAAAAAGTCACTATGCAGTTTGCACTTGGACTTCTAGAGAGTTACAGATAAATTTTGAAGCAAGTTGAAAGTGACTGGTAGTTTCTTTTTCCAGTACCAAATGTGTAACCAACTGGGCATTCATACTACTAGCTCTGAAGGGTAAACTCATTAGCAAATGTGTAATGCCACAATGTTAGCCTTGCATCCATCTAACTATTTACAACTCAACAGAGCCAAAAATATGAATAACAACCAGACATGTTCTGCTATTACCAGCTGTAAAAAGCCATATTGATTTGTATACTTATCTGTTATGCTAGCAACCACTGTGTACGTCTGTACCCAGTGATGGGCAGCAGCCAGTTCACACCAGTTCATCAGAACCAGTAGTAGTTTTTCCCAGTGTCCTGGAGAACCAGTAGTGGCTTTTGAGGGGAACAACTTTGGAGGCTTACCTTTTCGCTGGTTCTCCCACTGCACATGTGTGCCAAGTGCTTGACGTGCATGCGTACCTACAGCACTTGGCACACCTACAGTGCTTAGCATGCATGTGCACCTACAGCGCTTGGCGTGCATTCGTGCCTATAGCGCTTGGCATGCCTACAGCTTGGCATGCATGCGTGCCTACAGTGCTCTGCCTGCTGAACCAAGCAGCCATTTGCTGCTTGGAGTGTGGCAGCGCAAAGCGTCGGGCGGCCACGCAGAGCCATGGAGGAACCAGTGGCTGCTGCTGATGCCCTCGGCAGCCTCCTTGCTGTCCTCCCAAGTGGGGAGGAGGAAGAGCAGCTGCTAGCCTGAGGCTCCCTACAGCCTGCTCCCCAGGGTAAATGAATCACCTTTGGGTGTGGGGGTGTATGTGTGTATTTTAATGTGTATTTAATGAGTATTTATTTTAATATGTATTTTATGTGTTTTATGTGTATTTAATTTATATTTTATGTGTTTTTATGTCTATTTAATGTGTATTTAATGTGTATTTATTTTTAATGTGTATTTTATGTGTATTATGTGTATTTTATGTCTATTTAATTTGTATTTTTATGTGTACTTATTTTTATAGGCTTTTTTTACTTTGGCTCCACCCATGATGTTGGCTCCATCCATGACATCATGACGTTGGCTCCACCCATGATGTTGGCTCTGCCCATAGTGTGGTAGTAAAAGTTTTGGCTGTCCACCACTGTCTGTGCCTGAGATGTATAAATTGATGCCATGAAGTCTCATTCTTATGTCTGACAAAGTGGACTTGATCCACAAAAGCTAACATTAAAATACAGCAGGTAGTCTTTTGTTCTTGTTCAGTTGCATAGTTGAGTCCGACCCTTTGCGACCCCATAGACCACCACACACCATGCACCCCTATCCTCCACCAGTTCTGTGCCCATTGCATCAACAATACCATCTAGCCATCTCATTTTCTGCCATCCCCTTCTTCTTTTGACCTCCACCTTTCCCAGCATCAAGGCTTTCTCAAGTGAGTCTTCATTTGATGTTCAAAGTACTTTAGCTTCATCTTCACTATTTGACCTTCCAAGGAGCAATCAGGGTTGATTTCTTTTAAGGTCAACCTATTTGTTCTCTTTGCTGTCCAGAGTACTGTCAAAATTCTCCTACAACACCACATTTCAAAAACATCTATTCTTCTGCACTCAGCTTTCCTTATGGTCCAACTATCTCCATACTTTGCTACCAGGAATAAAGTCATGTTTAAGGTGCCCCAATTTTTTTTTGTCTTTTTGTTTTGTTTACTCTCCAATATGTAAAAGACTGTAATTGAGATACAAGAAAAAACTTTATTCTTTTTGATGTGAAAATTTAGACATTACTCTTCTAGCTACAGAAAAATTAGTTCACTGAATGGCCTCAGAAAATGATAGAATACTGCATGGTTAAATGGCTGCTGTGCTGTGTTCAGTTGTGGGTGTCAAGACAGAAAAGAGATGGTCAGAGAGATTGTTTTGTACCACAGGCCAGAATCTTGTAGAATGTACATGTTTTTAAAAGAGTTAATTAAAAGTAACTATATTAGTAGCTGCTAAGAAAGACTAAACTGACAACTTTTAAAGAATGGCAAGTATAATGGTAATAGTTATTTTGACAGGTGTAACTAATTGGATTTTTTAAAAAAAGTAATGTTCTGTGTTTGGGAGAAACCAATCCATGGCCCCCGTTAACAAAATGGCACACAAATAAAAATGCCATCTTTGGTTTGTAGACAATTTGATATTCTATATTGCTTGACCATAAGCAATCAGATGACATACTGATCCTACAAATTGCTTTAGATTAATTACTATGTATTCCACATAAACAAATAATTAAAATCCAATATAAAACTAAGATGAAATACAACAATGGCTATTACTTTTGCAAAAATCTCATAAACCTGTATAAGTCCTAGCAAAAAATATGTGAATGGTGAGATAAAAAGTGGCCATCACAGGCTAGCTACAGAGGCTGGCTAGGAGGCACAATGGGGATTGAACTCGTAACCTCCGGCTCTGCAGCCAAATATCTAGTACACTAGTACCCCGAATAACGTTATGACTTGGTTCCACAAGTCCCGTCGTTATTCGGGTTTTAACGTTGGGCGATACATTGAACACACAATGTTAAAAAAAGCCCTGTTTCCCTGGAGGCTGCAGGAAGCGAGAACATCGGGATTTGAATCCTGACATTTTGCCTTGCTGCTGCCTCCAGGGAGGTGGGAGAACTTTGGAAACAGCTTGGAGCGGGTTTCCCCACCTCCCTGGACCCGGCGGGGGGGTCAGAGCCCCCAAAATTGGTAAAAAATAAACGTCCTTTTTTTTTACCAATTTTGGGGTTTCTGACCCCCCCGCTTTGTCCAGGGAGGTGTGGGGACCCGATCCAAGGTGTTTCTGCGCTTCCCCGACGTCCTGAGCCAGTGCAGGAAGCCAGAATGTCAGATTTCGAATCCCGATGTTCTGGCTTCCTGCACCGGCTCAGGACGTCGGGGAAGCCCAGAAACACCTTGGATCGGGTCCCCACACCTCCCTGGACCCGGCGGGGGGGTCAGAGCCCCCAAAATTGGTAAAAAAAAGTCCGTTTTTTTTACCAATTTTGGGGTTTCTGACCCCCCCCCCCCCCGCCGGGTCCAGGGAGGTGTGGGGACCCGATCCAAGGTATTTCTGGGCTTCCCCGACGTCCTGAGCCGGTGCAGGAAGCCAGAACATCGGGATTCGAAATCTGACATTCTGGCTTGCTGCACTGGCTCAGGACGTCGGGGAAGCCCAGAAACACCTCCAGAGAGATCAGAGGACCCGATCTACAGCTGCAGGGTGGCTGGGGAAGCTGACAGGGACTCCCTGTCGGCTTCCCTAGCCACCCGCCCATGCCTCCGCAGCTGTGGGGTGGCTGGGTAAGCCGATGGGGGAGCCCCCCGTCAGCTTTCCAGCCACCCCACCCCTGCCTCCGTAGCTGCAGGGTGGCTGGGAAGCTGAACGGAGAACCCCGTTCAGCTTTCCACCCACCCTGCTGCTAAGAACGACTGTTTCGTGTAACGTTAAAATCGCGTTACTCGATACAAGATGTTTCCGAAAATCTTGTAACGTTATGCGGATTTAACGATATACGGTACTCGCGTTATACGGGGTATTACTGTATCTGATATCTTTGTACAGGATTAATAATATGATGGTTTGATTTCCAAAGATAACATATTATTTACCCTTATTCATCAATCACAGGAAATTTCACCACCACCCCAGGGTCAAAGAAATTAAACATTTTCCCCAGCTATTGTCTGAATATAAATTAATTTGATATCAGTAGTATTCATGGCGGTTTCATCTAAAACAGATGAATTCAAAGTCTATTCCTTGAAAGAAATTATGGAGATCAGCTGCTTCTAATTTATGGATGTGAAACAAAAAATTCTCATTATTTCCTTAGCAGTGCTGTTACTGCCTTCCTGGAAGTTTAACAAGCAATCCATCAGACTAGACTGATAAATTTCATAATGTAGAAGGTATCAAATCTTCAAGTAAAGTATGCTGAGAGCAAGAGAGATCTTGAAAGCAATCTGTTGGTTTCATAAGATCAATTAATATTACTATGATTGGAGCAAGAAAATGTTGCAGGAAACTTTCCCAGAAGATAGCACTAATAGATTTTATCTAATCAGTTTTTAGTAACAAACAAGACACTCCTGCTGGAATGGATTTCTCCTCTTTTCTCCCCATATACTTTCAGACTGATCCTGCGACTGAAGAACTTTCAAGGATGCACTTGGTAGAGACAGGGATGCAAAGGGTAGAATACCATGTAGATATCCTGTTGTATCAGGTGGAATCTTTTGTATTTAATTTATAGTTGGCTAGAAGAGAACATTCACTTGAGAAAGCCTTGATGCTGGGAAAGGTGGAGGGCAAAACAAAAAGGGGGCAGCCAAAAATGAGATGACTAGGGGGGCGGAGTTAAGATGACGTAGAGGGAGCATCGTTTCTTCCTCGCTCTGACAAACTAATGGGGTAACAATGGGACTGAAAGTAAAAATTTGATTAAAGATCACCTGGAGTTCCGCGGTTTGTTGAAGGGATGCTGTGGAGCCATTGAGGAGACTTGAGAAGGCTGGAATTGAACGGGGCATGGACACTGGAGATTGGAGCTCTGGGCAGAGGGGGGGGGAGATCGGAAGATCTGACCTCCACCTCTACCCGTGAAGCTTGATTTTAAAACTCTTCTTGGTGCCGGAGTTCATTTTTTCTGTTGCGGGGAGCCGAGGAATTAAGTGGCAACGTTCTGCGGCTTTCCGGACCTGACTGTGAAAACGGACGAGCAGACGGAGATCGGAGGACGGAGGCTGTTGGAGGCTGCTGGAGACGGTTGGTGAGCGGGGATTGGAGGCGCGTGTGCTCCGGGCAGCGGGGTGAGCGTGGCGAGCCCCGTTGACTGTGGAGCCGTGCCGGGACCCTCGCAGTGAGCTGGGACGCGGGACGGAGGAAAAGGAGGAAAAGAAGGATGGGGGAGAGCGTGTGAAGGAGGCTGGATGGAGATTGGGCACTGGAAGCGGAGCACAGTGGAGGGAAATTGAGAGAGCGGAAAGCGACCGAAACTGGAGCAGGCTGGAGGTTTGATTCTTTTTAATGGGAAGATTGTGATTTTGGACTACAGATATCGGATTACTGATTGATTGGCGATCGCCTATATAACTTTGCCATTTCTCCGGGCTGTAATGGCGGATGAAAGAGTTCTTTAAGGGGCGGAAACGAAGCGCTTCTCTTTGTCTGGTGACTTACGCACAAAGAAATACAGAGGAAAGGTGCCCTTTGAATGCGATCAGCAGATTCGTTCCTTTGCCCCGTTTCCGTCTCCGTTTTAGCTTGGCAATTAAAATTTGCAAGACGTTTTAACAGATGATGGTGAATTAAAAAAGACATGACGCAAGATATATAAAGGAACAAAGACTTAATTTAGTGAACTGAATATTTTTCCTTTACCCATTCCCTCCCCCCATTACAAACTTTGACTGTTACGGCTTGAATAAGGACGCTGGGGTGTTTGTTGGGAAGGGAGGGAGACGAGATGGAGGAGGTTGTTAAACCAAAAGGCCGGAAAGGCAAAAAGGGTAAAGAACAAGAAGAGGAAGAGAGGCCTCCATCACCGCCCCAAACGACAGCAGCGAGCTCCACAGCAACAGAGCAGGAGGGCTCCCTCGACATGGCCCAAAGAATGGATAACATCACGACAATTCTTCAACAATTGGCTAAGAATATGACTGATACCCAAGTAACAATGCAAAAGTTGGATGCAAATCAAACTAAATTGAACAAAACTGTAGAGGCTAACAGCGAGGAAATGAAAAAAGATAGGGAACTTGCCAGGTTACAATATGAAAACCTGGCTAAGGCCCTCACAGATGTGAAGAAAGATGTGGCAGTGAACACACAAAGGATTGATGAGATTACAAAGGCAATGCAAAAAGAAGTTAAACACGCCATTATAACAGTGAATGAGCTTTACATTCAAGAGCATGTGTTGGAAAATAAGATGGTGGTGCAAGAGAAAAGAATGATGATGATGGAGGAGGGGTGGAGAAAGTTTAATTTACTGATTCGTCATATGCCTGAAAGGACACCAGACAACCTGAAAGAGAGGGTTCTGGAATGGCTGAACTCACTCAAAATGGGTAAAGATTTCGGACTAGACGACATTGGCGCAGTGTATAGGGTGGGTGGTAGGAGGGATAAGAAGACACCCAGGAATGTTTTAGTCAAATTTGCAAATTGGGCTGACAAATTGAAAGTAATGTCTTTTATCAGGCAAGCTGGGCCTGGCGTCCTAAAAATAGAAGGGCTTGATGTGGAGGTCTACAATGACATTGCGCCCGAGGAGAGAAAGTGGAAGTATACAATGAAACCTGTCACAAAATTGTTGATTGCAAAGGGTGTCAAGTATGGTTGGCGATTTCCACAACAGCTGAGATTCTTTTATGATTAAAAAATGGCATGTTCTTGATGTGAACACTGATGCATTGCTATATTTAACACAAATTGGTCTGATTAAGGAAGCGGATACGGATTGGATTGTACTGAGAACAGAACTGTACAAGGCGGGTGTGATGGGACCATTATTGGGCCGGGAGGAGGAGGGAGCAGTGGGAGGTGCGGACACTCCAGGGACAAGCGGGAACAGGTGGGATGAATATATTCATAAACTTAAAAACAAATTTAATTAGTGTCAGAGGGAGGGAGTTTATGGAGGAATTATATGCCATTTTTCTTCGGTCCCCCCTCCCCTCTTTGGAGAACAAAGGTGGCATCAAAAAGACAGATGTGGGGAGGGTTGAAGAAGGGGAAAGAATAGGTAAGTCTTTTTTTCTTTTTTATTATTATTGTTTTTTACTTAATGTACTTACTAGTAGTGGGAAAGTTTGGGGATTATTAGGGAGCACGTCCGGGGAAGGAAATGAACAATGGAAAGCGGATTTAGACATAGATGGTTAAGTCACTGAAGTTGATAACGTGGAATGTGAAGGGAGCAGGGAACGCTCTGAAGAGGAAGAAATTGCAAATGTCGCTCAACAAAGATAGGGCTGATATAATTTTTTTGCAAGAGACCCATCAAAAATCTGCGGATGTTAATAATTTGATGGTGAGGGGAATTGAAATATATGAGAAGGCATATGGGACATCTAAAGCCAGGGGAGTTGCAACTCTGATCTCGGAAAAATTGGGGTTCACTGTGATCAAAACTATAGCTGACCCAGAAGGAAGATATTTAATAATTAAAGGAAAAATTGAGGAAGAAGAGATAACGTTGGCTAACATCTATGCTCCAAATGATAAACAGCAAGAATTTCTAGACAAAGTGGGGAAAATTTTGAATGAGGAAGGGACTAAGCGCATGGTCTTAGGCGGAGATTTTAATATGATGTGCTCAGATATTGATAGTACAAGTGTGAAAAAGAGAGGTAAAAGGTACATATTAGAGGAATGGAGGAAATCAATGGGGATAAAGGATGTCTGGAGAGAGCTTAAAGCTCAGGAAAAAGAATACACATATTACTCACATGTGCATGATATGTACTCAAGAATAGATTATATTTTTGTAACAGAAGAGCTTGTTAAAACAATTGAGGACATAAAGATTGGAACGTTTAGAGAATCTGACCATGCACAGATAATAGTAGATATAAACCTCAAAGAGGTTGAAAAAGGAGGATACATTTGGAGATATGATGCTAAGCTATACGGGGAGGAACTAACGAGGAAGCAAATCATGGAGAAATGGGAGGAAAGCTGGAAATTCAATGAAAATAACGAGGTCAGCCGGGGAGGAGTTTGGGATACAATGAAGGCAATCTTTAGAGGGGAATCGATAAAATTAAAAAGTATTAGAAAAAGACAAATCAGAAATAGGAACCAGGAATTGGAAAGACAGTTAAAACATCTTCATTCTGAATATGCTAAAAAAAAGGATCAGAAAATATTCCAGGAGATAAAAAAAAATTAAGAAAGAATTGGATGGGAAAGATATTGGAAAAGTAAAGAAAGATTTGATCTTTCTTAAAAGGGAATATTTTGAATTTGGCAATAAAAACTCTAAGTTATTAGCAAAAGCAGCAAGGGACAAAAAAAATAAAGGGCAAGTAGGTGTATTGGTAGATAAAAATGGGAAAAGATGTAATAAAAGGAAAGAAAAAGCAGAGTTGATTGAAAATTTTTATAGGAATTTGTACTCAAAAAAGGAGGTAAATTTGAGTAAAATGCGGGAATACTTCAAAAGGCAAAAAATTAAGATTACAGAGGAACATAGAAATAAAATGGAGGAAACAATCACAATTAGGGAAATTGAAGAAGTAAAAAAATTGAAAAAGGAGAAAGCACCTGGGGAGGATGGGTTACCAGCTGAGTTTTATAAAAACTTCATGCCATGGATTGCCCCAAGATTGCATAAGTTATATAACGGGATTTTAGAGGGGGAGGCAACTCCAGATTCCTGGAATAGATCGATAATTGCCTTGATTCCCAAGCCGGGTAAAAATTTAGAAAGAATTGAATCCTATAGACCAATATCTCTGATCAATCAAGATGCAAAATTTTTTACAACGATCTTATCAAATAGATTAAACGGTTTCATAGCCAAATATATCAAGGAGGATCAAGCTGGATTTGTTAAAAATAGACACATGGCGGATCTTATAAGAAGAGTAGTGGATATATTGGACATAGTGGAAAAAAGAAAGGAAAAGATGGGATTCCTAGCATTAGATATTTTTAAAGCTTTTGACTCTTTACAATGGATGACAATTCATGAGATGATCAAATTATACGGATTCGGAGAAAAATTTCAAGGAGTCATTGGAAAATTATATAAACAAGGTTCGGCAAGAGTCAAATTTAATGAAAGTTACACAAATGATAAAAGGCTAGAGGCGGGCACGAGGCAAGGCTGTCCATTGTCGCCATCGTTGTTTATACTGGCTATGGAATTCCTGGCGAACACAATTTGTCAAGACAAGGAAATAGTAGGAATTGAAGGAACTAAAGTAAGTCTCTATGCAGATGATACATTGTTAACGGTGAAATATCCAACGGAAAGTGTAGTTAAGATAAACAAACATTTGAAAGATTTTGAGGAAGTTACGGGTTTGAAAGTTAATTGGGACAAAACAGAAATGATTTTAATTAATGGAAATAAACAAGACGAAGAGTTTATAAAGAGGAATTATAATATACAGATTACACAGAAAATGAGATACCTGGGAGTAATGTTATCTTACAAAATTGGGGAACTCAAAGGTTTGAACTATGGCAGACAAAAGAAGGAAATAGAGGAGAAAATAGTACAGTATAGTAAATTAAATCTGTCATGGTTCGGTAGAATAGCTATATGTAAAATGATGTTGTTACCTAAATTGAACTTTCTGTTTGATGTTTTGCCGTTAAGACACACTGACAAGGAGTTGAAAGAGTACCAAAATATGATCAACAGGTACTGTAATGGGAACCGAGGAGCTAGAATAACTAAGTCATTGTGGTACGTTCCACAAAAGGAGGGGGGACTGGGAATCCCAAATGTTATAAAATATTACAGAGCCTTTCAAATAAGAAATGTTATAAAAATTTTAATTAGGGAAGAAACAGTCTGGGAAAAAATTGAAAGGAAAGGTCTAACGAAGTCGGGTAAGGTACAATTTTTATGGGAGGGAAAAGAAAAAGGAATAAAGACAGCCCAGGTTCTGATGTTAAAATCAACAATAGAGACATGGAACAGAGTGAGGAAAGAACTTACTTTAGGAATATCACCAATTTTAGAGGTGGAAGATTTTCAGGATTTTCCGATAAAAATAGATAAAAAGATCAGGGATATATTGGCGAAAAATAAAGTAAAATTATTAAAAGATTGGGTCAATACTTGCAGAGATCAGGAGAAAAGGCGTGAGCTATATTTGCAACTACAACTGGATTGGTTCAAGATCCTCCAGACAAATAATCGGAATAATAAATTCTTACGGGAAAATGGTTTAAACAGAGATCGTACAGAGTTTGAGATGCTTTTGGCTAAAATTAGAGATGGAGAAATGGGAGTCAAAGGAATAGTCAGTAAAATTTATAAAATTCTGAATAAAAGCCAAAATATACAGGAAGTATTGAGACAAAGTTGGGAACAGGAATTAGACATAAGGATAACAACAACAAAATGGCAGAAGATGTGGAAAAGAAAGATAATGAGAACTATGTCCGTTAGAGTTAAAGAACATAATTACAAATTAGTATGGAGATGGTATAGGACCCCAGTCAGTTTGCATAGAATGTATAGTAATCTGAACGATACATGTTGGAGGTGTAATAAAACAAAAGGAACATATGAGCATATGTGGTGCAGCTGTGAGGTACTCAAAAGTTTCTGGGAAAGAATAGAAAAAGAAATTGAGAAAATATTAAATGTGCAGATTGGACTGGGGTCAAAAACAATCCTGTTAACATACATTGAAGATCAGGATATGAATAAGGATAATATAGAGTTATTGGCCATAATGTTGACTGTTGCAAGACAAGGTATAGCCAAAAAGTGGAAAAGTAATGAACAAATAAGTATCCAAGATTGGTACACACAAATGTGGGATCTGGCGTTAAACGAAAAACTTACTTGGGAAATAAACTGTAGGAAAGGGAAAGCACATAGTAACAATTTCTGGAGGATCTGGGAACCTTTCATAAACTATACCTTGGAGGAAAAAAAGGGTGTACCCCCTGCACAAGATCACAATGACTTCTGGAAATTGTAAAGGTATAGAATTCCCCGGACAATGTATATAGCACAAGGGTGATACTAATGATGTAATAGGAAAGAATGCGTAGAAGATCATGTTTAAAAAATGGGGTGGATGTAATATTGTTGTGTACAAAAATATGTTACAGAATCTTCATAATTTCATATATTTTTGTAATCTTTCTATTCTGTATTTTTGTATTTTTGTATTTTTCTTTTAATACCTAATAAAATTAAGTAAAAAAAAAATGAGATGGCTAGATGGTATTGTAGACACAATGGGCACAGAGCTGACCGAGTTGAGGAGGCTGGTGGAGGACAGACAGAGGGTCGGAATCAACTGTGCGACTGAACAACAACAAAAGACAGCTTATTGGAAATCTGACTGCAGAGCCAAGGGTTGGGAGTTTGATTCCTCACTATTATGCCTCCCAGCCTGTGTAGCTTGTGTAGCCTTGAGTTAACTACACAGTCCCACACAGCACCATCAAAAGAAGGGAAAGGTAAACCATTTTTGAATACATTATACCTGGAAATCCATAGAAAAGTCAGAATCACTGATGGTACATAAATAATATCTTGACATGACAAAGAATTTTGTGGATCCAATGATTTAGAGCAGTGATGGCGAACCTTGGCAGTCCAGGTGTTCTTGGACTCCTGCTGATCAGGACTTCTGGAAATTGAAGTTCAAGAGCATCTGGAGGCCCAAGGTTTGCCATCACTGACTTAGAGGGATAGCAGGCTCTTTCTCACTGGAAGCCTTCAAGCAAAGGCTGCTCAGCCAGCTGTTAAAGATAGCTTAGCCCACTCGAACATTACATGAATGTCTTCACATATGATCTTAAATATATACATGTCATTGTAAGCGTTTGGCCCCGTATGTGTGTTCCCTGGTAGCAGACAGCGGTTATCTTTGCAGTGGCAGAAGCTTTTGTGTTCATCACACACATACACTGTCCAGTAAAACAAATGCCTTTTACTTCTCAGATAAGGAAAACACAAATATCAGATACAGTCTCTGTGGCAATGAAAAAAAACTATGTACAAGAAACAGTCTGACTCCAAGCCTCAAAACAGAGTGGAGGCTTGGTAGGTTGTAGCTCTAGTCTTCAAGCAATGCAATAGAATCAGAGCATGCACAAAGCTCTCTTAAAGCAAAGACTGACAGCAGCATACCTTCATGGTTCAGTCAGATTGCTTTCTCCCAGCAGGTTAACAGTACCTGTAGTACCAGCAGTCTATTGCCTTCAGCTCTCCTCCTATTCTTCTTCAGTTCTTCTCCAGCAGTTCTCCTCTGGTTATTCTCCTCCTATTTTACCTGTCCTAAGGGAGCTACTGATATACTGGGGTTTCTGCTGAGTCATGTACCAATCATTCTCACCTTTGTATAGTTCATTAAAGGTACAGGGAGCATGCATCCTGCTACAATACTAAGTACATTACAAATGTCCCAACAGTCTTGATACACTACATCACAAGCATATACATATGCATGAAAAATTAAATCCTAATGAGTTCAATGGAGCTTTCTCTCAAATAAATGGTTATGGGATTGCAGTTTTAATTGACTTATCAATGTCTGGTTTTCCGTTCCCTCTGACAAAGAATTGTTACACTTGAACATTATTAGTCCAGAACAAGAAATTAGAGTGTTTTCCTCATTTAAAAAAATCATACAATCTCTTCAAGTCCCTTGTGAAGCTCCATTTTTTTGCTCCATCTGTGTTTCAGAGATCCTAAATAAGCAACAGACTTCTGATACCCAACTGGTTACTTTGGGAACCATGATGTATAAAGTATGTACATCTTTGGTTTGACTCAGCAGACCTCTTTTTGTGTTGGCCTTAAAAATGGACCTCCTTGGTTAAAAAAAATTAATCGGGACAGACCACTGTAAACCCCTCAATGTACAGTAACAGCAAAAGGTGGGCTAGCAGCTTTTTAAAAACTGATGGAAATTTGTACAACTCTGCATAGCGGTTAGGATGCTACCTCCAAACTGAACATCATCCTGATGAATTCAAGCAAGCAACCGCACTGTACTTATGTCAACCCTGCCATATCGGAAAACTACAGCTCAGCAAGCACAGGCACAAGCTTTTATGATTATCATTAAATCTTTATGGCCACTTCACCAAGCTGCTGGTTACTCAGAGTATAGTAGTCAGCTTTTTTTTTTTTTTGTATTATGAGCCATCAACCACACATACAGGAAGAAAATCTCTGCGAAGCAACATATGTTTCTAGAAACAGCAAGCAGTCCAGGAACCTTCTGGTGGGTGGAAGAGGCAGAATGCAACTAGCCCTGCTTGTCCAGAGACCTATGTTTTGATGGGCTTGCAGCAGACCAGGATTTCAATCGGGTTGGTAAATAAACCAGGAGACAGGAGACTACTTTTTAATTCATATCCACACACCAAGAGCCAGAGCTGAGGTCCTCTAAAAGATGCAAGAGTGTTTCAGCAGACTTCAAAGTGAGATACAGTACAATAAAACTCCTCTTACGCAAAAAGTCAATTCTGTAGGCTTTTGCTTAAATGGTTTTTTTATGTAACTTGATGCAAACCCATAGGAAAAAATGAAATGTTTATGTAAATCAAAGCAAACCCATTGGGAAATGAATTTTTACGTAACTCAAAGCAAACTCATAGAAAAAATGAATTTTTTATATAACTCAAAGCAAACCCATAGGAAATCATGTTATGTAAATTTATGCAAATCATGACATGGTTTTAGCCCAAAATCATTATGTAAGTTGAATTTTATGTAACTTGGGGCATTTGTAAGTCAGGGTTTTACTGTATTTTTAATTACGCCAAAGGGAAAGTATTAACAGTTTCTAGCCAATTGTATAACTGAAAGGGCAAACTGCATCACTATGCATCTTGTAGCTATTGTGCTCTGCTCTCTCTCAGTACATCTCAAGAGATGTTATTGTCTCAAACAACATGCTGTTGTCTTTCTCTATACAAATCTCTTCTAAATGCCACAGCTTTATCTGCCTACTGAGGCTCTCTTCATGGTGAAAGCCTCTGCACAGAAACTTCTTCAGTTATCATTTATGCATCTGAGAGTAACAATGCAAATTACCAAAGTGAAACTGACATTGAAGAAAAATACTTTACTCATCAGGAATTATGTATGCACTTTAAGCAAATTAATTCAACAGTTTTTCTTCTGTATATACCATACAAATTTTCTTATATACATTAAGAAACATGTCAAGTATGAGGTACTGTAGAACTGGAAAGTAAAAAGTCATAAAAGATTGGTAACTCACATCTAATTCCTTTATCCAATAAAGAAGTAACTGTATTTATTATTGTAACTTAGTGACCATTTTAATCTTTTCTCAGTATATGTGTAACTTTTAGTTATTTGTATAGCTACAAGACTGTGTCTTCGCTGAATGTGGGAAGAAGGATATCACTTGGTTCAAGGGCTGGCTTCTGGTGTGTGTGATGGAGTTATACTGCTTAAAATATATTTTGTATTAAGAATATAGATGCTCTTGTGATAGAAATGAGTTAATACCTAAAGTATGTGTGCAGTGATTGGTTGAGTACATGTTATTAACAGGTGCTGTAATTTCCTGGAGAGGGCACCACCACTAGCCACAACGGGGCTATGTGAAATGAAAACAGATTCGATTTACAAACTGAGTTTATTCATAACTCGAGGTTTTACTGTAACATAAAATAAAAACTAAGAATTAATTAAGATAGCAAAACACAAACAATTTAACACAAGCAATTTAAAAGAAAGACTCATCATTTGCTAAATTATTTTTATGGATACCTACAATCTTAAAAAAGAAAAGGCAACAGAAAAGTAATGAGTAACATAATGAAGTACAGTAATACACCGGATAACGTTATGACTTGGTTCCACAAGTCATGACGTTATCTGATTTTTAGCGTTCTCCGATGCATGCATCGAACAACGCTTTAAAAAAAAGCCCTGACAAACTGCTTTAAAGGCAGGCAGGGAAAGAAAGAGACCTCCCTGCCTTTAAAGCCACCCCCCCACCCACCCACAGCGGTTTCTGCGACTGCAGTAGGGTCGGGAAAAGCACCCGCCTTTTCTCTGACCCTGCTGCAGTCGCAGAGACTGTTTTTTTTTTCTTTCCCTCCCTGTATTTAAACTACAGGGAAGGGAAAAATAGGGAGACATGATTGGTTCTCTAGAGAACCAATCACATCTCTCTCTTTCCCCCTCCCTGTAGTTTACAGGGAAAGAAAGAAAGAAAGACACAAGCAGTTCTCTCTCTCCCTGTAGTTGAAATACAGGGAGGAAAAAAGACTCGATCGCGTTCACGATCGCGTCTTTTTTCCTCCCTGTATTTAAACTACAGGGAGAGAGAGAACTGCTTTTTTCTTTCCTGCAGTTTCCAAATTACAATGGCTGAAATCCAGTAGAAAGTCATAACTAGAGTAGAACTGTAGAACTCATGGAATCCATCACTTGCGTTAACTCCTCTACATGTGCCATTGCTTTTTGTGACTTACTACTGGATGTCAGCTCCCGCCCCCCCCTTTTTTTTTTTTTGGTCTTGTGATAGGTCATTACATCAGACTTCTGAACATGGTTGCTCAGAAACATAGATTTTCCAGCATCACACCTCTAATAACAAAATTATATTCTATATACAACATATAATTTAGCCTTAAGTGATTTTGAGAATACAAAGCAGGAGGGAGTGTGCAAGTCAAACAGTTCCAAACTACAGTTGGGTATTCATGTCTGGACAGAACCTTTTGTTTTAGTCAAAGTGAAATGTTGAGAACAAATATTGTCTGACAGTCTGTAGCTTCTGATTATTATAGGAAACCAGAACCAAACATATTTTCTGGAGAGAGAAACATCCTGCCAAAAATGTCATGTCATTCCCCTTCATCTGAAAAGCAAGTTATATGTCCACTTTTTATTTGGATTAAAACTCATAATCAGAAAAAAAAACAGAGAGAAGTAATAACTGCCTTTCAGAAGAGTGTACTTAAATAAATCTGGAATAGTTACCTTCAGAGGTCCTACTCACAGCTGTTGTTGCTAGGTCTGAAGGAGAATCCATTTCAGAATGTTCAGATCCTTGACACAAATGCCATCACAGGAATGTGATTTTCCAGTGCAGCTTAATTTATGAATAACAAAATCACATATGCACAATACCCCCAAATGAAAGACACAGCTGGCTGAAAAGATACACATTTCTATAAATCTCTCTCAGAATGAGTACCCCCACCTCCATTTTGTGTAAACTATTTTCTTTTGAGGAACATTTCGACCTATAGAAGCAAACATGCTCATTTTAGTAACTGAATAAACACTGCATTCCCCACACTTAACAGCTCATCTAGCTTCCATTGCCATAAAGATAGACTTTGTCATCTGTTCCACTGCATTTACACTGTTCTTCACATTGAACAGATGTCCATGTTATTCTGCCCGTGTGATATTCCATACTTTACACTAGGGTGTATACATGGCAAAATGTGCTTAGCCAGTTGCTTTTCAGAGCATATGACAATTACTGACGCTATAATCTTGCTGAATTATTTTTCCTTGTTGTATCACTAATATAGAGAGCACCAAACACAGTGATGGGATGTAACAGGTTCTCACCAGTTCTCCAGAACTGGTAGTAACTTTTCCCAGTGTCCCAGAGAACCTGTAGCAGCTTTTGGGGGGAACCACCTTCGGGGCTGACCTTTTCACTGGTTCCCCCACTGCGCATGCATGCCAAGCACTTGGTGTGCATGCATGCCTAGTGCTTGGCAGATATGCATGGCCTCCTTGCTGTCCTCCCAAATGGGGAGGAGGAAGAGAAGCTGCTAGCCTGAAGCTCCCTATAGCCAGAAGCTCCCTATTTTTATTATTTTGTATTTTTTTCTTTGGCCCCGCCCATGACATGACATCCTGATGTTAGCTCCGCCCTCACTGTGATGACATCACGGTGGGGTAGTAAAAATTTTGACATCCCACCACTGACCAAACACCTACACATGAGTTTATCTGACTGCAATCCTCACAACAATCTTATATAGTAAGTATTTCAATCCTCCATATTGCAAACAACTTAAAGCCATCTAGAGATTTCAGGGGAAAGTTGAGGATGCCCCAGTTGCTAGTCACTTCTGTCCATTTGCTCTCTCACTCTCATTTGGGAACTTTCAGACTAACACTCTTTACATGAACATAGATGTAAATCCACACAGACCACACTCCACAGTCATGTTCTGGAATAAAGATTATGGTTTATAAATAACTTCTGTAACTGCCTTTCCTTTCATAATTCAGAATCCATATTTTGATTCATAATTTTATTGGACTAACTCAATATATGAAAGACCAACAGATATCTTCATCAAGGCAGATATTTCAAAAAGCAGAGAGGGGAATGGCTTGCTCTAAACACAATGTTGTCTGCATGTTGTCTTCAGATATGATGATGGAGAAGGGTAAGCAGACTCTCAAACTGACCACACAGAGCATTAGGTTTCACCTCAAAATATTGGTTTGTACCAATATTTTCGAAACAAGAAAAACAAGGAAAGGCAATATGATTCTCCACTTTGAGAATACTGATTCCTCCCCACTGCAACACACATCTGCATGCACATAACTCAGGATGGTGTCCACAGATTAAAAAGCTCACAGCCTTCTTTGTCAGCAGAGAGGTTTCATGGGAACTGAACCATTGCAACCTACAGATTCCTTCCAGCAGCACCACTGAGGAGTCTGGGTATGCTCTCTTCTTTCCATGCCTGACAAGTCATTGGGAACGACAGTAGAATTGTTTTCATATATCTGCAGCTTTACACAGAGGTCAAAGGAAACATTTGTAGGTCTATGTGCGTACCACATACTATACAGAAAGCATAGAGTGGACCAGTCTCCATCTTTTCTCAAAAATCTTAACAGCCACTGTGGGTTACCAAGTATGCTCATCCAGACAAGATAACACTTCAAAGCCATTCTGCTTTAAATCTTCTACTTGGCCATGTTTGATGTGTCTCTTTTTTTACTCTATAATATGGCTCTGTGACTTACAACTGGGACCTGCAATAATGTTTGAATCCACAAAAATCCTAAAGGGAGAATCAAATCAAGTGTTCAAAAATATTGAATGGGCCAGATTCCCTCTATTACCCTAAAATATTTAAACCATGGGTTTGAATAATAATATTTATTATTCACTTCATTCATTTATTTCATTAAATTTGTATACCACACATCTGTCAGGAAGGCCACATACAGTGGCACAAAAATACAATACAATAGCCATAATAAAACTATTAAATATATATAAATAAACATTTTAGTTAGATATTATTTTTAATTGACCTGTTTATGTCACTTGGATCCCAGTTCGTGGAGTAAATGAGTGAAAGACAAGGTGTCCATCTCAGTGAAAGGAACTTGTTTCTGAAACTCTTAAAATATAGTTCAAAGATTCAACAAACAAGGAAAGTCAGGGGATAGTAATTATATTTGAAAACAAAGACTTAAATGTTTAATAAAAACATCTTCATCCATCTTCTTATTTTTTAACAAAATCTATTTCTCTTCACTTCTGTTTTCTTCACATCTCAGTTTTCTTCCTATTTTTTTCATAATCACATAGTGACATTTTTTCCTCTTCAGCTCCTGATCCTTCCAGAAATGTCATGTTTATAAACATAACAGCAGAAACACATTAATTCCTGCTGCCTGTCCCTTAAAATGCAGAGTTGTCCTTTAAATGTTTATCTTCCTTACTGCAGAATTTCATCTTGTTCTCAATAAGTACTCTTCATACGTATACATGTTCTGCATCAAGCCATCTTCCTGGTTTCATGAAAACATGTGGCATCATCAGTTAGTCACAATAGGAATGATAAGTCTTTAATGAATTGTGTTTCTGAAAAATACAGAAAGATCACTACAAGAGCATTCTACAATCCTGAGATAGCATATGGGCTGACTAACTGAAAGATGTCTTGTGCTTCCCACATGCAGGCTATTAGCACACATTGGGAGTAAACAAATTTCACTCAACTCTCTGGTAGAACTAGTAACTGTTATTAATAACAGGAATTAAAGACAGGACCTAAATTTGACTTGAAATATAACCTGTTCCATTGGTACATCATTATTTAAATATCAGACATTCCAACTGCTTGATTCTCTAAATTTTAGAATGTAAATGATCTGACCAACTCCTTGATGCTTATGTGTCATGGAGGGCTAGAATCTAGCCCCATAATATTCAACAGGGTCAAGGATTTCAATAAACAGGATTTCACAAACACTAGATGAAGATAAAATGCACATATCTCTATGATCCTCTGGGAAGTTATCCTGCCCGTGACCAACTGATATGATCAGGAATCATGCAGCAAACATTTCAAGAAGCTGACTTTTCAATTTCTTAATTTTTAATAATAGTGGTGTAAATAAAATTAAGAGGGGGCACAATGCAGTCTGTATTAAGAACTTTTTAATACTAAGGGCTATAATCCAACCAATTGTTTATGTGTGTTTATGTATCTGTGCACATGGAAAAGACTATGATTGCACATGGATATTCTGCCTATATTTTCTGCCCACTGCAACCACCTGTAATAGAATAGGCCCCCTTTTAAAAGGTGCTTTTTCTGTTAGCTTTTGTACCCACTTAATTGAGTTTTAGTACACTTAAAATGGTGATTCTGGATCTGGAGGAGAAAAAAGAATTCAAAACAATTGAACCACGTGGAATTGCAAAGAATGAAAGTGAATATGTGATTGACATCCCTTGCTGCAAGCTCATGGACTGGATTCCCTAAGGAGGAATGCCAGAGGTGTAACCCAGTGTGACACACACACTGATCTTTTGATGAACTGTATCCTGTATTTTTCAATGCTTTTGATATATTTCTTGAAGAAACTTGGGAGTGGTGATTTGGCCTAATGCTTACCTTTTCTACACATATCCAAGGCCTTGGTTGTCCAGCCAGAGAAGTGCAATCCAGAAGAACATAGGGGCCTACTCGAGAGGCAGGTCCCTTCTGTTACACCACCTGTGGCAGGAATGGCTTTTAACTACTAGGACGGATAGGGTAGGGTAACTACTAATGCAAATGAAGCCAAAGTTTATAGGAGGCAAAGCTAATTTGGTCTTTTTGTTCCCTTTATTTTCTATCGTAACTACATGGCAGTCTATCATTTAACATCTCCATGAACTGAACAATAGTCACCTATGGTCATTCAGTAACTATGCACAATACCATACTTGACTCTACAGTGCAGGAAGGAGGGAAGTATAACCTATATTATGCAACTCAACTACCAGGAAGGAGAGAGCAGCACCTATTTACTCTAACTGACCAGGTTCCAAAGCTCATCCTGATCTGGATGGTGCTTAAAATATTTGTCTGACTATCAATTATGGCTTTTCTAGGAGAAACAGGAGAAATATTAAAAGCACCACCAATCACACAGAAATATCATAGCCATAGTGTCACTGTTTTCAACATTAGGTGCCTGTCTTTCACCGACGACTAGAAGAAGTACAAAATGATCCATTTCTGTCCCATATTAACAAAGTGTTAGATTAAAATTCATCTCAGACTTATGGCAATCATTAGATCTGGCCAGCATGTGATCATCTTATCAGCCCAACCAGCATAATCAATGGTGAGGTACAATAAAAGCTGTGATGCAATTTCTGAAGGACAACAAGGTGGTGAATCCCACCACAGGAAAACAGATTTTTATCCAGTGAGTTAACTACAAGGTTCTGAACTGGTTCAGAAACAATATTTGTACTGTATAGGCGAGGGTTACACTTCCCCAGACCCTCTGACTTTTAACAGGAGACAAAGTACATACCCAAAGCTGTTAGTCTGTAATATTCAATGTAGCTTGAGTAAATTGAGTCCATTTGAATAGATCACCCTGAGGTAACAGTGAAAAATATGTCAAAAGGTCAGTTGTTTAACATGGCTTCACTCCAGTAATTATCAAAGTACTATCAAGAAACACTAAAACTGAACAATAATGCATTATGTATATTATTATCTTGAACAGTTTGGCACATCATCTTAAGTCACGGAACAAGAACTGAAAAAGTCATAGGATACTTGTCCACTGCCCTTGCTACATCTTTTTCATGAATATTTTTTTTCTTGAATGGTAAAATTGTCACTACCGAGGTATAGAGAGAGTAGCTAACTTCCAACAATGCAAATTTAGCCATAAAAAATGAAAATGTTAATAAGATGGGCAACATTTGAACTGTCTAAAAATTAGCTGAAACTACACACACGCGTGTGAATACATACACACTTAAAATAACACAAATGTCAAGGTTCTATGCAAACTATTCACCTATGGATTGTTTTCCTTAGCCATGCTTTAGCAGAATGCCACACAGTGTGTGACCTATAATTAAGGATTTGCTTCAAGGCAGGATGTGAAACCACCGAGTGAGATGAGTCCAAAATTGATGTTCAGTTAATATGAATTGTGGCTGCACATTACATCTGCACAGTAGTGAAAGCTATTTTTTTATCCTTCCTCTCAAACTGCAAGGCGATAAATAGGTTCTGCTGCTCTTACACTATAGGATGTACAAAAAGTCACCATAAATAGGGAAAATGGGAAATTGTAACTAAATATACCTTTATGTACAAAACACACCCACCCACGCCGTGTCTTCTTCCCCACTTGTATGAATACATTCCAAGATATGTGTTATTATGAAATTTTGCCAAGTTTGAATCAGAAGGATACATGTTCCAAGAATCAACACATGTTCCTAATATCATGCATCAGGGGTTACAAACAAGCCATCGTTTACTTCAAAACTAGTTTATTTCCTCTTTCTTTATCTGCAAATTGCTGCAACACTGCTTCCAGTCAGATATTATTCTTTAGCCAGCATCCTCATCCAGTGCTGAGTCTACCAGTGTTTTGTTCACAAAGGCATAGCCAAAGCTCTGGGTATCTTACCTCATATTTTCTACACTCAAGGTCCCATTGAGGAAAGCCCTGAATATAAGAACAATTGTGTAAGTGGTTTTTCTCTTTTGCTCACTTCTGCCAAATGACTGGCCATGCCATCCTTTTCTCTGCTGGTGGACAGCAGGAGAGCAACAGGTGGTCTGGTATCCAAGTCGAACTGCTGAATTATTGCTTTTACATCATTGTGTAGTGCAACATGATTCTTTCAAATGTACACCTGCCTTTTACAATCTCTAACCTGCCCCCAAGGGGCGATGCTCCTCAATCTCCCCCCGTGCAAGTCATTGTCATTTTCTTCGTAAGAAGACATCACTTTCCCCATGTATATCCAGATCTATTTCCCTGTATACACACTGAGTATTTTTCTCTCAAAGAAAAGAAATAAAAGGAAGGAAGCCTGTGCTAAATGTAGTGATGTAAGCAGGAGACTGCAACTAAACAATGCTTTTCATAATCTTTACCATCAGTGTTCAAACATTATCTAAGAACTGAAAAGGAAATAACTGTGAATTACTTTGGCATCCTTTAGGGTGTCTTAACCACAGAGCATTAAACCCAGTGATGGGATGACACCGGTTCTGACCGGATCCACAGAACCGTTTTAAGGATTTCCGGAGGGCTCTCCGTGGGGGTAAAAACGTTTTTGAGGCGTCCGGATCGGACGCCTCACCGGGAGGAAAATTTAAAAAAAAATTGGAGCAAGGCAGGGGAAGCCAGCGGGGCTTTTTAGGCACCTCCCCGCCCGTATTTCCTCTCACGCCCCCTTTCCAGCGCCAAAGCTCGCCTGGCGTTGTTTTAAAGGCTTAAAAAACTTCAGGGACGAGACGCGGCGTGGACTCCGCCGGGGGCAAGTTTCCACCTCTCTGTTGTTGTTTTTTGGGGGGGAGGGAGGGGGGGCAGCGGCTTTTGGCGGGAGCCAGGAGGACACCCCGGTTTTTACGCGCGCGCACGCCCACATACACACGAGGCGCCCCCAGTCAAGGGTGGGTGGGTGTGTTTCTGCCCCCCCCAACCCCGGGGCTCTTACGGGGGGGGGAGAAAGAGATGAAGCGTGGCAGTGGTGGTGGTTCCTTGCAAATGAACGGGAAAACCCAGCCAGGGGCGGGAGGCGGGTTGGGAAAGGGGGGGTGAGGGAGGCGGTGAGAGCGCAGCCTGCATGCATGACCCGCCAGCCGCGGCAGTAGCAACGAGGAGGAACCTCCGGGATCTCCGCGTCAGCAGGCAAAGGCAGCCCGATGTGCAACGCTGGGGGGAGGAGGAGGGAGTGCGGGGGAGCTGTGGGAGGGAGGGAGGACGGGCCTCGGCAGGGGGGAGCGCGACGGGCACGCCGGCACCCGCCCGCCTGCCCAGTTGCGTAGGCAGGGGAAACTCCCCCACGTCCCAAGTTTTCTCCCATTTGTTTTGTTTCCCCCTCCGGTGTGTTTTTAAAAAAAGGGTAGCGACTGCTCAAGTGGCTAAGACGCTGACTGGAAGGCGGCAGGGTCAGCCCCTCGAGACCCGAACACTGCAGGGCGGAAGGAGCTCCCGTCTTTGCCCCAGCTCCTGCCAACCTAGCAGTTCGAAAGTAAGACATTGCAAGTAGATAAATAGGGACCACTTCGGTGGGAAAGTCAACAGGGTTCCGTCACGCAGTGATGGGATGTAACAGGTTCTCACCAGTTCCCCGGAACCGGTATCAACTTTCGCCAGTGTCCCGGAGAACCGGTAGCAGCTTTTGGGGGAACCACCTTCAGGGCTTACCTTTTCACTGGTTCCCCCACTGCGCATGCACGCCAAGGGGTGTGTGTGTGTGTGTGTGTGTGTGTGTGTGTGAGGGATGTGTGTGTGTGTGCTTATTTTCTTTACTTTTTTTGTATTTATTTATTTTTTCTTTGGCCCTGCCCATGATATCATGACATCATGATGTTAGCTCCACCCACACTATGATGACATCACGGTGGGGTAATAAATTTTTTGACATCCCACCACTGATTAAACCTTAAGTCGTAATATGTGAACACCAGATATTGCTGTAAAACTAAAATTACAGGCAGCTCACACGAAAAGCTGCAAGCAAAGTTAAATTAATTGTAAGTAAATCACTAGAGGCTTTAATTAAATGAACCCTATCTACAAATTGAGAGAAATATGCCTAGTTCTCGATTCATTCCAGTTCTACAAAGGCAAACTAGCCAACGTTAAGCATTTTCCCCAGGTTCCGTGGTAAACATAATAGCAGTTCCCATTCCATTAAATAAATGGCTCTATCATATCCCAGTCACTTCAGAAGGTCAGTTTTTCTCTTTCTTAGAGCAGTGGTGGGTCAAAAGTATTTTGAGATCTTTAGGATACAACTGATTAAAAAGTACTTCTGTAGCAACATCATTAATCTTATGGTCACAGACAGAAATCACTCTCACTGTGCCAAACAGGGCTTAGTCTCATGTTACTATGAAAGCTACAAACAAACCTGAAATCGAGGATTTTCAAGGGCAGGAATTTCCCACAAAGTGAATTTCCAAAAAGCTAACTTCTCATCTATTTCTTCTTTGAGTCATGTGAACCGACTTTAGAGAACATGTACACATAAGACATTCATAAGAACATAGCAGGTGAATGTTATGTAAAATACTGGTGTAAAACTTATATAGGAACTGTATTCTCTCTGGAAGAAGTGACAGGCTCCATGTCTGAAATCATGTATCGGCCAAAATGCATATATTATATTTGTTGTTACTTGCTATCAAGTCACCTCCCTCCAAATAATTGTCTTCCAAAATATCTTATCCTCATAAACTCAAGGCTTTGACTCACTTTGTGGAGTCAATCCCTTTCATATTTGTTGTTTTTGTTGTTCAGTCGCAGTCAATTCTGACCCCCTGAAACCCCATGGACCCTTGCACACCAGGCACCTCTGTCTTCTGCCATCCTCAACATGCTCAGCTCTGTGCCCATTGTGTTTACAATATCATCTAGCCATCTCATTTTTGGCCGTCTCCTTCTTCTTTTGCCCTCCACCTTTCCAAGCATCAAGTCTTTCTCAAGTGAATCCTCTCTTCTCATATGATGTCCAAAGTACTTTAGCTTCACCTTTTACTATTTGACCTTCTAAGGAGCAGTCAGGCTTGATTTCTTATAAGAATGACCTATTTCTTCTCCTCACTGTCCAGGTTACTCTCAAAACTCTCCTCCAACACCACATCTCACAGGCATCTATTCTTGTGTGCTCAGCTTTCCTAATGGTCTAGCTCTGACAACCATACATTACCATCGGGAATACCATTGCTTTGACTATGCGAATTTTTGTTTTCAATGTGATGTCTCTACTTTTAACTATGTTCCCCAGGTTTCTCATAGCTTGCCTCCCAAGAATCAGTCACCTTTTTATTTCATGGCTGCAATCACCATCTGCAATGATCTTGGACCCTAGGAAAGTAAAATCTGTCACTGCTTCTACTTCTTCCCCATCTATTTTCCAGGGACTGAGAGGGCCTGTTGCCATTATTTTGGTTTTCTTGATGTTGAGTCTCTAGCCAGCTTTTGCACTCTCTTTTTTCAACCTAAGCAGCAGCTTCTTTAGGTGTTCCTCACTTTCTGCCATTATCATCTGCATATCTCAAATTGTTGATGTTTCTCCCAGCAACTTTGATCCCATATTGTGATTCCTCCATCCTTGCATTGCGCATTATGTGCTCTATGTATAAGTTGAATAAGCAGGGTGTTAAAATGCAGCCTTGTCTTACTCCTTTTCCTATTCCAAACCACTCTGTCATTCTGTATTCCATCCTAACTGTTGCTTCTTGACTCTTGCACAGATTTCTCATGAGGCATATAAAGTGTTCTCGTATTCCTATCTCTTTAATTACTTGCCACATTTTGTTGTGGTCCACACAGTCAAAGGCCTTGGTGTAGTCAATGAAACAAAAGTAAACTTGTTTCTGATATTCCTTTTTTTCTCCATGATCTAACGTATGTTGGCAATGGGGCCTCTAGTTCCACTGCCTCTTCAGAACCCCGCCTGCACTTCTGGTAGTTCTCTCTCCACATGTCTTTTTCAACAGTTAACTTTACATAAGTCTAAAATCTATACAGTCTTCTAAAGTGGTCAAGGAAATAAAGACCATTGGCTTTATTTTATAATTTTGAGGGGACAGAAATAAATTAATTGTTTATTCCCATTAGATAATGTTTCCTGTAATTATCAAAATATCATCATAATCTGTTTTTGGCTCAATGAAAATAGCCTGGGCTGTCAGCACTTCTGCAGCTTTGAAGTATAAATCTAGTTTTTAAGAGAAGGAGTTTTGTCCTCAGCTCACATTTTAAGGAGATCACAGCAAGTGTTCAAGAAATGGGAAACCTTAATGCACTTGGTAATTAGATTTGGAGAAATGGTATTCAAGATTAGAGCTAAAGGTCAAACAAACAGCTTTGTTTCACTCCTCCTTTATCCACCTCTGTCAGTATGATTCTAGCACAGTACATTTAAAAAGGAGCTAAAAGGAGATTCCAAGTCCAAGAAAAAAGTAGTAACTTAACAGCTGGAAACCAAGGTTGTAATTTTATGTAGCCTTCTGAAAATAACAAATTACACAGTTGAAAGATTTAATGCATTTTTTGTTTAATAAATAACATGATGTCATCGAGAAGCTGGCATCCACTAATCTTTAAGTGTGGCAGGTATATAGTAAAGAACTAGAAAACAGTTTCTGTTTTTATATTTTAAACTTTATGACAATGTATATTATAACAAGCATGGGTGTAAATGTCAATGATAATGTGTATTCCTTCTTTTAAAAAAACATTTATCTCCCTCTTCCACTGAAGACCCCAAGATAGTGAATACAAGTCAGGAGAGTCACTCCATCTATATTTATCAGACTCATCCTATTTAATTTCAGAAAATTTGGTTCACCCTGGGAATATTCTGAAGGGGGTAATGTACATAAGGCTTTCTCAGGTATAATAAGTTTTCTTTTTACAGTATACAACAGAGACTCAATAAGAAAATGTATTTTACTACTGTATGTTGTCTTCATTTGCACAAACTTGCAGAGGTTCCAAAGCTCTAAGCCAGTTACAGATTTCTAGCTGAGAAGTGGGTTGGGTGGGAGAAGTAATGTTTGCCAAGGTTACTGTGAATCAAGTGGGCCTTTACGTGCTAGATCAGAGTTCCTCATTAAACATGACTCTTCAGATGTTCTTGGACTTCAATCCCCAGAAGACCTGATCAGCAGGTGTGCTGACTTGGGCTTTTGGTAATTGAATTCCAAGAATACCCAGAGAGCAAAGTTTGGCTCAAAACATCTGGATGCATATAGGTTTGATGGTGGTTTTGAGGGCTTTGAAATCTTTAGCTAGTTCAGTAACTATTTCATGCTATGCCCAGCATAACTATTTCATGCTATGCCCAGCATAAGATATTTTAACTGACAACTAGTGATTCTGAAACTTGCTTGCAGCTGTGGTTAACCGCATGCCTAATGACCTGTGAGTTTACATCAGTGTGCTCTATACTGACTTAGAAAGGTGGAAAAAGGTGGACAGGTGGCTGGAGACTCACAGCCAAAAGCTGCTCTCTTTTGCCAGGAAACACATTTTTTTCTGCAGTTAAATTAGGCTACAACAACACCGATAAGAGTAAACAATTTGTGTAAGCTGCCTTGTGGAACTTTTTGATGGACAGGCAGTATCCAAATATTTTGCTGATCTGAAGAAACAAACAACAACAATGTTGTAAATTACGCACAGCTGGAAATGTTATTTCAGCAACTAAGGCCTCTGGCTTTCTGATTCGCAAACTGTCTAACAGTTCTATATGCTGAAACAAAGTCAGGGTTGAAGTATTAAAATGCTGGTGACACTGCTAACAGGCAAGATGTCATGCATATGAAGCTTACAGTCTCCTGGAGGTGAGACTCTCCCATGCATAGACAACCATGCTTCAGTGACTCTTTTGAGAGCCTCAGACTGATCACACCAATGTAGCTTGTTAGGCTTGAACTAAGAAGCACAGTGTGTGGCCAGATCGAGAAAACCCTGAATAGAAAAAGACCCAGGGGAAAACCCTAGCAATGAATCTTCACCTCCTTTGTGAAGAGCCAAAGAGGTCTGAAATCTCCATCCATCACCCTAATTGAAGAGAAATGACAAGGCCTGTCTCCAAAATTGAATGCATAACATGCCAACAGGCTTGCCTTCACATTCTTTTGTTCATGAGAAAACATTATCTCAAGATGAATCTAATCAATTTCTGCTGATCATTTTGTCAAATTTATTCTCACACTTCTCTGAACACATCTCTTACACAAGTTGCTGTTCCAAGCAGGTCATTGCTTCTCAGTTCCTTTGTATGACACTGTTATGCTTTTAGTTTGAAATTATTTCTGACTTGAAATTTTATTGTTGCTTTATAATTTTTTGCTTAATGTTTTCAAAATTCTTATACAGTAATACCCCGGATAACGTTATGACTTGGTTCCACAAGTCATGACATTATCCAATTTTTAGCGTTGTCCGATGCATGCATCGAACAACGCTAAAAAAAAGCCCTGACTTCAGGGACAAACGGAGCAGGCAGTGGGGTGCCTTTAAAGCCACCCCCCACTGCTGTGACTGCACACCCACCCCACTGCCTGCTCGGGAGAATCCAGCCCAGCCCTGGCCGTTTACCTTCAAGCCACCAGCAAGCTTCTCTTGCTGAGCTGCATGCTCCGACGATCACTGGAGGCTTCTTTTTTTTCCGTTCCCTTCGTTCCCTTCCCTCCCTGTATTTAAACTAAAGGAAAGGGGGAAAGAGAGAAATGTGATTGGTTCTCTAGAGAACCAATCACCTCTCTCTCTTTCCCCCTCCCTGTATTGTCAATACAGGAAGTGAAAGAGAAAAACAAGCCTCCAGCGATCGTCGGAGCATGCAGCTCAGCAAGAGAAGCTTGCTGGTGGCTTGAAGGTAAACGGCCAGGGCTGGGCTGGATTCTCCCAAGCAGGCAGTGGGGTGGGTGTGGGGAGTCCCCAAACTGCTGGGGGGGGGAGGGAAGTGGCAGGGAGAGGAGCTTTGGCCTCCTTTACTTCTTTAATACGATGGATCGGATAACGCTAAAATGAACGTTATCCGGTGCAAATCTTCCCCCCATATTTGTCGTCGTTATGCGGTTTTAGCGTTATCCGGTGCAATCGTTATCCGGGGTATTACTGTACATCTATTTAAAGGCCTATGAGCTAAGAGGTGGTATAGAAACATTTCCATTCATTAATAGTAAATGTATACTCACACATACATGCATGAGTGCCAGTCATATTAATTAGATACACCCAGCACTGCACAGCCCACCTTGGTCCCAAATGGAACCAACCTGCTGTTTTAAGGCAGCCATGGGGCACACCTGGCCATGGGATAAATATGACCAATGTGGAACCTCCTCTTGCCTGGCAGGTTCTTCCTTAAACCCTCACCCAGGCAAAATGCAGTACAGTATCTTTGATCATTAGATAGAAAACTTTTATCCTGCACAGAGCTGGGAAGTGGGGCTGAGAACAGAATCTCCCCTCATTTATTTGTAAGGATAACAAGAAGAGAAAAGGCTCAGTAAGGATATAATACATGCATGTGAATGGTGCAAAGAAGCATATAGACAGACTTGGATATGTGTTTGCATGTGTACAGGGTGAGAGAAAAAGTGGGCAGCCACTTTCATAGGAGATTTCCAGGTTAGCAATCTAGTCCGTGGTGCAAGGAAGATTCCCCATCCTTGCTTTATGATACCAAAAATTCATTAAGAAATATTGGTAAATAAGAATCTCCAAATTAAGAGCACATGCTTCTATCAATTCACTTGATGCTAATTATTAGCATTAAGACAGGAAAGCTAGAGAACGGGGCAAATAACCAAAGGGCAGTCTACAAAGTAGATGAAAACACTAATGGATACACAATTATACACAAAAATTCATCACTGCACTGAAGTAAAGTCCAAATTATTTCATCATCGGTAAAGGGGCAAGGCTTACGCACATGCCTCTGTGTGACAGTAGACAGTTACTACTAAACCTAGTAATGCAAGTAGACAGGCGTTTCAGTAGGGGAATTTCCCATCACAACAACCCAGGCTGTCAGACTCTAAACTAGGGATTCTGGCCACCCACCGCATCCACCATACCTGGAAGTGCCATGTGGTGGAGGAAGGGCAAAATGGCTGTCCAGTCCCCAAAGTTGTCTGAGGAAGCATGATCTGGCCCCCAGCTTAAAATGTTTGAAAACTCCTGCTCTAAACCCATCACACATGCTAGACATGCCTTTCTGGTCAAGCAAAAACATTGGGCATGACTGGGACACTCAAAGTTTTCCCTTTGTTTTTACTTGCCAAGATCTATAAAAAAGAAGGCTGTAAAAGACAACCACCTAAACTTAAACTGCTTGCTGATTCCATATACAGTAATACCCCGAACAACGTGATGACATGGTTCCACAAGTCATGACGTTGTTCGGTTTTTTGCATTGTTTGATACATTGATCAAACAACGCTAAAAAAAACCTGAGAAGAGGCGCTTGCACGCGAGCGAAAAGACACGCCAGCGGGAGCCTCTTCTACCAAACGGGTATAGCATCAAGGCAAGAGATCAAAGCGGGGGGTGCCACCCCACTTTGATCCCTTACCTTGACGTGCGATCCCAATTTCGCGCACCTGGGCAAGGGTGGCATTTCCGATTCCCCCCTCCCCCGGGGGGATCAAGCCAAGCATTGGCTGGGTTGGGGAGAAAGCGTGAGCACGCATCTCCCCAACCCAACCGGCGATCCCAGCAGAGAACTCCGCTCAGAGTGGTGATTTGGTTGGGGGTACGACACGCACACCTGTTCTACCCGAAACCAAACCGGCGGTCTGAGCGTCTGATTGCCAGCTGGGTTGGGGAGAAAACATGTGTGCACGCCTCCCCAACCCAACCAATGGTCTGAGCATCCGATCACTAGCTGTTTTGGGGAGAGAACATGCACGCATCTCCCCAACCCAACCAGCGATCCAATCGCCAATTGGGTTGGGGAGACATGGGCACACTTTATCTCCCCAACCCAGCCAGTGATCGCTGGTTGGGTTGGGGAGCTGGCACGTACATTCTCTCCCCAACCCAGCTAGCGATCTGATGTTCAGACCATCGGTTGGGTTGGGAGGCGTGCACACACGTTCTCTCCCCAACCCAGCCAGCGATTGGATGCTCAGACTGCCAGTTAGGTTGGGGAAGAATGGGGGGGTGCCTTCCCCCCAACCAAACTGACCCTCTGAGCTGAGATTACTGCCCCAAAGCCCACAGGGATGGTCTCCAGCCCTGCAGCCTTTGGGGCAGAGATCAACGTTGGGGAATTTGAGGCAAACCTTTGCATCACACATTATCTTAACATTGTGCGGTGCAAAAGTTTGCCTCAAATTTTCCAAAGTTATCCAGTTTTAGCATTGTGTGGTGCAAACGCTGACCGGGGTATTACTGTATATATATAAAATAAAAGATACAGTAACTGCTATAATGCATATATAACATGGTGGCTGCTTAAGGAAACAACACTGAATCATACATTGCATGTTTTCCATCAAAAGCTACTCATTAGCTTTTGTTTTATAAGCAAATGGTCGCCTGAAGTAACACCAGGAACTCATTCACAGCAATGACTGAGCTCTCTGTTCTGTCATAAGATAAAGAAATTATACTGACAGCTGCCTTTCACCTTTGATGGAGCTGGAATCCTTGGCCACATCCAAATGTCCTGTGCTTTTTTTCTCAACTTGTTTACTTACATCTTAACTCTCTTGCTTATTTGCTGCTGAACTTTGGAGATCATCTCCCTTAAGAAGCAAACTCTCTGTGAATCATGAGTGAGGCCAAAGGGGGTGGGAGAGAGGACCAAACAATAAAAACATGATGACCTTTTAACAAATGTAACAGATCTGTGCTCTGCAAAGAGTACTCAAAGGAACATAGGCATTCACCGCTTACAGCCTTAGGCAGTTGTTATTTCTCTGCTGCAATCAACATGCTCAAGAAAGTCCGACCTAATTCCAGCATCATTTTCTCCAACAAAGAAGAATTCATCTGAAAATCAGAGCTTCATGTTCACGCACAGGCTCTACATGTGAGCAAGAACCTGGACAATCTTGAGGCCTTGTTCACACATAGAGTATACATACAATCTCTTCAAATATGTCACTCTCCATGTCGAGAAAGTAATGCTGGGAAGGAGAGACACCAGCTGTTCCTTTTTAAGCTTGTTGCTAGGATCTACTCAACAGGGCTTATACAGCATGTTTGTAATACTGATGGATGATTTCCACCAGGCTAGTTCAAAGGAAGATAAGAAGACTCTTACTCAGGGCCGTAGCCAAGATTCTAGATTCAACAATGTCATGTATATATGTCATATATATGAGCAGCCAGAAGTTTGAAGATGGGCAAACTGCTAACTCAGGGTGGGCACCAGTGATGGGATGACAAAAATTCTACTACCACGCCATGACGTCACGGACGTCATGGGCGTGGCCAATGTCATGACGTTGTGGGCGGGGCCAAAAATAAAAAAAAATAAACATACACACACACACCCCTCCCTCTCAGCCCACCCACCCAGGCACAAATAAATAAATAAATAAATAAAATAAAAACAACCACCCACCCAAAACACAAATAAATTACCCCTCGCTTACCTTTCTTGGGACCCGGCACCCCGACTGCGTCCACAGCCGCCGCCGCCGCCGCCGCCGCCGGAGCTGCCTGCACCCCTGTGGCCTCCTCCTCGGGCCGATACCTTTTTAGCCCGGCTCCGGCCACTGCCAGGGGCGGCGGGCAGCAGTGGCTCTGGCGGTGGCTCCAGCCGTGGCTGCCGAGCCTCCCTGGGCCGTCCCCATGCCGCACCGCCGCCGCCTGCAGATTCCTCCTCCGCCAGGCGCCGCAGCCGGGCTAAAAAGGGACCGGCCCAAGGAGGAGGCCACAGGGGTGCAGGCACCCAGCCCACAGGCGCCCGGCGGAGGAGGAGGCAGCAGTGGTGCGCCACACCGGGCGTCCCCAGGGCATGGGGCTTGTCGGCAGTGGACGGCCCAGGCAGCCCTCAACGTGCCGCGGGGGAGGTGCCCTCCTCAGAGGGATGGTGCCGCCGCCACCGCCGTCCTGAAAGCTCTAAACAATTTTTTTTTAAAAATGGAGCTAAAATGGCTCCAATTGACTGCGCATGTGCAGAAACTCAATCTGACACATGCACAATGCGTCAGATTGAGTTTCTGCACATGCGCAGTCAATTGAAGCCATTTTAGCTCCGATTTAAAAAAAAAAAATTCTTTCAGTGAGACGTCCGGAACCGGATGCCTCAAAAGTGGACTCCCCTCCCGGAGAACCCTCCGGAATTGGTCCTACCGGTTCCAGGGAACCGTCTGGAACCGGGGACATCCCATCACTGGTCGGCACCCCCTGGCTTCAACCCTGCCCTTACTGGATTCAAAGCTCTGCTACTACAGCATTCAGTTTTCAACACAAGCAGATATGAGAACATCAGAATTCCCAGGTATTAAAAAAAGCAAAAGACATATAATTAAGAAGACAGCACATAGTCATCCTGAATAACAGCCACTGGTTACCTGTATCCATCCAAGTCCTTTGAAGAGACATTTAAATTGATAGCCACTATCCAAACCTTGTGGTCACAAATTCCACAGTACAATTTGTTTTGGATCTCCCATTATTAACCTTAAAGGAAGCAAATGGACTCTGGAACAAAAGGCAAAATATTGGCTTCTTGGTGGATCATGATCAGTGTGGATAAGTCCTCTTCAAATAGACCTAACAGAGCTGATTATACCCTCTCTAATGCCAGTCAGGCTTAGCTTGAAAACATTATCCTTTTGAGCTACCCGCTCCATGGCTGGATTGATTCTGGGGCTCCAGCCTAACAAAGTAACACTGGTTTTAGGACACAAGTGCTCCTCTGAAAATCAGCAAAAAAAGTAGTGCTTGAGAAAATTACTTCTACAAATTTCAATCTCATCTGACTTGAACCTTATCTCTACCCTTATCCAATAATAAATGGATTGGCACTTGGCTATCCATCAGCTTTCGCATCTCAGTACTGTACTGTATTCTGATACTGTTCTTAAGCTTTAAAAAGTCCTCAAGTGCATATTTTAAATTACAATTGCTTACCACTAGCATTTATGTTAGTACCTAGATGTATAAAACACTTTTCAATATGAAAATTTTGAGCTATAAATTTCAAGTGTTATATATTAATTGAATTAGGGGTTTGTTTGTTTGTTTTTTTTGGGGGGGTAGCAAAGCACATTTTGAAAGAAAATATAATGCAGAATATTTATTTGAAGGTATATTTTAATATAAATTTCCATAAAACTAGCGTTTGTTTCTGTTCGGCAGATCATTGTGGCAATGAGATGGAATGGAGCACATGCAAAATAATTCAGGAATACTGAGCTACCCATTACCACCAATACATAATATTATGACAGAACACAACAGGGCAGTATGTCACTTTGAATATATTTTTGTTTGTCATTATCAAGGCAAATTCACAGGAAAGAGCCTCAAGAGAAAGATTATGGGAATATGAACACAATTGACAAGTAACATGCATACATACACATTCTGGAAAAAATATATCCAGAGTCCCTAATTTTCATAACTCCCATTTAAAAGAAATGAAATGAAAACCTATTTCTGTGATATTATTCTACAGGAGTTAAAGTAGTGAGTCATCTCCCATTGTTAAATATGCCATCTGCACACAATGCAAGGGCATTAGAGTGTTACACAGTGAAAACTTTCAGCATATGGATTGACAATACTGTACGCACATTTATTATGTCTATTCAGAAACAGAACACAGTGTTCTTAAATGATGGGAATTTCAAATGATGGAACAATATCATCAGTGCAAAGCTAACAATTTGTAATGTTTCTGATCAGATATTAAGCAGAGTACTGGTAGATCTGCTGCTGAATGGATCTCTAACACTATAAAGTTACAAAGGCTTACCATTTACCAAATACCATGCTACTTCCGCCTAGTATATGGAGCCCATTGTTACTACTATCTACAGGAGGGGTTCCCAACATTTTCCCACCATGGGTCAGACCCATTATTCCTACGAACAGATACAAAAGCTGGACAGTGAAAAACTTGACAGGAAAATATTTATTTATTAGAGAAAAGTTTAACCAGTTCTATGGACCAGCAGAAAGACAAATCGCTCCAAATCAAATCTGAGTGGTCTTCACAGGTAAATATGAATAAGCATGAATAAATTGAAGACAAGATCCATTGAAACCAACTACAATGTGGTGGAAAATGAAAAGAGGAAGAAACAAGGAAGAACTTGTATGAGACAGACTGAGTCAGTAAAGGATACCATAACCTTGAATTTGCAAGACCTAAGCAGGACTTTTATTGATAGGATCTTTATAGAGATCACTAACCAATAAGGTCACCATAACTAGAAAAGTAATTTGATGGCAAAATGATAATCACAATGGAATTATTCATTTATTAAAATCTCTCTCTCAACTTTCCACTGATATCCTCTAGGTAGCTAACAACATTATTATTGCTCATAAAAGTAATTTAATAATATGGGTTACAGGTTGTAGTGGACAATGGGAGATGTACTTCATTCATGTGCTCTTACAGCTGTGGGTACTCTGAGGAAATGACAACTCCCAGAACAAGCCATAAAGACAAAGTAGAATCAGAACCTTATTAAATAAGCCACTGAGACTCAGGGTGATGTGGTGAACAGAGTGATGGACTCTGGAGACCTGAGCTCAAATCCCTGTTCAGGCATAAAAACTTTGGGTGTGGGGGAGATAATGTTAAAACTGTTTCTGGAATATCTTGCTCACCTTGAAAACTCAATCAGGATTGTCATAAAATGGATATAACTTGGTGACATGTCGTTGGCCAATTGTTATAGTTTTCTCTCCTCTTCTCCACTATTCAGTCAGCAGAATCTGGAAAGGAACTGTGTGGAGGAGCTTCCCTGAAATTAAGTCTTTAAGCACTACCTGCTCTGTTACTTTTAGGAGTAGACATAGGAATATACAAGCAAAAAAAGAAAATAATGCATTTACCCCACCTCACATCTCTTCCTCAACTTCCTTCAAACTTAAAACAGCTCCACTCCTTGGAGAAGGAATCACTAATTATCAGATCACTCCTCATTTTCTGTTATCATGGATGAATGTTCTGGCTTGCTCTAAAGCTCACCAACATATCAGTTTGAGATGAAGTAAAGATTAGGGGAGAGGGAAAAAATGGGTTGGTTTCTCTGTGCCTCACTATTGCTTTCTCTCTCTTGCATGCTTCCCCATTTCTCCCTTGAGGAAGAAGGCACTGGTATCTGTCTCAGTCTCTCTGTCTGTCTGTCTTTTCTAGCCTCTGCTGCAAAGTAGAAGACAGGAAGAGAGACTGCTATTTACTGTTTATTGCAAATCTTCTCACTAATTGATTGTTTTTTCTTCAGAAGGTAGCAACAGTCATGGATTTGGAAGCTTCAGTTATAAGTATAAGCTCATCAGAACATGGTGGTGTGATTCAGTTGAACACAGCAGCATTTCGTTTGGGGATACGAAACTTCTCTATGCAACTTTGCATTGAGATTTCCCTATGAGACATTATGTCACTAGGATGAGTGTCCCTAGTGGCCATATTAATTATCAAGGGAAGGATTACCCATAAGACACCTCAGGGCAAGTTCATACACTTTGAACTTGAAGAGGTCAATCACCCACAGAAAGGGGGGGCAAAACTTTGGCACTTTGCCAGGAAAAGGGGTTGGATCTTGGTAATGCAACCTTAGGAGATCTTACAGAGATAACAAAAATCTTATCTCTTGATCTAGCTTGAGGACACCTTAGATGGGGGAGAGCCACTTTTGGCAATAAAAGGACCTGTTTTAGCCAAGTTAGAGAGTTTGAAGGGGGACATCATCGGATTCAGCGAGAACCTTTGATCTTTCAGACCATGGACTCCAGAAGAAGGAGGTGGAGCCAGGAGTCACTGACTCTTTGAACTTTATCAGAGAAGGGAGGCAGGCTAGTCTGGACTTAGTCTGAAATGGAAGGACTGAATGCTTTGAAATATTCAAGCTTCCACACTTTGCCAATTTTCTGGAGATCTTCAGACTTTGAAGATATTCTGATAGTTTGGAGAAGCCACTTTTGGAAACTATCATGTTTCTTATTTTATTAAAGTGTTGGATAGGCTTTGCATCTAGGTTAGTTTGCTAGATTAGTTTTGCTAGAAACTAGAATAGGTTTTGCTCTATCATGGGAAACTTTATTTTGATTTTAAATCAAGTTGTACTTTATTCTTTATTCCAATAAAATGGGAGAGTCTGCACAAGGTCTCTTCAGAAAAGACAAATGGAAGGATTGAGTCCAAGTTTGTTGTTGGATCCTGACAGCAGGTGTTCCTGCTGGCATCTGTTTTTCATGCTATTGAAAATTCTCCCATGGCTCAAGGGCCAGGAGGGAGATAAAAGAGGAGTGACTCAGGCAGAACATAAAAGGTTTCAGGGCGGAAATTTAAGGAGTCGTGGGAGTCTATAATTGCCCTGAAGCTTGAGGAAAGAAAAGTTTAGGGGCTTGGAGTCCAAAGCCCTCTCTCATGCTCTACCCCTCCGAGACCAGGCTTGGGACAGCCCCCATTTGCCAACAGCAGCCAACAACCTTTCTCATAAATTTACTTGCAGCCACATACCAGCTAGGCTTATGGCCAAACACTAATTATGGAACCTGGGACACAGGCATTCCTGAACCAAAGGCAACGTAGTTGAAAATATCAATGCAGAATCAAGAGTTATGAAGACACACTTGATTAGGAAAGCCCTTGCACTGTATTTCTGGGCCTCCCTGCACAGCTCCATACCCAATATTCAGTGAAGAAACACTGTGACTGATTAGAAAGCAAAACATGAACATTAATTCAACATAAATTTCTTCCAGCTTCCAGCTGAATTCTTGTAATAAAGACCTCATTTTGTGAGCTCCAACTGCCTTTAATTTCCATTCCACTAGCTTTCACTGAAGCAGAGAGCCATACATACAGCTTTAAACATCGCTCAGGTGCCCAGAACTCTCAGTCACATCTCTTTAAGTATTAGCCTATTTACTCTCGCCACCTCCACTCTTCTTTTCATTTTAGCAGTACTGAAGGAACTTTATTGCAAGTCGTTGTTTCAAATATCTAATTCTTTTCATAGCCTGTTCACTTTCTTCAAAGGAATCTTATATGTGGCTATAGACTGCAGTCTCTACCACTCACAATTGAGTGGGTAAAAACTCAGTCTAGACAAATAATGTTCCAGGTCACCAGAACAAACATGTTATACTAACTGCTATGACAAAATAGAGAAGGTAAAAAAGACGAAATTTTGTTGTTTTTCCTTAGGTTTTCGAATAAGTTTACAACATGTAACCTACTGTGAGAAACTTGACTTGCTCTACCAAAGTGCGGTGTAGGAGGTAATCACTATAGAATTACAGGTTTTCTGGGAGAATCAAGTTTGCTGACCCATTCTAGAATATTTCATTTTCAAACAACTACAAAGTGTCCAGAAGATCTTTCATTTTATTATTTTTCCAGCAGAAATTACTTTCTACTTAATTATGCTAATTAAAATTAGCTTAATTAAGTTTGCATTCTCATATAACCTACTGCATGAAATCCAAATGTTGTCCATTAGAGTTGCCAACTTATGCACCCAGTACAGTCAAACCTCGCATAAAGAGCACCTCGCTTACAGAGTAACTCACTTAAAGAGCAGAATTTTCTCTGAATGTTTGCTTTGCTTAACAAATAAAACCAATCAAAAACTCACTTAACACATAAATTGGGGTTCGCAACCACCACCCCACACACACAATTGGTCACTTACAATGGTGTTTCGCTTAAAGAGCAAACTCGCTTAAAGAGCAATCCTGTGGAATGCATTATGCTCTTTAAGCGAGGCACCACTGTACTTTTTGGATGCCTTTATATAAACCAATGTAGCAAAATATGGAATGATTCCTAACTCTTCTGTCGCATCAAACCCCCTACCTTACCTGTCTGCAGTACACCTGGAGCCCTTCTAGGTAAGAGGAAGGAAATAGGATGAAGACGCAACAGCCGTGATGATTTCAGCAACCTGAATCTTTTTAACAAACTCTATTTTAATGGATTATTTTATAATCTTTAATTTTGTAATTTTTATAATTATGTTACCATTTTCTGTATTTTTTAAAATGGTGTGATTTAAAAATGTACATAAATCCTTCCAATAAATTTTAAATGAACAGCATTCATTTCAAAATCAAGGATACAAAATTATGGAAACATTTCAGTTTCTGCACACTACTTTGCATACAGATAATTTTAAATAACAATGTTTATTTAATTTAACCACAATCCAGTTGTATCACACAATCACAAAAAGGCAATCTCACACACATGTCACCCCTGTAGTAGTAGTAGTAGTAGTAGAAGAAGAAGAAGAAGAAGAAGAAGTAGTAGTAGAAGAAGAAGGAGGAGGAGGAGGAGGAGGAGGAGGAGTAGAAGAAGTAGAAGAAGAAGAAGAAGAAGAAGAAGAAGAAGAAGAAGAAGAAGAAGTAGTAGTAGTAGTAGTAGTAGTAGTAGTAGTAGTAGTAGTAGTAGTAGTAGTAGTAGTAGTAGTAGTAGTAGTAGTAGTAGTAGTAGTAGTAGTAGAATTAGAAGGAGAAGTCCCGTTTGTACGGAGAAAAGGAAAATAAAAAATTGATGAAGGGGCTGGAAAAACTCACCTATGACAAAAGTTTATTTTGACAGCTGTTTAACACAGAAGAAAAGCAAAGAATGGGAGACTTGACATAAATGTATTGAATTATGCTTGGCACAGAAAATATGGTGTTTTTTCTCTTTCTCATAAATTCAGCATCTAGGATCATCCACTGAAGCTGAATAGGAGGGGAGTAAAGACAGATAAAAGGAGAACTGCTTTAAGTAGTGCATAGCTAAACTGTTACATGATCTAGTGCAAGCTGTCAACTTCAGTGGCTTCAAAAGGAAGTTGGATAAATTCATGGCGCACAATGCTATCAATATGTATTAATCATTATGGATACATATACACTAGTAACTCAGATAACGATGAGACTTGGTTCCACAAGTCTTGTCATTATCCGGTTTTTAATGTTGTGAGATGCATTGATCACACAACGTTTAAAAAAAGCCCAGTTCCCCTGGAGGCTGCAGCAAGCCAAAATGTCAGGGTTTGAATCCCAACATTTTGGCTTGCTGCAGCCTCCAGAGAGGTGGGGGAACTTCAGAAACAGAGCAGATTGGGTCCCCCGCTGACCACCCCTCCGCCCGTAGCCAGCAGGGGGGTCAGAGAGCCCAAAATGGGTGGAAACCCCCCCAGACTTTTTCACCAATTTTGGGCTCCCTGTCCCCCCCCCCCCGACGGCTCCAGGGAGGTCGGGGGACCTGGTCTGCGCTATTTCCAAAGTTTCCCAGCCAGTGAAGCTAGCCAAAACGTCGGGATTCTAATCCTGACATTTTGGCTTGCTGCAGCCTCCAGGGAGGTGGGGAAACTTCGGGAAAGCTTGGATCAGCTCCCCTGACATCCCTGGAGCCAGCAGGGGTGGTCAGAGAGCCTGAAATGGGTGGAAAAAATGACATTTTTCCCATTTTGGGCTCTCTCCCCCCCTGCTGGCTGGGGGGGTCGGGGGACTTGATCAACAGCTGTGGGGTGGCTGGGGAAGCCTATGGGGATTCCCCGTTGGCTTCCCTAGCCAGCCACCCCTGCCTCCTCAGCTGGAGGGTGGCTGGGAAGCCGAATGGAGAACCCCATACAGCTTTCCAGCCACCCTGCTGCTACGAATGACTGCATCAGATAACACTAACAGATCATTATCAGATGCAAAATTTCTTTAGAAATTTTGCATCGTTATTCAATTTTAGCATTATACGATGCAGTCGTTATCCGAGGTATTACTGTACAGTACTATATTTCTTCTAGTACCAGAGACAGCATACCTCTGCGTATCATTTACCAGGAAGAATTTTACAACAGGTTGGCTCTACCTAGAGGGAATGATAGACCACAGTCTAGACTCTAGGCATAATGCTGGACTGGGTAGCTTTTTAATCTAAATCAGGAGAGTTCTTCTTCTGTTGTTCCTACTATGGTTGTTAATCAATTTCCACTCTGCTTCGTATGCCCAGTGTCGTCTTGAACCAATATTAACTAAGTACTGTACAGAAAAATAAACATGCTTAACAAACTAAAAAAAAAACCCTAATCATCAGTTGAAAAAATAGCAATTAAAAGATTTAAAAACCATAGCCTCAAAACATAGTTTTCAAGCCGTGCAGTACAGTCAGTTCACAGAAGCTTGGATCAAAAACAGGCATTTATTCCTTATCACAACAATAGTGAGGAGGACAGTCCAAACAATAGGGGGCCATTACAGAACAAACCTCAAAACAGCCAATAGATTAATGTGATTGAACAACTGTATGAGGGGTCAAGTGGAGCCATGTCTACCAGACCCACTCCTATGGGTACACCCCACCAGCACAGGCTCTCTGCTATCCTTGCACTGAGAGTACATAGTTACAGAAGTCAGCCTCCTGTACGAACAAAGACTTTGATACTACATTACATCAGTCACCTCCTTTTGCAAATGAATACCTAGGTCTAAGTCAACTTCCCAAAAAACACATTAAGAAAATGCTTATTATTTCAGTGTATTTAGTATTCAAATAAATAATCTGTATATCTTATTTGAACACTCAATGCATTTCACATTACATATAGGCCACACTATGAATTCCACAAGGTTTAGCCCTAGGAAATGGACTCTGTTTTCCATATGTAGCTACCTTCGTCTGCTTTATAAAATTCTACACAGTTTGAAAGCACAAGACACTCTAACATTAACTTTCTATAAAATCTATCATTTTATCTATTTTGTAACAATAAAATATACTGCTCCAGCTATTTTGTACTTCATTGTAAGACATCTTCTTCCATCACAAGATAATTAACAACCCCTGAAACTGCAGCTGCGTGAGATAAACACAGTAAAATGAGACTTTGACAATGTATATTTTTTCCAGGCTGTGTTCCAAAATCCCCTCAATTAACTTCTACTTCCCCAGTAGGTGAAGTGTTAAAAAGTCAGCTTCTGAATTGTGATTTGGTTTCTATCTGTAATTTGAGGAGGTTGTTGGGTACCTTTGAATAAGAATGAGGGTATATATGGTGATGCAGTGTGCTTCTCAAGGATCTGAATGAAGTAAGGATGGTTGCCCCCTTGACCAACTTATAAAATTTCAAATATCTCTGCCATATGCTGAAAGTGCTCTGGTTTTCCCAGGCATTGTTTAAATGTCACAGAAGTCCCCACCTCTTCACTGGACAAATAGGGTCCAATATTGGCAGGGTGAGAGAGACAGGGGAAAATCTTTTTTTCCCTTTTTACTACACATCCCAGAATGCCCCTGGCTAGCAGTAGACATGCTGGCTGGGGTCTTCCAGGGGCTATAATCCAATAAAAGAACTTTTCCTACTTCTTAGTAATAGGGCATACACATTCTGTCCAAACAATACAAAATCACTACTAGCAGAAAGTTTTAGAAACACTACTTCAAAAGGGGGGGGGGAGTGGTTTCAAAAGGCTTTTTCATGACTCCTCTAGAATATACTGTACTTAAATAAACCTGAGCATAATTGCAACTATTCCAAGCATGTGAGCATCCCACAGAAGTTGCCATGGCAACTTGTGAGTTTAGAGTTAAAGAATCACTTAAAAGAGTTGCTGTCTCCAGTGCTCAAATCAATCAGAGTACTATTTAAAATGTTCTCCTACTCATTGGGACCCAGCACCCCAGGTGAAGTTTAGCGGACAACATTTCCAGCATTCCCCAACCTTTGGTTTTTGGATTTCAATTCCCAGAAGTGTAAGTCAACTCACCAAAGTACTGATCAGCCAACATACTGACTTAGGCTTCTGTGAATTGAAGTCCCCACATTGTGAACTACTGGTTTAGGCTTTTGAAAGGACAAATGGTACATTGACAATTCGAGCATTATGCATGCTGGTTGAATCTGTTTTTAAAGTTAATTTTATGGAAGACCTCTGATATATTTAATAAAGTTAATACTGTATAAGATTTTAGAGTGTTTTCATTTAAAAAAAAAAACAAAGCAAGCTTTGAATGTCTGAATTCCTATTTTTCTGGAGCTAGCAAAATGTCTGGGTGGAAGATAGCATTGTCTCTGTTTACCAATTATTTTTAAAAGTACAGTTCTTAAACAGCGGGAACACTCTGCAAATGTCACCCAGGATCACCGCAAACTTCAAGTGCTGGCTTGGCAGCCCGTCATCTTCTGAATTAAACATTCACTGCAGAGAGGTTTTCTCTTTACCTCACACAAAAAGGAGCACTCACAATTATTAAACAGGAGCCTTAGGCAAATTAAATGGTATTACCAACTATTTCCTGAAGACAACACAAGCCGTCCCCAATCACATAAGTTCCTAATTTAGCTGCCTTGCTAGCACTTGTCAGGTTTAATTTATACTTAATATGCAGTATACACAAGAGCAGTAAGCATCAGTCCGTTTGCATGAACGTAGCTTTTTCTTTCCCCTTTTGGCTATGCAAGATGTTTTTGTTTGCTGAAGTGAAAACATATTGCACTGAAGACACAACATTTAGGCAAATTAAGCTCCAAGGTCGAATAACTGGACCTTGACTGGACCATTATGATCTCCCTCTTTTCTTTCTCTTACCTGCCCCCAAAAACTGTTCAAAGTTTCTACCAACAATCCTTTGGAATAACTGTTAGAGCAGGGATGCCCAAACTATGGTCTGTGGGCTGGATCCAGACCCCAATGCCAATTCATCCAACCTGCACCACCCTTGTTGCTCCTGGAAGCTGAAGAAAAACACACCCATATGTGTGAGTTTTATTTCTGCTTCCAGGAGCGATGAGGGCAGCATGAGGCGGATATATTGGAGTCAGGGGTCAGATCTGGCTCATGGGCCATAGTTTGGGCACCCCTGGTTTAAGCAGAAAAAAGTCAAAAATCTATCTCATCCTGTTGCAAAACAGATTGCAAGGCATGTTTTACTTCCGCTTCTGGTGGGAGGAACCACGTAACCAGCCCACTGAACCACATGACCAGCCCATGGCCAAAAACACATTTGGGCACCCCTGTGTTAGAGGCATAGGGGTTACACTGCTAGAGGATTCCCATCTGCCAAAAGCATATGTTCCACTTATAGACAGAAATAACAATCCAATCCAATATGCATGTCTCCTAACATTCTTATCTAGCTGCATACTCAGGAATCAGATAAGATACTTTAACAGTTGCCTCTCACAGATACTCTGGTGGAAGTCATTAAACTTAGGCCCAGAAATACTCTTTCAGGCTTTGTTTAATATCTCAGTGGAGAGGCAGAATGTAACCTATAAATAATATTAGAAGATTAAATTTGTCACTTAATACAGTGGGCATTTTTAAAAAACCTATACAAATTGTTCACTCGAGAGCCTATCTACACCTAGTTTTAGCTTCATGTAACTGCTGTATCATTATGACTAGAATAAAAACTATTCTGAAGGAGACATCCCTTGTTTATCAGCAGCAAGTGGTGGACTAAGGCATGAGAATTAATGCAACACAATAGGGTAGCACACAGAAACATGAATCAATGTTGCAAACCTTTGGGACCAGATAGTAAAACCACAATGTAATTCTCACTATTAGTTCAACAGAAATTTATATTAATTCACACAGTTAAGGTTTACATCTAGCAGTCACACATACAGTAATACCTCAGATAACGTTTACCTCGGATAACGCTAAAATCGCCTAATGTTAAGTAATCTGGGGAGGAGAATGGGATCGAATAACGTTAAGGTCCTATGGGATGTATCAGATAACAACCGCTAAAGCCTGTGCGGTTACAATGTATCTCTATGGAGCTTTAACGTTATCCGATACATCCCATAGGATTTTAACATGCATCGGATAACACTAAAAATTGGATAACACCAAGACTTGTGGAACCAAGTCTTAGCGTTATCCGAGGTATTACTGTACATACATACATACATACATACATACATACATACATACATACATACATACGTACGTACGTACATACGTACATACATACATACATACATACATACATACATACATACTAAGAAAAACCTATAGACAGTTAATGAGAGCATATCATTCATGCCATGGCACCTATATGTTGACTAGTACTACTATACATTTCTATTTCCAGTTTTCTGAGCCAGTTGGTAATGCTCTTCTCTAGCCTTGAGCCCAAAAGAGTGCTAGGTTCAGGTTGCACTGGGGCCATTCTTTGTGAGAGAAATATAATGAGGGCAAAAATGTTCAACCTGATGGGAAAATACTGAATATTTCAACACCCATAGTTCTTAGTTTACACTGGTGTTCTGTATTTTCAGAACGGACAATCAACGTTTTCTCCCTATATACCAAGCAAACATTATTTCCTATAAAATTAATTCTTGATTAGGCCCATTTGAGAATCTGTGGTCTCTTTTTCCTGTACACACAAGAACCTGAAATTAACACATAGATTGTGTGATTTTTCTGTGACCAAGTCTTCCTACTTGGGTCCTCCCCCATCTGCCTTGGGAATGAGAATTTGGATTGTTGGTTGTTATTGTTGTTGTTGTTGTTGCTGCTGCTGTTGCTGTTTGGGGGGGGGCGGTAGCATCTTGCTGATGAACAGATCTGTAGATCCTGAAAGCCTGCATACATTTTTTAATCTTTTGTAGTTGGCCAAAAGACAATTACCATTGTGGAATCTATCTAAAGTGTAATCTCAGAAGGAAACTAGATAACAAAGCAAACATACTCCTGTGTGCTTTATTTTACTTCTAAGAGTAAACCTCTGTAACTTATAAAACTTAGAACACCCTCTTGCTATTCTTTCAGCCTTGTAGAGTGGTACCCAAAGTGTACATTCTCTGAGGCTTCAGGCAAAGTATTCTCAAGGGTCTTTTCATGCTAGCATAGGAAAACCGGGATCTATGCCTGAAGTGAATGTAGCCTGCCAGGACTGGTGAACAACTAAGGATTTTGCACCTTGGTGTTCACTATGCAGAAACTTGCCTATAACATCTGGGGAAGTTTAGCTGACAGTACAGCTTGTCTTGTCTGCCTAGAGGGAAACAGAGCAGGCACCATCTGCCCACTGTCTAATTCAGTAATGCAAACATCCGAAGGACAAGAAATCCAGTTAGTGTACCAGAGAGCTTTTGCAGCAGGAAGGCAGAACTCACACTGATTTAGCCAAGTATTATGGCAGAGTATGTTCAGACCTAAAATAAATGAAATCAAGTTAAAGGACAGGATCTAATTTACATCACCCATCCACAGTTTAGATTGGTGTATATGGCAACCTTTCCTGCCCTACAGGTACATATTATTTTACTAACTATAGTGAAGTCATCATAATGGGTAAATTGTTTTTTCCTGTCATGGTCACCAGCTGGATGCCATGATTTGGTCATCATTGTTTACAACAGTCATTACAAACCTATGCAGATCGTGTGTGCCACCTGAGGAAACAATGGGATACAATTTGAATAAAATAAAATGTACAGTAAAACCCCTACTTACACAAAAAGTCCATTCCATAGGCTTTTGCTTAAAGCAGTTTATTTAACTTGAAGCAAACACATAGCAGAAATTATTTTTGTATGTAACTCGAAGCAAAACTATAGGGAAAATGATTTTTTAATGTAACTCGAAGCAAATCCATAGGGGAAAATGTTACATAAATTTATGTAAATTGGGACATTTATGTAAATCTAGGACATGGCTTTAGCACAAAATCATTATGTAAGTTGAATTTTATGTAACACGAGGCATTTGTAAATCGGGATTTTACTCTACTTTCTAATAAAAAGAAAACAGCCCAACTATGCAGTAAAATAATTAGCCTGATCTTTTAACAAGATACCGGACAGGAAATAATGGCTTCCTGCTGAAACATAATCCAATAATTGTTTCTGTAGCAGGGATTTTTTCCCTCCCTCATTAAAAAGAGGGTAAAATGGACAAGAGTGACGCAGCTGGTGGCAGCAGAGAGAAGTCTTTTACCACAAGCACTAAATCACAACCCCTAAAGCCAAGCCCACATAATTTGAAATACTTGTCACTTAATGGTCTGCGGAAGAAATTAAATGTAACCCCAGGACCGCCAGTTTGTCATATTTATAGCTGTCAATGCTGGATCAGGGATGTTTTCAGTAGAAATCAGCTTCCTTGACCATTTTAGCATAGCCAAAGAAACCAAGAAGTATCCAGGAGTGGGATTACTCATTCCTCCTATCTTAAAGCTAAGGATTATTTATCTTTATCGTGTTCATACCCCATTTTTCCACTACAGACTAGTGTTTAATTTCCATAAAACTAAAAAAAAAGTACTGTAATCATCCTAAATTATTAAAATTAAATGAAAACCAACTGCATTCTAAAAAACCATAACAATCAGTTAAAAATAATTCAGCAGATTAAACATTATCTGTCCAATTTAAAAAGATGTATTTTTTATTTTTTTAAAAAATGAGACTAGAAACTGATCACAGCTCTGAAGGAAGTGCCTTCTTCTGTCTAGGAGATACCCAAGGATGGTACAAGGTCTTCACTAAGATGGAAGAGACCCCATCATTCATTCATTCATTCATTCATTCATTCATTCATTCATTCATTTATTTATTTATTTATTTATTTATTTATTTATTTATTTATTTATTTCATATTTATCCACTGCCCTTCTCATCGAAGTGGCACAGGCTGGTTTACAATTAATAAAAGAAATTACAATAAAAACACAAACACTACCTAAAAACCTCAAATATAAAACTGTTAAAATTAAATTTTAAATTTTAAATCTAAAAAGATTAAAAGCACACCAAATTGCTTCCTCTTACTAATCTTACTGATTAAAAAGTAGAGGGAGAGAGGGGCTTAAATCATCCAGTGAGCTGGGATCATTATGCATCCCATACCCCATACCTGTCCTACCAGCCACATTTTTAGATTCTTCCTAAAACGCCAGCTGGAGACAAAGCCCCGTTGGCAGGAGGTTCCATAGGGCCAGAGCAGACACAGAAAAGGCCCTCCTTCTAGTGCCAGAGAAATGTGCCTCTCTAGCCGATGGAACAACTAGAGAGCCTCTCCGGTCCGCTCTGGTGGGAAGGACAGATGTTCTTGGGGTGAGGTGGTCTCTTAAGTATCCTGGCCCACTAACATGTAGGGCTTTAAAGGTAATTACCAGCACCTAGAATTGCACCCGGAGCCATACTGGCAACCAGTGCAGCTCCTGGAGCAGCGGTGAGGCATGTGCATAGCGCCCACACCCCATTACCACCTGGGCAGCCACATTCTGGACCAGTTGAAGCCTCCAAATGGTCGTCAAGGGCAGTCCCATGTAGAGCACATTGCAGTAGTCAAGTCTGGAGGTGACCAGAGCATGTGTGATCATGAGCAAGGAGTCCTGATCTAGGAGTGGGTATAACTGGTGAATCACATGAAGTTGTGCAAAAGCCCTCCCGGCCACAACTGCCACCTGTTCTTCAAGCAGTAGTCGCGAATCCAGGAGGACCCCCAAATTATGCACCAGGTCTGTATGGGGCAAAAACGGCCCCATCCAGGACCAAAGATGGTAGCTCCCGAGATAACACAAGACCCCCAACCCACAGCCACTCAGTTTTGCTGGGATTCAGTTGTAGTCCATTGTCCCCCATCCAGGCCCTGACAGCCTCCAGGCACCTGGAAAGGACTTTCTCTGCTTCTTCTCTCATTCCTCCTGCCTCCCTCCCTCACTAAGACCCAGTACCAAACTCTGAGGTGTCTTTTCTTAGAGCAAGGTTTCTGGCGCATCTTGGATCCTCATTCTGAGGAATCATCAGACAGAGGCAACACACAGGCCACAAAAAATTAGAAAATCCAGCAAACCGAATAGCTCCCTCCAAGGACACCCCCCTAAAGCAAGAGACACCAACCTGTGTGCCCCAGGTATTCTTTGACTTCAATTCCCAGAAGCCCAAGTAAACCCAAGTAACCACTGATCAGGGCTTCTGGGAATTGAAGTCAAAGAACACCTAGAGCACCAAGGTTGGCCACCCCTGCCCTCTGGAGAACCCACCCACCTTTATCCAATGCATTGCTATCTTCCCAGAGCAAAGTATCAGATGGGCAACTGCTCTTCAGAGCCAAAGAAAACCCTCTGAGTAGGGAGTATCTGCTGCATTTGCTAGCAGGGAAGTTTCCAGTCATCACTGGAAAACAGGTGCAGTTTACTGACCCTCTCGGTTTGTTGTCTGAGGAAGGGAACTCACCAACCTTCCTGCAGATGAGCCACTTCTTTCTAGACAAATGAAGACAATCATTTACAGACTTTGCAAAATGACATAACTTGCACTTATTTTTGGAGTGTCCTTGTTTTTAAATTCAATCACACCTCCTTTCTAATAAATGATTCATAATCTTGAAAAGCCGAATTCCAATATATTCTGATGGAAAGATACTAGCTTCTTGCCTCCACTGTAAAGCAGCCATACAAATTAACATGCCACACAGAACAGACTTGGCCACACACACCTACAGTAGGATCTCACAGATCTGGGTAGACAGGCCTCACCCTTGATAGTCCATCCCACTATCACGTGCTGTAGTTTCAAGCACATATTTAAGGCAAGACATTACAGTATTTTGGCAACCAGTTGTTTTCATCAATGGCAGTACAGATTGTTGCATGTTAAGGAAGAAAAGAGATAATAGCCTTTAATTCTAAGTACTGGGAGTTGTAAAGAAAAGTTCAAGAATGCATTTGCACTGTCATATTAGAAAAGCTGGTGTGAACATTTTCAAATTGATTTTGACAACTGAGCTAATACTAATGCCTTTTGCCACATGACCTGAGAAATTCATACCAGAAAAAGGTGGTGCATTTATGTAATAGAAGACAGGCTTGCAGGCAAACTGATATCTCCTGCTGATGGTGGATATCATCCTAAACAATTCGAGTAGGCCTTACTTCCAGAAAGGATGGATAGAATTGTAGTCTCCCTCAGTTGTTGCTTATGTATGATGTTGAAAATGATGAGATATCTGCAATTTAAAAAAAAATCCAGGCAGATTTGTTAAGAAGTATGTCACTCTGCTCCCCTTTGCCTTCTCAAGCAAAATCACAGCTTAGAGGCAAATTTTTTAACAGTGGCATGTTTAACTGAAACTAATTAGTAAACCACCTCACTAGAAATAATGGACAGTGTAATAAGGACATAACTGAGTTCTCCGTCTTCTGTGGATTTTTTTATGCTTGTAAATGGAATGTGTTTATTTTCTTTGTTTTAATTGTAAGAGGCTGACCAATGGCCATAACAACTGACAATGATGATTATAATGTCATAGAATCATAGAAAAACTGAGTTGGAAGGACCCTTTTAGGCCATCGAGTCTAACTCCCTTCTCAATGCAGGAATTGTTGTTGTCTCTACCAAAGCATGTTTTATTGAACACAACTGAGTGCCCCTCAACTTTCTTTTTGGTTCATATGGAAAATGGCAGGGGAGAAAAAAGAGGGAGAAAAATTGATAATATATTTGTAAGGCTACATTTTTAGATTTAAAATGTATTTCATTTTGCTTACATGTGATAGCTCATGCAGGTGAAATATCAAAGCATACATAATAAAAGCAGGTTTCCAATGGCTTTCCCTTTAGAGAGACATAGTCTCTTGCAAGATCAGATGGTACTTGAATACATTTTATAAGTAAACACAAAGCACTATGATTTCTTTTTGAAACTATCAATCTAAGGACATTTGATTAATCTAAATTACAAATTTACACTTTATATATTTTATAAGTAAACAGAAAGCACTATAGTTGAAAAGTGCAAATTTGTAACTTATACAATGATACAATCTCCTTAGATTGATAGTTTTAAAAAATAAACTATCAATCTAAGGACATTGTACCAATCTAAGTTACAAATTTGCACTTATCATTTAGACAAAGACATTAATTAATTAATTCATTCATTCATTCATTTAATAAAACAAAAAGATACTTTAACATTTCAAATTATCTTTTTCTGCCTTCTATAATTGGAGGACATATACAGTTTTATTTGTTCATCCTCAAACTGCAAAAACAGACTTTGGTTGTTGTTGAGTTGGGTTAGTTTTTAATAAGAGCAGTGGCCATAAAGTAAAACATACCAGTTTTATTGAAAGTCTCAATGTTCCTTTTTTTATTGCCAATGCACAATTCTGCCGACAACTTCTAATTCTAATTTGTGTTACATTCCCAAAAAAAATACTGATTTCTTCCAGGAGGGTCCAATTCTGTATCTAAAGATTGTTGGGGTGGCTATTTTTGATCCTTAAACAGCCTTTAATCAAAAGTGGAAATAGCTAAAACTGGTGCCATTAAAAGGGGGTTACAGTGTGTGGAGGTACAAGGAGCATAATGGGATGGGAGCAGCTGGTAAATCCTCTGCATCATTATCACTTGCTACTTAAAGCAGCCAGGTCATAGACCGAAAGAGCATTTCACCCCATTAGAGATGTGAACAGTAGCCACTAAATTCCTTGTTGATTTCAGGTGCACTTCCAGTATGACAGCATAACAAGGAGCACTCGTTTTTTATAAATAAAATAAACCATGTTTGTTAATACAAGAGTTCTTAGCAAAAGGATTCACATCCCCACGCCCCATACTCTTTGCGCTCTCATATAATCAGGTGAATGAATGAGCACATGTTGCATGAAACAATTACAATTATACTATATACCAAAGCCAGATATATTATTAAACGGCTCAGAAGAAAAGCTTCACTTAAAAAAAAATCATACTGTTTTCAAGGACTAGCAATCAAACATCTCATGATAAATAAATTACTCTGGGTTGAAAGGATTTTTGCTAGAGAAACTCCACTCAGGGGATGACCAAATGAGGCTCATTTCATGTCCCCAATATCCATCATGGTATCGAACCTTGACCTTCCCATCTTCAAGCTTAGCCTCTTAACCACTAAGGCTGTGCTGTGATGTGATGTAAGCTAAGGATTCTGAAACTCTGCTGTTTGCAGAACTCCACCAGTGTAAGGGCTACCTAGCAGTAGCCTTTTGGCAGAACAAAGGCTATGCTTTGTAAGCTAGAAGAAATCCAGGCATGATCCTCTTCTGCCTAGGAACTATAGGATGAGGATCTGATCACCCTGTGATATCGTTTGATATGTTATGAAGAATTCCACAGTCAGTATTTATTGTCCCTACTGCATTTTATGCTTTGTTGGATTTTTCTTCCTGACACACCACAACTCTTCTTTTCTCTCAGAACTTCAATGCCTTAGGCAGAAACATTACTTTTAAAAATGTCAGCCATGACATTCATCACAGTGATTCTGAAACTGTAGGACCTGCAACACTGGTGGGGACAGAAATGTAGCTTAAGTGGGAAACAGTACTGTCCTAACATGAGGCTATAAGAACTACTATTTTGGTTTGCTTTGGTCACAACAAAATTAATTGCCAATAATGCTACTGCAATTTTAAAATTTATTTTCTGTGCTTTATTGTTACTGTAGCAATAAAATGTATATTCAACAGTATTATTACAATTCTCAACCAGCAATGTAATTATTATCATTAGTTTACTGTACTTGCTCCCAACAACAGTGCCGAAATTTTTATGTCCTTAAAACTTAGTGAAATACTAGGCATAATAACAATATTTATAAATACATCTTTTTTTTGGGGGGGGGGGGGAAATGTCTTGGTGGTTATTTAGTTCTCTGACAAAATAATTGGTGGAACATAAGATATGAGATGCTGACATTTATCAGGTTTCCCAAAGCTGTATTAAGCTAATTTTCCAGATAGCTAGCTAGCTAGCTAGCTAGCTAGAGAGAGAGAGAGAGAGAGAGAGAGATTGTAAATACACAGACAAGCTTTGGCCAACTTTCCTATATGCATTCTTGTTTGCCTTCAAATTCAACATGCCAAGCCATAAAAAATAGCAAGTGCTTTACAATAGTAGTTCTGTCCAGAAAATGCTCCATTACAAAAGTGTTATGCCTAAACAGGGTGGAGTGACATGAGCTCAAAGGACTGAAACACATAACAACATGAATACAAGAGACATCTGCCTTGACCTCAACTGGTAGGTATTCACCAGGCTTTACCTATCTTTGCTCTAAAGCATTTTTGAGTCTTTACATAGCCAAAGGCTCTGTTTTATTACAATTTCTGATTATAAAAAAGATTTGGAAGACTCCCAGGTGGTTCAGGTACACAGAAGAATATGAAAACATGGCTGGCTAGTTTATCCCTATCTACCTTTTTTTTTTTTTTTTTTGTAAATCTATCCTCCCAAGGCATATTGGGGCTTCTCTAAATTTAGCATCTATTATTCAATAGATTTATACTGAACTGTTAATAAAGACCTCAGATGCTAGTCCTGGACCATAAGGAAGGCTCAGCACAGAAGAATAGATGCCCTTGAAATGAGGTGCTGGAGGAGAATTTTGAGAGTCCCCTGGACAGCAAAGAGAACAAATAAGACAATCCTGAAGGAACTCAACCCTGACTGCTCCTTAGAAGGACAAATTCTAAAGATGAAGCTAAAATACTTTGTACACCAAATGAGAAGAGAAGACTCATTTGAGAAGGCCTTGATGCTGGGAAAGGCAAAAAGAGAAGGGGGCACCAGAGGATGAGGTGGCTAGATGGTATTGTTGATGCAATGGGTGTAGAGCTGAACGGGCTGAGGAGGATGGTGGAGGATAGGGATGCCTGGTGTGCAATGGTCCATAGGGTCGCAAAGGGTCAGACTCAACTATGCAACTGAACAACAACAATGCTAGTCCTAATGTGTGCTCATTGGAACAGTTGCCTGACCCTATTTGGATATGAGATTACAAACACAAATTTGCAACATCACATCAATGTGTATGTGGATATGGACAGATATTTGTCACAATGTGTGACTTTGTTACCTGAAATTTTTAATGCTCGATTCATGCCCTAGCAGAGAAATATTAAGCCCTAGGAACTCAAAAACGAGGCAAGGTTTTAATCAAAACAAATTGGTTTATTGGTATTAAACAGAGTTCTAATTTATAGAGGCCACTCTATAAAACTAGAAGTCTATACCTCACCCATTCTGATAAAACCACCCTTGTGAAGTCAATCCATGCTATTCTAGGAATGACCTAAAGTCCCTCCCATTCCCCCACATTTTTATACACATACACTGGTCAACAATCAAGTATAGGCTAGCATTGGCAGTTGCAAATAATGTTTACAAAAAAAGGGGGCAATTAAATGAGTCTTTACACTTCTTGATTACATAGTACAAAAGCTTAGTTCAACAGTACAAAAGCAATTTCTGAAATTACACATGACAATTTACACGTACAGACGGGCAGTAGCAAAGGTAGCAAGCAGTTCATTGTTTCTGGAGGAAGCAATCTCCCCAGGTGGTCGTAAATCTGTTACAAAGTGTCGTTTTGCGGTCAGGAAATATTTACAGAGCAATACACTGTATCTAGCGGCTTTTATCAATGAATCAAAGGCTTGTACACTAGTACCCCGGATAACGTTATGACTTGGTTCCACAAGTCCCGTCGTTATCCGGTTTTTAACGCTGTGCGATACATTGATCACACATTGTTAAAAAAAAGCCCTGTTTCCCTGGAGGCTGCAGCAAGCCAGAACGTCGGGATTTGAATCCTGACATTTTGGGTTGCTGCAGCCTCCAGGGAGGTGGGGGAACTTTGGAAACAGCTTGGATCAGGTCTCCCCACCTCCCTGGACCCGGCCGGGGGGGGGGGCTGTCAGAGCCCCCAAAGTTGGTAAAAAAAACGTCCTTTTTTTTTTACCAATTTTGGGGTCTCTGAACCCCCCACCACCCCCACCCGCCGGGTCCAGGGAGGTGTGGAGACCCGATCCAAGCTGCTTCTGGCCTTCCCCGATGTCCTCAGCCAGTGCAGCAAGCCAGAATGTCAGAGTTCGAATCCCGACATTCTGGCTTGCTGCACTGGCTGAGGATGTCAGGGAAACCCAGAAACAGCTTGGATCGGGTCTCCCCACCTCCCTGGACCCGGCCGGGGGGGTTGTCAGAGTCCCCAAAGTTGGTAAAAAAAAAACGTCCTTTTTTTTTTTTACCAATTTTGGGGTCTCTGAACCCCCCACCCCCCCACCCGCCGGGTCCAGGGAGGTGTGGAGACCTGATCCAAGCTGTTTCTGGGTTTCCCTGACATCCTCAGCCAGTGCAGCAAGCCAGAATGTTGGGATTCGAACTCTGACATTCTGGCTTGCTGCACTGGCTGAGGACATCGGGGAAGGCCAGAAGCAGCTTGGATCGGGTCTCCACACTTCCCTGGACCCGGCAGGGGGGTCAGAGATCCCAAAATTGGTAAAAAAAAAAAAAAGATGTTTTTTTTTACCAATTTTGGGGTCTCTGACCCCCCCCCCCCGGCCAGGTCTAGGGAGGTGTGGAGACCCGATCCAAGGTGTTTCTGGGCTTCCCCGACGTCCTCAGCCAGTGCAGCAAGCCAGAATGTCAGGGTTCGAATCCCGACATTCTGGCTTGCTGCACTGGCTGAGGACGTCGGGGAAGCCCAGAAACACCTTGGATTGTGCCCCCTGCCTGCTCCAGAGAGATCAGAGGACCCGATCTACAGCTGCAGGGTGGCTGGGGAAGCTGACGGGGACTCCCTGTCGGCTTCCCTAGCCACCCGCCCTTGCCTCCGCAGCTGTGGGGTGGCTGGGGAAGCCGACGGGGGAGCTCCCCGTCAGCTTTCCAGCCTCCCCACCCCGGCCTCCGTAGCTGCAGGGTGACTGGGAAGCTGAACAGAGAACCCCGTTCAGCTTTCCAGCCACCCTGCTGCTAAGAACAACTGTATCGGATAACGTTAAAAATCACGTTATTCGATACAAGATTTTTCCGAAAATCTTGTAACGTTATGCAGTTTTAGCGCTATCCGGTACTCGCGTTATTCGGGGTATTACTGTATAGTGAATGAATAGGCTAGCGCGCTTTAGCCAACCAGAATCACTCTTCAGTCGCTGTCCTCCAATGGCGGGGCTTAGTTGTTAGGAGGCGGGAGGTTTTTGGTGTCAACCTGAGGTGAGGGCTCCGCTAAGCCACTCCTTGTCTTTTGCTGGCTCGGAAATTGCTACAGTGTCAGCCACGTTATCTTGGGAAATTGAGACAAAGAGAAGGATTAAGCCATTGATTCCAGCCGATTCTTAGCTGGGTGATTCAGGGTGACCCTTGGGGAGAAACCAATTCTTAATCAGCGGGTTTTGATCTACTGTAATTGCCTTCATTCCTTGCGTACGTGATGGACGGGACTTCCCTTTTAATCATGCTCCTTTAGCAGAGGTTTCCAGGTGCTTTTATATCAAGCCTTGAATAAATTTATTTCATAACGTTAGCTATTAAGCATTGGTTTCTCCCCCTATATCTCATACCTTTTGCCCATGTGTGTGTGTAGTGGTTCTCTGATTGTCACTTTATTAAAGGAATTAAAATGAAACGATGTTTAAAATCCAGGTAACAACTTTTTTAAAAAAACATGTTCACCCTTATGCATTCTTCACATTTGCTCATTCAATTATCTCATCCACACAATCTGTGCTGCTCTGCAAGTGAAAGCAAGCCACCAACACACTCTCTGGCACAAGGTAAAGAATAATTTAGAGCTAATTCCACAGTAACGTTTGATATATATCCATTACTATGAGAACCATCTCCTATGAACAATGAGTATCTGTAAGTTTGCATATGATCTTCCTTAGAAAGAAATATGTCAAGAATGCATAGTGGCATTCTGCAAGTTAAACCTGCTATGGTAACATTTTCCCTCTTTTTAAATTCCTATGACCATCCATTACTACATACATTTTTCTTGCTTTGCTTTGAATTACAAAAGGTAGCACTGCCAGATCTGTGCAAAAAGTGATCTACAGTCTCGGATATTGGGCCTTTACAAAGTGCATATTCACAAATAAAGTGGAGGTCAACATTCTCAATTAGCTCAGGTAACACAGCAACAGAAGAAGAATTGTTGACAGAGGGCAAAAGTTTATTCTTTGCACTTAAAAACACAACCATCAGTTCAAGAGAAAATCAAACAAAGAGAGGAAAAGAAAGCCTGGAATCTAAGAGTACGTTTTCAGTATTAACACTTGGAATTTGCAGAGACATGCCAAGAGAATACTGAAGAGGCATAATTCTGTTAACTGCCCCGTGAAAGCAAGATCTGCCTTGTCCAATTCTGTGCAGCTGATAACAGACAGGTTATGAAACAGGGAACTCAAAGAGTTTAAAGTTACAGTTGCCATCAAAGGCCATCCAGGTTTTCTCAAAATGACGTCCTCTCTTTTAAGTCAAGCAACTTGATAGATCATGAAAATGCTGACAACTTATTTATTTATTATTTTATTTTCTTAGATTTGTATTGCCGCCCCATCGCTAGGGCGACTCTGGGAGACTTACAACAAATGTTACAAATCCAGCATAAAAACATCACCATAGTAATAACTCATAAAATCTCAAGTTAAAATCATTAAAACCTTAAAAATCCTCTACCTCCAGTTCCCCATTTAAACTAGCTAAAACTAGAATAAAAAAACTAAACCACCCAGGATGGCCCTTATATCAACCAACCGGGGGGGGGGGGCTGCCCCACAGACAGCACTCCAAGCCTGGCGAGCTAGCCATGTTTTTACTCCCTTTCTAAAAGGCAATGGCTCTGTCTGCAGCTGCAACTCAATCGGTAAGAGGTTCCACAGGGCCGGAGCAGAAACGGAGAAGGCTCTCCTAGTGCCAGAGAAACGAGCCTCTCTGGCAGATGGAACCCTTAGGTAGCCCCTCCAATCTCCTTTGGTGGGATGGACCAATGTCCTTGGGGTGATGTGCTCTCTTAAGTACCCTGATCCACTACCATGTAGGGCTTTAAAGGTCATTACCAACACCTTGAATTGCACCCGGAGGCACACTGGTAGCCAATGCAGCTCCCACAAGAGGGGAGAGGTGTGATCATAACGCCCACACCCCATCACCACAACTCCTGGGATAACGGGGGGGGGGGAATCACAGCCACTCAGTTTTGCTGGGATTCAGCTGTAACCCATTGTCCCCCATCCAGACCGTAACAGCTCCCAGACACCTGGATAGGACAATGAAAAGAAATCGCAACATATCAAGCTTTGCCCTATCTCTCCTTCAACAGTCTGGAACTAAACAAAGTTTATGCTACCAAGACTTTTGCTCTGTATCCAAAGTAGCCAACTTACAGGTATACATTGGTGTACATTATTTCCAAAATTGATATTGGAAAAAATCTAAATGCAGTTTTCAGACTCTGCTAAAATTTACAATTTATAAGCAAAAACATAAATTACAAGCAGTAGGTAAAGTAGGAGGGTTTGTGATGTTGTACTTCCAAAAGAATTTTCCACGCTACTTGTACAAAGAACTCAAAACAATTATGTCAACCCTAAAAGAAAAGCAAACAGTGCATTTTACCTGACAGAGAATTATGCTATATAGCAGAGGTGACCAAACTTTTCAGGCTGCAGGTCTGACCACACCCCTGGACAGCTGATTTGGCCGGTCACGTGGTTCCTCCCACCAGAAGCAGAAGTGGAAGTCCACACATGTGCAGAACACTGCCATAAATACACCCACAGCTGTCATAAATGTGATTATGACAGTTGTGAGTCACTTTCAGCACTGTTCTATGCATGCACATTTACTTCCACTTCCAGAAGCAGCAAGGGCAATGTGGGCTGGATGAACTGGCATCATGCACCATAGTTTGGGCAACCTTCTATATAGCTTACCAACAGGTTATCTGTCCTAGGACAATATGCTTAGTCCAATAGGCCATATATCAGTCTCTAGAGAATGATAAATCTGTTGTTTCCTTTTCTGCCATGTTCAATTTAAAACAAACAAGCCAATTCTCATCCACTGAATTTATGAGAAATATGCTCATTTGGAAAGCTCTTATCAAAAAACTAAACAAACAAAAATAACTCTTTGTACTGGCAAAATGCAATAGGTAACACTGTTTGCAGTACAAAGGATATGTTTTACCGAACTCCCCCCTACCAAAAAAAAGCTGATTCAAATTCAACATTATAAACAATACTGACCACAGACTTCTAAGACCTAACCACTCTAAGACCTCTGCCTAGATGAGAAAAATCTTGTAGTTTCACCTTCTCCTAGCTGCACATTTGTTTAAAGAAAAATTTCAAATGCCTTTCATGGAGAAATCTGTAAATCTGAGAATCTTTATCAAAAATGAAGCCAACCACTATGTTCCCATGTTGTCACAAGAAATATGTGGGCTATCAAATAAAACTGAAAAGCACAATCAATGGCACATTGCAGAATGCAAGATAATATTATAATATACAAGCTATGGTTTGTAAAAGCTGACACAGAAGTCACATTACCAATTTCAAGATATTTGAAATATGTATTGAATTTCGCTTTATCTCTAAGCAGTGATTTGACAGAAGTTGCACATGTAATTTTTAACTCTTCACAGAGAAAGCAGATACTGTATTTTAAACTTAAAAACAGTATTGAGTGGAGCTGTGAAATTGCCCCTTTTCATTTTGTTTTTGGGATCTCTTGCATTTGTAGTTTTCAAAGTGCCATGAATGTCCTTTTAGCCCTTAAATGTTCTCCAGGATCATATTTACTCCCATAGACTACATTAGCAAACATGTGGAAAACTTCTATTGTATTGTGGAAAAACCATATTCCAATTCTTGCTGCCTGATATCTATTATTATAATAAATTGATTACCACTCTTGTTTTTCTTTACTCGCCCTTGACAGAGATCCTAATAAATACAATTAGATTTCACTGTAATGTGTCATCTAAATCAATCTTCTGTTTAGATGCTACATCTAAAAAACACATTAGAAAATCTTCACTTCAAGGAAAAGAGACAGGAATTCAAGTCAGAATGTTGATAAACTGTAACCTTGAGGCACAGCCAGTTCAAAATAAGGTTTTGGTCCTGGAGCATAGAGTATAAAAAAGCAATATTGTCTATTACCAAACAACTGTGAATCTAAATTAACAGGTTAACACCTGGGAAATCAGTGTGGAAAATGTAGCAATCCATTTCTATACCACTTCTTTCCAGCAAACCAGAGGGAGATTGTTTTATAAAGCACAAACCAAACATAAGGAAACCAAACAGAAAGGTAGGTATCAGCATTTGAAACAAAAACCAGCTTGTCTACCACATAACTAAAGCATACTTGGGAAAACTGCCCACAAAATGCTACTCAAGACACCTTCATCACCATCCAGATAAACCTCTTCTGGAATAGTTATTCTCTACAGAAAAAAGACCCTAAAAAGCACTGCAAACAACAAAGCCAGTGGAGATGATGGTACTGTATTCTAGTTGAATTTTTCAAAGCCCTAAAAGATGATGGAATCAAAGTATTGCATTCTATATGCCAGAAGATTTGGAAAACACAACAATGGTCACAGGATTGGAAATTATTAATATACGTTCCAATCCCCAAAAAGGGTAATGCCAAAGAATGTTCAAATTATTGAACAATTGCGCTCATCCCACACACTAGCAAGGTGATACTCAAGATAATACAGGATAGACTGCAGCAGCACGTGGAGAGAGAATTACCAGAAGTGCAGGCGGGGTTCAGAAGAGGCAGGGGGACTTTAGACCACATTGCCAACATACATTGGATCATGGAAAAAACAAAGAAATATCAGAAACAAGTCTACTTCTGTTTCATTGATTACACTAAGGCCTTTGACTGTGTGGACCACAATAAAATGTGGCAAGTAATTAAAAAGATGGGAATACCAGAGCACCTTGTATACCTCATGAGAAATCTGTACATGAATCAAGAAACAACAGTTAGGACAGAATACGGAATGACAGAGTGGTTTGGAATAGGAAAAGGAGTAAGACAAGGCTGCATTTTGTCACCCTGCCTATTCAACTTATACACAGAGCACATATTGCGCAATGCAGGGATTGAGGAATCACAATTTGGGATCAAAATTTCTGGGAGAAACATCAACAATTTGAGATATGCAGATGATACCACCCTAATGGCAGAAAGTGAGGAGGAAAGCTCACTGCAGATGGTGATTGCAGCCATGAAATAAAAAGGCAACTGATGCTTGGGAGGCAAGCGATGAGAAACCTGGGGAACATAGTGAAAAGTAGAGACATCACATTGCAAACAAAAATTCGTCTTGTCAAAGCAATGGTATTCCCAGCAGCAATGTATGGTTGTGAGAGCTGGACCATTAGGAAAGCTGAGCGCAGAAGAATAGATGCCTTTGAGATGTGGTGCTGGAGGAGAGTTTTGAGAGTCCCCTGGACAGCGAGGAGAACAAATAGGTCAATCTTAAAAGAAATCAACCCTGACTGCTCCCTTGAAGGTCAAATAGTAAAGATGAAGATAAAGTACTTTGTACATCAAATGAGAAGAGAGGATTCACTTGAGAAAGCTTTGATGCTGGGAAAGGTGGAGGGCAAAAGAAAAAGGGGCGGCCCAAAATGAGATGGCTAGATGTTATTGTAGACACAATGAGCACAGAACTGAGCGAGTTGAGGAGAATGGTAGAAGACAGAAGTGCCTGGCAGACAGTGGTCCATGGGGTCGCAGAGGGTTGGAATCGACTGTGCGACTGAACAACAAAACAGAAGTGGCCCATCCAAAAATACCAACTCAGTAGTCCCATCTCATGATTGTTACTTCTTGCTGATAGTTCGACACACTAATCATGCCATAAACAGTTATCAATTTTGACATTTCATATGGCTCCGTCATTTTGTAAACCAAAAAGGAAGAGAGGGCATTACAAGATAACCAAAAGACTTCTCTTGCGACAACATCCTGTCAGAATGAGCCTGCATAGGCTAGATCTTATCCTTGGAATTCTACGTTTTTTTAAAAAAAAAAAATACTTTGCTGTTTTTATGATTTTATGGTGAGGCAGCTTTATATTATTTTATTAATGTTTTAGCTAAATGTGGTTTTCACCCACCTATTCTTTTAATAACTTCATAAGCTGCCTTTTAGTTGAAAGACAGGATATATAAATGTAATACATACATAATATATACATAGTTGAGAACAACATGTCCCATTTTTAATTTAGACTCAAATTGTACCTGAAGAATAAAATGTCTGAGAAGAAACTTCTAATGTACTATAACCTCTAGAATGCCTTTTAGATAGTCCTTTCAGAAAGCACAATAGACCATAAAGCTTTGTTGAGCAACAGACAGAAAAGGTTGAGGTTCATGACATATTTAACTGAAATAAATTAAATTAAAGTCAAGTAGAAATATAAAATGGAAGTGTGCTTCACATTAGCAAACAGTAGGTAACTTGGAACCTGGCCAAATGAATAGTGAGAGCATAGCCATTCAATGAAAATTGAGATAGTCAGAATCAGCTTTCTTTAGAAAGAATGTGACCTGCAACAAAAACTCAAAATTGGATTGAAGAATGTGCATTTTATGGTATATTTATTCTTGGTATATTTATTTTTGGTCCTGCTAAATGTCATGGCATGGTGGGCTTCAACACAAGGAGTTATATATATTTTTAAAGGAGCTTTTGAAATATTTAGTGCAGAAGGACTACTGCAAATTAATAAGGACTGAGAAATTATAAAACACCTGTACAATGAAAGCTAGTATATTGTACTTCAATCACATAATGAAAAATGTAGAGTTCAGATTGTTACAGTAGATTATTCAAGACAAAATAAATAGGAAAGGAAGAGAAAAACCAATTGGCTCACAACTCTGACAGATCAGTGTGGATGCAAGACATCATCCTTATTTTGAGTTCCCCCATTAAAGACAGCAGAGGTGACATCCAGCTTCCAGCAACAGAGGAATAAGATGATAAAGAAGAAATTCCTTTGCTGGGATGTAAAAAGCCTGTTCACTCAGGACTAATGGGCACAAAAACAGTCCAAGATGTTTGTTCACCTCTGATGGACCACAAAAATGACACACACACCCTAGTCTATGTCATGTTACAAAATATCCAAAGCCACCCAAAAAAATGGTTCCTGGCATGCCAAAAAATGTCACAACCAATAAAAATACATTAATAAAAAAATAGTAATCAACCATTTTCTACCCTTCTATAATACTCAAAATGTCTGGCCCGACACCCTTCCTAATAAAAGGCCAGCCCTGCTTTACTCATCTTACTCACATCCTGTTTAACATGGAAAGAAGCAAGTGCTCTTTCTCACATTATCCCAGGACAGAGTATCCCCACACTTCAGACCAGGAGTTCTCAACCTTTTTAAGCCGGGGCCAGGTCACGCTCCCTCAGACAGCTTCAGGGGCCAGACTGCCATTTTGCCCTTCCTCCACCACATGGCACCTCCTGGTGTGGTGGATGAGGCGGGGGGCCCACATGAAATGGTGCTGTGGGCTGCATCCAGCCCACAAGCAACAGGTTGAGAATCTCTGTTTCAGACACTCCTTTTTTAAATGAACCCTCAATAAGCAGAGTCAGGACAGAATAACATCACTTAGACAAAACAACAATGTTTTTGCTATGATTACCATCTGCCAGACCCTGTTGTGCCCATCATTAGTATTTAAATATATGCACGCACTTGTTATCAACACATCAAATTAGTTTTCTGAACAGCATTTTTCCTTTTAAAAAATCCTTCAGCTTCATTCAGATGTGGTTTATTAGTGATAAAGAACAAAAGTGATTGCCAAAATAAACATCATCACACCCTAAAATACCCCAGTTCAACTGATTTAATTCTTTTTTTTTGGGGGGGGGGGATTAAAGAAGCTAAAATAATAAACAATTTTTAACATCCAATCCCTCATATGTACTAGATGTTCCCTTCATGAGATGCACATCTGTCTTTAAACAATAATAATGAATTCCTTAACTGCAACATCCTCCATGAAAATACACATTAAAACCTCGCTATAATATGCAATGTTCAAAAGATAATTATATCTGTAAATAGGCATTCAGATTCAGAGCATTGCAAAGAGGCCATCTCTTATATTTAAAAATAGCAGAGAGTTTTGTGGCAGCTAGAAGGCTAACAATTTTGGTTGGCACATGCTTTTGTCCACTGCAGCCCACTTCATCCAATGCAAATATTCAGTTACCTTGAGTAAAGCTAAACTGGGGAGGGAGTAGCTACCAATCCAGTATGGGGGTTCAAGACCAGCTACCAGACTTCTGAAAAGTAATCCTAGAAATATTCTCAGGGGATGTATTTCTACTAAATTCCATAATCTAGTTTGATTACTGTTACTCCATAATAGTCAGACCACATCGATCTCATTAGATTTCACAAATTAAGCATGGCCAAATCTGGTTCCTTCTTAGAAGGGACACCACCAGGTAATAATCCTGCATGAAATCCTACAGAGATGTAGGCAGGCAGATTTGATATTGTTAGGCTAAATCGGGGTGCCCAAACTTTTTGGGTCGTGGGCCGATCATGTGGTTCAGGGAGCCCATCACTAAGGCCCAGTAGCCGGGTGCAGCCCCCGACACCAATTTATCTGCCCCGCGAAGACCTCGTCGCTCCTGGAAGCGGAAGTAAAACACGCCTGTATGGGCACGTTTTACTTCCGCTTCCAGGAGCGATGAGGGCTTCGCGAGTCAGATGAATTGGCGTTGGGGACCGCACCTGGCCCCCGGGCCTTAATTTGGGCACCACTAAGCTAAATAGATCAATGGTCTGATTCTAGTTAGGCAGTTTCCTCTATTGTTACAATCTGGTGCCCTCAAACAGCTTTGCCATTACAGTCACAGTAGGTTTTTCACTTCTTTGTGTGATATGTGGTTCTAAAAACCTGTTAAAAGATTCAGATTTCCTTAGCTGAGCATATTGCAAAGAGTTGCCCATGTTAGTTTATTCCCTCCTTCCTCTTAAAGTATATAGATAGCATCCTAGTGCATTTGAGTCTTGTTCATTGTACACCAATTTATTAAAATGACAGCATGGAGGGAGAAAATCCAAGACAACATCCTCCCTTGCAAAGCAAGAATGAAGAGGAACAGACAGACGTCAAGAAGGGGTATTCTGTAATTTAAATGGTTCTATCATTCAAGTTGTTCAAATGTTTCTATCATTCAAATTCATTTCCCTTCCATTTTATATAGGCAAGATATTTTTAGTTTGTTTGTCTTTCCCATTTTAAAAAGGACTGAAGAAAGAGAGAAGGAAAGGGTAATATTCTACATGCAGCCTAAGGGCTTACTACCATTGCCGTCACTGGGCAGTCTTGCTGCTACACAGATTTAATGTCATCACAACAGCACAAACACCTACCTGCAGCTTTTTAGAGACCTCTAACTTGCTTCTCCAACATGATTGCCAAAAATAAAAGCTAAATACAAATGAGTGACACTGGAGGTTTACAAATAAGACAACAAAGGATAGCTTGAGGACTTTCCCCAGTAAGCGATTGCAGCCAACAGATATAAGACAGCCACAGTTTATACACAGACCTGAAGCAGGGTTACAAAACAACTGAACATCAATTGCATTTGAATCCAAAAGCTATGTCACCAGGATTGCTATTGTTATTTCAGTATTTAAAGACATTTCCTTTTACAATGTTTAATATAAAATGTTTGTCCTTTATTTATGTATTTATGAGGATTATTTACAAATATTTATTTATCCTACAATGCAGAAACATCTTGAATGAATGCAGAAGAAACTGAAAACATTACAAAACCACGGTGAAGGGTTAGTTTTATTTGATATTAAGTGCTGATCACCAATTGAGCATTATTATATTCCACACTCAATTGACATGGGAATGTACAAGAAATCAACTGCTAGAGATGAATCATTCATAAGTAATCAGTCCAATCTGGAAATGGTCCACCAAACCATATTTTGGGGGAAATGGCATCAACAAATCAGAAAATGTGAAGATTCTATCAATAAGATGTTCAAATATACTATAACATTACACAGCTTATTTCTTCCAGTAGCTTTAAGTCACAGAGTGGTAGCCTTCTAGAGCACAGGGGAAAGGAGAGGAAGTCCAACTGCTAAAGGACACTCATAGCTATATACCCTTTTTATCTGGTCCTCCATCTAAGAGACCTCATTGCCTCGAGGACTAGAGGGGCTACCTGGTGGTCCCATCAGCTAGAGAGGCTTGATATAAGGCTTAGACTGAGCCTAAGGCTTGCCTCTCTAGCACCAGGAGGAGGGCCTTTTCGGTCTATGCTCCGGCCCTTTGGAAACTCCTCCCAACCGAGCTCCATCTCCAGGCTCAGCTCCTTCCCTTCAGAAAAATTACCAAAACCTGGCTTGGGAAACAGGCTTGTGGTACTGCTGATATGGAAACATCTCCCTGCTGGTTGATATAAGGCTTAGACTGAGCCTAAGGGGTGGCAGAATGTTGCTATGTTTAATTGTATTTTTAAGGGTTTTTAACATTGATAGTTTTAAATGATTTTGTTGTTGTGGAATGGTTTTTGTATATGTTTTTATATCTTCATCTGTGGTTTTTGGACTTCAATTTCCAAAGGCCTAAATCAATTCCCCATGGCACTGATCAGCTAATGTACTGATATAGGCTTCTTTGAATTGATGTTCCCCTGTGGGGCATGGGACCCACGTTAGGAACCACTGATATAATCCTTGTGAAACCCTCAACTTGGGACTGCATATTGAGTTACAAAAAGTCCATCATTTACTTTGGTTTTGCCAGGAACACAACTCAAATACTAAGGAATACACAACGCACAGCTGGAGCCTGCATTATCTGGCCAAAACACAGTTGATTTTAAACTACCCAGCAGAGGAAATTTATTTTGTATCGATTCCTAAACCATTGTATTCTACTGTGTGCATGTGTATAATAGCGCACACTGTGCCACTTGCCCCATAAAGTTTGCAGGATTCCCTGCAGCCTGAAATGGTGTATTTCTCCCAATTCTTACTATTACAGGGTTATGGCAGTTCTGTGATCAGCTTCAGGGAAAAGAACCCTAACACTGAAACAGGAAAATATATATATATATATATATATATATATATATATATATATATATATATATATATATATATATATATATATATATATATATATATATATATATATATATATATATATATATATATATATATTGTTATAATGTGACATTTCCAGAGCAGTGGCAAAAGGAGGAGCTGCACCTTCAGTAGAAGAGGAGGCAGAGCCAGTATCTACAGTCACAGGCTGATCCCCTCTCTGTGTTGGAATCAAGGCTGACAACAGCAAGGGTACGCTGAAAAGAAAAAAACCTACAGGGGACTGGAGGGGAAACTGGGGGTGGGCGGTGTTTTGTAGGGGCAACTGCAGGTTTATTTTTTAAAAAACCCTTTTACACAAGGTTTCTTCAGAAGACACAGCAACTGGGACAAGAACCATGTTACCTTTTCCTGATTACCAAAAAAATCCTGACTAGAATTTTGTTTCATTTAATAGTTAAGACGCACCCTGAAAGAGAGTATCAAAAACACCCCTATATATACCCATGATGTCTGAGATAATGCCTTGGAAATACATTTCATCTCTATAAATCTGTAGAGCCCAATTATTGTTGTGGTGGTTCAGTGGAGGAACAAACACTTCACATGCATCTCAAGTTCAACCACAGGGATTTCAAGTAATGGTCAGACAGACTCCTGTCTCAGATTGGAGGCAGTAGCAGCTGCCAATTGGTGTGGTCAGTCCACACTGACTGATGATCTCCATTACTTTAAGGTTCCTATGAGTTCCACATTTATTCTCACAAGAGTATGTATGCCTACTTGAAAAAAGGCAAATGGCCTGATAAATGGCAAGAATGTAATTGCCATGATACATTAGTTTGCCAAACTGACAGAAAGACTTATCTTGCATATGTATGTAAAAACAACAGGAACCATTTAAAATACGTAAGCTGGTTTTTAATTATTTCTGGAGTCATATTTATTTCTCCATAAAGCATGGTATTAAAAAGCACAGACTAACTAGCTATGTTATACACTCTAAAAGGTAAAGGTCACCCTTGGTCGAAAGCCAGTCATATCCGACTCTAGGGTTCTGTGCTCATCTCTGTTTCATAGGCGAAGAACCAGTGCTTTCTGCTTCTGCAGACATTTCTGTGATCATGTGGCAGGCATGACTAGACACTGGAGTGCACAGAACGCTGTTTACCTTCCCACTGAAATGGTCCCTATTTATCTACTTGCAATTTCTTGCTTTCAAACTGCTATGTTGGCAGGAGCTGCAACAAAAACGGGAGTTCATTCTGTCCTGTAGTATTCGGGTCTCAAACTGCTGACCCACTTGAGCCACTGCAGTCCTTTATACACTCTAGTTCACTATATATAGTGGAGATGATCTTCCAGCTCAAAGATCCTGATCAGTAGAGGGCAGGAATTAAACTTGAAAGTCACAAGATAATCCCAAGGCGAGACAACTGTTAATACAAGAACACTGCCAACATGTGCATGATGACTTGCCTTCTCAGAGTCTGGCTGGGACAAGAGACCAGGAGAAAAGTGATGAGAGGCAACTATTGCTACTCTTCAGAATCCAGAGAGATAAGACACTATGAAGACACTCCTTGGCAAGACTCAACAATCCACCTACACAGGACAGACTGAAACCAAACCCGAATGAAAACAAGCTGACTTCCTGCTATCTCTCCGGGCACAAGGCAGCAGCAGTCAACAAAGTGTGGTCATGCAGAGATACAGATGTGAAACAAGGCTCCAAGTAGATGTGTGTGGTGGTGGTGGTGGGGACAGGTGGATATAAGAGGGAGAAAGAAAGGAAAAGAAAAATTTTATCTGTCTCTTCATCCTGACTAGCAAGAAAGGAAAACTGAATGGCTCTTGTCACTGAAAAGTGCAAAGTATCTCATATATTTTAAGAAGTATCAGGTGAAAAATCTGTCCTGTTCTCAAACACTCTCTTTACTGGAGATGATATTGCATTTCAACACTGCCATCACAGGAACATAAGGAAAACACTTTATATAAAAGTGAGACTATTTGTCCAAGATTTTCTAGACTAATACTTTTGACTCAAACTAAAAGCTACTTTCTCTAGCAGCTCAGAGAAGTTTTGTACATCATCTGCCAGTTAATTCTTTCAATGAATTGCAATCAGAGCAGTGATGGGATGTCACCGGTTCTAGACGGATCTCTGGAACCGGTAAGACCAATCCCGGAGGGTTCTCCGTGAGGGGAGTCCACTTTTGGGGCGTCCGGTTCCGGACGCCTGACCGAAAGAAAAAAAAATTAAAATCGGAGCGAAAATGGCTCCGATTGACTGCGCATGCGCAGAAACTCAATCTGACGCATTGCACATGCGTCAGATTGAGTTTCTGCACATGCGCAGTCAATTGGAGCCATTTTGCTCTGATTTTTAAAACATTTAGAACTTTCAGGGCAGCGGCGGCGGCAGCAGCCCTCTGAGGGGGGCGCCTCCCCGCGGCACGTTGAGGGCTGCCTCGGCCGTCCGCTGCTGACAAGCCCCATGCCCTGGGGACGCCCGGCGGGGTACACCGCTGCCGCCGCCTCCGCCAGGCGCCTGTGGGCCGGGTGCCTGCACCCGGCGTCCACAGCCGCCGCCCGCCGCCGCCGGAGCTGCCGCTGCCTGAATCCCTGTGGACTCCTTCTTGGGTCGGTCCCTTTTGAGCTCGGCTGCCGCGCGCTGCGGAGGAGGAAGCTGTAGGCGGCGGCGGTGCGGCATGGGGACGGCCCAGGGAGGCGCAGCAGCCGCGGCTGCCCGTCGCCCCTCGCCATGGCCGTAGCCGGGCTAAAAAGGTACCGGCCCAAGGAGGACGCCACAGGGGTGCAGGCAGCTCCGGCGGCGGCGGCGGCTGTGGACAGCAATCGGGGTGCCGGGTCCCAAGAAAGGTAAGCGAGGGGTTTTTATTTGGGGGGGGTGGGTAATTTATTTGTGTTTTGGGTGGGTGGTTGTTTTTATTTTATTTATTTATTTGTGTCTGGGTGGGTGGGCTGAGAGGGAGGGGTGTGTGTGTATGTTTATTTTTATTTTTTATTTATTTTTATTTTGGCCCCGCCCACAACGTCATGACGTCATGACGTCGGCCGTGACGTCATGACGTCATGCCATTGGCCACGCCCATGACGTCCGTGACGTCATGGCGTGGTAGTAGATTTTTTGTCATCCCATCACTGAATCAGAGCCTAGCACCTCTTCACTGAGCAATGGTTCTTGCCCTATGTAGGCAGGGGGCACTGAAGGTATGCAGATATTACCAATATTACTATTAGTATTTATTGGGGGAAACTGAAGAATGTCCTGATAGATAAGCTTGAAATCAGGAATGCTTTAATATTGTCTTTTCTTTAAAATCATCATCTTATTTAACTAGAATAATCTAATTTTCCCCCTCACTTCCAATTGCATAAGCTTTCTCGACAGACCGTGCAGCAACTATTGACTCTTAAATTGCCTTTCTTTGTGATCTCATTAAGTCTCTCCCCATATGGCTACTTTACTGTTATTAATGCAGGTTTTAATATTTAATTTCAAGAGTGCCACATTTTCAATAAGTGTAGAATGGTTTATTTTACTTATTCAGGGCCAGGACAAAGAGCACCATGTTTTTGGCATCATGAAAATATTTCACCTTGATTCAAATTCACATTCCAATGCATTTTTAATATGCTTTGAGAATACAAACAGTAAAAGCCACAGACCACATCAGAGAATGCTCCAGTAATCCATGTACAGATTCATGTCAGTACTATATCTGAACTGACACATGATTGGATAGCCCCTATTTCATATGGGACAGCCTCGACCACAATAGTTTTATACTTAACCTTATCCCAACCTGTCTGTTTGCTATCTGTTTGGGAAAATGCACTATGGAAACAAAAAGCATGCATACATGCATACATACATGCATGCATGTATACATGCATCCATCCTGGCTTCTGCAAACATCACAACCCTTTTAAAGATCACTGGCAACATCTACAACCGTGGGGACAGCTGTTGTGTACTTGGATTTTCAAAGGCTTTCAACAAAGTCCCTTGCCAAGGACTCCTGAACAAACATAGCAATCATGGGATAAAAGGAAATGTCCTGTTATAGTTCAGTAGCTAAAGAAAACAAAGCATAGGGTAAATAAATGAATGATCCCAAAATCAAGGGGGTTAAAGGGTAGAGTCCCATAAGAATCTGGAACCAGTGCTTTATACGAATTTCTTGTGATAACAAACTCACAAACTTGACATGCCTTTGTCAGGGGGCTCCTTTAGTAAGAAAAAGGCAGCAAAGCTGGATATTGGAATGGTCCTGCTGGCTTCGGCAGGAGATTGAAAGACCATAGAATCACTGAGTTGGGAGGAGCATTTTTAGGCCATTGAGTTCAACCACTGCTCAATGCAGGAATCCAAATCAAAACAAATCTAACAGATGGTGGCCCAAGCCTCACTTGAATGGTTTCAGTGTTGGAGCGCTTACCACCTCTCAAGGCAGTTGGTTCCACTGTCATACTGCTCTAAGCATCAAGATGTTTATCCTGATATTCAGCCTATTTCTCGTTCCTTTAGTTTGAGCCCATTATTAGGGGAAGTTGACCAGGAGAGGGTTGGAGGCCCATCGAGCACATCAGAGTGGTGCAGAATAAAGATATAAGCCTGAAATGAAGCACTAGGCTGCATGGAAAGATTTCTGAGGATGAAAAGGTTGCCTTGGAGGAAAGATCCCTTTGGGGTAGATCAAAGGGCCAAACACCAAAGCTGAAATCCTTCCACTGCAGGCCAACGGTAGCACCCCAGTAGCTCAGCTGCAAGCACCTTCACTTCACTTTTCTTTGCTCCAGACCTGACAGGTGTTATATCCAGACACTTTATAGATTCCAGATTCTTTACCACTTGTGACCCTTGGATTACTGCACTCTGACTCACAGGCTCTCCTTCAGTGATGGGATGTCAAAAATTCTACTACCACGCCATGACGTCATGGACATCATGGGCGTGGCCAATGTCATGACGTCATGACGTCATGGGCGGAGCCAACGTCATGACGTCATGACGTTGTGGGCAAGGCCAAAAATAAAAAAAATAAAAAAAAATAAACATGCACACAGACCCGTAACTTAAAGAAATAAAATAAATAAATAAATAAAATAAAAATTAAATAAAAGTACACCCACCCACCCAAAACACCATAAACCACCCACCCACCCCAAACACAAAACCCTCACTTACCCTTCTTGGGGCCGACGACCCCCATGGCCCGGGGCCACACGGCAAGGCACGCCCCATCGCCGCCGGAACCGAGGAGGAGGCGGAGCGCTCCATGTCCATCTTGGCTCCAATTTTTAAAAAACCGGACCCAGAGCCACTGCCTGCTGCTGCTACTGTCGCCGCTGCTGCCGCCTCCCGCCATCGCCATCGCCGGGGGGGTGGAAGGAGGAGAGGGAGGGGACTGGAGTGCCGGACCCGGGAGCGTTTCTGTAATTGATCCGGGTAGATGCATTTGCTTTTTTCCCTCCTTCCTTTTCGTTCCGGAGCTGTCTTCCCCGTCTTGCCCGTTGATCGGCTCCCATCCCGTCTTCTTCGTTGCCGCCGCCGCTGCTGGAACCGGAGGAGGAGGAGGCGCGCTCCGCTGGCCTGGGGCAACGGCGGCGATGGCGATGGCGGGAGGCGGCAGCAGCCCCGCCTCCTCCTCGGTTCCGGCGGCGATGGGGACGGCAACGGCAGCAGCGATGGCAGGAGGTGGCAGTGGTGAGAGCACCAGGCAGCAGCAAACGGCGGCAAGCGGCTCCACAGGAGGCTCCAGTCAGGGGCGGCCGGATCCAATTTTTTTTAAATCGGAGAAAAAAATGGCTCCAATTTAGTGCGCATGTGTCAGATTGAGTTTCTGCGCATGCGCACTAAATTGGAGCCATTTTTGCTCCAAATTTTTTTTAAATTTTCCTCCCGGTGAGGCGTCCGATCCGGACGCCTCAAAAACGGTTTTACCCCCACGGAGAGCCCTCCGGAAATCCTTAAAACGGTTCTGTGGATCCGGTCAGAACCGGTGTCATCCCATCACTGCTCTCCTTGCTTCACATGTAGACTAGTGTGAATTCTAAGTAGTATTATACAGTACTTGCTATTCCCTGGACTGCTTTTCATTCTCTTTCCCCACCTCCCCCCAAGCCTGTAGGCTAGTTTGGGCTACCCAAAATACGTATTTAGAAGCCAACTACTGGGGAGAATGACATTTCCTGGGGACATGAATGTAGCCCACCTGTGCCTGGAAAAGGGTGATAAGGAGATCCAGACCCATTTGTCTATCCCTGCCATCAGAACACAACATTGCTGTGCTCAATCAGACCAAAGTCTTATCAAGTTCAATATCATGCATCCAAGGATAGCTATTCAGATGTTCTTGAGAGCATGAAAGCAACTGTCCTTTTTATATCAGATGCTGAGGGCATCTCCTTCTCACTATAGAGAGAAACATAATTCTGTAATACTATTAGCTTTTAGTAGGCTGTAATCAAGCAAACAATATTTATTCTATTGTATTTAAGAAATTTATATCCAGCCACTTCGGGCAGCTTAATCCAGGGGTTCCCAACCTATAGCCCCAGCCCCTGACACCATCCCATCTGGCCAATTGCTGCCTCCACCACACCTGGAAGTGGAAGCGGGCATGTTTACGTCATCCGTAAAATGTGCCCATGCATGCACAAATGCACCTGCAGTGGTTGCATTTACATCAGCTGGCCCATAATGCTATCCAGGGGCATGGTCAGGCCCACAACAACAAAAGTTTGACCACCCTGGCATAAACCATAACAATATAAAATTATAATACAATAAATCAATAACATGAAGGAATCCATATTTCTGAGCAGCTGTGTGCAGGGTGTCACTGCAGATTTTTTACCTAAGTTCACTATTTTTCTCAACAAACTATATTTCTTTTTTTAATCAACTGGAAAAAATAAATCATAAGTGAGTCTTTAAAGTTCCATATATTACGTATGAAGGACTCTCCCCATTTTTTCCAGTCCTATGAAGTCACTTCCAATCCACGTCACTGGACAAGGGAGCTTTATTTTGGGAAAGGAGAAACCTATTAGTCACATAGCCCTATTATGCACTTTCTGACACATGTCCATGTAATCAGGGACATTTTATTGGTTTCTGGAAATGGTGACTGCTTATTTTGAACACTCTTTCTATAAATGTCTGTTCATATCATTATTTAGTGTGTTGTAAATTTTCTCTAACTCAGTACATATTTATAAAACAATAAACGATATGAAATTTGTCAGTTCAAATCTGTTACCTTATTGGAATGCACTAAGGGAAAATGTTTCCTTTCTGGTTGAGAATATTCTTTATTTTAGCCTAATTTCACTTACACAGTTTTACTGCATACATTATGAGCATTTACAAGATGGAGCACTATTTCAATTGTTCCTGGCAGACATGCAAGTGCTATATGAAGCTCTGTTTGGAAAACCCAATCGTGGAAAACAATTTTTAAATGATATTTTTATTTATTTATTCTTGTTTTTCTCACTTTTTCCTGATTGTGCAGCAGAATCTGGCCCAAAAATAGCAAAGGTAAAGGCAGATTTGATTTTGTTGTTCAGTCGCACAGTCGATTCCGACCCTCTGCGACCCCATGGACCACTGTCCGCCAGGCACTCCTGTCCTCCACCATCCCCCTCAACTCGCTCAGCTCTGTGCCCATTGTCTCTACAATACCATCTAGCCATCTCATTTTGGGCCGCCCCCTTCTTCTTTTGCCCTCGACCTTTCCCAGCATCAAGGCTTTCTCAAGAGAATCCTCTCTTCTCATTTGATGTCCAAAATACTTTAGCTTCATCTTTATTATCTGACCTTCTAAGGAGCAGTCAGGGTTGATTTCTTCCAAGATTGACCTATTTGTTCTCCTCGCTGTCCAGGGGACTCTCAAAACTCTCCTCCAACACCACATCTCAAAGGCGTCTATTCTTCTGCGCTCAGCTTTCCTAATGGTCCAGCTCTCACAACCATACATTGCCACAGGGAATACCATTGCTTTGACTATGCGAATCTTTGTTTGCAAATTGATGTCTCTACTTTTCACTATGCTCCCCAGGTTTCTCATTGCTTGCCTCCCAAGAATCAGTCGCCTTTTGATTTCATGGCTGCAATCACCATCTGCAGTGAGCTTTGAGCCTAGGAAAGTAAAATCTGTCACTGCTTCTACTTCTTCCCCATCTATTTTCCAGGGACTGATAGGGCCTGTTGCCATTATCTTGGTTTTCTTGATATTGAGTCTCAAGTCAGCTTTTTCACTTTCTTCTTTCGACCTAATCAGGAGCTTCTTTAGGTCCTCCTCACTTTCTGCCATTAGGGTGGTATCATCTGCATATCTCAAATTGTTGATGTTTCTCCCAGCAATTTTGATCCCAAATTGTGATTCCTCCATCCCTGCATTGCGCATTATGCATTCTGTGTATAAGTTGAATAAGCAGGGTGACAAAATGCAGCCTTGTCTTAGTCCTTTTCCTATTCCAAACCACTCCGTCATTCCATTTTCTGTCCTAACTGTTGCTTCTTGATTCAGGTACAGATTTCTCATGAGACATATAATGTGTTCCGGTATTCCCATCTCTCTAATTACTTGCCACATTTTGTTGTGGTCGACACAGTCAAAAGCCTTAGTGTAATCAATGAAACAGAAGTAGACTTGTTTCTGATATTCCTTTGTTTTTTCCACGATCCATCTTATGTTGGCGATGTGGTCTTTAGTCCCCCTGCCTCTTCTGAAACCCACCTGCACTTCTGGTAATTCTCTCTCCACATGCTGTTGCAGTCTATCCTGTATTATCTTGAGCATAACCTTGCTAGTGTGAGGGATGAGCGCAATTGTTCGATAATTTGAACATTCTTTGGCATTACCCTTTTTGGGGAGTGGAACGTATACTGATCTTTTCCAATCCTGTGGCCAACGTTGTGTTTTCCAAATCTGCTAGCATATAGAATGTAGTAATTTGTTTCCATCATCTTGTAGGGCTTTGAAAAGTTCAACTTGGATACCATCAACTCCACTGACTTTGTTGTTTGCAGTGCTTTTTAGGGGCTTTCTGACTTCGCTCTCTAGGATGTCTGGCTCAAGTTCAATGTTCTCATCATTGTGATTATCAGGGGTGTTGAGGTCCTTTTTGTAGAGTTCCTCTGTGTACTCTTTCCATCTTTTCTTAATCTCTTCCGCATCTGCTAACTCCTTGCCATCTTTGTCCTTTATCATGGTGATTTTTGCTTTAAATGTTCCCTTGAGTTCCCCAATTTATTTATTTATTTTTAAAAATCTCTAGTCCTACCCCTCATATTGTTTTCCTCTATTTCTTTGCACTGTTCGTTCAGGTAGGTTTCCTTATCTCTCCTTGCTTTTCTTTGAAATTCTGTATTCAAGTGACTGTATTTTTTCCTTTCTCCTTGGCATTTTGCATTCCTTCTGTCCTCTGCTATTTTAAGAGCCTCATCAGACAATCACTTAGCTTTCTTATGCTTCTTTTCTTTTGGTATGGTTTTCCTTGCTGCCTCCTGCATGATGTCCCGCATCTCCGTCCATAATTCCTCTGGCACTCTGTCTCTCTGGTCCAAGCCATTAAATCTGTTCCACACCTCCACTGTGTACTCCCAAGGAATGTTGTCTAGGTCATATCTGTCTGGCCTAATTGTTTTTCCTATTTTCTTTAGTCTAAGCCTGAATTTTGCAATCAGTAGGTTGTGATCTGAGCCACAATCTGCTCCTGGTCTTGTTTTTGCTGACTGTATGGAGGTTCTCCATCTTTGACTGCAGAGTATGTAATCAATCTGGTTTCGATGTTGGCCATCTGGTGATGTCCATGTGTAAAGTCTCCTTTTGTGTTGCTGGATGAGAGTGTTTCTTTTGTTACTATTTTTTAAAATAATGCTTTGTAAAAACTGCTAAAATTTAGAAGTACACGGTTGCATTTAGGTTCACTGAAATTATTTTTTTTAAAGTGTGGCAGGTAGAGTCTAAGGACACTACCATCAGGGATTTAATTCATGAATTCGATTGTGTACTTTTGACGAGGTGCCACAACGAAACTACAGCACTGACGAAAATAAGGATTATGCCGTTTAAAAGTTCGTCTCAGCGACTTTCAGGAATGCTAGGACTCAATGGCCAGGAATGCAAAGTGATGACATCATTACACTTGGAAGTTGCACTGTAAAAATGACATTTTTGCTAGGGGCGTCCTAAAAGTTGCCAAGACAACCTTTCATATGGCATAATCCTTATTTTCGTCAGTGCTGTAGTTTCGTTGTGGCAACTCATCAAAAGTACAGTAAAACCTCGCATAAAGAGTGCCCCGCATAAAGAGTGCCTCGCTTAGAGAGCAGACTTTTCTTTGAATGGTTCCTCTACTTCTATGCACTTTTTCCATTTGCATCTCTAAACATTTGCCTTTTTGTGTGTTCTTTACATTCTTGTTTAAAATAACAACTCTGCAAGCCTTACACATGTGCAGATTTCAAGAGTAAATTACACTTTTTCTTGTGGTGATACTCAAGAGGGATGACATGGACACCTTTGTCAATAGTGTTTAATCCACAAAAAGATTTTTACTCCGTATCCTCCCCAAACCGCGTTTGGTACGCGCGCACCAATGCACCTGATGTTTGGAAAGGGTATGGTCCCCCATACTCTTTCCAAACATTATGCAAGCGCGCGCCTGTCAAACGCAGGTTGGGGAGGATACAGAGAAAATCTCCGTATCCTCCCCAAACTGCGTTTGGCGCACATGCGCCAATGCCCCCAATGTTTGGAAAGGGTATGGTCCCCCATACCCTTTCCAACCATCGTGCAAGCGCGCGCCTGTCAAATGCAGCTTGGGGAGGATACGGAGAAAATCTCCGTATCCTCCCCAAACCGTGTTTGGCGCGCACGCACCAACGCGCCCAATGTTTGGAAAGGGTATGGTCCTCCATACCCTTTCCAAACATTGTGCAAGCGCGCGCCTGTCAAACGCGGCTTGGGGAGGATACGGAGAAAATCTCCGTATCCTCCCCAAACCGCGTTTGGCGCGCGCCAACATGCCCGATGTTTGGAATGGGTATGGTCCACCATACCCTTTCCAAACATCATGCAAGCACGCGCCTATCAAACGCGGCTTGGAGAGGATATGGAGAAAATCTCCGTATCCTCCCCAAACCGCGTTTGGCGCGCGTGCGCCAACGTGCCCGATGTTTGGAAAGGGTATGGTCCCCCATACCCTTTCCAAACATCATGCAAGCGTGCGCCTGTCAAACGCGGCTTGGGGAGGATACAGAGAAAATCTCCATATCCTCCCCAAACTGCATTTGGCGCACACGCGCCAACGTGCCTGATGTTTGGAAAGGGTATGGTCCTCCATACCCTTTCCAAACATTGTGCAAGTGCATGCCTGTCAAACGCGGCTTGGGGAGGATACGGAGAAAATCTCTTTATCCTCCCCAAACCGCGTTTGGCACGCACGCGCCAATGCGCCTGATGTTTGGAAAGGCTATGGTCCTCCATACCCTTTCCAAACATTGTGCAAGCGCGTGCCTGTCAAATGGGGCTTGGGAAGGATACGGAGAAAATCTCCGTATCCTCCCCAAACCGCGTTTGGCGCACGCGCACCTGATGTTTTTTAGCATTGTTCGGTGTATACCCTGGACAACGCTAAAAACCGGATAACAACATGACTTGTGGAACCAAGCCATAACGTTATCCGGGGTACTAGTGTACACACACACACTTTTACTCATCCTTTTTCCTAAACTAAAAAAGCTGCAAACATTGCAACTCTTTCTCCATAGGAGACTTGCTCTAGCTTCCTAATCACTGAGTTATTTCTTCCAGCTCTTTAATATCCTTTTTGAATAAATTAAGATAATGCTGGTATGTGTGTCCTGAACACTTTCATCATCAGTTGTATGCAGGCAGAATTTTCCTAATTGCCAATCATGGCTTCTTTCCCAGAGGGGATGTGCAGTCCAAAGGTTGCCCAGGTATGGAAGACAAGAGGGAAGCAGGTGAAAGACAAACAAAAGGAAATGACTCAATGGAAAAACAGCTTGGAGATTTCCATTACAAAGCCCCTTTGAAGCAAGCCAATAAAAATATGCAGGTCAGATATTAGACTCTAGAAAACCAGATTTGCTTTCATTAGCATTCCGTAAATAACTAAATAGTTTCTCAGTTTTGATGTGGCTCATCTTCATTTTTTCACATGGGAACTCTCAGATGCAGCTTTCATTTCTGCATAGATTCATTAGCTGCCAGAAGGATAACATTCCTGATATTAATATGGAAAGGGATTGTACTTTACAAACAAATAATCTTTTGCAACCTGTCCACCTGCCATTCAATAATCAAAATGGCATTTGCCATTGCAACCCTTGACAGGTTTCCTGTAAAAAGAATATTCTTTGCCAGGACTATTCAGCCTTGATTTTTTTTTTACCACCACCACCACCCTGCATCTTATCATGGAAAGTTACCTCTGTGAATAAATGCAAACTGTTTAATTAAGGAGAGTTTATAGCAGTGGCAGGCATTTCACATTTGTATCTTCTAACAAGCACAATACCTAGAAATAAAACCAGGCAGTTTCAAGATAAATTGCAGTGTTGAACCACTCACACAAAGATTTATCTTTACTTTCATTCTGTCCACAGGGCAGGTTTTTCACACCAAACCCAAGTCCTATAATTTTCTGTTGGTGAAGAGTTCCAATGTAAAAATTGCATGATGAAAGGAAATCCATAGAAAATAGTGGCTCAGTGTACGGATTTGTTTTTGAACTGATTAATTGGTTTTCAATGCATTCCTATGCAAAATTTGGTTTAAGTAATTTCCGTTGTACAAAACATCCTGGAGAACGCATTAATTCTGTCAACCAAGGTTCCACTGTATGGTGCAAGATTCATTTTTTAAAAAATCCCAGGAAGTTTCATTGTGTAAAAAGAAAATAATGAACCCAAACCCTTTGTTGTTGCTGTTGCTGTTCAGTCGCACAGTTGATTCCAACCCTTCATGACTCCATGGACCACCGCATGCCAGGCACCCCTATCCTCCACCACCCAGCCCAGCTTTGTGCCCATTGCATCAACAATGCCATCTAGCCACCTCATTTTCTGCCAGCCCCTTCTTCTTCTGCCATCCACCTTTCCCAGCATCAAGGCTTTCTCAAGTGAATCCACTCTTCTCATTTGAGCTCCAAAGTACTTTAGCTTCATCTTCAATATTTGACCTTCCAAGGAGCAGCCAGGGTTGATTTCTTTTAAGAATGATCTATTTATTCTCTTTGCTGTCCAGGGGACTCTCAAAATTCTCCTCCAACACCACATCTCAAAGGCGTCCATAAGGAAGGCTCAGCCTTCCTTATGGTCCAGCTCTCACAACCATACATCACTATTGGAAATACCATTGCTTTGACTATGCAGACTTTTGTTTGCAAGGTGATCTCTCTACTTTTAACTATGTTGCCAAAATTTCTCATAGTTTGCTTCCCAAGAATCAGTTGCCTTTTTATTTCATGGCTGCAATCACCATCTGCAGTGAGCTTTGATCCTAAGAAAGTAAAATCTGTCACTGCTTCTACGTCTTCCCCATCTATTTTCCAGGGACTGATAGGGCCTGTTGCCATTACAGTACAGTATCTTGGTTTTCTTTATATTGAGTCTCAAGCCAGCTTTTGCACTCTCCTCCTTCAACCTAAGCAAGAGCTTTTTTCGGTCTTCCTCACTTTCTGCCATTAGGGTAGTATCATCTGCCTATCTCAAATTGTTGATGTTTCTCCCAGCAATTTTAATTCCAACTTTTGATTCATCCAGCCCTGTGTTGCACATTCTGTGCTCTGTGTATAAGTTAGATAAGCAGAGTGACAAAACGCAGCCTTGTCTTACTCCTTTTCCTATTCCAAACCACTCCATCATTCCGTATTCTGTCCTAACTGTTGCTTCTTGACTCGTGTACAGATTTCTCATGAGGCATATAAGCAGTGGTGGGCAGCAACAGGTTTGCACACACCCCGGGAAGGGTGGTAGCAAAATTGTGTGGCTCTGAGCAGGGGGGTGAAATTGGGTGGCCTTCGGGCAGGGTGGGTAGTGGAATTGGGTGGCCACACCCACCTCCCTGCCTTGCCCCATCAGGTTTTGTCACTGCAAGTGGTTCAAGGTCTCCCTTGCTCAAAAGCCAGTCATACTTGACTCTAGGGTGCAGTGCTCATCTCCATTTACAGCCAAAGAACCAGTGCTGCCTGTGTTTGCAGATGTATACATGGCCACATGGCAGGCCTGACTAGATCGCCCAAGATATAAGCTCCACCCATGATTTAGGCTCCACCCATGAAGTAGGCTCCATCCATGACATAGGCTCTGCCCACGGTGTGGTAGCGAAATTTTCTGCTACCCACCACTGCATATAAGATGTTCTGGTATTCCCAAACTCTAATTTGAAAAATAACAACCATGGGAAAAAAATGTTTGCATAACTTGTCACAGTTAATTGCAGCTAAGTGATAAACTGTGGGGGAGAGCATCTTGGTTACACAATTGGAGGCATAACCAGGCATGTAGCTAAGATGTATGCCACCACTTCATCGATTAGCCACAGCAAGTTGTGAAAGCCCAATGCAAACAAAAACAGCACTGTCGCCTCAATTGAATTTTCCTGCACAAAAATATTTTAGTTATTTATGAGTACTCTGTGAATTCCCACAAGACAAGGTATACAGAGTTCTGAAATACCCATCAATTTCAGTACAGAGGAAAGAATCTGTGGGACATCAATGTCCCCATCATTTTGGAGTCTCACAATTTTAAAGCCTTAAGGCTTGATCACTGGGTGGGTGGGTGGGGGGATAAAAAAGAAATTCTGCTTTTAGCTTTCTTCTTCTCCCTCCCCCATCCCTTCTTTCAAAATAGCACCATAAGTCACTTCTCAGAAAAAATGACTGGGAGCAACACAGCTGCCACACTTCACAACAATTTCTCTGGCTCAACTTAAGCAGCAGTGACGCCAGAACTATATCACATCTAACATCAAAACAACCTCACAGATATAAATATAACACCAGTTAGCAGTTTGGGCTGTTTGGTTTTCCTTGGTGTGGTAGTGGTTTAATGGATTTGCAGGTCTTTATTAACATTTTATTTTTGTTTCCATTTTATTACTGCTAGCTGCCTTAAGCACTTTGGAAAGGAAAAAATAGATGGCATTTTTTAATCAATAAGCAAACACAGCAATGTTAGGTTCTCAGCTATTTTCCAATCAATCTTCCATCTTCCATGTGGCTTCCACCACCACCTTTGCCTCAGCTCCCTTCTTTAGGAACATTAAATCAAATTGTGCTGTACATAGACGTTAAATGTCCCATTCTGAGAGTGTGCATTAGTGGTTCCAACTTAATAGCCCCCTTCAAAAAGATGGCAAGGGATACAATGAAAGGTGATAACCAACTTATATGCAAGATTAACCAAAGACATATTGCTGCCTGAGGTGCACATACTGAACTGAAATACCCCCTTTCCTATCTTGCATAAGATTGACCACACCTGAAGGCAAAGATCAGACTTAGTAAAATAGGGCATTCAAGATACTACACAGTTGTGTCCTCCAGTACCTTACAACCATCCATCCATTCATTCATTCATTCATTCATTCATTCCATTTATTACTCACATTTCTAGTGCCACCCCCTAGCTGAGGTGACTCCGGGCAGCTTACATATAAAACACATCACTTCCCAAGGCAATTATCTAACTCTGCCAAAAGCTGGAACCAGCATTAAGGTTACAGCTCAAGGCCTTATATGAGAAGCAGACAGATTCTCCTATACCAGTGCTGGCAAACCAATGGCATGCGTGACAGAGGTGGCACTCAGAGCTCTCTCTGTGGGCACCCTTGCAGTCACCCCAGCACAGAGTTTGTCCTGCCCCTATGCCCAGCAGCCCAATGGGAGCATTTCCTTCCTCCCCTGTTGCTGTGTTGACACTTTGCGATAAATAAGTGGGTTTTGGGTCGCAGTTTTGGCATTCGGTCTCAAAAAGGTTTCCCATCACTCATATACAATAAGAAACCGCCATTGAAAGGTTTGTATTTTGATCTGTTTAGTGGAAGATCCTTTCAACACTAAGGAAACTGCTGGAAATAAACCTCTCTCCTTCAGGGTCACTTGAGATGATCCAGCTAGTAGCTACTGTTTTCTGTTTTTCCCACTAAACAGCTCCAATATCCAGAGGCAAAAACATCTTTACCACCCAGAATGACTGAAATAGTTAAAAGAGCAGGATGTAGAGAGTCTGCACTCAAAACAAAAAGCATATGATAGAGTGCTCTCTGTCCACAAAATTAAACAACCTGAGATTTTAGATACTGTAATAATAAAAAAACAGTATTTTGCCCACAATATTTTTAAATATAATTTTCTGCATGGTATTTAACCAGTTTTCTAACCTAAATGCTTATTTCTAAAATTATTTAATGAAAGACTGTGAGTACTAATTCAATACAAATACAGTAATGACAAATGGTTTTGAGTGTAACTGAAGCTTTTTAGTTTCAATTTTTCTGATACGGTATTACATATCTCTTGTGCACTTAAATTCATTGTGGCACTTTGATCAAACTTTGCCTATCCCTGCTAAGGATTATTTAGGTCACCTTTGATTAACTTATATTATGTTGTCCAGACACAATGCACAATAGGATTCTTCTACAACATAGTATGAAATTATGTGATCTAGAGAAACTCCTCAGTGAGCTACTACATCAATTTTTCATCCTGTTAAGCCATCTTTGGTTAAGATCCTGAGTCTACAAAGCGAACAAGCAACAAAGCCATGGTGTGTATATTTCAAGTTTCTCGCTCTCATTCCAGTTAAAGAATGAACCAGGAAAATCCCGCAGCTACTGTTTAATATTTTCCCCATCTGTCACCAGCCTTAGGCATTTCCTTGCTTTCCAAGAATGGAATTTTTCCCCACACACCACCTAAATCCAAAAGACAAAGCAACCCATGTCATGATAAACCTTGACTTCTTTTAATTATGGTTTGTTATTAAAACACAGCAGATATTCAAACAAACTGTAGCTTAAAAACTACAAAATTTAATAATTCAATCTGCCATGTTTACTAATGGCAGAAAAAAGGAATAGAGGGCAATCTGTTCCAAAGCCATTCAAATGCAGGAAAATGTTATAAATCCAGAAGGCCAGACTGGGAATAGACTGCTCTATGGGAGCCCTTGAAATCTTCAATAAATGACTAAAGCCAGTTTAATAACCCAATACCCGCAGAGCCAGGGGCTTGAAAGAAGGCTAGAAGTATAGTGTTCATATAAATTGTATTTTTGCGTGTTCATAATGGTTTATTACTCAGTATTCTCAAGTGGTAAAAGACTAATTTGCTCTACTTCTATCGAGTATAAACATACAAATTAATAATTTCCAATCTGTAGGAAAGCATTCCATTTGCTTTCTTGGATGATACCACTTTATGCATCATAGCCCTGTCTTGAGTCTGTTGAATTATTACAATTGTGAGTGACCAACACATCATAAATCTAATACGTGTGTGTGTGTGTGTGTGTGTGTGTGTGTGTGTGTGTGTGTGTGTGTGTGTGTGTGTGTGTGTGTGTGTGTGTTATATTAGCCTTGGTGTCCTAGCTGCACAGCTCATTACAACAACTATAATTAATTACTTAGCAAGGCAGGGGATTAGTAGAGATGTAACTAAAGCACTGAGCCATTATGTTAATGTATTTTTATATTCTCTCAGCAGAATCTATCAAAATGTGCCTTCTCACACGTTCTTACTTTGAGTAGGAATAAATATGGTTTTTCAAAAGATTGAAAAAAGTCTTTGTGTAAAAGACAAATAAAAAGTGCAAATTATATTCCAATTCTAAGAGCAAAACAGCTGCACACAAAATGTCAGCATGCAGCAGACTATGAAGCATATTGGCCAAGATGTAGTTCTCAAAACAAAGTCCCTGATCACATTTACCATGTTTCAGCCTTCAGTGACTGATGGCCAATTTTGTTCAAAGGTTTGCTGAAATATATATCAAGATGCCCCACTGTATCTCTCGCACCCCTTATCCATTTACTTTTAAAAGTCAAGAGTTGCAGGAAAAATTCCAAATTGGAAAGGGACAACCACATATCAACTCCACTAAAATCATTAAAGAAAGCAGCCTATGACCTTCTATGTCTTTTTGAGCAAAGAGTATCACATGAAAATACAGTCTGGGAAACATGCGAAAGATCCATGGCTTTTCAGAAGTACACAGATAAAGTCATGGCTCCAAATGTATATGTTCTTAATAAAAGCAGGAAAGGGAAAACAATGGATGATAGTCAGGTAGCATATAAAGAATTAAAACAATTTACTGTCTCAGGGCCATGGGCTACAAAAAACCATACTTGCAGCTTGGACTAAAACAAAGCAAGCTAATCTACAAACTAGAGAAGGCAAGAAAAATTCAATTGCACAAAAAAAGCACTTAAGATACTCTAGCTTCTGATGATAGGCTATCTTTAATGTATAAATTGGCAGAGAAGCAATTTTACACAGTAATCACAAATTTACTTGCAAGGCCATGTGATTTATTTTTAAGTTATTTGAAACCCAGTGGAGAAAAATATTCATAATTATCCCTACCGTTAAGCATGTAGACTTGGGTAAGACGGTTACTGAGAGGGAAGAATCAGCAACAGCCATGTGGGAGATGAACCAGCAACTTTCAACACACTCAGAAGACTGGAAGGACAGCGCATGAATGGAGAGACATTTTCTATTTAGTCCTGATGGACAAGAACTCAGGATGGGGCCTTCATTCAGTATGCTGGAAGATGCATGAGATGTGATAGAGAACTTTGTTTGTAATAGAGACTATGGTGCCATTTGCTGATCATTACAGAGGTAGGTATTTTATTCTCAGAACTTGCTTCACAATGGACAGTTCAAAGAAGTCTACTAACTTTTTGATATGTTTGAGGTGGTAGCCGTGTTAGTTTATGCAAGCAAAACAGAACAACAAAAAGACAAAAAATGTTGCAGCACCTAAAAGACTAGCTCCTGTATTTAAATGTGAACTTTAATGGACCAAGTCCTCTTCATTATACATAACAGTGAGGTCTCGTGGCATCAATTTATACACACATGGAGCCCTGTCACACAGTTGATGTTATTTTTAATCAGTTTGTTAATCTCAAGGGTTTTGTTCACACGTTGATTTTTAAACTGCAAACCAAAGTCGTTGTCCACTGCTACTCGTATCAAAGTATACATTTTTTCCCTGACAATCATTTTCAGGAAAAATGCCATTGGCATGAATTTATTTAAGGTGAATTCCAGCTTGCCATGAAGTGATCCACACACTGTGATCACAGATCATATGCAGCACATATGAAATGAGACATGTAGGATTTAACACCAGGGCTGCAGTGAACTGCCACAGCCTTGAGGATATTAACAAGGTGCGCCTTCACAGCCAGTCCATCTGGTATGGCCTCTTCCGCCTCCATGACCGTTGGGAATCAGAATAGGGAAGTGGTTCCTCCTCTGCTCATTCTGTTGTTGGGTCCAAAGTATACATGTAAAAAATTCAAAGTAGACATGACAAAATGATGTTTGAAAACAGATACATCATTTGAATAGCCACAACTTTCTCTAGTTCTCCCAAAATTGAAAAGTACTGTAATGAATCAAAATGGAGCTTTTGCTTTTAGTGAGTTAAGATGGTCAATGGTTCTTTGCTCCCTGAAGAACATCTGGGAATGTGCCCTTAAGCCAGGTGCAGCTTTCTATCCTCTTGGAATTCATAAAACTTTCATACTGTGGGAATGGAAGTAGGTATGATGAACACTGAAAGTGAATTCTAATTGGTTAACATAAAGGAAGAGGTGGAATTAAAGATGAAAAATGGGTTTAGTTATCTTAGAATGTAGAAGCAGAAACACCATTATTATTATGCATCACATGTGCTTATCAGAAGGAGAAAGGAGCATGTTTATGATTGCTTGTGAGTAAATAGTTAAAGGATATAATCATATTGTACTAATATTATTTAATTTAGGGTAAAGGGAAAAGCAAAAATGTTCTTTTTCCATTTTTGTGTTTCTGAACTTTGATCTATTTTTCCGTGGGGGGGGGGGGCTAATTTGTACCAGAAGACGTACTTTTTATATAGACCATAAGTTGATAGGGGATTTCCAGTTCCTTTACTTCTTTATTGGCAAAGCTACATATTGCTATCTAATTTACATTGCTATTCCTACCTGATCTGGCATGTTAATGAGCATAAACAGTCAATGATTGAAACCTATGGTAGATTTCTCTAGCCTGGAGCAGATCCACAGATACTCTGAAGCAGCAAAAGGGATTTGTGCTGGCTCCCTTAATAAGTGCACGTCTTTGTCAGGTGGAATAAGTCCTACAGTAGTGGAATAACAGGCTTTGTTATCCTTACAAATGTTAATTCTCAATTAGTGTAAACTCAATGAATGAATGGTTGAAGAGTTCTAAAAGTCTACTTTAATTTCACAAACTATCAGATTTAGCCCATTATGGTTGTTGTGACTGTTGTTGTTTATTTAAACATCAACATCAAGAAAACAGAAGACACAAATTGAAACTGTCTTTCCTATTTCCTGCTGAGCTCTATATTGTGTCCCCAAACAAAATCAAATCCCACTGCATCTACCTAAAAACAAAGTGGATGCCATAACTTTGATAAAACCAGAATAATTCCATCTATCAAACTATATCCCCTGACTGGATATGTTTCTAGTTGAAGACATCTTATGGAAAGGATGGCTAACGTCTTAGTAAAGCTAATGGAACAGTCCTTGTTCTTGTTCAGTCGCACAGTCGATTCCGACCCTCTGCGACCCCATGGACCACTGTCCGCCAGGCACTTCTGTCCTCCACCATCCCCCTCAACTCGCTCAGCTCTGTGCCCATTGTCTCTACAATACCATCTAGCCATCTCATTTTGGGCTGCCCCTTTCTTCTTTTGCCCTCGACCTTTCCAAGCATCAAGGCCTTCTCAAGAGAATCCTATCTTCTCATTTGATGTCCAAAATACTTTAGCTTCATCTTTATTATCTGACCTTCTAAGGAGCAGTCAGGGTTGATTTCTTCTAAGATTGTTCTCCTCGCTGTCCAGGGGACTCTCAAAACTCTCCTCCAACACCACATCTCAAAGACGTCTATTCTTCTGCGCTCAGCTTTCCTAATGGTCCAACTCTCACACCCATACATTGCCACAGGGAATACCATTGCTTTGACTATGCGAATCTTTGTTTGCAATTTGATGTCTCTACTTTTCACTATGCTCCCCAGGTTTCTCATCGCTTGCCTCCCAAGAATCAGTCGCCTTTTTATTTCATGGCTGCAATCACCATCTGTAGACATAGGAACAGTCCTATGTCTGCCCTATAAATGGAATGGCTGCTGTCTGCTGCTAAGAAAAAAGAACAATAGGGTTTGAGGGATCATCAAAGGCCACAGCTTCTTTGGCAGAACAAAGCTAAAACATTTGCTATTCTAAGTGAATTTGGGCTTCTTTATGTTATGGAACAATATTCAAGGTGACTAGATGGCATCATTGACACAGTGGGCATAGATCTGGATAGGCTACGGAGGATGGCAAATGACAGAGGAGCCTGACATGCTGTGATCCATGAGGTCACAAAGGGTTGGACTCAACTGTAAAATGGAACTACAACACCTTATGGAACAATATTCAAGACAAATTAACCTACTCAATTGGGTGATAAACATACCTACACATCTATCTAATCTATCAAAGACATTCTCTGTTTTTTCACCCAAACTGGAAGTAACTGTTCTGATATGCATCCGATCTTGAAAGACAAAAGCATCAAATTAAAATGTGAACTGAAACCCGAAGAATTTTTAACTTAAGACTTTGGCATTCTACTGAAAATGTATTCCACTTATAAGCTGAAAGGGGAAAAGAAAACTTTTCTTTACTATGTGACAGAATCTTGCTTTTATGGTCAAACACAAAGGAAAGCTTTTGTGCACCAGCTCTCTTTCTTGCTACATAAGCAAATAAAGCAATCCAAAGGAGAAATGGGACAATATGAGCTTTCAATCATCAAGCATGCTTCTTAACAGCTATTTTATTGAAATGTTTACACATTAATGGTTCTTTGTGTACTTAGGAAAGAATACATCTTGACAAAGTGAGTTATTACGTGCCCTTCTTTTATGTGGCTGATAAATAGGACCAAAATAATCCGGGTGTCATTTATCTAATGAATCTGAATTGCACTTTGTATTCTGAAAACTTTCAAATTATTTTTGTTCTCTCTCAACTGATTGATAAAAGTGAAGCCTTCAAAAGGAAGAAGAATATGGCACATTGCTGATAATGTGGCATGTGCAGACAGAAATGCCCAACTCATTCATCTTCATCTTTCCAGATTATTACTTTTAAAAGCCAATCGCAGGTTGAAGCAAAACAACTGAAAGGAAAGAAGTATAGATTTTTATGGAACAAATCATTAAAAGTCTGACCTTGATCTCCTCAAAGACTCATTAAAAGGCAGAAAACTGCACAGCATGGAACTTTATAGTATAAGTGTCAGACACAAGAACAAGAAGAGTAACATAAACAAGTAGAGTGACATAAACGGATTTATGTTACAAGAAAGTCTGTTTCTCCTTCATGCATATTCAGACTTCATGAAGGTTTAGAGTTTCTTTTCTTTTACAATACATTTGAAAAACTAATTTGTGGATAGAGTCTAGATGTGGCTCATTTTTACAATTTTCACTATACCTTCAGATGCTGTTTTAGACAGACATTCTGTATCAAAAAGTACATGGATACAATGGCCAAAAGTATCTTGTGTAACTACACAACTTGTGTAACATTTGAAGACACACTACCCCAAATTAAGAAACTGCAGACATCACTAGTTGCACACTGAGTCATACACACTTCAGTATACAGTATAGTATAATCACTATAATGGATGTCTACAGTGATTTCTTAACTTAAGGCAATTCACATTCAGAAGTCACACTGAAGTATTTCTCAGCAGAGAGACAAATCCCTTGGCCTCACAAACAAATGTATTCCAAGAAATTATTGGGGGAAAGAGCTTGTTCCTGTCTAATAAATATGAATTGTTGCAAAAGGAAGGCATGTTAAAACACTGCCATGTGAACAATATAGGATAGAGATAGATTTCACACTATCTCCTTGTGGTGGCCCTCCCATTCAGAAAAATAACATATGAACCAAGTCAGATTCAGTTTAATGCTTGGATATTAATGACAACAGAGGAAGATGGGAGTGGTTGGTACCTAGATTCCCTATACATTCACAATTCCAGCATTATATTTCAACATATGAACTGTTCTTTATGAACCACTCCACATACAATCAATATAATATAAGAGGAGCATTTTAAAAGCTAATAATAATCAGGTCATTTCTCTCTTTCTCTAGCATACATACTTTCCCACCACGCCTTGGAAGACATCTGAATGTTCTCTTTGTCTCCTATAAACATCCCACCAACCATGTGACAAGATAGGTATGTATGTTGCCTTCATGCTGAATGTGAAAGAACAATGTACAGTATTTGTAACAGTTGTTTTATCTGTAGCATCAAATAACTGTCACATTAAATATATAAAAAGTTTTACAGTAATTTTCCTTTCCAGTTCAAAGACTTCTGTATTCTAAACCCCCAGATAATGTAGCTGCTAATAAAGCTGAGGGTGGGGTGGGAATCACAGATTCACAAATATGAACCCTACTACTGCATAGCCTGAGATATCATAACTGCAAACCACTGGAACGATTAAAACAAAGTTCTAGTACCATCTAAGGCTGAAGGTTACCTGACCATTTAATTTCAAATGGGAACAGGATGAAGTGAACACACACACACACAATTCTTCCACCCTCACACTGAGGGGTTAACTGAAGGAGTGTAAAGCACTTGTGTTCCATGACTAGCACTGGCACGTTGGAGGAGAGACAAACTTTTTTTTCTTTGGGTGCAATTGCTCAAACAACAAAGCAGACACCCTGTGTTCTTGCTTTTTTCAGGACTATGGGAAAAAAGAGTGACTTAGGGGCTACATCTAAGTGAATTACTATTAGCCAGATGTTAAGTTCTGTGTCTGTTACAAGACAACAGAATTATTATCAGACAACTGTCAATGGATCTATGCCTTAGTCCTCCACCTGTGCCTTAGCTAGCCCAGGGGTTTCTTCCATCTATTTAAGATCAATATGCCAGGCCAGAATCCTATAAAAATGAAATGTGCACCTTCAAACACCATATTGAACCCTTCCCAGTACACACAGCTGAGACTGGGGCAGTAGATTTATCAGAATTCGTTGATCACCAGGTTGGTACAGAAAGGGTTTCCTGAAGGCAAGAACCTTGAACATCACAAATCTAATCCTATTCCTTTGAAGAAACAGTACCACCCAACAACCAGTTTCCCTCAGATCGAGCACCTGGCAAATGCAGATGTGCCACTGAAGAATATATGGGCAAATGTTTGAAATAATCCACAATGGAAGGGCATGTAAATTTATGTCAGTAAAAGCCCATCCCCCTTCTTGGATGCTTGAAGGTGTAGTTGAGAGAATTGTCATCAGGAGGCCAGACTCCAGTATAGGACTGGTCACAGCTGAGACACCAGACGAAGATGCATCCACCTTTTACAATGTAGCTGCTGGAGCAACAGAAGCTGAAAATGACACTGGCAGAGAAGGCAATTGTGGTGATACAAGGTAACTTATGTTGGTATTGCACAGAAGGTGGCAATAGTAAACCACTTCTAAAATTACCTTACCATGAAAACCCTATGATTACACAATCCAGACAAAGCAAGAGATAGTGTAAGAAGTTGAGACTCCCATGTTGGAAAGCACTGAATCATCTACTGTGGAAGAGTAAAGGAGGAGTATAAATAGCTCTGTCACTGATGATGCAATTACATCAAAGCCAAAATGATGTCTACTGACTGATAAACACAGAAGTGAAAGGAAAGTCCAATGATGCATAACATATACAATTGGAACATAGAACATGAGAATCTGAATCAAGGTAAAGTGGAAACTGTACAGCAAGAAACTGAATGTATACATATTGCTGTGTTTGGCGATAATGAACTAAAATGTACGGGATATTTTCAGTCAGATAAATAGCAATTGTTCTACTCCAGAAATAACAAACCCAGAAAAAATGGAATACTGTAGTCCTAATATTGAGGGAAGATGTAATACAGACAGTTATATAATGCAAGGTCATACTCTATAGAAAATCTATCAGTCCAACTATAGTTCAAGTCCAATTACCTATGTTGTAGGAAATGACATTGAAAACTTTTATGAAAGCATCCATGAGGAAATTGATCACACACCAAAACAAGACATATAGATTCCAAGCAACATGTTCACTTCCTACTAATCATATTCTCAGTGTAAGTTATTGGAAAGTCAGCTTGCTGCAAAAAAATACAGTGCCCATTTGGAGCTACAGACTTCTAAAAGAGCAAATGCATACTCATAATTCAAGGAGAGAAGTTAGCTTTGTATGGCAAAAGGCATCTATGACAGAGGTTCCCAATCTTTTCACACTGCAGGGCAGACCACGCCCCCCCCCCCAGTCATGTGGTTCCTCTCGCCATAAACACTGCCATAAAACGTGTCCACAGCTATCATAAATGGATTTACAACAGCCGCAGGTGCATTTACAGCAGGTGTGGGTGCATTTATGCATGCACAGGCACATTTTATGGCTGTTGTAAATGCTTCCACTTCCACTAGTGGCAAGGGTAGTGGTGGGCCACATGAAATGGTGCCACGGGGTGGGGCTGGCCTGTGGGCCATAGGTTGGCCACCCCAGACCTATGGGATCGAAGAGCAAATTCACTCCCACTTGCTAATAATAGGGGGGAAATTCACATTACTTGCTTCTCTGCAGGAGTACATTTTAAACAATTGTGAACTTAGGGCAACTAGAGTATAATCATACAAGATCACAATTTGGGCCACCGGTGGAGCAGTCAGGTAAGATCTTGATTATCACACTATGTGTGGGGAAATGTGTTCCAGCCCAACTCTGATCCTCGACTAAGGTGACTTTTGGTCTGGCTGCAGGGCTGGGGCTAATTTTGGGCTAGAAGGATTCACTGGAAGAGTCACATTAAGGGAGATCACTCCTATTGAAATGACCTTTCTCAGTGTTATCAGGCACACACCATTACAGCCATCTGATTGCGCCATGTACATGTATTACTGTGTATGTAACCCAAGGAATGCCAAACTATCACCCATGGGCTGAAGCTGGCCCATTATGGCAAATCATCCATCCATGCCGCTACCCAGAAGCAGATGCACACTATGCATGCACAAAACGCTGTCGTAAATGCACCCGCAGCTGTTGTAAATGTGTTTATAACAGCCATCGACATGCTTTACAGTGGGAGGAACCATGTGGCTGGCCCACAGCATGAAAAGTTTGGGAACCCCTGGTGTAGCCTGTAAAACCATTCCTTAATTAGTAGATGTGTTCACTTACCTTGTAAGCCATAAGTCAGTTCCAACTTGAGGTCACATAATACAATGACATACTACCTGTAACATACAATTTGGCCCATAGACAGGAAAATACATTGGCAAAATGCACACAACAAACTGTGCAAGTGGATTCTGCCTTTGGTGGGTTGCCTCTTGCACAATTGGTTTTGCAACCTTATACACAATCAGGCACATGACAGACAGCCTATCAAAGGGGGGACACGGTTTACAGGACTACTGTTGTGTCCATGCAGTTCTTATTAACAAGATTCCAGGCCCTATTTCAACCTTTTTCCTTAAATGTAAGTTTAAGAAAACAACTAGCAAAACTTTCTTCAAATATTAGAAATCCTCACCCCATTTTTGATTCTTTATCCCAAATAAGCATGACTCAGCCAAAAAGAGTCTATAATTGGTTCTGTGAACATTATGGTGACAGCTGGAACAAATGAATCTGTCACAAGTCAGGCCCAGGTTTTTTGGCATCCCTCTTTTTATAAACTAGCAAAATGAATGCCTCTCAAACAAGTTATGTTTTTATGTGCCTCTATTACTCTACATCAGCTAATCCACCTTCATATTTATTTATTTCATATTTATTAAGAGTGATTTGCACTTTACCTTTGCACTACTAGGAAAGAAAGGTAATTTTTCACTAGAGCTCACTGAGGTTGTTTAATTGGTATCCAATCAACAAGACTCAATGGAGCAAATAACTTCCAAAAGAATCCATTTCATTCAAATTGAAAGAGGAATTAATATTCAACATGTTCTGCCTATGCAATAAGCAATAAATTTGACTCTGAATCTGTCATTCACAACCTTTGTTTCTGTTTGACTGATGATCAGGAGGAGTACAATTACATTTCCAAATTTTACTGGTTTCAAGGAATGGTTCACAGAAAAATATTGCAAAAAGCAAGAATATACATAAAGTGATGGAGAGAGGGGAAACTATGGAAGAATGACCGTAAGCCAAGAATGAAAAGAATAAGAAATCTGCTCACTCTTATAAGGCACAGTTCCCCAATACAGGTGGTGTAAATTAGGAATTATCTATTTAAACATATGAAGATTTTGCACATTCTCCAGAGGACCTTCAATCACAGGGCAGCAAAGCCCGATTTTTAGATTTTCACCTGGTTGATATTTTGTATGACTAGTTTAATTTATAATCCTGGAAATTACAAATTTTAATATAACTTTTAAAATATACTTTTGTGAGGAGAAATCAAGTTGAGAGATGATTTGAATTGAATAAAATTACAAGGGGAATAGTTAAACAAAAGCACACACATTTACCACCCATAAAATTACAACCTTCCAATGCCAATTTTCTTAACAAATCTGTCGGAGCACAGCTGAGTGAATGAAATATGTAATTTGTTCATTAAAATCTATTCCACATAGTATGCTGAGATAAACTCATGTCTCTGGCACCAAACACATATTCAAAATGGAGTCGTAGGTTATCCATGTATCTTGACTAAGTTACCTGCATGATAAAGGTAAAGACTGCCCTTGCTCAAAAGCCAGTGATGATTTTAGGGTGCATTGCTCTTCTCTGTTTACAGCCAAAGAGTCAGTGCTGTCCGTGTCTGCAGACATTTCTGTGGTCTTGTGACAGACATGACTAGACACCGGAGTGCACAGAATGCTTCCTACTGAAGGAGTACCTAGTTATCTACTTGCAATTTCTTGCTTTCGAACTGCTAGGATGGCAGGAACTGGGGCAGAGATGGGGGCTCACTCTGTCATGCTACACCTGGGTCTTGAACTGCTGACCTGCCAACCTTCCAGTTGTCAAGTTCAGCATCTTAACCACTACACCATCTTCATGATACCTGTGGGGGGGTTTTAAGTTGCACTTGCCACAATTACTTGTTCCACTTTAAATGTTCACAGAGGACCAAAAATAAAGGAGGTCACCTCTTCTCCCTGAATGTTTTTTGTAATGCTAATATAAGGGCAGAGAGGGCATTTAACTTTTTCACTTGACACAGCTGGCTCTGTCCTGCAGATATTCTCCACCAGAGTTAAAAGAATGCATGTCACCCAAATGCAATGACAACCAATTAACCCAACTAAAGGAAAACCCAGCCTGTGGCAGGAGCATTTTAGAACAGAAGCTGGGAGTACCAGTAATGACATTAACTTTTGTGATTTGTTTGCAATAACACTGTAACTGGTAATCATGTTGCTTTCTCAGAATAACATTTTGACAAAAAAAGGAAGGGGAGGCAAACCATTGTAGCACTTTAAAGACCTGAAGGTGTCTGAAAAAGTGAATTTTAATCCATGAAAGTTTACACTAAAATAACTCTTAAGTTTTTACAGTGCTATGACTTTTTGCCCTTTCAACAACATGTTGAGAGAGGTTAGCTCCTGCTTCTTTGGAAATTAGTGTAACTTGTACCATTTACTGATCACTCCTAAAATATTCCAGGGGCAGGGTCCATTTGGGAATTTTTCAAGTACCGTATTTGCTGGTGTATAAGATGACTTTTTCACCCTGAAAAACATGCCTCCAATTGGGGAGGGGGGTCGTCTTATACACCGGGTTCACTTCAGTTGGGATAGACATAGCTGCCCATAGTGGCCTCCTGATGCTCGCTCACCTCATTCTACATACCATCCAGATGAAGAAACAATTGTGTCTCCCTTTCAAACTGGTGGGGAAAAAGAAAGGGTTTCATTTACTGGTACCTTCTGCCATTATTATTATTATTATTATTATTATTATTATTATTATTATTATTATTATTATTATTATTATTATTATTATTATTATTATTATTATTATTATTATTATTATTATGCCACCCAACTCGCAAATGCGACTCTTATCTCTCTGCTCTGCCCAAAATGGAGGAAAAAGCCATGCTTGCAGGGGAAGCAAGAGGCTAGGCTAGAGCAACACTCCCTGCCTCAGGTGCAATTGACCTGCCCACCCACTTTACCTGCAGTGCCACCACTGGTGGGTGGTGCAAGTACAGTTCTAAAAAATCAATAAAATAATTAATATTACTGTATTTTAATTACTGAAACTCACTAGCAGTTGCTACATTTCCCACTCTTGGCTTATACTCAGGTCAATCTATTTTCCTGGATTTCAAGGTCAAAATTAGGTACCTTGGGTTATATTCGGGTCAGCTTATATTCATGTATATACCACTGCTCCGGGAGCTGCACTGGTTGCCAGTATGTCTCCGGGTGCAATTCAAGGTGCTGGTCATTACCTTTAAAGCCCTATATGGTAGTGGGCCAGGATACCTAAGAGACCGCGTCACCCTAAGAATGTCTGTCCGTCCCACCAGGGCGGATAGGAGGGGCTCTCTTGTTATTCCATCGGCTAGGGAGGCTCGCCTCACGAGCACTAGGAGGAGGGCCTTCTCTGTGTTCACCCCGGCCCTATGGAACCTTCTCCCAATCGAGCTAAGTTTGCAAACAGAGCTCCTACCTTTCCGCAAAGGCTTGAAGACCTGGCTGGCGGAGCAAGTGTGGGGTCCCAGGAACATGGGATCCCATGTAGGTTGGCTGATTTGAAGAGGACAGCCACCCCCTGTGACTTTTGGTTTTAGCTGCTACATTGTTTTAATTTTTATGTATTTTTTAAGGTTTAAAGACCATTACTATATGGGATTTACTTGTGATTTTAATCCACGTTGTAAGCCGCCCAGAGTCGGGTATACCTGATTGGGGCGGGGTAGTAAATATAAATAAATAAATAAATAAATAAATAAATAATAAGTACCACTTTGCACTTGCACTGTTTTATATTTACTGTAGATGTTTGATAACATACAACCTTGTGACAGTTTTTCTGCATGTCATAAGCATTTGAATATAAATTAACATGTTGAAATCAAATCTGATGTTCTTTTACATTTTATTTGGTGTGTGGAAGGTGTGCGGAAGAGGGGGTGGTCTTATACAGCGAGTATATAACAAACTCTATATTTTGAGTGGAAATGTTGGGGGGTCATCTTATACGCCCAGTCGTCTTATACGCCGGCAAATACGGTATATTAATTTAAGAGTAAAAGTAACTAAACAGAAACATATTATTCAGTTATTATTTAAATAAGAGTATCATCAACAGTATTGAATGAACTAATTATGTTTGTTAAACATATTTCTTTTGACTCTCTCAGGCCAGTTATCCACTGCAAGGGCCCACATTATCCCAAAAAATAATAATTTCTGTAATAACTTCTCATTTGGGCATAATATTCTCAAATCCATATTAAGGCAATATGTTTCTCAGGCAAACTCAAAAGTGCAAACAACAGGCAAGCTTTAAAGCTCTCTATAAATGTCTATCAGAGAACTCAAAACCCACACAATCTTTTGAGAGAGATTCAGATGGTTTTACTAAAACATTGCTTCCAAATATATTTTAGGAAATTTTATAATGGATGAATACAGCCACCTTTGCTTTGGCACTTCCTTCATTTTCCTTAACGTAGTTTCAAGTCAAGGTGTCATCCATATATCTTAAATTAATGATGTCCCTTCCACCAACTTTTGCTCCTTAGGGTTGCTATAAGTCAGGTCTTACTTGATGGCACATAACAACAAACAATACCATAACCAGTAAATGCAATCCTTCTTTTGAAGAAAGAAGACTTAGGTATAATTAATTACTTCAGTTACTTTCTGAGGCTCCTTTATAAGGGTAGTTTAGAGAACTTGACAGAAAATTGCCAGCTTTTAATCCATTTTCTTATCAACGCTAAGTAGCAGGGGATGTATTCTTTGACTTTTGTATTTTTACTGCTAAGAAGTGAGGAAAGCTCGTAAGAGAGAAATTTTTAATGAAGGTGAGTGTCTGGATGTTACAGTAGGAGATTCTCTCTTATTTGAATTTGTTGGAATAGCAGCCATGTTAGTCTGTGTTTCTGGCATATCAGAGAATAAACAAAACAAAAACATTGTAGCACTTTAAAGACTAACTGTTATATTTTAATGTGAACTTTCGTGGATCAAATCTACTTCATCTTTAAAATGCTACAGCATTTTTGGTTTTATTTTATTTTGTTTATTTTCTGATATCTCTTATTAGAGATTATGTAGTTTAGTTCACTTTATTTCTTGATTGGTTGTCAAGACATAAATATAAGATTCCTTTGAAGGCTGATTTCACAAAATGGAAGACTGCTTCACTTCCCTCTTTTAAACATTAAGGTGCCTTCGTTTCTAATTACAGGCAATCTCTAACATCTATTTATGGTACAGTTCTACATGTTCCTTTTATAATGGAACATATCAAGATCTGATGTAAGCTGATGTTGGGACTTGAAATTATAACTGTAGATAATTGCATTTTCAAGCTAGGTTTCCAATTTCTGAGGAAATGATTCACTAAAATATGGCATTTACAGTTATTTTCCAGATTAACTTTCTAAATGTCTTTAAAAATTGAAGTACATATTGGAAAGTTACTAGGAGAGATAAGCACTGATTGGTTTAATTTATATAGCTTGGATTTTAACTTTCACCTTAACTGAAATAGAGTATTCCCTCTTCCTCCTGTCTGTACAGCTCTTTCCCTCCATTAAGAGAAAGGTTTCTTATAAAACTGTCTTAAAGTCTGCATAAATTTAGAATTCGACATTTCACACAGCTCTGCCACTCTGTGACGTGAATGGTATCTTAACCTTGGACTGACTCCACCAAGGTGGAACACCCAGAGACAACAGGCACCACTTGCCAATGATTGATGTTCTTCTATTCCCTTGAGGCACTCAAAGAACTCCATACAAGTTGCAAGACATAAAGCTCTGTAAGACAAGCCAGATGCACTAGGAATATATATCATACCCATCAACATGCAAAGATTCACTCACACTCCAACTGCAATCGGAAGTACAGTATGTCTGCAAACATTTGTAGTTCTTTCAAATTTCCTCCTTGTATAAATACTTCAAGTAATGTTGCCACTACTCACAGACATGTAATCTTCAATCAAACTAATTAACAATAGTAGCACATGAATACTTCTTGCAGCGAGGTCTCAAGAGATCAATAGGAGTTGACCTCTGGCCAAAGCATTTAAGGATGGGGCAGAAGATAACATACCAGTGCAACAATTGAATTTAAGCAGCCTAATTTTTTGCAGAATTGCAGTCTCACAACCTGATCCTATTAATGTCATTGGAGCTCACTTTATATCAAATTGCATTTCAGAGGCATACATAATTCAATTTTTAATTGAAACATACATGTTTAAATACTATGGTTAAAGTCCATATCAGCTGGCTTCAACTCCTCTGAATTAAGCTCTTCTAAAAAAAACCCAATGGGATTAATATTAAAGATCATGGACAAAACACCTCTGGACTTATTCTCACTGCCTCTAGAGCAGTTATTTCCCAACCTTTGGTTTTTTGGACTTCAATTCCCAGAAACCTAAGTCAATTCCTCAAAGCTATGATCAGCCAATTTACTGACTTAGGCTTCTGGGAATTAAAGACCCACTGTGGGGCATGTGCCCCACGTTGGGAGCTACTGCTCTAGAGTAAAGAACAGAAGTAGCTGCTACTGTATTGAAGAGAAAGATAACTTATGTTTCACCCTAGTATTGTCCCAATTCAAAGGAGTTCTGCAAATTTTTAGAGTACAGATCACACACACCCATATTTGTGATTTGAGTATCCATGGGTTCATTTGTCTGCAGGTCTAAACATACTCAATTTAAAAAATCATGATCTATACAAAATTTTACTAGCTAAGACAAAATAATTTAATCTATAACCTTAAAGGCTTGCTGAAGTCCAGATGAAGCACAACATAAGTGTTCCTCCAATATGTCAAACTTGTGACTCTGTTAAAAGAGATGTTAGTCTGGTCTAGCTTGTTAGGGCAAAATCAACACCAGCTGTTAGTTATCACTGCTCTAAGTCCTCACTTATAGACTATCAATTTACCTGTTCCAGAAACTTCCCTTATATCTGTATAAAACAGATGATAAAAGTTATGTAAATTCTCTTTTCAACTTTTTGAAGACAAGAACACTTTTAGCCATCTCCAGTCTCCATGAACTATAGATGTTCATCAAGAATTCTGAAAGATTTTGGACAAGGCCTCTGAAATTGTATCTGCAACTTACTTTATCACACTTAGATGGAATTCATCTGCTCCTGGCTTTTTCTTTCCCATATGATTTCACCTTTAAGTAACACATGTCAATGATAAATTCACTTTTCTGTGAGAATTCCTGACCCCAGAAGCTTGTGTGGTACTTCCTTAAGTTTACTGAAATCAGGTTTCCTAAAGTTCATATAGCATATCACATGACATTTACAACTGTGTCCTTGGTCATTATATAAAAACCATCAGAAGGTGTGGCCACTTTTGGTCATGCTAATATTTCACTTCATTCACAGTTTTTAATGTTGGTGAAAACCAGGTCCAACATAACTGATCTCCTTGTTGCTTCATCCATATTCTGGAGGGCAAAGACAACATTGTTAGCCAAGCAAGAGAGGAAATTAAGTTGGACTCTACTTTTTAGCAGGCTTGAATTTCATAAGTTTTACTACTGTATCTTCTCTTTGAATAATATTTTACTACTGTATTTTCTCTTTGAACATTTGAGTAACCTGGCATGGGAGGTTATTATCCAAGTGTTCAATCTGTTTTTGAAGCTTATGGCAGACCACCCACAGCAGTGCCATCATGCTTGCCTGAAAATTAGCCTGGATAATCTGAAGTCAGACCATTAGTTGCTTACCCAGTACAATCAACCTGAAGCAGTTTTCTGGGAGTTTTTTTTTTCTTTTTTAGACAAGGGTCTTTCCCAGATTTTCTTGGAGTGGGATGAAATGAACCTAGGATGGTTCACATGTAAACACTGTCATACTCTACCATTGAGCTATAATCATTCTTTTCTTAGAAGCTCAAGAAACTCATGCTCACAGCATTATTTTTTGCCACATTAATCATAGAATTACTCACGCCTAGGATTTAGCTACCATGAGAATGGGGTTATGTTGCAGCTGGAGGGAAAAGATCCAGCAGGCTCCATACACTTGGCTAGGACATATGATGTTTACCAGCCACTCAAGCATATATTGTGAGCACTCTGACCAGCCTTGAAAAATAACTCTTCATTCAACATTATTAGTTACACTTCATTTCCCCCCCCCCCTCCAAATAGTCCTAAGACATCAGAAGTTTTTGTTCCTTCAAACCATCTCTTTACAAAGGGCAAATTATTTCTGTCTGAAGCACATGGAGACAAGAATTTTGCTGGATACTTTTTTAAAGGGGAAAATGTTAATTGCCAGAAATGTGTCAATCTGCTTCTAGCAGATGGTTTGCTGTTTGATGACTCCAGGCAGAGCAAAAAGGCTTTAATCAATACAAGGAAGGAAAATGGTATTATACATATTTTCTTTTTCAAAAGCATCAAATACATTTTCTAGCTATTGTCAAGGAGACACAAATATATTGATATATAGTTATTGCACATGGCAGAACTGCTTGACACATTATGATTACATTAGTTTTCCTTTTGTACATGTGCAGGCATTATCGTTAGCAGCAAAACCATTTTGCTCTTTCTGTTCCTTGATTTCTATAAGAATCACACACCCAAACACTAAACTATTTCTTTAATTGTGGGAACAAAAGAAGAGTGTAGTATAAAAATGGAAAACTATCAAAACACAAGAAATACTGTAAATCAAGAGCACAACATCTTAACAGTTACCATGCTCTGACTGGAGCGAAGAAGAATGTTTTGTATCTGCCATGGAATTCCAGCACACTGTGAAGGACTAATGGAGGGCAGATCCACTCCCACAATGTGTCCTCTATGTATATTATGCAGTGGAGTGGCTCAGTGGTTAAGAAGCTTGCCTTGTTAGCTGGAAGACTGACAAGTTGGCAGTTTGAGACCCGGGTAATGCATAATGGATTGAGTGCCCATCTCTGTCCCAGCTCTTGGTGACATGAAAAGAACATCATTTGTGCATTTCCTGAGCAGAGTTTCTTCTGCAAAAATCCTCTCAACCCAGTATAATTTCTGACACAAAATTATTATTATAGTAGAGACCTAAAAACTCTTTGCTTTCAAAAGTTTGTGGGAGACCACCCACAGTGATGCCATCATGTTTGCATGAAAATGAGCCTGCATAATCCAAAATCAGACCATTAGTCACTTACCTAGTACAATCGACAATGATCAGCAGTAGTTTTCTGGGTTTTATTTTTTCTAAGAGTACCATATTTCCCAGATTTACTTGGAGATGGGAGAAAGCGAGAGAACTCCAAATTTTTAATTGCCATTGCTACCAGAAGTCAAGGGACTGTGGTGGCTTAGTGGTTAAGATATTGAACATGAAGACGGGAAGATCAGAGTTCAATACCCCAATACTGCATGACAGAATGAACCCCCCTCTCTGTCCCAGCTCCTAGCAACCTAGTAGTTTGAAAGCAATGGGGTAGATAAATAGGGGTCACTTCAGTGGGAAGGTTAACAGCATTCCACGCACTCCAGTGCGACCTTTACCTACCAGAAATCAACTGTATTGTACTGAGGACCTTGCCATTCCTGGAAGTATCAGGGGAGGACATTTCTTCCCCTTTTGGCAGATAAACTGGGAGATTATTTCACCTGATTTTTCCAGGAGAGTACGAGAAATCCACGAGACACTTCTCAGACATGGAGCTCATCTTTAGCAGTTGTTTCTTCCCCCATCAAAGGAGCATCATTTTATTCTCAAAGGCCCATGGGTGTTTGCTGAGCTGCCTCCACAATACATTCTATCCATGGTCAGTATTGAGGGGGGAGTTGCCTCTGCACTGCCATTTCTCAAGGTCCAGGATTTCCCACAGGTATTTCAAACATGACATTTCTGAGGAATCACTGTAAAAATCTTTTGAGCATGCCATAAGTGCTCATAATACAGTTGCTTTCCTGTAAAAACTGCAGGAGGTATGAGGAAAACAGTGCTGAGTCCAGATAGACTAAGAAGTGATATTAGTTTTGTGCCATAATTTGCCCTACAACTTGTGAAGCATTTATTTCCACAAGAAAGAAGAGTCTACTTTAAAATTGATTTTGATGATACAGTACTTTTTAGCTTTCCACAGCACTGCAAACCTGCTGAGACTTCAGCATCAGTTTTGTCTTTGCATTGCACACTGAGTAATCATAAACCCTACAGCTTCTCTGACTACTCCTGTTCCCGGATATGAAAAAGCCCAGGGGATGGAGCTGCCTTAGTGACAAGACCAAAAAACTGCAGGGAAAGGGGCATGTGCACTTCCTCCTCAGCCGTCTCATAGGTAGGATAATCACAAAAAAGTCTTATGGGGCAATTTTTTAAAAATATATAGTGCTAATGAGAAGCATGTGTTCTACTGGGCTACAGGCCCTACCCTGTTAAAACCCATTGCTCTTACAAGAGGAACACACAAGAGGCTTCCATGGCTTCATGCTTTCAATACCTGGATGTCACTGATGAGATGGCAACCACATCTGTGGAAACTAATGAAGCTTGAAGCCTGGACACTTGGGTATAGGGAATACCTTCCTTATTGGTGTGCAGAAAGCACTATGACAAAAACATTTCTTCTTTTTCTTCTTCTGCCATATTTTAATCCGAATATTGGTGGTCATCATGGCGATCATCCATGAAGACTGTCCTGAGAATATAATTCCTTTCATCTACCTTCTGCATCAAGCATGACACCCGTACCATTAATCCAGTTCTGTGAGTCACTTTACGGTCCTGAGCCCTTTTGTTACACAAAGTCCTCATCAGCCTCAGACCAGTATTGATGAAGCTACTGGCCTCCATTCAAGTGGATTCAAGTGGGATTTAATCCACTTCGGGACCATCACCCTTCCCTGTGGACCTCAGCACCCAAGGCAGTTAGTCCTCAGGGTTGTCATATTAGTTAGCTGCCGCATGACACTTGGCATTGAGTCACTGGCAGTATGGTATACAGTAATACCTCGGATAACTATTGCATCGGATAATGCTAGAATCAGATAACGATACCTTTTTTAAAAAAAAATGTGCATTGGATAACGATGTGTTAGCGTTATCCAATGCAATTGTCTGCTGGGGTGGGGGGGCTGGAAAGGTGAGTGGAGCTGAGGGTGATCACTGGGTTTGTCCCCTGAAACACCCCCCAGCTAGCGATCACTGGGGCTGGGGGGTGCTTTGGGGGACACACCATGCGGGTTGTCCCTGAAGCACCCCCCAGCCCCAGCAATTGCTAGCTGGGGCTGGAGGGTGCTTCAAGGGACAAACCATGCAGTGGCCAAGCTGAGCCCAGGCTAGGGATCACTAGTCTGGGCTCCGCTTGGCTTCGGCTGCAATCCGCCCGGGTTGTGGATGAAGCCAAACAGAGCCCCAACTAGCAATCGCTAGCCGGGGCTGAGCTTGACTTCAGGGTGAACCTGTGCACCCGCGTGGGTTGTCCCCGAAGTCAAGCTCAGCCATAGCTAGCGATCTCAGGGGCTGAGCTTGACTTCAGGGACAAACCGTGAGCCAGCACGATTTGTCCCCTGAAGCCCCTCGAAGCCCCCTGAACCCCATGGATCCCTGGGTTGCTTGGGGAGGGAGGGTGCTTTCCCTCCCCAAGCCAACCTGATCTCCCCCGTTCACTTTCCTCTTTGGAAAGGGAACAGGGCTTTTTTTAAACGTTGTTCGATGAATGCATCAGACAACTATAAAAATCAGTTAACGTTATGACTTGTGGAACCAAGTCATAACGTTATCCGAGGTATAATATCTTCATCGAAAATATATTTGAGTTTGTAAGCCATCTTTTGCCTTCCATTTTCTTCCCTCTGAATTGAAACACATATTTTCATAGCAGAATCATATTAAAAAACAACAGTGTTTTAATGCTGATACTATTATCAATAATAAAGAGCATAAGAAAAGGACATAGACCTATTAGCAAATGGTGCTAATTAGCACTAACATAATGCATTCCTACAATCCCGCAAAGAATAAATCTATCTATTCTATGCTCATGAATGAATTATGTCATAAATCAGCAGGGGAAGCATTAACACTTCCCCTCAGACAATTCTCCCTGTCTTCAAATGGCCTCCATCACAAAGCTATGTGCTGGTTTGTGAAGTCTGCCACCTTTTGCCATGAAATAGTACTGTAGCCTTCAATCATACAGATAATTAAACTTAAATAAAATTAACCCTTAAAAAATAAATATAATATTAATACTAAGATTTAGGTATAGAACTTTCATTATCATGGATCTCAGCTTCCAACAGAGTTACTTTCCCCCCAGTTTTGTAGAAGACAGATGGAAAATGGTAACTCATCTACATCCATTGGTTTGACTCCAACTGCCAACAGAATGCTCATTGAGTCAGCATAGGCTTCTTTAAGCACAATGAAGATGATGGAGTTAGTTTTTTAACATTACCAACCTCTACAGCCTTTCAAGCAGTCTGTTTATGAACTGTTGAAATTTACAGCAATTAATAGGTCATAACATTTAACTTCCATGAAAAGATTCACCTGCTGATTTCTGCACATCAATCAGCAATTAAAGGCATTAAAATCTGAGCAGATAAGTAGGGTTTTTTCTGGTCAACTGTCAACCAACATGATAAAGAATATTACTATAACCAGCTGGCTGGAGTCAGTTTAATCTCCTTATGTACCTCCTTGAAGGAAGAGATAACCTGTGCAGAATTGTACAAACTGCACAATCCCACAATGTGACAAGAAGAAAGGTCTGTTAAAAAAAACTTCTGAGTACAGTAATACCTTGCTTAATGAGCAAAATGTGTTCCATGTGGTTGCTCGTTAAGTGAGTTGCTCGTTCAGCAAAAGACATTTCCATAGGGAAATGTGTTTTGCTTCACAGTGGCCGGGCATTTGGGAACAGGCAGGGGATCCCCCCCCCCATCTCATTGTAAAATGCCCCGCCAATGCGCACTTCACACTGGTGTCCCTTTCCTCATTGCCAAATGCCCGGCCGATGCACACTTTGTTTTCCAACACTGTGATCGGCGCTTGGGTTGGGGGTTGAACTGGCATGTGCACCCCCCACAACCCAAGCACCAATCCCACCCCATCAGTCCCCATCATTATGTGAAGCCCATAGACTTCACTGCAGTAAAAAAAGTCTGGGGGACTTTTTCAACAGCAGCGAAGTCTATGGGCTTCGCACAAAAACAAGGACCGATGCAGGTTCCTCCTAACCCTTCCACAGATGGAGGGGGTGGCGGACAGGCCAGCAACAGTGGCAGAAACAGGCACGGGGGCAACATAAAAAATGCCCCCGTACCTGTTTCTGCCGCTAATTACCCAGATACAATCAGATATTTACTTTTTTCCTTTCCAATCCAACAGGCAAACTCCTTGGGAAATTCACAGAACTAAAAGGAAAGACATACAATAAGGTATCATATATAATTTTAAATAAAACACTTACGTATGAAAGAACAGGCTAAGAAGCATTTAAAGAACGTAAAAATGCACTTTCTCAAACTTGGTAAAACAAAATAAAGCTTTTCAAATGGACACTTAAAATATACCACCACAGCAACTGAAGAATTAACAGAGGCAAACATCATTTCCTCCAGTATAAACCATTCTATATTTACAAGCTGCTTTGAAAACAAAATAATCTTTTGAAATAAATTTACATCAGAGAATCAATATTTTTCTTCATCATTTCTCAAGGATCCAATAGATGCCATTTAATAAATTTTATGAAGCCATTTTCCACAAATACACGTCATAATAGAATTCTAACACACATATTAAACAAACAGATGCAAGTAAAAACAGAAAATATATTAAATAGGAAAATCAGCTCCAAGAAAATATTTCCCCCTCCCAATGCAGAAACCACTTAGTCATTGGTATTTGAAATACCACATAATATAACCTTTTAGAAAACCTATCTGTTATCTTTATCCATTTTTTTCACCTGGCAAAAAGGTATGATTCATTACTTGGAACATGTAGCAGCTCACAGCTCCACCTCTGACACCAGATATCTAAACTGCATCTAAATAGTTTTTCACCTCATAAAAGTACTAAATGCAACTACAGTATTCCACATGGCAACTGAATTTCATGTTCTTACAAGTTAACATTCTCTCTTGACACCCAAAGGAGTACGTGAGGAAATAAAGAAGAAAAGACAAGTTAACATTAAAACTTAGAAGGCACAAGTGACATAAAGACATGTATTTTAAAATAAAGACTGTTCCAGTGGGGGAGGTATAAGAATATGTTCCTTCCTTCTACCTAGAATAGATTGATGTGTTTTTTACACCTCTGAATGAATTATGGCTCAAGTTTACCAAAGTATGTTTCCATATACAGGTATATATATTTTAAGAAAGGAGACAGCTTCATATTTTTTACATATTTTACTTATTTAATGTGTTTAGAAATCTCTCTGGATATTCTATGTTCACATTATAATTGGGGACTTCTAAAACGTACATTGTAATTTTTAGAAAATTAAACTATTTTCTCCTCTATTGGCAACAATTTGTTAGCTTGCCAGTGAAGTAGAGGGAATGGAATAGGACAATTTGCAGAAAGCATGGAACAGTTTTTCAGTTCATATAACAAAGAAACCAATTAGCCAAGCCATTCAAAGTTAGCATGCAAGAACATTCAACTCTCTATACTCAAACAATACTACTCAATAAGCCTTCACTTCAAAAACTGTTTGAACAATGTCTTCATTTACATAAAAATGAGCTCAAGCTACAGAAGCTCAGAATTTGGTTGAATATCCATAGAAACTTTTAACAGTTAAAACTGTATGATAATGGAACCAATTACCTTGGAAGGTAGTGCTGGAGGCTTTCAAGGGGAAAAAAATTAGACAACCATCTGTCAAACATACTTTGCTTGGGATTTCTGTACTGAGCAGGTTGGATTCTATGGCATTATGTACTCTTTCCAACACATTTATTCTATGATTCCATGATTCATTCATTCATTTATTCATTTATTGGACAGAATAACAATGCATGGTACTTTATAGAGTACAGGTGGAATGCTTTCCTGGCTCCAAGGAGTTTAACAATCTTTAATTCAAACTAAGGGAAACCAAAAAGAGAGGAGAGAGAAGAAAGCCAGAGGTGTTTCTGTTGCAAAAGTGTACAGCTGCTGACTTCATCAAGGCTGTAAACAGGGCAGGCATCCAGGGTTTTGCTGCAGGGCACAAAAATGCAAAAGGCACTGGGATTTTGAGATGAATCTAACAGCAAGCATTAAGAAACATTAGGAAAATAAACAGCAGTAAGTCTAGGATCTATGTGCTTTTTTTAAAAAAAGCATAAACTTTTTCTTTGGGTTTTTTGGGGGGAGAGGGCATTACACTCATCCTTTGTGGAGGGGACTAACACTTACACCAGTGTTTCCCAAATGCTGGTGTTTGGACTTCAATTCCCACAAGCTTAAGTCAATTCCCCAAAGCACTGATCAGTCAATATACTGGCTTGGGCTTCTGGGAACTGAAGTCAAAACACCAGCATTTGGGAAACACTGACTTACACCATAAGATAGACCAAGGGTTCTCAACCTATGGCCTGTGGGCCAGCCATGGCCCACAGCACCATTTCATGTGGCCCACATTGTCACCACTGCCACCGGAAGCACATGTGTTTACGACAGCCCTAAATGCACTCACAGCTGTCGACAGCCACAGACACATTTTACAGCAATGTTTATGGTAGGGGGAACCACCAGTCCAGCCAGCTCAGCTATCTGAGAGGGTGTGGTCCGGTCAACGGCTTAAAAATGGTTGAGAACCCCTGGGATAGACAATATGGGAGACAATGGCACTTGGTCCAGGCACCAAATTGCAGAATATATGAACTAGAGGGCTGTCCCACTTAAAGCAGTGCTTCGGGGTAAAAGTATATTTTGAAGAGGGGAAAAAAGCGTGATATCATACTGATAATCTGGGAGATCATTCCAAGCATACAGGATAAAGGAAAAGCAAAATCTTTTAAGAGGCAGAAGACCTTTGGATGGTGAAGCAAAAATCACAGCCGGGGATGTACATTCTGTGCAATGGAGAGCTTTGAAGCTAAAAAGAATTTTGCAAGAGATTCAAGAGCAGACAGAAAATCTACCTAAAATACATGTGTATTAATTTTAGCCCATTCTTTCACAGAAATCAACAAGCCTTCCTAAAATGTCTTTGGATTGGTATGGAATGTGGTAAAATCAGAGAACTTTTAAAAGCTACTTGACAGCATTGGAGAAGCAGAGAATAGGGAGATGACCTTACCTTTCTTCCTTCTTACATTTTGGTCATAACCAGAGTGGCCAACAGTGCAATTATAAGACCAGTTTGTTTGTTACTTTCTGACTGTTTGATGGGTTTTTGTTTGCTTAACTAAACAGGGGAGGGGGGGAGACAGTGGGATTTGTAAAGCTCATCTCTCAGAATTTAATTTCTGACCCTACCTCCTGAGAACTCTTTGGGTATCACTGTTCTTTAATGATAATCATTCCTTTGTGGACATCTAACAGAAATTAAAATGCAGTTTCTAACTCTGTGTTGAAAATTATAGACATTTCATTTAAATCTAAACTAATTAACCATGGCTCTTTAAAGTGTGTGATCTGAAAATACAGCCCAGTACAGCAAAAGACAAAGTTGAGAACAGTCATTTCTTAACTGTGGCAACTCACTTGAATAACACATACAACTATCTGTAGGAACCTTTGCTTCCATGTTTGCAAAAATCTAGCAAAAAAGCAAACCTATGCATTTGTTTGCAAAGAAGTAGAGCTACATTTTTTTTTACTGTGATCGATATTGTTCTTGTTGCTCATTTGATATATGACTCCCAATGAAGAAATAATAATACACCATTCAGCAGTGTTCATTGTACCAATGCTGTTTAAACATAAATACCTAATGTTAAAGGAAATGTAGAAAACTTCACATCCATGCAAGATTGGTAGAATTTGTACTGTTAATTACATATGATCAATTTGGTCATACAGTAATACCTCGGATAACGTTTACCTCGGATAACGCTAAAATCGCATAACGTTAAGTAATCTGGGGAGGAGAATTGGATCGAATAACGTTAAGATCCTATGGGATGGATCAGATAACAACCGCTAAAGCCTGTGCAGTTACAATGTATCTCTATGGAGCTTTAATGTTATCCAATCTATTCCATAGGATTTTAACATGCATCAGATAACAGTAAAATCAGATTAAAACCAAGAATTGTGGAGGTACAGTGGTGCCTCGCTTAAAGAGTATAATGCGCTCCACAGGATTGCTCTTTAAGCAAGTTTGCTCTTTAAGCGAAACACCAATGTAAATGACCAATTGTAGGGGGTACTGCAAACCCCAATTTATTTGTTAAGCAAGTTTTTGGTCGGTTTTATTTGTTAAGCAAAGCGAACATTCAGAGAAAATTCTGCTCTTTAAGCGAGTTACTCTTTAAACGAAACGCTCTTTATGCGAGGTTTGACTGTATTACTGTATTGCCAAATATGGGTGGATGGAGAGGGGAGCAGTGGAGAAGGAGGTGAATAGGTGTATTAAAGTGTCATTTGGAAAAACTTTGGAACTTTCCATTCTTTTCCATCAGAAGCACTATATGGCTTTCATTAGAAGCACACATGGCTACCACACAGGCATCACAGAAGAATTTACTGTGTTATCTATGAACAGATTTTGAATCTGTTCTCATAAGCATTGGTGGAATTTGATTCCACAATCAAACAGAATCAGACTGTTATTTATAAATATAAACACCTTGCTTTTCAATGTAATTCTAAAAACATATTTGCACAATCTGTTTCTCAGAACTGTCAGGCATGTCCTATTTCTTCTTAGTCTTAAAGTAAAGTTTATTTTCTCCCCATTTAACTGATATCCATGACCAGACACAGACAGATGAAACTTTAACTGTTACAGAGTTATTGTCGTAACTTTCAGACACAGACACATTTACTTTAACTGTTACAGAGTTACGTTCACAGTTTTGTCAATTATTCTGTCAAAGCATCCTATGCTAGCAGTCCAACACTTAGTATTGCTTAATATTATGGTGTGCCCCTCCATCTGTTGCCAACAGAAATTGTGATTTCAATACATTATCAAACTTCACTTCATCTTGAACATATGAAACAGTTTTCCTTTCACCCATACACACTGTGTGGTATTCACCATAACATGTTCCCCTTCTTCATCTAAGAAATACTGTTAATTTCATTTATTGTGAGATCCCCTTCAGAGCATTTTCAAGCCCCTCCAAGCTACTAGTATTGTACAGTACAGTACTATGAGTTCCTGTTTTGTGAGAAGGGGGGGGTAACACCCTCATTTCAACTACAGTACTTTGTTGTATTGTTGTACTGTTGTAAGCTGCCCTGAGTCGCCAGGGTGAATGGGCGACAATATAAATTTGACTAAATAAATAAATAAAATGTTCTCATACTCTGCACCTCCTCCGTTTTTGTGTATTGTATATCTGACACACTGTGTTTCTGTTTTACATTCTTAAGAGCACTTGCTACATACCTTTTCCTGCCATTCACCCATTAAAATATACTTTGAATAACACAGCAAAGGTCTCAAGCAGCCAGCATTTCTGCATAATTTCAGTGTGTGCCCCCACAACATTCAGTGATGAAATTTGATTATCTTTCCATCTCTCTGTCATTAGAACTACCTATTTTCTTTAATGGATTCTCTTGACACCACCTATAAGTCTTCAACTTATAAAGGAACAAAATTACTCTATTTGCTGGGGTATAAGACACATCAGAGTATAAGACGCACCCGCACCCCATTATTACCAAAATAGCCCACTAAAGGCCACTATTCAGAGTACAAGATGCACCCCATTTCCCAGTGTATTTTAAGGGAGGGAAGTGGATCTTATACACTAGGAAATATGGCATTTCATGGTAAAAAAAATCTTCACTGTTTTCATAGAAAGTTTTTTAAAATGCTTGGTGCTCTAGAGCAATGATGGTCAAACTTGGACTTTAATTCCCAAAAGCCAAAGTCAGTATACTTGCTGATCAGTGCTTCTGGGAATTGAAGCTCAAAAACATCTGGAGTGCCAAGGTTGGCCATCACTGTTCTACAGCATATTCAAAGTGTCTCTAGTCAACTCAGTCATTTTGGCAATACAAAGGTAGACAGAAAATTCCCCAACCATTATATCATCAGACTGGCATAATAAGTCTTGGTCCTCATGTCCACCTCTCAGTCTACATAATTTATTGCAAGTATAATGCCAATCTAACTCAATATGGGAATGCCAGCGTGGTGTAGGACATGGAAGCAGGACTTAGGAGGTCTGGTTTAAATTCATGGAAAAGCATGGGAGTTGTAATGGTAACACACTCCTAGAACATCTCACATATCTCAACAACCCTATTAGGATTACCCATTAAGGCAGAAGTCGCTTGATAGCATATAAAGTCTAACCGATCACTTAAACTTCATCTTCCCCTTGCAGAGGCATATTTTCAAAGGAAATTAAGCCAAGAAGCCCATTGCCATTATCTCAACCATCTAAAACAGGGATGCTCAAACTATGGCCCACAGCACCAAATCATCTGACCTGCACCACCCTCACCAGGTAAAACATGCATGCGCATAACATACCCATGCATGTGCCTAATGCTGCCATAAATGACCCGCAGCTGTTGTAAAAACTAGCTACAAGTATGTGTGGCAGTGTTATGTGCATGCATGTGTGTGTTGTGCATGGATGTTTTACTTCCACTTCTGGTGGGAGGAACCACATGACCAGCCCATGGCCCAAAAAGTTTGGGCACCCCGATGTAAAATAACTGAAACTCCTCCTCTAAAAGCTGAATCAAGAAGCATGCATTTTCAGAATTCTAACTCATACCTATCCATGCTGCAGTGAAAGCACATTTAGAATCACAGCCCAAGGATAGCTGCTTTAAACCTCAGTCTATCTCTGTATACTTGTCAGGAATTAAGCTTTGAGAAGTACATATCAGATTGTCCGACAGTATATTTGAAGCAGCATTCTGATAAGGAACATTTGTATACACAATCAGTCTTTGAGTCCTAAAAGATCTCTGGCATAGCATTCTTCCAATCATCTTATAAAAGCTGTTTTAACTGAATTTATGTACAAACCTGGTGTCTTACAACTAGATGATATGATATGTTGATAAAAAAAACCTGAATGGCATAGCACATTCTTTTTTCCTCACCTACGTACTTAGGATTTAGTATACCCTACTTTCATTTGTGATTGGCTATTGGAAAAACATTAATTTGCAAGCCCAGCTAGTAAAGCGTGTATTTCCGATTGAATCATGCTGTGACAGTACTGTGAGAAGGAAAACTAGTTAGTTGAACAAAGTACAAATTTCCTACTAAGGGTCATTAGACTGATCCTTAACCTTGAGCTTACAACTAAAGTATACATCCCACCATGGAATCTCTCCTGTGTCAATGTTTGTGTAACACTGTATCACATACCAAGACTACAGGTGAACTTCTGTGACTCTTCAAAGTGGGGAGTGAGATGAGCTACTCAAACGAAACCCAGTGAAATTGTATCTCCTGACTCAATCAAATTCTTGTAAGTTTCAAAACATCATTTTTTCAAAACTCTGTCAAGATGGCAACCTTACACAAACTTATGGAGGGTACATCCCGCTGATCCCAATGAAATTTACTTCTGAATATGTACACCTAAAATTGCAGTGGAAAATTCCCAGCCACAATTAGCACAGCATCTCATTTGCACTGCTGTTTTAACAAGACTGTATTCTTCTTTCTAAAAACAAATTGGCTCGAGAACCCCAGGGAAACCTGGACTGTCAGTGAGAATGTTTGGAATGGGCTGACACCACATCATTCAGGAAGCTGTTTTGCCCATTATTCTGCTCAGACTCATCCTGTGAAAAGGCAGAGGAACAATATGCACAGTGCATAACTGCCTTTTTGCATAAGACCACAAAAATCAGCAGGACCTTGTAATGCCTCTATTATGCACAGAAATCGAGTTCATATAAAATACCCAGTGTGCAGTTAGCATCTCTGCATACCATCTACAGCTCTAGCACTTAATGACAAATCAGACTGAGGAAAAATGAAATCTATCTACCAGCTGTAGATGAACAGCTCAGATGCTTTATTAGGAAGGCAAGGAAAGAGCTTCATAGTGTAGGATTCCTGTCCAAGTGGTTATTAACTGATAGAGGTTTCAGGCACTCGTTACTTCAAGAAGGGGCTTCTCTTAGTCTGGTGCCTTGCAATTCTGGAACACATAATGGGCATTCCCACCATAAAGTCCCCATTTTCAAAAGACAGCACAGATCAAGCAGCTGTCCCTTCCACTTGTTTCTGGGAACCAAAAGTATGGTAGGATCTGTTAATACATGCCCTTTGCTTTCTCATCCAGCAAATCTGGGGAGGGAAAGGAAAGGAAGGGGAATAATATTTCCTTAGCCAGGACTCCATTGAAAGCAGGGGCCCTTCAACTGAAAATGTAAACAAAAAGACAATAGACATGCATGGCTGAAGGAAAAGGGAAGGAACAGGGCAGGTCAAAAAGCATCCACTCGGGAATAACGTCCTTTTCGAGATCTTCCTTTCTGAACAAGACACTGCCGAGCAGCCAGCGATCAAATCTCAGTACAGCCACCTGACTGAGATTTTTGTTCCCCAAACAGTATCCCCTTTCCCTGACTATCAACCTATCCCCCCCAAAAAAAAGATGCTGGAACTAAATACAGTGATATATAAACAGGTAACAGCATTAGGTGAGAATTTGGCAAGGGAAGGGAGACAACGATGGCAAAATTACGGGGGGAGAGGGGAGGGCGAAGCCGATCCTAACACACTCCCCGAGACCTTTACCGGGTCCCTTCCACCCACCCACCCACCCTCAAGGCAGCGGAAAGAAGAGGCTCTTCGCCCGTTTCTTACAAGAGACGTGGCTCCAGGTGCGCTTTGGAGACGCGGTGCCAGTGACCGGCGGGGCGATCCAGGAGAATTTTATATTAACATCAAAGACAAAGCTGGGCGTCCAGAGCTGGCGGAGGGGCAGCCGAGCAGCCCTGCAAGAGAAGCTCCCCTGCCGCCCGAGACGTCTCTAAATCCCCCGGGGGGGGGGGGCGACTAAGGCAAGATCAACCCAAGGAGGCGTCCCTTTAACGAGCCGGCGCAGAAACCCCGGACCCGGCGGCGGGAAGGCAAGATGCCGCCGTTGCCTTTCCTACCCACTTTCCCCATCCCCGGCCACCACCACCACCACCACCACCACCTCCCCTCCAACCAACCTGGCCCGCGACTCCTCGATCTCCTGCGAAGAGGCAGCCAAGAGCGAAGGAACTTTGTGCCGCGGCCGAAAAGAGGAGCTTTCCTTGACAAACCACCCCCACCCCAATTCTTCTGCGGGATGGATCTCTCCTCTCCCCCCCCCCTTCCTTCGGTAGCCTGAACCTGCCCTCCGATCCAGACCCGCACAAAGCGCACTTGCCCCGCCGCCCACATTCCCACCCACCCCCAAGAAAGGAAGAGATCCCGCAGTTTAAGTCAAGCGGGGGGGGGGGGACGAAAAGGTCTTTGTGGGGAGGGCATTACCTTGAATGTGCTGCTTGATGACATTCTCCAGGTGGTCAAGCCTTTGGATTATCCGTAAAGTGTCCCCTTTGTCCTCCTCCAACTTCTTCTCCGAGATCGGCTCCTGCACTTTGACATAGACGGTGGCGATGTAGTTAGTGACCCAGCCCACGTAGAGCAGGCAGATGATGTTCGTCATGCCGCTCAAGATCACGCAGGTGGACACCAAAGTTTTGGTCTTCCTCGTGCAAACCATGCTGAGATCCCTCCATATAGCTCCGGGGAGTTCCTTAGGTCCGGTAGCGCCAAAAAAATGTTTTACAATGAATTTAAAAATGGGTGCAAAAAGAAGGAGTTTGGGGGGCAGAGAGAGAGAGAGAGAGGAAAGGGGGGGGAGGATACAAAGCGGCGGCAGCGGCAGGATAGAGCCAAGGGCGATTCAAAGGGCTCAGGTCCGACACTTGCCACGCAAGCCGCGCACAGGTCCACGGAGCAGGGACATTTTGCGGCGCCTCAGTTGCCGCCGCGACCGGGGGGGGGAGGGGGGCCGCGACGGATTCCCCCTGCTGCCGACCTGCCTTCCCAGGGCGCCGGAGCTCCTTCCCTCGCCTCGAAAAGGCGCGTAAACTTTTCCCCCCGGAGCGCCGCGCCGCCAAGCCCGGCCCGGCGCCTCACCTCGCCCGCGCCCGCCCCTCCGCCCGCCCACCCACACACCCACGCCCCGCTTGGCTCCGCCCGGGCCGGCTTGGCTCCAGCGCCCGCGCGGCGAGGCGAGGCAAGGCGTCAGGTGCCCGCGCGTGGCAAAAGTTTCTTCTCTCCTGCGCGCGCCGCCCTTCCTTCCTCCTCCTCCTCCTCCTCCTCGCCTTCCTTTGCAAGCCGCCAGCGGGCCGGGAGGGCGGAGACGGACGCGCCGCTGCTCCAAAGAGGAAGGAGGCGGAGGGCCAGGAGGCGGGAGGCTCGCCAGGCGCTTCCACCAACGGGAGGCGAGAGCAGGGGAGGCCCACCACCTGCTACAGGCGCGGCCTCGTCAAAGCGCGCCGCCGGCCCCCGAGGGCTGGTGGGCTCCTGTCCTGAGGAGCCCTGGCCGGGAAGGGCAAGGCGCGCCTTTCTGTGAGGCGGGCGAGCGGGCGAAGGGAGGGAGAGGGAGAGCGCGCCCCCCCCCCCTTGCCAAGCTTTCCCTCAGCGCCTCTTCCCGCTCCTTTTGCCTCGCCGCCTCCCTCAGCGCCGCCTTTTTGTTGTCACGAAGTCGAGGAGGCACCCGGGGCAGTTGCTGCTCCGCTCTCCTCCTTCACCATCTCTGTGGGGGCCTCTTGGACACCCCCCCCCCCGGGTGGGACAAAACTCGAGGGGTCCTCTCCCATCATTTGCTAACGTTAATTTTTATGACAACTTTTTTGCACTTTTGGACAAGTCAGAAAGACTTTGCCCTTACCTGATCCACCCTTTGGCCAACCAAATAATGTACAGTAAAACCTCATATAACACTAAAACCTGGTTCCACAAGTCTTGGTGTTATATGATTTTTAGTGTTATCTGATCCTCTATGGGATCCATAGAGATACATTGTAACCACACAGGCTTTAGCGGTTGTTATCCGATACATCCCATAGGATCTTAATGTTATCCAATGCAATTCTTCCACCCAGATTCCTTAATGTTATGCGATTTTAGTGTTATTCGATACTAATGTTATATGAGGTATTACTTGTATATTAAAGATATATTAAAGGTAAAGATAATGGCAAGAGGCCCTATCAGTCCATGGAAAATAGATGGGGAAGAAGTAGAAGCAGTGACAGATTTTACTTTCTTAGGATCTAAGCTCACTGCAGATGGTGATTGCAGCCATGAAATAAAAATGTGACTTATTCTTGGGAGGCAAGCGATGAGAAACCTGGGGAGCATAGTGAAAAGGAGAGACATCACATTGAAAACAAAAATTCGCATAGTCAAAGCAATGGTATTCCCTGTGGCAATGTATGGTTGCGAGAGTTGGACCATTAGGAAAGCTGAACGCAGAAGAATAGACGCCTTTGAGATGTGGTGCTGGAGGAGTGTTTTGAGAGTCCCCTGGACAGCGAGGAGAACAAATAGGTCAATCTTAGAAGAAATCAACCCTGACTGCTCCTTAGAAGGTCAAATAATAAAGATGAAGCTAAAGTACTTTGGACATCAAATGAGAAGAGAGGATTCACTTGAGAAAGCTTTGATGCTTGGAAGGGTCGAGGGCAAAAGAAGAAGGGGACGGCCCAAGATGAGATGGCTAGATGGTATCGTGGAGACAATGGGCACAGAGCTGAGTGAGTTGAGGGGGATGGTGGAGGACAGGAGTGCCTGGCGGACAGTGGCCCATGGGGTCACAGAGGGTCGGAATCGACTGTGCGACTGAACAACAATTTTAAAGGTATGCTGTAAAAAGATATGAAATAAAATATAGCATCTAAGGTTACAGTGAATAAAATGCTAAGACTATCCAGGTCTGTAAAATGGTACTATCAGTACAATAGCAATATCTATAGTTGAAATATTTTTGCTACAAGGAATGCATTGCAGAATACTGGCCCAGCATGCTTCAGCGGATCTTTTGTACTCTTCAGTCAATTACTTTGTTACAAACTTCTTCGTGTGTGTATCCAGAAAGATTATAGTCAACATTCTCCAAAAGAAACAGACAAAATTGTAGCTGACCCTTTCAGCTAATTCCTCAAATGTTCTAGAGGCCAGACATTTCCTTTAGTTTTCAAATTAAAACTGGGAGTCTGGGCATTATGGATTATTTGGCAAATGCAACTGCTCCCATACTCCTTATTCCAGTTTACAGCAGGTGTCTCTGATTTAATTTTTTTTTTAACAAAGTGATCACATTTTTAATGGTGTACCATATGCTGGTTGTGCTCCGCCCTGAGTTGCCTGTGCGAGTAGGGCGGAATATAAATTTGATTAATAAATAAAATACAAGCATCTTCTCATCACTGAATAATCATAACCAATTCACATACATCTGGGAATAATAAGAGTTCACTTCATTTTTCAAGATGTCCATAGGATTCATGATTTAGTGGGGTGGGGTAGCGAGTGGTTAAGGTTGAACATTAACACATCGATGGACATGTCTGAGAATTAGGAAGGAGAGTGTTTCTTCCAAGCTGACTTAAGTCCTATTACTTTGTGAACCAGCACTAAAATCATTTTGCTATATTAATTTTATGCCTCTGTCTGCATTACTGGGAAAAGGTTAGCATAGCTGATAGGCTGCAGCAAATTAAAGCCCAGTGATTAGAACAGAATCAAATTATCTTTTTGAGAAAATCAGCTCTAAATGAGTAATGTTTAACTATTACTGTTTAAAAGTTGCTTTTTTGAGAGGGATATTGTGTGGCATTTTGTGGTGTGTGTGTTTTTTGTTTTTTGTTTTTTTGGTCATCTTGGGCCAAAATAGTTTTTTCAATGCATAGTTTTAAAAATAATTTAAAATAGCTCTCATGCACCCGGTCGTCCCAATTCACAAGGGCACCTCCTTACCGTTCCCGAGCCTCTTGCTCTGCACTGGAACTTAACCCTTGCATCACCACTTCTGGGAGAACCAGGGAGGTTAAAAGGAACTCTTACTATGCTCAGGCAGTAAGGCCTTTGAACATAGAGCAAAACAAAGGAGGCTTCTGGTAACGTAGCAAGCTAAGCTTCGTGTGTGTGTGATAAGAAAAACAACAATCTTCAAAGAGAAACAGCTGTTTTATTCCATCAGGTTCATGTAGGAAAGTTCATGGAAAAGCAGAAATCAAAAGGTTATATCCATAAGATCAGTCCAGTAAACAGTCCAAGATATTTAGGTAATCATAATGAAAACATGCCAGCAGACAGTCCGGGGTCTTAACTTATGGAGAAGCAGAGTAATCCCATACCAGCAATCCCATACCAGTCCAGGGTCTTACGCCATTGAAAATCCAGACACGTACTAACTCTCACTTCTCTGCAAAATGGAGAATCTGCCATCAGGTGGGACAGCTTAGCCAATCAAGTATCAGCAAGCAAGAGAGAAAACTTTCTCACAACAATGGTTGTTTACCTTTATGCAAAGACACAACACGGCTAGAAAGATAACAACAGAGGAACACTGAAATATCAACAAATCATCGTGGCAGTCTTGTAAGGCACACAGAGGGAAATATGGATTTCTATGAGGCCTATTCATAAAATAGCAATTTCAGGCCTTGGGAGACATTAGGAAATAGGGTCTATTTCCTGACACGCCCCCCCTTTTGGAAAGGCAAACCATAGTTTGGCTTTACCAAAAGGCACTATTTACTAATGTTGAGCAAGTGATTGAGCAAATAAGCTATCCCTTATATATATAGGATACCAAGTGTTAAAGCTTCTTCCAGTTTTAGTTACTGGAGGTACACGTTAAATAGGTTACATTCTGCATTGCAAGCATACTAACTCAGGTGTTTACGCACACACCTTTACACTCTGGCTAAAACAAATCATGTAACAGGTACATCAGTTTCGTTTTTCCCATCATCAGTTTCAGGAAACATTCTACTAAGGGAATCTGCATGTACATTCTGAGTCCCTTTGATGTGTTGTATGGAAAATTGGTAATCCTGTAACAACAAAGCCCATCTCAAAAGTCTTTGGTTTGAACTCTTCATCTTGTTCAGGAACTTCAATGCATTATGGTCAGTGAGTAACTGGAACTCTCTTCCCCACAAAAATGGCCTGAGCTTGTTTACTGCCCATATTATGGCCAGGCACTCCTTTTCCACTATGGAGTAATTACGCTCTCGGGGAAGCAGTTTTCTGCTGAAATATGAGATGGGATGCATGTTTCCTTCTTCATCCTTTTGGAGGAGACATGCGCCAAGACCATAATTACTGGCATCTGTTTTCAAAATGAACTCTTTGTCAAATTGTGGTGGTCTGAGAATAGGGTATGAAACCAACTTCTCTTTTAACAGGTCAAAAGACTTCTGACACTCATCAGTCCACACAACCTTAAGAGGTTTTCGTTTTTGTGTTAGCTCAGTCAGGACATGAGCGATAGTACTGAAATCAGGAATAAACGCACGGTAAAAACCAACCAGACCTAGAAACGATTTCACCTGATTCTTCGTCTGTGGCGTAGGCCAGTCCTTGACGCTTTGGACCTTGGCATGGACTGGAACCATTTGAGAAGAACCAACTTCATGTCCTAAATAAATCACTTTTCCCAAACACCATTGGCATTTGGATGCTTTAACAGTTAAACCAGCATCCTGAATACGTTGCAGGACAGTTTCAAGGTGTTTAAGATGATCAGAAAGCGAATCACTGAAAATTGCAACATCATCAATATAAGCACTTGCAAATGACAAACCATTCAAAACCTTGTCAATCATTCTTTGAAAAGTAGCAGGGGAATTCCTTAACCCAAAAGGCATTCGTGTGAAGGCAAACTGTCTTCCATCTGCTAAGGAAAAAGCAGTTTTGTGTTTAGCACTTTCTGTTAGAGGTATCTGCCAAAATCCTTTGGTCAAATCTAGAACAGAAACATATTTAGCATTAGCAATCTTGTGAACCAAATCATCCATTCTAGGCATTGGGTACAGATCAGGAACAGTTACAGCGTTCAGCTTCCTGTAATCAACACAAAATCTTATTTCAGGTAAAATGTTACCAAATGCATCTTTCTTCTTAGCTAGAACAATTGGAGCTGAAAAAGAAGATTTAACAGGTTCAATGACACCCATTTCCAACATTTTCTGTACCTCTGCATCAATTTGTTTTTGGACTTCCCCCACTGTCCTGTAAGGGGGAGCCCAAATTGGCTCATCTGTAGTGAGTTCTATGTTATGTGTTTGCAAATTACAGTTACCAGGCTGTGATGTAAAGAGATGTTTGTATTTACCTAGTACAGATCTCACCAACATCTGTTCATGTTCAGGAACCTTGCTATTAATATACAGATCATCAAAATTCCCAGCACGCTGGTATTCATCACTGAGACAAACAAGATCAGCATTTTCTACATCATTAGGTATAGCAGTGTTCTTCATGACGCTGACAGCCCTGGAAGAATACAATTTTAAAGAGTTAACATGATAAACAACAACTTTCCCCGAGTCCCATTGTACAGCATAGTTCACTGCGCCCACACGTTGAATGACTTTGGCTGGGCCTTCCCATTCGAGGTTCAGCGTAGTCACTGGCAAAGGTTTAAGAACCATAACTAAATCTCCCACATTAAACTCTTTATGTCTGGACTTGCGATCGTGGTAAGTCTTATAAGTCTCTTGGGCAACAGTCAGATTGTCTTTGGCAAAGGATCTCACTGATTTCAGTCTCTTTTGCAGTTCATACACATAAGTAGCAGCATGTCTGGAAGGCAGTTCCTCTTGGTCTTCCCAGTTGGCTTTCAACAAATCAAGAGGTCCACACAAGTTCCTTCCAAACAGCACTTCTGAAGGACTAAAATCACCAAGGGATGCATGTGGTGTAGAGTGATATGCAGCTTTCAGGAATGGCAACGCTTCAGCCCAACCTTTGCCTTGGGCATGTACAAAAGTCTTGAGCATCTTTTGGAGATTGGCCTGAAGTCGTTCCACGTTTCCGTGTGATTGCGCGTGGTAAGCGATTGAAAAAGCTTGGGTGACACCTGCTAGTTGACACACCTTCTTCATTAACGCGGAAGTGAAGCACGTTGCACGGTCACTCACTAAAATTTGTGGTAACCCCCATCTTCCTATTATTTCCATGAAGGCATTAGCAACTTGAGTCGAGGAACAAGTTGACAAAGGAAGAAATTCAGCCCATTTGCTAAAAGTATCCACATAGACCAAAATAAACTTCTTTCCTCCTCGGGAAACTGGCAAAGGCCCCATAATGTCCCATTCACAACGTTGAAATGGGATGCCTGTAATCACTGGAGATTGCATGTTAGCTTTGGTTTTGGACTGGTTATGACCTCTCCGTTGACACAGATGACAGCTTTTAACATAATTTCTGACTTCCTGAGTCATTGAAGGCCAATAGAACTTGTCTGCAATGCGCTGATAGGTTTTCAGCTGTCCTTGGTGCATTGAGAAAAGGTCGTCATGAGACAGACGTAGAATAGCATCTCTGTATTCTTTAGGAACCACTAGCTGCTTTTTGAAAGGCAAGTCTGATTGCACCTTTACATATCTGTACAACAGTCCTTTATCAGTTTTCACAAATTGAGCAGACAGATGGGGTACAATGTCCTTCTCCAATACTGCTTTATCTCTGAGCTCCTGCAAAGATAAATCGTTGATTTGTGTGTCTAAGAATACTTCACTGGTGACTGATAAATCTGGGCCAATTGTGAAAGTTGTAACACTGTCTCCACTTTGTCCAGTAGATGGAGCAGTAACATCACTTGTGGTCTGGGAACCATCACTTTGTGACGAGGTTGAAACAACATTCTTAGCTTGCGCCCTGGTTGTTACTTTCATCTCTTCTACACAGGAACCCTGGGCATTAGCTGGAGAGTTTTGCATATTTACTTTTTGCACCTCTCTGATCAAATTGAGACCAATCAGGAACTTAGGTTGGCGTTGACACTCATGAACTAGGCAATGGATTTCACCAGTAAACTGCTGGAAAGTAACTTCCACCTTGGCTAGCTTTACAAAACAAGGAGACCTGGTATCAGACGAATACGGTTCCACTTGAACTCTGGCCCCTGGCACAATTTGAGTTGGGTGTACCAAAGAAGAATGAATCGAAGAAACATCAGAACCGGTATCAAAGAGCGCATCTGGAATCTCCAAACAAGTGCCATCTGGGCTATGTAGTACCACCAGTCTAGTTTTATAATCTCTCATCCAAACCAAGTCTTCCTTGCTTAGGAATTCTGCTGGGGTAATTATATGGTCTACCCTTTCACTTGGAGTCTGAACACATAGAGACCAGGTACCATCTTGGGTCACATCTTTGACCAAATCAGCAACAGGGTCTTGATGACTCATGACTTGAGAACTTTTAACTGGCAGAGACACTTCAGCAGATGTGGTTGGCCTTTCCTGCTGGGGCTTTTTGGAATGTTGAACCATTTTAGCCTGAGCAGCAGGTGGAGATTCTGTTTTCTCTTTAGGCCTAACACCACTAGGAACAAACTTAGAAGTAAAAGGCTTCTTAGGTAACTTACAATCTCTGGAAGTGTGGCCTTTCTTCCCACAATTGAAGCAAACAAAGTCTCTGGTGGGCTGTGAGACAGGGGATGCCTTGGAAGTAGGCCTTTCATCCCTTCTTTCTGACAAAACAGGCCTTCTGTCATCTCTTTGTGGCCTTCTATAACCCACAGCTCCTGCTTTACTCTGTTCTTGGGTACGCTTCCAAGCAACAAGTGTATCTGTACTTTGGGCCAACTCAGCAAGAGTTTCAGGCTGCCTGGACAAAGATGACCATCTCTCTGGGTCTTCCCTAGATGGGTCACTGTAATCTATAGCATCACCAACACACACAGGCACCTCATAAGAACATTCAGCCTGCCTTCTAGCTTCTTCAAGCTGCAAGGCCAAAATCTGAGAGAGCTGGGACAGCACCTGGGCCAAAGTAGGCTCCTCTGAAACACTGGGTACAGGTGGGGCCCTTCCACACTCTGCACCACCAACATCTGGACAATCTTCACCCCCCACGGGCCATCCTGACCACGCCATCTGGGGGCCAACAGCCTGACAGTCCCCTTTCTGCTTCATCCCCTCTCTTCCAAAACACCAGGTAGCATCTGGGTGGACCAACATCTTGGGGTCTAAGCTGGGGAACTGCAGGGGCATTAGCTTACCTGCCATTCTGCAGGGCCAGAACACGAGTTCCTCCTTCCTGGAACGCAAGACAGCTTCAAGGGCCACTTCATGGGCCGGACACAGGAACGTTGAGCATCCCTCCAGCTCAGGGAATTCCTTCTGAACCACAGCTATGTAAATAATCCAGGAGAATCACTGGCTGCTGCCAGCAAAATACTTTCGGTTTCAGCCGAAGGCTCACACACACACACAGGAGAAAAACTTGAGATCGCCGCTTCTTCAGGGCACGTCTCCGAAAGGCCAAAACAACATCAAAGGCAGGGAAAAGATCCCACATCAGCTGGCCACCATTTCACGTAAACAACTTCAGGAGGGAAGAAACATCCCACCGCAACAACGTCTCATGCACCCGGTCGTCCCAATTCACAAGGGCACCTCCTTACCGTTCCCGAGCCTCTTGCTCTGCACTGGAACTTAACCCTTGCATCACCACTTCTGGGAGAACCAGGGAGGTTAAAAGGAACTCTTACTATGCTCAGGCAGTAAGGCCTTTGAACATAGAGCAAAACAAAGGAGGCTTCTGGTAACGTAGCAAGCTAAGCTTCGTGTGTGTGTGATAAGAAAAACAACAATCTTCAAAGAGAAACAGCTGTTTTATTCCATCAGGTTCATGTAGGAAAGTTCATGGAAAAGCAGAAATCAAAAGGTTATATCCATAAGATCAGTCCAGTAAACAGTCCAAGATATTTAGGTAATCATAATGAAAACATGCCAGCAGACAGTCCGGGGTCTTAACTTATGGAGAAGCAGAGTAATCCCATACCAGCAATCCCATACCAGTCCAGGGTCTTACGCCATTGAAAATCCAGACACGTACTAACTCTCACTTCTCTGCAAAATGGAGAATCTGCCATCAGGTGGGACAGCTTAGCCAATCAAGTATCAGCAAGCAAGAGAGAAAACTTTCTCACAACAATGGTTGTTTACCTTTATGCAAAGACACAACACGGCTAGAAAGATAACAACAGAGGAACACTGAAATATCAACAAATCATCGTGGCAGTCTTGTAAGGCACACAGAGGGAAATATGGATTTCTATGAGGCCTATTCATAAAATAGCAATTTCAGGCCTTGGGAGACATTAGGAAATAGGGTCTATTTCCTGACAATAGCCAAACTGTACTATAATGTCAATGAACACATAGCATGTTCAGTAATGAGCTACTTAAGTTTAAAAAAAAATACTGAGTAGCAAAACAAATTTAAATAGTCTGAGCTCTGAGTATTTTAATTGTTTCTTTCAGTTTAATTAAAACATTTAAATAACTGCTCAGACAGAACATTGTGGTGGCAGGCATAAGCATTCTACAATAAATTAGTAAAGGGTGAAATCCCCTAGCACAACTTATACCATGTAAATCTTATCATTCACAGCAATTTTTCATGAATTAAAATGTGCTCGCCCTCCCACTGCCAAATAGGTTTCCTTTTTTGTCCAGAGGAAGCTGTTGGAAGCCACAAGATAGGAGAAGTATTTCATATCTTAAAATCACCAAGGTTAGGATGATTTTACAAAGAACTACCACAGCTGTTTATGGGGCATAAGTTCTCCTGCTGGGTATCAACCATTATGTCATATAACTGTGAATTGTTCACTCCCAGTTTTTGTAACATGAGCCTGTTGATAGTTCCCCAGCAACAAATATTCTGTTTCTAGAATGAAGCATAAGGATCTCCTGAAGTAGAAAGATACCCTCTTGAGGTTTATGCTGTGACATGCGGTATACAAAGTACGTAATAGATGTTTTGCAAATTATGAATCAGTACTTTTACATCTCAGTTCTTTGAGGAAAAAATCACTGAATTACATACTTTTCAAATTCTTCTTCTGAGGGTGACAGCTCTCTGATAAATTCTCTTGTGTACTTGAATAATGAACTTACCTTTGCAGATTCCTTTCACTTCTTTTGTAAGTGTCTAATCTGTTTCCCTGAAGTTTCAGTTTGTAAGTCCAAAGTCAGAGACCTCTATTTCACACATACCATGCAAGCACTGACACAAAAAGTGTTGAAATGCTTAGGGAAAAAATGAGACAGCTTCTTCTTTCATGCCCATATGAAACTTTAAAAAGAAACTTTCTTCTTAGCTTTGTTATTGGAAAAATTAAATCCTTATTAGTACATGTTTCTGGTAATGATTGGCAAACCAGCAAATGAGCAGGATTCTGTATCTCTGAATTCACATCTCATGTTGTTGTTTACCAGCAGTCCCCACTTGAGTGTGTTGGTCTTACATTTAGGCACTCTGACTCTCAGCCTATTCAAGGGAAGGTCAAGTTCCTCAGTCATATCCTCATTTAATGTTGTTCTTTGTCCAGTGAGCTCCTTCCGCCATCTTCTAATTTGATTTTGCTATTGCATATGTATTGTTTGTAAGCTGCCCTGAGTTGCTATGGCAAGTGGGCGACAATATAAATTTGAACTAATAAATAATAAATAAATAAATAATACCTTCATACAGTCAAGAATGTTTGTTCTTATCATAAAGCGCGTCCTGGATCATTCTTTGGCTTAGTTCTCTCAACAATACCAGCAAGAGGATATATTTTCTCAACTGGTATAGGTTTAAGGCATCTGTCACAATACATATTGTTTCATTAACAGTAATATCAACTTATGTTGCCTGTGTGGATGAACTCCATACTGGAGCAGCATAGTCTGCTGCAGAGATGCTCAGGGCCAAAGCTGATGTATGCAGCATGGATGGTTGATTTCCCCATGGATCGTTTGTTAGTTTCCTGATGTTGTTCCTCATACTAACTTTAGCCTTGGTATTCAGGCAGCTAAAGGTTGTTGTTATTTGTTATCACATCACTTCTGACTTCTGACATCCCTATGAATAAATTACCTTCAAAAAATTCATACTATTAGGTCTTTCAAACTAAAGTTGTGACTTTTTATTGAGTCAAAACATTTCATGTTAGTTCTTTTTCTTTTCCTACTGCCATGCATTCCCACCCCCACCCCCCACCCCCGGGTCTTGTCTTCTTCTGTTATATTCAAAGTACAACAGCTTCAATTTAATCATCTTTTGCTTCTAATGAGGGATTAAACTTGATTTGATCTACAAGCCACTTGTTACAGCAATTCTCCAGCACCATGTTTTGCATGAACTGATTTTTTTCCTAGTAGCTTTCCTCACTGTCCAGATTTCACATCTGTTTTGTTGTTGTTCAGTCACACAGTCAATTCCAACCATTTGCAACCAGTGGTGGACTCCAAAAAAGTTTACTACCATGCTGTGGGCATGGTATGGTGGGTCTGGCCAGGGGGAAAGCCCTGCATTGCACCCAAATTAGGACCAGTCAGAATTTCTGCTACCGGTTCTGGTGACCAGGACCGGACTTCTCCCTGGGAGGAATGGACTACAGCTGAGAGATGCAGCCAGCCGGCTACAAATGCTGCCTCTGCTGCCGTCACTGTTACTGGGTCCGGACTTCTCCCTGGGCGGAATGGACTACAGCTGAGAGATGCAGCCGGCCGGCTACAAATGCTGCCTCTGCTGCCGTCACTCTTACCGGGACCGGACTTCTCCCTGGGAGGAATGGACTACAGCTGAGAGACACAGCCGGCTGACTACAAGTGCTGCCTCTGCTGCCGTCGCTCATACTGGGACCAGACTTCTCCCTGGGCGGAATGGACTACAGCTGAGAGACACAGTTGGCCGGCTACAAGTGCTGCCTCTGCTGCCGTCGCTCTTACCGGGTCCGGACTTCTCCCTGGGAGGAATGGACCACCACCACCCAGCTGGTCTTAGGCCCCTGCCCTCCTGTGGTTGATGTGGAAAAACCTTAGATGTTGCCTGGTCTGTAGGATTTAATACAGCCACATTTGGAATTGATAGGGTTTACTTGTTGTTTGCTCTTTCCTGTATTGTATATTGTACACTGTTGAATTGTTTATTGTATATTGAAGATTGTGCTGTGATAATATTTATTTATTGTATTTTGATTACACTATAATATTATATGTGTATTGATCTGTATAGTATTTACTGTATTTAAATGTTTTGTTATATTATATGCTAGTGTATTTTGGTTTGCAATGTAATATTGTTATTTGTGAATGCTGTGAGCCGCTCTGAGTCAGTTTTTATTGAGTAGAGCGGCATACAAGTCTAACTAAACTAAACTAAACTAAACTGGTGAACTGGTGCAAACCTGCTGATGCCCACCACTGATTGCGACCCTATGGAACATTGCCCACCAGGTACCTCCACCACCTTCCTCATCCGCCCAGCTCTGTGCCCATTGCATTTACAATACCATCTAGCCACCTCATTTTTGGCCACCCCCTTCTTCTTTTGCCCTCCACCTTTCCCAGCATCAAGGCTTTCTCAAGTGAATCTTCTCTTCTCATTTGATGTCCAAAGTACTTAAGCTTCATCTTTACTATTTGACCTTCTAAAGAGAAGTCAGGGTTGATTTCTTCTAGGATCTACTTACGTATTTGTTTTCCTTGGTGTCCAGGAAACTCTCAAAACTCTCCTCCAACACCATATTTCAAAGGCATCTATTCTTCTGCACTCAGCTTTCCTAATGGTCCAGCTCTCACAACCATACATTACCACCGGGAATACCATTGCTTTAAGCGAATTTTTGTTTGCAATGTGATGTCTCTACTTGTAACTATGTTCCCCACGTTTCTCACAGCCTGTCTCCCAAGAATCAGTCACCTTTTTATTTCATGGCTGCAATCACCATCTGCTTGTTTCTCTTTCTTTCCTTCCCTATATTTAAACTACAGGGAGGGGGAAAGAGAGAGACGTGATTGGTTCTCTAGAGACCCAATCATGTCTCTTTCCCCCTCCCTGTAGTTTAAATACAGGGAGGGAAAGAGACACAAGCAGTCTCTGCGACTGTAGTAGGGTCGGGGGAAAGGTGCGCCTTTCCCCAACCCTACTGCAGTCGCAGAGACCGCTGTGGGTGGGGGTTGGCTTTAAAGGCAGGGAGGAAAAGAGACCTGATTGGGTCTCTTTCTTTCCTTGCCTGCCTTTAAAGTGGTTTGCCCCTGAAGTCAGGGCTTTTTTTTTAATTATCATTGTTCGATGCATGCATCGGACAACGCTAAAAATCAGATAACATCATGACTTGTGGAACCAAGTCATAACGTTATCTGGGGTATTACTGTAATTTGATTCCATCATTTTTTAGGGCTTTGAAAAATTCAGCTGGGATACCATCATCTCCAGTAGCTTTGTTGTTTGCAGTGCTTTTTAGGGCCTTTCTGACTTCATTCTCTAGGATGTCTGGCTCAAGTTCAGTGTTCTCATCATTGTGATTATCAGGGGTATTGAGGTCCTTTTTGTAAAGTTCCTCTGTGTACTCTTGTCATCTTTTCTTAATCTCTCATGCATCAGCTAAATCCTTTCCATTTTTGTCCCTTATCATAGTCATTTTTGCTTTAAGCGTTCCCTTGATTTCATTAAAAAAAAAAAGATCTCTAGTCCTACCCCTTATGTTGTTTTCTTCTATTTCTTTGCATCATTCATTTAGGCAAGTTTCTTTATCTTTCCTTGCTTTTCTTTGAAATTCTGTATTCAATTGGTTGAATTTTTTCCTTTCTCCTTTGCCTTTTGCATTCCTTCTTTCCTCTGCTATTTTAAGAGCCTCCTCAGACAACCACTTTGCTTTCTTACACTTCTCTTCTTTTGGTATGGTTTTCCTTGCTGCTTCCTGTATGATGTTCTGCACCTCTGTCCATAATTCTTCTGGCACTCTGTCTATCAAGTCTAAACTATTAAATCTGTTCCACACCTCCATTGTGTATTTCTTAGGGATGTTGTCTAGATCATACCTATCTGGCCTAATTGTTTCCCCTATTTTCTTTAGTCTAAGTCTGAAGTTCAGTAGATTATGATCTGAGCCACAGTCTGCTCCAGGTCTCGTTTTTGCTGATTGTATGGAGATTCTCCATATTTGGCTGCAGAGTATGTAATCAATTTGGTTTCGATGTTGGCCATCTGGTGATGTCCATGTGTAAAGTCTCCTCTTGTGTTGCTGGAAGAGAGTACTTGCTATGACTAGTGCATTCTCTTGGCAGACCTCTATTAGCCTTTGCCCTGCTTCATTCTCTGTTCCAAGACCAAACTTGCCTGCTATTCCATTTATTTTCTGATTTCCTACTTTGGCATTCCAGTCTCCTATGATAATGTGGACATCATTTCTTGGTGTCTGATCATAGAACTGGTCAACTGTGGCTTCATCTGCACCAGTGGTTGGTGCGTATATTTGGATTAATGTGATATTGAAAGGTTTGCCTTGGATTCTGACTGAAATAATTCTGTCATTTTAAAGATTATATCCCATTACTGTACTGCTTTTCTCACTCTTTTATTGACAATTATGGCTACTCCGTTTCTTCTGAGGTAAAAATATATAGTATGCATGATCTTAACTTTGGTCACCCATGATACATCCTTGAGGATCTTTTCGAGCTCTTCCCTAGTTGCTATTCCATATTTCAGTAGTCTTTTGATTTCCTGTTTGCAGTACCCATATGGATTGGTGATTGAACCAAGATGTAGACATCTTTTTAAAAATTCAATTTTTCTCATCACCAGTTTTTTTAAACCCATATCTGTTGTTTTTCTCATCCTAACATTCAGCTGTGGTCCTGTGTTTTGCACCTAAGCTTTCACCTTTATCAGTAATCATTGCAAGTCACTGCTATTTTCTGTTAATAATACTGTGTTAGCTGCATCTCATAAATTATGAAATTTTACCCCTCCTTTCTAAATGATGCCATTGGCAACCCAAGTGTTTCAATAAAATTTTCTATCTTTGGGTTGAGCTGGGTTACTGCAAACATGCCATTGCAATGACATGTTTGCCCTGATAAAATGAAATGGTGTATAAGGATGTTTGTACAAATCATGTATAAGGGTGTTTGTACAAACAGGAGCATGTGGAGCTGCCATCTGCTGAATGGTATGGATCAGTCTACAACATGAGTGCCTAAGTCAGGGGTTTCAAATCTATGGCCTGTGGTCTGGATCCAGCCCGTGGCGCCATTCCATCCAACCCACTGTTGCCACACCCAGAAATGGAAATGGGCATATTTACGTCAGCTGCAAAACGCAAGCACACATGCATAAATGTGCCTGCGGCTCTCATAAATGCAGAAGTGGGTGCATTTATGACAGCCATAAATGTGCCTGCTTCCAGGGGGCATGTCCAGGCCCACAGTGAAAAAGATTGGCCACCCCTGGCCTAAATGGACTGACGACAACTGTCTCTGGGATTTCAGGCTGGAGCTTCTTTAAGCCCTTCTTGAAGTAAAAAAACTGGATAATGCCAATTTTGCATGCACAGTGTGTGCTCCAGCCAAAGCTCTGTCTCTTCTCCCAACCCCCTCCCAAAATAATTTGACATTGTAAGGCAATTCAGAATACTGAACATTTGATGGTGCTTATCCACTTATCTGTCTATGTCAGTTCTCAGTCAGATTTGGCATCATCTGTTCAGGATTTCAGGTGATATCAGTGATCAGTCTTGGGACCTTCTCTGAACACTGAGCTATAACAAAATAATCTCTTACTGAACTGTAGTGTGTAACGCACTGCTGAACAAATACATTTTCCTTATATGTATCGAAAAGTTCCAGACCTTAGATTTGCTGCAAGAAAAGGTCTGTGACTACTAGTACAGTTCATTTCTGATAACAAGAATTTTCTCATCCCTTTTTCTGATATCATCTCTGTCATAGCAAACATAAGTGGCATAATATTAAGCATTTTATTTTGGTCTCATGCCCTCTTGTAGGGAAGGCAGCTCTCTGCCTGAAAAGCTGCTAGAAGACAGTCATCCATTTGAAGAGGTGTCCAGTCCAAGAGTGATTTAAAGAGACCATGACCTTGTCTACCATGTGAAAAGGTCAAGGCTCGAGGCCCCTTGGGTTTGGCCCTCAGGAGCCCCTCGCACCTTTACCTGGGCCACTTCTGCTTCCGACAACTCAGGACTTTTGCCACAAAAGAAACACTCTAGCCACTTAATGTAGATTTAAAAGTGTATTGAAGGAAAAGATTACAGTGCATGCAAAGACCCTCTCAGTAAGGGAGGGAGCCCTAGGGCCTCCCCCCTCATTATAGCTAAACCACCTACATTATGGTGCTTCCCTTGGACTCAGCAAAGCCAAGCCCCAGTAGCACAGAAAGAAAAAGCAAAGCAAGCTGTGAACAAGCCAAGGGCCAAGTGGTATTGCAATGCATCATATTTATACCATTTTTTCACACCCTCCTGTCAGTCACAGTTGGTATCCAATCTTGGTCATCACAGAAGTGGTCAGGGCTGGTCTTGCCTGCCCTCTCTGGGTTAACTATAGCCAGATTTGTCTTACAGCCTCCTCTCCCATCTTCCCTCTCAAGGCCAGTTTCTCCCCCATCCCTTTGGAAGGTGTAGGAGTATTTAGGCCTGCTGTAATTTCCTTCTGGCCTTCCTGTACTGTCCACCTGGGGCAGACAGATAACAGCCAGGCTTGTCTCCATGCGGGGAAAAAACCTCTTCTCTTTTGCAAGGGTTCAAAGAAATGCACGCCACCAAACCATCATATCCCTGGATCAGCAAGCACTGGAAGAAAAATATTTTCCTTTCTCTTTGATCACCAATCAAAGCCATAGCTGTCTGCCTCTGCTAAATGATGTCCCAAGCACCCAGAGATGATTGATATTCCATTTTTCTCAGTGGTATTAAAGAGAAGAACCTCCTGATGATTCTTCTAAAAAGATCACTGAGTTGGGGCACTCCAGAGTCCACAACATGCAGATGCTGCATGTCCAGACTGACCCCCGAGAGCTTGTTTAGACATGCTTCATGTTGCACTGCATTCAGTGGTGGGCATAGGCCGGTTCGCCCTAGTTCTATCAAACGGGTAGTACCAATCCTGGATAGTCTCCCAGGAGGGTATTAACCTCCCCTGGAGACCATCCGGGGTGGTTGCTATTTTTTTGAGGTGACCAGTTTGGTTGCCTCACCGGCTCCCCCACTCTCTGCCCAAAATGACAGCTGGTGATTGCGCATGCATGAAAATAGCAATTGGCTCATGTGCACCTTTAGTACTCAGTGTGCATGCATTAATTGCTATTTTCACGCATGTGCACTCACCAGCCGCTATTTTGTGCTGGAGAGTGAGGCAGCCAGGGAAGCCCTCAGCAGCTTCCTCAGAGGTGCGGCGGTGGTGGCAGTGATGGCGGCCCTCACTCAAGTCACCTCGTGCCGCCATGCCACTGTGCCACCATGCAGCACTGCTGCCACTCACCGCTGCCAACAGTCACCACCAATACCAGGCCAGGCTGTGGCGCACCACTGGCAGGGCCAGGCCAGGCCACCGTCAACCCAGGCCATGCTGCCGGGCCAGGCTGGGCCGGGCCACTGCTGACCCAGACCACACTGCCAGGCCGGGCCAGACCAGGCTAGGCCACATCACCAGGCCAGGCTGCGTGTGCACCGTCGCTGTTGCCATCTGCTCTCCAGCCAGGTAAGTGATTCGTGTTTGGGTTTGGGGTGGGTGGGTGGGTGGGATGTGTGTTTTTATGTGTATTTTGATCTGTATTTTAATGTATTTTATGTGTGTTTTAATGTGTATTTTTATGTATTTTTATGTTTATTTAATTTGTATTTTAATGTATATTTTTATGTGTTTTATGTGTATTTTATGTGTGTTTTATGTGTATTTTGATCTGTATTTTAATGTTTTATGTGTGTTTTAATGTGTATTTTTATGTTTATTTTTATGTGTTTTTATGTGTACAGTAATATGCCGGATAACGCTAAAACTGCATAACGACGACAAATTTGGGGGGAAGATTTGCACCGGACAACGTTCTTTTTAGTGTTATCCGATCCATCGTCATAAAGAAGTAAAGGAGGCCAAAGTCCTTCCCTGCCACTTCCCTCTTCCCCCCCCCCCAGCACCCCACTGCCTGCTCAGAGAGAATCCATCCCAGCTTACCTTCTCTTGCTGAGGTGCAAGCTCCGACTGCTCCGACTGAGAGGCTGTTTTTTTTCTGTATTGAAACTACATGCCTCTCTCTCCCTGTAAATACAGGGAGGAAAAAAGACGCGAGGCTTGTGTTTCACTTCCTGTATTGACACTACAGGGAGGGGGAAAGAGAGAGAGCTGATTGGTTCTCTAGAGAACCAATCACCTCTCTCTATTTCCCCCTTCTCTTTAGTTTAAATGTACAGGGAGGGAAGACTGGGAGGCAGAGATCGCTGTGGGAGAGATGACTGGTAAGTAAAGGGAGGCAGAGATCACTGTGGCAGAGATCGCTGCTCGTGAGGGGTGGCTTTAAAGGCAGGGAGGAAAAGTTTTTCCCTGCCTGCCTTTAAAGCGATTTGTCCCTGAAATCAGGGCTTTTTTTTTTAGCGCTGTTCGATGCATGCATCGGACAACGCTAAAAATCAGATAACGTCATGACTTGTGGAACCAAGTCATAACATTATCCCGGGTATTACTGTATTTAATTTGTATTTTAATGTATATTTTAATGTGTTTTATGTGTATTTTATGTGTGTTTTATGTGTATTTAATTTGTATTTTCATGTGTTTATGTGTATTTTTATGTGTACTGTATTTTTATTTTATTTTTAATTTTTATTTTTACTTTGGCTCCACCCATGTCATTTGTTCCACCCATGATGTCATAACTTTGGCTCCACCTATGACATCATGAGGTTAGCTCCGCCCACTATGGCAGCTCCGCCCACAGTGTGATAGTAGAAATATTGGCTGCCCATCACTGACTGCATTCCTGCACATACTGTATGTTCTTTGCCTTCCTCTTGGCATAGCCTCTTAATCAGAGCTTCCCACTGTTCTGGCAGATTACTCATTGACTCTTAGCATAAGTGGAGGGGTACACAGAAAGAGCCTCCTCTAAGACTGTGGTATTTTTGTCCCACAATTGGGCATACCCTGGACAACGGCACCCTTGTTGTACCACCTAATCTTTCTACAGGTGAAATGAACTGTGGAATAAATTCACCAAAAGGTGGCTCCATTATGGCAATTTGAAGTCTGACCTAGTCACAAAAGCAGAAGCAAGCTTGGAATATTTCTTGCATCAAATCTAGCTGTCTCTTTGAATTGTCTGTTTCAGTCTACTTGTTCGTTGGCCTGGCTTACTAGAAGCAAAAAAAGACATGTCTGCATTGTGGAGAAAACTCTCTTCATGCACTTAAGATGTTACTCCTGGGGGTTCCCACACCCTTTGTAGAAGACTGATTTTTTTTAACTTGCAGATTTTCTGATTCTTTCAAGATCTAAGATAATCTGTGTGCTATTTGTGCTTGTGATTCTCTGGATATTTAATATATCTGTAGTTTTTATTTTTTAAAAAAACTATTCCTCATTCCAAACAAAACTTTGTTACCCATCACAAGACCTCTTCTGTGAAACACATTGCACTATCAAGTGCCCAGCTGTAAGGATTTCCTCCCCCACCCTGTAGGCTTCCAAAGGCCATGGAATGGAATTCTCAGCAAGAAACCACATAGGCACACAAGGTCAAGGAGGAAAATGCAAGTGACAGGTAACAGTGTGTGTTTTGTGTATCAATTGTATTCTCACACAGCACTGGATTCTTCTGTATTTTCCTTCCTTAAAAGTCCACCATGGCCCCTGAAAGGAATATTAATAGACTCTGGCTTCCTTATTCACTCTCATAATTCCACCATGACTCAACTCACCAGTCTTGGCATGATATATTTAAATAAGTGCCCAAAGTGAGTGAAATATCTTTCTTGTTCAGCATGTCAGAGTACAATGCCATAGGTGGGAAAAACAGCCACACAGCATGTACTGACCTTGCCTCTATGAACTACTAGTTCTCTTCATTAATTCTCCCAAGGCTGCAATGCTGCTTCATTCTATTAAGGGCAATGAGATTTCAGGAAGGTGGAGTGGGTGGGATAAAAATCAGTAGAAGAGAAGTACGATTATGTACATGCTGACAGATTCTCACACAGACCTGCCAAATCAGTGAGTGCTGTGCTCTTTAAGCAGAGACTGCATATAACTCAGGCCAGACTATAAATGCTGGTTCCACAGTGAAATGAGGTGAAATGCCTGTGGGAGGTAAAGTTTATAAGACCTGAGGAGGTAGCACATTTCAGAGTGTGAAAGTCACATATAGTATGTGCCATCTGTAAACCATCTCTTTTTAGCTCATTGTAAAGCTTTACTGCTTGACATTCTGCTTTGTACTAGAGTCAGGCTTGCTGGCCAGACAAAGCCAGAAGTATGCGTTTTCATTTTTTCCAGGATATTTTCTCAATAAAATCAGTACTATTTTTTCCACTAGTTTTAATAGCTGTAATTGTAGATATGAATAAATAAGCAGGTTTTTTGTGGGTCTTTTTTCTTGGAGTTGCATATATAAGTTACATTCATGGGGGTTTTTTCCCATTGGAGTTGTGTATACAGTCACTACCACAATTCCTTACATACAAGCCATGTTAGAAACACACATTGAAAGCTTTCAGTATTACAAAACTGAATGGATTTTCTGTCAGGTGTTTTCCTCCCTCTCCCATCAGACCTTTTGTTTGAAATGATAACATAGATTTTGAGAGCTTTGCAGTAAGTAACACAATTTTATCTGTTCTGAACTGTTAAAAACCAGGCCATGGTGGAAGATGAGCTAATACTCATTTGTCACAGCCTAGAGTCAAGAAATATTATTCAGAGACAGTTCTTCTCAGTAAGGGAAGGTTTTGATATTCTGATTTCACAGGGGGGCATTGAATAGGACATGGGGCTAGCCTCAAGGTGGATTGGTGTGCGGTAACAGGCAATGCTCATATAGTGACTATTCAGTTAACAAAACACGAAAAGGTGGGGGTCATAAGTTCAGTCCTCAATGCAATGAGATAATTAGCTCAGCATGTGATTCTACTGTACATTGCCATTCACTGTTGTAATACAACAGCTGGGGTGAGCTAATAATAAGACTTACTAGAATGTGAGTAGAGGCTGTCCCCAGAAAGAATGCATGAATGCATGAAAGAAGCAGTAAAAATGTTGAGATTAGTGGAAATATTTGACGGATTTAGTGGCAGAGCTCACTTGCCTCTACTTTGTTCTACCCCTCATCTTTTCTCCCATTATCATTTTTCCTTCTCTTTAAAATATACAGTGGTACTTCATACAATGATTTTAATCCATTCCACAGGGCTCATTGTTGTATGAAACAATTACTATACGATACATGCACTGTATAGCGATTTTCCCTATGGGATGCATCATACAACGATTTTTTTTTTTTTGCTAAGTGGTTTTTCCCATTGAAACAAATTTGTATGACTTTTTTCCATAGGGAAAATTGTTATGCAGGATGCAATTCTCCCCCCTCCCCCAAAAAAACTAATTGTTATGCAATTTTGTTGCTATACGGGGCGATTGTTGTATGAGGTTTCACTGTATTGTGATTCATTTATCTGCTTTTCTTAGATTCCAGTGAATAATGTAAGAGATTGAGATTGATGCTTACTGAACTTTTGTGATGGAACAATGTTGAGTTATATAGTGTATATTTATGTGATGTGTCTATGAATTTACTGTTTACTCTTTGCTTGTGAACCGCCCTGAGTCGGCCCTGCCGAGTAGGGCGGTATAGAAATTGGAGTAAATAAATAATAAATAAATAAATAATAAGATTATTTGCTGCCACAGAACCAGTGGTGGGCATCAGCAGGTTCACACCAGTTCACCAGAACTGGTAGCAGAAATTCTGGCTGGTCCCACCCATCCAAGTTTTGAAATAAAGTAGTCCTAATTTGGGTGCAATACAGGGCTTTCCCCCTGGCCACACCTACCATACCATGCCCACAGTGTGATAGTAAATTTTTTGGGAGCCCACCACTGCACAGAACTGCAGAATTCATTTTTTTTGTTTTTTTTAATTAGGTATAAAAAAAGATACAAAATTACAAAAATACAATTAAGACATTACAAAAGAATCTAAGCTTCTGAAGATCACGTAACATTTTGTACACATTGGTATTACATTTGCCACCTTTTTTTTTTGATACACAATCTTCTTCCCGTTCTCTTCTATTACATCATTAATATCACCCTTGTGCTATATACAAAGTCCGGGGGGTTCTATGCCTTCACATCTTCCAAAAGTCATTATGCTCTTGTGCAGGGGATATGCCCTTTTTTTCTTTAAAGTGTAGTTTATAAAAGGTTCCCAGATCCTCCAGAAATGATTACTATTGACTTTCCCTTTCCTACAATTTAATTCCCAGGTAAGTTTTTCATTTAGGGCCAAGTCCCACATTTGTGCATACCAGTCTTGGAGGTTTACTTGTTCACTACATTTCCACTTTTTAGCAATGCCTTGTCTTGCAACAGTCAGCATTATAGCCAATAACTATTATCTTTATTCATATCCTGATCTTCTATATCTGTTAACAAAATTGTTTCTGACCCCAATCCAATCTGTTTATCTAATATGTTCCCTATTTCCCTTTTTATTCCTTCCCAAAAACTTTTAAGTACCTCACAACTACACCACATGTGTTCATATGTTCCTTTTGTTTTTCTACACCTCCAGCATATATCACTCAAATTGCTATACATTTTATGCAAACCGACTGGGGTCCTATACCATCTCCATACAAGTTTCTAATTATGTTCTTTAATTCTTACAGACATGGTTCTCATTATCTTTCTTTTCCACATCTTCTGCCAATTTGTTGATGTTATCCTTATGTCTAATTCCTGTTCCCAACTTTGTCTCAACACCTCCTGTATTGTTTGACTTTTGTTTAAAATTTTGTAGACTTTGCTGACTATTCCCTTTATTCCCGTTTCTCCATTTCTAATTTTGGCCAATAATATCTCAAACTCCGTACATTCTCTATCTAAACCTTGTTCCCATAAGAATTTCTTATTCCAGTTATTTAACTGGAGGATCTTGAACCAATCCAATTGAAGTTGCAAATACAGCTCATGTCTTTTCTCTTGATCTTTGCAAGCATTGACCCAGTCTTTTAATAACAACACTTTATTTTCTGCCAATATATCTCTGACCTTTGTATCTATTTTTATTGGAAAATCCTGAAAGTCTTCAAGCTCTAAAATTGGTGATACTCCTGAAGTAAGTTCTTTCCTCACTCTGTTCCATGTCTCTATCATTGGTTTTAGCATCAGAGCCTGAGCCATCCTTTTTCCTTTTTCTTTTCCTTTTCCCTCGTATAAAAATTGAGCCTTACCCAACTTCGATAGGCCGGACCTTTCCATTTTTTCCCAGATTGTTTCTTCTCTATTTAAAATTTTTACAACATTTCTTATTTGAAAGGCTCGATAGTACTTTATAACATTTGGAATTCCCAGTCCTCCCTCCTTTTGTGAAACATACCATAATGATTTGATTATTCTGGCTCCTATATTCCCGTTACAGTACCGATTAATCATATTTTGACACTCATTCAACTCTTTATCCGTGTGTCTTATCGGCAAAACATCGAACAAAAAATTCAATTTGGGTAATAACATCATTTTACACATAGCAATTCTTCCGAACCATGACAGATTTAATTTACTATACTGTGCTATTTTCTCTTTTATTTCCTTCTTTTGTCTGTCATAGTTCATACCTTTAAGTTCCCCAATTTTAGATGATAACATTACTCCCAAGTATCTCATTTTCTGTGTGATTTGTACGTTATAATTTCTCTTTATTAACTCTTCATCTTCTTTCTTCCCATTAATTAAAATCATTTCTGTTTTATCCCAATTAACTTTCAAACCCGTTACCTCCTCAAAATCTTTCAAGTGTTTGTTTATCTTAACTACACTTTCCACTGGATATTTCACCATCAACAATGTATCATCTGCATAGAGACTTACTTTAGTTCCTTCAATCCCTATTATATCCTTATCTTGACGAATTGTGTTTGCTAAAAATTCCATGGCCAATATGAACAACGAAGGCGAGAGTGGGCAGCCCTGCCTTGTACCCGCCTCTGGCCTTATATCACTTGTGTAACTTTCATTAAATTTGACTCTTGCTGAGCCTTTTTTATACAATTTTCCAATAGCGCCTTGAAATTTTCCCCCAAATCCATATAATTTAATCATTTCATGAATCGTTGTCCATTGTAATGAGTCAAAAGCTTTAAAAATATCTAATGCTAGAAAACCCATTTTTTCCTTTCCTTTTCCCACCATATCTATTATGTCCACAACTCTTCTTATGAGGTCTGCCATATGTCTATTTTTAACAAATCCTGCTTGGTCTTCGTTGATGTAATTGGCCATGAAACCATTTAGTCTATTAGCTAAAATTGTTGTAAAAGTTTTTGCATCCTGATTGATCAGAGATATTGGCCTATAAGATTCAATTTTTTCTAAGTTTTTACCCGGCTTGGGAATTAAAACAATTATCGATCTATTCCAGGAATCTGGAATCGCATCTCCCCCTAAGATCCCGTTATATAGCTTGTGTAATCTCGGAACAATCCATGGCATAAAATCTTTGTAAAACTCGGCTGGTAACCCATCCTCCCCAGGTGCTTTCTCCTTTTTTAATTTTCTTATTACTTCTTCTATTTCCCTAATCGAAATTGTTTCCTCCATTTTTTCCCTGTGTTCCTCTGTGATCTTCTTAATTTGTTGGTGATCAAAATATTCTCGCATTTTACTTAGGTTTGTGTCCTTTTTTGAATACAGCTTCCTATAAAAATTTTCAATCAGCTCTGCTTTCTCTTTCTTTTTATTGCATCTTTTCCCATTTTGATCTATCAAAACACCTACTTGTCCTTTATTTTTTTCCCCTTTGCTGCTTTTGCCAAGAACTTAGCATTTTTATTGCCGTACTCAAAATATTCCCTTTTAAGAAAGATCAGATCTTTTTTTACTTTTTCGATATCCTTGCCATCCAGCTCTTTCTTAATTTTTTTTTATCTCTTGAAGTGTTTCCTGATCTTTCTTTTTAGCATATTCAGAGTGAAGATATTTTAACTGCCTTTCCAACTCCTGGTTTCTATTTCTAATTTGCCTATTCCTAATACTTTTTAACTTTATTGATTCCCCTCTAAAAATTGCCTTCATTGTATCCCACACTCCTCCCCCGCCAATCTCATTATTTTCATTACATTTCCAACTTTCCTCCCATTTTTCCATACTTTGTTTCCTTATTGTTTCATTTCCATATAACTTCGCATCATATCTCCAAATATATCCTCTTTTTTCATCCTCTATAAAGTTTATATCTACTATTATTTTTGCATGGTCAGATTCTCTAAATGTCCCAATCTTTATATCCTCAATTGTTTTTACCAACTCTCCTGTTACAAAAATGTAATCTATTCTTGAGTACATATCGTGCACATGTGAATAATATGTATATTCTTTTTCCTGAGCTTTTAGCTCTCTCCAGACATCCTTTATCCCCATTGACTTCCTCCATTCCTCTAGTATGTACCTTTTACCTTTCTTTTTTGCACTTGTACTGTCAATATCCGAACACATCATATTAAAATCTCCACCTATGACCATGTTCTTAGTCCCTTCCTCCTTCAATATTTTCCCCAATTTATCCAAAAAGTCCTGCTGTTTGTCGTTTGGAGCATATATATTAACCAGCGTTATCTCTTCTTCCTCAATTTTTCCTTTAATTATTAAATATCTTCCCTCTGAATCAGCTATGATCTTATTCACCGTGAACCCCAGTTTTTCCGAGATCAGAGTTGCGACTCCCCTGGCTTTAGATGTCCCATATGCCTTTTCATATATTTCAATTCCCCTCACCGTCAAATTATTTACATTTGCGGATTTTTGATGGGTCTCTTGCAAAAAAATTACATCAGTCCTATCTTTATTAAGCGATATTTGCAACTTCTTTCTTTTCAGTGCATTCCCTGCCCCTTTCACATTCTACGTTACCACTTTCAATGACTTAACCATTTATATTTAAATCCAGATCCCATCGTTCTTCCCCCCCCCCCCGGACGTGCTCCCTAACAAAACCCAAATTTCCCCTCCACTAAAAAGCCTAGCCAAGACAAAATACAATAAAACAGAAATACTAATTAACCTAAGTAAAGAAATACAGTAACAACAACAAAAAAAAACTTACCTATTCTTCTCACTTCTTGAACCCTCCCCACATCTATCTTTCCGATGCCGCCTTTGTTTCCCAAAGAGGGGAGGGGGGGACCGGAGAAAAAAGGCATATAGTTCTTCTATTAACCTACTCCCTCTGACTTTAATTAAATTTGTGATTGTATTCACCCCACCTGTTTCCCGCTTGTACCTGGAACATCTGCGCCTCCCACTGCTCCCTCCTCCTCCCGACCCACTAACGGTCCCATCACACCCACCCTGGCCAATTCTGTTCTCATTACTATCCAATCCGAGTCCGCTTCCTTGATCAACCCAATTTGTGTTAAATACAACAATGCATCAGTATTCACATCCAACACATGCCATTTTTTGTCGTAAAAAAATCTCAACTGTTGTGGAAATCGCCAAACATACTTGACACCTTTTGCAATCAGTAGTTTTGTAACAGGTTTCATCGTGTACTTCCACTTCCTCTCCTGGGGCGCTATGTCGTTATAGACCTCCACATCCACTCCATCTATTTTTAGGACGCCAGACCCAGCTTGTCTAATGAAAGACATCACCTTCAATTTGTCAGCCCAATTTGCAAATTTAACTAAAACATTCCTAGGTGTCTTCTTGTCCCTCCTCCCACCCACCCTATACACAGCACCAATATCATCTGATCCAAATTCTTTACCCATTTTGAGTGAGTTCAACCATTCCACTACTCTCTCCTTCAGCTTGTCTGGCGTCCTTTCATTCATATGACGAATCACTATGTTAAATTTCCGCCACCCCTCTTCCATCATCATCATTCTTTGTTCCTGTGCCATCATCTTGTCTTCCAAAATATGCTCTTGGATGTAAAGCTCATTTACTGATATAACTGCATGTTTGACTTCCTTATTCATTGTCTTTGTAATCTCATCTATCCTTTGTGTATTTACTGCCACATCCTTCTTCACATCTGTAAGGGATTTCGCCAGGCTTTCATATTGTAGCCTGGCTAGTTCCCTGTCTTTCTTCATTTCCTCGCTGTTGGCCTCCACAGTTTTGTTCAATTTAGTTTGATTCTCATCCAGCTTTTGCATTGTTGCCTGAACTGCAGAATTCAAAGGGTGATTTACTCCACCCACTGTTGATGTAGGAAATTTACAGCTAAAACACCCCTCACAGATCCAACCTTTTGGAAAGCTTCAGTTCAGTTGTGGGCAACTGTTAAAATTGGAAAATTCTTCCTAAAATGAGCTTGTTCCTTGCCTCCTGTGAGTAGGAGCACATAAGTGGATTCATGGCATCCTAATCAAATATTTGAAGCTGTCATATCATATCACACTTTAATCTGCTACAGCCTGAACATTCCGCAGTTCTGTGGCCTTCAATTATTGTGTCCAGTACTAGATACTACTAATGAGGCTTTTCCAAAGAAGAATAGAGTGGCACTATTGCTTTTCTTGAACTGGAACCTTGATGCAGCTTGTTGTTGTTCAGTTGCAGTCAATTCTGACCCTTCGCAACCCCATGGACCACTGCTCTCCAGACACCCCTGTCTTCCACCATCCTCCTCAACCCGCTCAGCTCTGTGCCCAGTGTGTCTACAATACCATCTAGCCATCTCATTTTTGCCCACCCCCTTCTTCTTTTGCCCTCCACCCTTCCCAGCATCAAGGCTTTCTCAAGTGAATCCTCTCTTCTCATTTGATGACCAAAGTACTTCATCTTCATCTTTACTATTTGAGCTTCTAAGGAGCATTAAAACTGTTTTAAATTAGCATTTTTGCTACCACTTCACACAATTAATGCATATTTAGTTCATGGTCTGCTAAGATGTTGAAATCCTTTTCATGGGGTTTAGGTTAGGACTTTTAGCAGCTACCATTTATCAAATATTTTTGCATGTGGGTTTTTTTCACACTTGAATGCAAACCTTCACATCTATCTCTGTGGAAACTGTGTTTGTTTTAACCCAGTTCTCCAATCTATTATTGTAATCTCAAATCTTTACTCTCTTCTCAAATATTACTTCTTCCTCCTAGTTTATTGTCATTCCCAAATTTGATGAGCACCCCTCTACTCCTTCATCCAAGTCATTTTAAAGATGTTGAGCAACAATTAGGCCAAGACAGCACTGAACCTGTTACTTCCATCTGGGATTATGAAGTGCCATTGGTGAGCACATTTTGAGTACAAATCTGTAATCATGCCCCAGTATTGCCATGTTTTAGCCCACACTTTACCAGTTTGGTCACAAGAATTTCAGGAGGGGGGAGGGCTGTTCAAAGGTTTGCTAAAATCAAGATGTGCTACACCAACAGTTTGATAAACATTTGCTCCTCTCCTTGGCCAAAATTTTGAAAATGGTCAAGACAGCCCAGTGGCATTCACGGGATTCCCAAAATAATATAATGATCATAAAACTATCATAATCAGCACCATACTAGTTTGTTTGTTTTGCTGAGAATGTCCTATATTAATTAATGCAAGGAATTCCCTTCACAGTCTACTCTTTTTATTTCTACAATCATTTTCCTTATCTCCCATGCTGCCACTGCAAATCATACAATCCCTTAAAGAATTTAATTTTTAAACAGATCATTGGCATTTGGAATACGATATTGATCTAGATATAAATTTCATCCATAGTTCAGCACATATTGTACAATAAATAAGTGCATAGATCTTCAAAACTGATAGGCCAAAAAAGAAAGATAAAGACAAGGGGGGAAATGAAAAAATCTTTATCCAGGTGTACATAAATTATAACTTGGGAGGTAGGAGAACATAGATATAATCATAATTCTCACATTTCTACACCCTGGCATACCAATCCGGCATACCAGCAAAGAAACACCAAAATTTGGAGGACCGGCAATCCCATTCATGGTGCTTCCTTCTGATCAGAAAATGCCTGGCAATCTCATCTATCTTTCCAGCAATTAGGACTTCATATTGCAAAGAGTTCCTGGCTCAACATATATATCAGAAAAATGCCATGGCAAATCGGACTAAAGACTTCTGACACCATGCAGTATACAACTTCTCCTTGGCCCCAGAGTTTATATGTAATAATACACAGTAACATCTGTCCGTCCTTGGTTTGGGTTTTAAAAAATAAACCGGTACAAGGAAGAACTGTATGGAACATTGCACTAAATGATAAAATGCAGATTAAAATTTAAGAAAGGCGAGAAAAAGAATAAGGAGTTTGAATTTATATGGGGAGAGTTTGTTGACTACATCTTTAAAAAAGCAAAGAGAATCAAACAAAACCAGGAAGTCATAAAATTTGGGAAATAACAAATTGAAAATATGAAAATTAAAAGGAATAATAGTTGTCCCAGGTGGAGGGTGCAAGGTGGTTATATACTTTAATAATTAATGTGTTTAAATTAGGTTATAAACAAAAATGATAAATTAAAAGGGTCAAATTATAAAATATTGTAGTTACTAGGGAGAAGTGTATATGGTCTATTTTTGTTAATTTTGTTTTGTATTAGGTGCTCATGTGATTGTTTTAATATGTTTTTGTATGTTATCCAAGATAAATAAAATATTATTTAGATTAAAAATAATAATAAACTGAAGCAGCAGTCATTTTAATCCAGCAGTGGCATCATGTAAAACAATGAGTGGCTGTGGATTAAATCAAAATCACAAGGTATGCTTAGTGCTCATCCTTGATTGCAGAGTGGAGTGGACTTGCATTGAGTTTATTGCTCTAATTCAGGCATTCGCAACCTATGGCCCATGGGCCAGACCAGGCCCCAATGCCATTTCATCCAGCCCCCAATGCCCTCGCCGCTCCCGGAAGCAGAAATAAAATGCATGTCGCGCATGTGCAGAATGCTGCTAAATGCATTCTGTGCATGCATGGCACATGTTTTACTTCTGCTTCCGGGTGGGAGGGACCACGTGACCGGCCCGATCGGCTGCCCAGCTGGGATATGTGTTTGTGTCCCTCCATGAATCCTTCTGTACAGCTAGTGACCAAAAGACAAGGATCTTCTTATAATGCTACTCAAAGATCTATACTTGAATGGTTTGAGAATTTACTGATATAGAGGGAAACACTTGTGAAGTGAAAGAGAGATAAGATCTTGACAGTGATTCTCTAATACACATATTTAATGTGTAAATCCCATAGTATAAATTACCCTCCTTTGTAGATGCCATGGATAAGAGTCTTATATGTTTTTCTTATGTACCTGCACGTCTCATCTAGATTCTAGAGCCCACTTTTTGTGATTGTTTTCTGATAAAGCAATTAGCTACGGTATCAATCAATCTTTATTATGGTCCAAGACCAGCACAGTGCAGCAAAATGAACAGAAGTTAAAAGGAGGGTACTTAAAATATATAATGAGACAGAAGTTAAAATGAGGGTACTTTAAAAAGAGTATTTCTGCTCAGAGTTAAACAGTAGTAAAATTACGAGTTAAGATTAATAACGTTACAATTATTACTAAGCCTCTGAAGTAGCACTAGTAGTTTATTTAACTGAATTAGCTATGATAGTTTTTGTCCAAATAATGTTATTAGGTAATCAGTTGTCTTCCATCTATTCAGGCTTGAAACAATACATTATAATTGCCCCAGACAGACATCTGAACAACGATTCTGCCGTTAAATATGCTCTGGAGTTTTGAATTTACCAGTATTTTAAAGGATTACTTGAGCCAATTGCAACATGTTCTGTTTTAACAAAATCTAATGAGGGCTCTATTTCTTCTCTTATAGAGCTTGAAAAGGTCTTGAAAATCTGATAGATGATGATCCTATGCACATTTTTTCAAAACTCAAACACCAGATAATTAAAATGCTAGACTTGTCCAGACTTCAGTGTGCTATTCATCAAAGTATCATTAATGACACAATGGGAAAAGTTCCACCTACAAACATTTTGCTATTACAGTAATTTACATGTAATCTACTGTACATGTTTTACATAGAGCTTTTGTGTGAGACAAATAATTCTATAATCTCCTAAAATCTCTCCTAACCCAATCTGTGTGGCAGATAGTAAATCCATGCTATCAGCTTGTATGGCATGTAACAGCTTTGGAACATTTGCTGTTCATATAACTGATGGCCCAGATTATTTAGATAATAATAAATGAAAAGGGAGATAACAGCAGGTACTTCAATAAAGAGTTGTCCTTCAGATTCAATCCTAACCTTTTATGTTTCTTTATAGAGGATTTCAATTAACATAAGTGATTGCCTGTCAGTCTTAGTATTTCATAGTTTACAAGCATTATTAATATCAATTTATTCTTGTCAAAACTGATCTGCTTCAATGACATGCATTATTATCAACTACAATGGCTATATCAATATCTCTCTGTGAGACTTCAACATCTTTTTACCTAATATATATTAAAATAAATATCTATCCATTTGTTTTTTTTGATTGACTGCTTGTTCTATGACAGTGTTGGTGGACCTATGGCACGCGTGCCAGAGGTGGCACTTGGAGCCCTCTCTGTGGGCACCCACGTGATTGCCCCAGCACAGAGTTTGTCCCGCCCTTCTGCCCAGAAACCCAATGGGAGTGCTTCCTCCTTCCCTCAGCACAGAGTTTTCCCCACTTCTCTGCCCAGTAGCCCAATGGGAGAATTTCCTCCCATCCCTGTTGCTGTGTTGGCACTTTGTGATAAATAAGTGGGTTTTAGGTTGCAGTTTGGGCACTCGGTATCTAAAAGGTTCCCATCACTGTACTATGATAACCATATCATTTCTATGTACTCTAGTGAACCGTACATGTTAGATGCTACCTACTGAGAAGAAAGACTTCTTCCCAAATATTTATGCATCATATATGTATGCATCATATAACACCCTTAGTTAAAGGTAAAAGTATCCGACTCTAGGGTACAGTGTTCATATCCGTTTATAACCAAAGAACCAGCATTGTCTGCGTCTGCAGATGTTTCCGTGGTCATGTGGCAGGCATGACTAAACACCAGGGTGCATGAAATGCTGCTTATTTACCCACTGAAGTAGTACTTATTTATCTACTTGCAATTGCTTGCTTTCTAAATGCTAGGTTGACAGGAGGTGGGACAGAGACAAGAGTTCACTCTGTCATCCAGCACTCAGGTCATGAACTGCTGACATTCTGACCTTCTAGTCAAGTTCAGCAATCCCTTTGGGAGGTATATAAAAGGTGAGCCAGTGGCCAGACAGAGTGCCTCAATCTCGGAAGCTCCACTATGCTCAAAATTCTTCAGGTCCTTGGCTAGAAGTATCCAGGAAAGAATGTGGATACAGGATATAGCAAGAACATTGGCACCTCTTTCTGGAAGCATCAATGGAGTTCTCTCTCCCCATTTCCTCCTCTGCAGACTGTTAGGTTGCTGTTGTTCAGTTGCACAGTTGATTCCAACCCTTTGCAACCCCATAGACCATTGTCCTCCAGGCAATGTTTTCAGCTATTGTGCTGAACATTCTCCTGTTTCAACCAAGTGCAAATAATTGAATTAGACACACACAGACTGAGAGATCTTTCGATCTAGAGAATCTAGTCCTCTACCTGCTACCACAGTTTCATTAGAAACACTTTTTCTCCCTCTAACCCCTGGAGGACACACAGAAAGGCAGATGTAATTTTATCTGGTCTCTGAGGCCTCAAATACTGGCAGTAGTATGTGCTGTCTCAGTAAAGGCTCAGGCTTTATGATTTAAAAAAAAGAGTACTCTGTCTAGTTTCACCACTCCTTTCAGCACTAAGCAATTATTCAACCAAGCTTCTTCCCTAATTTGAAAGTGAAACCTGAAGCTCCTCACTTGGGCTTGATAAAAATTTAAATTTGCAGTTTTCTGTGCTATTTTGTCTATATTTACTTTTTGTCACCAAGATCTCAATGTTCTTTCTGAAAGATTAGCATGCCCAGTCATTCTCCATTTCCTGTGCTCATTTGTCATGATTCTCCTTTAGCTGTCTTCCAAGGCTATTTACAGAATAAGGGTACAATCCTTACTATACTTAGCAAGCATATAAAATTGCATTAATGACATTCTGTTCTGTGCAAGCCTGGTGAGGATTGGGTACTGCATCACCACCATGGTTGCCTTTGAATTCTTACTTATGAGATTACTTGTTAGTGTCTGCTGTATAATTCATTTTATCTGAAACTCTGACAACATTGGCTGTTTGAAAGTCTGCTTCTAAAAATGACAGATAATATATCTCTGTGCCCTTCCATTTCCTGACCCCTTAGGCCAGAAACTACATTCTTCTAGACAACTTTTGCAGCCAAAAGAAATACCTCCATTTGTGATTTTCTATCCAGTTAGATATTTGATTCCAACATTATATCAGTGCTATGTGACTCATCCCACAAAGTGTAGCCAAACACCTTGGTTTACTAACTTGGGAGCTGAAGATTATGAAACATGCAAGCTGTCATGTGCGTGACAGTTTTCTTTAAGAAGGCAGGTAATCTTTCTACATACTTGTAAAACTGCTCAGATTATTCTGAAAGTCTGAGACTTGAGTAGGGCCAAAAGCTAGTTCTGCTGGTAAGGTGTTATGTGCACAGGGCCTTATTATGGTATCACTGATAACCTGCAGCAATATGTAACTGTCAACCTGCCTGGGCTAGAAGTCTGGTTATTAGAAATATTAATCTACAAAAAAAAAACACATGAAGATACACAGCATGTATATGCATGGATAGTTCTATGAAATGTGCTGAAATAAGAAGTGTCTAGTAACTAAGTACTTACTTTTCAAATTTAATTACATTTCCAAATGTAAAACACTGCCTAGTATCTGTGTTGTCAGCTGTCTGTAGGATCATATAAAAGAAAAGGAAGTTAATGTCAATTTTACCCTTATTTGTTAGTTACGTAGTCATTTACTTAGCTAAAATGATTCATAACAGTTATGAACCACAGTTGAAAAAGCACTCAGTGCAATTTTGAAAGAAATTCATAAGCACATTTGATAAAATATTTGCAAAATGTTTCTATAACTTGCCATAGCTAATAGTGGTTAACTGATGTGGTGAGATTATTGATGAGGCATAATCAAATAATAGAAATAAATGTGAATAAAATGGAATCAAAACTCAGCTTGATGCTAAAGAAACTAAGGCAATGTGGCAATTTAGGAATTCTGCTTACAAAGGGCAACTGCAATGCTTACATGGACCACCATAAGGTCTTGATGATTAAATGAGTAATGTTTACTTATAACTAAATGTAGTTTGTACCCAAAGGAAATTAGAGGTTGACATGAACTTTACTATATAATAGCAAAGTCCCTGCGTGATCACTCTTGAATCTTATGTATGTTAGGGGTACACGGAATGTTACATAAATGTTGTACAAATGTTATACAAATAACCCATGATCAGAAATGGTGAAGTTGACCTGGACTTGGGTCATAAGAAGTATATGTTCCCTGATTGCAAATAGAAGATGTTACTTAAGTTTCCTTTGAGACCTCTGTAATGGGTAAACAAATGTCATGATGAAAGCTTGAAATAATAATTTGTATAACTTGACAATGACATGTCACAGCAATCAGGTCAAGATGTTTTGAGTAAACAGAAATGAGGGGAAAACTGTATAAAAGGCTCTGTCTTTCAATGGTCGACATTCTCAGCTTTGGAGTGACAACACTCATGAGAATCATTATTATGCATAATAAACTCTTCTCAGTTTGACCAAAGAAATGCTGTTTTGTCCTACCTTTAAATGCTATAACATTATACATCTTGGTTGTGCAACAAGGCATATGGGAACACCAATAGAATGCTGGCCTGGATGTTGCAACATCATGGAAAGTTTACAAAAACAATAACAAATGATGGCTTTAGCCAGTAAAAGCTCACTCAGCAAAGTAATATATTTGTTTACTGGTCATGTGAAATGGCAGTCTAACATAACTGGGTCTCACAGGATCAAACCACGGGGACTTTTTGGTTAGCAGGGATGAATATATCATCTGCACCCTCACTGGACTTCTCTGCTTACTATGAGTGTAGATGCAGATTTCACAATGTTAAGAAGGGGAACACAGTTTGGGGGAGGTAATTGGAAATTATCATTTCCCAAAACTCACTGTGGCTAGAGATGTCATGAGTCTTATGCAGCATCAGTTACACAACAGCAATGCAGACTGGCTTTTCACCTGAGAAACACTGTGGAGGATAAAACTCAGGAATCTTGCTCCACAACCAGGTACTTCAGACCATCGTACAATCCAACTAACAAGCACACAGCATATATATGATATTTGGAAAATGTTGAATCTCATTGTCGTCGTCCCCCCCCCCCCAATGCTTAACAGTTGCTCCCTGCCATCATGGAATAAGGCAGTGATCCTCTGTCAAGATGGTTTCATCCTGTGACAATCAAGCCATCTCAACAGAAGTCCTATGAAGTTTTCTGAACTGAAAATCTGGCTTTGATGCATATTGGTGTGAAAAGCATACAATTTAGTTATCTGAAAGAATATCAGGTTGAGTGAGGTGAAAAGGTCAGGCTTTTATCTCTTGAAAGCTCCTAGCCTTCAGAGCTTTTATTATGCAAGACTTCTTATAGACAGTAGCATTATTCTTTGGACCTAGTTATTGACAGAGGCATTAAATGTGGGAGACAGTGGGACTTTACATAGCAAGTGATGACATAGAGCAGGATGGGTTCAAAGACAAGGCACAAATACCAAACTTGTCATAATACCAGATGTTTAGAACGTTTCAGAAAATAAGTGCCTTGGTTTCTTCATTCTTTGTGAGTTAAACTCTAAGAATTGTGTCTCTGAAATGCCCATAACAAGATATCTCCAGTGTATGAACTGCAGGACAGACAAAGAAGAGCATTCTCAATAATTTTTTTTAAAAGTTCATTTAGCAACTGGTGTTAGAAGTATTAAAAGATGTGACAAAAATTGAGGGATATTCAGCAAATAAGAATTCTGGCTTTCACTACAGCCTCCTGGGATCTTCCCCACCCTTTTTGATCATCATCTGCTTTCTAAAACCACGAATTCCAGCCCTAAATCAACTCTGTTATATTTTAACTATTTCTTATTATATTAGTAGCGGCAAACAACAATAGCAGCAAAGAACTTTATTGAAGTACAGTATTTAAAGTGCTAGCCGTGTTAGTCTGTGCAAGCATATCAGGCAAGAAACAAAAAGGGGGGAGGGAGAAAAAAACATAGTGGTACCTTAAAGACTAATAGATATATTTTATCATGAGCTTTCATGGATCAAGTCGACCTCTTCAAACATAAGAGTGAGACTTCATGGCAACAACATGCCAACAATTCACACGTAGCCCAATAAATTGTTTCTGTGAAGTCTCACTCTTATGTCTTGAAGAAGTGGATTTGATCCATGTAAGTCATGTTAAAATATAGGTGTTAGTCTTTAAGGTACTACAACATTTTTGTATTTTATATTTGTTTCTTGTCTGATATGCTTGCACAGACTAACACAGCAAGCACTTTGTTTCTTGTGTCACTTTATGGATTTTGTGGGTTATCTGATTAACTGCATTGTAGCCATGAAAGCTCATGGTTTGCCAAATTTCTTATGGTGGCAGTAGAAGAAACACTAGTGGTTGATAGTCAGTGATGCAGACTTTGAAGGACTACTGTTTTCTAGATCTCCATCTGTCATCCCTGAAGGATAGTCAAGGATCCTTAACAGCCACTGATTGATCACCAACATGCAGGAGCTCTTGCATTTTTCTTTACATCTCATGTTCTATCCTCCCTACCAGTGTACAAATGTCTACCCTCCATGCATTTGAAGAAGAAGGCTACAGATCAAAAAAGAGTGTAACAGACAAACCTTGTTAGTTTTAAAGGTGTGAAAAGATTTGTTGATGTTTTTGGTGCAACTGACTAACACAACTCTCTCCTTGAAAAATGTTTTGATCATCTGATGTCTCAGTTAAATACAGTAACACCAAAATATTTGCAGTCCCTAAGGAATTAATGTTGTAAGAGAAAAAAGTATGCTCTTGCTTTAAAGACCAACATCTTTCAGGTGCAGTCTTTGTGCATTTATGCTAGGCAGATCTTCAATACTAGTTTTCATGAAGTGTTGGCTCATAGTCACTACATTACAACAGTGCAATGATGAGACGTGGTGAATAACCTCCCTACACTTAATTTTTTATCCTGAATCTTATAAAACAAAATTGCAAGATCAATCTTTTGAATCCTTTGCTCAATTTATTTAATATTTCCAGTGTCATTGTGGGGGTGAATCTGAATTTAATTAAAAAGCTGCACTTTCTGAGATGATTTATCAATCAGTCCTCATTAATGAAACCTCTTTAAGGACATCTTTATGTCTTGCTTTAGGATCATGGTTTTGGATACTATCTAAGTGGATCAGCAACATTAGGAATCTCAGTGGCTTTACTTTGATTTGCCCAAATGCCATTGAGATTGTAGCCTTTATTTCCTGTTTCAAGGTTTGTCAGTAGAACACTAAGTGGACCCTTAACTTCACTGAAAAGTCTGCAGAAAGTTCAATAAGTAAGGTTCTTATTCTTCCAAAAATACTATATATGCTGGTGTATAAGACTACTTCCCCCCCTGAAAAACATGCCTCCAAGTGGGGGGGGGGTCGTCTTATATGCTGGGTGCACTTCAGTTGGGATAGACATAGCTGCCCATAGTGGCCTCCTGATGCTCACTCGGTGCTCATAGTAGCCTCCCGATGCCTGTCTGGTGCCCATAGTGGCCTCCCGATGCCCACCCACCTCATCCTACATACCATCCAGTATCGCGCGGTATCCAGCGTGGCTGCGGCTAGCATCAGCAGCGAGACAGGGGTGCCAGCCTTTTTGGCATGACTGGCCCGTTCTGCTCGGCGGGAAGCAGCGGTGCTCCGCCCCGCCTCTTGTCTACGCAGAGTTCGCACTTGTACACTAGTGCCAGCCACAGGGAGATGTTGAAATCCAATCTGATGTTCTTTTATGTTTTATTTGGTGTGTGGAAGGTGTGCAGAAGAGGGGGTAGTCTTATACGGTGAGTATATAACAAACTATATATTTTGAGTGGAAATGTTGGTGGTCGTCTTATACTCCCAGTCGTCTTATACACCGGGATATACGGTAAGTAAAAATATATCTCATATAAAATTTATACTGCATTTTATTTGTTGTTTAAAACCAGAACTTTCTGTGTCACCTACAAATGAAAGCAAACCCAGAAATCCATTCTGTCAATTTCTGTACCATTGCTGTTTGAAAGATGATTGTGTGTGGGCCTGAAAACAAAAATAACTTTTGTTGTGTTAGGAACATGAGAAGAGTCTTGTTGGGTGGGCCAGAGCAAAGGGCTGCCTCTGCGAGCATTCTGTTTTGTTATCCTTATTGTTTCAACTAGGATAAATCTTTATTTACCTTGTTCAGTCCAGGCAGTGGGGAAGCTTCTTTCTATTTGAGGACAATGAAGCTGTTCTAAAATTTCTTCTTAGCAAAATAATCACAGTTATATGCCGCCCCATAGCGCTGAGTATACTCATTGGATGGTGCACAAGTTAATTAGCAACATGCTCGGTAATCATTTTACTGACGTCAGAATGATGGAAGGCTGAGTCAACCTTGAATCCTGGTCAGGATCGAACTCACAACCTTTGGTTGTAGTACAGGAGTTTCTGACTAGAATTTTACTTTATAAAAATAATTAATTGCAGTTATTATTCCAGACATAAGCAAATATTTGGCATTACTGTTACAGTCTTATAAAGCAACTTTTTACTTTCCCATTTAGTAACAGGAACTAAAATAGTTTCTTTAGTTTCCTAAAAACCAGTTACTTTTAAAGTAACTGGTTTTTAGGAATGCTGATTGCTACAAAACAGACTTTTCTCTGTCACAGTTGCCATAGAACGTAGAACAGTTGCCATAGCACAAACCAGCAGAACTATAACTATGACAGGGGATGATTTTGATTCAAGATACAATATCTATTCTAGAGGGTGTAATTCTGTTTTAATATTCACTGATGGACAGGTGCAAACTCACTAGCTCTTAGAGTATACACTGCCTTAAGCTGCTCCTCCCAGCTAGAAGGAAAACACAAAATAGAATGCACAGCATGGAATCAAAATGGGCACAGCATGATTCAGACTCAGGCGTTCTCTACATTCCTCCATCTTTCCTCTCTGTATGATAATGTAACACTTGACCCACAGTGAAGTCCCCGATGCCAAAATTGCTACTTGCAGCTCTGAAAAACAACACTTGAACAGAGTGATAATTCTTCTTCCACTATTTAATAAAACCACAGACTCATAGCTATAAAAATAACTAAAATAATTTAAAAGTTAGTTATCTTACAAATGAGGTAATGATGTCCTTTATTAATTACAAGCTTAATAGCCAGATTTCTGTTGGTTTGCATAACATATTTGAGAAGATTCTGAGGTGCATTGCAATTGTACAACTGACAGGCACACAACCAAGGCAAACCTTAGCACTGTTGTTAATAGAATTCTGGACACTCTAACCCACTTGGTGTTGTTATGTGCAAAACAATTTACTTTTGACTTTGACTCCATGAATTAGTGGCCTCAGGAAGGTCCTCTCACTAACAGCTGCACTGAGGTCTTGAAAATTCATGGCTATGGCTTCATTTATGGAGTCAAAATACAGTACAGTTGTACCACGCTTAAAGAGCATAATGCGTTCCACAGGATTGCTCTTTAAGCGAGTTTGCTCTTTAAGCGAAACACCATTGTAAATGACTAATTGTGGGGGGGATTGTGAACCCCAATTTATTTGTTAAGTGAGTTTTTGGTTGGTTTTATTTGTTAAGCAAAGCGAACATTCAGAGAAAATTCTGCTCTTTAAGCGAGTTACTCTTTAAGTGAAACACTCTTTATGTGAGGTTTGACTGTATGTCAGAATTGTTCTCCCTCTGTTCTTGCTGCTGTCAACTTTTCCCAGGATTACTGTGTTTTAATGTAATTATGTGCTCATTGGCAGTACAATAAATTAATTACAGAAATAATTTAGATCCTTCCAGGCTCTGACTCAGAGGATTAAAATGTCAATGTAATACTACATCTCTTCCACACGGAAATAGCATAGTTTAAATTTTCTGACTATTAGACACCTCTAATTGGGCCTTGGTCTGTGGCCATTCCAGGTCATAATATTTATGAGTCACAGTAGATAAAGAAAAGGAAAAGAAAAATTATATGTCTTATTATACATAATGATTTCATCAGGAAGGGAAACAAATAGTCTTTTCCTTGCTATTTTTTGCACACTTCATAGCTAATAATTTAGTTTGCTAAAACAGTGGCAAAAAGGGAAAAGTAGGCTTCAGTCTCCACACTGTAAAAACCCATTGCTAGGTTTGAAACATTTGTTATTACCTCACCAAAGAGATTAAAAAGATTATTTTTATTTTTAAAACTGCTTACCTTCCCTTGTCTCCAGTTTATTACATGGCTAACTAAAGACCTAATGCAAAATAACTAAATTGTTGCTAAGAATTATGGAACTCCTCCAACCACATCCTCCAAACATTTCACCCAAGAAAATGCTCAAATATATAGCGAGGCTAGTGAGTTAGACTAGAGAATGGTTCTGTTAATAAAGAACAGTTTTATTTGGCATGTCACAATGAAGTGGGAGCTGAAGGGAGATCATTACACAGAGTTAAGCAGGGCAAAGATTTATTACAGCATGAATTGAACCAGGAGGAAACTGCTAGTCTACCAGGTAATGATATATTAACACTCCCATAAAGAGGGAAATCCCTAGGACAGAAACAACACACCCATGTTCAGGCATGGCCATTTGCCATCTTCTCTGGGTGCTGCCCACTCACCATCCAAACTGTAGCCCAAGGAGAAGGCAAGGAGCAGAGCAATTTGTCAGTTTTTTCATGATCAATATTACCAGCAGCTTAATTACCGCACCATCTGTAAAATAAAGCTCCACATCAATTTCTAGAATAATCTTCCCTCTGCAGATTGATTTTTGTGGCTTGAAATATATTAACTTTTTAACATTAGTCTGTTCATTTACATTTTCTTCTTACATCTGAGAAGAGGTTTGCATTGATGATTCAGGATGAATCACAGCTTGTAATTAGAGAGTAAACAAAACAAAAACATGGCACTTTAAAGACTAACTGCTGTATTTTAATGCTAGCTTTCGTGAATCATCAGACATGGGAGTGAGACGTTATGGTATAAATTTACATTAGGCACAGAGGTACAGAATGGTTAGCATAACTGTACTGTACTGTACTGTTTTTAACTTTAGATAACTTTTAAACTTTTACGATTTTTATATGTTTTTATCTTTTACCTTATTTTATCGTGATGTAAGCCGCCCAGAGTCGGGTTTTCCTGAGTGGGGCGGGGTAATAAATTCAATAAATAAATAAATAAATAAAATAAAATATTTATTTATTTACTCCAATTTCTATACCGCCCTACTCGGCTGGGCCGACTCAGGGCGGTTCACAAGCACAGAGTAAACAACAAATTCATAGACACATCACATAAATATACAATATATAACTCAACATCGTTCCATCACAAAAGTTCAATAAGCATCAATCTCAACAACAATAAAACTACAAAATTCATCAAATATGCACAAAAAAATTTAACAATTATCGAGAGTCCTGGCACCGCCGCGGCCCTTGAACATAGCCTCCGGAAGAGGTGGAGGGAGGGAGTCCCGGCTGGGCACGGCGGTAGTCTCTTCCCCCGGCCGCAGGTGTGTTCCGTGGCGGCGGGGCGAGGAATGCTCTGCCGGGGGAAGTCCTGCCGCTACCGCGGCCAGGGAGGCTCCTTTTTCCTTCCTTCCTCCCGGCCGGTGACGAGGGCCGGGAGGGCGCGGCAGCAGCAGCAGCGGCGGCGGCGTTTTCGGGCTTCCCTCGCCTAGGGAAGCCCCTTTTATCTTCCTCCCGGCCGGTGACGAGGGCCGGGAGGGCGCGGGCGCGGCAGCAGCAGCGGCGGCGTTTTCGGGCTTCCCTCGCCTAGGGAAGCCCCTTTTATCTTCCTCCCGGCCGGTGACGAGGGCTGGGAGGGCGCGGGCGCGGCGGCAGCAGCAGCAGCAGCAGTGGCGGTGGCGGCGTTTTCGGGCTTCCCTCGCCTAGGGAAGCCCTTTTATCTTCCTCCCGGCCGGTGACGAGGGCCGGGAGGGCGCGGCAGCAGCAGCAGCAGCGGCGGCGGCGGCGTTTTCGGGCTTCCCTCGCCTAGGGAAGCCCCTTTTATCTTCCTCCCGGCCGGTGACGAGGGCCGGGAGGGCGCGGGCGCGGCGGCAGCAGCAGCAGCAGCGGCGGCGGCGTTGGCGTTTTCGGGCTTCCCTCGCCTAGGGAAGCCCCTTTTATCTTCCTCCCGGCCAGTGACGAGGGCCGGGAGGGCGCGGCAGCAGCAGCAGCGGCGGCGGCGGCGGCGTTTTCGGGCTTCCCTCGCCTAGGGAAGCCCCTTTTATCTTCCTCCCGGCCGGTGACGAGGGCCGGGAGGGCGCGGCAGCAGCAGCAGCGGCGGCGGCGGCGGCGTTTTCGGGCTTCCCTCGCCTAGGGAAGCCCCTTTTATCTTCCTCCCGGCCGGTGACGAGGGCCGGGAGGGCGCGGCAGCAGCAGCAGCAGTGGCGGCGTTTTCGGGCTTCCCTCGCCTAGGGAAGCCCCTTTTATCTTCCTCCCGGCCGGTGACGAGGGCCGGGAGGGCGCGGCAGCAGCAGCAGCAGATATGTGGGTGTTGGTTTTTTCCCCCCACAACTGGCAATATCTGTTATTCAGAATAGTGGTGAAGTTTCTCCCTGTTGAATTGCAAATGAATACAAGACAACCATTACACATTTGTTAATGAGTTTACCCTTCAGGCCTAGCATCCATTGTGTGAGTGGCCCAGGCCAAACCCCTGCTGAGGATCTGAGAGGAAGCCGAGGGCTGTGGGTGAGAATTCCACTGAAGTAGCTTCTGTGAATGTGGTATAACAACCTACAATAATACCTCAGATAATGATTACATCAGATAACGCTAAAATTGGATAACGATGCAAAATTTTGTAAAAAATAATGCATCGGATAATGATCTTGTAGTGTTATCTGATATAATCATTCATAGCGGCAGTGTGGATGGGAAGTCGAACGGGGGCTCCCTATTTGCCTTCCCAGCAATGCTGCTGCTGTGGATGCAGGGGCGGGGTGGTGGGGTGGCAGGGAAGCCGACCGGGGGACTCCCGTTCAGCTTACCAGACACCCCACAGGTGCAAGAGCAGGGGCGGGGGGGCTGGGAAGCTGATGAGAGACTCCCCCGTTCGGCTTCCCAGTCATCCCTCAGGTTCAGGCGCAGGGGCTGGATGGCAAGGAAGCCAACCAGGGACTCCCCCATCGGCTTCCCAGTCACCCTGCCACTGTGAGCGGTATGAGCTTGGGACTGCCTGCTTGTTTGAGGTGAAAAGGCACTTTGCCTCAAACAAACGAGTGATCCGATCTAGAAGGGGCTTCACAATAGGTGGAGGATCATCCAAGGGGCTTGGATGACCCTCCTCCTCTTCTGAAGCCTTCCCACCTGGATCACCGAGGGCTGGAAGGGTTAGGAGGAAAGACTGCATCGGTCCCAGCCATTCTCTGAAGCCCATAGACTTTGCCGCAGTCAAAAAAGTCCCCCAGACTTTTTCAACTGCAGCGAAGTCTATGGGCTTCACACAATGATGGGGACTGATGCAGCCATTCCTCCTAACCCTTCTGGAGGTGGAGGGGTGGTGGATGGGCCAGCAACAGTGGCAGAAACAGACACAGGGACATTTTTTACAATACCCCCATGCCTGTTTCTGCCACTGTAACTGGCCCGTCCGCCATCCCCTCCACCTCCGGAAGGGTTAGGAGGAAAGACTGCATCGGTCCCAACCATTTTCAGAAGTTCATGGACTTTTTTGACTGCAGTGAAGTCTATGGGCTTTGCACTATGATGGGGACCGATCCAATGGGATTGGCGCTTGGGCTGGGGGGTGAACTGGCGCTGGGATCGGCGCTTGGGTTGGGGGAAAGAATGGGTGTGTGCATCAGTTCAAACCCCCACCCATCCAAGCGCCAATCACCCTTTGTTTGCGAAGGGAATACGGGTTCCCTTCACAAGCAAAAGGCACTCCCAGCATGGGATCGTCCTTTGCTTGAGGAGGGAATGCACGGTCCTTCTGCAAGCCAAGGGCGATCCCACATTGGGACCCCTGGTTTTCTTGGGGAGGGAGGGAACTTACTTACCCCAAGCAAACCGTATCGACCCCCTGTTCCCTTTCCTCTTCAGAAAGGGAACAGGGCATTTTTATTTTTTTAATGTGCAAGCAATGCATCACACAATGTTAAAAACCAGATAACCTTATGACTTGTGGAACCAAGTCATAACATATCCAAGGTACTAGTGTATAACATACAACGTATATCACAGAATATAACAACCTGTTATTTGTGGTGTATCACATTTTATAATGTCCCATAAATCCTTGACTAATATTCAAACCTTGTCTTGTAATGTCTCTGTTCCAGAATAGCAACTTTCAAGTCTTGGATTGTGTGTCCAGGTAGATAGAAATGGTTTGAAATGGGTTTCTGTGTATTGCCGCTCCTGATGTCTGATTTAGAGTTAATGGACATAAATCAGACCTCAGGAATGGACATAAATCAGGACATTCATGAAAGCTAAAATTAAAATACAGCAGTTAGTCTTTAAAGTGCCACAATGTTTTTGTTTTGTTTTGTTTACTCTCTGATATGCTTGAAACACAGACTAACATGGCTACTATTTTAAAAAATCAGTTTGTAATTATTATATTGAGCCATTCAATATAATGCCTTTTTTGCTGCAAAGTTTTACAAAGAAAAATATTGCTCCACAAATCTTTTAAATGTATTTGTTGGTATCATAAGATATGTAAATTAGATTTATATGTTAGGCAATCTGTGTCTGCAATCAACACATCACAAACCTGTGACACATATATCAGATGATAACATTTTAGAATTAAAATACTCAGTACAAAAACCTTGGCACTGTCACAAAATTCTTGCCTTTACAGATGTTTCTGAAGGAGTTTGCTTCCTCGTAATTCCCACCCACTCATTCTCCTCTTGCCCATCTGTGTGACAGAAAATTCAGTTCCACATACAGTACTAGGGCCAGAATCCTATTGCTCAGTTCCAATCACATAACATTCCATTGACTTTTCCAGAATTTACGCAAGGAGATATCCACCTCATTATACGGACAGAAGCCCCACTGAAAAGAAGGAAGACATTCTCCAGTTTGTGCAGTGGTAAACTGGAGACCACAGAACACCATAAACAGAGCCTTACCACATAGATAGTACAAAGTGATTTAGCAGCATACAGCCTGGAGTGTTTATATCCTGAGGTGACTGACAAAAATAATTAAAGAAGCTAAATCAGCATGCAGGGTTATACAATTTATTAACTTTATTAGAAACTTGAGCAGCAGTTGGACCAGAGGAACGGGCTGTGGCAGTGCATACAAAAATAATTTAGTAGGATTAAATCCATCCACAGAATAAGATTTGGTTCATTCTTTCCCATAATTCCCTGTTTGATGTGAAAATCTGCTCCAGAGACTTAAGAGGAAGGACAGGATTCACCCTACTTCTGTCTCCATGACCATTGGGAATCAGAATAGTGAAGTGATTTCTCTTCCTCTCATGTTGCCCAGTATGATAGTTTCCTGTGGCATTTCCTCCACTGAGAGGACCATCACCTCATCTAAAGGGGCTCATTTGCCCATAGCCGTTGGCCCCCTTAGGGAGTCAGTTTATTTACCACCACCCAACACTTGATGTTGAGTCGCTGGCTGTACAGTCTACTTCATTACCATAGCAGGATGTCTGGGCAGACATGGATACTCTATCTGTCTGTCTGTCTGTCTTACTGAATATACTTCTAATAAAAGGTGTGATAAAAAAAGATGTGTGAATGTTTTGAGTAAAAACAAGTCTGAGTATTATTTTGTTTTTAAATTCAGTACTCTGTGATGATGCTCTGTGGCCCAGACTTAATAGAAAAGATGATTTATTCCTCCGTGGGAAATGCATTGGCTTTTTGCTCTCTTTGGTGTATGTTCATATATTTTTAATAAGAGGGGAAATGGTAGAAGTATTCAAAATTGTGAAAATTCCACTTTTAGAAGAGGAAAAACTACAAAGCAAGGCAACCAAACAATCTGGAAGTATAAAGTATCTTTCTTATGAAAGGGGGATATTTTACTTAAATAAAGAAATATTACTAGAAGATATAATAAAAAGATACATTAGGAGTGCCATGGATAGACTAAATAAACTCATTCTTTGCTAACTCTTTCCATAATGCTAGAAATTAGGTGAAGCAATGAAACTGATGCACTACATCCAAAACAGTACAGTCACTATTTCCCATCATAAGATGTCATTATCTAATGGAATTAATTCCGATAAGATTCAGCAACAACAATCACCAGTATTGACATCTTAAACATTCAAAGAATGAATTAAATTAGGAGAAGCTAAACCTATCAATAACTATTATACAAGACAGATATGTGGAACATCCACGTTCACAAGGTCATGATCGTATTTGAACTACCAGACACCAGAACAACAACAAGAACAACAACAAAAACCACCCAGAGATAGCAATTTCTATAATTTCCTTGCTTTAGGACAGTTTTAACAGAAAGATTCAGCAGCCCAGTTTCCAGGTGAGCAGCATTTCATTCAATGAGATTTCAGGGTGAAAATCAAGACCTAGAGTGATCCCTTATGATGTCACAGGGTCTGTGTGATTGCCACAGAGACAAATTTTTGGGAGGAACATGGAACTGCCTTGGTGTTGCCTCACTGTGGAGATAGAACCAACTGGTAAAACCCACTTAATTAAACAGTATGGCTACCCAGAGAAGAGGAAAAATCTTTTTTTGGAGGCCAAATGATTTTCTGCTTTCTACAAGTCATTGGATTTTACAAGATACTCTTAATGCAACAAATATTTAAAGCAGTTTCAGGTGTCTAGTCACTTATCTTTGGGAGAACTATACAATACTTCAGCTGTTTTCCTAGGCTTTTCAAAGGACTTTAACTGAATCTCTTTTAGCTACTGCTTTATTGCTGTTTTTATCATGATTGCATTGCATTGGTGTAATGTGTTGCATTGGTATTTTATTTTAAATCAGTGTGCGAGCCATTTGGTTGAAAGGCAATTATCAAATATGCAAACAAGACAAACATTGGTAATAGACCAACTTCAGGTTAAATTTGGTTCTGAGACACAAAACACAGTGGTTGTCTCCCTGACTTTGGTATGACAACATTTGGTTTCATTTATTTTCAACTTGTTATAAATCACTATCATTATACGCTTAATTTCCACTCTGAATTCCTGTGTTCTGCACAGCCAATGTTTACCTATGTCTCTCATCTCACAGTTGACTGCTCTGGAAGGTGTGTAATTCAGAATTCACCACTCATTAACTTAACCTTAAAAACTTGGCAGGTAAAATGATACGGCTTCTGAAGCACATTACTACCATCCCAGGAACAACTCTGTATTTATGAAAAAAGAATTAGTCTTCTAATTATAAAACTGAAGGGAATATTTTCTTTTCTTATTGATCTGTCATGGTCCCAAGCCTTAAGTCTTAAGAAGGGCTATACAATTTGTGACCCATTAAGTTATACATACTGAGTAGTTAAGACGCTGAACTCAAAGACTGGAAGGTCGAAGTTTGATTCCTGAGTACTGCATAATGGAATAAGCTCCCATCTCTGTCCCAGCTCTTGCCAACCTAGCAGTTCAAAAGCAAGAAATTGCAAGTAGATAAATAGGGACCACTTTGGTGGGAAGGTAAACAGCGTTCCATGCACTCCAGTGTCTAGTCATGCCTTCCACATGTCAACGGAAATGGCTCTTTGGCTATCGACAGAGATGAGCACTGAACCCTAGAGTCAGATATGACTGGCTTTTGAGCAAGGGCAACCTTTACTTTAATGAGAATCAATGTAGTGCAGTGGAAACTAAGACTCAGCGGAGTCCTGGCTTCAAATCTTTACTAAGCAATTGCCAACTGGTTCACCACTAACTGAATGTCCCACATAACCTCAAAAAGTCTATTAGGGACACTGTAAGTTGGATATGCTGATACCAATGACATAGCTAGTTGAAATCTGGTTAGGGCCAAAATCCACAAAATGGGAGATAAATAAGTAGGAATTGGGGTGTAATATATGGTATATCACATTTATTGGAGGCTTACATTTTAACCAATGGACCGGGGGCTGGAAGATTTATTTTTTTAGACCACATTGTTTTTTTTTAGAAAACATGCCAGATAACACAGGTCTACAACTCAAAAATTGCATAGGATTTTTTTTACTGTATCTTGTAGATTTTTACTTAGTGAAACCAAGAAAAATACTTTAAAATTCCATCTCATCAAGTTTTCTTGCAAAACTCGTGTTTTTAGTTTCATTTAGCATGAAGTTTGCCTTTAACCCAAAGTCTGATATCCTATTCTTGATTCTAAAAACCCTATCCCAAAATTATCTCTTACTTTCATTTAATATTTATTAGCGCTAGAATCAAGAATAATGCAAAGGGAAAATAAGAGGAATGTGCCCCACCCCAGCATAGTCAGTGGTGGGCATCAGCAGGTTCACACCAGTCCGCCAGAACCAGTAACAGAAATTCTGACTGGTTGCACCCATCCAAGTTTTGAAATAAAGTAGTCCTAATTCAGGTGCAACACAGGGCTTTCCCCCTGGCCACACCCACCATACTATGCCCACAGTGTGGTAGTAAATTTTTTTGGAGCCCATCTCTGGGCGGAGTGTAGGTTTAATGGCGTGAGGAAGCTCAGATGATCATGTCCCAACAGGTTTATATTGTTTGTAGCGAAAGGTAAACATATCCAGGAATTTTACTGGCTGGGTTGAGCATGTTGTGACATGTTCTCTGGGGTAGAATTAATGAGTATAAACATGCCTACTGTCAGATTTGATCATGTTTCACCATGCTAAATAAGTTCAGGATCTTGGTTGCTGTATGAGCCACACTCAGTTTACATCCTGCATTCAAACATGACTGTGCTTACTTTTAGTTCTGTATTATGGCTCCAAGAGGTTGTGTTATTTCTCCGGACAACTTTTGTTTTATTTGTGGTGAATACACTATTAAAAGCAAACAAGGAAACATAAGTGGTTTTGTGAAGAAAGTGTATTTTGCTTACTTCAAGTTGAAACTTGGGGATCAAGACAAAGCATGGGCTCCTCATAAGGTGTGTAGAAGGTGCAAAGAAGATCTTCTTTTGTGGTTTAAAGGTAAGAAAACCTCATTCCATTTTGGCATTCCTATGATGTGGTGTGAACAGCAAAACCACACTATTGACTGCTATTTCTGTTCGGTAGATGTGAAATGCTTTAATACAAAAAATAAAAAGATATTTTACCCAAACCTTAATTCAGCTCTTTGTCCAGTGCTTCATAGCTCTGAAATACTAGTTCCACACCCACCTCCCAGTTTGGATAATATCCTGAACGATTTAGAGGATGGAGTCACATTGCCTTCCCAGGATGAATCTAGCTCAGATTTTTCTGTTGATGAAGTACCTCAACTTTTTTCTCAAAATGAGCTCAATGACCTAGGTAGAGATTTATGCCTTTCCAAAGATTCAGCTGAATTTCTGGGGTCAAGGCTAACAAATAAAAACCTGCTGTCATCTGGAACATCATTTTTGTGGTACAGGCACAGAGAGAAAGAATTAACCCACTTTGTCTCCATAGATGAAAATCTTGTTTATTGTAGTGATGTTCAAGGGCTAATGAAGTGTTTTGAAATAGAATATGATTCATCTGAGTGGTGCCTATTCATTGATTCCTCTAAAACTAGCCTCACAGCAGTCTTGCTGCATAATGGAAATACATTTGCATCACTTCCTATAGGATACTTGGTGCATTTGGATGAAAACTATAAAGATTTAACTGTGATTCTTGACAAAATCAAATATCAAGAACATCACTGGTGTTTTGAAGACTTTAAAGTACTAACCATGTTGTTAGACCAGCAGGCAGGTTATACAAAATATCCCTGCTACCTATGTTTGTGGGACAGTCAAGCCAGAGACCTCCATTGGACAAAAACTGACTGGTCATTTAGAGATGCCTTAATCACTGGTGTAAAAAACATCATTAATACAACCTTGGTTCCAACAGAAAAGGTTTTATTGCCACCTCTTCATGTTAAATTAGGGCTTATGAAGCAGTTTGTTAAATCACTGCCAAAAGATGGGGATTATTTCAGATATCTGTGTTCCAAGTTCCCAAGACTGAAGCCAAGTTGAAAGAGGGAGTTTTTACTGGCCCCGACATACAAAAACTGTTAACCGATCCCCTATTTTTAGAAACAATAGGAGGAAAAGAAAAGGAAGCTTGGGACTCTTGCAAAGACGTAGTTCACAAGTTTTTAGGGACTACTAAAGACCCTCACTACAAAACCATTGTACAATGCATGTTGAATGCGTATAAAGCTCAAGAATGCAAGATGAGCTTAAAAGTTCATTTCTTACACTCCCACGTCGACTATTTTCCTGAAAAATTTTGAGCCTACAGTGAAGAGCAGGGTGAAAGATTTCACCATGATGTCAGTGATATTGAGAGACACTAGCAAGGAAGATGGAATGTCAATATGCTAGCTAACTACTGTTGGATACTCAAAGGGGAAACAGAAAATGGAAAACAAAAGCATGTTTGCAGGAGCATAAAAGAGAAGAAGAAAAGGTTTCACAGAAAAAAGAGTGAACACGGAATGTTAAGTATATATTATGAAGAAATTGTTTGTTTAATTGTAAGAAATAATATGTTTAGTTCATTGTAATAAAATAGTGATTTTCTCATCACTCTTATGCTTTTTTAATGCAAAACCCTCATATTTTGCACACACACAAAAAACACCATGTACTTGATGGGGGAAATTGAGGTCATTTTTGGATTCAACACACTAAAAAATGTAAAATTTACCAAAAATATCGAATGCAGCTGATTTTTTTCCAGACCTGTGTAATTGAGGGAGCATTTGTCCAGAAATTAATATTTTCAAATTTTGCCATGAGCTATGTGGTGCCAGCACGGCTGTGATAAAGGTATACTTTCTGTTTCTGATTTGGACAAATCAGATCCTTCTTTAAAACAAATCAAAACAAAACCTGCATAAATTCTCTTCTAATCAAAGATCTCAAAAGAGCTATATCTGCACTCCTAATCGGTTAGCTGTTTACACAAACAAATGAAGCAGGCAAAAGCTGTTGACTCCCTCCCAAGGGGAGGGAACGGAAGTATGATTGTGCAAGGAGCACAGTAGCTGACTTGTACTTCAGGACTTCAAGGACATCTAATATGCAGTTCACTTAATTGCAGGGCTGAGGAACAGGAGGTCTTTCAAACACCATTAATCTGCAGCACTGTCTATGTTGGCTACACCTGATTAGGATTTCAATCCAATGACTTGGAGGCAGTGGCACAGTGTGGGTTTCAGCCGCAGGGGCACAGACCAAACTCACACACCCCATCTAGGCTTGCCCCCCATGGGACCCAGTTAACCCCTCGCTGCCTGTGCCAACACCCCGGGGCCCAGACCCAGGGCAGGGAGAGCCCCTGATGGCAGCGACCCTGCATGTGAGCATGCACATGTGTGTTTTCTCTGCACATGGGTGGGTGTTCATGCACTTGCCACTTTGGCTGCCCACCTCCCCTGGCACACACATGTGTGTCCCCACTGCCGGGCTGTATATAAAGCTGCTTGGTTGCGGCGATGGCTTGGCTTGGCTCCTGGTGGGTGGCAAGCATGGCGTCAAACCAGCAGAAGGGGAGGGAGGGAGGGGGGAATCTCTGCAGCTGCCGTCAGAGTTCCGAGATCATGGAGGCACCTTTCCAAGGACCAAGCCTGCCCGGGGGCTCTCCGCTGGCTGTGCTCCTTGAAGGCTGGAACATTTTGTTGCTCCTTGGAAAGTGCCGCCCTGCGCCTCTGCTTGAAGGTCCCTCTCTCATCCTAAGAAGCCAAGGACTATTATCAAGAAGATGTTACAGCTCTGGAGTTACATCCATAAAATAAGTTGTGTCCTGCCCACACCCACCCCGGTTTGTTACCTGTTGCCCTACTACTACTCTGTGTTAAAATAATTACAGTAGCCTTTGGAATTTTGCTGAAGAACCCAGTAGTCACCCTAATTCTTAGTCACTGCAGCTCTGTTTCTTAAGCCACCAAATACTGCATGGTATAATAATAATTTCATGCCAGAAATTATTCTGAGTTGAAAGGATTTTTGCAGAAGAAACTCCGCACAGGGAACACCCAAATGAGGCTATTTTCATGTGTCCAAGAGTTGGGATAGAGACAGGCATTCAATCCATCATGCAGTACCCTGGCCTTGAACTGCCAACTTGCCAGCTTACCAGCTAACAAGATGAGCTCCTTAACCACTGAGCCACCACAGCATGGTGATTCCACATAAAGTCTGCCAATGGTGGGGAACCTGAGAAATGGTGTTAAAAGATTGGAGGACAAGCAGCATGACCCATGGCATTTGCCTTGGGCCCCTAAGGAAGTCTACCATCCTTGGATACAATGGAAGGCACATGCAATGAAAGTGTGTGCAATGAAAGTGTTCTTCACAGTACATTCTCTTCAGTAGAGATTGCATGTGCACAGAAGCAGGGAGCATGATTTTCATCTGTTAACTTAGGCAGCAGACTATCTTGGATCAGCTTGGGTGTTCAATTGAATTTTAGGTTGAAAAGGAGAAGCAAGCAGCAGAAGGAATTATTTAATTAATTTAATTTAATTGTTCGATTTTTATGCCGCCCCACTTGCCTAAGCGACTCTGGGCGGCTAACAACAATACAAAAAGAATACAAAATATACAGTTACAATTAAATTAGCATAATGCACAAAACATTTCATTATTATATATGATTCCACACAACGAGCATTAACAAATGTATTGCCTATATTACTGAACACCACACTTTAGGAAGGATGCGAATAAACTGGAACAAGTTCAGAGGAGGCCAACAAGGATAATCAGGGGACTCAAAATCAAACCCTATGAAGAAATAGTGAAGGAACTGGGCATATTTAGCTTTGAGAAAATGAGACGGGAGGGCGTGGGGGGGGCGGGGGGCGTCTAATAGCACTTTTCCAATACCTGAAAGAAAGAAGAGGGGCTGGATCTGTTCTCAGTCAGCCCAGAATGCAGAACACATAATAATGGTCTCAAACTACAGGAAGTAAATACAGGCTGAATACCATGAAAAACTTTTTAATTATTAGAGCAGTACAACAGTGGAACCAATTACCCCAGGAGCTGATGAGTACTTCAGCAATGGAGGCATTCAAGAGAAAATTGGACAACCATCTGTCAGGTCTCCATTGATTTGGATTCCTGTGTTGAATAGAGTATTAGATTTGATGACCTTTTATGCCACTTCCAACTCAGTTATTCTATGATTTTATAATTGCCCATTTTTGATCAAACTGCTTTGAATGACATGACACTGATTATCTAACAAAAATCTAATCCAGTTGCCATCCAGAAGATGTCAGGCATCCACCAACATAAATAAGGCAGTCTCAAATAGTTGGATCACCTATACCAAAAGACAGGCAGAAGGGATATAATCATGTTGATTCACCAGTGGTTTTCACCACTATGGTACCTTGGTTGATCACTTACCAGACTTTAGGTGTGATTTTGCATTGGTCCTAGTCTTTTCAGAGCAACAAAAATTTAATGCTCCTCTTTGTGGCTATTTCCAGTGGGGCATTTAAAGTTACCATATTGTTTTACATCTACTAGTAATTGCTGAATTAAGCCAGCTATGTTTACTGCCATATTGATGACAGCCAGTTCTATTCATCTAGGGAAGCTATCTGGGATGAGTGATAAATGGGATAAACTGAAGCTCAATCCAAATATTCCAGAGGCATTCAACAGAACACAGAAGTATTCTGGAATAGTTGAGTCAGGCTTGAAGCTTGAGGCACATCTGGCTCTGGATTTGGACTTGTTGCTGGCTGCCTGGGAGTTATGCCTTCTTCTGGAAAGAAAAGATCTTGTCACTAGTATAAAATCTGACAATATCCAAATTAGATTATTGCAATGAAATATTATGAGAAAGTGTACAGTCACTACTCCAATACTTGTTCAATGAGAGTGGGCTGAATTACTATTATTGTTTTTAAAACTCCCTCTCCATGTCCTTGTGGGGTTCTAGTTATTCTACATACTGTACATCTAAATCTAATTAATAATGGCAAGAGCTGTTATTTGAATAATATCTGCCCTTGAATAAGCACTGAAATAATTTTTCTCATTTGGAAAAGCCTAATTAATGTACTGTATATCCTACAACAGAGTGTGTCTGTGTATTAAAATACTAAATAAATTTAGAATTTACTTCTTTATGTCAGTAGAAAGAATTACCTATGCTATGAATTAAAAATAAAGCAAACCCAAACCCCTCTGTTCTAATCTCCCCCCCCCCCCGATCAAAACACAGGAGCAGATTTCCTTCAGATTAATAAATTTACACAACTTTACAGTGCCCCTGCAGAAAACCACTGTGCTGATATTATGGCTGACCGTATGGTTTCATTTCCCTTTATACTGGAAAACTACCAGGCACAGCTGGGAAAGAAACACCACAGATGGCAACTAAAGAAGGCTTAACAATACTGATTCCGATTAATACTTCCTCTAGGCTTTGTGGAGAATGGCACGCTTTCCGCTGGGCAGCACAATTTTACACTGGAGACAAATCACTTTATAAACTAAGGATAATTTTAAAGGTTAGGACTGCGCATATGCATGATCCATAATCCTCCTTGTTGGACAGAGGCCTTTATGTTGCTTTCCCTAATTTGTTTCAGAAATATATGTTTGTTCATGGGCAAGTGAGATAGAAGCATCCTTCTTCTGGAGAGACTAACTGCATTCTTATGTGACTTCTGACTTGCTGTCCCAGAAGTGGTTGATTGATGCATGGATTGCTTGATTGCCATTTACAGCCTGTCTTTCATAGAATACTCTCCCAAGTCTAGTAACTACAATGTTGTAACATCCAACTATTTAAAAAAACAGCTGTCCATCTGTTTTAAAACCATGATAACTAAATTAATCAATTCCCAGCAAAGCTGACCTATAGTAAATGCTCAAATGTCAGGTGAACAAGTAGTTCTTAGCATACCATCAAAATGTTAATAAGATTGGGGCCAACTTTGGAAGGATATTTCAAAGTTGGAATCTCATGACTGCTAATCTTATGTTTCTAATTAATGTACTTACCTCAGTTATGGGACCACAATATAGGCCTCCCCTACAAAACTAAGAGTGTTATGGTTGCTAAATCCTTTAGATGCTTAGATCTCAAACTGTCTAAGGTTTATAGGTTAACACCTGTTTCTTGAATTCAGTCTAGAAATATATAGGTAGCCAATGCATTTTCTCTGACAATATTGTCAAAGAAATACCCTAGTCTCCTTACCTATCATTTCAGTGAAAATCCATCTGGAGGAGGTCCAATTTCAAGGCATGAGAACTGCCTACCTATAGGTCTTTTTTACTGACCTGCATGTTGTCGAGGTGCTCCTAATGGAATTCACACATTGGTGTTTAAATTCACCAGTGAGTCCCTGTATTGCTCTGTGTCTTCTCGCATACACTATTTTGCAAGTGTTGCTAACATCAGCATGGCCAGCTCACTGCAGCATCACACATCATCATCCTATATCCAAGGCTCAGGCTTTTGTCTAAGGCTCAGGGACTGGGCAAGTCAAACCAATGTGATACTTAATAGATGTGCAGATATCCAGAAGGTGATAAGATGTATCTAGCTTGCCTATTTCTACATTCTACTAATAGGCCTAGATACAGACCAAACACAAATTATTTCTGTTCCTTCATCATGCTCATTACTTATTGCATCCCTTCTTCTGTCATGCTCAGCTAACAATAGAAACAGAGGAGATAATCTCATTATGAGATAATTACCTAAACCAATAGGGGATTTCATTTTCAGTAGGAAGGAATCAAGAGGGACAGATTTTAACTTAGGCTTGATTAATTAATTCATTGATACATTATTGTGAAAGCTAGATCCTATTTTGAACAAGAGACATTGCTAAATTTGTAGCATTAGAAAAAGGATTTCTCACTGATTATTGTGACATGGTAGCTAGCAAATTCTCCACTTAAAAACCATTGCAGAGCAACAGAGATGACGGCAGCAAGTCTCAAATGAAAACATTGTATGACTATGCTCTTTGTAAATCATTTCTTATCTTCTGGCATTCACAAGGGAGAAACAGTTTGAAAGGTTCCTGAACTAAAATCCAATGCCTTCTGGACCCTGAAGTACCTATAAGAAATATGTCTGAAAAACAAGAAGGGGAGGGTAAAGTATGGCCATACAGTGCCTAGGCGTTACTATACCTCTATGTGGGCATGCTATTGAAATAAGGCAGTCAAGCAAAAAAGAGGACAGGTTCCTTTACCTATAAGGGAAGAGGAATTTCATCATGTGTAACTTCCATCAAAAGCTACACCTGCTGAAATGTTGTTATTGGATAGAGCTCCTCATTAAGAAGAGAACATTTGCTATCAAGATTTATGCTATTCCCTCATACAAACACATACTGTACCGCATTGGCAATAGGATTTTGGCCAATATATATTAGAGGTAGGAGCCAGTGGAGGTGTTAAGAGTATGAGTTCCAGAGTTTGCAGCTAACACGTTTAAAAGTAAAGTTAATATACTGTATAGTGTGTTATTTTAGATGTACCAAGTCCTAGTGGCAATACAGATAAAACTCAACAAAATAATAACAATAAGCTTCTTTGTGTTTACTGGATTACTTCTTGGTAAATACCCTTGGCCTTGCAAATGCATTGCTTCAATTCTGTGCACACTTACCTGGCACTAAGCCCCACTGCACACACTTGGCAGTCATCTCTGAGTAAACCTGCACAAGACTGTAATGTGAAATTCAGTCATAGGCAGTTACTGAAGTCACCAGCTATTACATAAAGATGATATTTAACATTAAAAATATACTGATTTTTCCAGTTGTTTAATGAAAGCCACACAGTTTTTTCATCTCATTCACATTCCTTTCACATTTCTTCCGAACCATCAGAAATATTCATTATAGCGTTGTGGGGAGGGGGTAATTCCTCTGTTCTCCCAAAATCTTATGCTAAATGGTACTTTAGAATAATACTTGTCACTAATCTAGAATTAGATGAAATCACCCATTAGATGTGCTAAATGAGTTCTTGCAGAGTTGATCATTGTGTGGAGTGTTTCTCTGCTGTCAACTGAACAACTCATTAAAACAATTTCCAAGGGCCTCATTGCCTGTTTTGCATTTGAACTTCTTAAGGTCTTGGGGGGGGGGGGAGAATTGTTTCTTCAAGTAATTCTTTCTGAATAGCAACTTCTTTTCAGTTTTTTCTTCTCTCAGAAAAACAGGACATACATTCAGATTCTTCCTTCCTTCCATTTGTCTGTTTGTTTGTTTCTATCAGAGCATTGAAGTTCAATGCTTCTGATACGAAGGACTGGCTAGCTCTATGCTGTTGTCCAGGAGACACCCCTAAGTACTTGCAATTTTTTCCACTCTCCAGGAAGACTTCTTCTATGTCTCTTGCTTTTGAGAATTGCACTGAAATTTTATCTGGATTATTATAGAAAGATATTTTGGATTTGAAGTAGTTGATGTATATACAGCAATATAGAGAACCTTTTTATTCAGAGAAGAGCTTGGAACTCTTACTAACTAAACTGCATTAGCCAGAATAGGAATTATATCTTTGCTGTCTCTTTCAACAGCTGGGAAGGAACTTTGTGTGTCTCTGGATGGAATCCTATTTGCATAACTTTGCATAGTTAATTGTGAGTAATTGACAAAGTACCAGAGCACATCTTGGTTGCACAATCAGGTATAAAGTGAAGCACATGACTGAGGCATGTCCCAACAGCTTCTCAATTATCTACAATTATCTTCAGTAAATCACACAAACCTCTAACTTTTGAAGACATTCATAATCAAAGAGTCATGCCTTATCCATCCTAAAAATAATTACATACAATATTAGTAGTTCTGAAAGACATTCTCATTTCTTTGTCATTGTTTAAAAACTATTTGTAAAAATTTAAAATTCACAGCAGCTATAAACTCAATGAACTCAAAACCCGAAACTTCTAGTAATCTCTCCTCCTCTGCCTTCACTCTTCTTTTTCATGATACGGTATCACCTTTTCACAGGGTGGCAGCTAGCTAAGCTCACACAAGCTTGTGGAAGATAAAAATGGAACTTGACTTTTCTGGGTGCTTAGTAAAGTGACTGCAGTGGCTCAAGTGGTTCTGACTGGGAAGCAGAAGGTCAGGAGTTCAAAACCCGAGTACTGCATGACGGAATGAGTGCCTGTCTCTGTCCCAGCTCCTATCAACCTAGCAGTTCAAAAGCAAGAAATTGCAAGTAGATAAATAGGTACCACTTCGGTGGGAAAGTAAACAGCGTTCCGTGCAATTTGGTGTCTAAGCATGCCTGTCCACGGAAATGTCTGCAAATGCAGACAGCACTGGCTCTTTTGCTATAAACAGAGATGAGCACTGAAACCTAGAGTCAGATACAACTGGCTTTCGAGCAAGGGTGACTTTTACCTTTACCTTTACCTAGTACAATAAGATGGATAATAACAGAGTTTAGGAGAGTTCTTCCCCACACCCTTTGAACTATAGTTGCAAAAATCCTTCAGGCAGCATTCGTTCCTATGACTTCATTGATTTCTATGCACTGCTTGCCAGGTATTTCTGCAAACAGATTGTGTTTATCTGCAAACCATCTACAGCCAGGCTTTCCCACAATAACAAAATTTGCCCATGAATCTAGGAAATCTATAAAAGATCTTTTCAGACTATAGATGTTCCATTCATTGGCTCACAAAAATGCAAGAATCAAGAAAAGAAATGCACAAATCGTAAAATATTTAGAATTAAATAAATAAATAATATTTAAAATGTGTACCAAATAATTAGATTAAGGGCACAAAGGCCAAGTATGTTGTTAGAGACCATATGTAAGTTGCAAATTGTATAGAACTACAACATGCTCTCTTTAAAATGTTGCATTTTAAGAGTTTATGTATCTGATCTTCTATATGTAAGACAACCATCTGTTACGTGCATTTCCCTGTTATTTTAGCCATACATTCTACCTGTGATTGCTCATATATCACTGATATATTTATAAATATTTTAAGATGTTTAGATCTCTTTCTTTGCCTCTTGGGTTTGTGAAAACGGTTTCTGATCCAGGAATATTTTTCATTGTTTTTGTTTCCTTGGTCTGTGAATCACACTGGAAGACTTGTTTCTCACAAAACTATTAGCACAGCAAAGTGAATCCATTTTTATTTTATTTTTTGGCCTTCTGTCTCTGGTTCTATGAAGACTTAAACAGTGAAAGCATTGCATTTTGGCCAGCTTATGGTTCAAATAGGCAGTAGGTAGTACCCCTAAAATATGAGTAAAACCCAGTCAGTATTAATGGGGAAATGCCCTAAAAGGAATTTTAAACTGCTGGCCAGTGTGTTGCTCTAATATGACCAACTTTGACATGAGCCCAGCCAGCTTGTGTTGTCATATGAAAATGGCTAAAGGAGCATCAAAAACACAGGCCTCAGTCCCCTGCATGCCATCAGACCCTGCTACAGTAGCGGTAGGACATCCCAATGGCGAGAGGTTGCTAAAATCTCAGAAATGGACCACAATCAATGTTTGCACTTGTAATGGACATGCTATTAGCAATCAAGCACACCTCAACCTGTTTATGGATGAAAAACTGAAAATAAAATGTGACATCCTTGAAATTGCAGAAAGAAAGCGATGAAAAGCCTTACATACTACCTGGACAAATGAAGATTAGATTCATCTTGGAGCTAAGAATGACAATCAAAATGTGGGAGGAGTTGGATTTATCATCTCTCACAATTTTGTGCAGTTTATAGAGGAAGTCAACATAAAGTCTCCAAGAATTGCTGTCCTAAAAATTAAGTTACCAAAATCATGGAAATTAAATGTCATACAGGTATATGCCCCACCTCATATTTTACAGAAGAAGATATCAAATAATTCTATGGAGAACTTGAAGAAGTACTCCATAGATGTAAGACTGGCTACACTATTGTCATGGGGGATTTCAACACTATTGTCAGGGGGATTGCAGTGGTTGGACACAGTAGGGAAATTAAATTCCATGTAGGTTATCATTGTGTTGGAAAAAGAAATGAGACTGGAGACAGCTTGGTGGCTTTTTGTGAAGTCCATCACCTTTGTATTGGTAACTTCTTTTTCGAGAAGAAGGAAGCAAGGAGATGGACCTGGAAACAGCTGAACAAAGAAGGAGCATTAAAAGATCAGAAAAAATGGTTAAGGACTTGTACACTAATCTATTTGAATCAAATATTAAAGTTAAAGAACCAAGGATCACATCAACTAAAGAAGTGTTGCCAGAAGTACTAATCAGTGAGGTGTAGTATGCCCTGAAACAAACCAAGTCAGGAAAGGCCCCTGGAATTGAGAGAATCACCATAGAAACCATAGAGGCAGATGGAGAAAAACTACAGATAGTCCTGACATGCTTGTTTACTTAATAAATACTACATGGAACTATCCTAACTCAGTGGAAAACATCAAAGATGGTATTAATCTTTAAAAAGGGAAATCGTGAAGAGCTCAAGAACTATAGGCCAATATGCCTTTTTGTCTCAAATATATAAGCTCTTCACATGGGTTATTCTCAGCAGAATTGCACAACAGCTGGATGAGGGCCAACCAAGAGAACAGGTGGGTTTCAGCCAAGGATACAGTACCATGGATCATCTGCACAATGTCAATCAGTTAATAGAGTGACAGAGAGAGTATAAATTACCATTGGTTCTCACCTTTGTGGATTATGAGAAGGCCTTTGACTCTGTTGAATCCAATGTGGTGCTGCAAGCCCTCTGCAAACAAGAAATCGATCCACACTGTATCAGTCTTCTCAAACAAGTGTATAAGGGATGAACAACAAAAATCATTTTATTTCAGAAGCTGATAAAGATCTCTATAAAAAGAGGAGTCAGTCAGGGCAATACAATCAGGCCTGAGTTGTTTACTGCTGCCTTAGAATCAGCAATGCAGAATTTTACATGGAAGGAAAAGGGAATTTGTATAAATGGCAAGCATTTATCCCATCTTTGCTTTGCTGATGATATAGTGTTAATCTCAGAATCAGTAGAAGAAGCATAGAATATGCTCCAAAAGTTAGACGCAGCAAATTTTGAGAAGAAGGCAAGCAGCACGGGCAGCTTTTAACAACCTAAAGGAAGTGCTTAGTGAAGCAAAAATGAGAAAATTGTGTGCTGAACTCATCAACACCACCATTCTGCCTGCTTTATTATACAGCAGTGAAACATTGGGCACCTGCAAAAGCTGACATAAGAAAATTGATATAACACAAAGAGCAAACAAGAGAAGGATGCTACGCATACGATGGGATCACCGAATATCAAATGAAGAACTGCATATAAGTTCAAGTGCAAAACAAGTGTCAATGTGGATTCAGTTTGCAAGACATCAGTGGGCCAGGCATGTGTGCCTCTTCAAAGATGGCAGGTGGATCAAAACTATCACAGAATGGATACTACTTGACATAAAATGATGAGACAGGCATCGGATTGGAAACAGTGGAAGATGATGCTTCGATCCACCAAGTCAACCTGACGTGTAAAACACGGATCAACCAAGTAACCAAGTAAGAACATAGTTGCTCTTTGGTCTACATGTTGATTCTCATATGAACCCAGCTAAAATATTGCTCAGATACCAGCTATTTCTTTCCCACCACACCTCACAGAATTTTACAAGACCCATTTTCTGCATCTGTGTGGCTTCTTCCTCCTCCAACCCCCCAACACATTAGAAGGCTGTTTCTGCACTATGTGAATGCAGAGCTATCTCTTTGACAGAAAACATACAAGCAAGGTGGGAACCATCCCAGGGCCCTCCCTCCCCACTTCTGTTGCTCTGCTTTCTAAGGGGCACAGCCTCCACCAGTATGTATGCTGGTGTCTTACATAGTTTTTCTGGCATTATGAATCATGTAAAGAAAAGCCTTAGTGACAGGAAGGGATCTCCTCTCAGAATCCCTTAGCCATCATGACAGGGGCTATGCTGATTTGGGGATTTATAATCTGAAAGAGTACTATAATTTTCATAACCTCTGTTTAGAATTCTCAAGGTTATTCTTCATTGAAGTCCCTGCTCTTCCATCAGTCTCTCTAACACAAGGGTTCACAACATTTTCCCGCCATGGACCAGACACACCCCTGACATGCAGCTGTGGGGGCCAGAGGCATATTTTCTCCCAGTACTTACATGTTTGTCATCATCGATGGCGGTGGGCAGTGGCAATTACGTCAGTTTGGAGGCTTTGTGCAAAGTCTCTGTCACTCCCCATGGCAGCGGGAGGCTTTGGGGAGCATAATCTCTCTGTTTCTGGATTTTTCTGCCACTCCTCCATTGTGCTTTAAGCAGGGAAAGCATGCTTGTTTGCAACTTCCTGATTCCACACTGTGTCCCCAGGCACTGGCATAAGTTCTGCCTGGCACCAGAAGTTGCAAACAGGTGTGTGACTTCTGGTTCTATGAGGACTTTCAGGCAGAAGGAAAAATGAGCAAAGACACTTGAAGGCACCAGAATGTATGTATCTGCCTGGAATATTTGCAAAAGTTACATTCAGTGCCTTCATCAATCAACAGGGAATGCTGAGGTGTTGCTCTTGGTAGGGGAAAACAAGCATCAATATAAGAGCATGGAAAGTGGTAGACAATATCATTACACAATGGTGAGGAGAAAACACATTCTGCATATGTTCAGAGGCATTTTTATTCAACTTATTATTACAATATTTGAATTTGTGAAATTTAAACCCTATATTAACTAAATTGGCACTTGCAAATACTGTATAGAAATCAGCATTTCCAAGGAGAATAAGCCCAATTAGCATCACAGGATTGTGGCTGAGGGCTTCTAATGCCCCTAACTAGAGCTGAGCATGGAATCGATCACTTAAATTGACTTAATATAAATTCAGTTTGGATTAGACACAATTGTCTCACCATAAGATTGGACTTCCTGATATATGGAGAATAAGGTCTGGAAGACTCTATTACTGTGCTTCTCCCCCAACTTCACCAAAACACGACAGTATTTGTTAAAGTCCATACGTGCTGTGGCAACAATATCCTGAACAGAGAAACTAGAGTGTCTGAAAATTGAAGCATCCGAGAGTTATTAGAGTCCCTGGCTGTGCTGTTTTTCTAGGACTCTTGGCACCTGGAGTGCTGCTTCCACTACACAACAAAAGCCTCAGCAGCCGCTCTTCTTGTTACTGCAACTGTCAGATAGCTTCCAGCCAGAAAGGGATTGAGAGGGTGGCAGTACATCTAGTCTTGGAGCAAAGCCAATTACAAGCTGAGTCTGAACTTTAGAGTTCTGTGGGTACAGCTCCTAATTAGTCCAGAAATGCCAGAATGGAGAACTTCAGATGTTAAACTCTCTCCTTCTAAAACTCAGCTACAATGCCAGGGAAAAGACAGGAAATTAGCAGGGGAAAATCCAATTTCTTATCTATCGCCTTGAAAGGGCTAGAAAAGAAAAATAAATGTTTTTTGTAATGCCAAATGGCTTGTATCATATCGAACAATTTCAAAGTCTTTTTCCCAACACCATTTTCCTTTTTTCCACCATCTTCCATTTTACCACCTCAGGATAAAATGTTGATTTAATTCAGTATAGCTTTTAGAAAAAACAAGGAATAAACATATGATGCTTTTATTCTACTGAAAACTGCTAAGTGCCTTTTCTACATTTTGATTCATTTTGATTGTGCCCAACTCTAAGTTTTTTTGTAATGAAACTCATGGAATCATTGTTTCCTTAAGAGTATTTTTAAAGCCTTACTATGGGAAGCATGGGAGCATTTTTTTTGTTCAGTCGCACAGTCGATTCCGACCCTCTGCGACCCCATGGACCACTGACCGCCAGGCACTCCTGTCCTCCACCATCCCCCTCAACTCGCTCAGCTCTGTGCCCATTGTCTCCACGATACCATCTAGCCATCTCATCTTGGGCCGTCCCCTTCTTCTTTTGCCCTCGACCCTTTCAAGCATCAAAGCTTTCTCAAGTGAATCCTCTCTTCTCATTTGATGTCCAAAGTACTTTAGCCTCATCTTTATTATTTGACCTTCTAAGGAACAGTCAGGGATGATTTCTTCTAAGATTGACCTATTTGTTCTCCTCGCTGTCCATGGGACTCTCAAAACTCTCCTCCAACACCACATCTCAAAGGCGTCTATTCTTCTCCGTTCAGCTTTCCTAATGGTCCAACTCTCGCAACCATACATTGCCACAGGGAATACCATTGCCTTGACTATGCGAATTTTTGTTTTCAATGTGATGTCTCTACTTTTCACTATGCTCCCCAGGTTTCTCATCGCTTGCCTCCCAAGAATCAGTCGCCTTTTTATTTCATGGCTGCAATCACCATCTGCATTGAGCTTTGATCCTAGGAAAGTAAAATCTGTCACGGCTTCTACTTCTTCTCCATCTATTTTCCAGGGACTGATAGAGCCTGTTGCCATTATCTTGGTTTTCTTGATATTGAGTCTCAAGCCAGCTTTTTCACTTTCTTCTTTCAACCTAATTAGGAGCTTCTTTAGGTCCTCCTCACTTTCTGCCATGAGGGTGGTATCATCTGCATATCTCAAATTGTTGATGTTTCTTCCAGCAATTTTGATCCCAAATTGTGATTCCTCCATTCCTGCATTGCGCATTATGTGCTCTGTGTATAAATTGAATAAGCATGGTGACAAAATGCAGCCTTGTCTTACTCCTTTTCCTATTCCAAACCACTCCGTCATTCCATTTTCTGTCCTAACTGTTGCTTCTTGATTCATGTACAGATTTCTCATGAGGCATATAAGGTGTTCTGGTATTCCCATCTCCTTAATTATTTGCCACATTTTGTTGTGGTCGACACAATCAAAAGCCTTCGTGTAATCAATGAAACAGAAGTAGACTTGTTTCTGATATTCCTTTGTTTTTTCCATGATCCATCTTATGTTGGCGATGTGATCTCTAGTCCCCCTGCCTCTTCTGAAACCCGCCTGCACTTCTGGTAATTCTCTCTCCACATACTGTTGCAGTCTATCCTGTATTATCTTGAGCATCACCTTGCTAGCGTGAGGGATGAGCGCAATTGTTCGATAATTTGAACATTCTTTGGCATTACCCTTTTTGGGGAGTGGAACGTATACAGATCTTTTCCAATCCTGTGGCCATTGTTTTGTTTTCCAAATCTGCTGGCATATAGAATGCAATAATTTGATTCCATCATCTTGTAGTGCTTTGAAAAGTTCAACTTGGATACCATCAACTCCACTGGCTTTGTTGTTTGCAGTGTTTTTTAGGGCCTTTCTGACTTCACTCTCTAGAATGTCTGGCTCATGTTCAATGTTCTCATCATTGTGATTATCAGGGGTGTTGAGGTCCTTTTTGTATAGTTCCTCTGTGTACTCTTTCCATCTTTTCTTAATCTCTTCTGCATCTGCTAACTCCTTGCCATCTTTGTCTTTTATCATGGTCATTTTCGCTTTAAATGTTCCCTTGAGTTCCCCAATTTTTTTGAAAAGATCTCTAGTCCTACCCCTGATATTGTTTTCCTCTATTTCTGTGCACTGTTCGTTCAGGTACGTTTCCTTATCTCTCCTTGCTTTTCTTTGAAATTCTGTATTCAAGTGATTGTATTTTTTCCTTTCTCCTTGGCATTTTGCATTCCTTCTGTCCTCCGCTATTTTAAGAGCCTCCTCGGATAACCACTTAGCTTTCTTACGCTCCTTTTCTTTTGGTATGGTTTTTCTTGCTGCCTCCTGCATGATGTCCTGCATCTCTGTCCATAATTCTTCTGGCACTCTGTCTATCTGGTCCAAGCCATTAAATCTGTTCCACACCTCCACTGTGTATTCCCAAGGAATGTTTTCTATGCCATATCTTTCTGGCCTAATTGTTTTTCCTATTTTCTTTAGTCTAAGCCTGAATTTTGCAATCAGTAGGTTGTGATCTGAGCCACAATCTGCTCCTGGTCTTGTTTTTGCTGACTGTATGGAAGTTCTCCATCTTTGACTGCAGAGTATGTAATCAATCTGGTTTCGATGTTGGCCATCTGGTGATGTCCATGTGTAAAGTCTCCTCTTGGATGGGAGCATATAGATGTAATAAGTTCTGTCACTCGCATCCGTTAGAGCACTAGCTGTGATCCTGGACGTTGAAAATTATTTATTTATTTATTTTGTCTAATTTGTTATCCTGCCCCAGTTAGGTCAGACCCAACAATACAACCAAAAATGGCATAACGTAGACAGCAGTATGTAGTAATACACCGCCAATATGGCATTCCGACATACCACACACATATGAAAAATTCACTGGACAATAGTTTATTAAAGTAAAAAATGGTTATTTATTACACAGCACTCTTTGTGTTTTGAAACAATGGATATGCTTTCTCCTTTTTATTGTTGGAGAGTGATTTGTTCCTATAAGCATTTTAACATACTGAAAATTAAATGTTAAAGTACCACATGGATTTATGTCATGGGGATATTTAAATAATGAAACTATTTAAGAGCCTTCTCTTAAAACCTAATCCAACCTACAGTTTGATACCCCACTTTTCCTTTGTGATACATCATCTGTAAAATGCAAAGCTACTTGTAATTAAGTTTTCATTGTCCCTAGCCCATAACTTGGCAGTCAATGGAGGAGTGTTGGTGTCACTTTATTATTATTATTATTATTATTATTATTATTATTATTATTATTATTATTATTATTATTATTATTATTATTATTATTATTATTATTATTATTATTATTATTATTATTATTATTATTATTATTATTATTATTATTGCAAAATAAGCAGGAGAAATTTTTATTGTTTCTAGTCTATGGTACAAAATGTTCAGCGTGGTAATCTAGTAATTTCTGATTCACACGCAATCCTTTTTTTTAAAGACACAATTTTGTCTAAATTTTTATAAGAAAGAATAAAAGTGGAAGGCTCTTTTCCAACTCATTGTCTATGTGCCCAGTGGTGGGCATCAGCAGGTTCGCACCAGTTCACCTTTTTAAGCTCCCTTGGATAAAAAGTGTGTTAGGACATTTTTCATTTGAGGGTATTGTACAAGATTGCTGCCCAGTGGAATAGTATAACTTTAAGGCCCCGCCCATCCAAATTTTGAAATAAAGTAGTCCTAATTTAGGTGCAACCCAGGGCCTTCCCCCTGGCCATGCCCACCATACCACTCCCACAGTGTGGTATTAATTTTTTTTTTTTTGGGAGCCCACCGCTGTATGTGCCCCATCTTTGTGGTTTGGATGCACACAAGCTAAATAGATTGTCCAATTGCTTTCATCTGTGATTGGCTCCTAACACATACGCTCAGTGCCGTAGTTGCTTGTTCCTTTATATAAGTCCTCAAAATCTTCAGAAGCTTCTTTCCAATTATACCAGAAATTTCTTTAAATGGGAGTGAACTTGAAGAAAAAAGATGAGAAAGAAGTGAGTAGTGCCTCCTTCTTTTTACCGTGCCAGTGCAACAAGCCTATATGGTGGGAATTAAGAGGCTTCCCCACTTTCTTGACCGTGGCAGCACCCCACAGGTAGGACTGCTTTGTCCATTTGCACTATTAAAGCATTACTTGGTTCAATTCTAATTTCCTTCTGCTTATTTAATTTTTGCAAGGAGGCTGAAAAGAAGAATACATCAATACTTGGAGGAAATTGTCTTTCTCAGGATGGTTTGCTATGAATTAAAGCAACAAGTGTTACCTCATGAAATACTATGGTCCTTCTCTGGCTGCCTTTTTGGCTTCTCAAATGGAGGGGGTATTTACATTATCTCTATTGTTCATATTTCCTCAATGTTGTGGGAGCCCTAATAGCCTGATGAGTGATGCTTAGAGGGTGTGTGCCAGCTCAGTGACCCCCCAAACAACAGAAAGTGAGGGAGGGAAATAGGTAGAGGAAGGGAATGTGCCTGAGGAAGGAAGATAGGAAGTTATTTAGGGGGGAACGGTTTGAAAATAAAAAATGCTGAGGTAAAACCTAGTGAGCAAAGAAGATCAAATCCCTAGTTATCTGAGACATGAGCGATTGTGTTAGAAAGCTTGATAAGCTTTGCTGCCTGATTCAAACCATAGAACCTGAAATCTCCCCATCAGCAGTTTTTCTGAGCTAAATGTTGCTGACTCCACACATCATTCACGGCTGTTGAGATTCAAGTCTTCTTCCTTTCACTGGAAGTATATGCTGTGAAAGATTGATTGCCACAGATGATGGAAGTCTCTTACTCCCTGGATCTTGTGATATTGCTTCAGTACTTTTCTCATGTTAGTTTTAAGGGTCTTTCTTTCTTTCTTTCTTTCTTTCTTTCTTTCTTTCTTTCTTTCTTTCTTTCTTTCTTTCTTTCTTTCTTTCTTTCTTTCTTTCTTTCTTTCTTTCTTTCTTTCTTTATTCATATCAAAACACTGCACAATTTAAAATTATGGACCTAGTTAAATATGGGTAAATTTCAAAACAAATTAAAATGTTAAAATGGTTAGGCAGTTTTTGATCAGAAGCTGGCTGCTTCAATACCATTAGCAAAGCCATTTGCTATATCTTCTTTCGTACACGTGATGGGACATAAATTGCATACACATAAATGCTGCATTGATTGAATTTCTCCACATTCACAGAAACTTTGTTCTGAATCCAAGTACTCCATTGTACTTAATTATTCTTTGATCCTCCTACTTCACTTTGATGCTATTAAGTGACTTCTAAATGGTCCAGCCAGAATCTTGTCTGGTGGAAGTCAGTCTTTGGCATCCCTCCAGTCAGTAAGGTGTAATTGTTTTTGTTCACCATAGATTTTGCCTAGCCACTTCTAGTTTCATATTTAGAGCTTGAGAGGCATGCAGAATTCCCCGCCCCCCCCCCTTTAAATCATTTTTTAAAGATGGCATATTTTTCCCTTTGGCTTTTTTTCTGCTTTTGCTGAAATAGATTAACCCAGCAACCTTTCTAGAAACTGATAGATACAGTTGCATTTAAAAGTCCCTTCTAATAAATTTATTTTCCCTTTCTGCTCTAGTGTAATCCATCACCATATCAATATCTTTACCACTTCTGTAACTTTAATCTAGCATGAGTCATTGTTCAAGTCTAACAAAAATGATGATACCCAATGTGATACAACATATAGAGCCCTGGTGGTGATCCTATGGCAGTGGTGGTGAACCTATGGCACGTGTGCCAGAGGTGGCACTCGGAGCCCTCTCTGTGGGCACCTGTGCAGTCACCCCAGCATAGAGTTTGCCCCACCCCTCTATCCAGCAGCCCAATAGGAGTGATTCCTTCCTCCCCCAGCATACAGTTCACCCCACCCTTCTGCCCAGCAGCCTAATGGGAGCACTTCCTCCCTCCCCCCAGCACAGAGTTTGCTGCACCCCTCTGCCCAGCAGCCAATGGGAACATTTCCTTTCTCCCCTGTTGCAGTGTTGGCAGTTTGTGAAAAATAATTGGGTTTTAGGTTGCAGTTTGGGCACTCGGTCTCGAAAAGGTTTGCCATCACTGACCTATGGCATACAGAGGCCTTTCTTCTGGCACATGAGCTATTGACAGGAAGCCCTGCCCAACCCAACCTGGCTGGCGCTGATTCCCCACCACCCCACTCACTCCACCAAAGGGGAGGTAAGAGGAGAGGAATGCTGTGGGTAGGCGAGGTAAGGTGGGGAGCACTTGTGGGGGGGACATCTTGCAGGTGGGTGGGGAGCATTTGTGGGGGTGGAGAGCACCCATGGGGGGTAGTAGGTGCACACATGGTGTCACTGGCACACCTCAAGCAGTGCCTGTGTGCATGCACCCATATGACTTCACCAGAGACACGCTGGTGACATCACATGGGTGTGTGGGCAGTCATGGTGCCTGCCCATGTGCCTCCTCCTTGGACACTCTAAAAGGTTTGCCGTCACTGTTATAGAGGAACTGGGCTGTATATCAGGAGCCTTGGGTTTGAATCCACTCAGTTATGGAAACTCTCTGGGGACATAGCACTGAAACATCCACTCCTTAAATGTCACACTTACCTTGAAAGCCTTACTAGGGTTGCTTTAATTCGTTTCCAACTTCTAGACATATAATGTAACACAATAGGAATGAAGGCCCACATTACTGCCAGGCTATTCTGTTTTGCAACTTGACCTAAATATTTTGCTTTTCTTGAAAGAATATCACCTAAAACAATCTGCTCACTATTAAAAAATCTATATGCACCCATTATGAAGTTGAGGTACCTGTGAGTAAGGGCCACTGAATAAAGTAAAACTCTTTTCTGAGCAAATGTGTAATTATGCAACCTTCTAAACATTTCATAATCCCAGTGTTACTATACTTTTAAAACCTCATCTTCTGTTTGTTTAATTCTGAGCTTAATTTTCAAATGCAATGAGTTACAGTTGTTGTTTTGGTGTCCGAATTTGGAAAGTAATTATTTACATTGTAATTTCTCTAAAGTTATTAGATAATTTAAATTACCTCCTTAATAGATCACAATGCTACAAAGCAATGGCTTGCAGTACAAAATATCACCTTCAGTGTCATTGTTACACTGTACTTATAACAATGACTGCTTGTTTCTTCTTTTTTCTTTGTTACAGTGAAGGTTTAGGATTTATAAGAGGATGGTGTTAAACTTGGTGGAAAAAAGTCCTGTCAAAGGCTCACATCCAGTTTTAAATCACAGCTAGAACAGACCTATTGATCCAATGGAACTTATAGAGGAGTAGACTCACCAAATCCCCACTGATTCAATGAGACCAGTCTAGTTGTAACCTATTACTGGATTTCAGTCATTGAATTTCTAAAATGCTGCCAACAAGTAACTTTTAATTAGACAATTTACATTGCACTAATAAATAGTTGCAAATGCTGGTACTGTACTTTCAAAGTGTAGGTTCATTCTATGCTAGTTTTTAAAAGGGTAATTAGTCATAGACAACTACGTTATTTACAAGTTATTACTTCCAAACTTTGATTGTGTTAAAATTATAGTGTAACTTAGTTCTACTCTTGTTGTTGGAAAAAGGAGTTAATCGAAAGTTGCCAGTTATTTACAACTAATTTGGACTCATGTTACTTGGATCTAAAACCCCCATTTATATGGAAGTAGGTATTTGTTTTCAGCATTGTAATAATAAAAGGTTTTTAAAATACATTATTTGAGTCATTATGTCAGGTAAAACAAGGAAATATCTTTTGTATATGCACATATCACTAGAAAAAGACAGCCTTCGGACCTGAAGGGGCAGGGATGTATGGAGTGCTTCAAGCACACACTAAAACAGTGGCATTGGTTACAACAGTGTTCCTGTGTGTCAGCTAAGAATGTGTCGGAAAGAATGTAACAATGGATTCCAGCTTTCCTCGTAACAATTCACAAATTGTTGGCAGGGACAGAAATGCTAACCGGCACAAGCCTTTTTAAGCTCCCTTGGATATAAAGTGGAACCCAGAATGGGGCTTACTGTATGATTGACTGGTCTTGACTCATTGCTGTACCCACTGAAGTACTACTTTGTACATCTGGAAGGTACTGGATGGTTAATCCTTATGGAATTCCAATGAATTTGAAGTGCCTCTACCCTGTGCCTGCAAAGCAGAAAGCAAAGCATTCACACTAATATACCACTGCTTGAGACTCACTATCAAGAAAACCAGGATAATGGCAACAGGCCCTATCAGTCCCTGGAAAATAGATGGGGAAGAAGTAGAAGCAGTGACAGATTTTACTTTCTTAGGATCAAAGCTCACTGCAGATGGTGATTGCAGCCATGAAATAAAAAGGCGACTGATTCTTGGGAGGGAAGCGATGAGAAACCTGGGGAACATAGTGAAAAGTAGAGACATCACATTGAAAACAAAAATTCGCATAGTTAAAGCAATGGTATTCCCTGTGGCAATGTATGGTTGTGAGAGCTGGACCATTAGGAAAGCTGAGCGCAGAAGAATAGACGTCTTTGAGATGTGGTGTTGGAGGAGAGTTTTGAGAGTCCCCTGGACAGTGAGGAGAACAAATAGATCAATCTTAGAAGAAATCAACCCTGACTGCTCCTTAGAAGGTCAAATAATAAAGATGAAGCTAAAGTACTTTGGACATCAAATGAGAAGAGAGGATTCACTTGAGAAAGCCTTGATGCTTGGAGGGGTCGAGGGCAAAAGAAGAAGGGGACAGCCCAAGATGAGATGGCTAGATGGTATTGTAGAGACAATGGGCACAGAGCTGAGTGAGTTGAGGGGGATGGTGGAGGACAGGAGTGCCTGGCGGACAGTGGTCCAAGGGGTTGCAGAGGGTCGGAATCGACTGTGCAACTGAACAACAAAAAGCACTTAGTGCACTCTATGGGCAGTTCACAAGTTAATTAGGATTCCCCAACATTCTGAGTACTCATTTTACTGATCTCAGAAAGATGGAAGGCCAAGTCAACCTTGATCCCTGATCAGGATAGAACTCAAAACCTTTTGGTTGCTGTACAGCAGCTATTAATCACTGCGCCATCAGGGCACAGCACTCCCAGCCACCTGTATTGAAAAAAGAAGTCTCCTTTCTTGCATTATTCATAGTTAATGTTTTTTTCTTCATTAGTCAAGTACAGCATATCCAAATTTAGATACATAGCTGCTGCTTCTTTTTCCATGTCTGGGCCAGACTTGAAACTGCCAAAATGAAGGCACCTTTTGGTGAGTTCATTCTGCAGTTTCTTTCGCCTGACCTAATGTGAGAAAGATTAACCAGCAGCACAAGTTTGCTGTTACCAGGGTATGGCCCAATTGTGGTTCAGAAATACCACAATCTTCAAGGATGCTCTTTCTGAAAGGAAAGCTATAGAAGCCTGTTACAAAACTTGGATTTATATCACTCTCCAGTGTGTGCCATCTAGATCTTCTTTGAAAAATTATGTTTATGGGAATTTACTTAAACCCTTGGAAAGGGAGTGAAATCACTTGAATTAAGGCTTCTACTTTGCTGGGCGTCTTTTGGACTGAGTTCAGCACTTCCACCTTTCATTATTTGTTGATTTGCTTCTCTATGTTAAGACGAATGGAACAGTAAGTTATGTCAACTATTTTATTTACCTTTTCCTTAAACCATAATTTATTAATCAGGTTCAAATATGAGAACAACAGCAAAGTTCAAGTGTGTGCTTCATCAAAAATAAGGAAGGGTCTTCATGCAGTGGGAAGAAAGAGTTAAGACCTTCATCCATTGAATCTGCAAAATTCAGGATCTAAAGTATGAAGTCAAATCACTCTGACCAAGGGCCAATTCATATATAAACATGATTGATTGCATGGATAAATAAGCTGCTGTCAATTGGTTCCAAACAAACAGAGATTGGTTGATGATCATCTATATTTTCCAAGCACTAGATACCTAGAGAATTTGTTAAAAAAATTAACAATTATTGTGTTTGGTTGAGATGGTGCTAACTGGTGGTGGTGGTGGGTGGTGGTGGTGGTGGTGGGTGGTGGTGGTGGTGAGCCAGCTTCTTCACAGTGTTTGACAGAATTTTTCACAAAGAAAAATCCCAGGCAAATGATTCCCTATCGAGGGGTTAGAAACTGGTAGGGCAGGGGTTCTCAACCTTTTTTCCCGCAGCAGGCCGGACCACGCCCCCTCAAACAGCTGAGTGGGCTGGACATGTGGTTCCCCCCATCATAAATGCTGCCATGAAACATGTCTGTGGCTGTCATAAATGCATTTACAACAGCCACGGGTGCATTTATGGTGCATTTTCAGCTGTTTTTGCCACTTCCATCGCTTCCGGCAGTAGTGGCAGCGGGTTACATGAAATGGCACCATGAGCTAAGTCCAGCCCATGGGCTGTAGGTTGCAAACCCCTGTGATAGGGCCATGCCCAGCTTCGGATGGCTACCGCAGTTCCTCACATTTGGAACTGGGGGAGTCCCTCCCTACCCTAATGGATTAATGAGGTAGACATGAAATGACAGGCAGGTCATCCAATGCATGGATCTATTCGTTATATTGCACCAATACTGTTCTGCTACAACCAACCCAAGCATTGGCATTTTTTGAATCTACAGTCAACTTGTCCCATTAAAATTGTTAATATACTGAATAATTAATGTGTTTTAATTGTAAGAAAGGAAAGCATTCAGGGTTAGCTCAACTGAGTACAAAAGTTGCATTTTTGTCAAGGCAACATTGTGAAGGTAAATAAAAATTGCACATAACTCACCATTTTTCATTTAAATTCCTTAAACATTCAAAGAGCTAGCTGCATCTTGCAGATGCTTGGATTAAAGTGCTTCATCTTTCCTAAATATAAAAGAATAAAGGCTATTATCCAAACACTATTAAATCCCAATTATTTTAATGAAAGAGTTTGGGGTATGTTTCAAGTCTTCCCGAATTGAATTATTAGGACTTATAAGTGCTTACTTGTTTTAATTAAAAATGATTATACTTCCAGAGGTATAAATTTGAAATGGATTCTGAATAAGTTAGCACCTTCTGAAAAGCCCAGAACTATTTTGTGTACATGGCAACCCTGCAGAGTATTGTTCTTAACCACTAAAGATAAATATATTTTTCTGTTTCATAGGATTTTTAAAAAATGCGGTTTTAAAAGATTGGCACAGTTATATGAGAGCCCATAAATAAAATTGCACCTGTCATTTTAGCATCCAAGCAAGATCTTTCGATTTGAGTCAAGCGCCCATTTGCTTCTGCTATTCCTATATGAGAAGGAACAGTCGAATGCTTTTCAATTTGTTCTCCATCAGCTCAAGATGAACGGCCCCATTTCAAATGTAGCAAAAAAATTTCCACTTTCAGACTGAGTGTGGAATTTTCCACTCAGTCTACAAGAGTCCGATACTTCAGGGAGGTAGAGGAAGAGATTATGATTACTATGTCATGCCATGACTGCCAAACTCTGGAAATGATAACATGTAATGAATTATTTGCATCCTAGTTAGAGACTAGGGACAGCAGTGGCTCAAGTGGCTAAGATGCTGACTGGAAGGCGGGAGGCCAGCAGTTCAATTCCTGAGTGCTGCAGGACAGAATGAACTCCCGTCCTTTTCCCAGCTCTTGCCAACCGAGCAGTTCAAAAGCAAGAAATTGCAAGTAGATAAATAGGGACTACTTTGGTGGGAAGGTAAACAGTATTCCATGTCTAGTCATGCCTGCCACGTGACCACAGAAGCATCTGCAGATACGACTGGCTTTCGAGCAAGGGAACCTTTACTTTTACTAGTTAGAGACTGTGGCAGAAACTCTTTCCTCTGCTTAGGAAAAGCTTATTTTATCTATGTTTCAAAAAGTCCAAAGATGAAGCAAGATCAATTTCTCTCTCTCTCTTGTTTGTTTGATTGTTCTCACACAATTAATAGGATTTGTATTAAATTTCATGTATCTAATGCTAATTAATACCTTGTTTATAGCTTGAATTCTCATGTGGCCAGGTTATGTGCTCCACATGGATTCCAGAGGGTAAACATCTCAACCAGCTCAGGCAGGGAGTCTGTTGTGTAGGGAGATGAGCATTACATCAACAGAATCTCTATACTTTCCTGGGCACCCAGTCTCAGGTACATGAACTCAAACCCCACAATCTGTGGGACAGGGCATCTGTCAAGGGTGATTATTAGTAGACTATTGCACATCCACACGAGCATACACACATGCACGCACACACCGCACGCACCACCACCACCCTAGCCTACTGCTGCACAGAGAACCCAGGTGGGTAAAGCTGAGAAAGACTAGCTCCTGCAGCTTCATCCAATCAGGTCTGTGTGATGCAAACCAGGTCAGTTTCTTCACCCAAGGTCAGATCCTGTACTTTAGCTGTCTTACCTTTCACTGCCCTGGCATTTAGCAACCAGCCACCTGAATTACCACTGCAACACTCACCTGAGTTAGAGGTGTATGAGTCTGGAGGAAGTAACATGGGACCATCACAGCCTGCCCCATTAAAGACACTATTCTCAAAGTGACCAGAACATCCCCCCCCCCCATTGTCACAAAATACTCATACAGGTGATTGTGCAAACCAGAAAATGAGACAACTCAATGTAAATAGAGACAACAGAAATAAATCCAAGACTGAAAGGCCAACAAAAAAGACAAGGTGTGTTTGTGGTTAGATTTATGTCATGCAATCAGTGGAAAAACATCTGAATTAACATTAAATTAATTTTGTGCCCTTTGTTATTTTCATTAGCTCTTTGCTAGGTGTGAGATAACACTCAGGACCTCATGAGGGAGAGCTTTTCCCCACTTACCTCATATTATATTTATATGTGGGATACCAGCACTTCAGTGATACTCATGAGATAGCTGGCAACAAGGATGGTGACATCTATGGACATGTGCACACTTTGTCCACCACCATGTACAGAGGTGGCTGGGCCAATCTCCTCAACCATAGGCTCCTTAGACTCCAGACTCTCACTATGGCTGAAACTCACTTTTATTGGGATATGGAGATGGGGTATGTAATTAAGTTGGGTGCCTTGTATCTTGCACCCTGACAGTCCACAGGGAACTTAGTTGCCTCCACAAGCCATTGGCTTCCCATTGTCTCCAATTAGGGCCCAGTTCTTCTCACTAGTCTTCCACAGTCTCTAATCTGGGGTGGGATCAAATTCATAGCACTGATCCTAGACAGCTAATGTTCTTTAAGAAAAAAGGCTCCTGAGCCCCAGCCTCTCATCCTGCTCCAGAAGAACCTACTATAGCTGCTAATTGTGCCTCTTCATCTACTAGCACCTCTTATTTGTGGTGGTGGGTCCACTGGGCTTGGTGCAGTCTCTTCCTCCATGTCCTCTCTCTTGGGCAAGGCCAACCAATTCAGTTTTCCATGCGTCTTGAAGCAGCAGTGGCCAGTTTTTGCTAAGAATGCAGAAAATAGGAGAGGCCTCCTCAGAGGCTTCTGTCTGGTCTTCTGTCTCTCTGTCTTTGAGAATGTCCCCTTACCCACATGCAGAATTAGCATCACTTTGGTGCTATTTGAGAGCTAGTTGAAATTATGCAGATCTTTTTGAAGTCTAATTAGCTTTTCTGTGCAGTGAGAGAAGAGTAAATAAATTCTAACTTGGATGCCTTTAATAAGCTCATCATGACTTTGTGAAATATTCCCTACTGGAAATTTCCACTGTGCCTCACAGTAGCTTTTTGGAATTTTTCAGTATCATGATTATTTTAAATACATCTCCCTTTATATCTAACTAGAATTCTGAGGTCTTTCTACAAAAGTCAAAACACTGCCATGGGAACAGAATACCTCATTAGGTTTAAAACTGAGCTTCATAAATGCATGGAGGCTCTCATATGTGGAATTTTAATCTGACATCTCAGTGGGTCCCTCTAGGAGCAAGAAAGACTCTCTCTTGAAGGTTATGAGTAGAATCTTCCCCTCATCAGTTTTTCTCTCCTCAAGGGTGCCAAAGTTAGCCAGAAGTGAAGACAGCATTAAACACAGTAATTTATGGAATAGTAGCCGATGTTGTGCAGCAAGTCTATGCAAAAGAGATACCAAGTATTTTCTTCATATTTTGGAGTGTGACAGGAGCAGGTACTTCAGAAAATGCTATTAGAAGCAAACCCCTTTCCCTATATGATGCTAAGATAAAGACAACAATATATTTTTAAAAAAAAACCACCACCACCACCCCCCAAACAAATCAGATGAAGCGAACTTGATCCATGAAAGCTAACATACAGCAGTTAGTCTTTAAGGTGCCATTTTTTTGTTTTTGTTTTTTTACTTTCTGATATGCTTCTACAGACTAACATAGCTACCATTTCAAACATTTCAGAAAACAAGTCATTTAAGCATATGTGGAGACTGGTATGGAAAGATCTGCTCCATAAGGCTTTCTGGACCAACACTTTCACTTGATTCTTCTTCTTCTTCCGTTTTTAAGCCAGATGTGAAACTGCCAAAATAAAGACACCTTTTAAAAATACTATGTAGTATTTGTATATATATCACGTGAATGTATAGGTCCTGAAAGATTTATTGAACTACTACTAGTACTCTTCCTTCATGGAAGGAGTCATTCTGCATGTAAGTAGGCTTCTCACCTAAGGTAGTTTTCTACTAATGAAGTAGTTTTATGTTTTAGTTGTTGATGTTATCAATAATAGTAATAAATGGACAATGATAAAAATAATATTTGTGCAGAGTGCATGGCAATGTCTTTTGCTACTTTTGAAAAATTTGCAAATTGAGACTAATTTGGCTTTCTGGCTCAGTATTTTTTTTCCTTAAAAAACCCTTCTACTTCAAAATATAATATATAAAGCTTGAGCTCCCTGCCTAGATGTAGTTTATGGTGACAAACCAAAATCAGACTGAAAATGAGATTTGATGTTGTAAACACAAATATGTTCAATTTCACTGGGAAAACTGTTTCCATGCAATTAATGCACACATTTGCTTATAGGCTCCTTTAATATAGCTAGGAGTAACTTCTGTCTTATGCCCTTCCTTTGATCTTTAAGGACATATTTTGCAATTAATTAACTCATTGATTTGGAGGAAAATCTGTTTGGCCATACAATATTTCCTCTTGATACCCTGGACTAATTCTTTACTATTTTTTTATCTTTTGTTGTTATAAGACAGTTGTTCCCATAATTCTGTCAACACGTGCACTGATGGAAGCCAATATATTTTAGATTTATAAATAAACTGATGTTTGAACTTTGAGAGGTTGACTATCTATGCAATACTGTTTTGAACAGCTAATAATTATCATCTTTATCCATGTTCCAAATCTACTTGTAATTCTACATGTGGGTGATAAAACACAGTCCATTATTTCATCAGCCTACTGACTTTCAAACTTTGTTCTGAAGAACCTTAGGAGTTTTTAGAAGCTCCTTCAGTAGAAGACCAGTAACAGTGAATGACTGCCATGCAGTAATGAAGGAGAGGTGGTGGTAAGAGACTGCCACTCTCTCCAACTTATTAGGTAAGAAAACTTGCACTGTCCTGAAATTGATTAACCATCCCAAAGATTATCACTGTCATAAATGTAGAAATTCTACTTTTTGAACTGTACACTTCCAGAATCTCACAACCTCCGTGTTCGCCCCGGCCCTCTGGAACCTCCTCCCAACTGAGCTGCGCATGCAGACAGAGCTCCTGTCCTTCCGGAAGAGCTTAAAGACCTGGCTGGCAGGACATGTGTGGGGTTCCAGGGATGTGGGATCCCATGTGGGGTGGTTAGTCTAAGGATTTTACCCTTCTGACGACACCCCCAGATACTGTTTTAGTCTATGAATTTTTAAATTTTTTATTGATGTGTTTTAACTTGGGTTGTAAGCCGCCCAGAGTCGGGCTTGCCCGATTGGGGCGGGTTAGCAAGTGTGAAATATAAATAAATAAATAAATAAACCAACACAGGCACTGGGAAAGATTACTCATGTTGTTTTGTTGGACCCTAATTCTCAGAATCCTACATGGCCATGCTGCCTCTGAGATTCTGGGAGCCATATTATGAAAAGGTGATTTCTCCAAGCTCTGGTTTCATGAGAAGCTATTTAGATAAAGCATGTATTGCTTCAGTTGGGCTCAATGTACAACTATATGAAGTGAAAGAAGTTATACACATTACTATTTGTGAAGGGAGTGGGTTGGAGGGGACTGCTGAGTGTGGAGTCCACTCACTTACTGGCAGTGAGGCAGCTTTGCTGAGCTTGGGAGTGCTCCCATTTATTCTACCAAGTGGGGCCTCAAGCCTCTATCTGTTCCTACGGAAGCATTGCCACCTATGGGGAATATTGTATTCATTTTAGGAAACATGGAAGACAGCAGTAAGCCTCAACACATCAGTACAGGCCCATGCTCCATGTAAACTACTGGTATGTGCCTTCCCTGAAGCTACTGTACCCTAGGCTACATCCAACTTACAGAGATGCTGAGGAACAAGTGTAGAAGAGTTTCACAGAAATACAGATGTGGAAACCACCCCATGAGCACAGAGGTAATCAAAGCCTGTACTTGTATGCAGGATCATGGGATCTGTGACTCAGTAGACGTTCATGTCCATAGGCCATACTTTGTGGGGCTGATGGGTTTTGGAAGTCCTTCCATCCTTGTTTTAATCATGTGTATCATGTATCAACAACTATGTTATTCTCTTTTTTCCCCATTAGTGAATGGGCTTGGTTCTCCATTATGCCTCAGGGTGCCTTCATAGTTCAGAGAGAGACTATGAAGCAATGGTTGGCACACTCCATAAGGGCTATTTTTAATGCACTGTTTCCCATTCCAAAATAAAGATATTCAGACACAGCTGTCAGGAACCTGTCATGTCAGTCTCTGACAGATTTAATCTTACAACACTTTTCTTATTCTTGGAACCACAACAGGCAAGCAGAGAACTAAAAAAAGATGCAGACTTTATAAGCCATCTATTAGAAGTTTTGATCAATACTAATTATTTTGTTTCCTAGTGGAGTATGTCTTTAGAGATGCACTGTGTTTGTAGTTCTTCTCATATTGGACACCTCCTAGGCCATTTATTGTAATTGCTTCCTCCACTGCCCTGAGAATTATGAGAATTATTTTGCAAGGCAACTACCATTTCCATTGCAGTTTGTAACCTACTTCACAGAACTACAGTTCCAAAGTTTATCTGACTATTAAATGGGTTCAAGAGTAGTTTCAAGAATGTACGCATAGATTTGGACAGCAGAGGCCTTTCTCATCTCCAATCAGCTTTTAAGCAGAGAAGGAGGCAGAGGGAAAAGTGTGATATGTGTGTTCATTTATTTTTCAGAAGCTCACATTCCACTCCTCCTGGATATTTCTGGGAGATTCATCTTTCTTTGCTTGGGTTAATCCTCTCATTCACACATGTTTGAGGTGGCATTGTAGCTGTGGGAAGATTGCTATTCGTCAAATACTTTGATGCAGCTCTTTTATCTGATTCCTTACTTCAGGATAAACTATCTGGGAACTGAACTGAGCATACTGTACTTTTTTCTGAACTCTTAAAGAAAGAAGATTATAGGAGATTTGCTAGATTCAGTTGCTCATTCATCACTTGATCTGGATTTTGAATATAGCTGGTCTGCTACTGTAATCAACCCAAGATCAGCATTGCATGCTGAAAGATATCTCATTATTACCAGTGATGGGATGCAACAGGTTCGCACAGGTTCGCCAGAACTGGTAGTAACTTTTCCCAGTGTCCCGGAGAACCTTTTGGGGGAAACCACCTTCGGGGGTTACCTTTTCACTGGTTCCCCCACTGCGCATGCGCGCCAAGTACTTGGTGTGCATGCACGCCTAGAGTGCTTGGTGAGTATGCACGGCCTCCTTGCTGTCCTCCCAAGTGGGAAGGAGGAAGAGAAGCTGCTAGCCTGAAGCACCCTATAGCCTGCTCCCCAGGGTAAGTGACTCACCTTTGGATGTGGTGTGTCTGTGGGTGGTTTGATTTGTGTTTGGTGTGTGTGTTTGGGTGCGTGGGTGTATTTTAATGTAATTTTTATTATATTTATTTATCTATTTAATTTATTTACAGGTTTGTGTTGTGGGTGGGTGGGTGAGTGAGTGGGTGGGTTGAGAGGTGTGTGTGTGTGCGCGTGCTTATTTTTATTTTTATTATTTTCTATTATTTTTCTTTGGCCCCACCCATGACATCATGACATCATGACGTTAGCTCCACCCACACTGTGATGACATCATGGTGGAGTAGTAAAATTTTTGACAACCCACCACTGATTATGACAGTATACATTCTTATATCTTCTTCAGCTTACAGAATTCCTTTGTTTTGTTTTGTGACAAGTTTACTTGTTTAATTCATTTCCCCGATAGTTCATGGTGGTGAGCATGGGCTTCTTTACAAGTATGATCTCTAGGGCATAAAGCTCTTCCAGATGGCTTTTCCAGATTACCAATATGCTTTTTACTTTCCAATAACATCTGCCTGTCTGAAATGGTATAGTCAACCATGCACCATTCCCCAGCTGATTCCAACACCACCCTCCGAGGCCAGGAGTGAAAAAGCCGACTGCAGTTCTGGGAGGAAGAAAACACCAGGCCCCAGCTGATTCCAACCCCACCCTCCTCCGGCCAGTATGACTGTTATGTTTGCTAATTTTTTTCTAGGCTGGGGTTTTGTGGCCCCACCTACATGTTGGATGGACACATTGCCCTTCTCCTTTCCCTTGGACAGAAGGAAGGGGAGTAGTCGGTTGGTGGCCACCACCTTAATGGGTAGGATCCGGGGTGGGTAGGGTGGGGATGCCTTTTTGTAACATTTTTTTGTAAGATTGTGTAATGTTCCTATGTTTTTTGTAATATTTTTGTAACTTTATGACGTATATTGGGGTTTTATCTTACTGTATTGTATTTTATGATATTCTATTGTTTGAATTATTGATGTATATTTCACTATATTGTGACATTGTGTTGTTCTATTGAATTGTTACATTGTATTTGATTGTATGTTGTGAGCCGCCCTAAGTCGGTTTTCACCGAGTAGGGCGGCATATAAATTTAATAATGATGATGATGATGATGATGATGATGATGATGATGATGATGATGATGATGATGATGATGATGATGATGATGATGATGATGATGCAGCACTGCTGAAGTAAGTCTCCCAAAAATCATAGGCTGTTTACTGGAAAACTGCTGTTTTTTTGTCAATTTCCAAGGACAACACAGCCGGTGGAGAAATCAAAGACATGGCCTCCTGGAGGGCAGTGTGCTATCCCCCACATTGTCTAATATATACTGATGATCAACCACTGCTAGAAGCCACTAGGAGCTTTCTCCATGCCAATGACCTTGCAATTGCTGCACAGTCCATTATTTCATCAGCCTACTTACTTTCAAACTTTTTATCAAGGCTGTTGATAAAAAAAGTGACGGAGGCTTTGAACTTAATGACTATATACTATAGGGATAAAGGAAGCCAAATTGTTTAAAAACTCAAGTTTGTGCCTTTCATCTGAAAAACTGTGAGGCATCAAGAAGGTTGTGGGTGAACTGGAATTGCACCAGACTTGAACACTGCGACAACCCAAAATACTTGGGAGTTACCCTGGCTCTAACTCTAACTTTCAAGACCCACTGCCTAAATACCAAACAAAGGTTTTTGCCAGGGACAATATTTTGAGGAAGATAACAGGCACAAGTTGGGGTGCCCAACCACACACATTAAGAACTTATGTGCTAGCTTCATGTTACTCTGCAGGAGAGTATGCTAGTCCAGTGTGGTACAGATCAAAGCATGCAAAGCAGGTGGATGTGGTCCTAAATGAAACAGAGAGATTGGTCACAGGATGCCTAAAACCAACCCCAATACAAAAAGTGGATTACTTAACTGGCATCCCTCCACCAAAATTTCATGGAGAAGGTGCTGCTCAGAAAGAGTGGGTAAAGCAAGATCCTTGGAAACACACCTGCTATTTGATCACCAACCACCAAAGCAGAGACTGAAATCAAGATACAGTTTCCTCATAACTCCTGCTCCCCTGAACAACCAGCCACCACAGACTGCCCTAGCACTTTGGAAAGCAAGCAAGGAGCTACCAGATAACTAGGGAGAACCACATGATTCTATACCGCCTGGCCATGAACAACCATGGCCTCTTTGGAAAGCTTTAAATAGACTGTGTGCTGGTGTAGGAAGGTCAAGGACTAATCTGAGAAAGTGGGGTTTCCCTGTAGGTGATACCCTGTGTGAATGTGGAGAAGAGCAAACAATTGCCCATATGATAAAATGCACATGATGTCCTGCAACATGCACTGAGGAGGACCTTACGTTGGCAAGAAGTGTTGAGGTGACCCAATATTGGGCAGATGTCATCTAGCCCTTTTAATTCTACTTTATTTTTAGATGCGTTAATTTTAGCTTTGTATGTTATTATATGCTGGTGGTGCCTCTGACACGAATAAAGAAAGTCTGAAATGAATAGAACTGGAAACTAGACTGCTATGCTATTTTTTGTTCAGTCACACAGTCGAATCCAACCTTTTACGACCCCATGGACCATTGTATGCCAGGCTCCTCTAGCTTCCACTATCTTCCTCAGCTGAGCTATAGCTAGGTACTCTTCAGCTGTGCTATAGCTAGGTACTATTTGAAGCTCCTCCCTGTGTAGTTGCTCCATGCTCCATGAGGTAAATTACTGAACTTCAAATGACAGCTTCTCTATCCACTCTTCATTTTCCATACTCAACACCAGGCTGATCATTGGATCCACCTGGTCAGGAAAAACAGCAAAGAGCATTGTGTTCCATTTTATCCTTTCCTGAAAGACAAGCTCTGATCTTTGATGTGTTCTTATATAGAGTACATGTACTTGGCTATCCTCCAGGCCTGCCTCTTAGTTTCTCCTTCAGCCCTCTCTGGCTCTTCAGTCCTGTTTATTGGATTCTCTCAGTAGTTTGGTATGAAAGGCAAGACAGAATATGTAGATTTGGGTTCAACAGCAATAACAAAACAATCTTTATATAAGTACTAGCTCTGAAATGAGTAATTGAATCAACTCACATTACTAGGCCTTTTGAAAGGAAGATGCTGCCCACCTTCATCTCCGCAAACATCCTCCCTGATGGCATCACCAGCAGACATATGCCATGCCACTCATGCTGATGATCTCTCTTCATTTGATGGGCCTTCTCTGTTTCTTCTGAACCTATTTCTACTTGGTATCCATACTTCTGCAGTGGAAGTCTCAAGTTAACTGTTGCTTATTTTACCTCATGCACTTCTTGTTTTCTATAGAAAGGGGCTCCTTATTCCCTCCCTCCCCCACTTCCAAATTGCATCCTCTTCCAAATTGCATTAAAATAATATTCAGACTGCAAAAGAAAGCAAGAAAAGTCTAGGCACTTCAGATCAGGGGCTGCTCAGCTTCTAACTGTGGTTCACTTCGGTGAAGGCATAACAGCAAAATGAAGCAGCCAGTATTGCTAGCACTGTGCTGCTTTCCTCAATTTGGGCAGGATGCATCATCCTTCCCCATGGATACTTCCATCTAGCTGGAGTGTTTTACATCAAAGGGCTCCCAGATGTGTTCACAGTAGGACCTCATAAACTGGAAATAACTGTGGGGAGATTGGGGTGAAATGTCAGTAAGACCTGTGGCCATCCCTCCACCATCAGTGTGCAGGCCAGCCATGCCTTCCCAATGAAGAAGTGATGTGACTATACCTCTTTCCTTGTGCAGCATCAGCAGGAAAGCAAACCAAGCCAATACAACCTTATGTCCATTACACACTGATTACTTAATCAAGTGACCTGTCTCCAGATTTGTGCTTTATGCACATGTATTTTTACGCATGGAGGCTGTGCCTGTGATCAAAATGAACATACAGATCCATGCAGTTTGTCCTCATCCCCAGGAGTAACATCAAGTATTTCAATTTATAAACCAATTTCCCATGTAGTAAGGTCAAGAACAGCAGTACAAAAACAAAAAGCAAACATATCAGAATAGATAAAGGTTGCCCTTGCTCGAAAGCAAGTTGTTTCCAATTCTAATGTATGGTGATTGTCTCCGTTTACAGCCAAAGAGCCAGTGCTGTCTGCATCTGCAGACATTTCCATGGACATGTGGCAGGCATAACTAGACACCGGTGTGCATGGAGCACTCTTTACCTTCCCACTGATGTAGCAACTATTTATCTACTTGCAAAATCTTGCTTTCAAACTGCTAGGTTGGCAAGAGCTTGGACAGAGACAAGAGCTCACTCCGTCATGCAGCACTCAGGTCTTGAACTGCTGATCTTCTGACCTTTCAGTCATCAAGTTCAGCTTTTTAACCACTAAGCCAGCGCAGTCCCTTTGGGAGGTATATAAAAGGTGAGCCAGTGGCCAGACAGAGTGCCCCGATCTTGGAGGCTTCACGATGCTCAAAATTCTCCAGGTCCTTGGCTGGAAGTATCCAGGAAGAATGTGGATACAGAATATAGCAAGAACATTGGCACCTCTTTCTGGAAGCATCAATGGAATTGTCTCTCCACATTTCCTCCTCTGTAGACTCTCAAACTGCTGACCTACCGACCTTCCAGTCATCAAATTCAGAGTCTTCACCACTAAGCCAATAAGAATGTGCCATACATTTTAATAGTAGCAACATGATAACAGTATATTTATAAGGTAGGCAATATCAATTGGAATTGTTTATCAATAATACGTAAGCTAGAGACAAATACATTAAATCTTTCCACATACATTAACAAAAATGACCAGCAGCCAGTTTTTCAAAAGTACGAAGGATGAGAAGTAGCAATAGCAATAGTAATTACACTTATCTACTGCAGTGGCTCAAGCGGTTAAGATGCTGAACACACTAACTGGAAGGTCAGAGTTCAATTTCTGGGTGCTACATGACAGAGTGAGCTCCTGTCTCTGTCCCAGCTGCTGCCAACCTAGCAGTTCTAAAGCAAGAAATTACAAGAAGATAAATAGGGACCACTTTGGTGGGAAGGTAAACAGCATTCCATGCACGTGTCCACAGAAATCTGTATATGCAGACAGCACTGGCTCTTTGGCTATAGACAGAGGTAAGCACTGAACCCTAGAGTCGGATATGTCTGTCTTTCAATCAATAATCAAATCAATAGAAATTCAAAGAAATAAATCAATAAATAAGGGGCAACCTTTACCTTTACTGCCCCATAGTGCTTTGGTGCAATCTCTGGGTGGGTTACGAGGTAATTAGCATTTTGCCCCCAACATGCTGGACTAATTTTACTGCCCTTGGAAGGATTTTACTGCCCTTGGCTGAGTCACCCTTGAGTCCTGTCAGAATCAAACTCACAACATCAGCAGTTATGGCTGCAGTATAGCAGTTTAACCACTAGGCAACCAGAGTTCTTCAAAAGTAGTACAGAGTATGCTTACAGCTGGCTGCAGATGATCTGTCCCATGCTCCATTTTCTCAGACTGGGATAGAACTCTGCTTTACCACCAGTGGTGGGCACCAACCGGTTCACACCAGGTCACCAGTAGGAAAACCAGCTGGCCACGCCCACCTCCCTGCCCCACCCCACCCACCTCCTCATCTCCCTGCAAGCCAGGTGTGTCTAGGACTCAATAAGAAGAGGAGGAGGAAGAGCAGCTAGGAGCGGGGAGAAGGAAACGCGGCTAGGCCAAGCATGGCTGCCCCGCTGCCCGGGCGCTCCCCTTGGCTCCACTGCTGCCCCTTGTGGGGAGCAGGTGGCAGAATGCTTCGGCAGTTGCTCTTTCTCCTCCTCCGTGCTCAGGACAGCGGCAGAGGCAAGGGAAAAGTCCAGGCAGCAGCAGTGGCGGTGCGGCCATGCTGGGGCCCTGCCGTGGTTGCTCTTTCTCCTCCTCCTCCCTGCAAAGTGCAGCGGTGGAGCCACTGCCATCTGCTCCCCAGGAGGAGGAGAAAGAGCAGCCATGGTGGGGCCCCAGCATAGCCATGCTGCCACTACCACTGCCTGGGGGCTCCCCTTGGATCCACCGCTGCCCCTTGTGGGGAGGAGGAGGAGAAACTGGGTGAAGGCGCAGCTCCAACCTGTGTAGATCCTGGGCTTAGCTATGCTGCTGCCCCAGCCTCTGCACCACTGCCTCAGTCTGCCAAGAAAAGGTCCGAGAGGTGGCATGGGCCGCCGCAAGAGTGGTGCAACTGCTGGGGCAGCAGCACAGCTAAGCCCAGGATCTTAACAGCTCGGAGCTGTACCTTCCTCGCAATGAGAGTCGGGGCTGCTGCCACCACTGCTACCTCCTGCTCTGAGTCCTGCACTCAGAGCAGGAGGAACAGCGGAAAGGCAGTGGCATTGGCAGTGGAGGCATGACAGGGAAGTTACAGCTCTAACATGTGCAGATCCTGGGCTTAGCTAGCCTATGCTGCTGCCCCAGCCACTGCCTTCGTAACACTCCTTTTGCTGCCACTGCCTGCCTTTCTCCACTGTGGCCTTGGGGGGGGGGGGTCACGGGAAGAGGGGGAGGCCGGCGGCAGCTTCAGCTCCCTCATCATTGCCTGTGTCCTCCACTCCTGCACCTTCTGGGCCGGTAAGTGAGTCTCCTCTCTCTCTCTCTGTGGGGGGGATGGAGGGTGCTAGATCCGGAGATCAATGCGTGGGAAAAAGGACGCGGTAGCCATTGTAGTTGAACCGAACAGCACGTCTGTTTATTGTGAGAACAACAAGACAACAACAACAACGGCCGGGGAGGCAGGGATTTAAATATCCTGCTTGACCCAACCCACTGACCAATAGGATGCGGTGATTTTCCCGCCGCTGGACTTTTGAATATCTAACACCCCTTCCCCCCAGAATGCACTACAACCTTATTTACATACATAATCATCCAGATGACGGGGGCGTGTGCGAACCCTGCTGGACCTGCGCAGTTCAGTCAGGCATCGGGGTATCGAGGGGAGCGGACCTGTCGCTTCCGCTCTGCTCTGCCCTGGCATGAACCTGCTCCGGATTACCTGCGGTGGCTTCAACGGTGACCGGGGGTGGACCTGCTTCACCAGGTAAGTCCACCGGTATCGGGCCTGAGCTAGAGGGGGTGTTGCAGGGCTGAACCGGGTCGGTGACCGGTTCGACCAGCGTCGGTGTGTCTGGTTCGGGGACGAATTGCTCTTCGGGAATGAAGTCGTCCTGCGTGTCGGAACTTGTCCGCCTCCTGAGCTGGTCGATATGGCGCTTCCATATTCGACCATCAGCGAGGTGGACCTTGTAGGTGTCCGGGCCCAACATGTCACTTATGGTACCCTCTTCCCAAGGCGGGCCAGCTGCAAAGTTCCTGGTGTAGACAGGGGTGTCTATGGGGAAAGTGCGGCCTCGCGTGTGTTCCTCACGGAATTTGTCTGGAGAGTACCGGGGGTGTAAGTGGTCCAGTTGTCAGCGGAGCCTCCTGCCCATCAGGAGCTCCGAGGGGGCCTTTCCCGTGGCAGCACAGGGGAGATTATGCTGTGCCAACAGGAATGTGTCTATTCTTTCCTGCCAGTCCCAGCCTACCCAAGGCTTCCTTTGTGCTGCGCACATACCTCTCGGCTTGCCCGTTCCCTTGTGCCCTGAAAGGGGAGGTGAGTGCGTGCCTGGTTCCTAGGGAAGCCAGGTACTGCTCGAATTTCGTGGCCGTGAACTGGGGGCCATTATCCGAGACCAGGGTGTCCAGAATGCCGTGTGTGGCGAACAGATGCCTGAGCTCCAGGATGATTGTCTTGGCGGTGGTGCTTCTCAAGAGCCTCACCTCTAGCCATTTTGAGTAGGCATCTACGACAATTAGGAATATTTGGCCGTGGAAAGGGCCTGCTAGGTCGATGTGGAGTCTCTACCACGGACCCGAGGGTTGCTCCCACTCCCTGACTGGTGCCGCCGGGGGGTTTGGTCGGGACAACTAACAGGGTGCGCACTTGCTTAACCACTCCTCTATATCCTTGTCTATCCGGGGCCACCATACGTAACTCCTTGCCAAGCCTTTCATCTTAACCACCCCCGGATGGCTGGCATGTAATGTTTCCAGAACTGCCGTGTGCAACTTCTTGGGAATTACCACCCGATCTCCCCACAATAAACATCCCCCCACACAGCACAAGTCATCCCACTTATCGAAAAATGTCTTGAACTCCCCTTCCCCCTTTACCGGCCAACCACGCTGAACCCAGCTGGAGACAGTCCGGAGCTCGGTGTCTTTTGCCGTTGCCCTGGCAACCTCAGCCGAGGTGATGGGGGCAGAGTCTAAAACGTCCAGCAAAAGGACCGATGCCTCCCCCCGCTCTGCGCCGTCCTGGTCCGGAAGGGGGCATCTGCTCAGGGCATCCGCGTTACCCATGTGCTTTCCGGGGCGATAAGTCAGTGTGTAGGAGTAACCCGACAAAAACAGGGCCCAACGTTGCATGCGGGGGGACAGCGCAGACGGTGTAGGGCGGTCCCCTGCCAAGAGTCCCAGTAGGGGTTTGTGATCCATGATGAGCTCAAAGTCCCGTCCATAGAGGTAATCGTGGAATTTCCGTACCCCCGCCACAGCTGCCAACGCCTCCTTGTCGATCTGGCCGTAGTTCCGCTCCGTTGGTGACATCGTCCTAGAGTAGTAGGCGATGGGTGCCTCGAGCCCGTTGGGCAGCCGGTGGGCGAGGACCGCGCCAACGCCGTAGGGAGAGGCATCGCAGGCGAGGACGAGTGGCAGGGTGGCGTTATACTGGATCAGGAAACTGTCCTGAGATAGGAGATTTTTTACAGTCTTAAACGCCGCCTCTTGTTCGGGGCCCCACTTCCAACCCGTTTTGGCCGCTAAAAGTCTATGCAGCGGCTCAGCAGCGGTGGCTTTTCCCTTGAGGAATGCTGCGTAGAAATTCAAGAGACCCAGGAAAGCCTGTAACTTGCTTGTTTGTTGGGGCCGGGGCGTTCCGTATTGCCTTTACTTTGCCCTCGGTTGGGTGAATGCCATTGCAGTCAATTCGGAAACCCAAAAACTCCACAGAGGGTACCCCCAGTAAACACTTGTCCCGTTTCACCCTCAACCCGGCGGCCCTGAATTTCGCAAGGACGGCCGCGACCCTGTCTTTAAGTTGCCCCGGGTTCTCCGCGATGATCAGGACGTCATCAAAATAGGGTACAACCCCCGGGAGGCCGTGGAGGAGTCTTTCCATGGTGCTTTGGAACAGTCCCGGCGCGATGCTGACCCCAAATTGTAAACGGGTGCACTTGAACGCTCCCCGGTGGGTAACTATGGTCTGTGCCTCGGCTGTGGCATCGTCCACGGTAGCTGCTGGTATCCTTGTGCCAGGTCTAGCTTGGCAAAGATTTTTCCGGGGCCCAACGAGTGCAGCAAGTGATCAATGACGGGAACCGGGTAGGCCCTTGGCTGCAGGGCTTTGTTAATGGTGCATTTGTAGTTCGCACAAATTCGCACCGACCCGTCCGGCTTAATGGGGGTCACTATGGGGGTTTCCCACTTGGCATGGTCAACCGGAACGAGTATTCCCTGGGCTACCAGCTTGTCCAGTTCCTTCTCCACCCTGGGCTTGAGGGCCAAAGGAACCCGCCTAGCCTTAAGGCGGATCGGGGCAACACTAGGGTTCAGTGAGAAGGAGATAGGTGACCCCACATACCTGCCCAGCTCCTCCCCGAATACGTCCTGGAATTCCGCCATCAGGTCGTCCCGCAGCGAGGTTCCACTGGGCTGTTCGACGGTGGCGCTGTGGATGCCCGCGATGGTCAGTCCCAGGGCCGGAAACCAGTTCGTTCCTAGGAGAGTTGGAACCTTTCCGTGGACGACGGTGAGCGGCAGGGTCGACTCTTTTCCTCCGTACTTGACATGGACCCGTTTCTGGCCCGCGACCGGAAGGAATCTTCCCTGGCAATCCTTCACGCGGAGTCTTTGGGGGGTCAATTCTGATTCCCTGAGGGAGGGGAAGACTTGCTTCATCCACCTCCAGGATATAAGAGACACGGCACCCCCCCGAGTCGACCTCCATCCTGCATTCCTTTCCATCGATCCGGACCGTCGTGTAGAACTTTTGTCCCTTCTCTGAGTCAGCGTGGCTAATGGTAATGGTGTGCGCTTCGGCATCTTCGAATCTGGCACCATTGTTTGCTTGGCGCCTGTGATTCGTCCGGTGAGTGGCGGCCATCTTGCCTGGCAGGAGATTTTGAGTTTGCCGGTCAGCCTGGTTCCCCGTTTGTTTCGCACGGCAGGCCCTCGCAATATGCCCCCGTTTGTCACAGTGGCGGCAAATTGCATCCTTGAAACGACAATGCGCCCTTTGATGGGGCCCGCCTCAACTGGCACAACGGTGGCCGCTCCTGCCCTGGCTTGCCCCGTCGGTCGCGCATACCTCCGCTTCCTCGTCGTCCTCTACTTCGGGGACGGTATCCTCGTGGTGGATGGTGGCAGGACGCGGCGCCGACAGGGCCCGGTGGAGAGAGGATGCGGCCGATGAAGAGACCTCATAGGCTCTCGCCTCGTCCAACACGGTGGCCAGAGTCAGTTCTCTTTGGGCCAAGAGGCGTCTTCTGAGCTTGGTGTCCAGGACCCCGTGGATTATCTGTTCGATCAGGGCATCCTCGAGGTTCGGCCCAAATGCAGCTGGAATGGCCGCTGCTTGCAGGGCGGCCACGAACTCACTTATGGGCTCCCCGACCATCTGGTAACGGTCTCGGAAATGGATCCGGAAAACGAACTTCGAGGGAGCCGGTGAGAAGTGGTCCTTGAGGGCAGACTGTAAGGTCTGCCACGAAACCTCCATAATGGGCGTCGGAGCCACCAGGGCTTGGGCTACTTCGTAGACCTTCGAGCCGCAATGGGTGAGGAAGAACGCCTTCTTCCTTCCTTCCGAAATTTCTCCCAGCTCAGCGGCTAGGAGGGAGAATTCGAAACGGTCCAGGTAGCTCTCCCACTTCTCGTCCTTCGGCTGGAAAGGTGACGGGGCGTGTATGTAGCCATGGCGTTGTGCCGATTCAGCTGGTTCGATGTGTCCTTGCGGTTCTGGCTCGATCCTCAGTATCCCACCTTCGTCGCCAGTGCTAGATCCGGAGATCAATGCGTGGGAAAAAGGACGCGGTAGCCATTGTAGTTGAACCGAACAGCACGTCTGTTTATTGTGAGAACAACAAGACAACAACAACAACAGCCGGGGAGGCAGGGATTTAAATACCCTGCTTGACCCAACCCACTGACCAATAGGATGCGGCGATTTTCCCGCCGCTGGACTTTTGAATATCTAACAGAGGGGGAGGTGTGTGTGTGTGTCCCTCGCCTGGGGCACCCACTCTCTCTGTGCACGTGTGTGGAATGAGCTCCCACCTCAGTCGCAGCTCTTGCGAACCTAGCAGTTTGAAAGCAAGAAATTGCAAGTAGATAAATAGGAACCACTTTGGTGTGAAGGTAAACAGTGTTCTGTGTACTCTGGTGTCTAGTAATGCCTGCCACATGACCACAGAAAACAGCACTGGCTCTTTGGGTATAAACAGAGATGAGCACTGAACCCTAGAGTTCGATATGACTGGCTTTCAAGCAAGGGCAACCTTTACCTTTACCTAGTAACAGAAGATTCCTGATTGGTATTCAAATTTGCTGTGAAGTGGCCCTGTTTATGCAAGTACTTAGCAAAGAGTTCCCTTGCTCAAAAGCCTGTTGTATCTAACTCTAGGGTGCAGTGCTCATCTCCATTTACAGCCAAAGAGCCAGTGCTGTCTGTGTTTGCAGATGTTTTCATGGCCATGTGGCAGGCATGACTAGATCGCCCAGCAAGTCACATGCCCATACTTGGCCATGCCCACAGGCTTGGCCATGCCCACAGAGATAGCCCCACCCACAACGTGGTAGTAAAATTTTTTGATGCCCACCACTGTTTACCACCCATAAGAAGGCAAAGGGGGACATTGTTAAGGCTCTTCCCTTGAACTTGTGGTGTATCTTCTGGAGCGTCCCTAAAGCAAAACAGATATAACCAGAAAACTCACTTTCCTTCAGACTACTCTAACCTCCATATACTTCCTGAAAACCAGATAAATTGCAGCTGTTTATTAAATCAGCACTTTGATTGATCACTATTAATATTAACAGCACTACTGTCACTTTGAAACCTTATTACCAATGTAATTGTCTCCTTCTTTCTCTCATCTCAATTGTTTCTCCCCCTTTTACCATGTCTTCTGTATATATCCTCCCAATATTCCAGATGTCGCTGCTGCTTCAGTCATTTCCCCCCAATTCCCCATGTTTAAAAATATGAAATCTCACAATTTCCTGAACTTTAGCAATTTTTGCAGTTATGTCTATTTAAAAGAATGAGTGGAGGAAAGAAGATTCAGGCATGGGATTCCATCCTTGGTTCACAAGCAGAAGTCTCTGAATGTTTTTATTTAACAAACAAAGCCAACAACAGTACATTGCTCTCATAAATATTTATACAACTTGAAATACCTTGCTTGAATTAAACATGTTCAGGATGTTATGGAAAATGTGATGGGCATCTTTCCAGAACATTTATAGCCAAATTCCTTAGGCATCTCAAACTGCTCAGAGTAGCAATGAATTAAATGTCCAGAATGAGGCTGATTCTAATAGCTTTTACAATGAGCATTTATTGAACAGCTGGGATCCTCTGCAGATTGCATTTTAGAAATCCATATGCATCTTTCAGTCATGGTGCCGGAAAGGTGTGTTTGTTTCTTGAGTCCATTGCTCATAAATACAGTTCCAGAGGAGCAAATCAGGTACATCTATTTCGTTTACATGTGCAAATGCAGAAGATGTTCAGGGATAGAGCTTTGAAAATTTCCCCTTTTTGGACCACTGGTTTCACAACCTCCATGTTTTCTTGGCTGGTGACCCCCTTCCTACACACTCTGAACTACACTTTTCTTCCTCTCACCTCTGCACCCCTTTAGCTTAAACACAGCTTTCTCTCCCTTAAGGCCAGATCAATGATGTGAAGAAACTTTGTCACTGCTGAGATGGTAGCAGAATCTTCTTGGTATGTTGAGACACCAGACCAAGAATTCTCCCATTGCAAGATCTTAGTTTTGGCATGAGGCTGGGATCACTGAGGGGCATCTTCTCTTTCTGCTAGGGTTTTTTGGAATTTGTGCAAAATTTAGAATTTGTGGTTTGGCACAGTATAGTGTGCCCTTTGTGACACTAAGCATGTGTATACCAAGCATAACATGCCAAGGTGGTTTTATCAGAATATCATACCCAATGTTATTATTTATAGTAGCTTCTGCAGCAAAAAACAGTTATTGCATTTTATAATGCTATGCATTTCAATGTACAAAAAGTCCACCTTCTCACAGAAGGTCAGCCCATGGACAGGAATTTTTCAGCCTTCCCATTTAGATAAACATAAAGATAAATCAGGTCAGCATCAACATCCCTATGCTAACCCTGAATTTCGAGTAGTGCAGAACTAGGAGACATTCTGCAAGGGCTGAGTCATATACTTAGTTAACAAGGAAATTAAAATTTTGGAAAGGGGTTAAGTAACAGTATATATATTATAGTGATGGTAGTGGATAGAGCAACAGGAAGCCTGGGTTTGAATCCTGATTCAGCCATGGAAGTTCACTGGAGAGTGGAACTGGTAAAAACACTCCTTAAAATATTTCACATACCTTGAAAGTTTTATTAGAGGCACTATAATTTGATTCCAACTTGGAATAACAATAAGAGCACTACCCATTAGAGTGCTTGAGAGGGGACAGAGCTCACTACATTCCCAGGAATTCCACTTAGGGCTATGCAAGAAAGTCACCTGAAATCCTGGAGAATCAATGTCAACATCCTAGATTAAATGAACCAATGCCCTGATTTCAGGGCCGTAGCCAAGATTCTAGATTTGGAGAGGCAAAAAGTTTTTCAGGAAGGCCAACGCTCCCTCCCTCCCTCCGGGCCCCACCATCGCGACCTGGATGAGAAGATTGCCGGCAGCTGCGGGCAGTGAGAGGACGTTCCCGCCCTCCCTCCGGGCCCCACCATCTCGGCCTGGAGGCTGATAAAAGGCACTGGCTATGGGCAGCGAGAGGACGCTCCCGCCCTCTCTCCGGGCCCCACCGTCTCGGCCCAGATGAGAAGACTGCAGACAGCTGCGGGCGGTGAGAGGACGTTCCCGCCCTCCCTCCGGGCCCCACCATCTCGGCCTGGAGGCTGATAAAAGACGCTGACTATAGGCAGCGAGAGGACGCTCCTGCTCTCTCTCCGGGCCCCATCATCTCGGCCCAGATGAGAAGACTGCCGGCAGCTGCGGGCAGTGAGAAGACACTCCTGCCCTCCCCCCGGGCTTCACCATCTTGCCCGGAGGAGAAGATTGCCACCAGTTGAGAAGACCTTGCATTTATGATATTTGACCAAATTGTTATTCTGTCGTGCTGGATTGGATTTTTTTGTCATTATATCGTTATATTGTCATATTGTATGCTATTTTATATTTTATATTGTCGGATTATATCTCTACATTGTATTGTAGGATTGTACAGTTATATTATTGTTTGATGGCATTGCTACATTATTGCTATTCTGCTGTGTGGTGTTCTATCACAGTATTGCTGCTCTATTATTGTATTGTATCTATAATTGTATTCTACTTTTTGTACACCGCCCTGAGTTGGTTGCACCGAGTAGAGCGGTATAGAAATCCAAACAACAACAAATAATGTCACATACATATATATAACAGTGGCATCCATGATGCTGTTAGCTCAGGAGGGTTCTCCCCCTCCATGCTCCCCCTCTGACTACAGCCTTGCCTGATTTAGTGTACTCAAGCAATGAATTCAGTGCTCAGTTCAAATAGCTCAAAACTGAACTAAAAAAACTGGGCAAGTCAGCTAGATTTTTTTTAAAAAAACATAGGGTTGGAAGAATAACATTAGGTGTCTCTGTATTAGCAGAATAATGTTGATTAAGTTCTTTGGGAAAGCACTTTGTTGTAGCTGTTATTCAGCCAGAGTGGTTATTCATTATTAGTCTTCACTTGCTGTGTTTCAATACTGAATTGTACTTTGATGAAACTGTTTCAGACTGGCATTTTCAAATAAATAAATTAACTATTGATTGTTTGACCAACAAAATACCTCTTTTCTAATCCTTGCTGTTATCATTGGAAAATTAGTATTGTCAAAGAAACTGAGTGTGTGCCACAATTTATTTGACTCTAAAAGGAGATAACTTTAATGCAAGCATTGTTGCAAAGGTTTCATTCATTAATTCCAGCTTTGCATCTCATTTAATATAATATTTGAACATCAGTGTAAGATAAAACAATGGATTTTCAGAACAAAAGGTACTTATCTACTCTGTGGGCATGGTATGGTGGTCGTGGCCAGGTGAAAAGCCCTGCATTGCACCCATATTAGGACTTATTTATTTCAAAACTTGGATGGGTGGGACCAGCCAGAATTTCTGCTACCAGTTCTGGTGAACTGGTGTGAACCTGCTAAATCTCACCACTGAATAGTTATGTATGCAAGCTAAGAAGAACAAATGATTCATCTACAGAGCACTGAGTCCTTCAGAAAAAGTAACTTGTGTAGAATGAAAGAGTAAATTTCCAGGTTGTTCTACCTTACGCTGTATAATCAATGGAAGAATTTAGAATGGCATGCTAAGGAGTACCTTCAAACTCCGTATATGTGTCAGATATTGGAGGAAGATCCCATCATTATTCCTAGTGATTTTGGAGTAAAAAAACTGGGTGTCTATTAGTTGTCATGCTCAGATAACCAGTGGTAGAAGTGTAAACAGTGGTGGGCTGTTGCCAGTTCGCACTGGTTCGCCCAAACCGGTAGTAACAATCCTGGGTGGTTCTCCAGGGGTGTGTGTGTAGAACCCACCCGAGATTATTTTTTTGAGGTGTCCAGTTCGGACACCTCATCAGCAGCCAAAAGTTTTTTTTTTTAATTGGAGCCAAAATGGCTGCCTCTTAGTGCACATGCGCAAAGTCAATTTGATGCATGTGCGTCACAATTGCGAATTGCGCATGCATCAGATTGACTTTCTGCACATGCGCGCTAAGAGGCAGCCATTCGCTGACTGGATTTTGCTGGAGCCAGACCTATGCGGAGCAGCTCCGGCGGTGGCGGACTCTCCTCAGCGCACCACCGGGCCAGGCCAGGCCAGGCCGTGCTGCAATGCCGTGAGGCTGCTGCAATGCCTGCTTGCCTGCTGCTCCCCGAGTTGACCCCAGGGTAAGGTAAGTGATGGGTTTGTGTTTGGGGGAGGGTGGGTGCATGGGTTTAGGTGTGTGTGTTTTATGTAGTTTGTTTTAATGTGTATGTAATGTATTTATGTATTATGTGTAAATGTATTTATTTTAATTTATATGTGTTTATATATGTGTTTATTTGTATTTACTGTATATGTATTTATATGCATGTATTTATATGTATTTAAATAATGTGTAATTTTTAATTTTTATTTATTTATTTTTATTTATTTTTATTTTTTGATGTCAGCTCCGCCCATGACATCATGATGTCATGATGTTGGCTCCGCCCACAATAAAATACCCACCCAACTAAGAAGAGTTAAAAGTTACAATTTAAGGATTAAAAGATTAAAAAAGAGAAAAGATGAAAAATTCACAAATTAAAAACTCATAGGAGAGAGGGGAGGAGTCAAATGAGCCAGCAGACCTGAGCAACTGACTGGTCTGTACCCCATATCTGCCCCGCCAGCCAGGTCTTCACACCCTTTCTGAAAGACAGCAGCTCTGTCTGGAGATGCAGTTTGGTTGGCAGGAGGTTCCATAGGCCGGAGTTTTCATAGGGCCGGAGTGGACACAGAGAAGGCCCTCCTTCTGTTGCTAGAGAGATCTTCTTATGGAGGCAGAGGATCCCTACTGTACCTTTTCGTAAAAGAAGCAACCTGTGTAGTCATGGGTAAGCTGCATAGTCTCAAAGCACCCCCAGAAGAAAGGAGTGGTAAAGAACTCTTGAATGTTGTATTATTTAGAAAACATGGAAAGGGTTGCCATGCAGGCAGGGCAAAATGGTTGTCCTGCCCTTGAAGCTGACTGAGAGAGCGTGACCCAGCCTCAAGCTTGAAAGGGTTGGGAACCCCTGCCCTAGATCATTCACATATCCCTTGAAACTGCACATCAACAATAGCCATTATTCTTACTATGAGAACTTGGAAAGAATTCTCCTTGGACTATTTATCCTATCATTTCTAAAATTATAATCGATGTTCCTATTGACTAGGGGAAGTTGAGAACTCTAGTCTACAAAAGGACTTTCCAAGCTGTGTTCAAGAATTACACAAAAAGGCATGGTGCTTTGCTTGGACTGAAAGGGATGACTAACACAAAACATTCCTTTGGGTCCTCTCTCCTCTAAACCCAGTTCCTATTATTTCATTGTGGCTGTTTGTTTGTTTGTTTATATATTTATTTTTTATTTGCAATAGATTTATATACCACCCCAATCCAATGGTCTCTGGGTGGTGTACACAGTCCTACGAGGCACCTACCTGGCTGCCCCTCGTTGTGCCTTATTGATCTCTTAAAACAAGTATAAAAACAGCATGACATTAAAAACCATATAATCATTACATCATTAAAAATAATTGAAAACCAATTACAAGAGGGAGGGGACCTCAGACAAGCCAAAAAGAGGCGCTTGTTGATAATCCTGGCCCCCAGACCCGCTTTGCTAACCACATTTTCAGTTCTCTCCTAAACGGTAGCAACTGGGACTGGAGGCGTAATTCTACCAGGAGGAGGTTCCATAATGTGGGGGCTATGACCGAGAAGGCCCTTTTCTTGGTGCTGGAGAGGTGTGCCTCCCCAACAGATGGTATATAGAGGATGTCCTCTCAGGTACAGTAATACCTCGGATAATGTTTGCATTAGATAACGCTAAAACCGCATAACGTTAAGCAATCTGGAAAAAATTGCATCGCATAATGTTAAATCCTATGGGATACATTGGATAACATTCGCTAAAGCCTGTGCCGGTTACACTGTATCTCTATGGAGTTTTAACATTATCCGATGCATCCCATAGGAATTTAATGTTATCTGATGCATGCATCAGATAACATTAAAAATCGGATAACACTAAGACTTGTGGAAGTTATCCAAGGTTTTACTGTACTTCATTTTAAAAGGAGATTGAGTGCATTTATGGAGGCTGAGGTTGCCAATGGCAATTAAGCATGATATCTATAGGCTATTTCCATTTTTGCAGTAAGTATTCTGAGTCTAGATACTGTACTTATATCTGAAAAATATGAAAAGAAAACTGCTGTTATATTTATGCTCTGCTATTTGAATTCTCTGCTTCCAGCTTTGGGTTGACTATCATAAGAATGTGGGAAATGGGTTTGACCCAGCAGGAGACTTGGCATGTTGATTGCCTTTCATGTTTTCTCATTTGCTCGACTGGTGACAACTAGTTGATACATTGTCTGACTGAGTCCTTTATTCTCTTGCCATGTAGCATTTCGTAGGATTGGAAAGAATATTTTCCAAATTCCTTGTGCATGACATTTTGATGAATAATTTTAAAAACCCTTGAGACTCCTTCCCATTAACCAAGAGCAAAACCCAAAGCCCAAAACCCTACTCCTCTCCATCCAGAGTCTCTGAAATCTGCCTCAATTGTTCAGTGTCTTTTCCCTTTGATTAGGAAAGGACATGCATAAACAGCAAACATAGAAGGACCAACCAATTGGTAAGAAATATGCAAAAAATTCATTTTGTGCTTCAGATTCTAAATCAGACAACTATCTTAATTTTGGACAATTCCCACAATTCATCCAATTGAACAGTTTTGCACAAAATATGACAGGGTTTTGTGCAAAGCATTGCCCTTTCCACTGTGAGACTGAGAATTCCCCATTCTCTGTGGAACTATTATGCCTAAATATTATATGCCCATATGTATTGGTATTGAGCAGGAATTTATTTCAGCTCCAAATTCTGATGGCAAAGCACACACACAAACACATAATTGGACCATGAATTGCCTCTGCAAAAAAAAAAAAAAGGCGGGATTTTAAGGCCATATTTTAAGCTTTGCCAGACTACTGGAAAATTCCCATTTTTCCAATAGGTTTCAACAAGTTTATTATATAAACCCTAAAACTGATAATGCATTCTACTTCATCTACCTTTATAGACAACTCCGAAGCCTTAATTAACACAGAATACATGTGCCAGGTTGCTTGTAGCAGAATGGCAACTGAAACATGTAACATCAACAGTGATTGCCCACACATTTCTGGAACCAAATTAAAGTCACTGAATGACTTGAGGCCAAGCTATCTGAAGGACCCCACATTCACTTATAGAAGCTATCTGTGCTCCAAGGTCAGCCATATTTCTAAGCCTATCAATGAGATCTATAAGGTTGATGTACATCTGGATAGCAGAAGTTTACAGGGGGAAATAAGATTATGCATTGAAGTTGACAGCTCATAGAGCTCTATCTTGTTTACATTTTCTTTATTTCTTGAGATCAGTATGTGAAAAGTCTCATTAAGTCCATTCTTTGGAGGAGTAAAGCCAAAATCTCAGTTCAATATTTTTTCTACTAAATTCAAAGAGCTTACGAACAGTAAGATTACAGTCCATTATGGGGCCACATGCTGACTTTTATGGGAAGGGTTACTTTAACACCTCCCCTTTCCAGTGAGTTTGAGTTACTAGGACAATTTTGATATTCTTCAAAATCACACTTGGATTCACTTCAAATTACACTTAGGACTCTCTTAGTGACAAGAAAATGTCCAGCCTTCTGCTCTATTGGCCTTAAGATAGTCATTATGGAGTAAAGAAATCTCAAAGAATATGGGGAAAATGATACACTACAGAGTGATCATTTTATGAAGAATCAATTCCTTGTTTATTACAAGCCATCTGATCATAGATTGCTTCATCAGCTTTTCTGACTGTTAGTTTGGCAAGTAATCTTGCTTTGGTTTATGAGTGGTTATTAGAAGTTGAATGCAAGCTTCATGTTGCACAAAATAAGCTAATGAACACATAGAGTGTGATAAAAAATCTGATTGCTAGTAAAGCACTGTGTAGTTCAAACATTCATGCAGTTTCTTCTTCTACTCATCAAGCAAGTATAGTGTCTGATTTTCTGCACAGAGAAGCAACAGAGTTGACAAAGGAATAAAGAATTTGAATCAGGATGATGGTTTCTTACAGGCATGAGATTCAGAAATTGTTTGGAGAGCCATGTGGGGACATTTGCCTGTTTCCAAATAAATTGAAGAAAGTAAGTCCAACGCAATGCTTGGATTGAATCAAAGCTCTCTGAAGTACCAAGTATTTCACTGGCACATTGGGTATTAAAAACAACACTCACTGAAAAAGCAAAAATAATTTTTGTAACAGAAAAACCAAGAGGTCCAAAGCAGAAGGAGGTTGAAAGCTCAAGTGCCAATGAAAAACCTCAGCTCCTTCCCAACCAGCAATTGTGGAGCTCCTGGGAGGCACCTGCCCTGTCTCTGTGATCAGCACCCATTTGTTAGTGAACAAAAGGAAGTTACTATTGCACCATTTTAATTTCTAGAAGGTAATGCAGGTGTGCATCAGAGATATATTTTCTCTGCTCATAGGTAACTGTAGACCTCAATTCAATTCATTAAGTGACTGTGTGTGTATGAAATTTGTGAAATTATGCAGGATTTTGGTAAAGCAAGTCACTAGCATTAGGAATTCATTAGTAACTACCTCATTAATTGCTGACAGCCCCTCCCCACCTTTAGCCTTTTTTAGTATTAGGAACAATATCTAAATTCTACAGCTTCAGACTGGGGGTGAGGGATGAAGGAAAATTGTGGGAGCTTTTTCAGTGCACTGAAATTCAAGGAGCAGTTGATAGCACTGAGTTTCACACACACATACAGTACCCATCCCAGTTGAGAACCTTTAATTGTCTTGTTTTCTTCACTGTTAAGACAAACGCAAAGATGTACAAACATGTTGATGAATTCTGATAGAAATTAGATGGGATACAAATCAGCCCAGATTGCTTGTGATTTGTAAGACAAATCATTCAGGCCCAAATGAAGCAAATGGTATTTGTGCACATCTTATTTCTCACATTTCACATCTATTACTAGGATGTTTGTATTACATCCATCCACAGTTTGTGAATGGATGTAATACATTCACAGTTTCCCGCAACAGTTCACAAACTGTTGCACACAGTGAATAATGTAATTGTCGCTGCCAGTAAGTTCCACATTTAGTTTCCTGTTTCCTTCTAGTCCAGGAGTTCTCAACCTTTTTTAAGCCGGGGGCCGGGTCATGCTCCCTTAGACAGCTTCAGGAGCTGGATGGCCATTTTGCCACATGGCACCTCTTGGTGTGGTGTAGGCGGTGGGCCCCCCACATGAAATGGTGTTGCAGGCTGCATCTAGCCCACAGGCTGCAGTTGAGAATCTCTGCTCTAGTTTCTGCCATCCCTTTCCATAACGTGTGTAGCATCTAATTCTGGGCAAGAACATAAATTTGAATAAGTGCTGTATAGTCAGTGAAAGTTAATGCTATAATACATGTGTTGCCTATTAAAGTGCAAAAGGTATCTATTTCTGTTTTTTACAATATCCTGAAACAGCTACTTGAGTTTGAATTATCCTTTAAAAATCCTGCTGATTCTTCTGATGCATTGGCTAAGAAGAAAACCAAATCTATGTTTATTTTCACTTTAGCTACAATTTCAGTGGCCGCTGCATACCCAAATAAAAAGGCATACAAATGGTGTACCCATATCACTATAAGATATTCTACTGCTAGGAGACATTTTAGCTGCTCTGCAATGCAGTCCATGACATTATCTGTGAATCTTCATTTTAAAAATTCCTGTGAATAAGGGGGGGGGGCAGGTAAATGGCTTTGATGGTGGAGGGAATGCAGCCAGCTAAATGAGCAGCCTATTGACTTGAAGGACATAGAGCAATTATTATTCCACAACAGTATACACATTCAAACTTTATGGTGTACAAATATTTCAGTTAAACTTAGTAAACTAAGGTGAGTTAGATAAGAAAGAAAAAGAACATTCCAAAATAGAAAAAGAGCTGTCTAAACACGGATACAAGTCTTTTCCTTCAGCATTCCTTTCTGAAAAGTGGCTGATGGAGTGGCTGGATCACCCACTTTTCAGATGTGTATACTGAAAGAAAGGACTTGCATACATGCACACTGTGACCTCAGTCTAAGTTCTCACTTCCTTTGTTAAGTTATACACAGTAAAGTGGGGCAGGTTTTTAGGCAAATCTAAGTTTGAATGCAAGTTCTCCCAAGCTTTCTCTCAGTTTAGCCCAGTCAATGAATACACTTGCACTGAATGCTTAGAGAAAGGACAAAAGATTGTTTGCTCACAATTAGGTTAGGTGCTCAGGATTGTTTTTAGAAAGAAGTACAGTTAAAGTAAAGTCTTTAGGTTTTTAAGTTATTTAGTTCTGTCATGTCGCCCAAGAAATGAAGGAGCTCAAATAGACATCTTTCTTCTTCAAAAGGCAAAAAGCAAGAGAAAGAAGGGCAGGACACGAAAATCCTTAATACACTAGTACCTCGGATAATGTTATGACTTGGTTCCACAAGTCAAAACATTATCCGGTTTTTAACATTGTGTGATGCATTGATCGCACAATGTTAAAAAAAGCCCTGTTTCCTTTCCAAAGAGGAAGGGGAACGGGGGGACAATCCGGTTTGCTTGGGGAGGGAACACGTGTTCCCTCCCCAAGCAAACCGGTGATCCCAGCATGGGATCGCCCTTACTCATACTGCATGCTGGGATTGCACTACAATTCTTTGATATTCTTCCATGTCTAGGCCAGATGTGAAATTGCCAAAATAAAGGCACCTTTTTGGTGAGTTCATTCTGCACTTCCTTTTGCCTGACCTAGTGTGAAAAAGATTAGCCAGCAACACAAAGTTGCTGTTACCAGGCTATGCCCGATTGTGGCTCAAAAATAACACAATATTTGAGGAGGCTCTTTCTGTGTACTCAAATTCTTTGATAATAGCAACTAAACCTACATATTACTTTCAGTTTTCCCATATCTCATTGCAATTTGCTGACTGAAGTTTTAACCATACAACTGCTGAATAGGATCTACTGTAATGTTGGTATCACTCTACCTAAGATCAAGAGAGAAGTAGCAGCAGACACTGAGAGAACTAAGCAAGAGAACGACCCTCGACACCCTCTCAACGGATATGAGCCTCAAGTCCACTGGCTCAAAAGCTTGCCTTGTTATCTGGAAAGTCAGCAGTTCAAGACCCAAGTACTGCATAACGAAATGAGCGCCTGTCTCTGTCCCAGCTCCTGCTAACCTAGCAGTTTGAAAGCAAGAAATTGCAAATAGATAAATAGATACCATTTCAATGGGAAAAGATCTTTGGGTACATGAAAGGAGCCTCATTCGGGTGTACCATGAGCAGATTTTCTCCATCAAAAAATCCTTTCAACCCAGAATAATTTCTGACATGAAATAATAATAATAATAATAATAATAATAATAATAATAATAATAATTATTATTATTATTATTATTATTATTATTATTATTATTATTATTATTATTATTATTATTATTATTATTATTATTATTATTATTATTATTATTATTATTATTATTATTGGACTTGTATGCCATCCACTTGACAACGTGACTCCAGGCGGCTCACAACAATACCACATCTAACACATTATACATATGTTGCAATGCAATAAAATAAGATACAAATAGCATACAATAACAGAAATAAACCACAGTATTAAAAAAATCACATAAGTCAAAACATCACAAATCAATGAGACATCACAAATGAAAAAATCACAAATCAAATACTTTCTAATGCTTCTTTGGAGCCAATCCTTCTTCATCTTGTGCCATATCCGACTCTGTTCTGAGAATATAACAAAGGAGATCACAACCTACAGTTCACTGGCCAGACCCAGCCCACGATGGCAAATCATCTGGCCCACAGCAGCAACCTCAGAAACAAAGTGGAAGCAGAAGCATTTATGACAGCTGTAAATGGATCTGGGCATGCTCAAATGCGCCTGCCGCATTTATGATGGGGGAAACCATGTGTCTGGCCTGATCAGCTGTCTGAGGGGAGGTGGTCTGGCCAGTGGCACAAAAACCTTGAGAACCCCTGATATAATGCATTGGCCTGCCATTTGGCTTCTGCGTCACAACCAGTGATGGGATGTAACAGGTTCTCACCAGTTCTCCAGAACCGGTAGTAACTTTTCTCAGTGTTCCGGAGAACTGGTACCAGTTTTTTTGAGGGAACCACCTTCGGGGCTTACCTTTTCACTGGTTCCCCCACTGTGCATGCGCACTAAGCACTTAGTGTGGATGTATGCCTACAGTGCTTAGCGCGTATGCACGGCCTCCTTGCTGTCCTCCCAAGCTGGGAGGAGGAAGAGAAGCTGCTAGCCTGAAGCTCCGTATAGCCTGCTCCCCACAGTAAGTGACTCACCTTTGGATGTGGTGTGTCTGTGTGTATTTTAATGTGTATTTAATACCTTTACCTATATTGATGTACTACCACAGTTCCTAAAAAGGCCTGGCTTGGGTTTTTAAGTAAAGTCTTGAGGTGTGTGTGTGTGTGTGCTTTTTTTTTTTTATTTTGTATTTTTTCCTTTGGCCCTGCCCACATCATGATGTCATGATGTTAGCTCCACCCACACTGTGATGACATCACGGTGGGGTAGTAAAATTTTTGACATCCCACCACTGGTCACAACATGAGACCCATACCACTGATCCATTCTGGTCACTTTCTGGTCCTGAGCCCTTTGGTATACAAAGTCCTTATCAGCCCCAGGCCAGTATTGAGGAAGCTGCTACCCTCCATCAGGATGGATTCAAGTTGGATTTAATCCACTTGGGGCCCATCACCCTTCCCTGTGGACTTTGCCACCCAAGGCTGTTAGTCCTCAGGGTTGTCAGGTTAGTTAACCGCTGCCTGATGATCAACACTGAGTTCCGCCACTATGGCCTACTCTATTACTATAGCAGGATAGCCTGGCCAGAGTGGTTGGAGCCAATGTACAGCTCTTTATTTGGTGCCATGCTGTAAGAGCATTCCTCTATTCTGAGACATACTTTTAAAATAGCACCTTTTGCCATTAAGGAGAATTATTACCTGGGGCATGGTGATGTAGTGAATTATTTTGCACTCCATAGGGTAGACTCATCTAGGAAGCTTATGGATCATTCAATTGCCAGAATTATGACTTCTATCTGGACTGATCTATTGATCATTAATGATCTGAAAACCCTGAGGGCATGACTGATGAGTGAGAAAAATCCAATAAGCTTCCTGCCAAAGCAGAATACAAATAAGTTTGACAGGCTTATTGTTGCACTTGCATAGAATAACTGGGGGACACGGTGAATAAATTTTTAAATAAGATCATTTTAGCTCAGCAGACTAACCTTGAGTTCAGGTTTTGGATTCAGGTGTCTTTTCAAACCAAAGTTTTCTGTTCAACAAAGGCATGCAAACTTGCTAATCATACTACAGTGGAACTCCGTATAACGAATGCCATGCATAACAAAAAATTCATATAATGAAGCACTTTTGTGTTAACCGTGATACCCCGCCTTATGAATTTTTTCATTAGACAGGGTATACCTCACATAACGAAAACCCCATATAATGAAAATCTCTATGGGATGCATCACACAATGAAAAAGAGATTTTCATTGTAAGATCCATCTCATAAAGATTTTTGTTATACGGGATTTTCGTTATGTGAGGTATAGCCTGTATAATGAAAAAAATCGTAATGTGGGGTATCACGGTTAGTGCTTCATATAATAAAAAAAAATTGCATAACAAAGCACCTCGCAGAATGGACTTTTTTGTTATGTGGGGTTCTACTGTATCTAATGATAACTGGCATATACATGGCCATTTAACATCTGTGCATCACAGAGAAATGATACCCTTTACATTTTTTATGGACATGGACCAGCATATCAGGAATGCCATTACTCATGAGTAGGGCTCAGGCCCCCAAGTGTTTGGTTCCTGCTTCTGAGCTGCCACCCCTCTAGCTTAACAACCCAGGATATTAGCTTAATGTAAATAAGGTAATGCATAGCCAAGTAAACACTCCAGTCATCTTCTGGTATTTTTAAAAGTATATTGTAATCAAAGTAAGTTGCAGAATAAAATTTTTCAAAAGTTTAGAAAGCACGTCAAAACAAAGAAAGCTTCTCTAATCAGGGAAGCCCAGGGGGGGCCCCTTCTGGCTTAAACACCTACATGTTGTCTCAGTTCACTGTTCACCCTCAGAGTGAAACTTCGGAACATTGCTCCTTCCCTCTGGGTTTTATCTCCTCACACATGTTCCACCCCATGCCATTCCCCTAAAGAAATCCAGCCAATGGTCATATAGTATCATATGTCTATCACAAATTAGTTTTCATTTCTTCCAACCCACGAGGCTAGCATGTTTTTGAATACCAATCCTTCTAAGGAATGTGCTACAGATCCCACCATGCTTGGAAATCTCCATCTTGGAACGAGGCTGAGCCCAGGATACAAATCATACCCTAACACTGCACAGCAAGAAAAAAGAAGGGAATCAGCTAGCACTGTAATATTTATGTATGTGCTCAGAGAAACATCAACAGAAATGTACATGTATGGAAGGAATAAAATAAATTCTGAACTAACATTTTTTTAACTTTTCCATTGTTTTCACAAAGAAATTGGTAACTGAAACCTTGCATAACCCTATGTTGTAGTGCAATGGCTATATATTACCTCTGGTGGAAGCAGCAGTTTGTCCTTTGATATCATGGCCAAATTATAGATAACCAAACATTAAAAGGGGAGTTCCTTAAGGACCGGAACGTCTGATTGTCACAGGAAGAGCTTTTCCCACTCTCTGTAGTTTGTATATTAGCTTACCAGTACTTTGTTTTGTGACTGGTTGGTTTGCAAGCATGAATGCTAAATCACAAAGGTGTGGCTGAAATACTTCTGTAGACCTCTAACTGATTGGAGTTTTAAATACCAGTATTTCCCAAATTCTGGTTCTTGGACTTCAATTCCCAGGAGCCTAAGTCAATTCTCCAAAGCACTGATCAGTCAGTGGACTGATTTAGCCTTCTGGGAATTGAAGTCCAAGAACCAGAATTTGGGAAACACTGAAATAGGCTATATGTAACATTTATTCTGGCTAAAAATCATGGGTAGGTGAAGGCTGTTATAATTCCCACAGTAGTACTGTACTTGGAAATTCCCATTAAGGATGTACCATTACATTTTTTACTACAAATCCCATAATTCTCCCTTCTGAGAGTCCCACCTAATGGACAAGCACCTAAATGTGACTCATCTGAGAGAAAGTCCCTAAGTCAATGGTCAGCCAACTTGGCTCTCCAGATGTTCTTGAACTTCAATTCCCAGAAACCCTGATCAGCAGGTGTATTGACTTGGGCTTCTGCGAATTGAAGACCAAGAACACCTGGAGAGCTAGGTTTGCTGACCCCTGGCCTAAGAGGAAGGGTTTGTAACTAAGTATAGGCCTAACAATACTTAGTTTCTTGTTCAAAAAGAAGCTGCTCCAGTGCTTGTTGTGATCTTTGGTTTTTGAAATAGGAAACTAGTTGTGGAGTTAGATCACAATACCTTCCAAATATGGGCTTTCTTCTACATTACCCTTGTATTGGGCAGTGGGTGGGACTTGATGGCCTTATAGACCCCTTCAAATTGCATTATTCTAGAACAGGGATTCTCAAACTGTGGTCCTTGGGCCGGATGTGGCCCACAACACTATTTCATGTGACCTACCACCACCTCCACCACACCAGGAAGTGCCATGTGGTGTAGGAAGGGCAAAATGTCCATCTGGCCCCCAAAGCTGTCTGAAGGAGTGTGACCCAGCCCCCGGCTTAAAAAGGTTGAGAATTCCTGTTCTAGAATCTATGATTTATCAATCAGGTAGGACTCCTATAATGGAGAATTGTGGGATTTGTTGTCAAAAAAATAATAATCCAAAATGAAACATCTCTAATTTCCATGGGCATTTGATTGGAAGAGTTACCTTTTTTATGTATAGCTTGCAGCATGCCCTGGCCAGAATGGTCGATTATGAAATCTGTAGCTCAGAACATTAACTTTTCCAGCGCTTGATCAGCAATCCTGTGAATAAACACTAATACTTAGAATTATACAGACTGAGTAACATACTATGTGACCAAACCCTGAATAAAAAATATTTAATCTGTATTTGACTCTTTTTGTCGCAGCTAAAAAGCTCAGAAATAGGCATGTGATATGCTTATGGGAAGAATTGCAAATGCAATTAAGATCTTTGCATATCCTTTGTGCTTAGAAGTGTGTCTGATGTTACAGTAGTCATTATTTTGCCAGCCATCAGCAGTAGCCTGAATAGGACTTGTTTAAGAGTAATGGGGCATTCAGGCTATCTTATATGGTAGCTTAATGCACTAGTGAGACTTTCTCTTTGAGTTATAATTAAGATAAGGAATCCATTAATCCATATCCATTCTCTTGTTTGGAAAGTTTTCTACATTAATCATTTTGCTGGCTCAAAAATAATTCACATGAGATTACTGCACTACTATCTGCATTTTTTTTTAAATGGATATTGTTATAGGCCATCTATGACACAAGCTGAGAAAGCACCTCACCCCCAGATAGGGGCAAGAGATACTCCCTTCCACTGCCTATGAGTGCTGTCAGTAGGTTTGTTATGTGATCAATGGTCCACCTAGTTCAGTATTGTCAATTCTAATTGGCTGCTTTCCATTAGGTAAGATTCCTACCGATGGCCATTTGGAGATCCCAGGCATATCCGAGGAGTCTCCTATCAGAGTGCTAACCAGGACTGAAAATGGAAGAGGTCAGGGTGGTTCAAGCTTTGTGAGGGTCTTAACATGGGTGCCCAAACTACGGCCCGCGGGGCAGATCCAGCTCATGACGCCAATTCATCCAGCCCGCTCCACCCTCGTTGCTCCCAGAAGTGGAAGTAAAATTCTCCTGACTTCCGCTTCTGGGAGCGACGAGGGTGGCGTGGGCTGGATGAATTGGCATTGGAGGCTGGATCTGGCCCACAGGGAGTAGTTTGGGCACCCATAGTCTATAACATAGTGATGGTGCATGCCAGGAGGCACAATGTTCTATTTAGCTTAAAGAAAAAGAGAGCATTGATTGGTGGGAAAGCAAAGCAAACCATGGTTGGCTAAAATTGCAGTAGAATGTGAATCATCTCTTCTGGAGGCCCTTTGTTCCTGTTTTTCATAAAGGACCATAAGTTACCTCAAGATGTTCTAGTTGGAACACCTTGGCTGTTTGCAAAGCAACCCATTTCTGGATGAGAAAGGAAAGGAAACAGGCTCTTGACATAATATCTAGGGCTGGATTCTGATTACTAACACTGAAGGTGGGGAAATATTGTAAAAACTTGACCGGGGGCAGTTCTGTGGTAGAAACAATGACCTTGAGAAAGGGCAGACTCTACCTTGTTGGATGATGTAATGAAATGAGTTATACCCTGTGCTTTAGCCTAATCTAAAATGGAGATTTTAACGTAGAGGAGTCCCTTCATCCCGGGATTGGAATGTAAACAATGTTGGCCTCATGAGCTGGAAGAAATGAAAACTAATATAGTATGTGATAGACAGGTCATCCTGTAAGATCATTGGTTGGAGTCCCTTAGAGGAATGACTGGAAGGTGGTCCCTGAGGGAAGAGATATAACCCAGAAAAAGGTGGGGGCCCAGAGACACTCTCTTGGATCTTAACTGCAAAAATGTAGAGGCTTGAGAAAGAAGAGGGGCATGGGCTATCCTTTGAATAACCAGCTTTATTTATTTCTTCTTTTGAAATGCTTTCTAAGCTTTTGATTAGTTTTATTCTGTGCATTACTTTGATTTCAATATACTTCTAAAACACCTGAAGAAACTTGGAGTGATCACTTGGCTCACGTTATCTGGATCTACACTAATTTCATGTGCACTCTTTGCTCACTACCTAGATTTTGTTCAGGAGTGACTGGGCTCACTTATAGGAATAGCATGAACGGCTGGGTCTGAACTGGACCAGGGAAGCAGGATCAGGTGCAATCCAATTGCCAGGAGGCTGGAGGAAGTCTGAGTCCTACTTGGGAGTAAGTGGACTGTTACAGATGACTTCAAGTGGAGGAACTGGGAAGCCATCTCTTGGAAATGCTCTTGCTTCCAAGAGCCTGCACTAAGCAAGAGGTTAGGAACATGGGGAATTGTCTTACACTTAAGGTGGCCTTACTGCCTCATTGTCTCAGTTTTGCCCAAATTCTAGGAATGCTCCCTGGTCGATACACTTTTATCTGTATCAGAACTCCAGTTTTGTTTTTGTTTTTTAAAGAGAAAAATAAGTCTCTTAGGTCATCCAGAAGTGAAGGTTTACCACACAAAAATTAATTAGTGTTCCACCCAGTTGTTTTCATGAAAGCATCTTGCTGCTGCCTTTCAGAGTGTTCAGCCAATGAGTGAAACCATTAGCAGTTTGGTTGGCATCTTTAATCAGAGAAGTCATCTATTTATAGGTATATAAATTACAGTAGAATGATATTTTGTCTCTTCATTCCTGGGTAGATATTGCAGTTTTGAGCAAACCCAACCTTTCTGCAGATGGCTAGGGACTTCTGGATATAAGTGCCTGCAGACAATGCTTACAGAGTAATATAGGGATGAATTGTGGGGAGGGGACAGTGAAATAACATAGCATACTTACAGAAAGCATCTACCATTATAAAATTTTAATATGGAAGGTGACCTGGACTGCTGGTTGAGCTTGACAGAATGGCTTTGGAAACATTAGACAGAGCACGGAAATGCTATTTTTTTTAAAGCTACAGCTCATAGGATGCCCAGCTAGCAATCCCAGAGTCCACACTGGCCAGAACCTTCTTCAAACTGTAGACCAAAGGAGTAATTTTCCCAAGCTCTGACACTCTGAGTCTTAAGGAGCTGTGAATCTCAGATTTCTGGCAAGCAGAATAATGTGTCCTTTTGAAAAGACTAAATCTCCATTTATTTTTCTTGGATTATACTATGACCCTTTGAACTGTATAGTTATATATGTTCCTGCTAAGTTAATTGGGTCTTACACTTCCATAAATGTGCATGAATGATGTACATATTTATATTTTGTAGGAATTGGCATTTATAAAAGGGCACTACAATGTCTACAGTGACCATGATAGCCAGTGGTAATGTTGACTGGTTTTTAGATTCTAGATTGTGAATTCTGCAATCTGAAAAAGAATTATTTCTGACCTCAGTTAGGAACCCCTTTCCATGTTGCAATCTAGTCTATACCAGTGACACACAACAGTAGCCAGAGGAAATATAAAAAGTAGTTTTAGTGAGGATTCTGACAATGTTGAAGAGCAAAAAAGTAATTATGCATGTGGATTACCACTTGGTAGAGAAAAGTCTCTCTCAAGAGAAACCTTGCCCTGGTGTTGCCTTGCCTTGGTGAGGTGACTTGTTTGTTTCGGTGTGGCTATGAGCTATGCCATGGAGGGCCACCCAAGATGGACAGGCTGTAGCGGAGGGCTCAGACTAAATGTGATCCATTGGAGAAGGAAATGGCAGCCTACTCCAGTATCTTTGCCAAGAAAACTACGTTAGAGTATCTAAAGGCTAAAAGATATGACACCTGAAAATGAGCCCCTCAGGTAGGAAGGTTCCAGTATGCTACTGGGGAAGAGTAGAAGGCAAGTAAAAGTAAGCCCTGAAAAGTGAAGCAGCAGGGCCAAAGTCAAATTGACACTTAGTTGTGAATGTGTCTAACGGTGAAAGGAAAGGAAAGATTTGTTGTTGTTGTTGTTCAGTCGCACAGTCGATTCCGACTCTTTGCAACCCCATGGACCACTGTCCGCCAGGCACTCCTGTCCTCCAACCCTCCTCCTCAACTCACTCAGCTTCGTGCCCATTGTGTCTACAATATCATCTAGCCATCTCATTTTTGGCCGCCCCCTTCTTCTTTTGCCCTCCACCTTTCCCAGCATCAAGGCTTTCTCAAGCGAATCCTCTCTTCTCATTTGATGTCCAAAATACTTTAGCTTCGTCTTTACTATTTGACTTTCTAAGGAGCAGTCAGGTTTTATTTCTTCTAAGATTGACCTATTTGTTCTCCTCGCTGTCCAGGGGATGCTCAAAACTCTCCTACAACACCACATCTCAAAGGCATCAAAGATTGCAGCATCTAAAAAACCAGGAAGTTATATGTGGTAAAAGTATAGATGATCTTCAAAGATCAATAAGACAAATAAAATTGGCTAGTCTAGTACAATATTTGTTCTTTTTTTCTGTGTTGGACTCTTAATGGTGGCTCATTGGTTAAGAAGCTCGCCTTGTTAGCTGGACGGCTGGCAAGCCAGCAGTTTGAGACTCAGGGGCTGCATGACAGATTGAGTGCCCGTCTCTTTCCCATTTCTTGGGGGACATGAAAGGAGCCTCATTTGGGCGTTCCCTGAGCTGAGTTTCTTCTGCAAAAAAATCCTTTGAACCTAGAATTATTTCTGACATGAAATTATTATTAACAACTTCCTCTCCTTCCCAAAAATATTTAAAGGAGTTTCCTCTCTCTAAAATGGAGAAATGCATGCTCATCCATGTGTACACTATATGCATTAAAGCACACAAGGCATTCTGTGTTTGCATTAGCATTTTTGTGGCATTGAACAAAATAGTGTTATTTAAATAAAGGACAATAATAGAAAAAAAGAGAGAACCCTTGCCCTTTTAGATGGCTTTGGATCCATCCAACCAGAAGTGATTTTATGAGGTGAGTACATTTTTGCTGAGTTTAACAAATAGTCTTCAGTCACCCAAAGTATGTCCCCTGGAGAAACCAGAGAGACTTAACATAGCTTTAAAATTTATGGGCATAAAATATGCATCAAGTAATTCAAGGCAATTTTAGGAGGTTTCAGACTATAAAGTTTCCCTTCAGCTATCGTAGATCACTGCCTTCGCTTTACAAGAAACATTGTTTCTCAGGTTTATAACTCTGTTGTAAAAATGTGCTCCAGGCTAAACCTAAGCATTCGGAGTCTCTGCTAAAGAGTAATATCCAATGCAATTTCATCCAAACTGCAGCCAAACACTGGGGATCATCACTGCAAATTACACACAGGACCAGATTTTTGCCTATTTGTTTCCATCACTCAAGTGGTTCCAAGGACTGCAGGGAGTGGGGAGGATGCCGAATTACACATTTTGAGAATACAGTACCTGCATGATTTCAAAGGAAAAGGCTGTCACCTATCAACAAGGGAAGGATGTTTCTTAGTGATGTGGTATAATGTATATGTGCACCCATTCATGTTGCTGTGGGATTCTAGTAGGTTGTAGTCAAAAAATGTAATCATGCACACAGATTACAGATTTCAGCTTATCCTTGGTAAAATCTTAGTGCAGCTGCATCATGACAGGGAAAAGTCTCTCTCTCTCTCTCTCTCAATCTCTCCTTCAGTCCCCAGAATCCCATAAGGGAGTCATGGGACCTGTTGGCCCAAAACCAGGCTCTGAGATGTATTATGCTCCCAGTTCATATAACAATCTATATAACAGAATGGCATGAAGCTTGTAATATTAATGCCAATATACCTCTAAAAATACCATTGAAACACATTTTAAAGTAGGTTACTTGAGTAACTAGAAAAGTTACTTACTATCAGAGGCGTAGCGAGGGGAGCAAGTGCCCCGGGTGGCACTTTGCAGGGGGTGACGCCGCTGCCCCGGACTTCCTGGCGGCCGGGGTGGGTGCCAGAACCCTCTACCTCTACCTGACGGTGCAATGGAGGCGAGGGGCATCACTCCCCCTCCTCCAGCCCCCTGCTCCCCAGGTGACCCCTCCTTACTGCCTGCTGGGCTGGGGTGGGGTGGCACCAGCGGACAGCCCACCATCAGGGTCCCAGGTGCGCAGCCGCCCCACAGCCCAGCAGCAGCACCCAGGAAGGCGGGAAGCGAGGCCGGTGGTCACTGTGGCCCCGTGCCAGCCAGGCAGAGGACCACCACCCCCACAATGCCTGGCCAGCACTGCTCCGGCTGCTGGCCCACAATGACCGCCAGCCTCGCTTCCTCACCATTCTGGGCGCCGCTGCCATCGCAAGGGTAGGACGCGGGGTGGCTGTGTGCCTGGAACCACAACAACACAGGTGAGGGTCTGGAGCAGTGCAGCATGGGCCCAATGGTGAGCCCACCATCTGATTCCCAGGCATGCAGCTGCCCCACCTCCTAGCTGTAGCAGTTCATCTGCCTTTGGTGGCAGCAGTGCCCAGATGGGTGAGGCCAGTGGTCATTGCAGCCCAGCGGCCAGAGCAGCACTGGCCAGGCTGAGGACCTCCCCCGCAAGGCCTGGCTGGCACTGCTCCAGCTGCAGGCGCTGCTCCATGGTGACCACTGACCTCACTTCCCACCTTCCTGGGTGCCGCTGCCACCGAAGGCAGACAAGCTGCCACCACTGGGCTCGGAGGCGGGGCGGCCGCGCGCCTGGGCCCCCAATGGTAGGCTCCCTGCTGGGCTTCGCCAGCACCATCGGGGTCCCAGGCGTGCGGCCACCCTGCCTCTGAGCCTGGCAAAGCCCAAAGGTAGGACTTTCCTACCGGGGGCGGCGAGTTTGGCCTGCGGCCCCAGGCAACTGAAACCCGCCCTATGCTACTGCTTACTATACTGTACTAATGATTTTTTAAAATAGTAGCCATATTAGTCTGTTTCAATCATATCAGAGAATAAACAAATCAAAACACTTTGTACCAGTTTGAAGACTAACGATTAAATTTTAGTCCATTCCTGCCAAACAGGAAGTAACCAGGTACAGTGTTTTTGTTTGCAGGTCAAAGGTTGATCAGAGACCAGAATGGGCTTTCTCAAACCTTTTGAGATTGAAAGGGAGACATTTAGAGCTAATCTGAATAATCTATTGTTGCTGATGGCTGTGGGAAGCTGTATTGTTGTGCTTGCTTGTCTGTCATTTTGCTTGAACACACCCTGCTCCCTTTGACCCCTGAATGTGGTGTATAAAAAACATGCCTGTAAGTTTCACTCCTTGTCTGAAGAAGTGGACTTGATCCATGAAAGCTAACAATAAAAATATAGCAGTTAGTCTTTAAAGTGCTACAGTGTTTTTTATTTTGTTTTGTTTATTTTGTTTTGTTTTCTGATATGTTAAATTTTAATGTTCGTTTTCGTGGATCAAGTCCACTCCATCAGTTTTGTTTATTCTCTGATATACTAATGAAGTAATTTTGTTCCTGCTCATTACATCCAGTAATGAAATCCAGTCATTGAAACAGTGGGAGTTTGATGAATCAACATCTTTGTAAATTCCATTGATTCAATGAGCCTATTCTAGTTGCAACTTACTACTGAATTTCAGCCATTGAAAGATAACCTTATTACACACTATTTACCCAAATAAGTAACTCGTGACAAATAACTTTGTTATTGGGCCTCATTATTCCATTACATCATCAACTATTAAAGTCAGGATCCAAATGTCTGAATAAACAAGAGTAGATCTATGAATGAAAACAAAAACCTGAATCCAGTGGTGAAAGATGTGGAGCCTCTGAAGGAGCAAGAAGAGATTTCTTTCACGTTGACTGAGCTAAGCTGTTGTGCCCTTTCCCAGCACAATTCAAAATCACTGTTTTCATTGCATCTCATTGTGATCTGTGAGTTTCAGGAATGCTAATTCTCATTTACAAAGGCTTAGTAAGAAACAATGCCTTCGCCTGAGGCATCCTTCCCGGGATTTAAAATTGAACTGCTTAGGTGTGCAGGATATAATCTATTCTCTGTGGTTAAAGAGAAAGGAACAAACAAATGGGAGTGGAAACATTCCTATTTATTCTTCCCATTTAAAAAAAACTTTCCTTTGTGCTTAGTTTCTAGACAATACTTCACCCACTCTATTATTACATCTTTTGCTCACTGAATAGGACATGTCTTTAATGACTGTTGTACTGGCACATTCAGGCTGAAGCATTTTCTTTCCAATTGTAAAGTGAAATATAAAAAGAACTATTAGCAGGAGTTTTACCAACTGCAAGTCCTATAATAATCACACTAGTGCAATGAATTAAAATGGACCCTTGCTTTTAGTGAGTTAAAGCAGTTCTTTGAGTTCTTTGTTCCCCAAGCAGAAAGTGAAGAAGTGTGGGAAACAGCCCAGGTGCTGATTAGTTTATTTTTGAAAATCATCAAAACAGGCTTAAAACCAGGGGATCCCAACCTAAGGCATGTGGGTCAGATGTAGCCTGGGATGCCAATTCATGTGCCCCCACCCCTCCAATGGCATTCAAGAAACAAAATGGCCACCTCTTTGAAGCTGTTGGGATACCCCCCCCCCTTTATGCAGACAGGGCAAAATGGCCATCCGCCCCTCAAAACTGACTGAGAGAGTATGACTTGGTCTCCGGCTTGAAAAGGTTGGGAACCCCTCCTTAAAATTGTGAGAACAGAACTAAGAATGATGGACATTGTATGCTGTGATTGTATTGGTTAATATCCAGGAAGAGGTGCAGAAAGAAATGAAAACTGGATTTTGTTATACAGTAATACATTGGATAACAATTATATCAGATAACACTAAAATCAGATAACACTGCAAAATTTGACAAAAATTTTGCATCAGATAATGATGCTTAAATGTTATTTGAGGTAATCGTAGTGGCGGTGTGGCTGGGAAGCTGAACAGGGACTGCCTGTTCAGCTTCCCAGCCACGCCGCTGCTGTAGGATCAGGGGTGGCATGGTTGGGAAGTCAACCGGGGACTCCCCGTTTGGCTTCCCAGCCATGCCACCACTGGGCTGTCATTGGCGCTTGGGTTGGGGCAGGAATGGGTGCACATGCCAGTTTCCCCCAACCCAGGCACCCACCCACGCGACCGGTGCTTGGGTTGGGGGCAGGAACGGGTGCACATGCTGGTTCCCCCAACCCAAGCGCTGATCGCACACTGCAATCGGTGCTTGGGTTGGGGAGGGACCTGCTTGGTCCTCTTTTATGTATTGATTAATAAATCTATTCATTCGTTGAGCCATTCATTCATTGAGCCATTAATGCTGTGAAAATTCTAGAGCTCTGCAGTTTGGTTAAGGAAGGTACACAGGAATAGTCCAAACTAAAAGAAGACTTATTAGGTATGGGAGGAGTAAGCCCAAAATAATCCTCACTTCTTAAAGCAATGAATTAAGCTAAAGAAATTGATTAAGGGATTAGTAAAAAGGTAAGATAAAAGTAAGGAATAGATTTACATGATATACAAGGGGAGTAATACAGTCAAATCAAATGTTATGTTTGTAACCTTTAAAAGAATAATTCTTTTGTTTCACTAAAACATCCATAAAAGCATGATATTCAGTCTTGTATGTTTTATATATATATATATGCCATCATGAAGATTATAAGTAAATTTGATACACAGAGAAGTCAACATCCCCGGACTCCAAGGTTAGGAGGTGGCTCAGAGAGAGAGCTAGGGGACTTAGATAGGTGAATATTCAAAACACAATAGGTAGGTATGGGTTTTGGGAAATTACTGCACTTAAGGAACTTGTAGGGATGCCAAAAAGAAAAATTAACATATGAATATGATGAAAAAAATTAAGATTTCAACATGGAATATAAAAGGAACTGGCTGCCAGATAAAAAGAAAAAGGTTAGAGTTGGCACTGAAAAAAGAGAAACCTGATATCTTCTTACAGGAGACACACCAGAAGTTCAATCATAAAAATAATTTATATCTAGGATGGACGAATATCTATGAAAAGGCATTGGGCACATCTAAGGCTAGAGGTGTAGCTATGCTGATTTCAAAAAGGTTGGGATTTACATTAACAAGAAGTATTAACAATGGAGAGGGTAGATTTCAAATTATAATGGGGAAAAATTAAGGGGAAGAGATTACATTGATAAATGTATAAGTACCTAATCAAGAACAAGATAAATTTCTGAACAAATTGATACCAACTATACAGAAATTTAGAACACAAAACATGATAATTGCGGGCAATTTTAATTTGATAAGATCTCAACTCGATGTTTTAGAATGTCAAATTACAGGAAAACTAGTAATCGAATGTTAAACAAGTGGATAGAGAAAATAAATGTTAAGGATGCTTGGAGAATCTTAAGAGGTTTTGAAAGAGCCTATACGTATTCCTCTCCAGCACACAAGTTATATTCAAGAATTGATTACATTTTTGTATCAGAAAAGCTAATAGAAAAAATGGAAAACATAAACATAGGCATTTTAAAAATATCAGACCATGCTATGGTAATGCTTGATATGCAAGTAAATAATGGGATAGAAGGTAAGAAGAGTTGGAGATTTGATACCAAGCTTCTAAATAAGGATAAACTAAAAGAAAGACTTAGAGTCAAGTGGCAACAAAATTGGGAAAACCATGATACAGGTGAAGTTGCACCCCATGTATTGTGGGATGCAATGAAGGCAGTCTTTAGAGGAGACTGTATAAAAGAACAAATTCAAGAAGTAATTTTAAAAAAACAACCATCAAGCCCAATTAGAAAAAGAAATTAGTGAACTGGAGAAACAACACGCAAAAACAGGGAAAGAAGAGATTTGGTTACGCTTACAAGCACTAGAAAAGGAACTAACACGCCTAGACTTAGAAAAGGTTAGAAAAAATTTAATATATTTGAAGAGGGACAACTTTGAGTACAATAATAAAAATACGAAGAAACCAGCCAAAGCAGCAAAACAGAAAAAGTGTAAAGCAGATATAGATATCTTAATTGATAATAAAGGTAAAAGATGTAATAAGCTAATCGAAAAAAATGCAAATAGTGGAACAATTTTATCAAGAATTATACGAGAAGAAGCAAGTTAATAGAGAAAAGTTAAAGGATTATTTGGAAAATACCTAACAATAAAAATCAAAGCGGTACATAAAATACAAAAGGAGCAAAAAATAAATGAAAAAGAAATAGAGGAAGTAATTTAAAAAATTGAAACCAGACAAGGCCCCGGGAGAAGATGGATTCCCTGTGGAATTATATAATGAATTCCAGGACTTGATAATTCCCAGATTTAAAACATTATATAATTATATATTAGATGAGGGAGATACACCAGACTCCTGGAACCAATCGATCATGGTTTTAATCCCCAAACCAGATAAAGATAAATCTAAAGTTGAATCCTATAGACCGATTTCGTTGTTAAACCAGGAGGCAAAATTTTTGGTTATTTAGAATAATTCAAAATGTTGTAATTTAATTCTTCAGTCACCGTATCAGATGCTGAATATTGGCTATCATCATGGTGATCAGCCATGAAGACTGTCCTGGAAACAATATAATGCAGTTGTGTTCCATTTGCCTTCCACATCACAGCATGACACCCATACCACTGATCCAGTTCCATGAGTCACTTTCTGGTCCAGAACTCTTTAAGCATACCAAGTCCTTATCAGCCCCAGGCCAGTATTGATGAAGCTGCTGCCCTCCCTCAAGATGGATTCAAGTGGCATTTAATCCACTTAGAGACCATCACCCTTCCCTGTGGACTTCACCACCTAAAGCTATTAGTTCTCAGTGTTGTCAGGTTGGTTCAGTGGTTCCCAATTAGTGGTACGCGTACCCCCAGGGGTAGTGAGATTGCATCAAGGGGTACGCGCAGCAATCTCTTAGCTAAAATATTAAATCCTTAAAAAACAATAATGCAATAACAATTGCCAAAAAAATTATTCAATTTAATTAAACGATCAGTAGGTAAGTCAATCGTATGCATCAAGCGCTTTCTCCCACGGCGGTGGTTATTCCCGCGCCTCCCATGTCTCGTGTCACCCGATCGCGGCCACCCCCATTCCCGCCTATTTGCTCGTCATTGTCAATGTGCACATTTGTCACATTAATGAAACATGTGTTCTCTATCATTAGAATGTCTTTTGATGATAATAAATATAAAATACACCTGATTTCATTTTTTATTTAACGTTCCTGCAATAAGCGGTACGTGATATTTAACGTTCCTGCAATAAGGGGTACGCAAGTTTGAGGTCTTTCTTGAAGTGGTACGTAGAAAAAACTAATTGGGAACCACTGGGTTAGTTAATTGCTGCCTGACAATTGACACTGAGTCACTGGCAGTATGGTCTACTCTATTACCATAGCAGGATAACCTGGCCAGATAGGAGTGCAGGGGAGGCTGAAATTCCTCAATCATTGCTGTTACCCTTCAGCAATCTCGAAGGAACTTCCTGGGTTGGTGGGGAGGGGATTAAAATTCCCTCCATCTGCAGAGGATGTCGGTGCTGTGGTTGTCAGTGGGATGCTCCAAGAGCACTGGATGTCACTGGAGCTGATTTTGTTGGGATGGCTGGGATCTTGCTATACATCCAAGGTGGTGGCAGCAGAAGCACCAATGAGAGCAGGAGACAGATGCAATATGTAGGGAGCCAGACCTCAGAGTAGCTCACAGGGGGCAACTAGAACCTGGGCTACAATTGACCCAAAACTACACAGAGTGGGGTTAAAACTACACAGGGTGTCCCTAACCTTGGCATTGTTGAAGAGTTAACTATACTTTTATAAGTTTAACAGTTCAATTACAGTTAATTTTCAGATTTCAGGTGTGCTAGAAAAGTTGCCACATCAGCAGCACCTTGTTCCTCAAAACTACAAGGTAAAAAACTGGGATCAGGTGGTGGCCCTTCAGATATCACAGACATGGCAAAGAACTCTTTGGATAGAACTTCTCCTGAGCCAGCTGACTGCAGAAATAGGCAAAAAGGAGATCCAAGTAAATGGATCCAGAATGTGAGTAAATGTTGGCTAACCAGTTAACTGGCCATGCAAACACAGAAGAAAACACAATAGCAATTGCTACCCTTGCTGAGAGCCCACACACCCAACATAACTTCACCTAAAGCATACATGACATGTGAGCAGTTACTTAGGCCCAAGATGGTGAACCTTGGCACTCCAGATGTTCTTGGACTTCAATTCCCAGAAGCCCAAGCACCCTGTGAATCCACATGAATGGGTTGCACTGTCCTTGTCGCTCCCAGAAGCTGAAGTAAAATGCGGAGAAAATGGTATGGATTCAAGGAGGGGGCAGGTTTAAGATTAGGAGAGAGAACATACAGATTATATCTAGAGCCTTGTTTCTCAATGTGGGGCATATGCCCCACAGGGTGGCGATTTGATTTTTTTTTAGGGGGGTTCAAGAGTGAGTTAGACCAAGTAAATGCCTTTTAGACTTCCTCCACATAAATAGGAGTTCACTTCTTGAATAATAAGAAATATATCTCGCGTGTGTGTGTGTGTGTGTGTGTGTGTGTGTGTGTGTGTGTGTGTGTGTGTGTGTGTGTGTGTGTGTGTGTGTGTGTGTGTGTGTGTGTGTGTGTGTGTGTGTGTGTGTGTAGGATATCAGGATTTTAGAGATGCTTAGGTGAGGCATGGCCCAAAAAAGGTTGGGAACCACTGCTATAAGTATTATGTTATATTTGTTTGCTTTATTTTTTACTTTCTGTATTGTAAGATGTAGTTTGTTTTTGTTTTCTGTTTTCTCTTTTTAATATTTCTTTATTGTCAAACTTTAATTTAAAAATTTTTTTTAAAAGGATACACTGGCCTGTCACCCTTCCAGGAACCTATGAGTTGGGAATCCAAAGAAATCAAAATATTCTCCTATCAGATACCAAAGAAACAACCTGTTCATCCAGGATAACACATTAGAATGCAAGCCAGATCACAAAATGTCAGAGTGTGACAAGGCTAGTCAGATTTGCCAGGTGTTAAGATACAAGTTATCCAAAAGACAGACATCACTGTCAGATAATCAGTGTGACAATGAAGATTAATCCCATGGTTTCAGACAAGGTTCTTAAAAAGTGTCTTGTAGAATTGGCATAAAACACAATCTGCTTGGAAATTAGAGAACCAAAGACAAGGGGGTAGGAACCAAAATTTTATCCCGGAACAGTGCTTGCAAATAATGCTAGATTTGATCTCCTTCCCCTCCCCTTTTTCAAAAGGACTGTGCTAAATGTACATTGTTAATACATTAGAAACAGCATCTAAATATAGGTTTAATAGATCTTGGAGTATTTCCAAAAAGTGGTTTCAGTGTAATATGTAAGCCATATATGAGAGCTAAAAGCACAAAAACATCTCATCAGCAATGGGTGTCTTCGCCTGCCAGCCAAGAATCAGCAAAGAAATTTGCTTGAGGTACTTTCCAAAAGATGCTCAGGCTTGACAATTAGGGGAACAGCATTTCACAGCTGCTATGAGAACCTTTGGAGTAAGGAAAGGGGTTGTTTCTTTCACATGTGTTATGGACTTGAGCTATTAAGAATTATATAGGCCAAAAGAAAATGAACCATACATTGTTTCCTGAAAATTAGAGGACGTTAATGCAGGAGCTGGAGTACAAGAGAGAGAGGGGAGAGGTGCCAATAAAACAAAACTTTGGGGTACTTGTCCAGGTCTTCCTTCATTGGAATTGGTTGATCCTCGACTGCAGCACTTGTGCATGACCCCATTTTGAAATTAGCACAGTAAGGCATGCTATAATCTAATAAACTTTCTCCACTCCTGGTAAGATCATTACACCCTCAAGCCAAAACTGTCTGCTAACCAGATTAATGGTGTAATATGTTCACAGTAGTTCTCACAGGACTCCGGAGGCTCCCTTGTTTTCCTCAAGATGAGTCTGCATAGTAAGTTAATCTTGGATTTTCCATGTATTTATTTTTGGGTGGATAAAACACATTATTTGTTTCTTTGCCTTTTAGATTAAACCTTCCTAGATAGCTTTCAGTAAATCTAAAACTAGAAAGTACAATACAGTACAGCAATAATAGCATTAACTCTCACTGTTGAAGGCTAGGTTTTCACTTGCTAGACAAAGAAGTAAAATTCAAATCTTTTTCACAGGCATTCTGGAGTGATTTCTTGAGAAAGATATCTGACACTCTGGCACCAAAGATAGTGGGGGAAGAGAACTCAGGGTGTTGTCCTGGATTTTCCAAAGGATGGGGTGTTGGGTTAAGAGCAAAACCTACAAATGATGTCTATCTGCACCAATCACATCTAGAAGGCACAGACCACCAGAAGCTATGTTTTCACATTGGTTCCTTCCAATTTAAAGCATATGGTATTGATATTGATGAAAATGGAGTTCTAAATATCTAGAAATCCCAAAAGTTTAAAATTTCAAATTCTGAAGAGGTGTAATTCTGAATTCAGAATCAGAATTCCAAGTTCCCATTTTGGTGCTAGGCCACATCACTACCTTAGAGAGGACCTGGGAAGATTCTGTCAGCTAGTGCAAACTACACAACAGAGTTGCCTTATGGCTAGACTGAGTGGCACCTAAAAAGGTGAGCCTAACTCTTACTGACTTCCTGAGACCAGACTGATTAGTCTATTCAGCAAGTATCAGCAAAGATTAAATGTGAGGGGGGGGGGGAAACAAGGTAGAGCCGCATAGATCATCATACTAGATTCATCTCAGAAAAAAAATATCTCTCTCTCTCTCTCTCTCTGTCTTGCCCTGCCAGGATATCAATTGCTTATGGAGCCTTTCCCCCTCTCATTGTTCATCATGAAAAGAACACAGCAAAAAGAGTCAGGTCACAAACAGGCATGGGTAGGGCCACCGGGACAGGGGGATTCATCCTGGTGCACCCTCGCCTTTGGCACCCTGGGGCACAAATAATAATTTTATTATTATTTTATCCACCTGGCACAATGCACTTTAGATTAAGCCATTGCTCCAAGCTCCCTTCTTCAGCTTGGAACAATGATTTATAGTAGTTTAATGGACCTACTTGCTGTCAAAATCAGATTCCAGAATTGATGTCATTGCCACGTACTTTTGTTTATCCATGTGACCAGAAGTGACGTCACACCATGTGCTTTTGTTTACCCACATAACCGGAAGTGATGGTTACTAGCAGTAATAACCTACTGTTGCTCTTTTTTAAAAAATGTGTAAATTCTTCACTCATTCCAGATAGGGCTACTGTAAACTGACTGAATCTCCCTGTGAAATTTACTCAGAATGCATTTCCAGCTAGTTAGTAAATTTAACTAAAATAATTTGCTTTGAAATAAATATAATGACCTTTTTCCTTGAGAAGGGGCACTGTATCAATACAGAGTGCCACCGCCCTGTGAAATATGATCTGAATATTAAAAACAATATGCAAAGACAGTTGTATCAGAACTCTTTCACAGATTTAAAACTAGCTAGGAGGCCTGGATTAGCTTTATCCTGTAGGTACTTTCGAGTAGAAAGCAGCTTGAGATGCTCACTAAGAATAATGGTCATCTTAAAATTAAAAAGGGTAAATAATTAAATTCTATCAGCTCAATAATATGAGTTACATTATCACTACCCAGACTTTATAAAGTACAGTACTGTATCAGAAATCCACTGCCAGTTGAAAGATAACAACTGCTGTGTTCAAAGGCTGACACTTAAAAATAAGACTCTAGATAACAAAGAAGACAAGGATGCAGAAGAGATTAAGAAAAGATGGAAAGAGTACACAGAGGAACTCTACAAAAAGGACCTCAAGACTGCTGATAATCACAATGATGAGAACATTGAACATGAGCCAGACATCCTAGAGAGTGAAGTCAGAAAGGCCCTAAAAAGCACTGCAAACCACAAAGCCAGAGGAGATGATGGTATCCCAGTTGAATTTTTCAAAGCCGTAAAAGATGATGGAATCAAAGTATTGCATTCTATATGTCAACAGATTTGGAAAACAAAACAATGGCCACAGGATTGGAAAAGATCAGTACATGTGCCAATCCCAAAAAAAGGGTAATGCCAAAAAACAATTGCGCTCATCCCACACGCTAGCAAGGTGATGCTCAAGATAATACAGGATAGACTGCAGCAGCATGTGGAAAGAGAATTACCAGAAGTGCAGACAGGGTTCAGAAGGGGCAGGGGAACTAGAGACCACATTGCCAACATACGTTGGATCATGGAAAAGCAAAAAAATATCAAAAACAAGTCTACTTTTGTTTCATTGAGTACACCAAGGTCTTTGACTGTGTGGACCACAACAAAATGTGGCAAACAATGAAAGAGATAAGAATACCAGAACACCTTATATGCCTCATGAGAAATCTGCACATGAGTCAAGAAGCAACAGTTAGGACAGAATATGGACTGATGGAGTGGTTTGGAATAGGAAAAGGAGTAAGACAAGGCTGCATTTTGTCACCCTGCTTATTCAACTTATACACAGAGCACATAATGTGCAATGCAGGGATGGAAGAATCACGAGATCAAAATTGCTAGGAGAAACATCAACAATCTGAGATGTGCAGGTGATACTACCCTACCCTAAGGGCAGAAAGTGAGGAAGACCTAAAGAAGCTCCTGATTAGGTTGAAAGAAGAAAGTACAAAAGCTGGCTTGAGACTTAAAGAAAACCAAGATAATGGCAACAGGCCCTATCAGTCCCTGGAAAATAGATGGGGAAGAAGTAGAAACAGTGACAGATTTTACTTTCTTAGGATCCAAGATCACTGCAGATGGAGTTTTCAGCCATGAAATAAAAAAGCGACTGATTCTTGGGAGACAAGCTATGAGAAACCTGGAGAACATAGTCAAAAGTAGAGACGTCACATTGCAAATAAAAATACGCATAGTCAAAGCAATGCTATTCCCTGTGGTAATGTATGGTTGTGAGAGCTGGACCATTATGAAAGCTGAGCGCAGAAGAATAGATGCCTTTGAGATGTGGTGTTGGAGGACAGTTTTGAGAGTACCCTGTACAGCAAGAAGAATAAATAAGCCAATCTTAGAAGAAAGAAATCCTGACTGCTCGTTAGAAGGTCAAATAGTAAAGATGAAGCTAAAATACTTTGGATATCAAATGAGAAGAGAAGACTCGCTTGAGAAAGCTTTGATGCGGGGAAAGGTGGAGGGCATAAGTAGAAGTGGGTGGCCAAAGATGAGATGCCTAGATGGTAACGTAGAGACAATGGGCACAGAACTAGGCAGGTTGAGGAGAATGGTGGAGGACAGAGGTGCCTGGAGGACAATAGTCCATAGGGTCGCAAAGGATCAGAATCGACTGTGTGACTGAACAACAAAAGATTCAGATAAAACCAAGTAGAGGTAGAGCTTATTTTAACGGTTTTCCTCTTGAAGTACTCCCAGCTGCTTCCTAGAATTACTCCTGCCAGTTGCTCAATATTGTCTGAGTCACAGACATATGAACTCTGCATTCTGATTTGAGTGAGGAATGGATCAGACAGAAGTGTTCAGAGCAGGTAAAAGTTATTTGCATGGACTACAACTCTCAGAGTCCCCCGCCTTTTCCAGCCATTCTGGTCAATCTGGTTGAAGGATTCTGGGAGATACAGACCAATCAGTGGCTGAATAACTCAGTGGTTTAGGTGTGTGGCATTGGAGCCAGAATTTGGGAGTTGAGTTCCCCACTATGCCTCATGGAAAAGAAACAGCTTCTATACTCATGAGCCAATTGCACGGTCCCAAGGCATCTTAACATGAAAAGAATAGTAAACCACTTCTGATTTCTCTGTACCTGTAGAGGGTAGCTGATGGCACCAAATTATTACTATAAACCAAACCAATAGCTTTTTTAAAACCCTGTAACTACCACAGCTGTAATATTTACATCTTGACTATGACTTTAATGTTCAAAGTCCCTTGCTTTGATTACATTTTAATGTTTTAAATTATTGACTTTTTTTTTTACATTGGTGAGCTCTAAAGCCATTGAAGCACATTCCCTTGTGCCTGCCACATGTCAATGGAAATGTCTGCAGACACAGACAGCTCTGGCTCTTTGGCTATAAACAGATGGGCACTGAACCCTAGAGTCAGATACAACTGGCTTTCAAGCAAGGGTGACCTTGGCCTTTACCTTTTATAATTGTTTGATCAGTGTTGTCATCTGAAAACTAAACTTGAGTGTATATGCTTCTGCAATGTTTCTGTTTCATCTATCCTTCGTTATTCTCCAATGCTAGCCAGGCATTATTAAAGCACATTTATTCACAAGGCAGACATGGAAGACCAATGGTGACAGGAAAATCAAAAGGTAAGTAAGAATAGGCAAAGAAAACAATGGCTGAGTTTCACGGCTTCAGTATGAAGCTGAGCACTGTAGTGCTTTCAACATTTTACAAAGGAGTAATATGTATGGCTGCATAAAGACAGAAAAAGCAATGTTGCGGGAAGCAAAAAGGATGATTGGCAGTGACGGCTAACCCACTCACCTTCACAATCAGCATCTGTCTCAATACAATTCCAGAAAATTAACCAGAGCTTAGAACATTATTTTACAAAATGAATACCTGAGTGCTACATTTTTTTTTAAAAAATGTAATTCTTACCTGCTGGAAAAGGATGATGTTTTCATCATGTATTATTTTTAAACTGTTTCCCTAAAAATAGTTTCCGAATACTCAAAACAACGCAAAAACCTTAATGAGCAAAAATAACAAGCAAATGGTACAGCCATTTATACAAAATTGTAACATGTTCACATTCACTTTAAAATGCAAACACTCTGAACATCATTATCCTTTTGTTAACCTCACAACTAATGTGCTATGAATAACATTGTTCCTTGCAATGTAGCAATGGCAAGCTCTGGAGACTGAGCCATGTGTTATTTCGAAGCTACAGAAAGTGAGTTCTTTCTTTATTTTTATTTTTTGATTTCTGCCATTTGAAGAGAAGTGGCATCATTTCTCCAACTTAAAAAGGCCCTTAAATTTCAGGTTTTATATCGTCATCGTCATCGTCATCGTCATCGTCATCGTCATCGTCATCGTCATCGTCATCGTCATCGTCATCATTATTATTATTATTATTATTATTATTATTATTATTATTATTATTATTATTATTATTATTATTATTATTATTATTATTTGCTGCCCCACTCGCCTAGGGCAACTCTGAGCGGATCACAACGAAACAATACAACACAGTTACAATATCAAATAGCAAAGTATCAAATAACAAGAACAATTCAAGGAATTCAAGATAAATATCCGGTGTCTAGTCATGCCTGCCACATGACCATGGAAATGTCTGCAGAAGCAGACAGTGCTGGCTCTTCAGCTTTGAAACAGAGATGAGCACTGAACCCTGGAGTTGCATACGACTGGCTTTCGAGCAAGGGAAACCTTTACCTAACATCATTGACAAGAGATGGACAACACTGCCTAGTTAGACCAGGAGATATAAGATGGTAATAACTTGTCTCTTTCTAAAACATGGCACAACCAGGTAACGTGTGTGAGAATGACTAATAGCTACTGTTCATCCAATGACAGTTACGATGGTGCAAATGGTAGCAGTAGCAAAGCTAAGCAGTGCTTTACCAAAGGTCTTCTTTGGTAAAGCGCTGCTTAGCTTTGCTACTGCTGCCATTGGATGAACAGTAGCTATTAGTCATTCTCACACACATTACTTGGTTGTGCCATGTTTTCCTTCACTTTAGAGCCTCCTGACTGTGGGATGCAGCCACTTCCAAAAAAACAACCAAACAAACAACCCTTCCTGGTGATATAAATGTCTGCGATCCTTTTACCTATTTCAAAAACTATTTGCAGAATAACTATGCATTTTCATTTCCACTCATACAGTGTTTCTCTTGTAACATATTACTTCCAGGTCCTGCTCCAAAGTTATCTATAGTATTCCTCACAGAAAGACACAACAGCCATGGGAGACCCAATTGCCAGCCTGTTTTCCCCTTGGGATTTAGCAAAAGTTAAATAGCAGGTCTCTGCCTTTTGTTGGAGGGTTTTTCAGCTGGGACCACTGTTGGTCAGGCTGACATTGATACATAGCTCAGATTTGATTGACAAGATACTTGGTGTTAAATGACTACTGGAAGGACAGAAGTTCCTTGCTGTTTTAGAGAGGCTGCTTGACAAAAGTAGTCGAAAGTCTTTGGAGAGTAGAAGCAGCATATACTCTCTGTTTACTTCTGCTGGTACCAAAAATGCAAATCTTTGACATTGCCAAGATGTTTCACAGCCTGAATAGGAATAGCAAACACTGTTCATTCTCTCTTTGAAACCAAGATGTATGGACTCAAGGGTGAATTTTTGAGGAGGGTAAGAAAGATGCTTCCCCCGTGAATCCTAAATGTATGTATTATTTTAATGTATACAGACAGACATGCCATTTTGTACCCAAAGCTGGACAAGTCATTTGGCACTTCAGTTAGGGGATCAAACAAACACTGTTTTACATCTCCATATAATAGCAATAAACTGATTAACAAAAAGCTGTGGTGTATTTTCTAGAGAACTACAGAGGTGGAAGAGAGACTGTTTGCCCTCTGAATCTATTCTTTAAAATTTTATCCCTATTCTGTCTAATGGTGGGGCAAAAAGTATAGAGATAAAGAACTCTACTATTGTTGTGAATATAGGAAACTAGGTTTTGCAGGTTCTTAGATTCACAAGCACCAACAAATGATTTTAAATGATGCAAAAACACTCAATTTTCAATTCCCTTACACTGTCCACTCTTCCAAAGAATGACTGGAGAACACAGTTTCTTCTTATGTGAAATTATCTCCTCACTTCAGACCTACAAAAGATGTAAAAACTCCCCTCCTTCTCCTCCCCTCTCCTAAGGTCTTTCCTGCCAATCTCTCAAAACGGCAAGGATTTGGTGCCCTTCAGGTTGCAAGTAATATTAACAATTTGCTGGAGAGGATCAGCACTTCCATCTGCTTACAGTGGTCTACTAAGTGAAGGGAGAGAGAAAAGATATAGGTGTGAGATCAGATTCAAGGGTAGCAGATGTGAAAGGCCAGACTTATTTGTCATTGCCAAACATGTGGAACACTGAAAGAGAAATTATAATGGACACAGAAGCATGTATCCTAGGCTGGGAGAGTTCTATAAAGATGACAGGGGATGATAATAAACTCTGCTGTTGGCTTGATGAGTTGTCAGTGTCCAGAGTCACAAGATCAACTAAAGAGTTGAAAACCCCTTAAAGGTTCTGTAATTGAAAATAATAGGCATATACAGGTATGTTAACCTTTACGTCAAGGAGAGCCAGAGCATTATTCTTAACCAAGCTATTCTTAACGTGCTATGCAAGGAGTTGCCAACCAAACTACCTCCCAGTTTAATGTTGATTCAAAGTCACCAATTAAAACTATGTTGAGTTACTTAGGAATAAATCCCATTTAAAAACATGGTCTTGTACATCTGACGGCAGCGAATACAACAAATTAACCACCCACAAGTAGAAGTATTTCTATCTAGTTTAATCTGCCATTCTGCTTTGGTAAAGGACTGCAGTTTCTGCTATTTTGAGATAAAGATAAAAGCTTCTCCTATTCAGTTTGTCCACAGCCTACATAATTTTATAAACCTGCTTTACTGCAACTTTTTCTGAGCTGCAATAGCTTTAAAGTGCCGTTGTGATAGTAAAGATGTACATTTTCTGCATTTTAAAAAAAGAGCTCATGATGAAGGCCATTGATAAACTGAGTTGTACGAATCATTTTCCAATCTGCTATGGGAGTAATCAACTTCATAATGGTTCTGAAGGGTAAACTCATTAACAAATGTGTAATGCCGCAATGTTCATTTTGCATCCATATACCAACCATTTAGAGACTGCAGTGGCTTCGTGGTTAAGATGCTGAACTTCACAACCAGAAGGTTGGCAGGTTGGCAGTTTGAGACCCAAGTACTGCACGACGGAGCGAGCTTTGAAAGCAAGAAAATGCAAGTAGATAAATAGGTATCACTTCGGTGAGAAGGTAAACAGCATTCCATGTGCTCTGGTGTCTAGTCATGACTGCCACATTTCCATGTATACGTCTTGACTTAGACTATAAACAGTTGAGCGTTGAACCCCAGAGTTGGATACAACTGGCTTTCAAGCAAGGGCAACCTTTACCTTTACCATCCATTTGCAACTGAACAGGGCCAAATATCACATCAAATCTGAATACCATTCACTGATGGTCTGGTATTACCAGTGCCACATTGATTTGCACACTTATCTGTTATGCTAGCCAACCATTGTGTAACTATGTACCTGATATGCATAAATTGATGCCATGAAGTTTCACTCTTATGTCTGACAAAGTCAACTTGATCCACGAAAGCTAACATTAAAATACAGCAGTTAGTTTTTAAGGTACCACAACATTTTTTGTCATTTTGTTTTGTTTACTCTCTGATATCCTTCACAAATGTAACAGGTTCTGCTGATTGACCTACAAGCCCACCCCCTTTGGTTTAGTAATTTAAAGTTTCACTGTAACAGTTTTACTCACAGGCATGTCACAATTTGACAGACGTTCAATTTACATTCACTAATGGGAAAACTATGAAACCTCCAAGCATATTAAACATTACCTTTGCTTTTCTTGATCCTAATATAGCCCCAAAATATGGTCTTTGTCATAAAGAGCAAAGGAGGAATCTGAGCAAAAACTAAAATTACTGACACATTGGGTAAGATCCTGATTGTTCCATGGTGTATGGCTGGTGATGTCATCAGGCAAAGCAATTTTGTGAAAGTTAAACAATTCCCCCTTCTGTTTTGAGGCTCCTATGGGTTCTGAATATTCCCTTTCATTGTTGGGAATGATTGGGGACTGCAGCCTGGGAGACGTAAGCCTTCAATTACTGAAAAGTGCCATAGCCAGGAGAACCAATTCAACAGCAATTTCTAGTAATTAAAAAAATTCTCTTCCATTTCTTGGCCTGTAGGGGCTTCATGACCAAAGCCGGAAATATTAACTTTCCAAAAAAAATTGTCCTTGCTGATGACATCATCAGTCTTACACTACAGAAGCTGCATAGATGGGATTTCAGTCACTATATTTATAGTGGTGGCAACTACTTTTTATTTGGTTTCGTAACTAAAAATCAGGGGCTCTTAATTATAAAACCACCAACTTCATCTCCAGCCCTGAGATAAATCACTTTTGCTTTTCTGATGAAAAGAGATAACAATTCAAGTTATAATGTTCTACAAAAACGGATAATCCAAAATGAACAAAGAAGCCACTAATTAAAAACTCAGGATGTGATTTCATTGACCCTTTTGGTGTGGACTGGTTCAGTCTAAATAGGGTCCCTTAAAGTCAAGGGAGGAGCAATTTGCTATTTGGTGCGATCTTTGCACCCAAATAGCACACATTGACCTCAAGCACCTGCAGGGACAGGTGCCAGGACCCTCCATCACCACCAGCATCCTGGACCCCACCCAGGGGGTGGCAAATTTGGCCTACACACTGAGCGGCTGAAACCCATGCTACACCACTGAGACACAGCACTCTAGATATGATCCAACTAGTGCTGAGTAGAGGGAGACTAGTGCCTCACAGGTTTTGGAGACTATACTTCTGTTAATGCAGCTTAAAACAGCATAGGCCTTTATTGTAGCCACATCACACTGTTGACTCATATTTAGTCTGTGATCTATAGCAATTCCAAGATCCTTCTTGGTTGTAGTATTACTAAGCCAAGTATCCCCTTTGTAACTGTGCATCTGGCTTTTGTTTTTGTAAAAGTTTTTGTAAAACTTTGCACTTGTCCCTGTTAAACTTCATTTTTTTAGTTTCAGCCCAGTGTTCTAGTCTATCAAGAACTTTTGGAATTTGGCACCTGCCTCCAAGGTATTAGCTATTCTATCCATTTTGGTGTCATCTGCAAATTTGATGAGAATTCCCTCCACTCCCTTATCTAAGTCATTTATGAAAATGTTGAAGAGCACAGGGACCAGGACTGAGCCTTGTGGTACTCCACTTGTTTTCCCCTCCCAGCTTGAGAAGGAGCTCCTCCCCAGATTACTTAACATTATGCGATTCTAGTGTTATCCGATCCAATTGTTATCCAGTGTTTTACTGTACAGTGCCTATACCAACTGCCAGGGGAAGAAGAAGCCAGGGCAGGATGAGGACCTTGCCTCTCCTCCCCCTGTGCCTATACCAACTGTTAGGGGAAGAAGCAGCCAGGGCAGGATGAGGACCTTGCCTCCCCTCTCCCTGTGCCTATACCAAACTGCCAGGGGAAGAAGAAGCCAGGGCAGGATGAGGACCTTGCCGCCCCTCCCCTTGTGCCCACCCCAACATATTGTAATGTAATGTAATGTAATGTAATTTATTGTCTGTAAGCCACCCTGAGTCGCCACGGCGAGTGGGCGGCAATATAAATTTGAACTAATAAATAAATAATAATATATAATAAACTCACTGAGTATATACTATATATACTATACTATAACCAGCTGTATATCTACCTGACACTTGTGCTATCCAGGCCACATCCAGTTGCTAGGGGCATCTACATGCCGAGCTGGGCTGTCTGCACAGAAGTGGAGGAGTCATGTTATTCAGAGCTCCTGAACACCGTGACCTAGAGACACCTAGCAAGTTGGTCTTCCCATATGCTACTCTCAGGAAAAGCAGGAACTTTTATTCCTCAGCCCCATTTTAAAAAATGATGAATCCAAAATTGCACTTTTTAATTTTTCCCAAAGCCCTCAGTTAGCAAACCACATTTTTTCAGTTCATTTCAGTTTCTCACAGGTGGCTTTAGAATGGCTACAAATATCCACAATCCTAAGTCTGTTTTATCTTACACCACTATAATTGCCAGCAGTGGATTTGTAAGGCTCTTGCTAGCACTAGCTCAAATCCAGAGTTGTCTCCAGTACAAATAGCCAAACCAATCTATTTCCATTTTGTGTCATTTTGGCATATCTCCACCCAATTTACACATTAATTCACAATTTTTTAAAAAAATGTGTATGAACATTCACATTCAACTATATATTTAAGCTTCTGGTTTTCAGTGCATTTGTTCCTCAGATGTCTAATGTTAAACATGTAACCTACATTTTTAAAAAATGTCATTGAAAACAGAAATTTAAGGATGAAGTATCTTTTGTAAGAAATGCAAGTGTCACTCAAGATATTATCCTCTTGCCAGTTTCTCCATTGTCAGCATCAACAGCAAAAAGGATATTGATAGACTAGGGAAATGGCATGCAGGGGGACAAGAAAGCTCAGCACTTCATGGTGTCATGATAAATGCTAGATTTTACTTCAATATGTGGTGGAAGAATTCATGTTAGGGTCATGAGGATATCCCCATTGGCCCATCTAAACTAATATCATCAATTGTCAGAAACTTTCCAGGATTTCAGGTAGCTTTATTTCTAACCCTTTACCTGAAAATGTCTAGCACTCCCGGGTGATCTCCCACCCAAGCTCTATTTTGGCTGATCTTGCTTATCTTCCAAAATCAGCAAAGACTGGTGTGCTCAGCAAGGTACTGCATGGTCACTAAGTTTAACATGATGGGTTGCTCAGGGATTTAGTTATCTGGCTGTGGACCCAGGAATTGAGAATTCAATTCCCTACTATGCTTCCTTGGTTGGAGCTGGTATCTGATAATCCAGAAAGTCCCTTCCAGTTCTATGATTATTATTCCCATGATTGTGACATTAATTGGAGGGCAGATCCCCAGTTTCATGTCACTGTGTATTTTCAAGGAAAGCTCCAATTCCTTGGGCATATCATGAGGAACAACATGAATACTCCAATTCATTGTACAAGGGAAGATACTTGGGAAAAGAGGCACTAGATGTAGATGGACTTCATGGCTAACAAACCAGAGAAACTGGTGTGATACGTCGTTGGAAGAACTGTTCTGAGGTGTGAAGAACAGGAAGACTATTGCCATGATGATAGCCAATATCTGGAACAGATACGGGACTTGAAGAAGTATATTTTCATATACAGTTAAACCTTGCATAAAGAGCGCCTTAGAGAGTAACTAGCTTAAAGAGCAGAATTTTATCTGAATCGTTGCCTCGCTTAACAAATAAAATCAACCAAAAGCTCACTTAACAAATAAATCGGGTTTCACAACCCACCAGAAGTCATAATTGGCCACTTACAATGGTGTTTCACTTAAAGAGCAATCCTGTGGAAAGCATTATGTTTTTAAGCGAGGTACCACTGTAATCATATATTTTTTACAATAAGAAAGAAGGGAACAGAAATTTGGGTTTTCAAATACTGGCATTTCATTAAAAGAACATCACAAAGAAGTAAATCTATTATTTAATCGTGGTTTATGTACTTCTCTTGCTTTCCAACTTCATATTAATCTCTCCTTTTGGCATCAGCTTGGGAGATAATTATTTAATAGAAAACAGTCCCAGTTTGGAAATTATTTCTGTTTAAACTGCACTTTGCTTCATTATCATACCAGCTCCAACTCAAAGTCAACATTCATAACTCAAACAGTTAAGTTGTAATGCAAACATGCATGCATCCCTGTGAAATTATTGATGATATTTTAAATATTTCAGTCTAAAAATGTACACAGGCTCTCTCTCTTTTTTCCCTGGGAAGAAATAAAGAGGAACAAAGAAATCTGTATGATTAAAATCCATCTGAGGCACTCTGAATTCAGTTACTTTTACATGCAGGATAATGTGGCAGATAATACATCATTAAAGTGCAGTTCTGGCTGGAGAAGAGAAACTGTTTAAAAAGCCACCAGGTTACATCATATTCCTATTCTCTGAACATATTAAGCCAGCTTTAATAAATTTTTTAGAGACTAACAGAATTTGACAAAAGAAGTATTGAAACTAGTAATACAGATCTTATGCAAATGAGAGAGGGAAATGAGAAATGTAGAGAGGACAGGCTTGAGATACCTGCCAAAGTCCACAACATGGTAGAAGCCTCTCTTGAAGCTCCCTGGCCCAGCTTTTCTTACTTATTCATTGCCCTAGTCTAAGTATGGTGAGAGAGAGAAAAGAAAATGAACAACATCTCCCTGTGCTTTCCTTACTCCCACCCCACCCCCATGGTATTGACAGTAGACCACCACCACAGTGGAGCAGAATATACAGATCTTGCCTATTTTCAGAGGCTAAGTAGAGTTGGGCTTGGTTTGTACTTGAATGGGAGAGGCCACCAGTAAATACAGGGGATAGCCACATAAGGGGTAGGTAAGAATCTTGCCTAAAACCCCAGAGAGCCAATCTTGATGGTCAGAGTTGATGATCTTCGGTTAAGTAGACTAAAGATCTAATTCAACAGAAATGGGAAACCTGGTTGCCTTGTAAAAAAATCTTATTTACATCTTATTAACAGACATAAAAATTTGTGTGGGTGTTGTAGAGATGCAACGACAAGAGGACTGGCAAGTTTAGTATAACCAGGAGCCAGTACATATAACAGCCTGGAGGAAAATCAGAGTTAGTCCTTAAAATGTCTTTAAATAGGCAGTAAGCACAGACTGTATTGGCAACATGGTGTAGTTGGATAGAGTGAGGACTGTTGCCCATGAGGTTAGTGTTCAGATACTCACTCCACACTGAGGGTGTGGAACTGGTAAATCTCTCACTTGCCTTGAAAGCCTTGTTAGGCCTGCTATAAGGGGAAGCATATCCATAAGCAATGATAACAACAGTTCTGTCCCTGTGCTACTCCACAGCAGAATGTGCTAGTGCAGTGCTGATATAAATCAGCACATACCAAACAAATGGATATACAGTACAGTAATACCTCGGATAACGACTGCATCAGATAACGCTAAAATTGAATAAAGAAATTTTGCATCGAATAACGATCTGCAAGTGGTCTCTCTCAACTCCCTCACAATAATATTCAGATGGTCTTCTACATATAATAAAGTAATAAAACAACATGTTTTAAAAAGACATCCTAGGCTTGATTTCCATATTATTGCTATTGATTTTTCTGCCATTCATTGCAATGCCTTTCCTAGTGCTTATGATGTTTTGTAGAATACAGTATTGTGCTTTTATATTGGCAAGATGAAAGCCATTATGTGAAAGATTGATTCCAAAGGGTAGTTAATGAATGGTATAGCAGTATTTCACTCTGGTTCAGTCTTTAACCTGAAATAGGGTGTAGATCTTCAGATAACTGACTCTCAAAATCATGCACGCACACAAACTCTCTCTTACACACACACACACACACACACACACACACACACACACACACACACACACACACACACACACACACACACAGGTGAATCACACAACATAGAGGTTGCAAAATGCTTGTGCAATGGGAAAATGTGTCACCTTATCCTCCATTAAGAGATAACCTAACACTCCCATTCAGCACAGCTGGCTCATTTCCTGAAGAGAATGTACTCTTCCCTCCTTTCAGATTGTAACTACCAAGGTCAAACAGTGCAGTAAAATAAAAGTTGCTATACAGCTACCACTATTTACTACCTTTTGATACTGTTTGCTACTTATATTGGCTTGATTTATAATGGCTGAGATTGCTATTTGAAAGGGATTTTTTCTAATGCATGCTATTAAATTGTCAATTAATTTTCCACATGAAGTGTTAGATATAATCAGGTGCAAAGAAGTACTGGAAAGTATTGATACTGCATCTTGCAAAGAAATGTCTTTTTAATGCATACATTGGACTATGTCTCCCTCAGTTTAAGAGAAAACTGATTTGTGCCTGCCTCTTGTCCAAAATGGAGACTGCTAACACTACAAAGCTCCTTTGACACTTTAATAGCTTTATTTAAATTGCCTTAGGATTTATCGCCCTGTGCAATCTACCCACTCTTCAACTGCAATGATGAGCAAGGATTCATGCAGGTGAAAATTAGCCTTGGTTCCACACTCACAGTGAATTTTCTACGCATTCCAACCATCCAACTAAGTGGTCACCTGACAGCTCAGTCACGGCTCCTGATTAATTGTCAGCTTCCAAGGAAGTAAGTCGAAAAGGTTAGAAGGCAACCCTGAAAACCAATCTGGATGTGTAACAATTTGATCAGAGTGCTGCTTGTCTTAGAAACCCACTGGTTTCATAGGATGTACTGTATAAATGAATGATTTGACATCTCAAGAACATTTTACACAAAACTAGAGCCTTGAAAAAATACCTTTCTGTACTGAAAGTCACAGAATCCCAAAGGGATTTTCCAATTTCTGCACAAAATATACATGTTTATTCACTCAGAAACATATATTTGTTGTCGCTTCCTATTATTTAAATGTCCTTGCTTTTGGGGATGTTAGTTAGTTAGTTAGTTAGTTAGTTAGTTAGTTAGTTAGTTAGTTAGTTAGTTAGTTAGTTAGTTAGTTAGTTAAACTAGTGACCCAAGGCATGTTCTTGCTTTTTTTCTCGTTTTCCCTGAATGTCCACCACTCTAATCAATTTAATTCCTTGTGATTTTTATCTGTTTAAACACAACTTTCCTATTTTATAATAGGAAAATATGTTTCACAGATCACAGTATATATGTTTAGGTTTAAATACTGGTCACAGATTCAGAATATGTACAAAAAATACTGGTGTGTTTTCCCCATAATCTTTGGTAGCAGAGGTAATGGGATGGGTTGTTCAAAAAATGAAGCACATTATACCATACTAAATTCTACATGATATTTATGTAATCAGTCTGAATTGACAAAGGGAAGGGAAGGTGTTCATATCCCATAGTTAGACAGGGGAAGTGGAGTTGAAACAGCAAAGTTCACATTAAAATATCATAGTTAGTTTTTAAGGTACCACAATGATTCTATCTTTATTTTTTGTTTCACTTTTTTATTTTTGTTTCTTGTCTGATATGGCTGCTCAGACTAACACTGCTACGACTTCCAAACCTACAACAATGACAGGCATGCAGATCCAACCATATAGAGTGGAGATCCTTCAATTTCATGAATGGTTACCATGTCATTAGAGACTGTTAACTCCCTTAAGTGATAAAAAAAATCTGGCTGCTAAAGCTCTTGTTTTCACTCCATTCGGGGAACATCATATATGGGAGCACATGGAAATAATAAAACCATTAGGGAAAGCTAGGGACTATTGTTTTGCATTAGTCCCCCTGACTGGGTTTCATGATTGGTTTCATTTGCACTTTTAATTGCTTGGCTACCTGGGTCTATGACATATTGGAGGAGAGAACTGGGCCTGTTCCAGTGTCCAATGTGTGTGGACACCATTAAAAAAAGTTTTCCCCTAAAATGCTCCGCAGAGTGGACCTTATATCTGTTTGGATAACATTTGACTTGCATTCTTGCAAGCTTCATTTCATGATTGGTTTCATTTGCACTTTTAATTGGTTGGCCACCTGGGTCTATGGCAGGGATCCTCAAATTTAGCTCTCCAGGTGTTCCTGGACTTCAATTATTGGAAGCCCATCATCAAGGTATTGATGCTGATCAGGGCTTATTGGAATGGAAGTCCAAGAACATCTGGAGAGCCACATTTGAGGACCCCCTGGTCTATGGGAATCATGTTGCTGAAGAAGGACAGTGCCACTTACCAATAATTCTCATTTCCTTCACGTAGTTTGACTCTCAGGCAATGCAATAATGCCTTGATGATACTTCCTAGATTATTCACCTTCTGTTGGCCAGGTTGTAAATTTGGAATCTCTTCTGTGAAAAGATACCACTAAACAGATGTGGGCACAGAAAAGAGGACACTGACACAGCACTACAGTTTTCATACTTCAAGAGGCAGTTTAGAATAGTAGTTTAGTTTCTCAGGTGGTTTTAATAGGTAGCCATCTGCCATTCTAATTGCCAGAGGTTGTAAACATTTTCTTTTGGGATTACAGTTCCCTTAATCTCCCAGCCTGCATGACAAAAACAATTGGGTAATGAGCCTTCCCTTCTTGCATTATGCTGTTAATAAAGGCAATCAGTGGCTGTACAGATATTTGTGACTTGCTATACTTGTCAGTCCTAGACATCATAGCCCATGATGAAGGATGATGGGACTTAAAGTCCAAAAAAGCTACACATTGTTCACCTCTACAATTTGCTAGAGCAATGCAAGGATTCCCTTCCTTCTCTCTGCCTCCAGCACTGCAATGGAGCCATTACTACTGAAAAACAATATTTGACCTGGCTACAGTGATGTGTGCCATTGTTTACCTTGCCTACATTACTTGAATGTGCTGTATGTGGGGCCACATTGAGAAAGACTTTAGAAAGTTCAGTGGGGCCAAAATGTTTGAGGAAAGACTGCTGACCAGAAGGAGAACAAAAATTCATTTCAACAGTCAATTTCCAGATACAACTCAAGTTTGCTAGTTTGCCGTGGTTCTTATCTGTCTGGAGCTCCCCATATTAGCCTCCTCGAACTTTGAAAGGTCCTCCTCTTGGTCTGTCACTCTCACAAGCACATTTAGTAAGCAGGCCTTTATGGTGACTGCTCCCGAGCTTTAGAAGTCCCTTACATAGGAAACTTAGATGGCCGTCTTTCTGCTGCATTTTCATGGGTAGGTAAACTGGGATATACAACTGGTAAAACCATTCATTAACCATCTCTCTTACCTTGAAAGCCCTATTAGGTTTGCTATAAATTGGTTCCAAATTGGTGACACATAACACAGTGTTATAGTTGACTATATTTTAGCCATATCTTTTTTAAAAAAATTGTATGAGCCACTTTCAGAACCTGTATGGAGGGAAAGACAGAATACCAAATTAATTGTTCAAGAAAAATGAGGTCCATCTTCATAGTTCATAAAAATACTGTGAAAAGGGGTGAATTTTTCAGCTCAGTGCAAAACTGAAGGAGCCAAGCTGCCTTTCTTCAGTCACTTGCAATCTTTGTTGCTATAAATCAAAAGTGTCAGTAACAGCGCTATCTCATCTTCAGTTAGCACAGAGAAAAGTCTTGAATCTGGGGAAAGCTCTTTGAATAAATGGTTTGGATTACAGTGGATCATCAGGAAAGCACGTTTTTATATTAAATTGATTCTTCCAACGGCAGCACAGGAAGTGCAAACTCCAGAAGTTCCAGAAATGTAAGAGGTATTTTTCCCTTTCTCCTCCTCACCTCCTTCTGTGGAAGATAGCTCTTGATTTCTGATATGTTCAAAGAAAGCCATAATTCATTTATTTCTAATTATGCCATATTAATTTCAAACTATTCATAATCAGTGCAGTGAGGCAGAAATTAATATTCAATTACCTTAAATCTTATATTAATACATATATTAATGAGCAACTTTTTAACTCAGAGAAATGTCTTCTTTGAAGAGTTTTGACTGTAAGGATTCTCAGTCATTTATAGTTTCAGGTTTAAAAAAAAAAAGAAGCAGCTTTAAGATGGCTGGTCTTCATAGGTTAATTTCATGGGGCTTCTTGCTTCTTCTTTATAGAGTTCTACTTTTAACTCAATGCCTGTTCTGTGCATTGATTCACATAACTCTAAAGACTCTTTCATCTGCACACTTTAAACTAAAGGAAATGTATTTTGAAGTGTAAATAGGCCTTTGCTGTGGACCACTGATTCTTTCTCTGCCTACCTTCAGCTGTTCAGCCTACCTTCTAAGGACCACCAGAGCTTAAACAGCTAGAGCCAAAGTGACTTTTCTTTTTGTCACACTCTTTTATTAAGGCAATTAAACTTAGCTAAACCTATATCTATAGTTCGCTGTCATGTAGATTTGGTTAGGAACAAAAATTCTATTTGGGAAGCAAGAAGACTTAGTATGTTGAGCTGCTTACCACATGCCATAAAGTAGGTGATGCTTTTGATAGTAATTTGCTAGACTACTTAGAGAATAGAACAAATTATTTTTTATTAATCTGGTAGTGCAAATTCCAGGGGCTGGAATGGCTCAGTGGTTAAAACACTCGCCTTATTAGCTGTGTTAGGACATTTTTCATTTGGGGGTATTGTACAAGAGTGCTGCCCAGTGAAATAGTACAACTTTAAGGCCCTCCATGTATTCTGAACACAGGTGTACATAATAGAGCATCAAACTGATTGCCAGGCTGTGCATGCCTGGTCCACGTGCTCATGAAACAGCCCAGCTGTGGCTGATTAGAGAATCTGCCCAGCAACACTAGGGTATAACTGTGGCCCTCTGGGAAGGGTCTATGGAGGAGATTATCTGTGAGGAGGTTGCTATTCTGAAGGAGTCTATATACTGAGAAGGACTGAGACACTGAAGGAGGTGATGCTGTTGAGAGCTTTTCTTCAACTGAGAAGAAAGAACTGCTAAAGGATCACCAGGACTCTTTTGAGTGCTCCTGGAGTTGGAGCCAACAGAGGAATCCAAGCTGTCTACCTACTGTGGGGCTTGGAGAGAGAGAGAGACTGTTGTATATAGTCCTGTGTATGTCTGTCTTCCCCTCACTGTAAGTAAAGTGCACCTTTCCACTGAAGGCATATGTGTGTGTGTTATTGCACTAAGGCTTTCGCTGTGTAAGAGCTTAAAAGTGCTACTCTGCTATCGAGCCACACATATCGCTAGGGGAATCCCTGATAAGCTGGAAGGCTGGCAAGTCAGCAGTTTGAGACCTGGGTATTGCATGAAGGTTTGAGCACCTATCTCTGTCCCAGCTTCTGCCAACCTAGCAGTTCAAAAGCAAAGAAATTGCAAGTAGATAATTAGGGACAACTTCAGTGGGGAAAGGCCTTGGGGAGATGAAAGGAGCCTCATTCAGGCATCCCCTGAGCAGAGTTTCTCCAGCAAAAATCCTTTCAACCCAGAATAATTCTTGACACAAAATTATTATTATTAATATTTAAATTTTGGCCCCAACAAAGGCTAAATACAATTAGAATGGTGATTTAGTTTAATTAGGCCCTAATTAATCTAATTTATCCACAACTTTATCAGTCTTAAGCATTTTAGTTAGTTAGGAATGGAAAGAGTCCAAGTGGACATGATATAGGAAAAGAGGTGAAGCTGATTGTGGCAAGAGCAGCAGCAGCAGGAGAAGCACAGAATGCAAGGCATATGTGATTGTGAAAGACTAACAATTAATTGTGGGTAATCCAGGCATCTGGAAATTGCTGGGTTCGGAAAGCCAACTTCAGGTACAGAAAGAGGTAGTTTGAGGGAATTAACAAGAAATTGCTGTTGGGGAACTGTATCAACCAATCCATGTTTGCTGTTTTCTTCTAAAATCTAAAGTTTTCCTCACAACAAATGACATTTAATTTAATATTTAAAGAAATTAGTTTAAAATGTCACCCATTGATGTTAATATATACTAAATAAAGTTTCTGGGAACTCTTACAAAAATCTGAAATAATTAGGCATTTTGTACCAGCATTCCTAGCTCTGGTGAGTTATCCAAATATTACAGTTGGGTGGGACAGGCAAGGCAACCTTAGAAAAGATAAGTACAGTAATACCTCAGATAACAAATGTATCAGACAACGCTAAAATTGGATAATGTCGGGAAATTTGAGGAACACTTTTGCACAACACAACATTAAGATAATGTTGTGTGATGCAAAAGTTTTCCTCAAATTCCCCGACATTGATCTCTGCCCCAAAGCCCACAGGGCTGGAGACCAGACCTGCTGGCTTTGGGGCAGAGATCTCTGGAGGCAACCTTGCGGGGGGGGGGGGAGGCGAAGAGGCCTCTGTAGAGCCAAGTGTTGGATCGCTGGTTTCCTTGGGGTGAGAGCACACGCACCCACCCACTTCCCCAGTGGTGGGTTGTCAAAAAAATTACTACCCCACTGTGATGTCATCACAGTGTAGGTAGAGCTAACATCATGATGTCATGATGTCGTGGGCGGGGCCAAAGAAAAAAATAATTAAAAAATAATATAAAATAAAATAAAAATAAGCACACACACACCTCTCAACCCACCCACCCACAAAACCAACCCCTTAAATAAATTAAATAAATTAAATAAAAATTACATTAAAATACACCCACCCACCCCAAACACAAATCAACCCACCCACCCCAAACAAAAACCCGTCACTTACCTGTTAGTATAAGTGCCTGGGCAGCATCATGCTGCAAGATGGATATGGTCATCGTATCAGTTCTCTAGGATAATATGCCTTAATGTAAATGTAAAACAACTGTACCTCGTTAAGGGTTCTCCAATTGGAACAGCAATTGGAACAGCACATGTGTAGCTTATTGATGAGGTAACTCCAAGACTTTGCTTAAAAACCCCAAGCCAGGCCTGCCAGCTTCCAGGCCTTTTTAGGAACTGTGGTAGTACGTCAATATAGGTAAAGTTATTAAATACACATTAAAATACACACAGACACACCACATCGAGTTCACATTGAGTTCACCTCTTAGTTAATCTCTGCCTGGATTGTCAACCATGACTGGCAAGCATCTCTCTGTGGTTTCAGATAGGATATTTTCCCGTCTTTATTTGGAGATATCACAGACTGGCCCTGGAACCTCCTTCATGAAAGATACAAGTTATAATGTGGAGCTGCAGCTCTTCTGTATCTCTAAAAGAGGATAAATTATATGACAAGGATCTGCAAAACTGAGGAAGAAGACTGACATTTTATACAGGTTTGTAGTAATGAACTGTACCTTTGATTTTAATACAGAGTGGCTAGATTTCTTTTCAACATGTAAACCAGCCAGTGGCTCTCTCTAGATGGGTGGTATATAAACTGGATGGATGGATGGATGTAAAAACTGAACATTCACTGCACCTTTGTTAAGAAAAGTAACAGAAGAAAACAACTTGTGGGATTTAAGGTTGTATTTCTGGTGAAATAATAGTTTGGCATATATTTTCTTCAGTTTAGGTGGCGTCTTTTCCCCACCAAGCCACAAATATGGTTTAATGGCACTATAAGAGATCAGGTTATTTCTGGGTTACATGAAATCAGCAGCAACAAAAAAAATTCTGGATTAATTAAATTGTATCTGTGCTGCAGCAACTGATGAAGTAATTCATCATTTTAAAATGAATTTGACATATTTGTCCTTTAGTTTTACTGACATAGATCTATCTGGAGTTATAATTGAGCCTAAAAAAGAATATAAAAAGTATGAAATATATTTATATTTGTTTTCTGTGGAATTTTGAAAATACACAGTATTTCCTGTTTGCCTAGTATGTTGCAATTCTATTGCAAATGGGCTCTACTGATTTCTTTATATCCAGAGATCGTTCCCAAATTATCTGCAAGCTCTATTGCTTTTATTGCACTGAAGAATGTAATTTTAGTGAGCAGTTCAATGCTGAACAAATTAGGTACCTCAAGCCTAAATAAAACACACATCCCTCCCAATTTCTACTGAAATGCTGGCATTCTCTGAAATCCTTATTGATGTCGTTGGGATCCCTTGGACTTGAAAGAGCAATTTTGTGATCTACCCAAGCCTGGGACATAACAGGATGAGGTACCTGATAATAGTTGCCTCTAGCCCTCAGAGACAGTTGCCTCTAGCCCTTCAGAGACAGAAAATAACTTGGCTGTGAAATGGCAGGTTATATAATTCATAGACACTATGAAGCCACAGTACTGGAAATTTGCCAGTCTATTTGATCTGGCATCTTGTGCAGTTGTTTCAATCTGCCTATTGGTAAGGCTGACCCCCTTCCCACTATCCCACTACAACTGCCCTCAAGGCATTGGACTAGACCACATACAATTCTAAGAATCCTGATTCTGGGCCATCAGCCATAATGTGACCTGGCCTGGAAGTCAAAATTGTGTTTTTATCCCCTTCTTTCTAAGAATTCTTTGATCCCAGAAATGAAAAAAGGGAGGGGGAGATGCAAACCAAAGAAATGTATGAAACTTATAGGGGAAATGAGAGGATAATTTTTTGCTTCAGGCTTTTAACTGCAAAACAATGCATCTGTCCTAAATACCACTGTTAATTAAACCAAGCGGTTCCCTTGCAGCTGAAAGCATCTTTGAGAAATTAATTAAAATTTCACTCTAGATAAGTTTTTACACAGAAGGCTGAAAGGAGCTATATACATCCACATCCACAGACAGACACAACTGGTATCTCTAAAAATATAGCTGCACCTTTTAGCTAGGTTAAAAGTAGACCAATTTTTAACCCTTAGCTGTAATTATCAATTCAGCCAACTGAAATTCCTAGATCAAGGCAGCATTTTCCCAGCTGTTGTGGCCAGTTTCACTGCCAGCTTTATCTGTAGGGCAGAATATATGTGACCTATAAATGTGTGGAATAAAGTCCCAAATAGGTTTTATTCTGGGTTTTTAATGGAAAACAAACTTGCCAAGTTGAAAGGGAGCTGCCAAAAGTCCCAGGAAATTGCAATGTTTCCCCAGGGTCTCCAGGCACAGAGACAAATTTCAAAGCAAGGAGTATTAGAGGAGAAGAAAGCATTGTGTACAAGATGTAACCTTAAAGCTTATCCATCTATATCAGAGGCGTAGCTACCGCCGTATCTGCCGTATCAATTATACGGGGGGGCCGGGCCACAGGGGCCACGGGCCACGGGGGCCCCCAACGTGCGTAAGCAAAACAAATCTTTACCCTTCCTAAGGGCCCCCAAACAAATTTTTATACGGGGCCCTGCCAAGGCACGCTACTCTTCTGATCTATATCCACTTCTTCCCAATTGACACAGTCCTCACTGACTAGGCAGGACATTGTGTGCTGCTCTTATACAAGACCTGCCATGTCCCTGTTGGAAGAGTCCTGCAGTTAGGACAGGAGGAGTCCTGCAATTAGGACAAAATTGACAATCCAGAACGCAGCAGGCAACAACTCTCCAGCCCACAGTCCCTAGACCCAGAATGGTATTTTCGAACCACAATCAGGTGGACCCCAGGCAATGGCAACCTTGTGTCAGCTAATCTTTCTCACATTAAGTCAGGTGAAAAGAACTGCAGAATGAATTCACCAAAAGGTGGCTTCATTTTGGCAGTCCCATGTCTGGCCTAAACATGGAAGAACTCTGTGAATGACAGCAGCCTAGAGGCCTCCCAACACAGCACAGTCCATAGGAACAGAAAAAAGGCTTGAGCCTGGATTGAAGGCCCAACTCATAGTGATCCGCTGCAGGGAAGTATGTCTTGAGAAAAGGAGCCTCCTCTGGAGCAGAAGTGTTCACAGATGGATTTCCTCCAAGAGAATTTCCTCCAAGAAAGACCAAGGTCCAAACCTTGTGCCTGAGTTTTTCTCCTTGTTACCATAAAATATGGTAGGTTTTCTGACCTACTTCTGCCCCATCTTCTCAAGTGCAGACCCATGGACATCAAAAGTGACTCTCTCCTAGTTTTTCATTCTGTGTGAGATAAGGGTCCTAACAAATCACCTATTCCAGATAATCAGATTTGTGGATTCACCACAGTTTAACATCATTGTAGTACTTCAACAATTTAGCTGCACCTTACAAATCTTCTAGATATCTTCATGAATTGTATTGGAAATTTGTACCTGTTGAACTGGAAAATGAAGTGATATAAGAACAAGAAATTTGAGTACAGTACAACAACAAAAAATCCATTCCACTGGGTTTTTTGTTGTGCTCCCCCCCCCGGTAGTACGGGTTCCACTGGCCACGCATGCACATGATTGCCAAGGGGCTTAGTGTTCCAGCTGGTTGGCTTTAGGAGGGGCTCCAAACCCTGGCTTCCTTTGGAAGGAGATGACACGCTCACCCCCTCCTTCCGAAGCAAACTGGGGCTCAAGCCTATGAAGCCCAGGCTTCCTTGGGAAGGAAGGGAGTTGACCCACTGCCCCCTTCCTTCCCAAGCAAGCCCAGGCTTCAGAGCCTCAATTCCTTGCTTGCTCGGGAAGGAGGGGGAGAGCGGATCATCTCCCCTCTTCCCAAGCAAGCCGGAACTCAAGGCTCCAAACCCTGGCTTCCTTTACAAGCAAACTTCTCCTCACTAGAGAAGTCTTCTGGTGGGGCCATTGCAGCATGAAATCCTTTCCAGGGAAGGGAAAAGGGGTTGATTCTTGCTTTCAAGGATCAGCATGTTGCACCTCAACCCCACATAAAAAAAGTATTTTAAGATTGGAGTATTCAGAATGAAACCTCTTAAAAAGACTTTCCAACAGTGATAAGCAACTCTAGCATTTCCAGGGTCTATCTTCTGCTCCCAAAATCCTCCAAAGGCTGTACAGACTGTCCAAAAAAGATAAGAAACTGCACATGACTAGGCGTTCACTTCCATGATTGAGAAACTGGGTTATCATGCTGTCAAATAAATTGGTGAAAGGAACTTTGGAATCATTGGCAGGGGAAGGAATTGTGGGACCATAAAAACAGTCTTTGGGAACCATATGTGGCTCTCAGACCATGCTTTTCCTAGCCCTGCTTTAGCGAAAGGGCAAGTAAACATGGGGGTTCTTTGTCTTGGTCCCATTCCATTTAAATCAAAGCTGCACTTTGAACTGTGTCCAGAAACAGACCAATATTTAGCAGAGTTCTGTTAAAACTGAGGAGGTATATTCCTTCCAGCTGGCACATCTCATTCAGACATTCCTTTCTTAAGCCCCTTTCTTGCTCTAAGAAAACTACAATCTCAGACAGGAATAAACTGAATGGAAATGAAATAAGGTCAATTGTCTGTTCCTAGGCTATTAGCTAACTGTTACACCATCATTATAAGGAGTTGTTTTCTTTCCTCTAAGATTATATAGAAAGTTTTCAAACTAAACTGGCTGATGAATTTTGATCCCTTAACATTTCATTTTGTGGGTGACAGAATTCTTTCAATTGCACTAGAAATATCGCCATAATGACAAACATTCTCTCAGAAATAGGGACAGTCTCTTGGCTAAGAAGGGAGTTTCAGAAAGATGCAAAATATTTCATAGAAGTACAATTAACATTCTCCTAATGTCAGAAGATGAAGTGATTAGTGTTCTCGACTTTAATAAAAAAAAATTATCAGTACTTCTCTACTCTTCACAGAGGTGACTCAAAGCTAATCTGATTTCCCTGGCAGTACTGAATGGTCACATTTTATCATAGCAATTGCACAAAATCATATAAATCAGTGTCTTGTGAGCCACCCACTCAACAATCTGTTTCTTAGACCTTGTAGCCAGTGGCATCGCTAGGGGGGTGCGGGGGGGGCACTCGCCCCCAGCGGCACTTTCAAGAGGGCGGCATCCCTGGGAAGGCAGAGGAAGAGGAGGGCACATGCGCGTGTGTGTGTGTGTGTATGAGAGAGAGAGACGCGAGTGCAGCCTTTTCTGAATCCTTTTGAAGGAGGGCGATCTCTCTTCCTCCCCCTCCCCTCCCCTCCCCTCCTCCCGGCAGCAGAGAAGGAGGAGGAACAACGGGGAGGGGCTGTGCTGCTGCTGCTGCTGGTTCCTTCCTCCAAGAGGCGAAAGGGAAATTTCTGCCGAGGGAGATGAAACCAAGGGATTCCCCCCCCCCCAAAACCTGACTGTTCAGATCGTCTCTTGCTATTGCCAAGATCCTCCCTCAACTGTCCTCAAGGCAGAGTAAGTTTTGCAAAAAGAAAACGTTACTGATTTCCCTCTCCATCCATCCACCTACAACTCCTATTTTCTCCCGCCCCCAATTAGCCTCCTCCAACCAAGCTCTCAATAAACAGCTAATTATATCTTAAGGCCACTCCCCCCCCTTCCTATCCCAGGTTGGGGTGGGTGGGTTTGCAATTAATGGCTGCTTCATATTCCTCCTCTCGCTCTTTAGTTTGATCCTGGCTATTATCAGTTGAAGCCATAAATTGGGGGAGGCAGGGTGTGAGGTGGGTGGCCAGTGTAATGTAGAAAGCCTTGAGGAGTGGGCTTAGGCTAGGACTGAGTCAGAGCTTCCCAAGGGCCAAAAAGAGAGTTGCTGAGGGAGGGTCAGTCAAGATGTCTCCTTTGCCAGTTGTATCTGACTGTAAGTTTTGGTGCTCATCTCTGCTTACAGCCACTGTCTGCATATGTTTCCATGGTCATGTGGCAGGCATGACTAGATGCCATAAAGTAAAGGTAAAAGTTGCCCTTGTTCAAAAGCCAGTCGTATCTGACTTTAGGGTTTGGTACTCATCTCTGTTTATAGCCAAAGAGCCAGCACTGTCTATATATATTTCCGTGGTCATGTGGCAGGCACAACTAGACAGTGGAAAGTAAAGGTAAAGGTCACCCTTGCTCAAAAGCCTATCATATCTGACTCTAGGATTTGGTGCTCTTATCTGTTTACATCCAAATAGCCAGCAGTGTCTGTGTCTGCAAATGTTTCTGTGGTCATGTGGCAGGCACGACTAGACACTAGAGTGTACAGAACGCTGTTTACCTTTACCACCAAAGGGATACCTATTGATCTACTTGCAAATTTCTTTCTTTTGAACTGCTAGGAGCTTGGAGATATGCCAGGAGCTCACTCCATCAGTATCCAGGTCTTGAACTGCTGACCTTCCAGTTATCAAGTTCAGTATCTTAACTGCTAAACCACCAGTCCTTTTTGGTCACATTTGGGGGGGGGGGGGCTTTGATTTCTGTCATCTTTCCTTACTTCCTTTCCTGGCTCCTAGGCATGTGCAGAAATACTGGATATAAAACACCACCTCACCTCCATATTTGCAAAGAAAACCTCCACTGGGTCCCTTTGCTGCCCAAAGCCTCTGCTACTTGGTGGGTGGCTAAGAACATGTGCAGAGTTCCAACCTGGCTCCTAGGCATGTGCAGAGTACAGACTCTGGGGAACGTGAGGAGGAGAAGGAGGGGGAGCACAGTCTAAGAAGCCCATTCTACCCCCCTCCCCATCGACACATTGCAAAGGTTCCACCAATTGTAGATCTTCCTCAAGGCAGAGTAACTTCTGCCAAAAAGAAACTGATTTGCTCCAATGAGTTCCCTTCTGCCAGGCTCTCAAATAATAACTTATTTTACCTGGAAGTTCTACGTTTGATCTTTTCCTCCTCCTTCCTTACTTGGTCCCCAGCTTTCCCTTAGCTGGTCACAGGTTGTTGAAGGAGGAGGAGGAGGAGGAGGAAAGGATCCTGCATAAAACTTAGGGGATTTCTCTCTCTCTCTCTCTCTGCCTCATTTCCTAAAACCTAGACAATCCCTAAAAGGGTAATGCCAAAGAATGTTCAAATTATCGAACAATTGCGCTCATCTGGGGAACATAGTGAAAAGAAGAGACATCACCTTGCAATCCAAAATTTGCATAGTCAAAGCAGTGGTATTCCCGGTGGTAATGAATGGTTGTGAAAACTGGACCATTAGGAAAGCTGAGCGCAGAAGAATAGATGCCTTTGAGATGTGGTGTTGGAGGAGAGTTTTGAGAGTACCCAGGACAGTGAGGAGAACAAATAGGTCAATCTTAGAACAAATCAACCCTGACTGCTCCTTCGAAGGTCAAATAGTAAAGATGAAGCTAAAGTACTTTGGACATCAAATGAGAGGAGATGTTCCACTTGAGAAAGCCTTGATGCTGGGAAAGGTGGAGGGCAAAAGAACGGTGGCGAGAAGGAGAGCTTGACCTTGGGGTGCAAGTGTGAAAGCCAGAAGCAGCAGCTGTTTTTGTTTTCTGTCTTTGTTGTTGTTCAGTCGCACAATTGATTCAGACCCTTTGCGACCCCATGGACCACTGTTTGCCAGGCACTTCTGTCCACCACCATCTTCCTCAACTAACTCAGTTCTGTGCCCATTGCGTCTACAATACCATCTAGCCATCTCATTTTGCCAGCCCCCCCACCTTGCAGGGGCTACAGGTGGCTTTCCCCTGGAGGTGGGGGCCTGGAGCCCCCACCCTCCGCAAACCAAAATGGCCGGCCTGGAGGTTGGCCTGTCTGCCTCTGTGGAGGGGACTTCGAGACCCCGAAGGTCCACCGGAAGGGCAGCGCTCCTAAGTGTGCCCCACCACCACCATTCCTCCCCCCCCTGCTGCTGCCACCTGTACCTTTCTTGTCCTTGGATGCATGAAGGAAAGGCATTATAGAGGTGCTCTTCCTCTGAGGGGGCGGCAAATTTGGCCTCCGCCCCGGGCAGTTGAAACCCATGCTACGCCACTGCTCGTAGCTACAAGAGCAAAACTCTTTTAATCCATGCAAATCAGATCCAGGCTTCTTGGATGTTGGCTATGAAAAGAATAAAGGTCACCCTTACTCAAAAGCCAGTCGTATCCAATTCTAGGGTTCAGTGCTTCATAGCCAAAGCGCCAGTGCTCTCTGCTTCTGCCGATGTTTCCGTGGTGATGTGGCAGGCATGACTAGACACGGGAGCTCATTCTGTCCTGCAGTATTCGGATATCGAACTGCTGACCTGTCTCCTTCCAGTCAGCGTCTTAGCCACTTGAGCCACAGAGGCATGGAATAATAAAATGATACTTCAGCTTCAGTAAAAGAGTCCCACAAACCTTTGAGATGGGTCAGACTGAACTAGATGCAAACATTATTTATAAATAACTATCAAAATCTGTATGATGGTCCTTCCATTATGTGCCTTTTTGTGACAAAATATATTTAATGAGTTAGATCAGTCAACAGCTGTATTTTCGTCAGCAAAAGCAGTGATGAGATTATGAAGTACATGTTGTTGCAGGCAGTGATTCTTCATTCCTTCAACAATGGTTACCTTCATAATAAGTGCAGGAGGAAGGTGACACCTTTATTGGTCCCTTTTTAAGCTTCTTTTAAAACTTTTAAAACTTTTAAAACTTTTAATTTCTAAATTGGTTTTAAATTGTTATCATGCTGATTGTGTTGGGAATTGCCCTGGGTCCCTTCAGGGAGGAGGGCGATAAACAAATTTAAATAAATAAATAAATAAATAAATTCAAGATATCTTCTTCAGGCTTTGGGTAATTGACTTAGGCTTCTGGGAATTGAAGTCCAAAATGCTGACCTAGATAACTCTGGAACTTGAGGGTCAGACAAGTAACTCTTCAAAGCTTTGCTGTGTATACTGCATCAAACAACTGAAGAGGTAGGGTGAGAAATGCAAGTAAAACTGGTTCAGGAATGATCCTGTTCCCCTGCTTTACACAATGGTTAATCATTTGAAGTGAATACTGAAGTAGACCTTAACAGCTTGATGAAGATGTCTTGTGATAAATGTTCAGTATGCATTGCCATCAAATCTAGAGCTAATGCATTTGCAGTTTTGCTACAATCAAAAATACATGATCGTAGTTTGATTCCATATCAACACAACTGCTAAAGTTTCCTCTTTTACAAATCTTTGTCGTTGTTCAGTCGCACAGTCGATTTCAACCCTTTGCAACCCCATGGACCACTGTCCACCAGGCACTTCTGTCCTCCACCATCCTCCTCAGCTCACTCAGCTCTGTGTCCATTGTGTCTACAATACTATCTAGCCATCTCATTTTCTGCCACCCCCTTCTTTTGTCCTCCACCTTTCCCAGCATCAAGGCTTTCTCAAGTGAAGCCTCTCTTCTCATGTAATTATCATTTTCCTATTGATAAGAGGAACCAGAAGTCTTTTAGTGCCTCAAAATCTAACTGTTTTTATGTGCATTCATGAACACACAAAAGCTGATGACAAATTAAAGCTAGTTAGTCTCAACTGTTGCTTGTGTATTCTTATGATTCTGTCTGAAGAACTTGCTCAGCACAAACAATTTAAAAGAACTGGGCTGTGTCAGAAGTAGCTTGTATGATGTGGAAAGCTAAGCTAATTATATTGTAGTGTGCTTCTCTGTTAAATGATAAGCTTTCAAGTCTTTAGTGTATTACCTGCTTTCCTATTTCTTTGAAGCCTAATGTGTCAGTTATCTACTAGGGCACTTAGCAAAATAGCCTCCTTACTCATATTGTCATGAGTTATTTATCTAATCTACAGTTCAAATACACAAGAACTTTTTGTCCATAAAAAATTAATATGAAATCAAAAGTAATGCATAATATATAACATATCATCTACAAAATAGTTAGCTTATATTTTTTCCGGGTGCGTATTATTGTGTGATAGTCAGGCTAATGAATGTATAAATGGCATGGACTTTCAACTGCAGGCTATATTAAATAACAATGAGGGGCAGGCACAATTTCTCTGCCAGGAAAATTGAGAATGCATAATACGCAAAAGCTGTAACATCTGTTACAAATAGAATCTGAACAAATTCGCTTCCCTCTGTTTACCAAATAGTAATGATGTTCCATTTGATCTTGTGACATACTGTGTATGTATGGTGTATCCACATAGGTCAGTGCCCTATTGGCCCCAAAGCTAATTATAACTATATGCACCTCCAGGAGCCTGGCTACACATAAAATGTCATAGAATTTGCTCCAATTATAAAAGAGGTAAATTAGACTTATTTTTAGTGTCCACATGATGCAATGTCTTATTTGAATCCATCTAGCCCAATTTACTCCCAACACAGCTCTTTTTCTCTGCCATTGGGTAGCTTCTACTTTTCAAGTCAGAATAAATCGAATGGGCTTTTCCCCATGTGATCCTTGTGAAGATGAAGGGTGTTTATGTAGGAGATGTTTCGTGATGTACACAGTTGGGGTGTGATGTTCAGGACCACCAGAACACACACCTGTATCCTCTCCTCTCCTCTGCCCTGATCATCCTCTGAATTTTTTTAAAATTGCATTTCTTACTTAAATGAAATTAATGCTAGATCACTATCACCTTATCTCGGTAAAAGAAGGTGGGTTAGGGTTGCCGGCTCTCGGACCTCTTTTCCTAGGTGCCTTTTTGGCCAATAACTTGAAACAGAAGACTAATGAGGGAGAATCCCGACTGATCGATGTGCAAGGTGACCTATGGCAAAGCAGAGGTTGGGGGAAACAGTGGTGGGAGGAGGAACTCCGTTCTCCCATATTGACCAGTGCTTCGAAAATGGGAATGAGGCCGTACGTTAGAGATATGGCAGAGGGAGTCAATCGTTGGGCGGTGAGGGCAAACACACTTAAGATTGCAGATACAGTGAGGGAGTCAAAACGGGTTATTTACACTGAGGCCGTAGAGGAAAGAATCGCTAGGCCATTCAGGGAGAAGTGGGCTTCTAAAACTAATCTGCCGGAATATCTGCAGCCAGGGAAGGAGGACTTGTCTGTGTTTAAAGATGGGAATATACCTCTCTGTCTGTGGGAAACAAGGTGGAGGGCATATCATCAGGTACTTAATGTAGGAGCGACCTACCCATGGAAAAAGGAAGAGGAGCAGCAGTGCAGGAGGATAAGATGCCAGAATGTTAGAGGTGGGATAACAGACCAGAAACCCCTGAGAGAAACCTGTTCGCATTTTGCAAATGAATGTCTTTCATCGCAAGAAGTTTGGGGAGCTCTGGCAAGTAAATTGGACTGGCCTTATTTAAAGGAACAGAAAGCAGAGACGATTCTATCGGGGACAGAGCCAGGAAAGGGGTGGAAGGGGCCGAGAAAGAAAGGGAAACTGGAGAACTGGAAAGTGCCCTGGTCCTTGGTTCGATTAATCAATCTGTTTGCCTTAAGCGCTCTGATGTTCCAAAGGGGACAGGAAGGGAAGACGGGAAAGGTGGCAGATCCCAAACAAACGGTGGGCAGTTTGGTGGCAAGGCTCAGAGTATATGCTAAAAGAATGATGGTGAGACAGAAGGAACCCGACAGATACAAATGGTGGCAGTGGTTGACAGAAAGAAATTTGGGAATAACTTAGAATGTTAAAAGTTAAGTTTCATGTAAATGACAGTATAATTGTAAATATCGTTCTTTTGGTATTGTATATAATGTATATTTCCTTCCACAATCACTATGTATGTAACTATGTTTGCTGAGCTAAGTATTTGAAAGTGATGACAAGTTTATGTAGTTCACCTCGACAGATGGCTCTGTAGTAAGAATTTTATCAATAAAAAATTTCCTTCTAAAAATTTCCTCCTCCTCCTTCTTCTCCTTCTTCTCCTTCTTCTTCTTCTTCTTCTTCTTCTTCTTCTTCTTCTTCTTCTTCTTCTTCTTCTTCTTCAGTGCCATATCTAATTCCAAATATTGGCTATTATCCTGGGGAATGCATAATGCAGTGGCCTTCCATTTGCCTTCCGCAATGTAGCATGACACCACAGAGGTACCACTGATCCAGTTCTGGTCCTGACCCCTTTTGGCACACGAAGTCCTCATCAGCCCCAGGCCAGTATTGATGAAGCTGCTGCTCTCCCTCAAAATGGATTCAAGTGGGATTTAATCCACTTGGGGACCATCACCCTTCCTTGTGGACTTTGCCACCCAATGCGGGTAGTCCTCAGTGTTGTCATGTTAGTTAACCACCACCTGACAATTGATGTTGAGTCTCTGGCAGTATGGTCTACTCTATTACCATAGCAGGATAACCTGACCAGACTGGGTCCTTATATCTAGGCCATGGCTATTAGTTCTCCCCATACAGTATTTACATTCTCCATTCCCCCATATAAAAACGTTGATATATTGCATAAATTGTATTGCATAATATGTATTGCATAATTTCTGTATTTAAATGTGAGTTTTTGTGGTTCAATGTAATGCACTAGAGACTGCAAAGAATTGTGGAAATTTCTATACTCTTGTCCCAAATTCGCTCTCTCTCCCCCTTGTTTGCTCTTTTATTACACACAGAAAGGCACACCACCAGCCAAGATAAAGGCAGCCCCTTTGTCTAAGTACAACGTGGCAGCAAACACTTTCTCTTTATCACTCTCTAAGTCCTGGAACCTAACTTCTCTTATCAAGTCCAAGAAAGGTAAAGACCAGCCCCAGTGCATTTGTCAGACTCTCACAGGCCAGTAAGTCATTTTTAATAGCGCCAAATCACTCGGAATGCCAGGCAGCAGTGGCAAAGAGGACACACATGGCTGAGTAGATTGTCCCCTCCTGTCCCCTACACTGTGCTACCTCCTTTCTACACTTTCAACACTGTCCAGATGTATGCACACACACATATACATGTATGGCTTCTTTACTCTGTCTGAGGCAGAGAATGCAGGGTGTAGGCACCCACCCATTCCTCCTGTCCCCATTTTTCTGACAGCAAATTGCCAGCACTAGACATCTAACTCCCCAAAGAAGATCCAAACCAGACAGACACCTCCCTTGCTCTGGAGTCACTCTGCAACTAAATATGGCTTGATCTAAATGAACCACCTCCCCCCCCGACCCCACACTTCCCAGATACCATCCATAGAAGAGTGGGTATATATTGGGGCAAAAGAATGGAAAGAGTCATGGAGAAATGGAAAGGATGAACAACAAAAGGATAAAAATAAATAGAAATTATACCATGCTTATCCCTGCCTGTACTGGCACTAGATCACCTCTGTACATACAAAAGCCTTTGAGAAAACAAAAAAGAAACAACCCAGACAAAACGAAGTATTTCCCCATGGTATGTATGTATTTCTTTAACAAGAACACAGTTGGAACACTGTCACCTTTTCTGGAACACTGTAAGCCTTTCAAAACCAAGTGGCTCCACAGAGAACCATGTAAGAAAGGGTAGAGGTGGGACGGACGGACGGACGGACGGAAGGAAGGAAGGAAGGAAGGAAGGGGGCTGGGGGCTGGGGGCTGGGGGCTGGAGTGTGAACAGTGACTTGCAAAGCAATCTGAAGCTCCAGTGGGAGCTCTTATTGTGGTTTCAAATACAGTGGTACCTCGGATAACGTTTACATCGGATAACGTTAAAATCGGATAATGTTGGGGAATTTGAGGCAAACATTTGCATCGCACAACATTAAGATAATGTTGTCCGATGGAAATGTTTGCCTCAAATGCTTGTTCTTTGCAAAGGGAACGAGGCTTCCCTTACAAGCAAAGAGCTAGGAAAGAGCTATTCCAGCCTCAAATAGTCCTTTGCTTGGGAAGGGAACAAGGCTTCCTTCAGAAGCAAAGGGCTATTTGAGGCTGGAATAGTCCTTTGCTTGTGAAGGGAAAGAAACTCCTCTCACAAGCAAAGAGCTATTCTAGTCTCGAACAGTCATTTGCTTGGGTTAACACTGTGCAATCAATGCATCACACGACTTTAAAAATCGTATAACGTTATGACTTGTGGAACCAAGTCATAATGTTATCCGAGGTGCCAGTGTATAATACAGGCTCTGGACCAAATTGCAGCAAAGCGGAATTGTTCCTTAAGCGTAATTGCACCTTAAGTCAAATAACCTGGGTGTTTTTCTATCCACTGGTTCAGCACAAAAAAGACATTGTGTATGACAACTGCTTTAGGTCTAGGCATGACAATGGATCAAATCCAGTAGCAAGTCTCAACTTGAATCTATTAAAGTTACGGAGAAGCTGATTCACCAAATTCTCACTGATTCACTGGCCTTACTCTGATTGTGATTTCAACAAACATTCCTATCTGTCACCCAAAGAAAAGAAGAAATGTTGAAATCTGGCTAGAATCAAAATTTTGTTTTTTAAAACACAAAATCCCAAACTATGCTTAATGTGCAGCAATTTAAATTATTTTTGCCGACCAAGATGATGGTAGCTGACTTGATACCTGTGAGCCACTGTTCAACGATACAACCAATTTCCCTTGTTTTCACTTTCGTTCTCGTGCATTACAAACATTTCATCAAATTCAGTGCTGTAGACGGGAGGGTAAAGGAGGAACCAGTGTTGGCTGGTTCATTAGGGCCATTTGGGCATTAACCCATCTCCTGCTCAAGCGACCCATAAGCAGCCTACTTTTGCTGAAAGTGTGAATATCTGTCTATCGTCTGTCGCCCTAATGGGGCACCAGCTGCTACTGATAGTGTTACTAGTATATTCCTATCTTCCTGCTATAGTAGTTTAAACATCTCATGTATTATAGGAGAATATTCTTAGCTCTGCCTCTTAGTAGAATCAGAAAATACAGTCCAACTCAAAGAAGCTAATAAATTAGCCAGAAATGACTTGTATTATTCTGCAGAAAGTAGGGCTAAATCAGCTTAGCCAACCAAGCAGGAATTGTTTAAGGCTATCACTGTTTACCCTTGACTTTTTTTTTTTAATTCTGGGACTTAATAGACAATTTCCTGCATTTCTCCAAAAAGAAAAGAGTCTAGTTTTCCCAGGCAGCTTTGAGAAGCGTAAGTGTGCATTATGCATCAATTTCTTCTGGTTATTGCCAAGTAGAGAAGCTGAAGCAATGTCAAATAGTACTTGCAGTTAATGATTTTGCCATTCTTGCTGTGAAATTAGATTCACTGAGAAAATTGTGCCTTCTAAGACATATTTGTGGCCTGTCCTCTCCTGGGAGCCCTGCTCCACGCACAACAGAATACTGGCCTTTAAGCTTTCAATTTCAGCTCACCTTTTTAACCATATTTTTCTTCTCAGAAAGGAAGGAAGGAAGGTACATCAGGTCTCTTGAGAATAAATCATTTCTGCATTTTGATCAGGTGAAAGAAACGTGAAATTAGGCAAGCCATCTTTTCCCTAGGAGAAAATTATGGAAGATCCACCTCTCCCAACCTCTTTACTGCACAGTGACTTTGTTTCTTCCCCAATGGATTCACTGGCTATTATACATCATTCTCAAATAGGACTGTAAATATGTTTCAAGTCATGACAACTACCTACTTCAAGTCTGTGTTTATAATGCTTATATTAGTCATAATGGCAACAAGAATGGCTCATGAAGGACATTATGCATTTTAAAAACATTTCAAGATCCAGAAACAGGAAGAGTTACTCTTTGAACGACAGCTCTCAAAAGCCTTCCATCCTTCCAAGGGTTGGTAAAATGAGTACCTAGCATGGTGGGGGAAATGCTAATTAATTTGTGAACTGCCCAGTGAATGCACTAACCACTATGGGGCGGTATATACATGTGATTGCTTTTCTTCCCATCTTTATTTAAATATCTCTCTCTCTGCTGTCATCATTCAGCACAGAGCTTAGGATAACAGTAGTAACAAAAAAGTCAACACCCACCAATACACATGTTTAAATAATGCCATTTGTTGCATGCAAAGCATATCATTTTATGAGATGAGGAGACACATTTTCCCAGTACTGGCTAGGTTTAAATTAGATCAAATTTGGGATCAGAATTTCCAATGATGGTTCTCATTTAAACAATGTAGCTGTGAGAGCTGTAAAGCACGAGTTCTCAACCTTTTTAAGCCAGGGGCTGGGCCACGCTCCCTCAGACAGCTTCAGGGGCCGGACAGCCACGTTGCCCTACATCCACCACATGGCATTTCCTGGTGTGGTGGAGGCAGTGGGGGCCCACATGAAATGGCACTGCAGGCCACATCTGGCCCACAGGCCACAGGTTGAGAATACCTGCTGTAAAGGCTGCTGGTCTATTTTTCCTATAATTTTTGCTTTAGTGACAGGAAACATAAACATAACAGCATATGCAATACATCTATCTGAACTTGTCAGATTTACCCTTTTCCAGATGGCATGACAAATTAGGTGAACAGACACCCACAAAATTGAAACTAAAACATCCATGTTTCTAATATACACAGCTCCATTTGGAGACTATAAAGTTTCTTGGCTAGATCAGAACTGGTACCTCCAGAATTTCAAACATTACTTGATCCTGTTAACGGTATCACCTAATTTGCTCCACTGGCTCCACACAGCTCTCCATAGTATTTTTTCTCTTCTGTAGCATCAGTGCCATCTAGTGGAAGAGCCTTTGTTTAGTTGTGAACAATAAAAGAAACTACATGAGAAAACTTACAAATTTGTGGTTTCAGTTTTTAGAAGGGGTCTGATGTGCACAATGTATTTGTGTTTTTTCTCTGGTAAAATTTCAGCCTGAGTGAGTTAAAACTGAGTGTGACTTTTTTTAAAAAAAAATGAAGCTACACCTAAAATCTAACAAGGGGATGTGGTGTGGTATGATACAGTATGGAGCATTTACAGAAGGCTGCATAGTTCAAGGGGCATTTAAATCTACCTGCCATTGGTTCTCGCTGTGATAGAGAATGGGTTCCTTCACTTTCACCATGGTTGAGTTTTCTTTCTTGCCTCCATATCTTTAGGAGTTTCTAAGATTCTTTTTCATAAACAGACCAGTTTTCAACATGACTGGTGAGGTGAATTTCAAGTAGCTTAAAAGTGACAAAGGCAGTGTAGATGAAACAACATAAAATTTTAATAAAGGAAAGCTTGCAAGCAGTCGCTGAAGGCATGAAGTCATCTGTACCTCATAGCAATTGGCAAGCAAGAAAATATAAGGTTTATTCAATGCAGGTGCCAATATTCTAGGCCAGAGGTTCTTAACCTGTGGCCCATTGCACAATTTCATGTGGCTCCCCACCACCTATACCACACCAAGATGTGCTATGTGGTGAAGGAAGGGCAAAATGGCTGTCCAGCCCCCAAAGCTGTCTGTGGCAGCGTGACCCAGCCCTCGTCTTAAAAGGGTTAGAGAACTCCTGTTCTAAGCTTAGACAGTATCTTCTTACATGCTGTATGCCTGGTGGGCTTTCTTCTTCAGTGCTGTCAGCAACGGCTGCGGCAGCTGCTATTCATGTCTTACAGCATGTATGAAATGAGACATGCAGGATTGAACATTGGAACTGCCTGCAATAGACTGCTGCAGCCTTGAGGATATTGACACAGTCGCCTTCACAGCTAGTCCATCTGGCATGGCCTCTTCCATTTCAATGATGGTTGGGAATCAGAATAGTAAATGGTTCCTCCTCCACTCATTTTGCCATATGATGTTTTCCAATGGCATTTTCTCCACGGAGGAGGACCATCACCCCACCTAAAGGGGCTCATCCACCTGTAGCCATGGCCCCTTTAGGGAGTCAGATTATTTACCAACACTTGGCATTGAGTCACTGGCTGTATGGTCTGTTCCAGGCTTCCTCAAGGTTTTTGGGTCACCAGCCAGACCAAACCTCCTGGACTGCTGATTGGGCCAGTCATGTGCTTCCTCCCACCTGGAAGCAGAAGTAAAATACACGCTGCACATGCACAGAACACGTTTTAATTTCGCTTCCAGGATTGGGGGCCAGGTTTGGCCTATGGCCCGTAGGTTGAGAATGCCTGGTGTATTCCATTATCATAGTGGGATGTCTGTAAACTTGTCGAGATGCTTCAAACAGGAGCATGAATGCAATAGTTCTCTCTTTTCAGTGTTTAAAAATCCTTCGTTCAATATGCCTGGGGCTAAGAATGTGAGTTTCTGGGTGTGCTTGAATTATACTGCTGCATTCCAAACTATGTAAACAACTCTGAATTTCAGAAGCACATTTTCCAGGGCCTAGTCTGCTTACTGTTTCAAAGCAAAAAGGTTCTGACTTAAAGGAAGATGCCTGGCCTCATTTTGCTGGAATCATTAGCCAGGCTTCAGCGTAGCTATAGACAATCCAGTTTAAACTAAAATCACAATAGTCTGAAAATCTAGACCCAATATACATGAAATGACTTCCTAAGAGTCTCCTCACGATATGAAGAATCCTTGATTTTAAGTTATTTTATTCCTTGACATCCTTGTTCTGTTCCTGTTCTTTGCCAAACAACCTCCCTTTATTGAAGTTGCTCCAACCAAAATAATAGCACTATTCAACTCCTCTTCAGAAATGGACAACAAGACGAAGGAAAGGCCATCTCTGCCACCTTTAAATTTATTCCCTCCTCTTTTGGAGAGAATGGATAGGGAGGTTCAAAGGGGGGGGGATAAGACTCCCTCATTATTTTTCTGAACCTGTTTCTTTCCTTCTTCTTGCAGCAATCTCTATATCCCAAACTTTTTCACCTTAACCCATACTACCTCCAATGATCTGAGTCCAGCATTGTGTCGGTTTGCAACAACTCGAAGCTTTTAATTATTGAACATTGCCCCCTGCCCTGAATGCCAATGTACTTCCACAGGCATAAGTTATGCAACAGTGTTTTCATCAATGTGTGTATTTTAATTCTTACATATTCAGTAATATTTCCCATATTGGATTGTTTTGTGTGGATATGGGTTGCTGTGGCTAGCTGGTCTAGATGCTTAGTTAAAAGATCCTTCACAGACATGTATACCCAAACCATGAATGCATTCACACATGTGCTATAGCAGCACACCCTGTAATAGAGAAATAGTGTGGGTTAAGAAAGATGAAAAACATATTTATGGAAAACCATGAATATGGAAGCTTTTAGGAATCAAGGGTGGTCTTCAGAGAAATTCTATCAAGGGAAAATCAGAGAAAACACATTAGTGGAAAAATAAATCAATCATCAAATGTGTTTTCATTAAAATGGAATGAATTCATTCCTCATTTACCCTGTTGCCTATCTGTATACCTAGGGGAAAGGGAATTTAAAACAAGGTTCAATAGCAGTTTTTAATAAGCTACAGTGACAGAAGGGAAAGAAAGGCTAACGGAAATAGGTAATCTTCTTAGGATAGAAAAAAAGACAAACATGTTGTGGCATCTTAAAAACTAATTGCTATGTTTGATGTAAGTTTCTGTGGATCAAGTCCAGTTCCTCAGACATAAGTGGACTTGATCCATGAAAGTTCGCATTGAACTGTTAGCCTTTAAGGTGACACAATCTTTTTTGCTTATTTGATTTTTTAAAAACTTATCTAACATGCACAAACCAACACAGCTACCACTTTGAAAATTACAATTATTAGGACAGAGAAACGGGCTGCAATCCTGAAAACAGGGACAATGTAGATAGGACAATATGACAGGTACAATATTTTAGATATGTTTGCACCAGTGGCGTCGCGCAGTCTTCGGCCGCCTGGGGCGAAGAACAAACTCGCCGCCCCCCCCAGCTCGCCGCTGCCGCCACCCCCTCCCCCCGACCCAGGTAGAAGCCAGCCCCCTGCTGACTAGCGGGGCGCGCGCGCGCGCGCGCCACACACCTCCGTCCGCTCGCACCTCCGTCCGCTCGCCCGGCCGGCTGGCCATCGGGGGCTCTCCGCCGCCTGTTGCCCCTGGCAGCGGCTTTCAGGGGGCGGCAAAATGTCCCCTCCCCACCCTTTTGCTGGCGAGGAGGAGAAAAAGTGTTTTTTTTTTAGGCGGACAATTCAAGGAGGGGCCCGCCCGCCGGGCTGGCTGTCGGTCGGGGGCTCTCCTGGCGGGCGGCCCGCGTGCGCGCGCACGCTGCCCACCTCCTCCTGCCCAGCCAGCCCCCAGGGGCTCCCCGCCACGGCGCCACCCCCCCCCCCCCCGACGAGCGCCCCGTCTCACGGCAAGTTGGGTGGGTGGCTGGGCGGGCGGAGGCGAGCAGCGTCCGCGCGCACGCGGGCCGCCCGCCAGGAGAGCCCCCGACGGCCAGCTGGGCGGGCGACCGGGCGTGCCCCTCCTTCCCTCCCCCCCTTTTGCTGGCGAGGAGGAGAAAAAGGGTTTTTTTTTAGGCGGACAATTCAAGGAGCCTCCTTGAATTGTCCGCCTAAAAAAAAACCCTTTTTCTCCTCCTCGCCAGCAAAAGGGTGGGGAGGGGACATTTTGCCTCCCCCTGAAAGCCGCTGCCAGGGGCAACAGGCGGCGGAGAGCCCCCGACGGCCAGCCGGGCGAGCGAGCGGATGGAGGTGCGAGCGGACGGAGGTGTGTGGCAAGCGGCGAAGCGCACGTGGGGCGCTCGCCAGCAAAAGGGTGGGGAGGGGACATTTTGCCGCCCCCTGAAAGGCGCTGCCCGGGGCATCCGCCCCCCCCGCCCCCCCACGCTACGCCACTGGTTTGCACTCTTTTTGTTTTAGTTGAATTTACTTGCATTTCATACAAATATACTCTTCTCACCTCTCCTCTCGCAAGCATTTTGAGAAAGCATATTTCTTGCAGTGGGAAAGCAACATATAAATAAAATTAACTTAGTAATTGAAGAAACATACTCAGGCATAATAGGGAGGGGGACTAGATTTATAGCTATGATCAAGACATGAGCATTGTCTGTAATGTTATTCCTTTCCTTTGAGCAAGAGCCAGACAATCTATTTTTGACTGTAACCTTCCAAGATATTCTTAGATTCATGGCAGAATAGCTCTGACTGTTACATATGATCCACAAGGGAGGCTCATTTACAGGAGACTTCCAAGGTGAAGAATCACTTGAGTTGTTGTTCTGAGCTGGATAAGTAAGGGACTGAAAATCCAAAGTGGAAAGGCATGATTTGCTTTGAAGATAGTTTCTCGCACCACCAAAGAGGTTACTTTATGACTGCAGCTATGGGTAAATTTTTCCCATTTTGTTACACACTGCCTGAAGTTAGAGTGGGAGGGACTTTTCTGGCCTGGGGTGATTGTCTATCTATCCAGCACTGACCTATTGTTCCTTCCTGAATTCTAAGATAGCCCTGCCTAGCTCTACTCTGTGTTCTTTCCAGTGGCGGGTTGTCAAAAATTTTACTACCCCACCATGTTGTCATCACAATGTGGGTGGAGTTAACATCATGGTGTCATGATGTCATGGGGGGCAAAGAAAAATAAAATAAAAATAAGCACACACACACACACCCCCTTCAACCCAACCCACCCACAACACAAACCCGTAATTAAATAAATAAATAAATAAATAAATAAAAATTACATTAAAATACACCCACCCACCCAAACACCCACCCACCCCAAACACAAATCAACCCACCCACCCCAAACACAAACCCGTCACTTACCTGTTAGTATAAGTGCCTGGGCAGCACCATGTTGCAAGATGGATATGGTCATCGTACCAGTCCTCTAGGATAATATGCCTTAATGTAAATGTAAAACAACTGTACCTCCTTAAGGGTTCTCCAATTGGAACAGCAATTGGAACAGCACAGGTGTAGCTTATTGATGAGGTAACTTCAAGACTTTGCTTCAAAACCCCAAGCAAGGCCGCCAGGCCTGCCGTCCACCAGGCCTTTTTAGGAACCGTGGTAGTACATCAATATAGGTAAAGGTATTAAATACACATTAAAATACACACAGACACACCACATCCAAAGGTGAGTCACTTACCCTGGGGAGCAGGCTATGGGGAGCTTCAGGCTAGCAACTTCTCTTCCTCCTCCCCGCTTGGGAGGACAGCAAGGAGGCCATCCATATGCACCAAACACTGTAGGCACGCATGCACACCAAGTGCTTGGCGTGCATGCGCAGTGGGGAACCAGTGAAAAGGTAAGCCCTGAAGGTCGTTCCCCCCAAAAGCTGCTACCGGTTCTCCAGGACACTGGGGAGTTACTACCGGTTCTGGCGAGCTGGTGTGGACCTGTTGCATCCTATCACTGGCTCTTTCCCTCTCTTTGTCCATGGCATCAGTTATTTGCTCATGATCACACATGCTTGGGTCACCTCCAGACTTGATTACTGTAATGCGCTCTACATGGGGCTGCCCTTGGTGACCATTCGGAGGCTGCAGCTGGTCCAGAATGCGGCTGCTCGGATAGTGATGGGGTGTGAGCGTTATGCTCGTGCCTCACCGCTGCTTCAGGAGCTGCACTGGTTGCCAGTATGTCTCCAGGTGCAATTCAAGGTGCTGGTTATTACCTTTAAAGCCCTACATGGTAGTGGGCCAGGATACTTAAGAGACCGCATTGTCCCAAGGACATCTGTCCGTCCCACCAGGGCGGATCGGAGAGGTTCTCTTATCTTTCCATCGGCTAGAGAGGCGCATCTCTCTAGCACCAGAAGGAGGGCCTTCTCTGTGGCCGCCCCGGCCCTTTGGAACCTCCTGCCAACTGAGTTACGTCTACAGACAGAGCTCCTGCCCTTTCGGAAGGGCCTAAAAACCTGGCTGGCAGGGCAGGTGTGGGGCTCCAGGAATATGGGGTCCCATGTTGGGTGGCTGATCTGATGGGACAGCCACCCCCCTCACTCTTTTAAACTTTTTAACCTTTTTAAATCTTTTAGATCTTTGTAAATTCATGGTTTAATTCTTTTTTAATTGATTTTTAAGTAATTTTGAACCTCAAGGTTTTAATTTATGAATTTTCTGTAAGCCGCCTAGAGTCAGGTTCGCCTGATTGGGGCGGGATAATAAATCTAAATAAATAAAAATAAATAAATATTTGTTTCAGTTGATCTGGTTGATTGGGTTGCTAGCATGTACGCAGTCTTCTTCTTCCGTGTCTAGGTCAGACGTGAAACTGCTTAAATGAAGGCACCTTTGGGTGAGCTATTTCTGTAGTTCCTTTCACCTGACCTAAAAGATTAGCCAGCAACACAAGGTTGCCGTTACCAGGGTATGCAAAATACCAGAGTCTTCAAGGAGGCTCTTTCTGTGTACCCCATGCCTGCAGTAAAGAAAACAGAATCCTCCTGTCTATAATTTTAAGCAGCTACATGTCAAGATAAAATTTTTCTGTGTCTTACAAATGCCTCAGAGTGTTGCGATCCTGCCCTCCTCCGATTTCGAAGAGGATCTGGATCAGGGGGCACTCCCTATGCCCAGCCCTGCCTGCACCTGAGCTCGAGGATGCCCTGAGCCAGGGATCTCAGTCTGCACCTGGCCCAAGTCTGTTTTCCCTGGTGGCTGACCTGTCACATCAGGAATCTGGCTCTGACAGTGATCAGTCCTCAGTCAGGGAGAGGTCCAGGAAACAACTACACCTGAGATGCAGGCAGGCTAGAGCGAAGCACCAAAGAACGCTCCTAGCTGATAGCGATTAGCTGGAAGGCTTATAAGCAAGCTTCTTGCAGCTGCCAGTGTCAGTACAACTCTTGTGCAAAGACTGACATCCTGCTTGATTCCAGACTGCCTGCCTAGACCCTGACCTGCCTGCCATGACCCTGACTTTTCTGCCAACCCTGATGATGCCTCTGGACACCCTTTGGATTAGACTACTGACTTGAACTACTAGTAGACAGATCTTGGCTTGTGGGTCAGCACACAGTGTGAGTTATTGAGACATTGAATGACAGTGAGAAAAGGGTGGACTCTGGGAGGCTTGTAGCTTTTATGTGGCTTTTTGCACTTCTGCTGCACAGCTAAAGAGAATTTTACCAGAAATTCAAAGCTCTGCATCACAGTTAAACTTGTTTCTCCTATTGAGAGCATGTGGATTAACATAATTGAGGTGAAAAATAAAAGGAACGTGGTAGTTGGAGTCTACTACTACTGCCCAATCAAGAAGAAATAGATGAAAGCTTTGTAAGAATTTCAGAGACATGACACAGAAGTAACGGGAGATTTCAATTATCCTGATATCTGCCAAATATGGCCTTTCCAAGAAATTCCTGACTTGTGTGGCTAGTAATTTTCTCCTACAAGAAGTGGAGAAAGGAAGTAAAAGAGTAGCTATCCTTGACTTAACACATGAGTTGGTGGAAGAAATGGCAATAAGGGGGAACTCTGTGGGAAAGTGATCAAGTTCTACTTGAGTTGATTTAAACAAACAAAAGAAGGGTGTAGCCACACATGTGTGATGGGTCTTAGGAAAACCAATTTTAATAAAGTCAGGAAAATGGGAAGTTTTTGTTCTTGTCATGCTCACTGTTGTTACATGGACTCCCCAAGATTGCTCCTGTGGAAATGTAGCCCTAGATGGAAAAACATTTCTCCATTTCCAATCCAGGAGTCAAACTAGACTGTGATTGGAATCCTGTTGGTGTACCTTTACACCATGCAACCAGAATGATGCCACCAGTCTATTATGGCAATATTGAACTGAATTGAAAACTTCCTATCCCGCTCCTCCCCTGTCAGGTTCTGAGGCATCCTAGGGATCCTGTTTACCCACTGCAAACTTTTGGGAGCCTTGGGACAGTCAGCAATAGCCAAAAGTCACTGTTGGGTTGACGGTGGGCCTGATCCCAGAAGTGAAGATATACCTAACATATGATTGTCTATTGAATGACATCTGTTCATCATATCATGTGCTTTTCCTCACTTTTGTATCTCATACTGAGTGCACCTCCTTCTGTTATTGAGACGTGAGTACAACCTTAATTAATTTGCATGCCTGATTGCTGAAGTGTGCAATGGGTGGGGGGGAATCTTGCTATGAGAAGGGAAATCATGTGTTGTAATACTGTATTACAAGAACATGTGTTGTAATACTGTATTATTGTATGCTGTTTTGTAATTGAATTATATATATTGTATTGGATTGTGTGTATTATATTATTGTGTATTTATTGTTTTGGGTTTATCTAAATTGTGATGATTTTTAATCCGTAGTATGATGTTATTTGATCATGTGTAATTTGTAACTGTATCTTGTATCCGTGTAAGCCGCTCAGAGTCGCTTTTGTGAGAGGGTGCAGCATAAAAGTCTAAAAATTAAATTAAATTAAATTAAAACTAAATCTGTTACTGCAATAAATTCTCATTCCCTTTAATATCTGGTATTGTTAAATCTTTGCAATTATTTAAACTGCTAGGTGGTCGTTCATGCACCCCCAGCAGGATAGCCTCACTTAAAGCACAATTTGAATTAACACCCAAGTATAGTATTCTGAAAAGCTTGCAAATGTCATCCCATTGTACTGCAAGACACATACACCATTGCTGACAATACAGGCTCAACTTTACATAATTACTAAAGATTAAATAAAGTGTTTTTAACATGTTTTTGTGCAAAGAACCATCTGCAACAGTACACTGAATAACCTTCACTTGTCAGTAGATTTCTGCATAAAGTGATTATAGACAGAATATAATCAAGTACTGAGGAAGATAACAACTTCTTTTATTTCAGGTTATCATCAGCGGGAGCCAAGCACTGAAGCATCCTATTTTTTTTATTGTCTGCCTAATCTATTGTCCAAGATTCTACATTGTCAGCAGCACAAGCAAAATATTGCAAAGGGTGAAAGGATAGAGATCTGCTCAAAGATTAATAGATTATGTTTGGAATGTTTTCTAATAATAGAAGCCAAGGCGAGGGATATAAATTAGGCCAACCGTTTTGGCTTACATCAAACAGAGAAAAATAATTTTACTTTGGCCAAATCCAGAGTAAGCAAGGCCTCTGGATTAGAGGTACAGAAGGTGAGGAATTTTAGGAAAAGGGTTTTCATACACACCCAAGTATAAAAATATAGCAAAACTAGGTGTCATGTGTTCCATTCTTCTTCTGCCACCTAGATCATGAAATTACGAGTTAGGCGGCTGTATCACTGCATAGCCTCTGTTGCAATAAAATCCACGTAATCTTGTGGTACCTTAAAAATTAACAAGCTTTAAATGGCATAAACTTCCATGGACTGCACCCAAGTACATTGAAGTCTAGAAAAGCTTAGTCCAAACAAACTAGTTCTTCTAGACTACCTCAGAAAAAAATGTGATATTCACACACTCCATCTTGGGATGGTATGTTAACTGAGGCCCTGACACTGTGACCCCTGGCCCAGATGACTATTCGGTTATTCTCTTTCTCCCAGGTTGATAAAGAGTTCTACTGGACTCAGAAACTATTCTGTGTTTAACATATTAGTGGTCCCATAAAGATATTGCCCATATTTTAGGAAATGGTCATAGAGAGAGTTTGCAGAGCATACTTTGTATGTAACAAATTTACCTCCACAGATGTTGCATTCAAAGAGAACAAGCATATTTTTTAATTGTGTCAGAAGCACACAAAAGTGTTTTCTGGGTTGAAAAGGTTTTTGCTGGAGGAACTCTGCTCAGGGGATGTCCAAATGAGGCTCCTTTTATGTCCCCAAAGATCTTTTCCCACCGAAGTGGTTCCTATTTATCTTGAACTGATGGATTGACAAGAGCAGGGACAGAGACTAGCACTCATTCTGTCATGCAGTACTCGGCTCTTGAACTGCCAACTTGCCAACCTTCTGGCTAACAAGGCAAGCTTCTTAACCACTGAGCCACCACAGTCTAAACAAGCATATGTGGCATGTGGATAGACAATTTGTCACATATGGGAAGAAGCATTCTTGATTCAGCCTAATAACAAATATAGCTGTTAGTTTATTTACCATCTTTAAAACAGAACTGACATCTTCAGACATGATTCAGCTTTATTTACATGTGGAGCAGTGCAAAGTGCAATATCAAATAAGCATGTGGATCTTGCTTGCTTTTGTTTGCTTGTTTATATACCACATTAATCTAGAGGTGAAACACTACTCATGGTGGAGCACAACAAAACACATCAAGTATGAAAACAATACAATAAAAGCACGTGACAAAAACATTGTAAACAATTACACACACCTATTAAACCAGATATGTCTTCAGTGGCTTAGTGTTTAAGACACTGAGCTTGACAACTGGAAGGTTTGCAGATGAGCAGCTGCATGATGGACTGAGCAACCATCATCTGTCCCAGCTCCAGCCAACCTAGCAGTTTGAAAGCAAGAAATTGCAAGTAGATAAACAGGTGCCACTTTGGCAGGAAAGGTAACAGTGTTTTGTATGCTCTGTCTAGTCATACCTGCCACATGACCATGGAAACATCTGCAGACATGTATTGCCCTGCAAGTTGGAAAGGTGGTGCTCCCAAAATGGCTGCTATCCAAGTCTCTCTCCCCCCCCCCCCGGATGCATGTTGCACCCTGGGAACAGGATCTTGGGTCGTGCCAGTGGCCATCCAATCAGGAGTGGCCAGTGGTGCTGCAAGGTGAAAGGGCCTGGCTGAGTTTGGCCAGGGGTTTAAAGTCCCTTCCAAGGGATTGTTTTCAGCAGTCATCACAGGGAAGAAGGGTGGGTGGGGAACAAAGGGTTGGCATGATCAGCTTGGGAGGGCTTTCACTAGTTTCCAACATGGGAAACCAAGGGGTCTCCCCCTCCCCCTCCCCCTCCCCCCACAGTGAATTTGTGTCCAGGGGAGTGCATGTTCCTTGATACTTTGGTTGCATTGCAAACCTAGTGTTGTGGTGAGTCAATGAGATTGCATGGCAAGTTGGACATCCAATCTATAGCACTGTTCCCTATGCTATGCCAAAACAGTAATACCCCGGATAACGCTAGTACCGCATAGCGCTAAAACCGCATAACGTTACAAGATTTTTGGAAAAATCTTGTATCGAATAACGCGATTTTTAACGTTATCCGATACAGTCGTTCTTAGCAGCAGGATAGCTGGAAAGCTGAACGGGGTTCTCCGTTCAGCTTCCCAGCCACCCTGTAGCTATGGAGGCAGGGGTGGGGAGGCTGGAAAGCTGACGGGGGGCTCCCCCATCGGTTTCCCCAGCCACCCCACAGCTGCGGAGGCAAGGGCGGGTGGCTAGGGAAGCCGACAGGGAGTCCCCGTCAGCTTCCCCAGCCACCCTGCAGCTGTAGATTGGGTCCTCTGATCTCTCTGGAGCAGGCAGGGGACACGATCCAAGCTGTTTCTGGGCTTCCCCAACATCCTCAGCCAGTGCAGCAAGCCAAAACGTCAGGGTTCGAATCCCGACATTCTGGCTTGCTGCACTGGCTGAGGACGTCGGGGAAGCCCAGAAACAGCTTGGATCGGGTCTCCCCACCTCCCTGGACCCGGCGGGGGGGTCAGATACCCCCAAATTGGTAAAAAAAAAAAAAGGACGTTTTGTTTACCAATTTTGGGGTCTCTGACCCCCCCCCCCCCGGGTCCAGGGAGGTGGGGAGACCCGATCCAAGCTGTTTCTGGGCTTCCCCGACGTCCTCAGCCAGTGCAGCAAGCCAAAACGTCAGGGTTCATATCCTGACATTCTGGCTTGCTGCAGCCTCCAGGGAAACAGGGCTTTTTTAAACATTGTGTGATCAATGTATCGCACAACGTTAAAAACCGGATAACGACGAGACTTGTGGAACCAAGTCTCAATGTTATCCGGAGTACTAGTGTACTGTTCTTCTGCAGCCAATCCAGGCAGTCAGCTTTATATAGCCACAATCTGTGTCTTCCCATTTCTTCCAATAAAACCATCAATGACTTTAATGTACAGTAATACCTCGAATAATGGTTGTATCGGATAACGCTAACATTGGAAATTTTGCATCGGACAACAATCTGTCAGCGTTATCCGATACAGTCATTCTTAGCAGCAGGGTGGCGGGAAAGTTGAACAGGGTTCTCTGTTCAGCTTCCCAGCCACCCTGCAGCTGCGGAGACAGGGGTGGGGTCATTCTTAGCAGCAGGGTGGCTGGAAAGTTGAACAGGGTTCTCCGTTCAGCTTCCCAGCCACCCTGTAGTTACGGAGGCAGGGGTGGGGAGGCTGGAAAGCTGATAGGGGGCTCCCCTGTCGGCTTCCCCAGGCACCCCACAGCTGTGGAGGCATGAGTGGGTGGCTAGGGAAGCTGACAGGGAGTCCCCGTCGGCTTCCCCAGCCACCCTGCAGCTGTGAATCGGATCTCCTGACCTCCCTGGAACTGGCAGGGGGGTCAAGAAGCACAAAATTGGTTTTAAAAAGTCCATTTTTTTTACCTATTTTGGGCTCTCCCACCCCCCCTACCAGCTCCAGGGAGGTCGGGAGACCTGATCCATGCTATTTCCAAAGTTCCCCCACCTCCCTGGAGGCTGTAGCAAGCCAAAACGCGAATCCAAACATTTTGGCTTGTTGCAGCCTCCAGGAGGGTGGGGGAACTTTGGAAACAGCATGGATCATGTCCTCTGATCTCTCTGGAGATTGCAGGACTTTTTTTTTTACCCATTTCGGGGTCTCTGATCCCCCTGCTTGCTCCAGGGAAATCAGAGGACCCGATCCATGCTGTTTCTGGGCTTTCTCCACCTCCCTGGCGAGTGCAGCAAGCCAAAACGTCAGGGTTTGAACCCTGACGTTTTGGCTTGCTCCACTGGCCAGGGAGGTGGAGAAAGCCCAGAAACAGCTTGGATTGGGTCTCCCGACCTACCCAGAGCCGGCAGGGGGGTTAGAGACCCCGAAATGGGTAAACAATGGACTTTTTTTACCCATTTCTGGCTCTCTGAATCCCCTGCCAGCTCCAGGGAGGTTGGGGGACCCGATCCAAACTTTCCAAAGTTCCTCCACCTCCGTGGAGGCTGCAGCAAGCCAAAACGTCAGGATTCAAATCCCAATGTTCTGGCTTGCTGCAGCCTCCAGGGAAACAGGACTTTTTTTTAACATTGTGCAATCAATGCATCGCACAACGTTAAAAACCAGATAACGATGAGATGGATTACCAAGTCTCATTGTTATCCAAGGTACTAGTGTATGTACTGTGCATCAGTTTTGTGTGGGGCCAGATTGTGGAATGTCTCAGGCATCTTTCTTGGCTTTGCAGAGAAGTAAACCATGTTTTTGTTGTTGTTTCAAATGGATTGCAGCAAGGCAAAAGCACACCAACTACCCTACTCACATCCACCCATTACTGCCCTCTCTCCCTCCTCTGCATCAATAACCCATAACTATGAATTTTTTATTTTATTTTATTTGTTTTGTTTTCTGATATGCCATAACTATGATTAACGCCAAACTACTACTAGAGCTAGAAAAGTTCCTTGAGTTGACCTGTTTACAGGTCTGCTGCAGGTATCCCTCAAAAGATCCAACTTGCCATACACTCAGGAATCACACGGACACGTTACGACAGCCTTGGCTGCATTTTACAGCAGCATTTATGGTGAGGGAACCACTAGTCCAGCCTGCTCAACTGTCTGAGGAAGCGTGACTCAGCCCCCAACTTTAAAAGATTGGCAACCTCTGGATTAAGGCAAGAGGGACATCTCCCCCAACCTGACATACATTCAGATCACGAGCTACCTCTGGCTATAGGTGTGTCCACTTTGCAAGAAAATGTGTTCCTTTTAATGACAAACTCATTTGGAACATTTGTTCTATTCCTTCTCTAACTTGTTTTCCAGTCATAGGGCAGAACTGTTGCTAAAATAGACCTTGTGCTGGGGTTGGTTCCCATGATGCCTAAGAGAGAGGAATTTTTCAAATGAAGATTCACATATAAGAGAGAGGCATTCTTATCTCTTTATAATAGCACCATGGCCCATATGCTAAATCCTAGAAACAGCTGGATTAGGAAGCAGTTCGGAGATTGATATGTAAATTTCCACAAGTTTGCTGTCAAAATATTCCTGTTTCCATTCCTGTAAATTCCTGATTAACTCTTCCCCACCTGACTAAATATTCTTTGGATTTCTTCTTCTGGTAGTTTCCCATGTGCTATAATATTGGGATATCTCAAATTCACCAGTGGACTTGCAGATACCACAAATCCTGTATTTCTTTCAAACTGGAAGAAGTAGAATGAATTCAGTTGCATTTGAACATATTTTATATTATCTGACATTTGAGGTTGCCCATATAAAATCAGGTTTTAGAACATTCCTGGAGAACCTGTGAAGACCATTGCTTGCCCCACCCAGGGTACAGAGCACCTTCTCTGCACTGATAGCACGGTTGGATCTGAACCTGGAAGGTAAGCTAAGGTCCAACGGCAGCTCAGAGTAACCAGGAAACTCCCCTTTTACTTATTAAGGAGCATACCATGACAGAGGAACTAAAGAAATCTTCTGTCTATATGGCACAGTTTCCGTGTCCTTGAAAATTGCTTTCTCCTCTTATTGGGCCTTGGGGATGGTGGAGAGCATTTCTCAACCCCTTCCCTCTCAACAGCCACTTGGGAGTAAGACTGCAGTATGTTGGAGGGATTTGCCGCTACTGCAGCTTTCCCCCGAAAGGTCTCTTGTGGTGAGGAAAGAGGATTCTGAATTATAAAGAGCTCTTGACGATCAAAGCTGCTGTTTGTTGCTTCCTATGAGAAGGCTTGTTCTTCTCAAGATTTCCCATATGGAATTCTTCCTCAGAGTTGCAAGTGTTAATCTCCAGCATGCATAGAGTGGATGACAAAAGGGGCTCTGTACTGCCAGCACAGCTGTTTACTTCAGTGGCACTGGCACCATACAGGGCCTCCTTATGCAGTTTCTTGTTCAGTTGAATTCTTTTTACAATGCCATCGCTAAACGAAGGTCTTGTAGAATCAAGCACTGCTCTTTCACAGGGAACTTGAAGCCAAGCAGTTCCTCTCTGACTTAATCTTGTCTCTTCATTTTCCCATTTGCACATGGGTTGAGGGATGAAGAAAGACAGAGATGCCTTTCTATGTTCATTCCATGCAGGATTGGTTGGGACATTTGACACTGATGTATGTATGTAGGCAGGCAGGCAGGCAGTAATAGAAACTGGTAGGTAGATATCACCTTTCTCACCATAAGAGCCCCAAGGCAGATCACAACTATTTAGATCATACAATAATAACAAATTAAAATACAAACCAAAATTATATTTTAAAAACAAACATTAATCAGGATTAAAAACCCATTTTAAAACATGCTTAAATTGTTTTTTATCTCTACAGACTTCACGAGTGCCACAAGTGAGTTTAGAGTTCCGAAATGTGTATGCTTTCTTGGCTTTAATTTTAATGAGAAATTCCAGGAAATGAGGAAGCCACCTTCTATCTTGTTTTGTCAAACTCCAAGCATTTTGTCTCCTTAGCAAGATTTTTAATTACAGATGTTTGTTCTTTTTAAGAACTAGGCAATTCATTATTCTTTCATGCAGTACTACATTGTCTTTTTCTAAGAAAATAATATTCTCTTTCACAGACTTCAATCTTTTCAACTACTGTACAGTATTTCTTATGCGTCTTAGTTTCACTTTAATTTCTTCTTGATTCTTCATAGCTGTTTCCAAAAAATCAATATAGCTTCCAAACAGGCACAAAAGTTTAGCTTCCTTCCTCTTAGCTTCAAAGTGAGTAAGCTTTAAAAAAAACAAGAAAATAATCCATGGCATTACTGATGTATGTTTTATTTAGCATGTATATACACAATAAGTTCATATTATGTCAGTTAATACAGTCAGCATTCTGCAAAGTACACTAGTACCTCAGATAACGTTAAGACTTGGTTCCACATTATCCGGTTTTTAACGTTGTGCAATGCATTGATCCCACAATGTTAAATAAAAGCTGGTTCAACCCCCAACCCAAAGGCAAAAGGTGAAAGAGATTTGCCCTGTCTCCCCTGCTGAAACAACAGGGTGGGCAGGGCAAATCCCTTGCTGTTAGCCTTTGCCTTTGGGTTGGGGGTAATATGTTTCTATAAATGTCCAGAGGTGTGCTCTTGCATGTGTTTCACTCTTGGTAGCAATCTAGGTTTTGCTTGGTTAAAATTATTTCTAACAGATTTAACCAAATTATCAGTGAAACACTACAGAATTCATAAAAGTGTTCTCTAAGCTCATTAGTGCAGTCCAACTAAAGATTACTAGTTGCTTCTCACATCCTGTAAAACATTTTTGTGTGCATATACTGAATTAAGTGTTGCCAATTACTTGTTGGTGATGATGATGATGATGGACTGGGAGTAGAAATGACATCTTGCATCTTGCTCCTAAAAGGAGTCACCACTATCAGACACCAACTTTAAACAAAGCAGTGCATTCATAGCCAGCCTTTCTGCCCCGACAGGCATTTTCATATTAAAAACAAGCACAAATAATTTACATTCATTTCACTACTCAGCATGTTCAATCAGAGAAGAAAACAGAGTTGGGGTTCAATTTTAGAGAAGGATTAGGTAAAGGTCACCCTTGCTCAAAAGCCAGTTGTATTCGACTCTAGGGTTCAGTGTTCATCTCCGTGTATAGCCAAAGAGCCTGTCTGCATCTGCAGATGTTTTTGTAATCATGTGGCGTTCCGTGCATTCTGGTGTCTAGTCATGCCTGCCACATGACCTGAGAAATATCTGCAGAAGCAGACAGCACTGGCTCTTTGGCTTTGAAACAGAGATGAGCACTGAACCCTAGAGTTGAATACAACAGGCATTGGAGCAAGGGCAACCTTTGCCTTTACCTAACTAACCATTTGAGGGCTGCAGTGGCTTAGTGGTTAAGGTGCTGAGCTTAATGCCTGGAAATTGAGCAGGTAGCAGTTTGAGTCTAGTCATGCCTGCCACTTGACCACGGAAATGTTTGCAAACACAGACAGCCTTGGCTCTTTAGTTGTAAACGGAGATGAACACTGACCCCTAGAGTCAGATATAACTTGATTTTGGGCAAGGGAGACCTTGCATTGGGTGACGGACCCGGTGAGGGCATTGCCTGCGTGAGGGAGGTTTGAAGAGGCAGCACCCACAGCAAGCAACTTCATCCACCATGAGGCCAGCTAAAGTGGGTTTGCAGGGGCTTTTCACCATCTACAAACCCCCTGGGATGGGTGTATTGGAAGCAGGTGCGGGACATAGTGGAGACAAATCTCCTAAAAAGTGAGGATTTTGTTTTGGGGGCATCCTGATTCCTCCTTCACTCCCAAAAACAGTGGCTTAGGGGGCCCTCAGGCGGCATTTTTTGGGGATGGCAAAATTTGACATGGAAACAGGGGGTGGCAAATTTGGCCTCCGCCCCAAGCGGCTGAAACCCACGCTACGCAACTGGGAGAAACGCATACCTAACAGCAAGTGATCTCAGCGTTGGAAAATTTGAGGCAAACATTTGCATTGCACAACGTTAACGCGTGGGGTGGGGGAACTGGCATCCCAAGCACCTCCAAACACTTGGGACACCATTTAACAGAGGCAGTGGCCTCCAAAGCCCTGTCAACATATCAGACATTTCCAATTTACACCTCCCCTTCGTCTTTACAGACAGGAAGAAAAGAGTAAACTGTTTTCCCTCTTGCCAAGCACTAGATCAGCATGGAGGGAAAATATTTACAGTTGTATCTTGCTTAAAGAGCATAATACGTTCCACGGGATTGCTCTTTAAGTTTGCTCTTTAAGTGAAACACCATTGTAAGTGACCAATTGTGACATGGTGGGGGAGATTGCGAACCCCGATTTATTTGTTAAGCGAGTTTTTGGTTGGTTTTATTTGTTAAGAGAGTTACTCTTTAAGTGAGGCGCTCTTTATGCAAGGTTTAACTGTATTTCCTTTTCGCCATTGATCATCAGTTGAAGTTGGACAGGCTCATATTGTCTGAGAGCTAAACCCAATGAGAGGAGAACACTAATCCACATTCCCTTTGTCACATTAAACCAGGAGTGGCCAACCTTTGGCCCCTGGCACCATTTCATGTGGCCTGCCACCACCCTCGCCGCTACCGGAAGCGGATGCATTTATGACAGCTATAAAACACACCTGAACATGCATAAAGACACCCATGCCTGCTGTAAAAGCTGCCGTAAATGCACCTGCGGCTGTCGTAAATGCATTTACAACAGCCATGGGCACGGTTTACGGCAGCACTTATGGCAGGAGGAACTACATGACTGGCGTGGTCTGGCCAGAGGTGTGGAAATGTTGGGAACCTCTGCATTAAACTGATGGTCTGAAGATGGAAAGTAGTAGCAATGTTGACCTTGGACTTTTAAAATTAATATTAGAGTAAAACACCGGATAACGATTGGATCGGATAACGCTAAAATCGCATAATGTTAAGTAATCTGGGGAGGAGAATTGGATCGAATAACGTTAAGGTCCTATGGGAAGGATCGGATAACAACCGCTAAAGCCTGTGCGGTTACAATGTATATCTATGGAGCTTTAACGTTATCCGATCCATCCCATAGGATTTTAACATGGATCGGATAACACTAAAAATCGGATAACACCAAGACTTGTGGAACCAAATTTTAGCGTTATCCGGTGTTTTACTGTACTACCTTTTAGTGCTGTGGATGGTGTTTTAATTTGAATATTGTTATGGTTTTCAAATAGCCCCAGCATGAGCCCTTCCACTATCCCAGTCATCTATGCATTGGTCAGAAATAATGTATTGGTCAGAAATAATTAGCAAATATTCTGATAATACCTTATAAAATTTGATAAAAACCCCACCTAGCATCAACAGCTCAGCCAAGTAAATAAAAACAGAGGCCAGGGTAGAAGATAAAACAGAAGTATTAGAGAAAGATTTACATAGCCTATAAAACATACACCTCAGCAATTAAAGTTTTTCCTACTCAACAGGAAGTGATACCCACCTCCTTTGGCAGGATGGTTGGCAATTCTGATATAGCCATGGATAGGTCTGTTCCTCTTATTCATATCAACTGACCTTTGAACATATCCAGGACATAAAGATAACATGTGAATTACAAAATACTGTATGCAGATGGTGTGGGGGGGGGGAAATCAGATACAGTACTATGATCATATGTCTTTTCATCATCTGAGAGAACGCTGCTTCAAAAAATGAAATAAATATCTCATGCTGCTTGACCTTAAGTTGCCTGCAACTGTATTTACTCAAAATGTGTTTGTGTAATTTAAAATATCAAAGGGGTTGACAGTCACCAGACAAGGTGTACAGTAAGCTCTCTTAGCTGGGTGCTTCTAAATAGAGGATCCTTAATACTGTCAATTAAAAAGCAGTGTGTACTTTGCTCATTACTCCTCTTCCTACGAGATTTTTCTGGAAAGAAAAAGGTGGAAGACATGAGAGTTACAAATATAAGCTGATATCTGAAGCCGTGTAAAAAGCCTTTTCCAAGGCACGGCAATTACAGTATAACTTCTTCATCTGGAAATGTCTCTAGTTCTTTATTTATGTGTGGCGTGTGTGCAGTGGTGGGATGTCAAAACATTTACTACCCCACCGTGACATCATCACAGTATGGGCGGAGCTAATGTCATGATGCCATGATGTCATGGGGTGCTACGTTGGGAACCAAGGGGCGGGCCGCACACGGAGAACGCGGGACAGATGGTTGGTTGCTGTCCCGTGTTCTAGCCCCTCGGTTACACCTCTAGGTCCTGTGCAGCCGGTCAAGAGTGACCCCTCCTTTAGGCTGCTGCTGGTGAATGCCAGATCAGTCTGCAACAAGGCTCCTCTGCTCGCTGATACGATCTTGGGGGAGCGGGCTGATCTGGCATGCATCTCCGAGACCTGGCTGGTGCCTGAGGATGGGGTACCCCTGTCTGAACTCTGCCCAGCCGGGTTCGGTGTTTGGCACCAGCCTAGGGAGAGGGGAAGGGGCGGTGGAGTCGCCATAGTAGCCAGGAGGTCCTTGGGAGTGGCCAGGGCCACGGCTCCACATATTCCGGGTTGTGAAGCCCTGTTCTTGCGTGTGGGCCCTAAAGGTCAGTTGGGAGTCTTGCTCGTGTACCTGCCTCCCTGCAGAGTAGCAGACTCCCTGCCTGAGCTCCTTGAGGCGGTCTCCATGCTGGCATTGGAGACCCCCAGGCTGATGGTTCTGGGGGATTTCAATTTGCCATCATTGGGGACCGGCTCGGAGGTAGCTCGGGAGTTCATGGTTTCCATGGCAACCGTGGGCCTGACCCAGGTAATTCAGGGTCCTACCAGGAGCAGTGGCTACACCCCGGACCTGATCTTTTTGTCGGAGCTGTGGCAGAGTGATCTGAATGTACAGAAATTAGACATCACTCCTGTGCCATGGTCAGATCACTATCTGGTGACTCTGGACTTCCTGGGGGCAAGACTTCACCGTAGGGAGGCAGGGCCGATTAAGTGGGCCCGCCCCCGGCGACTAATGGATCCAGAAGGATTCCAACGGGAACTGGGGTGTTGTCCTCTTGACCTGCAAAGTGATTCGTCCGAAGCCCTTGTTGCTTCCTGGAACAGGAGAGCGACTGCAGCTTTGGATGTAATCGCGCCACTACGGCCTCTCTACGCTCGTGGGGGTCGATCTGCCCCTTGGTTTACAGAAGAGCTAAGGGAGCTGAAACGAGCTAAGAGACGCCGAGAGCGCCGCTGGGTGAAGACGCGGAGCGAGTCCGATCGAACACTGGTTAGAGCTGCTATTAAAGACTACCTAGTGGCGATGGGGGCGGTGAAACGCCAATATTTCACCGCCCTCATTGCCTCTGCAGATAACCGCCCAGCGGCCCTGTTCCGGGTGACCAGGTCCCTCCTTGGCAAAGAGGGGCCGGGCCCTGGCTGGCAGGGATCTGCTGATGCTTTTGCGGATTATCTAGCGGAGAAAGTCGCTCAGATCCGCTCGAAGTTTAATCCCGGCGTGGAAGGTACCGAACTGGGGTTGACCAGGGCACAGTCTAGCCATGTTATCTGGGATCAGTTCGAGCCAGTTGGCCCTGAGGAAGTGGACAGGCTTCTTGTATCTGTTCGCGCCACGACCTGTGCACTGGACCCATGCCCTGCCTGGTTAGTTAAAACTGCCAAGACTGTGGCAGGTGGCTGGGTCGAGGTGATTATTAATGCTTCATTAAAAGAGGGGCATTTCCCAGCACCATTTAAACATGCTTTGGTGCTCCCCCCTCTTAAAAAAGCCGTCCCTCGACCCTATGGTAATTTCCAACTACCGTCCAGTGTCTAACCTACCTTTTTTAGGTAAGGTCCTGGAGAAAGCTGTGGCGCAGCAGTTACGGGATGTCCTGGATGAAGCGGATTATCTGGACCCGTTTCAGTCAGGATTCAGGCCCGGATATGGTACCGAAACTGCACTAGTCGCATTGGTAGATGATCTCTGGAGAGAGCGGGACGGAGGGGAACCGTCTGTCCTTGCTCTCCTCGACCTCTCAGCGGCTTTTGACACTGTCGATCATGGCATCCTTCTGGGAAGGCTCCGGGGCTTGGGGATCCAGGGCACAGTGCTGTCCTGGTTTTCCTCATTCCTGAGGGACAGGACCCAGTCGGTGTGCCTGGAGAAGGAGATGTCCAGCCCTAGGCCCCTGCAGTATGGGGTGCCTCAGGGCTCGGTACTTTCTCCTCTCCTATTTAACATCTATATGAAGCCGCTGGGTGAGATCATCCGTTCCCACGGGGTAAGGTATCATCAGTATGCTGATGATACCCAGTTGTACATCTCAGCCCGTGGGGACCCAGGCGGTGCAGTGGAAGTCCTTTCCAGGTGCCTGGAGGCTGTTAAGGTCTGGATGGGGGAAAACGGGCTACAGCTGAATCCCGGCAAGACTGAGTGGCTATGGGTAAGGGGCCCTGCGCTAACACGGGAGTTACCAGCTTTGGTTCTGGATGGGGCAGTTTTGCCCCAAACAGACCCGGTGCGTAATCTGGGGGTCCTCCTGGACTCACGGCTACTGTTCAATGAGCAGGTGGCAGCCGTGGCCAGGAGGGCTTTTGCACAACTTCGTGTAATACGCCAGTTACGCCCCCTCCTAGGCCGGGATGCCTTGCTCATGGTCACGCATGCTTTGGTCACCTCCAGACTTGATTACTGTAATGCGCTCTACATGGGGCTGCCCTTGGCGACCATTCGGAGGCTTCAGCTGGTCCAGAATGCGGCAGCCCGGGTAGTGATGGGGTGCGGGCGTTATGCTCGGGCCTCACCACTGCTCCGGGAGCTGCACTGGTTGCCAGTTTGCCTCCGGGTGCAATTCAAGGTGCTGGTCATTACCTTTAAAGCCCTACATGGTAGTGGGCCAGGATACCTAAGAGACCGCGTCACCCTAAGAATGTCTGCCCGTCCCACCAGGGCGGACCGGAGGGGCTCTCTTGTTACTCCATCGGCCAGGGAGGCTCGCCTCACGAGCACCAGGAAGAGAGCCTTCTCTGTGTTCGCCCCGGCCCTTTGGAACCTCCTTCCGACAGAGCTGCGCCTGCAGACGGAGCTTCTGCCCTTTCGAAAGGGCCTGAAGACATGGCTGGCGGGTCAAGTGTGGGGACATAGCAATGCAGGTTCCCATACGGGATGGCTAATTTAAGAGCAGCCATCCGCCCCCATCTGGTAGCTGTTATTATGGGTTTCTATCCGTTTTTACTGTTTAACGTTTTAAATTTTTTATGAATTCTTATGAATTTTATGAATTTTAAGGCCATATATATTATGAGCTATGCTGTAAGCCGCCCAGAGTCGGGTCCGCCCGATTGGGGCGGGATATTAAATGCAAATAAATAAATAAATAAAATAAATGTCGTGGGCAGGGCCAAAGAAAAAATAATTAAAAATAATAAAATAAAAATAAGCACACACACACACCTCAACCCACCCACAACACAAACCTGTAAATAAATTAAATAAATTAATAAATAAAATAAAATAAAAATTACATTAAAATGCACCTACCCGCCCAACCACCCACCCCAAACACAAACCCGTCACTTACTTGTTAGTACCATATTTGCTGGTGTATAAGACAACTTTTTCACCCTGAAAAACATGCCTCCAAGTCGTGGGGTCATCTTATACACCGGGTGCACTTCAGTTGGGATAGACATAGCTGCCCATAGTGCCCTCCTGATGCTCACCCACCTCATTCTACATACCATCCAGATGAAGAATGAAGCTCTACATTACAATTGTGTCTCCCTTTCAAACTGGTGGGGAAAAAGAAAGGGTTTCATTTACTGGTACCTTCTGCCCTTATCTCTCTGCTCTGCCCAAAATGGAGGAAAAAGCCATGCTTGCAGGGGAAGCAAGAGGCTAGGCTAGAGCAACACTTCCTGCCTCAGGTGCAATTGACCTGCCCACCCACTTTACCTGCAGCGCCACCACTGGTGGGTGGTGCAAGTACAGTTCTAAAAAAATCAATAAAATAATTAATATTACTGTATTTTAATTACTGAAACTCACTAGCAGTTGCTACATTTCCCACTCTTGGCTTATACTCAGGTCAATCTATTTTCCTGGATTTCAAGGTCAAAATTAGGTACCTTGGGTTATATTTGGGTCGGCTTATATTCATGTATATATGGTAGATAAATAAGTACCACTTTGCACTTGCACTGTTTTATATTTAGTGTACATGTTTGATAACATACAGCCTTGTGACAGTTTTCTGCATGTCATAAGCATTTGGATATAAATTAACATGTTGAAATCAAATCTGATGTTCTTTTACGTTTTATTTGGTGTGTGGAAGGTGTGCGGAAGAGGGGGTGGTCTTATACAGCGAGTATATAACAAACTCTATATTTTGAGTGGAAATGTTGGGGGGTTGTCTTATACACCCAGTCATCTTGTACACTGGCATATACGGTATAAGTGCCTGGGCAGCACCATGTTGCAAGATGGATATGGTCATCGTACCGGTTCTCTAGGATAATATGCCTTAATGTAAATGTAAAACAGCTGTAAGGGTTCTCCAATTGAAACAGCAATTGGAACAGCACAGGTGTAGCTTATTGATGAGGTAACTCCAAGACTTTGCTTAAAACCCCCAAGCCTGGCTGCCAGGCTTGCTGGCCGCCAGGCCTTTTTTGGAAAGGTGGTAGTATGTCATTAAAATAGTACACATTAAAATACACACAGACACATCACATCCAAAGGTGAGTCACTTAACCTGGGGAGCAGGCTATAGGGAGCTTCAGGCTAGCAGCTTCTCTTCCCCCTCCTTGGGAGGACAGCAAGGAGGCTGTGCATATGCGCCAAGCACTGTAGGCATTTATTTATTTATTTATTTATTCAGATTTATATTGCCGCCCACTCGCCAAAGCAACTCAGGGCGGCTTAAAGTCAAAACAGCAACAGTACAATAAAAATTATAAAATATAACCGCACAAAATACAAAATACAACCAAACCAGAACACAGACTAACTCCCCTCAGGCCATTGTTGTTGGCCCAGAGGAGTGAGCAAGGACCTCAGCTTGGCACGCATGTGCAGTGGGGTAACCAGTGAAAAGGTAAGCCCCAAAGGTGGTTCTCCCCCAAAAGCTGCTACCGGTTCTCTGGGATACTGGTGAGAACCTGTTTGCACACATGTGCATGTATTTCGACTAACAGCTGGTATTTAAAGCAAAACAAAAGCATTTTAAAGAATTAGAAGCCTGACAGTGTCTCAGGAATTCAAAGATTACTGTAATCATAGTTTTGTTATGGGCAGTGCATTTCTGTTTACATAATGCATATTCTTTTCAGATCATTAACAAGAAGCTGCCATATGCTGAGTCACAACACTGGACTGTGTGGTTCCAAGCCGCTTGGGGAGCTCACATGCCAATCATACGTTCCAAGTATGATAGCCTTTTGTAAAACAGGGTTGTTGTTGTTTGAGACCAAAGTATTTTCCTCAGCCCTGCTGCAGGGGCCAAGCTGGGACATTTTGCATACCAAGGGTGTGCTCCTGCTCCACCAAGAACCTTTCTCTTATTAGTTCACTTTCATACCCACTCTTCATGTACTTGTCAGGATGCCAAGACTGTTATTAATTTATTACTTCACCTTAAATGGCCTCAGAGATTTAAAATCACTACTTTACATTTCCCTTTCTGCATTACAGTCAGAAATCAGTGCTCTTCCTGGAACAGATTGATCAATCAATCAATCAATCAATCAATCGATTGATCAATCAATGTAGCCAATAGGATATTGAAAAGTAGGCATGTGGCCATTACCAGGGATCCACAGCCAACCTGGGATTCACATATGTCTGGCCCTGCATGTTTACCTACACATATGGCTGCTATTTATATTTTACAAGTTTATATACCAGCATAGCTATTATAAATGGAATTGCTGAAATAAGTCTGGAGTATATCTGGAGATATATTAGGGGGAATCAGCCCAAAGGAATTAAGGAGGGCATTGCTGTTGATGATGCTCCTGAAACTAGTTGTTTTAAGAATCAGCTGTCCTAGTTAGCTTGCTTTAGCCTGCCTAATTGTGTGTACATTGATAAAAATTGTGGAGTCTACAACAGCAAATGCCAAATAAATCTTGAGTGCTAAGGGTGTCACAAGATTCTTTGTCCCTCAACCAAAGTTAATCTGGTATCATCAATGAGAATGTGGTGTATTTAGAAATATAAGACAGATGGCTGAGAAGGTGGACTCTCTGCCTGAAAATACAGACAGTTAATAAAAGACATTCTAGACAGTAAACCCTGCTTTCTTGTCTGATTAAAAAAAAAATTATGTTTTAATATCCTTCAGTATTTTCTATTTACTCTAATCCTCTCAGGGAACTGCTAGACAACATCAGTGTTGAGACTGTCAAGAGAGCTAACATCACTGGTCAGTATCAGAATCCAAGCTGTTCTCACATGAGTATTAGAAACTGGTGGTAGAAGACAAAGATAGCTTGCCAAAGTTGATGAATTCTGAAAAGAACAACATACAGTCAGTGGTGGGATGACAAAAATTTTACTACCCCACCATGACATCATCACAGTGTGGGTGGAGCTAACATCATGGGCAGAGCCAATGTCATGACATCATGATATTGTGGGTGGAGCCAAAGAAAACAAATTTATATATTATAAAAAATAAAATAAAAATAAGCACACACACACACCTCAACCCACCTACCCACCTACCCACCGACCCACAACACAAACCTGTACATAAATTAAATAAATAAATAAAGAATACATTAAAATACACCCACCCACTCACAACACAAATCAACCAGAGCTTTTAAACCAGAGCTTAAAGCTTATTCTGGCTAATCTTTCTCACACTAGGTCAGATGGAAGGAACTACAGAATGAACTCACCACAAGATGGCTTTATTTTGGCACTTTTCAACTTTTCAGCAGTTAAAGAAGTTAGGTACTAAGTCTTTGCCTAACCAGTTCTCTAGGTTATCTAGGGGAGCAGGCTATAGGGAGCTTCAGGTTAGCAGCTTCTCTTCCTCCTCCCCCCTTGGGAGGGCAGCAAGGAGGCCGTGCATACGTGCCAAGTACTGTAGGCGTGCATGCACACCAAGTGCTTGGTGCGCATGTGCAGTGGAGGAACCAGTGAAAAGGTAAGCCCCGAAGATGGTTCCCCCCAAAAGCTGCAACCTGTTCTCCAAGACACTGGGAAAAGTTACTACCGGTTCTGGAGAACTGGTGAGAACCTGTTACATCCCATCACTGCATACAGTAATCATAATTCCAATGAGGACAGAATTGGTAGATTCCTAGGCCAAAAATCAAGAAGCCATATATATTACTGGCAATTTTGATAAACATTTCCCAGCACGTAGATCCTGACTGTTAGACTCTTTGGCTATAAATGGAGATGAGCATTGAAGCCTAGAGTCAGATATGACTGATCGCCTTCAAGCAAAGGCGACCTTTACCTTTGCTAAGCCCGCTGGAAGAGAAACTGCCACATGTACTTATATTAGCCTCATATTTTTGTAGCTCATGTAGAACATTGGAAGTAGGTTTTCCCCTTTTTTCTGTAATGTTCAATTTTTTCTTCTTAAAAAAAAAATTCAATTTCCAGATTCTAGAACTCTGTAGGACAAATTAGTGCTAGATAATTTTACAGCTTCTGATTCATGTAATTTCCTGATTGTTTTAGATGGAATTCTCTCCTGTCCACAGAAACAACAACAACAATAATAATAGAGCTGGTGTTTACCAAGCAAAGAGTAAAACCACCACCAGACAAATACTAACAAATGATTTTGGGAGGGCTTTGCTTTACCACCAACACTTTCCAAACACTGATTGCTGCCCCCCCCCCCCCACACACACACACACATTTTACTCACTGCTTATGCTATGTTTCGGCCAGACCACTGGACACATAATTATAACTGCAAGATTAAAGAAAAACATGTCTCCAACAACGCAGCCTCCTGGAGGGAAATAAACTGTATGGATCATAAACAGTTTTTATCTTTTTTCACAGTTGCAGATCTCCTTGTTTGTGGGATTATGCTCAACCTTTCAGTAATCCTTTCAGCAATTTGTTCAGTTTTCTATTGTAAGACAGAAAAGAGGGACATTTTTTGATATTTAGGAAAGATATGAAGAAATTTCACACTTTGCTGTGCGTCATTAAGCTGGAAACAAAGAATGTTACAGCTTGCTGAGTTCTTTATTTGGAATCAATTATTGACTTCACTTCTTGGCACAAAACTTAGTCTTGCAGGAACCATCATTTACTCTGGGGAATGTACCTCTCTTGTGGATGAATGGTATTAGAGTGTGCAGTTAGCTGAAGTACAAATGAAATACCAGTACTTCAAGTACTTATTACTGAAAGAATGAGAGGTTTTGTACAAATTTTGTCATCAAGTGAAAGTAAATTACACACACAATCCTGCTCCAAACGGGTGGGTTTTTCTCACGTTGCATTTGAATTTCTAATCTGAAATAGCAAAAGAGCAAATATCTTTAATATTTAGAACGGGGGTGGCTAACTTTTTTGCGCTACAGGCCTGATCATGTCCCCGGAAAAGCTGAGTTGGATAGACCACACACCTCAGAAGCAAAAGCAGACACACTTACATCAGCCGTAATTGTGCCCACTTCCGTGTTTACATCAGCTGTGGGCGTGTTTGTGCAGGCGCATTTTTATGGCTGACGTAAACGAGGTTGCTTCTACTTCCAGGTGCGGGGGAGACAGCAATAGGCTGGTTGGAATGGCGTCGTGGGCTGGGTCTGGCCCGTGGTCTGAAGGTTGGGAACCCCTGATTTAGAAGATAGGTTCTCTGTTTTGCATTATATGGGGGAAATTTATGAGCATTACACAAATTAAGTTGAACATACAGTAACTTGATGTCTGATGTGACTCTTCAAATAGCTGAAGCAAGAAGGAAAGAAAAAAAACAGGTGAAAAAGAAAGACTCTCTCAACTGAATGCAACATTCCAAAGAAAAGCAAGGAGAGATAAGGAGGCCTTCTTAAATGAACAGTGCACAGTAATAGAGGAAACAACAGAAATGGAAGGACTAGAGAGCTTTCAAGAAAATTGGGGAAATGAAGGGAACGTTTCAAACCAAAATGGCCATGATTAAGGGCAAAAACAGCAGAGACCTAACAGATGCAGAAGATATTAGGAAAAGTTGGCAAGAATATACAGAAGAACTCTACAAAAAGGACCTTAATGTCTCTGACAACCACAATGATATAATAAATGATATGATCACTGATCTCATACCAGACATCTTAGAGTGTGAAGTCAAATGGGCCCTAGAAAGCATTACTAACAAAAAGGCTAGTGGAGATGATGGTATTCCAGTTGAGCTATCTAAAGGCCTAAAAGAAGATGTAATCAAAGCGTTGCATTCAATATGCCAGCCGATTTGGAAAACGCAGCAGTGGCCACAGGATTTGAAAAGGTCAGTCTGTGTTCCAATTCCAAAGAACAATAATGCCAAAGAATACTCAAATTAGCACACAATTGCGCTCATCTCACATGCCAGCAAAGGCATGCTCAAGATCTTATAAGCTAGGCTTCAGCAGTACGCAGATTGAGAACTTCCAGAACTACAGGCTGGGTTTTGAAGAGGCAGGGGAACTAGAGACCAAATTGCCAACATTTGTTGGATCTTGGAGAAAGAAAAGGAGTACCAGAAAAATGTCTACTTCTGTTTCATTGACTACACCAAGGCCTTTGATTGTGTGGATCATAATAAACTGTAGCAAGTCCTTAAAGAGATGGGAGTACCAGACCACCTCATCTGTTTTTTGAGAAATCTGTATGTGCATCAAGAAGCAACAGTTAGGACAGGATATGGAACTACTGATTGGTTTAGAATAAGAAAAGGAGTACGACAAGGATGTATATTGTTATCCTGCTTATTTAACTTATATGCAAAGTAAATGTTTAATGCAGGGCTGGATAAAGCACAAGCGGGAATTAAGATTGCTGGGAGAAACATGAACAACCTGAAATATGCAGATACTACCCTAATGGCAGAAAGTGAAGAAGACCTAAAGAACCTCTTGATGAAGGTGAAAGAGGAGTGTGCAAAGGTTGGCCTGAAACTCAACAAAACCAAGATCATGGCATCTGGCCCCATCACTCCCTGGCAAATAGAAGGGGAAGAAATGGAAGCAGTGACAGACTTTATCTTTTTGGGATCTAAGATCACTCCAGATGGTGACTGCAGCCATGAAATAAAATGATGCTTACTTCTTAGGAGGCAAGCTTTGACAAACCTAGGCAGCATAATAAAAAGTAGAGACATCACCCTGCCAACAAAAGTTCGCATAGTTAAAACAATGGTCTCCCCAGTAGTAATGTATGAGAGTCCCCTGAAGGAAATCAACCATGACTGCTCCTTGGAAGGACAAATACTGAAGCTGAAGCTCAAGTACTTTGGCCACCAAATGAGAAGAGAGAACTCACTTGAGCAGGCCTTGTTGCTGGAAAAGATTGAAGGCAAAAGGAGAAGGGAGTGTCAGAGGATGAGGTGGGTGGATGGAATCATTGATGCAATGGGCGTTAATCTGGCCTGGCTGTGGACGATGGCAGAGGACAGAGGAGCCTTGTGTGCAGTGGTCTATGGAGTTGTAAAGGGTCGGACTCAACTATGCGACTGAACAACAACAAACCTGATGGCACATAATAACAATATGCACATTATTCAGTGATGGGCAGCCAAAATTTCTACTACCACACTGTGGGTGGAGCCGATGTCACGGGGGGAGCCAACAACATGATGTCATGGGCAGAGCCAATGTCATGACATCATGGGCGGACCCAGTGTCATGACATCATGGGCGGAGCCAATGATGTCAGCGGAGCCAAAGTAAAAAATAAAATAAAAATACAGTACAGTACACAAAAAACATAAAAATACAAATTAAATAAACATAAACATACACATAAAACAATAAAATACACATTAAAATACAAATTAAATACACATTAAAATACAAATTAAATACACATTAAAATAAACATACAAATATACATTAAAATACACAGAAAAACACATTAAAGTGCAGTCGTCATCCCCCCCCCCCCCGGGAGACCATCCGGGATCCATACTACCAGTTCTATAAATTTTATTGTTTTATTCAATTTTTACTAGCTGTCACTTATTTTTGCTAATGAAACCAAAGTTGTATGCATTAATTTTAATTTTAAGAGAATATTGCTGTTATATTCAAATCAAAAGTAATATCTGCTATTGTATTTGATACTGCAATTCAGCATCCTTAAAAATTAATAAGAAAAATAATTATCTGTTCATAAAATTTTATTCATCAGATGACTGACCAGCATTTAGGTAAGACTACTGTATCATGTTATTTGTTTAATATGCAAGCTAATATCTAACATAATATGCTAAAGGAATGTTGTACACTGTACACTTAAGGAAAGACACATGATTTCATTGGCAGTCACTGTTTAAAGAGAAATCCAGACAAATATCTGACTTCAAACCAAGCATCACATATGCATGTGTTTCAGGCTTAAGATTGTGTGTGACCAATATAGTTCCATATAGTTTTTGCTTGAGATATTTGCAACCTGATGCTTGAGCTGCTGTGAAGACATGCAATAATTATGGACTTTGGTATCTCAGTGAGAATTTTTCACCAACAGAATAGGGAAGTTTGAACTACTAGATAATGTTTTATTTTGGTTATAGCAGAGTATGATGAAAACAACAACACAGAAACATGGAGAGATCAGTGCAGTCTCCTCAGCCCTCCCCCTTTGATATTTTGCACACAAATTAGCTATTTATGTGATCAAATCACTCTAGAGACATTTAAAGTAGAAAAAGGTATCCTACAGTTACCATCTGTACTTATAGTCAGAAGAATTGAGTCTACAGTATACTTATTGCTTGGAGAAAGGTTGGAGAAAGAAGAAAAGCTATAATCAAAACAAATAAGAAGGGGCAAGGGCTTGCCTCAAATGTCAGAAGCAGAAAAGGAACTTTACCAATCAAGTTAGTGGCAAAAGATAATCCAATTGGGCTGTAAAGCCCACTGATACCTAGTGTTAGTGTATGCAAGACTGCTATTATCCCAACATAAATAAGCCTTCCATATGTTCAAAGACACATGAGAAGACTTGTGGACTTGCCCTATGTGCCACTTCTATGTTCCTTGCTTCTGCCATCCTTCTAAAAGAGTAGCTCTACATTGATATGCCTAGATAATACAATATGACTAAATAGCACAGATGTGCAGGGACACCCAAAGTTGATCCCAGTCCAGCACATCAGATCCCATACACAAGATAATTTTATGAAATCCAAAGGTTCATGATTCCTGCTCATGATAATCAGAAATATAAAAATTGTTGTTATTCTTCCTATGCTGCTAAGGATTAGATCAGGGGTTTGCAACCTATGGCCTGTGGGCTGGACCCAGCCCACAGCACCATTTTATGTGGCCCACTACCCTCGTTCCTACCACTGCAGCCGGAAGTGGCAAAAACAACAAAAAATGCACCATAAATGCACCCATGGCTGTAGTAAATGCATTTATGACAGCCACAGATGCATGTTGCAGCAGCGTTTACAGCAGGGGAACCACATGTCCAACCCACTCAGCTGTCTGAGGAGGCATGGTCCTGCCCACAGATGGAAAAGTTTGAGAACCAACCCCTGGATTAAATGAAATTGGCAAAATTATCAGCTTCACTTCAAAAGTGATTCTGCAAGGTCAATTTGCAAACAAATATATACAAGAACTTCAATATACATGTCTTTAAAATTATGCTACAGGAATTTCCAATACCTATTATTTTATTTATTTATTCATTCATTCATTTATTGTTCTCCTTGGCAGAACTAGAAGAATTTTGCAGGCTTAGAAGCCCTTCAGGAGGAGATTGTCTTGCCAAACTTGTGGGGATTTTTGAGCAAGACCAGTCTCTCCATTATAACAGTAAAAAAGGGGATTAAATCATCCTTTGTTCATTGCTGTGAAAATGACAAACATAGAAATGGTCCTAAATAACATACCTCCATAGTTTCAGTAGGTTAGCTGAAGTTATAGATGTAGAAGTGCGTCCTAGACTCCTAAGTTGTTGGGGTTGTTTTGGTTTTTTTTTTTTTTGCAATGAGAAGGAAAGTTTATTTATTTATTTATTTATTTATAATTGACATTTATTTGCAAACTCATCCACTCACCATGGCAACTCAGGGTGGCTTACAAATTAGTGTAACTGTTACCAGAAATTTTGAGACATCAAAATTGAACCCACTGTACACACATGGAAAATAAGGGAGAAGCAAATCATACAATTGGAACGCTCTCCAGAAGGAAGGGGGATTACCCAATAGTCAATAGACTCTGGCAAGGAATGTAAAAATGATAAGGTCACTGATTGCCTCCATTGTTCTTAGCTCCTAAGCCTCAAGTTTGCTTTGCCTAAAGGTGTAAAGAATGGCTCCCTGATAGCAAGCAGAAAATCCTTTTCATTCCTTCACAAAGGAAACAAAGGAAAGAAGCTGAATGACTCATACCTCTGGTTTGATTCTCCTTAATAAAGTTTAATTAAACATTGCTATAACATAACACTGACCAAGCGAAGAAATTGGGGGGGGGGGGGAGAAACCAACATAAACACAATCATGTGCAGAACACAAGGTCCATAAAACAACATATTTGAAAAGGGGAGGGGGGAAGCAAGCGAAGACCCTAAGAAAAGCCCTTGCGCAACAATAAACTGACAGCACAGGGCTGCAAAGGACAAGCAGACGTCCCATCTCTCACATACGCAGCAAACAGATTAAAAGGGCAAACAAACTCTAAAAATGTTGGTTTCCCTCCTCCAGAGATCTCCATTTAATTAAACAATCAAGACATAATGATTCTAACTTCTTTCTTTATTTTTCTACTTAAGAATGAGTCAAAACGCTGTAATTCATTCATGTCCGGAATGATAGCCCACGAGGGGTCTGCAGTTTCCCGCCTCAAAGCGCCATTGGCTGTCAGTCCTGCTAGCTCGTCCCCCATTGGAGAAGACACGCTGGCTGTTCCCGCCTCCTGTGCCTTTGATTCAGTCAGCAGAGAACAAAGGATACTTCATTTCCCCTCACAAATACCTGTTAACCGCAAATATGCCTGTTTGACACAATGTAAACTCTCTGTAACCAGCAATAGCTGTAATCTGCTGTTTCTTTACATTCAAACCCCTTACCTCATACCCTGCTTTGTATTTTATGTTTACATGTAATTAAAATGTGTTAATTGCCTTTCCCCCTTCCCAGTCTCAGTCCCCTCCCCCTGGCATGTAGAGCTAGTTTAGGAAAATAGATATAAGCCCTTTAGAGTGGGAGGTGGGCATCTTTGGTTCACATAATTTCGTGGGCTGAGATCACGAGCGGTTTATCTTCAAAACAATTGAGGGAAGGTAGCTATTAGTTGTAGGTCTGGCCAGACTATAATCTCGATAGCTTTCCTGTGCTTTTGCTCCCAATAAATCACTTTGTTTTGATCGAATTATCTGTCTCGTTGTAAGTTCTTAGGGTCTCTATACCTCTGCCAGAGAAACGTACCTGGGCCCCAAAATTTTGGGTAACAATTTGGTGCCGAAACCCGGGATACTCTGGTTCCTGCAATCTCCTTAAAGGGGTGCAGGGCAAAAAGCGAGGGAAAGAAGATCCGGAACGACCTCCAACCCAAAATCTACAATCAGCTTTTGAGAGACTCATCGGCGTTCCGTCTCTCCAACTGAAAACTTCAGGATAGGTAACGTGTAATTTTAATTTTGGGGTCCTACTAACATCCTCTCCAAGTTAGCTTAATCGTTTGTTTTTTTAGCTTGTTTTGTTAGAGAAATAACCATTCGGCCTTGATAGAATATAGCCAGCTGAACTTAACTTCTCCCCGAATGGCAGTTCGGGTATTAGGGATCGTGGGTTCGAGTCCCACCCCTGGGTGCAGCAGATACGGTTTGATGAACCTGAGCTGCAACTGGATTGAACACTAGTCTGGCCTCGCTAACCAGCTAGAAATCAAGCAAGAACAGGAATTGACCACCTGTGAGCATCTTTAGTTTAAAATTCAGAGTTCAGTGGGTAGACTCATCACCTAACACTGAGGTCTTTGAGGGTTGGGCAGAGTTCCAACAGCCGGGTAGCGCCCGTTGAGGAATCTCGGAAAAGCACGGTGTGCCAGCGTAATTAACTGGGCACACGTGGCCAATTGATGAGCCTGGTCGACAGGAGGGGGTCGTTCCCCTTTGAGACCAGAGTAAATTTGTCTCAACAGCCGGGTGATACCCGTTGAGAGACACAAAGGGGGAGAATTAGTGTGGTCCACTCTTGCCAGTTCGCTGCGCAGGGTAACTTGGTAAACGCAAAGACTTAGGCCTAAGCAAGCTATGGGAAGAGCTATGAGTGTTCAGGCTGGGGCTGGAGGAGAAGGCTGGTGGGACGCCACTCAGCAATGTCCTTAGGAAATGGAAGAATTTGGTGGGACCCAAATCTAAATTGAGCAAAAGGAGGTTAAAATTTTTACGTACTCAAGACTGGCCCTTTCAAAGGACCTGAGGCCTGCCTGGCCTAAAGAAGGCATCTTAAACTCACGGCACCTAAAGGAATTAATTAGATGGCTGGAAGCGAGTCCGGGGAGATCTGAGGACTCAGAACATACAGCACTCTTCATGAGGCTATGCACAAACCCTGAAAGGTACCCTTGCGAGGGTAATCTTTATATTGTAAGGGAGAAGGTTAATCCTCCTCCCGAACTTGGGGATCCCCCAAGGTATAAGGAGGAAATTGAGGAGGCTCAGGAAGAGGACCCTATGGGCCCATTGCACCTTCCGGCTCCTCTAATTCCTCAAATTGTTGCTCATGGTATCCATGAAAATCCTGGGGTGCCTCCTCAGCCTTTGATACCCACCGCTTCTGCTAACACTGCAGGAGTGAGTGAGTTAAAAAGACTGATGGAAGGCGCCCAAGCATGGAAATGAGGGAAATCATGAGGAAAGGATTGGGCACTGCAAAAGCCAAAGAAAAAAGTAAAATTAAAAACTGGAATTAAAACAGACAGTGAGCCAATCTCAACGGACTCGCTAAAAGAGAGAGAAGAATCAGGACCCATTAGACATAAACAGGACCACTCAGTCAAAAGAAAAAAAGGAAGGAGACATAGCTTATTGCCATCCATCCCTGCTGGCAGAGTGGGGGGAGGGGTGTTAAATAGAGCAGAATGAAAAAGAATAAACCGGAATAAGAAAATAATAGAAAGGAAATGTAAAAAAGAAAAGCAATTAAAATTTGAGCCCACTGCAACCCACTCAAGCTGGAAGGCTTGAAGGGGACAGCAAATACAAATTAAACAAAGGGTTAAGGTAACCCAGCCCGCATATAAAATGTAACTTGTCCTTTGTCTCTAAAAAGAAAACCCCAATTAAGTTAAAGCAATTTGTTAAAATGTAACTGAATTCGAACACCGAGCAGCCTAAATTGGAAGAATCTCAGAGTATTGCCATAAGAGGCAGCCTGGGAATGGCTTATAATAATGATTAGCAATGAGATTAAGAACAATTGAGCCCAGGTGGCAGGTAATTCCAGCCTCCTGAGAACCACAGTAAAACATGGCCCTTAAGGTCTGAGAAAGCATGGCATTTTCCCTTGCTTTTCTAGCGATTGCGTGGAGCATTGCAGGAAAAGAAGGAGAGCTAATGTACAGTTTAAAAACGGAATGAATGTGTAAAATATGTAAATATGCATGTATGTTGAATGAATGAATTGAATAAGGGTACCCTGTGTGTGTGGTGTGTGTGTGGAAATGAAAGAAATGTGTGCCTGCATTTTGTGATGTGTAAATAATGAGGACTAGAAACTTAGAAGTTTTAAAACTGCCATTGTATTAGTATACTCTGCAAAGGATTTAAAGGGGAAGGAAGCATATCCTTAAGAAGTTATGTTTCCAAGTGTACCCAGTCCAGTGGTGTCGCGCAGTCTTCAGCCGCCTGGGGCGAAGAACAAACTCGCCGCCGCCCCCCCCCCCAGCTCGCCGCTGCCGCCGCCCCCTCCCCCCGACCCAGGTAGAAGCCGACCCCCTGCTGACTAGCCGCGCGCTGCGCGCGCGCCACACACCTCCGTCCGCTCGCCCACCACACACCTCCGTCCGCTCGCACCTCCGTCCGCTCGCCCGCCCGGCTGGCCGTCGGGGGCTCTCCGCCGCCTGTTGCCCCTGGCAGCGGCTTTCAGGGGGCGGCAAAATGTCCCCTCCCCACCCTTTTGCTGGCGAGGAGAAAAAGTGTTTTTTTTTAGGAGGGGCCCGCCCGCCGGGCTGGCTGTCGGTCGGGGGCTCTCCTGGCGGGCGGCCCACGTGCGCGCGCACGCTGCCCACCTCCTCCTGCCCAGCCATCCCCCAGGGGCTCCCCGCCACGGCGCCACCCACCCCCGACGAGCGCCCCGTCTCACGGCAAGTTGGGTGGGTGGCTGGGCGGGCGGAGGCGAGCAGCGTCCGCGCGCACGCGGGCCGCCCGCCAGGAGAGCCCCCGACGGCCAGCTGGGCGGGCGACCAGGCGTGCCCCTCCTTGAATTGTCCGCCTAAAAAAAACCCCTTTTTCTCCTCCTCGCCAGCAAAAGGGTGGGGAGGGGACATTTTGCCTCCCCCTGAAAGCCGCTGCCAGGGGCAACAGGCGGCGGAGAGCCCCCGATGGTCAGCCGGGCGAGCGAGCGGATGGAGGTGCGAGCGGACGGAGGTGTGTGGCAAGCGGCGAAGCGCACGTGGGGCGCTCGCCAGCAAAAGGGTGGGGAGGGGACATTTTGCCGCCCCCTGAAAGGCGCTGCCCGGGGCATCCGCCCCCCCCCCCCACGCTACGCCACTGACCCAGTCCTGATGCGAACATGTGGCAGATATATATACATATTGTAAAAAGTATATAAAAGGTATGGCGAGCATAATGATAGCATTCTTTTCTCTGTCTGACCTAAACTTTAAGACAGAAATCGGAACTGTATAAATTAGGATTACTGTTGTCCTCTTGATTAGGACTTGGAAAAATTATTATAAGACTAGTGAAATAGCAATGTTCAGATGCATTGCTGCTTTTAAAATAAGGCTTGGAATCGAACTAATTAAGCAATAAAAGCCTTGGAAATTAAAGATTGGAACTTAGAAATGGTGGAAAAATACAGCAAATAAAATAGAATTAATTGAAAAACAAAACAAATATATTGGCATAATGATTGGTATATCTAAAAAAAACGTGAGATTGGCAAGGGCTGGAAATTGGGATGGATTAATTAGAAAGGTCCCTCTTTCTCATACAAAGCCAACTGCAACCAATAAGTATTTGAAAATGCATTTGTTTTTAAAGAAATGGTTTCCCAAAGTAAAATTCGGACTTTCCATAGAACATGCGCAGAGTGCAAACATTGTAGTACTATAGAGCTGTTAAGAGATTACCTCCTGCTGAGAGAAAGCATTCCATTCACAATAGCCTGAGGGGGGGAAACAGCCCCTCCTTCCTCTTCCACTAAGCATGGGCCTTCAGTTGAATCTCCTGCTTGGCCACTTAAAGAAACAGAGTCGCATACTGTCCAAGATTACAGGCATATGCACTGCCCCACCCCAAACTCAGATTCTACTGCCCTAGTTGGCAAAGAAATGGGGACCTCCTCTTCCTTTTTCCTTGTGCCTCAAATTAATCTGTGTCACCCTGCTGTCCAGCAAGGTGGGCAACATAAATATGTAATAAGGAGCCTCACCTGATGAAAGGCTAATTTCAAAATTATAAGTTTGCTACCTGGCTTATACCCCAAATGTGGATGAAAGTAAGGGTACTCCCTGCAGGCCGATTGGCCTGCACAAAATATTAGTACAATTCAGGCTAATCACTTCAGACATCCTTTAAGGTCCAGCTTCATTTGAAGTGACCAGTTCAACTTGGCAAATATTATAATTAAACTGGAAAAGCTCACAGATAGGCAAAGGACCCCAAGAAAGCCTTCGGAGCAAATCCTGGAGTTCTGGGGAGCCCAATGTCTTGTCCCAAGGTAGGGCTTAAAGGTAGTGGAAATTGAGGTTTTGGCTTATCTTTTTCCCTGGGAAAAAGGGCAATTGGAGTCTCACTTGGGAACCCAGTTTTGTGGGAAGGGGGGGGGGTCAAGAAGCATCTGCCTAAACTGTGTCTCGAAAATCAGGCCCATCTCTTAAAAGGGCCATACAAACTCAGAATTTGGATTGTCTGATGTGTATGCCTCAAGTCTCCAATTTGTGGCACTGGAAGACCCATTTTCAGAAATAAAAGGGATATGGCCTAGTAGGAAAATAATGGATGGGTGTTAAATAAAGGGGAACTTGCAAATTTATGGCACAAGGGAAATGGAACATTGTCCTGTATAATCAGGTATTTGTTTGAACAAGGGGAGGCTGTGAATGTGCTGTAATATGGATAGTTTAAATCGGAAATTAAGAATCATGTCCATACAAGGCTCTGCTTATCTGTACATAAATACTGATTGCCTAAGAAGGTGATTGCTCAAAAGGAAACTGCTGCTCCATAGTGAAGAGTTAATTTGAACATAAACCTACTATTAAAACCTTTGAAAACATGTGCATTTCTAAAATGGTTGCTGCAAATTTGACTTTGAATAATGTGGCCAAATGCACATATGTACTGGGGTTGAATTAACTGAAACGCAAAAAGCCCCAGGAAGCACACTTGATTATTTGATCGGGAAAAAAAAATCCTTTCTCAAAAACTGTGTTTTGAACCCAGAACCTTGCAACAAGAGTTCCGGAAAAAGGTGGGAGAAGTTTTGCATAGTAAATAGATAGACACATAGTAGCTTGCTCCTTAAGAGCAGCTTTAAGTCTTTAATATCACAAAGGATGTCTGCATAATTAAAAATTAATAAAGCTCAATGTTTGTATTTCTGGGCAAGCTCCCTGCCAAAAATTCCCTTAAGGAAGGCAGGAGAGGTGCCCTGTCTAGTCCGTTCTGTTGCTGAACCTAAAAGAGCTGTGTTTTGTCTTGTCTGCATGTATGTTGTGTGAGTGGCTTCTGAAAGATTGTTGGTACATCGCACATGGGAAACTTCCTCTCACCCTACTAAGTGCACAATCTTAAGGAAATTTCAGTGTCCCTGTGCCCTGTCCCCTATTAGAATCCTAGTTAAAGAAACTGAACCATAAATTTTACTTTTCAACTCTAACAATAAAGTTATTTCAAAACATCTGTAGTGTGTCTGTCAACCCCTCCTTATTATACAGGATGCCAGAAGGAGAAACAGGGTAAAGGTAAATAAATAGATTTTACAACGAGGCCAGTTTAGGAATTAGTTAAATTACTCCCAGATTCACAAGAAGGAGGGGGAGGCTGAGTTTGGTTGGGGTGGCCGCACCTTCCTCAGATGGGAATGAAACAATCGTTTGCTTAAAGTATTTAATCTGGTCTACATTGATTAGGGCAAAGGAAGGTAAATTCCTGCTTTTAAAAAGCACTCACAGTAGTAATTGGATCATGTATTAGTGGCTTCTGGAGTAAGTATGGGGCTTGCACAATGGGAGTCCTCTTCTCCTACTGAAATTGACATCTTATGGAAGTTCCTTATATAAATCCACAAGGAACAACAGTGAATGAAATGGGAGTACATTAAAGCATGTTTGTTGTCGTTTATTGTTATTAGGGGGAAAAGAAATAAAGTTTAAACTTAAAGTTTTAATAAATGTGGGAGGGTTTTGGGGAGTTGTGTTGTTGTTTTTTTCTCTCTCTCACTACAGGAAAACCTAAAGATGTGAAAGCCCCTGTGATGGATCCCAATGATGAACTGATCACCGTGCACCAGAGCATGTCTAAAATTCAGTGGAGGAGTATCTTGTCTTTTTATTAGTAGTATTTCTATCACCCCGTTTCCTTTCAACAATGATGGCACATTCCCTTAAGCTCTCTCTCTCTCTCTTTCTCTCTCTCTCTCTACCTCTATCTCTCTCTATGTCTGTCTTCAAGCCCTTTTAGAAAACTAAGTTTCCTTAAAGTAAGCTTCCTCTCTGTCCTTCAAATTTTATTAAGCATTAGCATGTTTGGAATGTTAGAATGTATTTTATACTATGGATAGTTAGTGCCACCCCCACCAGGTCAGTACTTATGAAAATAGCTGGGAATACTTGGGAAAGCATGCTGCAAATGTCCCCAGCATTTACATTAGACCCGGAAATTCCTTGGGACAGGAGGCAGCTGCTCACCTCCTAGCTGTTGCCCCCAAATTATTGCATTAACACATAGCCTCCCTCCCAGAATGGAAAGGAAAGCCATTCACCTACAAGAATGCCGGACATGGGGTATCTCAAAACTTGCTCACTGCAGGGATTGGAATTGACTTTTCCCCATTTGTGCTTTGTGTCCCACCATTGCCATCCTTAAGATCAGCATGGCAGCTGCCCACCAAACCAGGACCCACTCAGCCTAAGATGGGGGTAGCCATAGGCTCCCCACCATCTTAAGAAAAAAAGGAAGGAGTTGTTACCAGAAATTTTGAGACATACACTGTACACACATGGAAAATAAGGGAGAAGCAAATCATACAATTGGAACGCTCTCCAGAAGGAAGGGGGATTACCCAATAGTCAATAGACTCTGGCAAGGAATGTAAAAATGATAAGGTCACTGATTGCCTCCATTGTTCTTAGCTCCTAAGCCTCAAGTTTGCTTTGCCTAAAGGTGTAAAGAATGGCTCCCTGATAGCAAGCAGAAAATCCTTTTCATTCCTTCACAAAGGAAACAAAGGAAAGAAGCTGAATGACTCATACCTCTGGTTTGATTCTCCTTAATAAAGTTTAATTAAACATTGCTATAACATAACACTGACCAAGCGAAGAAATGGGGTGGGGGGAGAGAAACCAACATAAACACAATCATGTGCAGAACACAAGGTCCATAAAACAACATATTTGAAAAGGGGAGGGGGGAAGCAAGCGAAGACCCTAAGAAAAGCCCTTGCGCAACAATAAACTGACAGCACAGGGCTGCAAAGGACAAGCAGACGTCCCATCTCTCACATACGCAGCAAACAGATTAAAAGGGCAAACAAAGGCTAAAAATGTTGGTTTCCCTCCTCCAGAGATCTCCATTTAATTAAACAATCAAGACATAATGATTCTAACTTCTTTCTTTATTTTTCTACTTAAGAATGAGTCAAAACGCTGTAATTCATTCATGTCCGGAATGATAGCCCACGAGGGGTCTGCAGTTTCCCGCCTCAAAGCGCCATTGGCTGTCAGTCCTGCTAGCTCGTCCCCCATTGGAGAAGACGCGCTGGCTGTTCCCGCCTCCTGTGCCTTTGATTCAGTCAGCAGAGAACAAAGGATACTTCATTTCCCCTCACAAATACCTGTTAACCGCAAATATGCCTGTTTGACACAATGTAAACTCTCTGTAACCAGCAATAGCTGTAATCTGCTGTTTCTTTACATTCAAACCCCTTACCTCATACCCTGCTTTGTATTTTATGTTTACATGTAATTAAAATGTGTTAATTGCCTTTCCCCCTTCCCAGTCTCAGTCCCCTCCCCCTGGCACGTAGAGCTAGTTTAGGAAAATAGATATAAGCCCTTTAGAGTGGGAGGTGGAATCTTTGGTTCACATAATTTCGTGGGCTGAGATCACGAGCGGTTTTTCTTCAAAACGATTGAGGGAAGGTAGCTATTAGTTGTAGGTCTGGCCAGACTATAATCTCGATAGCTTTCCTGTGCTTTTGCTCCCAATAAATCACTTTGTTTTGATCGAATTATCTGTCTCGTTGTAAGTTCTTAGGGTCTCTATACCTCTGCCAGAGAAACGTACCTGGGCCCCAAAATTTTGGGTAACATAACAAATAACAGTAAAATAACAATAGACAACAGAAAAAACAAAATACAGTCAAACCTCACATAAAGAGGACCTCGCTTATGAATGTTTGCTTCGCTTAACAAATAAAAGCAACCAAAAACTTGCTTAACAAATAAATCGGGGTTTGCAATCCCCCCCACCAGAAGTCACAATTGATCACGTACAATGGCGTTTCACTTAAAGAGCAAACTCGCTTAAAGTTTCAGAACAAAATCGACAGAAAAGCTAGAAATTTATTTATTCATTCATTCATTTATTTATTTCACTCACTCACAAATATGAGTTCTAAGGCAGTGAATAAAACTGGGGAGACTTTATGAAAACCCCACAAAAATGCAGTCATAGAATCAGCCCTTAAATGTGAATTGTGAGAGACAAAACCGATTAACCACTTATAACCATACTGTACTTCCATTAAAAACCAACTAAAATGTTTGAGAAAATAAGAAAAATCAATAGAAGAATGAAATGTGCTTAGATACATGCTGGCTAAACCTATGCAATATTGGCACTATATAAAAATTCTGTTTTTTGTAACCTAAACTCTGTTTTATTCCAGCCTTTGGTCTTGTTTAAACTGAGCCAGTTATTTGTAGATAACATGCCAACGATCCACAGTACAGAATGCTATAACTATCCAGGGGTTCTGTTGTACCTATGAGAGAATTTTCATAAAGTTCTTCTATTGACTGTTTTTGCACACAAGCTAGCATACATTGATTGCTAAATAGAACTCCCTATTAAATGGTATCACACATCTCTTTTTACAGGGGATTGATGTACATGTGTTCCCAAGTATGCATGCTAACAAATACTGTACAGACATCAACATTCTATATAACATGTACGTGGACTGTGACAGCTCATGCATCTATGCACATAGTGTTAAAATTAATATTTCCCTATTATTTAGGGCAGTGGTTCCCAATTAGTTCTACGTACCACTTCAAGAAAGACCTCAAACTTGCGTACCCCTTATTGCAGGAACATTAAATAAAAAATGAAATCAGGTGTATTTTATATTTATTATCATCAAAAGACATTCTAATGACAGAGAACACATGTTTCATTAATGTGACAAATGTGCACGTTGACAATGACGAGCAAATAGGCGGGAACGGGGGCGGCTGCAATCGGGTGACGCGAGACGCGGGAGGCACGGGAGGTGCGGGAAAAACCGCCGCTGCGGGAGAAAGCGCTTGATGCATACGATTGACTTACCTACTGATCATTTAATTAAATTGAATATTTTTTGGCAATTGTTATTGCATTATTGTTTTTTAAGGATTTAATATTTTAGTTAAGAGATTGCTGTGCATACCCCTTGATTGATGCAATCTCGCGTACCCTTGTACGCATACCACTAATTGGGAACCATGTGATTTAGGGAATAAAATACATGTGTAACAAATGCATGCTTCCTCCTCCCCCATCCCCTTGAATCTCTTTGTATGCTGTCAGAAAGAAAATGTTTGCTTCTCACTTCTATTTCTCAGTGCCTGGTTGAGAAACTTTCTGGTGTTCTCTGAATACCACTCTGAATTCCAGGTGCAGTACAATACTGTAAATACATTTCAGCCTGTCAATATTTTGCTGGCAGGTCACCCACAAGATAACCTTCATGCAAACATTAACATTACAATACCAGGAAAAAGAAAGGCTTAAAGCAGGAATTCTCAACCTTTTAAAGCCAGGGGCTGGGTCACACTCCCTCAGGCAGCTTCGGGAGCCAGATGGCTAGATGGTATTGTAGATGCAATGGGCACAGAGCTGGGCGGGCTGAGGATGGTGGAAGACAGAGGTGCCTGGCGAGCAATGGTCCATAGGGTCGCAAAGGGTCGTAATCAACTGTGCGACTGAACAACAACTGAAGTTATAGTGAACCGAGTTATAATTTTATAAAACAAAACAATGATAATTTTCTTTATCTCCTTCAAACTGAAATACACTTTTTGTGTGTGAGGGAAATATGTATCTTCTTATGCCTAAACCCCAACTGTGATCCCCTACTTCAGAGTAAACATCTAAGGTTGAGTAAGTGGAACTCTGTAATTTCTCACTTAACGTTTGCAGGCTCAGTCAAAATTGTAACTCGTACCCAACAACGTCGTGGCACCTTAAAGACTAACTCCTGTATTTTGATGTTAGGCTTTCGTGGATCAAGTCCACTTCCTCAGACATAAGCAGGGATGGGATGTAACAGGTTCTCACCAGTCCGCCAGAACCGGTAGTAACTTTTCCCAGTGTCCTGGAGAACAGGTATCACTTTATTATACACATCAGTTACAGAGGCACACAATTTTTTGGGGGGAAACAACCTTCCCCCACTGTGCGCAAAAGCACTTGGTGTGCATGCGTGCCTACAGTGCTTGGCGCGTATGCACAGCATCCTTGCTCTCCTCCTTGTTGTCCTTGTGTCCTGGGTGGGTGGGTGGGTTGAGGGGTGTGTGCTTATTTTTATTTTTTATTATTTTTCTTTGGCTCTGCCCACAATGTCATGACATCATGTTAGCTCTGCCCACACTGTGAGGACATCACGGTAGGGTAGTAAAAATATAAGTGAGAATTCATGGCATCACTTTATTATACACATCAGTTACAGAGGCACGCAATGGTTGGCCAGCCTACTACATAAAGATCATAAATATTTTAATGGCTGTGTTTCTGACACTTTGAGACAGGGTTACCGTGTGTTTGTTTATTTTTACGAGAGAGGAGGGAAAAAAAAAACAAAGGCAGCCCAGCGGCCCGTCCCCAGAACCCGCAGCTGCCCAAACGACCACGGGAGACTGAGGCCAGGCCTGCTAGCTTGGCAGAAGTGGAAGCAAAAAGGAGGGAAGAGCGGGACGCCCTGACAAAACAACTCAAGGCAAGCCCGGGTGTAGCGAAGTCTCGCGAGAAGACGGAGGTCGGCCATTTTGCCATTGATTGACGCTGGCGGAGGGAGGGAAGGAAGGAAGGCGTCGCTGTATTCGCTGAGGGGGAGCCACTCTTACAGACCCACAGGGGGGGGGAAGAGGGGGGCAGAGGTGATAAAGATGGTCAGCCTGCCTCCACCAGCCGCTTTTCCTTCCTCCTCCTCCTCCTCTTCTTGCCTTTCACTCGCCGGGGGATCTGTTTGCTGACGACAACTCCGAGCCCGCCACCTTCCCCCCCCTTTCCCCCCGGGCTGGCTGCGCCATCGGCCATGGTGCCCAGCGAGGAGAACCAGCTGGTCCCCAAAGAGGTGAGCGGACAGGCCTGCGTCGGAGGGCGGGCGCCGGAGGCCCTTCCCCCCCGCAGGGGAGAATAATAGCCTGGAGGGGCCCGTGTTGCAGAAGGCCTTGTCGTCGTCGTGTGTGTATGTGTGAGGGGGGGGGGTTAAGACTAGCTCTGCCCCGGGTGGGCGAAGCGAGCTAGGCAGGACCGAGGGCCGTGAGTGGAGTGGCCCGAGTGGGATCTCGCTTTGGAGCCCAGTCTCGGGGAGGTGGAGGCCTGTGTGTGGGTCTCCGTCAGAACGAAAGGCCTGGTTTCTGGGAAGGCCCGGGTCCCGCAAGGGAAAGACGTTGCCAACAAAACATTTCGCAGCTCGCCCTAAACGTCCCAACTCTCGGCGGGGCGAAGGGTGGATCTGTCAGTGTGAGAAGAAGCCTGGAGGGCAAGAAAAGACCGAAAAGGAGATTTTTCTTCTTCTGGAAGGAGTTTGTGTGTGTGTGGGGGGAGTATTACCCGTCTGGGCATTGCAGTTTGGCTGGAGGTAGCTGTGAAGAGGAGGAGGATCAATCCTGCCCTTTTTTGGTTCCATTGAAATGGGTTGGAAGAGTTAGAGACCCTCATTGGGAAAGTGGTGGACGTCTTTGTGACTTTTGATAAACACTCATTTAATTTAATTTTAATTTAATTTTAATTTTTAGACTTTTATGCCGCACCCTCTCACAAAAGCGACTCTGGGTGGCAGGTGGAGGTGAAAGTTAAACATTTGCAGGAGGAGAAAGTTTTTGAAGTGGTAGCTGTGGTAATCTGTGCAAGCTTATCGGAGAGTAAACTAAACAACAAAAAAGACAAAAAAAAGTGGCATTTTAAAGACTTAACTCCTGTATTTTAATGCTAACATTTCAAGTCCACTTCGTCAGACAGATGAGTGAGACTTCATGACATTACTTTATACATATCGGGTACAGACATAAACAATGGTTGGTTAGTATAACAGATACGTTTACAAATCATTGTGCCATTTTACAACTGGTAACAGAAGACACCTGATTGCATTTCAGATTTATTACTGTGAAGTTTGGTTCTGTTAAGTTGTAAATGGCTAGTGGATTGATGAATTTATACCTGTTATGTATAAATTGATGCCATGAAGTCTCACTCGTATGTCTGATAAAGGTGACTTGATCCACCAAAGCTAACATTGAAATACAGTCAAACCTCATATAACACTAAAACCTGGTTCCACAAGTCTTGATGTTATACGATTTTTAGTGTTATCCGATGCATGTTAAAATCCTATGGGATCCATAGAGATACATTGTAACCACACAGGCTTTAGCGGTTGTTATCTGATGCATCCCATAGGATCTTAATGTTATCCGATGCAATTCTTCCCCCCAGATTGCTTAATGTTATGCGATTTTTGTGTTATTCGATACTAATGTTATATGAGGTATTACTGTACAGAAATTATTCTTTAAGCTGCCACTATGTTTTTCGTCTTTTGCTGTTGTTTTGTTTTCTCTTTGATATGCAGAAGGAGAGTTTCCTAACTTGAGTATGGATTTGGGTCTTGTGAGTTGGAGAACAGAGCTGCCTATGCATGGACTAGTACTAGTACATAAGTGTTGAACTTAATGTTTTGAAATAATTCTTTCCACACCTTGTCTCCCATTGAATCATTATGTTTTTCAGTGGATTCTGGGATATCATCCATAGTTCTTATGCACTCATTCAGTCCAAGGTGGGGGGAAAGGGATATTTACCAATTGTTCTGGATCTTACCGTTGCTGTGTGCAAATTGGGAATTTATACTAGAGCCCAACTAATATTGTGCCTACAGTAGTGCTTTATAGGTATCATTGGACATAGTACTCTGCGGGACAGTTTCATCATTCACCGTGATGGCAGAAAAAGCACACATAACGAGTTTCTTCTTAAACTCACTTTGAAAACCAGTGGGTTTTAATAGCAGTAAAAGAAAATTCAATGATCTACACACATTTTCTGAACACAGCTGCTTCTCAACACATTGTTGTTTTAAATTTGAGTCCCCAAAGCACCAGCTATTTAGGCAGGTATTTTTGGAGTTAAACTAAAAAACATCTGGAAGAATGAAGGCTGAGAACAGCTGATCTGAAATAAGACTCCTGACAATTGTGGTTGCCAAAGTTGTGGAAAGGATTATTGTAGGAATGCCTCCATAGTCAGATGTTGTATCTTGAACTGTAATGTAGATATGAATAATACATTGTACAGTAGAACCCTGTATAACAAAAAACCTCAGTTCCACGGAGATCTTCATTAAATGATTTTTTCGTTATGTGAAGCGCTATTGTGATACCCCACATAATGAAATTTTTCATTACGCGGGGTATACCTCGTCTAACAACCCCATATAACAAAAAAAGTTCATTATACAGGGTTTTGTAATGCAAGGTATAGCCCGCAGAATGAAAAAATGCTATGTTGTACATATTTTTCATTATACGAAGCGTTTGTTATACAGGGTTCCACTGTACCAGAAAAGAAAGATGTCGTTCTTCCATGTCTAGGACAGACATGAACCAGCCAAAATGAAGCCACCTTTTGGTGAGTTCATTCTGCAGTTCCTTTCGCCTGATCTAGTATGGAAAAAAATATTAAATGGCACAAGATGGCCATTGTCTAGGATATGCCCAATTGTGGTTCAAAAATACCACAATATTTGAAGAAGCTTGTTCTGTGTACTCCAAAGATATTATTAGGTATACTGAACGATTTACTTTTTGATTTTTTTGTATGCTAGTAGTGGTGTTTATGCAAGCCTGCAAAAACTTTCTGTGTTGGCTTAATCTGTTGGAATAGTCTGCAAGAGTAATTTTCATTTTATAAGTGTAATTGTGCACTTAACAGTAAAACCCCGACTTACATATGCCTCGAGCTACATAAAATTGGACTTAGATAATGATTTTTGCACTAAAGCCATGTCCCGGTTTACATAAATGTCCCAATGTACATAACACAATTTCCTATGGGTTTGCTTTGAGTTATGTAAAAAAAAAAATCATTTTTTCTATGGGGTTGCTTCGATTTACATAAATATTTCCCTATGGGTTTGCTTCGAGTTACATTAAAAAAATTCATTTTCCCTATGGATTTGCTTCGAGTTATGTAAAAATTCATTTTCCCTATGGGTTTACTTCAAGTTAAGTAAAAAAAACCTTATTAACATCTGTGTAAGGATTTTTCTGGGGTAAATGTATGATGATAAAAAACATATAACGATACCTCCTGAATTATAGCAAACTGATAATTGCCACATGGTAATCAAGAACCAAAAGAAGCTAATAACAGCAGCCTTTGACATTACTTATAGGTAACTAGCATAGTCTGGAATGATTACTGGTAGAGTCTGACTGTGATAATCATTCCTATAGTTATTAAAATACACTTAGAAGCTTTTTTTACAGCTTGAGTTAAGCAGAGTTTTAATGCTTTTCTTTTGGGGGGACAAATAAAGATAATATTGAAGAAATAAATCTCATTTCTATAGATGGTATATAGTTATTTTCATTGCTTCATTTTATAGTGAGCTGATCTGTATTTCTGGCAGCATAACTAGTAATGAATTGTCAGAAGTTAAGAAGTCAAAGTAAGACTTTCTTGTCACATACCAAGTTTTGTAATTGTTGTGAAATGGGACATACCTGCTGTGACTTCTCAATTTGAGGCAATTCTCTTACTTTACTTTCGTATCCAGAATTCACTGCTGAAAGTTATGCTGCTAGACTAGAGTTAGGCGTAACTAGTATGACATCTAGCCACAAATTGTATTTTTGTACTTTTTCTGACATTATCATTAGAACCCTCTGTCTAAGTGATAAAAAGAAATTCTGTACTAGCCAATTTAGTGGAAGCCCACTTCTCTGGATGGTTTACATAAAAAGCAAAACATTAAAGACATTAAGCACCCCCTCCGGCTAAAAGAAATATTAAATAATCAAAATAAAAACTCAGAACAAAACACATGGTGATGTGTAGCTTATGTAAACTAACTCATAAATGACATATCATAAATTGCTATCTCAGGGGAGTATGTTTTAAAGGTCTCTAAAGATCTGTACCTTCACCAGTTTCCTGAAATTTTGGAAGGAGCAGACCTGGCATGCCTCCAATGAAAGCTCATTCCAGAGGAACAGGGTCATTATGGAGAAAGCTTGCTTCTTAGTTGACACTTTTCCACACCACTTTTGCTGTGGCTACGTTCATTAGTGAGGCCTGGAAGGAAAAGTAAAATGTAAAAAGTAAAATGGAGAGCTGCCCTGACAAATCTCAAGCTAATTTTGAAAAATGCTAATAAAACCTGGGTTAAAATTCAAGAAATTCTCCCAAAACACTATGCAACAACAACAAAAAATTCTTGCTACTGGGTGGAAAAAATGTTCCTTATAGTCATTCACATGTGCTGAATACAGAACTGCAGTCGGATTTGCTCTGGCATGGCAAAAAAAAGTTATGTATGTGTAAAGGTTATCAAGGAAAATACTATTAACTATGTTGAAAAGTGATTGTGAGAAATTTTAGGGAAATTAATGTGCATACTTTGGGATGAAAACACTAAATATTATAATTAAAATGAATTATAAATGTTTATTTACCTCTGAAATGAGTCAGGGACCCTTAGTTACACTAAGATTGACAATGGCTTGGTTTAAAAGTATGTAGAGCTTCATGCTTTCTACCTGTGAACATCTTCTGTTGCTCTCTGCAAAAACCAACAGTAATCCCCCATCATGTTCGGATTGAAGCGGCCTTGATATCTTGCTTCCATGGTGGACATCTCCTGGTGGAATCTTTCACCATGCTCGTCACTCATGGCTCCCATATTTGACGGAAAGAAGGTGATATGTGAATGCAAGAAATGCATCTTTAGTGACATTCAGCAACCGAGGTGCTGGAAGGCTGTTAGCAAGTTATCCACAATTTCTGCATAGTTGTCTGCTCTGTGGTTCCCAAGAAAGTTGTGCACGACAAGCACAAATGCGTCCCAAGCTGCTAGTTCTTGTTCCGTGATCTCCAAACTGAATTGTGGACATCGAATCAACTTTCGTATTTCTGGTCCAACAAAGACTCCTGCTTTCAATTTTGCCTTAGTTTTCAACTTTCCAAACTTGCCTTTTAGGTACTGAAAACCATGATTTGTTTTATCCACCGCTGCAACAAACTGTTTCATAAGACCCAGTTTGATATGGAGTGTAGGTAGGAAAATCTGATTACGATCCACAAGAGGTACATGTTGAATGTTGTGCTGTCCGACTACAGGTAAATTTCTGGGTGGCCAATTTTTCACTATGTAGTGATTCTTGTCATCGTGATTAAGTTCCACTCCTTCAGTCTGGAACTCAACAGTTCAGACTTTTCTTTCGACAGGGACAAATCGCGAACCAGGTCGTCCAATTCGGCTTGGCTGATCAAATGTGGCTTTTAATGTCACTGTCGGGATCATTTGTGTATTCCATAGCTCCAGTGTCACTGTCATTGCCTTCAATATCACTTTCTTTGTTGTTCATTGCATCGGATGAAGGAGGAATTGGTACTGGGTAATCTGTACCATGCGCCACAGGCTTTAGAGCAGATTGACAATCCGGGTACATGATTTTTGACTTGTTGTTCTTGCTGTACCCGCATATGATGGTCAAGCAGAAATAGCAATCCGAATGGTGATCTTTCTGCTCCCGCCAAATCATGGGAACAGCAAAAGGCATTCGATTTCGCTTGCCATTTAACCACTGGGTTAGTCCGGAGTAACAGACGGTGCAACAGAGATGAGGAGCCCAGGATTTTGTTTGATCTCTGATTTCACATCCGAAGTAATGTTTGTAAGCTATACGTAGCTTTCTGGACATGTTCTTGCATTTGTCAGACGTCGTATACTTGCCACAAATGTAGCAAAAGCAGTCCGGACAATTCACACAGCTGCGCCTATTCATCTTTCGTTTACTGACTCACCATGTACCGAATTACCAAACTGTCTTATACGAAATCACTTAAATGCTTGTTACTGTGACTGCTGATTAATAAAACACAGAACCACACTAGCACGAACTATTCTCTAGTCACCTCCGAATGAGACTGATGGACAAACACACACACACACACAATCGTACATCAAATGGTTCATTGATGCAGCTACATATTAACCCATGTACAGGCTTTTAATATGATATGACTTTCAGCTATAACTTTAAATCCAGACGTCCTACAACATTTCTGATTACAAAATCGGAATCAGCACACCCTATTACATAACAATCACATTATTTTCACCCAGTAGCAAATTTTTGTTGCGTAGTGTAATCTACACTTGCTATGTTTCAACTCTCAATTGTGAAAAAAGATGTCACATTTTTAGAACCTTGCTGGAAGGGCTGGCTGTTAATTAGGAACAGTGAATTTAAAGAGAATTGGAACACAGAAAATATATTTTGATTGGAAAAATCTTCTTTCTCTGTATTTGACAAAATGCCAAGTGTGCCAGAGAATAATTGATGATTTGTTCTTTGCAACTATGCCTGTGTAGACAGTATGGATATATAGAGATGCCTTCTGTTGAATAAGACAGTTCATGCTAGTGTCATTTCCCCATGATTTCAGGCATAAGTCATTTTTATCTTGTATGTCATTCTGGAAACAAATGTGGAACCATTTGGTTGCAAAATACAGTACAGTAATACCCCGGATAACGATTGTACCGTATAGCGCTAAAACTGCATATCGTTACAAGATTTTTGGAAAAATCTTGTATCGAATAACCCGATTTTAGCGTTATCCGGTACAATTGCATGGGGGGATTGGATTGGGTAGAACATCTACCCAATCCAACCCCCCCAGCGCCCGCCTGCACGATGTTTGGAAAGGGTACGGGGACCCGTACCCTTTCCAAACACCGTGCAGGCGCGTGCGTGTCAAACGGGCATTGGGGAGGCTACGGTGATCTTACCCGTACTCTCCCCAACCCCCGCCTGACATGCGGGATCTCCCCGGCCTTGTAGCGGCTCGCGAGGCCGGGGAGATCCAGGTTAGGAGAGGCGCCTCTCCGCGGGGTCTCCCCGGCCTCGTAGTGCCTCGCTGCGAGGCTGGGGAAATCCGGGTGAGGAGAGGCGCCTCTCCGCGGGATCTCCCCGGCCTCGTAGCGGCTTGCTGCGAGGCCAGGGAGTCCCGGGCAAGGAGAGGCGCCTTTCCATGGGGTCTCCCCGGTTTGGGAAAGAGGCGGCTTGGCCGAAATTCCCTCCCCCTGCGCGGGGGTGTGTGAGGAGTTCGACCAAGCCGCCTCTTTCCCGGGCTCACTATAGCAACGAGGATCGCACGTCAAGGCAATCGCTCTCCTAAACAAAGGTCGGCTTTTCCGAATTTCCCCCTCCCCTGGGGAGGGGAAATTCGGAAAAGCTGACACTTGTTTAGGCGCTTTGCGATGGGAGTTTGGGTGCTAGGTTGAACGGGCGGGCGCTCCACCGCCTGGGCTGCCCCTTTTGTTATTTCTCCCCGGTAAGGGATCCCAGGGCAGTGCTTGGTGTGCCCCCCCTACGGGGGCGAGGATAATTCCCGAGCCCAGGCCCCGTGCCAATTATCGATGTTAAACATGCCCGCTAATTTTGAGTTGCACTAAAACTGCACTCCAGACCCTGCCTCCCCACTCGCGCTGCTCACACACCGAGCGGAAGAAACTGCCTCAAACGCCACCTATTTCCCCCCTACTCTCTTTCCCAGGGAAGGATCCCAACATTGGGGAGGGGTGGGGGGAGAAGGGCAGCTCCCCCCCCGGAAAACCACCAGCGGCACCTTCCAACCTCCCCCCCATTAGCTCTTCACCAACAAGGCCAAGCCACCAACCTGCCTTGCCTACTTCCCTCTTCCACCCCCTTCCCAATCCGGCTTGGGAAAAGGGGGTTCCCGGCGCCCCCGCCAGCCGCCTTGGCCCCCGAGGGTCAGGTGAGAGTTTCAGGAAGTGGTTGGCCGGAGGGAAAGGCGAATTAAAACTTCCACTCACTTTGCCGAAGCCGCCTAAAGTGGTGACTCGGGTGTAGAGTGCGTGAAGATCCAGCTCCTTCCCACCCACCATGGGGATCTTCTTAAAAGGAGACCTGCCAAAGGAGAGAGAGACACATAAACAACTTGTCAACTTGGCCCCCCTTTTCTCCCCTCGCTGGAAGTTAAAATCGGTCGGTTTCAACAGCCTTCTCCCTTCTGCCTGCCACCGCCACCTTCCATCTCTCCATTCTGTGTGTGATGTTAAACATGGCATTGGGGGGTTTTGTCTCAAAAAAAAAATCCAATAGAAAAACAACAACAATCCGCGGCTCCTCCTTGCCTCTAAGAAGGGACCCAGGTTCCTGTGCTTGGCCGGGGATCAGCCATGGAGAGGGGGGGGAGGAAAAGAAGAAAAAGTTTAAAAGTAATAAGGGACAGAGTGACAACACACAAGGAAGGAGAGGGGGCACCTCTCGGCAATTCTCGCTGCTGCTGCCCCTGCCACCTTCCTCTCTCAGCACCACAAACCCAACCGATCCAGCCTGCACATGAGACTCAACATGGTGCTGCTGGATCACACAATGAATTGGGTTAGTGTTGTGGTAGGGTTTGGGCTGAGGAAGCTGGAGTAAGGTACAGTACTGACAGTGTGTGTGTGTGTGTGTATGTGTGTGTATTACAGACGCGGATCCATGAAATCTCCCTTCTCCCCTCGCTTGCGCTCGTTCGCTCTCGCTCACACACACACACACACACACACAGTATGGCGGCGGTGGCGGCGGCGGGCTTCACTTCTCTTCTCTCAGACAAAAAGATCTGAGGCCGCCGTGCGGCTGCCTGGGCGAGAACGCCACACAGCGAAACCCAGAGGCCGGTCGAATTCGGACAAGCCGCTCCTTGCCCAGGCAGCCGCACGGCAGCCTCAGATCTTTTTGTCCGAGAGAGGAGAAGTGAAGGCCGCTGCCGCTATACAGTGTGTGTGTGTGTGTGTGTGAGAGAGAGAGGACGAGGACGTGCGATCCTCGTTGCTATAGCGAGCCCAGGAAAGTGGCCAAGAGCGGCAATTTCAGCCAAGCCGCCACTTTCCCGGGGTCGTTATAGCAACGAGCGCTTTGATCCATTGCCTTGACGTGCGATCCCCGTATCGCTCGCCTAAACAAGGGTCAGCTTTTCCGAATTTCCCCCTCCCGGGGGAGGGGGGAATTTGGAAAAGCCGACCCTTGCCCAGGTGTGCGAAACGGGGGTCGCACGTTAAGGTAAGGGATCAGAGTGGGGAGTGGCACCCCTCACTTTGATCCCTTGCCTTGACGTCCGATCCCTGTTGCTATACCCGTTTGGTAGAAGAGGCTCCTGCTGGCGCGCCTTTTCACGCAGCATTATATGTGGGGACATTTTACTTCCACTTCCAGTTGGAGGAACCTTGGGACTGGTTCATGGCCAGAAAAGTTTGGGCACCCCTGCTCTAGGTGAAGAGAACAAACAAGTCATGGCTGCTGAGCTGAATCTTAGGTAATTCTCTGTCCACATACCCAATAATATTTAGGGTTAACTAGGTTGTCTTAAGGTTCTTAATGTTAGCCTTGTAGAAAATATCAAAATTACAGATGTCCTGATGATCCCTTATATTTCCTGATGAGATAGTCTTCTGTACTCAAGGAAGAATTATTTATAACCAGACATTCTGCACCTGGTATAATATACAAATTGGATCTTTTGCTCATACTGTATTATTATGTCTGTCTCTGAATCTGTGGGAATAACTGGCTGTTGGCAAACTATAGGCATACTTATGTCCTCATGCAGCTGGGTCTCATGGTTGTGTTTTCTGGCTTGGAACCTTACTGACTGGTCTAACCAGTTGCCAAACTTCATGGCTAATATTGGAAAAACACTACAAACTTCCAGTCACATGAAGGGACATAATGTTGATTGTGTGCATGTGGAACTACGCTGCAACTCACACCCATAAGTTCTGTGCCACTTGACTTTGTTCCAAGTGTTGGTGAGTTATATACAGATTTCTTGAAAAAAGTACTTTATGAGATTGGTTTTCCAAGGGTTGTGTGCTTTTCACAGTTGGGATCCAGAATAAGTAGAAAATGACAGGGTATTCACCCCAAGGGAAGTGTGGAAGACTACTACCAGAGTGTGGTCCTTCTCAGTTGCAGTCCTGACACTATGCAGTCATCTACCGATCCACATTAGTCAGACACCAACACTTCATGCCATCAGCAGACTATGGAAAACAGTTATTCAGGGAGACATTTTATAATATTTTGTTCCTTAATTGATTGATTTGTTCTCTACAGGTATGATTTTTTTTGTGGTAGCCATCTATGACTTTCTGTTGTAATATAGTTCCTAGATTATTAATTTAATATTTGGGTATGGACAAGGTGCACCTTCACAGCCAGTCCATCTGGCATGGCCTTTTCTGCCTCTGTGACCATTGGGAATCAATTCCTCCTCCGTTCATTTTGCCATTGGGCCCAATGTGATGGTTTCCAGTAGCATTTCCTCCACTGAGGTGACCATCACCCCACCTAAAGGCGCTTATCTGCCCATAGCCATTGGCCCCTTTAGCTCAAGGCTGTGGCAGTCCATTGCAGTCCCGGTGTTGAATTCTGCATGTCTCATTTCATGTGTGCTGCAAGAGATGGCTCCATGATCATAGTATGTGGATCACTTCGTGGCAAGCTGGGACCACCTTAAACAAATTCATGCCAATGACATTTTTCCTATTTCAGGAAAAATGCATTCTCAGATACGAGTTTGATAGTGATATTGTATTGCTATGTACTTTTATGTTTACAGCATTTTATTATAAACCGCCCAGAATGGCTGTTTGGTTAGATGGACAGAATAGAAATGCAATCAGTCAATCAGTTGATTTGTATAGTGTGTGGACTGTAGGGGTGTAGATTTCACATAATCTTGGGAACAAAATCAGACAGAAATGTCAGTTCTTAATCACGATGCTTGTCCAATCATGCATTTGTCAAGAGATTGGAGCAGAAGCTTAAGCCCTAGGGTTTTTTGTTGCCTAACTAGGTTCTATATTTATCAATTGATAAACAATCCTGCTAAGCATCTAGTTTCTTCACCCTCAAGCATTTAGAACGGTATATGTTTAAGCAGGATTCTTTTTGTTCCTTTCTTCAACACTTATAATAGAATGCTTATAGAAAGTCTAATAGAATTTGCATTTGGCATGTTATATATTTAAGATGCTCTGTTACCAATCCACTATCCCATACACACTTTACAAATAAGTAGCATGCCAGATCCAAAAGATTTATTTGCTTGTTCCACTGACCTCACCATCTTGCACATCATATCACTATTTCTATAAGTAAAAGCAACCGTTAGTTTACTTCAGTTTTCTTTTCTATGAATATTAAATTTCATCACATTATTGCTACTTATTGTTATAAATCTTGAGTCTCCTACAAAAAGAATCAGCACAACTGCTTCTTAGCCAGTTGAGTTGTGGATGCAGAAGTCTATGTGTCTTTATTGGGTTTTAAGGTTATTTAAAAAATTGTAGCTCTCAAATAGTAACTGGCAATCTCTCTTGTGTGTGACCATTGATATTCTGTTTGAAGAAGAAAGGTCTCCATGCATATTTTGTTCTTTTTGAATACATCATCTGGTTTGAAAAGATTAGATAGATTTTCATAGAGATTACATTTCTGGTATTTTATTTGAGGGCTCAGTGTCTTGTCACCTTTTTATTCGGTTGTGCTATGATCTAGATAGAAAATGAGGATTTGAAAATATTTTTTCCCCAGCTTGGTTTATTAGATAAAACATTTAACTCCAAGTGTTCAGTTGAAAAACAATTTTGATATGTGTGTATCTTTAGTAATGTCATAGATAACATGAGACATAAAGGATAATCCCTGCTGTCACAAAAGAGATATGACACTGTACAATCAGGAGACTATGCTTTATGATTTCTCATAGTATTATTTTCCTCCTGTGTGTGTTTGTGTTAGGAAAAGATGTGACATTATGAGCTGTGCAGCAGGGTGATGAGAGTGCATTTTAACAAAGAGGCAAAGCCGACCCCCCACACCACCCCTGAATCTTTTAGCCTCTTGGCAATACAACATGTTGATTCTAAATGAGACAAGTACATTGTTACATATTTTGGTCCATTCTTCTAACTGGGTATAGGGACCTACCCAGCAACTATCGTTCACTTAATTGCAGAAGAATGATGAGATCAAGCTATATATATGTCTGTTGCAGCCTTTTATTTGTGCTGGTCACATCTAAAATTAGAAATACTGTAGTGCTAAAGAGCAGATCATGCTAAACTACTCCTTTAATGTAGGGAATGGAGGACTTTGGGAACTGACAGAAAAATAAGAGGAGTAAGTGTGAAAACCACCTGTAACATTTTAGAACTTTAAATCAGATTCTCACCTTCGACGTTAGACATTATTGGTGTGGATGTCAGTTATATCAGTTTCATTGCTAATTAACTATTTCATCCAGAACACTTCTTTATTATAGTCTCCTACTATACCATGAGGTTAGCTGCCAAGTCTCTGAAAAAAATGTACTGTATAGACTCACGTATAAGTCTAGTTTTTTAGTCCCCAAAATGAGGTCCAAAAAGGGGGCTCGACATACTCAGGTAAACTATCCTGAGGATCCCAAAACCGCAATGTTGTAAATTCGAACATGCAGTTTAAAAAAAAAATCACTAACTACCGTAAAAACTCAAAAATATACCCACACAAATATCTAAATTAATTAATTTTACCGTATTTTCATGTATTTCAATTATTGAAACTCACTAGCAGCTGCTTTATTTTTCACCCCCGACTTATACTTGGGCCACTCTATTTTCCTAGTTTTGGAGGTTCAAATTAGGTACCTCGACTTGCGTTCGGGACGACTTATAGTTGAGTATATACGGTAATACAGACTTAGCTAGCATACATATGAAATGTTATACTGTTCAAACTGAAACTGCCCTGGAATTTTGGGTGCGCTTAGCAACTATAAGGAAAATAGTCTTGATATTGCAGTTGTATTTTAAATTTGTTTTGCTGTTAGTTGTGCTTTGCTTCCATACTGTCAAATCACTGCTGATTAGCAGGAAGATGCAGTTAAATCTTCTCTACAGTGTTAAAATTTTCAAAGTTGTAGCTGTAGTTGTCTGAGCAAGAAAAGCAAACTAGAAACAAAATCAAATGAAATAAAAAAGAAACAAAAACAAAGATGACAGAAAAGATGTGGCACCTTAAACTGCTAAATATGATTATGAGATTTCATATCTCATTTTTAGGCCTGAAGAAGTGGATTTGTCCCAGAAGCGCTCAGTAAAATAATACAGTTAATTTTTAAGGTGCCACAACATTTTTCTCTGCTTTTGTTTGTTTTTTGTTTAATGCATAGTGTTAAAAAGCACTGTGAATTATTTCTTATTATTATTATCATCATCATCATCATCATCATCATCATATTTTGATTTGTATGCCGCTCTACTTGGTAAAAACCGACACAGGGTGGCTCACAGAACCCCCAAATATAATGTTACATAAAACAACATTACAATATAAAATATAAATGTAACAAAGTGTATACACATATGGAACTATACTGGGAGAGAGAAATCATTAAGCAAAGTACAAAGAAAAGCTTGTACTGGAAATGGAAGTGCTATTTCTCTGTTCTCTGTGCAATGCAGTTTAATGCTTTGATTGGTATAGAGCAGAGCTAGCAGTTGCTTTTGACATCTCACTTGTTGACAAAGTGGTCTTGTTATTTCCTACCCGTTGGCAAGAATATGAAGTCCCTATGGTTTTCTGACCTAAATACAGTAGTTATAAAATTCTTGGAATTCATACAGCTACTGCTTAAGTCTTTTGTTACATTTTAAACTGTACTGAATTCCATTTTCCTCTATACAATATGTAACAAGATTTTGGTCTCAATAACATCGAATATTTATGCATTTTTCTATATAGATTGGAATCTGTTTAGATTTCTTATGATATTGCATAACTTTTACGAGACCCATGAAAGAGATTTTCCTCTACTTGATCCTTTTTACCTAGAAGCAAAAAATAAAAGTGTGCTACTTGTTTGTATTGATTGTATCAGTAATGGATTCAGTTGAACTTTGCATTATGTTAATATAAAACAGATGCAGAATACATGTTCCTTCAGAATTTTTTGGACTGCAGTTTCCATCATTCCTCAGTGTTGGCTTTGGTTACTTAAAATTTCAGGGTCAGCGAGCTAGGGTTTCAGAAACTTGTTGTGGAAGAAATAATTTTAAAATATTGGTTTAGGTCAGGGGTTCCCAACCTATGGGCTAGCCCCGGCCCACAACGTCATTCCATCCGGCTTGTCACTGTCTCCCCTGCACCAAGAAGTGTAAGCGGGTGCATTTACATCAGCCATAAAGTGCACATGCACAAAGATGCCCGCAGCTGTCATAAATGCGGAAGTGGGAGCATTTACGACAGCTGTAAATGTACCCTCTTCCGGGTTGTGTGGTCCAGCCTGCTCAGCTGCTCTGGGGGCATCGTCAGGCTTGCAGTGCAAAAAGGTTGGCCACCTCTGGTTTAGGTAAATACCCAGTTGTACCTCGCTTAAAGAGCATAATGTGTTCCACAGGATTGCTCTTTAAGCGAGTTTGCTCTTTAAGTGAAACACCATTGTAAGTGACCAATTGTGACTTCTGGTGGGGGGGATTGCGAACGTCAATTTATTTGTTAAGTGAGTTTTTGGTTGGTTTTATTTGTTAGGTGAAATGAGCATTCAGAGAAGTGAGGTGCCCTTTATGTGAGGTTTGACTGTACAGTAGTTGGTAAATTTCGGGAATAAGAATGTATATATCTTTGGTTTGAGGTAGCATAATTTTATTATTTTTGTTTATATCTTAGGATATGTTTTGGAGATACAGACAAAATATCTTTGATGAAATGAAGAAGAAATTTTCACAGGTAGTTAGTTGCACTAAATATGTAAAATGTGGTTCCGCTGTAGTAACAGCATGGAACTGTAGCACGTAACATGCATATCCAAAAATATTCTGCATTCTGATTCTTATTGTTCTAAAGAATGGAAATAGCTTTGGATGTTTTGTGTTCTTTAAAATGGTAAGTTTTATTATTTTTATGTGTATATGCATAGTATTCACCAAGCATTAAAAGCATGGAATAAGGTAATTTAACTGATGCTTGTAAATAAAATGGTATTTCATTTAACTATCAGTGTGTTATGTATGAGTATGTCTAATGAGCTTTGTACCTTTATTTTCTAAAAGCAACATCTGGCATGTCTGGTTTTCACATTGCATTTAAATATTAATAACATCCGTGTTTCCCAAACATTTTGGTTTCATTCCCATTGTTTCATTTTTGAGAAACCTTCATGTCCTCAAATCTCCTTTACCTTTAGGTAACACACTTTTAATTTTTTTTTAAATACCCTAATTTGAAATTACAGTTGTACCTCGCTTAAAGAGCATAATGCAATGTGTTCCATAGGATTGCTCTTTAAGCGAGTTTGCTCTTTAAGTAAAACACCATTGTAAGTGACCAATTGTGGGGGGATTGAGAACCCCGATTTATTTGTTAAGCAAGTTTTTGGTTGGTTTTATTTGTTAAGCAAAGCGAACATTCAGATAAAATTCTGCTCTTTAAGCGAGTTACTTTTTAAGCGAGGCACTCTTTATGCGAGGCTTGACTCTATAAAGTAAAGTGACTTTAAGTGTCTTATGTGCTATAAAATAGTAAACTTTTTAGAATTATTTAAACATACAGATCCTGTAAAATTAAAGATCAGCAGATTTGGTTTTTTAAACCCTACATTCTAGAAATAATATCTATCACAGAATTTTGTTTCAGTTGATAAAAATGGGTTTTCCTTTGTGAGAATTTCAATCTTATTCCCCACCTTGGAATTTCTGCATGCTCCCTTCCATTTTGGAGAGCAATGAGGTACATGGTAATTTAGTAGACCGCGAATAATACATGTTTTTCCTGCCATCAAAGTACGTATGTAAATGTCATTGGTTGCAGAGAATACTCTTGTCAAGAGCTAAGTTGTACATATTGGCTAACTTGTTCTGTTGCTTCTCCTGTGCTAAAGAATTGGGATGTGCACATGCTACTCTAAAGCTGCACTTAAAGGGAGCCTCCCACAGCTCTATACCTGTTATGAACATTTGTATATGTGTAGTACGGAATGATGTAATGTCTTGCAAATTGTTTTAGTTAAATATTAAGCTGCTGTTCGTTATTGGAATTTAAACTGTTATTTGAGTAGATTTCAAGTATTCAAAAAATAGAGGGAACAGCCTTCCCAAGATATCAGCCTACTTTTAAAAAAGTTATTGATAGATACAGTAATGTAGAATCAGGATTGAATTATCCTTTCTTCTAAGTCCTAGAATCGGGATGCACACATGCTTTCCTTCCACAAGTCAACACAATCATATGTAGAAATAACAGTTGTGTTGTTTTTCTCTGTGCATGCTTGCATTTAGTATTATGCATGTTTTGTATGTTGTTGCTTTTTTGGCCAGAAGCAGTAACTTTACTTAAATCTCTTAATTGAACCAATTTATAGTCATACATCTATATTCACATAAAAAGGTATAAAAATCTGTTATTACACTGTCTTTAGTAAGTAAGGTAGCAATCTTTGGTGAAGTTGTACTATCAGTGACTTAAGCTTTGAGTATATGTAACTGGTTTTATGTTCTCATTCAAATATTTAAATCCTGTTTTAGCAATAATGATTTGTTATTATCTTTTGTATTTTAGGCTTCATTTTAAAATTGTTACTTTTATATTTTATTGACATGAATTTGCAAAGGTTACATTATAACTTGCCTAGAGAACATCACATACTTGATTTATTCGCTGTAATTAAGACAATCTGTAGACAGCTTCCTTGTTCAACAACACCAAAGACTGTATGGGTTCTGTAATTTTGGTGTGTGAAAACTCTTTGTAAAATGCTTATTTACATTGTTCACTGCATAATACCTTATACAAAATCTGGTTAATTGCTGAATAGTGTGAACATTTCATGGTGGCTGAAATTTTGTTGTTTAGCATAGTAAGTTGTAACTAGAGTTGGCCCTTTGAATCAGTCGTATTTAAGGAGCAGTTCACTCATTATATCTCCATTGTTTCAATATGCCTACTATAGTTATGATTTGCTGTGATAAGCAACATCGTTCTAGCCAGAGTGTCTTCTGTACTACATGATACGGTACTTATAATACTGATTTAAACTTTCAAAAAATAGAAAATTGATTTCAGGTGGAGTATATACCATTATGCAGTAAAACCTCGAATTACGAATAAAATAAGTTCCATGGCCTTGTTAGTAAGTCAAATTTGTTTGTAACTTGAGGCATTCCCATAGGAATAAAGAAAAAAACCCCACCCCACCCTCCAAAAATCAATCAAACCACCCAAAAACAACAGCAGCATTAAAAGGAAATCATGCATAAGCAAAAATGCTGTTCCTTACCTTAAAGAAGCTGTGAAAATGAACAGAAAGCTAAATAAAACCCAGCAAGAAACTGCAACAGGCAGCCATTTTGGCGGCGAAACTGCAGACAAAGAAATCACTCCAAACACTGTACTGCCACCTACAGGGCTCTGAAAGGCTGCATGTGTATAAAATATTCACTTCCAGGCCACAGTGCACTCTTGGGAATCAGATTATGAAACCTTTTGCTTGTTTATTTATTATTTGTTTGTTTGTTTAGACTTATAATGCTGTGTGCTCACCGTGGCGACTCAGGGCGCTTACATTCATATGGGAAATCGCATTTTTTGCTTCATATGGAGGCAACACAGGCAAAAGGTTTCATAATCTGATTGCCTGATTCATATGGGAAATCGCATTTTTTTGCTTCACTGGAGGCAACACAGAGGCAAAAGAATTAATGCTTAAATTGGACCATGTTCGTAACTTGACGCATGGATTTCAGTGCAGAACAATTCATAAGTCAAAATTCATAAGTAGGGGCATTTGTAAATCTGGGTTTTACTGTATAGTGCAGGGGTCTGCAAACTTGGCTCTCCAGGTGTTCTTGGACTTCAATTCCCAGAAGCCCAAGTCAGCACTCCTGCTGATCAAGGGTTCTGGGAACTGAAGTCCAAGAACAGCTGGAGAGCCAAGTTTGCTGACCACTGGTATAGTGGAACCTCAGTTAACATAAAAATCGCACGACAAAAAAAAAATCCGTAGAAAATAGTAACTTGGTTTACAGGGTTTTTTTTTTTTTGAATGGATTAATTGATTTTCAGTGGATTCCTATGGGAAAATGCATTCAGAACATTCCTATGGAAAATTTGGTTAAAGTAATTTTTGCTGTAGAATATGTTAATTATGTCAACCGAGGCTCCACTGTAGTTAAGAAACAATTTTTCTAACGATAGTTTAATCATTGGGTGTAGGGGTCTACTTACTGCTTTCATTGGACTTGCACATCTATTTATCATCTTTGTAGGATCCCTTTTAGCACAAAATCTACAGTATATTTGCTTAAAGGATACAGACAAAAGTTTGTTTTGTCTTACATTGAGTTTTCAGCAGTGGTTAGCCAGAAGACCATAGAATTCCTTACAAAACTAGAATTAGAAATTAGAAAGAAATTAGAATTAGAATTAGAAAGTTACGCATTTTGTATAAAATCCTTTCTGAATTGGTTGCCAGTCAGTTTTATTGGATAAACTAAGTTTGAGAGGGAGAGAGGAAAAAACAACTCTACAGTATTCAGTTAGTTGAAATATTAATCAGTTCCCCAATTAGCAACCTTTTCTCTTATAGCAGAAAGTCACAAATACCTTAACTTTATTGCATAGGAAATGTGTATCACTAGTACTTTTCTGTGCTGTTTCTAGTCTTTTAATTCATTTTGTGGTGAAGTAGCCAGAACTATCCAGTATTCCCAAATATGGCTGTATCACAGATTTATACAATAGCAGGGTGAAAGTCTTCTTGTTTATTTATTATTTGTTTGTTTGTTTAGACTTATATCGCTGTGTGCTCACCGTGGCGACTCAGGGCACTTACATTCAGTAAAACAACAGTCACGGTATAAAATCGAAACACAGTACAGTCAAACCTCGCTTAACGAGTGTTTCGTTTTACGAAAAACTCACATAACGAGTGGGTTTTTCAAAAAGCAACTCTTGATTACAGCTACAGCCAATGCTGACTTGTTGTATGTTGGTTTTACTGTCTAGGCTAAGAGGGGCTAACCTTGTTGCTTCAGGTGTTGTTTGACTTCAGTTACCAGAAGCCCAGATAAGCACACCTGCTGTTCAGGGCTTCTGGGAATTGAAGTCCAAGAATATCTGGGGCTCCAAGGTTGACTACTCCTGATCTAGGCCAAATGAACAGTTGAACATCTGCATTGTGTACTGGTTGAAATATCGGATCCTTCAGAGATAGCCCTGAATATTGCATGTGACCAGTAAATTAATCTGGATGTAACTAGTGCATGCATAATATTTTAAGAAAGTTTAATGCAGATAAAATGCTAACTCATACTTTTTGTTTGTTTGTTAAAGACTATGTAGTTTGAAAGGTATGGCTTTACAATTGGTGGTCGAAAAGATCCAGAATTGAAATTGGATGATGTAAAAGAAAGGCTGATTGTCCATATAATTTCTCTTTTTGCACACCAGTTAAATTTGTTTGAATGTCGCATTCTTGCATCTTGACTAAAAACCTGAAATCAACTAAGTTACAAAGATTTCTTCTTAATAGAAAGTTTTCTCTACCTGTTTCCTTTTTCATTACAGACTGAAAATGCTGCTGATGAACCTAGAGTGCTTTGTATAATACAAGATACTACTAATTCTAAAACAGTGAATGAGCGCATCACCTTGAACTTACCAGCTTCCACTCCTGTAAAAAGACTGTTCGAGGATGTGGCCACCAAAGTGGGCTATGTTAATGGAACATTTGATTTAATTTGGGGAAATGGCATCAATGTGGCAGATACGGTAAAAACAACTATTTCACTTAATGGAAAAAATAAGGTCACTGTGTGCCTGTATCTTCTAGAATGTGGGTGTTCAGCCAATCTGTTTGCTTTGTTTCTCAAAACTTGTGGTAGTAATTATCTCAGGAGACAGCAGTCTGTCCTGGTAAAAGGTGTCATCAAAAATAGTGAATGATAGAAAAGGAAGGATTTCTTTTAACCAGAAGAAAGATTGTTAACCTCCTTTATAGATATGAGATGGTATGGCTTATGGTGTGAAGTAGGTAAAGGAATAACCCCAAATGGTAGGATATGCTCTTGATTGTACCACAAGTTGCCAATGTCTTGAGTTAGGCTGCTTGACAACCCTTCCTCCTCTTGTTTCCCTGTAAATGTTTTACAATAGCAATGGAAAGTGACCATTCACTTGAGAATGAAACGTAGGAAAATCTGATATATATACCATTATCACTTATACTGCCTGAATTTCTATTTCCTAAAACTTTGCTTTATGTTGATTTTTAAATAGAGCTGCACTCTTATTTTCCAGTGTTGGACTGGTAGGGAATATTTTGTCAGCTTCTTCTAAAAATCTGTTGTAATTAGAAATTTAAAATCAGTTGCATACTAGGAATAGTAGAATATAAAAAAATGAATAGCCTAATAGAAAAAAATTAGTCAACTGATTTAATGGGTACACATTTCTAATTTAAGAATACAGTATATGTTCTGCTTTTGCTGAGACTTAAGTAGTTTGCTTAAAATGTAATTTTATTTAAAATATAAAACAAGAAATAGTAATTAGGAGCTGGTAGCATGAATCCTATGGGTTTCCCTTCAGAGTTTTCCAATCTTAATTTTGGTTCTGTGCATTATAGCCAGTGAACTTTAAATACAATGTTTCTGGTCTCTATAAATGTTTGAGTTGATCATTTTGTTTTTTATCCATGGGTGGGTTATTCTAATATACAGGCTACAGGTCAGCTTTGCTAGACCTAATGCTAATGCCAAAGTTGATCCTAAACCAATGATGGCGAACCTTTTAAAGACTGAATGTCCAAACTGCACTTATTTATTGCAAAGTGCCAGCACAGCAACAGGGGAGAGAGGAAACTCTCCCATTGAGCTGTTGGGGAGAGGAGCAGGGTAAACTCTGTGCTGGGGGAGGGAAGAAGTGCTCCCGTTGGGCAGGGGGGCAGGACAAATTATGCTGGGGCAACTGCATGGGTGCCCACAGAGAGGGCTCCCATTAGTGCCATAGGTTCACCACCACTGTCCTATGGCTCCTTTCATTCTTGATCATCGGCTATGCTGATCAGTGAAGCTGATTTGTATAGAATGTCAAATGTCAGGAGGCCATCAATGTAGGGAAGGCAGAGGTTAATTAAAATGTAAAAAGTAATAAAATGATAATTGTAGATGGAGTAGTAAGCCAGCACATAGTATAATATGAAATATTTGTGTAATTCTTTGACTGTGTTGAGATCTAGATTTTCTGTGAAAAAATGTTGCTCTGTTTAAGGCTATTGATATCTTTAGCAGTGGCAGTTCAGATATTAATTAGTTCTTTCTCCTCTGTGGAGATTCTCAGTTAATCCCTTTTATTGACTCGCAGAAGCAATGGAATTCTTTAATTATTTCGCTGGGATTTTGTTTTCTAATTTTCAGTAATTAAAGATTACCTCTATCCTGTGGCTTCCACCGATTATGAAAGGTGAACTGAAAGATGTTAACAGGGAGTTTTGTGAACTTCAGGAGAAAAATTGTGTAATTTATGAAAAATCTCTACTGGTGATGACATCATTTGCCTTATGTGGCACATGTTACCACATGTTACCATCAAAGAAGCAAGTGAACAAAAAATGCACCAGTTCCCCTAATGTTCAAATTCCCAAAACAAACATTACTTGATGTTATCTGATAAACAGTAACTTTTCTCTGATTTTCCTAGACACCATTGGATCAGTCTAGTGATAAATCTGTGGTTGATGCTGGTTTTGAATCGGGAAAAAAGAATTTTCTGCATCTAACAGATAAAGATGGAGAACAACCTCAGATAGCCTTGGTGAGAGAAAATGAAATGGTTTATAAATTTGCTTATTCTATGTGTCATGCTTGTAAGGAAGATTTTCATTATAATTTTGTTTTCCTGGTACAGTATTATTATACTTGCCATTGCCAGGCTTAGTTTCAAACGTGTCTTGTTGAAGAAAATTAATGAAATAAAATTATAAACATGCATGTTTAATTATGATTGTTTATATCTGCAATTCTAAGAATTCTAACACCACAGTTAACTCTTTTGTGTTGGGGATGGTACAATGAATCAAAGGCATTCTGACTGTCATTTTTGTAGAGGCACAAACACTCTAGAACAGAGTCCAGATGCGCCCCATGGTACCATTTCATGTGCCCCTCCGCCACACCAAGAAGTTCCATGTGTGGCAGGCAGAGCAAAATGGCCATCCGGCCCCCCAATGCTATCTGAGGGAGCGTGACCTGGCCCTTGGCTTGAAAGTGTTGAGAACCTTCTGTAGCTCCTTCATTTATATTTCCATATTGTGCAGACCTGGGTAGTTTTGCTTTTGTAAATTCAAGTAAAGTCAGTTCCTTTTCTCTGTTTTCCCAGTTGTTAAATATTACATTCTTACATACTTGTATTTGTATATGGTTATTTGAGGTTATTTGCCTTTTTGTTGATTTTGTAATGACTGTGAGCCATCCAAAGTGGTGCAAACAAGCAAATAAATCCCTTTAAAAATCAAAGTCTAGCTTCAAACAGGGGAAACTAGCAATTGGTCATTAGATATTACACTTATATACCTCCCCATAGCTCTTAGAGGTGATTAGCATTTTTGCCCTCAACATGCGGTATACTGGGATCAATGAAAGGCTGAGTTAGCCAGAAGTCTGTCTGGATTGAACCCTCAACGTCAGCAGTTTTTGCTGCTGTACTCCAGGTTAACCACTCTACCACAAGGGTTCTACATTATGATTTTATACCCAGTAGTTTCTTTGTTTTCCCAAGAATCACATTTAATTTCTTGTAAAGGAGAATGAACTCAGATCCAGCCAACGCTGTTCAACTGCATTAAGTGGCATTGCATAAGCTTATTGTCAGATGGGTGTGTCTTAGGCTACAGTGTGGGACATACCTATACCCAGCATTTGATGGTGATGGATTATTCCAAATTTAATGCTGTAGATATAAACAGCATTTCTGATTAAGGTGATAGTCACATTTCTATAATTAATGTTTGAAGCAATCCATGGCACGTGTAATGGGACTTACTTAGTTTATGTATGCACAGTTTTATAGGTTCCTTAATTGCAAAATTTTGTATTAAAATTTTCTGTTAACAATTGTAAGGATCCTTAGTGACACTAGCAAAGTCCCACTTGCATATGCATTACTAGAACACAAGCAGGGATCCTGTTGGAAATGGCTGAATTATCACTTGCACAGGGAAGCAACTGAATCTTCTTGTACAGATAGTGAAATGGTTCAAGCTGTGTTTATTGTGTGAGTTGATTGATTGCCTGTGTATTTTGGTACTAATTAATGTATCCCCTTTTCAGGAGGAATCCAGTGGAGCAGATGAACGAAATCCAGATAGATTTATAGGCCCTCTTCCACGAGAAGGTTCAGTTGGTTGTTCTAATGATTATGTTAGTCAGAATTACTCTTACTCATCAGTTCTGAATAAATCAGAAACAGGTATGATGGTTTGTCTCTATGTTTTATAATAATGTTTTAGCAGTGTATAAAAGCAAATTAAACATTAGTAAGATAGAATGCAACAATGGCAGAATAACCAATAGGAATGGTGTGCTACTTGTTTTATTGAAGAATAAGATATAGTACTACTTGATACCTAAAGTTTCTCTTTGATTCCCCCCACCCCCTTCTTGGAATGCCTACTAGAAAATATGAAGACTGAGACAAATTCACTTTATCAAGAGACAATGGCCCTATCTGCTGAGTTTGCCCTTAGGACATTTACATGGCTCCAGTCAATTGTAATTGTATTGTCCAAAGGTGAAAAATGCTTATACATTGGAACCTCTGTTAACAAATGGCTCAGTTAACATAAAAATCACATAACAAAAAGAAATCCATAGAAAATAGTGGCTCGGTTTACAGATTTTTTTTTCTAAACGGATTAATTGGTTTTCAATACATTCCTATGGGAAACGGCGTTTTGGTTAATGTATTTTGGTTTTCAATGCATTCCTATGGGAAATTGGTTAAAGAAATTTCCAATGTGAGAAATGTCCCAGAGAACACGTTAATTACGTTAACCGAGGTTCCACTGTAGTAAGGTTCTCTGCTATTTAAAAGTCAAAGTCCTATACGTTATCAGGTTTTTTCCCCATCTCAGAAATGTTGAGAACATTATTCTTATATTATGAAATCTTTTGGTATTTGACTTGAATGGAAATCATTTGAAAAAGATTGTTGTGTTGATAATGAATAATGAGTTTTCAAAACTTCACTGAAGTTATTGTAAGAGTTGCTGCTAATTTCTGTTCAGCAAAAAGTAATTTTTATTAGACACTATAATGACTACTAATCCTGTTGCAAAATTATTATTTGTTTAGGATATGTAGGTCTAGTAAATCAAGCAATGACCTGCTATTTGAACAGCCTCCTACAAACCCTTTTCATGACTCCTGAATTTAGAAATGCATTATATAAGTAAGTACACGAGATCATAAACAGGTAATAATATTCTAGGTATTTTTGTATTCTGCTTTTCAAAGGTATTCAAAGACTGTTGCATTTTCTGAGATATATACATTTCTGTGATTTTGTTCAGTGTCCATAAACCTTTTCACCAGTTGTTACTTAATATTGTAAATTATTAAGTAATAAGAATGCACAGGGTGTGCGTTTGTTGAATATTTTCATTTTCTCAAATGTATATTCTGTTTGAAAATGATATCAAGAGTGTGGGAATTAAGAGATACTGCAGATTTATTTCTGATAACTTAGAAATTTTCCCCCTAGTATGAAGCAGTGGTGGGTTCTTGTTGACTTCTCATTTGGTTGTCTGCTGAATACAACTGGGTTAGAATACATTCTTGTATAATAGCTGTTGCTGTGTGAAGTAGCATGACTGTCAACAGCACAAGTTTTTGTTCCCTCAGCAATTCAGTAGGAAAGTAATTTTTTTAGGAATTTGGCTGTTAGCATTGGAATACTCATTTAGAGTTGACCAGAGGTAGGCAAATTCATTCAATTAATCAGTGAATAAAGTTCTTATAAATAATTGTGGAATCTTAGAAAAGAAAAGAAAATATCATTCACCAGCATTCTCATTTGATACTGCATCTAGTAAGACATTGAAGTGTGAGGGTTTTTTTAAAAAGAAAGTGAAATCAACATAATAAAACACACAACAAAAACTTTGCTTTCTGTCCATATTATACGTTCCATTTGAATGTCCTGAAACGCTATGTATAATTGTTTAAGCAATCTCTTCTTACTTTTACATAAAATATAGAAGTATACATGGTTTTTCTCTGAAGAGGAAGGGTGGCATTTAGCTACCATATACTGTCCTCACAGAAATGAGATGAAAGAGGCATGTAACCTTTTGGAAAGACTTGAAGCAAGAGGTGTTTTGATCCAGAAGTGTTTTGATCCAGTAACTTATAGGTCATATATTATGAGTCTTATTCACAAGTCTAGTGCTGTTTAGTTCCTTTTCAATGCCTGTGGTGCCTTCATTGTTTTTCAAATTTTCCAGGTGCTCTAGGTGTTTGCTAAATAAAAGTAGCAGTAAATACAGATATACTGCAGTGATGCTCCACAATTGTGTTAGTATGAATATTGGTGGTAGTAATGCTTTATTTTTCAAACTTTGTGCCTTAAGGTATCCATTAGCACTAAAGAAACACTGGTTTCCTCTGCCACAGTCATTTCTGTGTGCCTCAGTGTTTTTGGGCATATGTTGTAGGACACATTTGCTCCATCTGTGCATCAGTTGGATAGGTCTGGTTTCCTTATTACTTTACTGCAACTTAATTGTATGTTCTCCTTCATGGTCTACGAGCATCCATACTAATGGGTTTCCCGTCTGTGAGTGTGCAGTGGCCGGCTCTTCCAAGCTTAGCTTTCGAAAGAAAGCACTGTCCCTGCATGCATAGCACCGGGGCCCGCTTCCTCAGTTCCATTTCCCCCCACCATTGGTTTGGTCATGTTTCTTCCAGGCTCCTGCATGCCATAACTATTGGGACGTTTTTCCCTTTAGCTTCTTTAGTTAAAGCTATTCCCTTTAGTTCTTAGTGTTGCTAATACCTTGTTGATGCTATTTCTTCATTTTTCTTTAATGAGATTAGTCAAGTTTTTTAGTTTCACTTTTGCGCCGTGTTGGTCCGTTACCGCACTTCTTGCGACGGACACCATTGTGGGATTTTTCTTTGACCTTTAGCATGTTCTTTATTGTTAATAAATGTTTTTTCACCATTTCTGGCTGCTGACTGTATAACTGATAGAAAGCTTAAAACCTTTAAGTACTGTGTTACTTGTGGTTCTAAAATCCCCACAACTGATGGTCATAATAATTGCTTTTTGTTTAGGGCAGTGATGGCCAACCTTGGCACTCCAGGTGTTTTTGAACTTCAATTCCCAGAAGCCCTGATCAGCAGGTGTGCTGACTTGGGCTTCTGGTAACTGAAGTCCAAGAACACCTGGAGTGCCAAGGTTCGCCATCACAGTCATAGGCTTTCAAAGGATTTATCAGTTCAAAAAACATCACTAGAGAGCCTTAAATTGTGAAAGGAATACAGTAGGAATCCTTCATTCCCCATCCCATCCTTTGTGCATGTTGAAAAGTTGTACAAGAGTGAGCACTGGAGCGCATTGTAACACCAAGGATATCTGTGGCAAAACTTTATTGAACATGTTTCAGAAACCACTTTATAAGATCTCACTGTTCCATATTTGTTGCATAGTTACAGTGTTTGCTAAGGGAATTTCCAATGCTGACATTCATTCATTTATGTCTAGTACCCACAAGTGTAAACATTTCTGAACATTTTTTAGTGGCTTGCAGCTAATATCTTTGACAGACTGGAATCTTGCTCTTTCGTGGAAAAGCTCATACAGAAGCAGCTCCGATCAATATAATGGATATAATCAATCAAATAACTTCTTGTGCCTCTTTGCTATAATGTTCTTTATATTGAACAGTGTAGATGGGGGGATTAATGAAAGAGCAGTGTATTAGCTTTTATTCTCTATGGGTTTTTTACTCTTCATTTTTTCATTATTCAGTGTGAATTTCTAATCAGAATGCAGTATATTCCAGTTATAATTTTCTTGTAATTTAATAATTTTGTTTACATATGGTACTAAGATGCCTCATTTTGTTAATAGATGGGAATTTGAGGAATCTGAAGAAGATCCAGTGACAAGCATCCCTTATCAGCTTCAAAGGCTGTTTGTTTTATTACAGACCAGCAAAAAGAGAGCAATTGAAACAACAGATGTTACACGAAGCTTTGGATGGGATAGTAGTGAGGGTAATTATAACAATGTTTTTATTGGTCATTAGATAAGATGTTAACTGTCAGTCAAATTCTCTCTTCAGAGGTCAGAATATACATGAGCTCTGTCTACTGATTTGCTCCTTCTATCCAATTAGTGGAAAGCAAAAAAGCCATGGTTATCCATAGCTTCATTTTAACTTTCAACTAGAATAATAGCTTCGAAACAAACTGGTTTTAAATTGACTTCTGAATCCTGGTTTGGTTGGAAGTCATTAATCAGAATTCTTGGTTCAGTGGTAACAGTACATTATACAACTTCCCTGCACCATGGCTCACTTGCTTGAGAAGAGAAGTGAAGCAACAGCAAAGAAATTGTGTGAAACTTTGAGCATTTATTAAATTAAAATGTTATCCTTTAAATGCAAGCATTGTACCTTGGATGTATTCATCTTCTGCTTGAAGAAACACAAGTCCCATTTTTGTGATGATTTTTTAAATTAAAAAATGGATGGAGATCTAAAAGGTAGAGACATTATTTTGTAATGCTTTAAAAAAAATTAAGGAACAGAAAGCATTACTGGCTTGTCTGTTCCGGTATTTATCTGACCATAGTGAATACTTAGATCAGGGGTTCTTAACCTTTTTAAGCCGGAGGCTGGATCACTCCTCCTCAGACTCTGCAGGCTGGACTGGTGTCGCCACTGCCACAACCAGTACTCACCACCAACACTCCCACCATGCCACTGCCAACACTCCCCCCCCCACACACACACACATGCCATCAGTCTGGCCTGCAAACACTCATCCATACCCCACCGACGGTTTCCTGCTTACCATCCTGCCGTGGGTGAAGGCCTGCAATCGGCCAGAGCGGCACCCAGGAAAGACGTGGGTGGCCGCAGGCATCTGCCACTTCTGCCGCTGTCTTACAACATCTGCCCTTCTATGGAGCTGTGTTAGGGACACACCAAGCCAGGCTGAGGGGGAAATGGCTGTGGTGGCGGGAGCAAGAGCATGGGGGCAGATGGAATGGCACTGTGGGCCATGGACCGTAGGTTGAGAACCCCTGATTTAGATGCTTCCAGGAACATGTGGAAGAATATCTAGATTGACATATAGTAAACCAGATGATACCAGTATGCATTTTGTTTTCTTTACCAGGTGCATTCATGCAAGGAATTCTCAACCATATACCTACAGTTCTTAAATATGAATTCCAGTTTAGAGCAGTGAGCAAACTCCTGTTGGTGTAGTTAACATGGTGTAAACTGTATCCAGAGCTGGAAATAATTAAATACATTGAAAGCTTTCATTCCCCCTTCAGGTTCTGAGGCTCCAGGGAAGCCTTTGGGAACCTCAGAACAGGAGGGGGAAACTTTAAAAGTCAAATATAGATGTTAGATTGTTGACAGCAATCTTGATCCCAACAGCAGCAATCCAGTGACAATTAAATGCTTCCCATCATCTTGAGGCTCCCAGAGGCTTCCCAAGGGCAAAGGGGAACCCTAAAATGTCTCAGAAACCTAAAATATGGGCAGTAGAAAGCTTTTGATTTATTTATTTTAAATGAATTACTTCTGATGCTTGGGTTTGGTTTATGCCAGTTTAAGTATGGCAGCAGGATTTTGCTTGAGTCAAGTAAAAACAAAATTAAATTGTTCAACTAAAAATGACATATTAAAAACAACATTTACAGTTTTTTCTTATATGAATTTATCTCTTCTGTTTTATAACAGCATGGCAGCAGCATGATGTACAGGAACTCTGCAGAGTCATGTTTGATGCTTTGGAACAAAAATGGAAGCAAACAGAACAGGTATAATGGCTTTAGCTTATTTTTGTGGTAAGAGAAAGAAGGGCAGATGAAGCTGCTTTGAAGTAGAGATGAGAATGGAAATGTGTAATGGACTTTTACTTATGTAGTTAAAATCTGCAAATTGCTTTCAACTTAATACAACCTTCTGAATTAACTATGTTCATAATGTCCTGGTATCAACAGTCTTGCTCAGGTTTTGCAAATTAAAGAAGTGGTTCCCTTTATTGAGTGAATGTTAGGTCTTGTACTGTCTTCCAGAAGAATTAGAAAGGCCATACAGTATGTTGAAGTGACATTGACAAAGTTGCAGATTCTAAGGGAAATGGATGGATCAGCATATAATTGGTGTTTATCTTTCTCTCAGTTTTATGGTGGTGTTTTTTGTTCACCATGAGATATGCATCAAGGCATACATTTTGTCTTCCTGATGCAAGAAATACCGGGGTTATGAGACCCAGGTTTTAGTATTGTATCTGATACAGGACTTTGCCCTGTTTTTTTCTTGGCTTTACTCAGATCAGAATGTCTGCTTTCTGCCATTTCTAGAAAAACCTCTATTTGAGAAAGAGCTATGTGGTCTTTATATAATACAAATGCAGATACAGCATAGGTGATACCTTTTTCTGACCACAAAAAAATATTTTTTTTATTCAATGTTACTTCTTTAGGCTATGTACTAATTGCTTATAGCAGGGGTTCACAACCAGATTTGGTCCATGACACCAAATCATCTGCCCCCCAACCTCACTACAGTCAATGCTGGAATCGGCGGCAGACTCATTTACAGCCACATAAATGTGTTTATGACAGCCATAAATGAGTCCATGGCCATCATAAACACGTTTATGATGGCAGGTGGAACTGCCAGTCCGGCCCGCCCAGTTGTCTGAGGGGGCATGGTCTGTCCTGTGACTGAAAAACGTTGAGAACCTCTGGCAAATATAAATACATACATACATTCTTTATGTGATTTAACTACACTTTGCTTATTCTTCACTTTATGCCTTACTCTCAACAAAGTATTTTTAGGATGTTTCTGTCATCTTTTAAATAAATATATATATCTACCTCTCCCAATAACACATTATGTTTGATGTACAATGACCCTTACTGAACAAATTTAATCCATTCTCTGGGACCTTTTGTACAACGAAAAGTTTGTAAAGTAAATTTCCCATAGGAATTTATTGAATGCAATTTCCCATAGGAATGCATTGAAAACCAATTAATCTGTTCTGAAAAAAATTGTTAACTGACCCACTATTTTCTATGGATTTCCTTTTGTTATTGCGATTTTTGTGTTAAATGAGCTGCTTCTTGTTGTTGTTATTATTTATTGAATTTGTATGCCATCCACTTAACTGGTTAAACGAGGTTCCACTGTATTGCTTCCATGCTGTCTTCTGCTGTGCCAAAACCCAACATAATTTGTGAGAGCAGAAATTGTATTGCATTACTGATCTTTGCCACTGAGTGGCAATTCAGTCTTTGCAGCTCTGTTCAATTCACAGCCAGAAATGTCTCTGTTAATCCCTGTCACATTATCTTCTGCGGATTATGATAAAAGCAGAAATCACAAATGGAACGTGCACCCACCTTTCACAGCTGGAAAGAGAAAAAAGAAAGGCCTATAGCCAAAGTCTTTTAAGAAACCAGTTAAGGTTTCTCTCATTTACACATTTGAGAAATCTGATATATGTTGTCCATATGTCCATCTCTTGTCATCTAGCAGACAACCAACTTTAGAAAAATTGTGAGTTTCAAGGGAAGAAAATAAATCCCTGGAATTCATGCAAGTGTAGCTTGGGAAATAACTAAATAAAGGCATCTAAGCACCTACCTATTAAATGTAAAGGTATAAGAATATATTTACACTGAAACATCCATACGGATCTTTAGAAGAATTGTACATATGTCAGAAATGAACAGACTTAAGAATAAATGCACGCAAAAGTGACATAAGTTGGAAGTAGGCTGTCAGTTCCTGGTTGGAAAGAAAACAGTAATGATCTATGTCAGAAATGCTTCTGATAAATGTTTTGCCTTCATAGCCTTGTACATAGTTTGATGGTAAATCTTTTAGAGAATGAGTGCCCAAACTGCAACCCCAAATCCACTTATTTATCACAAAGTGCCAATGCAGCAACAGGGGAGGGAGGAAATGCTCCCATTGGACTGCTGGGCAGATGTGTGGGTGAACTCTGTGCTGGGGGGGAGGGAGGAAGCACTCCTATTGGGCTGCTAGGCAGAAGGGCAGGACAAATTCTGTGCTGGGGTGACCGCATGGATCCCCACAGAGAGGGGTCCAAGTGCCACCTCTTGCTAATGTGCTATAGGTTCATCACCACCGTTTTAGGATATGTCCATATGAGCATTTAGCTCTTTTGAGTTCCCAGTGGTCTTTCTGGTTCCATTAATCTACATTTTGTGGAGGCTAGAGCAGTGCAATGCTTTGGTTTGAATCTCCTTCAGGGTTTTCTCTTTTTACAGCAGTTCTCTTTACTCTGTTCCCAGCACCTCTGGATGCTAGGAACAGTGTATAAGTGAGTTTTGCAGATGTCAAAGGCTACTTCTGGAGTAAACATATGGCATAGTCCCTTCAGTATATCAGATGTTTGAAGCAAACACTTCCCTTGCTCTTCTACAGGGTGCAGGGAAAGTACCCATACATACTAGAGTATAAGCTGACCTGAATATAAGCCGAGGTACCTAATTTTGACCTAAAACCCCAGGAAAATAGATTGACCTGAGTATAAGCCGAGAGTGGGAAATGCAGCAGCTACTAGTGAGTTTCTATAATCAAAATACATGAAAATATGGTAAAAGTAATTAAATTGTTGGCACATCTGAATCCGGCACGGTTCTGCGACCCTCGTGGTCATTGACCCGAGTATAAGCCGAGTCCCCTTTGGGGTCATTTTTTGGGGCTGAAAAATTAGGCTTATACTCGAGTATATACAGTAACTTTTCCCTTCTCCCAGCTGATCATTGTAATGCTGGATAGTTTGAGGGGGAAAATAAATTACACTTTCCTGCCCCTTTACAGACAAGCAGGTGGAGTCTGTTGCTGCGCCCACTTTCATGAATGCGTCTTGTCACTGGAGCTGCAAAGAGAGATGGGTCATCTTCCTCTGTCTGTTCCTCTGTCCCCTCCTGCTTTTCTTTCATCATTCCTCCCTCCTGCCTTGTGGGTATGTCCAGGTTGCTTGGTATGTTTGGATGGAGGGAACAGGCTAAATGTTGTTTAGCCCCTTCCAAAAGCAACCAAAAAATGAACATGTTCTGAGTTTCAGGTTAGAATGCACATTTTTTGGGCAAAGCTAATGTAATAGACTGTATTACAGCAGGTCAGTTATTGGAGATAGAAAGAAATTAAAATATATCCCATTGTTTGAAGGAAAATCCCCAATGGAATCAAAGGAAAATGGCAGATTTTCTGTATGTTGAACTACTCTCTTATCACTGCAAATATTGCTTAGATATCAAGTCTATAAATAGGCTACATTTGAATGCTACAACAGAGAATACAGTAAAACCTCGCATAAAGAGTACCTCTTAGAGACTAACTCGCTTAAAGAGCAGAATTTTCTCTGAATGGTCGCCTCACTTAACAACTAAAACCAACCAGAAACTCACTTAACAACTAAATCAAAGTTCATAATCCCTCCCACGAGAAGTCACAATTGGTCACTTACCATGGTGTTTTACTTAAAGAGCAAATTCGCTAAAGAGCAATCCCGTGGAACACATTATGCTCTTTAAGTGAGGTACCACTTATACTACATAATGCAAAACAAATAAAATAGATTTGTGTCCTTTTATTAAAACATGAAAATTCTTTCTTAATTGCAGGCTGATCTGATAAATCAGCTGTACCAAGGCAAGCTGAAGGACTATGTAAGATGTCTGGAATGTGGCTATGAGAGTTGGAGAATTGATACATACCTGGATATCCCTTTGGTCATTCGTCCTTATGGCTCCAATCAGGCTTTTGCAAGCGTGGTGTGTACTGTTAAACTGACTGCTAATACATCTATACATATCTTACATGTGGGTTCACTTTCTTGAAAGGCAAGTATCATCCTAGATACTCCATCTTGGGTTGTCCCGTCTATGTGCAATAAACCAGATAGCAAGTTCTGTAAGGTTTTTGACCCTTCAATGAGTCCTACTGGTGCATGTTTATGAGGAAGAAAGGAAATTATGGTTATAATTTACCTATATGTTCCTTTTCATTGTACTTAGGAATTTAGTGTTATTTTATATCAGTATGCTATTGTGTGGATGTCTTTATACATATTTTAAGTTTTAATATTGCTTGAGGTTTGTAATGAGAGCAATTTCTTCTGTTACCAATAGAATGCAGTAGATATGAAGTGAATAAGATGCTGTAGAATTTGGCTTTTGAACTGATTATCCTGCATTTAGTGATAGCTATTGTAGAATTTTTTAAACAGAATTTGGAATTCAGTTTCCTTTTTAGTTTAGAAATTGAGGTAGGGATCCAAGCAGAGAAAATTATTATATGAGAAAATACTTATTCTACAAAAATTATCATTCAGTGTAGTAGGTAATCTATCCATCTACTTATCAAGGTAGATACTATACATTAAATTGTTCTATGTAGTCATTTGAATGTGGTTTTAGATGTAATATTTGTTGTAGGTTTTTCTTCTTTGGTATTACTGTATAGTGATATATCTTATCACTTTTTCAAACATCCTATAAAGATTTTAAATGTCCTTTTGTTATATACATTGATATTCTTAGAGTTGCTATGTTCGTTGTTGCTTTTTCAGTGTAAAAGTATTAATATTGATGGTTTGCTTTTGGCAAACAGAATAGGAGAATATATATTACATTCCTTTTTTGTGTTTTGTTTTTTATGAGAACAGTAGAATGTTTTAAAAACAAAACCAGAATCTCCTTTATCCTATGAATGTTTATCTGTATAAAGATACAAAGTACATCCTTTGTCATTTTATTCATAGTTTAAACAGAAGTGAATCTAAGTATATGCTCTTGCTTATGGACATAAATGTCCATAAGGATTAGACTAAGATGCACATAACCCATCATTATTTCCTAAAAGCCCAGTGTCAAGCAGACACTAGTAGGTCAACTGGCCATTGGGTAGTAGCCAATGATTTACTTCTCTGTTAATTGAAAAGTTTATATTTTTAACAAACTGTATACAGTTTAAGAAAGTATGATTTGTGAAAATGTTTGGAGGAGATCTATTAAAGAGACTATTTTAATTACGGTACTTGCATATTTTGCTCAGTGTGCAGCAAACCATATTAAAGTTACATTTTGATTGAGAAAGCTGTAGGATAAAGGAAGACAATAACTGAATTTTTTCTATTATATTTTTTAAAAATATAATCATTTCTTAATGTCTCTTATTTAAGTGAACTGAATAAGCAATTCACTTAAGTATCTAAGTGTGTGTATTTTTGCGTACATGATAACCAGTGGAAACTTGTAGAGATATCAAAACATCTTAGATATTATATCTAGTTCAACAACATGATCTGTTTCTTTTATCAATATCTCAGCAGAATCTGGTTATCATGTGCTCTCTTGTTTTTTAATGCTATTATGCTAAAAAGCATGTGGCTGCTCCAGTCTTCTGAGCTATGTTATACTTCTTCCTACATTGGTTTGTAGAGTTGGTTGTCTGGTGATGCAAAATATTCTACATGTTTAGTTTTCAACAGTTGGGAACTATGGAGGATACTTGCTTTTGGAGAAGGGAAAATTTGTCTGTTTCTCAATGGAATTCTCTGAAGGTAGTATCCTCCATGGATCCTCATTGACTAAAATACTTAAGGATTTGGCTCAGCAGTCAAAATATACATGCGCTAATAGGGCTCTTAGAAGGGAATGTAAAAGTCTTTGGATCTTGCTGTACAGTTCCTGAGGGGACTTGACAGAGGCGGCACTACCCAAAATAGGGCATCTAAGGAGGATACTACCTTCAGAGAACTCTAGTTAAAGGTAAGTGGTTTCCCATTTTTTAAACAGAAATATTATCAACAATCTCCTTACTTAATATTACCTCAAAATACCAGTTTTGCCATGCTCACAATTTTGTGCTAGAGAGGTTTTTCATTTTACATTTCTAATAGTATTGTTAATGAGAGTTTTGGGGGAAAAGATAAAAGTTTAAGACTCTTCAAATCAAAATTGAGTTTAAATTTCATCTGCAGGTATGAGGGCTTCAGCTATATATTGCTACATCTGTTTCTAATTGGAACTAAGCTCTTACCTCACTACTCTGATCTCCTTATGTTGTTTTATATCATAGCAAAGCTTTATTGTCATTCATGTTTGGAATTACGCTGGCCTAATAATCCATTTAAGGCCAAGCAGAAGTACAATTTTTAAAAAGAACCCTAATGAAGAAGCATATATATTTTTATTATGGAAAGTTTGTGATCAATATTTTACCTCAATCAGTATACATGAATTACTTTTTTCCACAATCTGAAACTGTAAACCTAAGATTGCATGAGGTGTCCTCAGGCTTTACATTTTAAAAGCAGCTGGTGAAATACTATTTTTAAAGATTTTTTTGCAAGAGTCTTAAACAATATGCACTACAATGGCAGTCTTAAGTAAGCTTTACTAACTTTATACATTAAGTTATCAGCAATAATGGCAGTCTGTGGAAAATCAGCACTTAAATTCAATTTGGTGAGGTTTGCTATTAGGTAGATAGATATGAGACTTCAATTTTAAGGTTCTTCATCTCCCATTTTGGTCCACAGATAGCATGGTGAACTGTGGTTTGTTTTTACATGGCCACATGACAAAAAACTATTTGCAAAACGTTTGTGTAAATTTGGACCTTGTTTCACCAGAATCAGTAGCTACTGTTTTTTTCTGGTGCAACTTGAAATGCTCCATTTTAACTGGTTTCCAGCAGTTGACCCTTTTGAGCATAATTTCCTTTGTACAGACATACTCTTAGTCTCAGTGATTTTCATTGGGACAAATAGCAGCTTTGTTAGGTTGCAGTGTAGGAACCTACCAGCAGTTTGGATCCATCCCCTTGTATTTTGCATGGTATAAGAGTATATCTATTTTGTCATGACACATAAATATTATAAAGTGATGCATTTTCTTGGAAACAGTATTCTGCTGAAAAACAGTCATATGAACAAATATATAATTTGTAAGAGGCAGCATTTTCTTTTAAAACCAGATAACTGTATAAATAAGCAAACTCAGAATGGAAAATACTATTTTAAAGTAAGTACATGTCAAAAAGACATGACACTTTTAAAGAAATATATATATCAAAATGTCATTAAAATAATTATTTTGACTGTAGCCTTTTATTTGTAAGCAGTAAAATATTTAAATAATGTATTGCCATTCATGGTTTTTCATTTGATTTTTGAAGACCCACAAGACCATTACCTTATTTTTAATCTCCATATATTAATATAGAATAGTGTGGTTCCGTGTTGTCTTGCACATCACACAAAGACTACATAAATTATAACCACTTATGTCAGTCATTCACATGCCATTTAATTGTTAAGAAAAAAGTAGCCTTTTCTGTGGTTTAGTGTATATCTGTGTCTGTATAATTAGCTTTTGTTGTAATGATCAGGATGCCAAATGTACATCAGAACTGTTTTAGAGGAGACTCACTAAGAATTCTACTTAGCAGTTGTTCCTTGAGAAAATAAACTTGGTCATATCTCATTATCTAAAATGTTACAGTGGCTAAAATCCTGTTGCTTAGCATACTAAGTCACATTAGAGTATTCCTATTGAATGAGTAGAAATTTTATGAGTTAGCATCTAGATACTAACATGAACTGCAAGATCAGTCATCCTCTTTGTACAGTATTTTGATAAAATTGGGCCTGAACTAGTTGTAACAGAACATCAGTCAATATACTTGCTTCAGAATTAACTACCATATGATATGGTTGAACTCCAGGATCAGTCATCCTCTTCTTATTTTCAATAACTAACTATTTTATTTTAAACTAATTGTCTTTTTAAGCACTTGTTTTGGATGCTATATTTAGGAAAAGTATGCAATATTTTTTTAAAAAAATTTCCAAGGAAAGTGGTACAAAGTAAAATAGTACAGTGTCATACTGCATCACTCTGATTCTTCCCTCTCCCTGCCCCCCATGTTCAGCATAGAAAAGCTGGGGCTTTAAAACCTAGACCTTCCCATATCCTTGGTCATCTCCCAAAGTGGGATACATCAAACAACATGCTTTAGACAGCAATCTTATATGTTGTATAACAGTCGTTTTGCACCTGTTGACTCATGTGTCCAGTTAAGCCCCCTGTTATTTATTAGACTTCAGGAACAAGATTTATCATGAGAGGAACTGTCTTTTATAACTTCTTTACCACCACCATCAGCACCAGGTTTCCCCAATCTTTAATATTACTTATCCAAATTGTGTATTTGTTTTAATCTTACCAGATGAAGGTACCTCATGGTTTTTATGAACCCAGACTTATTCTAGTTTTCATGTTTAGTGGGTTAAATTGTTAAATTTTTGAAGATTTTAAGTAAACATCTGCTGGCTTAAAATTGAAACTAACATATCTTCCTAGATTTATTAGATTATTCTATATGGTTTTTCTTTCATTTCTTACCCAGTGTTGGGAGCATTGTACTGAAGAAGAAGAAAAATACCATAGTGTTCTGAGGAATCCATAGATATCTCTTTAATTTTTATTCAGAAGCTTATCCAGGTGATATATTTAAAATACTCCCCAGCTGCAGGTTAGCATTTATGAGGCAATATTTGTACAAAGGCTTCAGTGTTTTATCTATTGAGGAACGTTTCTTCTCTTTTGATATCTTTTTGGGATGGTATGCAATGTCTTCACTCCAACATTTTACAAACAGGCTTCCATGTACACAAGAGGACATGCTTCTTCCCCCTGCAGTCTCACCATCCAGCCTGCAGAGTATCCTTTCAACCCGGTCTTTTAGAGCTGATTGGATTGGGTGCTTAGAGGATTGCATGAGCATTCCTTTGACACACACACACACATAGAGAGAAATACCATTGAATACAACCCAGAATGTCCAATGTGATAGTTTAAATTGGCTAAATTTGTCATTAAAACCACAGTTAAAACTATCACAAACCTTACAAATACAAAAATAATTGACATGACATTTTAAAAGCTTGTGAGAAATAAAAATGTCTCTTGTCTTTCTGGATACTGCTTGCAGGTGTGGTTGATGTAAAAGCAGACAGTCTTGCAGGTATCTCATGCTTAGCCTGAGTAGGGCTTTATATATAAGGATCAAGATTTTGAACTGGACTGGAAGGAACAGGTGTTCTTGGAAATAATAAAGCCAAGATGGGGAGAAAAACTTGGTGAGCTGTTTTCTCTGGGGTAAAAGAAAATTTGGGTAATGCTTTTAAAACAGTTGTGCTTTTTAAACATCATTTACAAATCTGTACCATTTTGTTTTAGGCAAATCATATTTTGTCTAACTTGGTTTGCTTTTCAAGGTCAGATTTTCTGGTGCTTGTTCATTGCCCCAGGATTCCTACAGAATCTGTAAAGGGGTGGGGTTGTCAGACATCCATGTTTGTCATAACTGACATTTATCCCAACAAAGGGTTACATCCAGAATGAGATCAGACAATCATTTCTAAGCACCTCAACATTCAGCTAGGTATCAAGATAAATGTTGCAATAATTCCAGGCAACATAAGTTTGTTTATTTCTACAAGTTTTATTTCTTTACAGTGCTGTGTTTCATATACACAAATGTTCCATATCCAGGGAATAATTCAGAAGAATTGTCTAATTGTCTTGCAGCTATTAAAAGCTATAGTCACAAAATAGTTAAAAATAATACTTAAAAAATACCAGAAACCTACAGTAGACTTAAGTTGCAGGCAAATACTTTAATCAGAACATAGTTCAAAATACTACTACTGCTTCTTTGCAGTATCTGATACTGAATATTGGCTATGCGCATGGTGGTCAGCTCTGAAGATTGTCCTGGGAGCATTATAATGCAGTGGCTTTTCATTTGCCTTCTTCATCACAGTGTGACAACCATACTACTGATCCAGTTCCACCAGTCCCTTTCTGGTCCTGAGCCCTTTTGGCACACAAAGTCCTCCTGAGCCACAGGCCATATTGATGAAGCTGCTGCCCTTCATCAAGATGGGTTCAAGTGGAATTTAATCCACTTAGAGACCATCACCCTTCTCTGTGACTTTTGCCACCCAAGGCGTTGAGTCCCTGGCAGTATGGTCTACTCTATTAACATAGCAGGATAACCTGGCGAGACTGGCAGTCCAATATACAGGAGTTATGTTTAAACATGTTTGTTTTTATGCTCAAGTCCAAAGTACAGCGGCATAAAAAGACAAAAAATGTTTTAAACGTAACTGGCTTGCCATAAAAGGCAGGCTCAAGAACTTAACGCCTGAAAAGCACAACAAAATACTACAAAGAATATGTAAAATGTTTAACTTACATTATAAAAATATATGGACTTTTAGCCCAAAAAGCAACATTGAAAGAACAGATAATAAACACATTCCAAATTAAAAGTATAAAGCAATTCTTAGCCTTTAAGCATGTTCAACTGAACTGACAGAGACAAAAATTACATTAAAAGCTGCTTGAATCTCTGGATCTATAGAGGGAACTTAATACCATCTCCAGCTTTTGCCATTATTGTTGCAATCTATTAAGTTGGGTACCTTGTTGCTGTATTAACAGCACATGACATATCTTCTTGTGTTGTCCCAGAATGCTGCTGGCTATCTTTATTAGTTGGGTTATAACTATAAATATTTTCTTAGTAGACCTTGACTGTTTCTGGGGTTGCTTATGGCAGTAGTTGCTGCTTTCTGAGGATTGTTTTCAAGTTTGCTAGACTTCATCTTTTGAATTGTTTATTCTATTTGGATAAGCATTTGTTCTGATTCAGATGTCAAAAGAGAAATAGAAATGTGTGTCATCAGCATAATAACATTTATTTTAATATGAAAGTTCATGTATTACAATTGATTTTTAGTACACTATTTAGGTATCAAGGGAAAATGAGATAATTTTTCAAAAATTATAAACAGTGGCTTAAATCAAGATGTATTATTATACTTATTATTTCTTATTACTTCTGGTGCATGAGTATGGACCAAAAGGTTAGGCCTAGACATTAGAAGTCAGGTCCTAAAAATTTGCAGATGAGATGACACGTTTACAGAATCATAGTTTTTAAAAAATTTCAATTAGCAGTATTGGTAATTATTTTAAGTTGGTAACAAAAGATTTTAGAATTATTCTAGATGCGGAAATTACTATGGGAAGGAGGATGACCTGACCTTGCATCTGTATTCTTTTGATTTCTTGCCTTAATGTTTTGCATAGTTGGCTAGAAAGCTAAGTGGTTTAGGCATCTGGCTGCAAGGCAAGATGATGGGAGTTATTTTTGTTGCTGTTGTAAAAATCTACCATTAGATCATAGTTGAAGCCTGGGGGGAAATCAACAGTTCAAGACCTAAGAACTGTTAAGATAACATCTAAGTATATAGGCAGTTCCTAGTAAAGTTGCTTTTTGTAAAGTTTGGATATTCAAGTCCAGTTAATCCAAAATTCCCAAATATCTAGGGAGCATTGCTCCAAGGGCTTCAATTACTATGGGAACAACAACATATTTTCATTAAATACTCCACTTAAATTTGCAAAATATGGTATTTTGTGGTTGTCCTTAATTAATGCATCCCCTGGTACAGCAATGTCAATAAACCAGGCCTTCTTTTCCACAACAGTTACATCAGGTGTGTTATCAGTCAGATGTCCATGTGTTTGAATTTTAAAATGCCACAGGATCTTGACTCTCATTTTCTAAAACTTTCTCAACCAGATGTTCCAAATAATTTTATTGCATTCAAATCCAAACTTCTGACAAAGTTTCCATTGAATAATTTTTGCAACCCTGTTATGGCTTTGCAAATAATCAGTCTGTGAATTTTTGCTGGATCCACTCTTCAGATTATCTACTATTTCATTGCAACGTTGGCATATATTTTTGGATATATGCATTTAGCCATCATGCAATTTGTTGGCAAAACTGGTTCTTGAGCTGCCAAGATAAATCCTTCCATTTCCTCCTCCTCCTTAATGTTTGGTAATTTGCAATTATTATTATTATTATTATTATTATTATTATTATTATTATTATTATTATTATTATTATTATTATTATTATTATTATTATTATTATTATTATTATTATTATTATTATTATTATTGCATCTGTTACCCCGCCCCAATCGGGAGAACCTGACTCTGAGTGGCTTACAACAAGACAAAAAGTAAAAACATAAAACACTCTACATCAATAAAAACATTAAGAGTTAAAAAAAACCATCAAAAGTTAAAAACAATACACAAATCCCACATTCAGACCCAGGGGTGGCAATCCATTAAATGAGCCACCTAGTATGAGAACCCACATTCCCGGGTCCCCAGACTTGTCCTGCCAGCCAGGTTCTTAAGCCCTTCCGGAAGGGCAGGAGCTCTGTCTGAAGGCGCAGTTCGGTGGGCAGGAGGTTCCAGAGGGTCGGGGTGGACACGGAGAAGGCTCTCCTCCTAGTGCAGGCGAGATGCGCTTTCCTCGCCGAAGGAATAACAAGAGAGCCTCTCCGATCCGCCCTGGTGGGACGGACAGATGTTCTTGGGGTGACGCGGTCTCTAAGGTAACCTGGCCCATTACCATATAGGGCTTTAAAGGTAATAACCAGCACCTTGAATTGCACCCGGAGACATACTGGCAACCAATGCAGCTCCCGGAGCAGCGGTGAAGCACAAGCATACCGCCCACACCCCACCACTACCCGGGCCGCCGCATTTTGGACCAGCTGGAGTCACCGGATGGTCATCAGGGGCAGCCCCATGTAGAGCGCGTTACAGTAATCAAGTCTGGAGGTGACCAACGTATGTGTGACCATAAGCAGAGCGTCCTGGTCTGGGAGTGGGCGCAACTGGCGTATTACACGAAGTTGTGCAAAAGCCCTCCTGGCCACGGCTGCCACCTGCTCTTCGAACAGTAGCCGTAAATCCAGGAGGACCCCCAGATTACGCACCGGGTCTGTTTGGGGCAAGATTGCCCCATCCAGAACCAAAGGTGGCAGCTCCTGAGTTAACACAGGACCCCTCACCCACAGCCACTCAGTCTTGCCGGGATTCAGCTGTAGCCCGTTGTCCCCCATCCAGACCTTAACAGCCTCCAGACACCTGGAAAGGACTTCCACTGCACCGCTTGGGTCCCCACGGGCGGAGATGTATAACTGGGTATCATCTGCATATTGATGATACCTTACCCCATGGGAACGGATGATCTCACCCAGCGGCTTCATATAGATGTTAAATAGGAGAGGAGAAAGTACCGAGCCCTGGGGCACCCCGTATTTTTGAACTTTCTGTACTTTTAAAGTTATTAGTAGAATCCCAACTACTATAAGGTATGTTTTTTCTTTGTTGCTTATCCAAAGGTATAATATCCTTCCTACTAAAATCAGCTACTTTATCTGTGATAACCTGCTTATCCCAATGTAGTGTTGTGGATTCATTTTCCAATAGTTGGAGATGGCTGGAATTTGCAATATGCAAGTAATCCATAAAATTTAGCCAATGTTGAAAAACAATCTTTGCAACTTGGTTATGCATGTACATATAATCTGTTGATGCTAGCTTAAGCCATTCAACTATAACCTGAAGGACTGTTTCTTTAATTTTGTTACAAGTATTACATACAGTAATACCTCGGATAACGTTTACTTCGGATAACACTAAAATTGAATAACGTTAAGTAATCTGGGGAGGAGAATTGGATCGAATAATGTTAAGGTCCTATGGGATGGATCGGATAACAACCGCTAAAGCCTGTGCAGTTACAGTGTATCTCTATAGAGCTTTAACGTTATCCGATCCATCCCATAGGATTTTAACATGCATCGGATAACACTAAAAATCGGATAACACCAAGACTTGTGGAACCAAGTCTTAGCGTTATCCAAGGTATTACTGTATATCACTTATTTTATGATAGTACAGTAAAACCTCATATAACACTAAAACCTGGTTCCACAAGTCTTGGTGTTATATGATTTTTAGTGTTATCTGATCCTCTATGGGATCCATAGAGATACATTGTAACCACACAGGCTTTCGCGGTTGTTATCTGAAGCATCCCATAGGATCTTAATGTTATCTGATGCAATTCTTCCCCCCAGATATCTTGATGTTATGCGATTTTAGTGTTATTCGATACTAATGTTATATGAGGTATTACTGTATCTAGTGCAGATAATGTGGTTTTAAATTGTAATATGAATCTTAGTTTCAGCCTTGCAGGAGAAAGACATTCTTGGGATTTGCCACTGAGAGTCCCCTCTCAGGTCCCCATCAAATGTACCTGTAAAGGAGATGTGATTGAGATAAAGGCTTCCTAGCACTTTGAGTTGGTTCCAGTAACAAATCACTGGCCAGTATAGATGCTGTAACAGGAGCTGCCTCTCTTTAACCTGTGATAGTCAACAGTAGAGCTGCAGCATTTTGCAGTAGCTGAAGCGTCCATGTAGGGTGTGTTGCAGTAGTCTAGACCAGCTGTAACTAGGATATGTGTTGCTGTAGCCAAATCTGAGGAAGTAGGTGCAGGTGGCATATGAGCTTTCGCTGTGCAGATGCACAGATCTGGGCATCCACTTTTGAGTACAAGTCCAGGAGTATTCCCAAGATGGAAGCCCAAGATTTCATAGGGAATATAATCCTATCACACATAGGATGAATCCCTATTCATCCCTTTCAATTGATTAAGAACACTTCTGTCTTGCCTGGATTTAGTTTCAATCTGCTTTTCCATCATGTCCACTATCGACACATGTTTAGAGTGATACAACACTTCTGGATACATTTGAATCACGTAAAATAATGTTTGTTGATCTCACATTGGCAGTTGTTGCTGAAAATGTTCACAACTGATTAGTGTTTGCATATGCACGGGCATTTTTTACTTCTACTTCTGGTGGGAGGAACCACGTGACCGTCCCACAGTGGGCTTCAATTCCTAGAAGCCTAAGTACATTGGCTGATCAGTGCTTTGGGGAATTGACTTACTTAGGCTTCTGAGAATTGAAGTCCAAAGACCAAAGGGTGGGAAACACTGTTGGAATGACCACAAGTGAGCAGATTAATATGACTATATTTTAAGAAGGATACAGAAGGATTGGAGTATAATATCCTGTGTTCACTGATGCTATGTTAAAGAAAGCTGTTTATAAATCAAGAAACTAGTAATGTGAAACAGAACCAGTGTTATAACTGAATGTACCACTGTGACTTAATGTGATGTGCAAGATAACAGAATATTTTTTGCATTAGATTGTCCACACAATCACTTGATGGAACCACCAGACATGTAATAAAATGATTTGGCTGCTTACCTAAGATAAAATGTAAACATTTGTACACATGATAGCTCCTATCAGTAAATCTTTGTATATTTTTCTATTGCTTATAGAATTCAATATTTTGGTTTTGAACACTTTAGTTCTATACAACACATATTTTTACCACTTGCTAAAGTTTTTTTTATTTGATTAGGAGGAAGCTTTGCATGCTTTTATTCAACCTGAGATCCTTGATGGCCCTAATCAATATTTCTGTGAAAGATGTAAAAAGAAGTGTGATGCGCGAAAGGTAAATAAATTTGGTTTTTAGTATAATTCTTAAGTAGCTGTATCTGTATTTCTGAACCTTATTTTATATTTCTCTTTTGGGTTTCCTTTATGTTTTCTAGGGTTTACGGTTCTTGCATTTTCCTTATCTACTAACCTTACAGCTGAAGAGATTTGACTTTGACTATACCACTATGCACAGGATAAAACTTAATGACCGTATGACATTTCCAGAAGAGCTAGACATGGGTACATTTATTGATATTGAAGATGAGGTAATCATCAGTATTATTCGTTTGCGTTTTTAAAGAATATTTAATTAGCTCTTGAATTTACCTTTGTTGGCAAGGATTATAATGAAATTGAAATTTATTGCTAGTTTCAGGGTCTCGATATTGCTTTACTTTCTCTCTTTTAAAGCTTTTTAAGCATAGACTAAACCCTGACCACTTGCCATGGAACCTGATTTTAAGAATCCCAGCTGAAAATGTCTAAGCCTGAGACTTACTGTGATTTTGATTGTTTGGCCTTCATAACATATCACAGTTAATGCCCCATATTGTGAACCTTGCGAGCAATAACTTTTCCAAAAGCACATACTGCAAGAAATATAGTACATGGTCTAAATTTTCAACATATTTGGCTTTTTTGTAAAATAGAGGAAAATACTGATGCCTTTTTTCATCTTGAGGAATGTTAATGTGAGTTAGACTAAGGGTAGCTCAGAGATAGAGACTTACATTTATAGTTGTAGAATACCTGTGGCTGCATGTTCAACTCCAAAATTATTTTCATAATCTAAGGACACACAAACACGCAATTATTTGATTTGTTTTTGTTACTGTGAAATATTGGGAATGGAAAAGCCTTGCCAGTTTACTGTTACTATTCTACTAGTACCATAAATCCTGATCAAGCTTTTCACTGCTTGCACACATACTAACTGTGGATTGTCTCAAACTGTAGAATTGAAGAATTGTTGATCAGTTCTTCCCTGTTGTGAGGACTATGGCCAGGATAGCTGATTCCCTTGTTGCTTCTTCCACCTTTGTCAGCAAGTGAAATGAGAAATTTATTGAACAGTACATTCTTGGCAAATTGGAATGCTAATTGATATCAGCATAGTTGAAGGTTCTTACTAGCTTATATCTGTCCTCTGGGAGCATTTGGTAATTTGATCTAAGATTAAGTCTGGTTGGATGTTCATAGTAACCCACCGCCCTATATTTCACTATTTTTCTCCTCTCTTTTGATACCACCAGCCTTATATGCTCTAAGTATTGGATCTCATCACAAGTACACTAGTACCCCGAATAACGTTATGACTTGGTTCCACAAGTCCCGTCGTTATTCGGTTTTTAACGTTGTGCGATACATTGAACACACAATGTTAAAAAAAGCCCTGTTTCCCTGGAGGCTGCAGGAAGCGAGAACATCGGGATTTGAATCCTGACATTTTGGCTTGCTGCTGCCTCCAGGGAGGTGGGAGAACTTTGGAAACAGCTTGGAGCGGGTTTCCCCACCTCCCTGGACCCGGCGGGGGGGGGGTCAGAGACCCCAAAAATGGTAAAAAAAAACGTCCGTTTTTTTTACCAATTTTGGGGTTTCTGACCCCCCCCCCCCCCGCCGGGTCCAGGGAGGTGGGCAGACCCGATCCAAGGTGTTTCTGGGCTTCCCCGACGTCCTGAGCCAGTGCAGCAAGCCAGAATGTCAGAGTTCGAATCCCGATGTTCTGGCTTCCTGCACTGGCTCAGGACGTCGGGGAAGCCCAGAAACACCTTGGATCGGGTCCCCACACCTCCCTGGACCCGGCGGGGGGGTCAGAAACCCCAAAATTGGTAAAAAAAACGGACGTTTTTTTTTACCAATTTTGGGGGCTCTGACCCCCCCGCCGGGTCCAGGGAGGTGTGGGGACCCGATCCAAGGTGTTTCTGGGCTTCCCCGACGTCCTGAGCCAGTGCAGCAAGCCAGAATGTCAGGATTCGAATCCCGACGTTCTCGCTTCCTGCAGCATAAAAGAGGGTGGGGGAAGTTCAAAATTAGCGCACATCAGCTCTAGGGAGGTCGGGAGACCCGATGCGCGCTAATTTTGAACTTCCCCCACCCTCTTTTATGCTGCAGGAAGCCAGAATGTCGGGATTCGAATCCTGACATTCTGGGTCGCTGCACTGGCTCAGGACATCGGGGAAGCCCAGAAAAAGCTTGGATCGTGTCTGCCCACCTCCCTGGACCCGGCGGGGGGGTCAGAGACCCCAAAATTGGTAAAAAAAAACGTCCGTTTTTTTTACCAATTTTGGGGTTTCTGACCCCCCCGCTGGGTCCTGGGAGGTGTGGGGACCCGATCCAAGGTGTTTCTGGGCTTCCCCGACGTCCTGAACCAGTGCAGCAACCCAGAACGTCAGGATTCGAACTCTGACATCCTGGCTTGCTACACTGGCTCAGGACGTCGGGGAAGCTCAGAAAAAGCTTGGATCGTGTCTGCCCACCTCCCTGGACCCAGCGGGGGGGTCAGAAACCCCAAAATTGGTTAAAAAAAACGGACTTTTTTTTACCAATTTTGGGGGGTCTGACCCCCCCGCCGGGTCCAGGGAGGTGTGGGGACCCGATCCAAGGTGTTTCTGGGCTTCCCCGACGTCCTGAGCCAGTGCAGGAAGCCAGAACGTCGGGATTCGAACTCTGACATTCTGGCTTGCTGCACCGGCTCTGGACGTCGGGGAAGCCCAGAAACACCTCCAGAGAGATCAGAGGACCCGATCTACAGCTGCAGGGTGGCTGGGGAAGCTGACGGGGACTCATGCCTCCGCATGGAGGACCCATGCCTCCGCATGGAGGACCCATGCCTCCGCAGCTGTGGGGTGGCTGGGTAAGCCGATGGGGGAGCCCCCCGTCAGCTTTCCAGCCTCCCCACCCCTGCCTCCGTAGCTGCAGGGTGGCTGGGAAGCTGAACGGAGAACCCCGTTCAGCTTTCCACCCACCCTGCTGCTAAGAACGACTGTATCGTGTAACGTTAAAATCGCGTTACTCGATACAAGATGTTTCCGAAAATCTTGTAACGTTATGCGGTTTTAACGATATACGGTACTCGCGTTATACGGGGTATTACTGTATATGCATTATTCATATATAACCCTCCTCCTCTTTTTCTGTTTATTTTTCTTTTTCAATAATTTACCCTGTTAAGATGTAATCTTGCATCTGTAGACTTTTCGTTGCAGTTTATATGCTTAAGCTGAAATTTGAAATGTTATCTTATAATACACAACATAGAGCCTGATCTAGTCAGATTGTAGGTATAACTCACACAACCTATATTCCCAGAAGTCTCTGTGTAGTCTGCCTTCTTATTCTCCTGTGTATGTGCACATATCCATATGTGTGCACGTAGTCCAGTAGGTAGAAGTAACGGGGTGCGGTGGAGTGGGGACCTCAAACCTTCCATTCCTTGAAACGTCTCCCTTGCGTTGCATGTCAAGATGTCTATTCATAAATGAAAGTAGATTTAAAGATAGGACCCTAAACTCCCAGGAAGATCCATCTGTACAAGAACAGGACTGTGTTTTTAGAATTCCTTATGTTGGAATATTAAGCATTTTAACAAACAGTTAATAATAACATGTAAGTTCATTGTATTTTAACTATTGCTCATATTTTAATTGATGGAGAGGTGCTGAATATTTTTAATAACAAGTTTTCCTGCTTGTGTTAAGAAGTCTCCTCAGACAGAGAGTTGCACTGACAGTGGAGCAGAGAATGAGGGCAGTTGTCATAGTGATCAGATGAGCAACGACTTTTCTAATGATGATGGAGTTGATGAAGGAATATGTCTTGAAAGCAGTAGTACGGCTGAAAGGATTTCTAAAGTTGCCAATGAAAAGGTATTTCTAAAAAAATAGTTGTGTAGCTGATTTGTAATGTCAAAAAGTAACTTTATTGTAGTTCTCCTTCATGTATTCTGTGAACCCCCACTTCTGGGTCTTGTGCCTGCGTGGAGCCGTTACTGGAGCTTTCTGCTCCACTAGTATTTACATTTTTAAAATATAGAGGTGATTCTGTTCTCTTATACTATTAGTGAACAAAATTAAGAGAATTCTAAATTCTTGCAAAAGCTTTAGAGTGTAACTCTTGGCTAATGGGGGCTGAAAGAGGTAAAGACACAGCTGCAAAAGTTACAGCCTAAACTGAATTAACTTTAGGTTGTCACTTGTGGTTGCAGTTGTGTCTTTATATTATCAGCAAAAGGCAAAACATGACATGTGTAATATAGCAATTACAAAATCATTAGCCCAGTCTGATGTGTAGGAAGCCTCTTTCTTAACCTCTAAAATTGCCATGTGATTCCACATAGTGAGAGATACATGATTGGATGAAAATTGATTGGCTAAAAATTATCAAAATACTATGGAAAAGGGCATGCCTCAGTTTTAAAACCAGTTACTGATCATGAACTTGTCTCATGCCTTTTTATGTTTGGTCCATAAGTGCTGGAGTTCTTTGAAGGAAAATTATTTGTGAACTATCTTCAGTTTGAATATCACTGGCCAATATAATTTAATATAATAATGAGTGTAAGCAGGAAGTAAAAATCTGCACGTTATTCAAAGATACCATGGCTATTTTGTAGGACAGGTTTGTAACTTTAAAAATTCTGAATAATTTGGAACATCTATTCATTATGTACATTTATTAAATGCTCAAGATGTCGTTAGTATCCTAGTGACAACAGCTACCTTTTAGCAGGATAGCCACCAAGGATCAAATTTAATTGTTAATATTACCTGTACAGTATATGTTTGCAGCAGGCATTAAAATCAGTACCAAATGTGGACATCATAAGCAATAATGCTTCACAACACCTCAATATTTTTACTTTGTGGGATTGTGGGAAAATGATATGGAAATTTTACCTATTGGCGTTTCTGAGTAGTATATTGATTTATTTCTTCCATTTTACAGAATTCATTATTATATGAACTATTTTCTGTTATGGTTCATTCGGGAAGTGCAGCTGGTGGACATTATTATGCCTGCATTAAATCTTTTAGTGATGACCAGTGGTACAGCTTCAATGATCAACATGTTAGCAAGGTAAGTTATATGTTAGATATAATAAAAGACAGGCATGGAATGAATATTGAAATAGTTATTTCAATGTGACAGCAATACCTGCAAACCAGAAGATGGTAGCAGCATACCAAAAGAAATCTGGCAGTTTATACCTGGGTGGTGTGGAGGAAGAGCCCAAGAAAAAGCAAGCATGTTCATTAGATAAAATCTGAGGAAGGAATGGAATGGACTATCATAGAAGAAACCATGACTGACTACCTAGAACAGGGCTTCTCAGATTTGACTCTCCAGGTGTTCTTGGACTTCAGTTACCAGAAGCCCAAGTCAGCACACCTGCTAATCAGTCCAAGAAATCCAATAACATCTGGAGAGCCAAGTTTGAGGAACTCTGAGCAGTTGGCAGTGTGACAATTCATTAAGGCATCGTTTATTCTCTGAGGGTAATATTCCACTCAGCAAAGCATGTGTCTTATTACTGATACATGTGAGTGTAAATGGCATGTCAGAAAACAAAAAGAAAAATGTAATAAAACAAAAATACTGTAGCACTTTAAAGACAAACTGCTATATTTTTTATTGTTAGTTTTCATTAGCCTTTAAAGTGCTACAGTATTTTTGTTTTATTACTTTTTTCTTTTTGTTTTCTGATATGTCTGAACCACAGACTAACACAACTACTATTCCAAAAAATGTGAGTGTAAATGCAGTGATGCAAATTGGGTGTGGCAAATTTCTGCTGTTTAAGGAGTCGATATATTCACTGCACACAAATTCATATGATTGACATTTGACTAGGATTCGGACAAATGTCAACTCCTTAACTAGTGACAACTTACTACTGCAATATGTATAACATTCCACTTCTCTTCTCATACATAAGAGTCAAGGTTTTGTCCAATATATTGTACCCCTACAATAGTGGTCTCTGCCTTTTCCCTAATCAAGGTACAAGGAAGTAGCTAAGTCTAATAGTCATCTCTAAATATGTGTGAGATGAATAGTTCTCCTGTTCTCCCGCCCTATTTAGATTCATACCCAAAAGAAGAATCTGTAAGCAGAAACATACTTTCATATATGATTACCCTTGGTTTCCGAACATTTGCTTCCATAACACGTGAATAAGAATGAGTGTAGTCATAATAAATACAAGTGACATAAAATAATTTGGTAAATGTATTTGTGTCTTTAATTTTCAAACTAGATAACTCATGAAGACATCAAAAAAACATACGGTGGAACAACTGGAAGCAGAGGATACTATTCCAGTGCTTTTGCAAGGTTGGGAAAATGCTCAATACATTTTAATAGTTATTTAGTCCAGCTGATTGCCTTTTTACTGAATGATTATTGTAATGGTGAGAATGATGGACAAATTATAATTTGACCATTTAAATAGCATAGTTCTTTCTAGATACTTCTGCAATACTGGCATTTACAAATCTTGGAAATATACTTTGATTTTCTTTTTAAATGTTTGTCTTAAGATATAATTTAGTCGATGTAGTAGGCAGGAATATTCTATTTTGATATTCAGATACAGATACTGACTCTTTTCAAAATAATTCCCCCAATAGCTCTACAAATGCATATATGCTCATATATAGATTGAAGGACACAACAAGAAATGCAAGTGAGTAAACAATGCTATAAAATTGTCCTTTTTGTTAATAAAAGGGCAAAAAAAATTAATTGATAATGTTGTGAATTAACTTCTTTAAATATTATTAACAAAGCTAGCAATTTTAACTCTTAAATGTTTTTTGATCTATCCAGTATGTTCATGTGTAACAAGTTCAGTAAAACTTGTGTCAAATGCCATTTTTGCGGTGATATCTTTTTAAAAACAATGTTACTAACAAATCATAGTAAACTGCACATATTTGCAACAGAGACAAAAGTACTGTCACACTTTTAAGGCAAATAGATTTATTAGTCTTATATGTCACATTTTAGTTTTGGCTGTTCTTGTAGATACTGAAATTTACTAATTAAGCTGCCTACCAAATGTATCTAGGTCTCTAGGACATTCTCTGCTTTGAGCCTAGAAGTATTCTAGGCACGTAATTCAGCTCTGCTATTGAAATTAATGGGATACATGGCTTAAGCGTTATCTAAATGAGAGACTACTTGGAAGTCACATGAATATGCTGTGCTCTTCCTTTAAATGAAGATTAGATCATAACATTAATAAACTAACACATGGCATATTTTAATCCATGTTTTAATTATGACTTATTCCCATGATAGAGTTCCTAGAAGTGGATGAATATCCTGAGCATATTAAGAGATTGGTAGAAAAAGAAAAAGAGCTGGAAGAACAAGAAAAGAGGCAGCGTGAAATAGAGCGCAATACTTGCAAGGTTTGTTTCAGTATGTTTCAATCTTGCCATCAATTGTTATTGTGTGTACATTTCTGGTTTTAATTATTGTACACCACCCAGAATAGGAAATATCCGAGATGGGTGGTAAGGTAAAGGTAAAGGTTTCCCTTGCTCGAAAGCCAGTCGTATCTGACTCTAGGGGTCAGTGCTTATCTCTGTTTTTAAGCCAAAGAGCCAGCGCTGTCTGGTTCTGCAGACGTTTCCATGGTCATGTGGCAGGCATGACTAGACACTGGAGGGCACGGAACGCTGTTACCTTCCTACCGAAGTGGTCCCTATTTATCTACTTGCAATTTCTTGCTTTCGAACTGCTAGGTTGGCAGGAGCTGGGACAGAGACGAGAGCTCATTCCGTCCTTCAGTACTTGGGAATCGAACTGCTGACCTTCCGCCTCCCAGTCAGCGTCTTAGTGACTTGAGCCACTGCAGTCCCCGATGGGTGGTATAGAAATAAAATAAATAAGAATGAAATTAAGAGAGTTTTTGATGGATAATATAGTATTTATTTATTCACAAGAGGTTCAATTCATTCATGTAGGCTTTGTTAAATAAAAAAATATTATCTGCGTATTTTTCCCTTGTCACTGTACTAGTGAATTACTACCCAAATGTAGATTTGTAGTGCTCCATTTTTGCCTAGGTATGGTTAATTCAAGAGTAGCTATCTAATTTGATAATGACCTAATTGTGTCTTTTAAATGCTCCTGTCTATGTCTTGGATGGAAAAAAGGTTGTTTCTCAGCTGAAAATTGTATGACATTCTGGCTGGAATGTAGACATTACATAGAGATGGACAATCTCCTGGGACACTCCTAACCTTAGATCTTGGTGCATAGCTCCAGTGATCCCTGTGCTTATTTTTTTTATTTTAATTTTTCCTCTTGAAAAAGTCCTGTTGTCCTCTCTATTGGTCATATAGATTTTTAAATAAAATAGAGGTTCTAAACAGCTCTGAAAATAAAGCAATTATGCTAAAGTAAATCACAGTTAAGAGCAGGCCCGTTGGAATCACTGAAGCTTGCAAAAGAGTTGATTCACAAAATCTCCCTTGATTCAGTGGGCCTACTGCAATGTGATTTACTCGTCAGTGTAATCAGCTTTTTAAAATACTTGTTGACAGAAGTCCTGTGTTTGCGGATTGTAAAATGTAATTAATCATGTTGAAAACTCCATTTTACCTTTTATTTATTTTGTATTACTTGACAACTTCCACTCCGTGGGCCATCAGGTCCACTTTTATGTCCCCAGTCGTCCGTGGGGTCGCAAAGGGTCGGAATCGACTGTGCAACTAAACAACAAACCCCACTACTCCCCCCAAAAAAGCTTCTTTAAGTTTTTGGGAGAAAGGTTTTTTTGCTCAAAAGGATCCTTTGTGTTCTCTAAGGGCAATGAGGGGGGTGGGTTTCCTGGCACATCAGGGATCCCATGGCTTTTTTAAAAAAATTGCTGTTTTGGCTACAGTACATCCTTTCGGCCTATCCCTTTGAAGTTTGGCCTTCAAGCTGCTGGTAAATCTGAAATACATATTTGAAAATCTGTTATTTTGACTTCTCCCCTTTTTTTATTAATGGTTTTATAGATAAAATTATTTTGTATGCATCCTGTGAAACAAATAATGATGGAGAATAAACTAGAAGTTCACAAGGACAAGACTTTTATGGAAGCTGTAGAGATAGCTTATAAGGTAAAGTATATTGTATGTTGGATGGTAATTGATACATTTTCTGGGATCCTAAGGGTTCTAGGTGGTGGTGTCTATGCGCACAGTGACTGGAGGTTGGCACTGCTGCGTGTGTTTTTGTCATAATGAGAAGTGGGGAAATCTGTTTAGTAGCAGCATACTTAAATAGACGGGAGAGAGGAATTTAGTCATGCAACATGTTTGCTCATGGAAGAGCTTCCACATTTTGGGCATTTTGCTCCAAGCCACAGTATTCTCACATTTTTCTCTTTAAGACAGGTGGATAAGCAATAGCTCTTGTAAAATAAAAATAAAAAGCTTCACAATTTAAGATACCACTTCAGCTGCTTGTGATTCTTTGAGAAGTAACACACAGATCTGAATGGTAATCAAGAGCAGTCTTGCAAGTAGGACTCTGCCAATGCATTGGAGTTGAAGAGTGGGTTGGAATGTCAACATGTTACATTGCTGTATATTTTTAATATTAGCTTAATGTTACTTTAAAAGAAGGAAACATAAATGTTTTAGTTGAAAAACATGAAATAATTGTAGCCTTTTGTTCAATATTGTTGAATGTCTGACCAGAATTTACAAGGCCTTTGAAGAAATGATTCTCTATTTTTGCATCCATTTTAGATCATGGATTTAGAGGAGGCAGTTCCTTTAGATTGCTGTCGTCTCGTCAAATATGATGAATTCCATGATTATTTGGAGCGATCATATGAAGGAGAAGAGGATACCCCAATGGGAATTTTGCTTGGAGGTGTTAAATCAACATACATGTTTGATCTCCTTCTGGAAACACGGCAGCGGAATCAGGCATTCCAGTGTTATAAGCCTGGTGGTAAGTGATAAGATATAAACTTGCTCGGCTTATGAAAGAAATAGAAATGGTTTTCGCTTTCATGAAGATTAAGAGAACTCTGTATTAAAGTATTTAAGTCGTTTTACAAATTTTCAGTGAAGTGTATTTGAAAAGCTTGTCAAGTTTTTTAGATAATGTTAAAACTCTTTCTGTATATAGATCTTCATGTATACTATTTGTCTTTTTATTCTGACAGAAGTCATGGTAAAAGTTCATGTAGTTGATCTAAAGCAAGAAACTGTGGCTCCTCCTATAAGTGTTCGTGCTTATTTGAACCAGACCGTTACAGAGTTTAAGCACTTAATTTCAAAGGTAAATGGATTACTTTTTCCTGAATTGTGCACTTGTCCTGTGGCATGACTCATTTGCTGTCCTATGGCATTTTTTCCCTTTCATTTCTGGATAAAAATAGGGGAGAAATTATTGTCTCTTATTTCTTTCTATCACTTCAGGCTGTACATTTACCTGCTGAAACAATGCGAGTTGTGTTGGAACGTTGCTATAATGATTTGCGACTTCTCAGTGTGGCCAACAAAACACTTAAAGCTGAAGGCTTTTTTAGGAGCAATAAGGTGAGATATTTCTACTTTTCCATATTTTTATGTAACTGCTATAATTGTATTGAAAACATTTTTGGAGGAAATTCACCATAACTCAACACATTTAACAAAACCCTTTAACTCAAATTATTTACAGAATCAATCAAAATAATAGAACTAAGCTATTTCTAGCAAATAACTCTTCTCAAAATTATTACGGCTTGGAAGATCGTGGGTTGTCAAAACATACCACAATTAACATATAACCCTATTTATAGCTCTGAGTTCCATGTTGGATTGTTTTAGATAATTTTCTGGAGGAAGTGCCATTACATCTTACTTTTATATTTTAGGTATTTGTTGAAAGTTCAGAGTCACAAGATCGGCAGCTGGCATTTGCAGATTCACAATTATGGAGGCTCCTGGATCGTCATGCAAATACAATCAGACTGTATATTTCCCTACCGGAGCAGTCTCCTGGATCACACTTCAGAAAAACAGTTTTTCAGAAGGCTGGTGGAGATTCTGCAAACTTAAATGAAATTTGTGAAAGAGTGAAAGAACCCTTAAGTAACATAAAATCAGTGGAAGCTATATTGGAAGAGAGTACTGAAAAACTCAAAACTCTGTCTCTGCAGCAGCAACAACAACAGCAGCAAGAGGGGGATAATGGAGATAGCAGCAGGAGTACAGAGGCAAGTGATTTTGAGACCATTGAATCACCTTCAAACGAGGTAGATTCATCAACATCAGTAGAAAATCAAGAACTCGAACATCCAGTCCAGGTGTCTGATCCAGAAAATTTCCAGTCAGAGGAACGGTCAGATTCTGATATGAATAATGACAGAAGTACAAGTTCGGTGGATAGTGATATTCTCAGTTCCAGCCACAGCAGCGACACGTTGTGCAATGTAGACAGCACACCTATGCCATTGGCTAATGGACTTGATTCGCACAGCATAACAAGTAGCAGGCGATCGAAAGCCAATGAAGGAAAAAAGGAAACATGGGATACAGCTGAAGAGGATTCAGGAACTGACAGTGAATATGATGAAAGTGGAAAGAGCAGGGGAGAAACGCAATACATGTACTTCAAGGCAGAGCCATATGTTGCAGAAGAAGGTTCGGGAGAGGGACAAAAATGTACGTAGGAAGGCTATATTTGAACATTAAAGACTTAAATTTAGAAATGTACATTTTTATTTATATTCCCACATGCAAACATTGAAACAGCAAGTTAACATGTTCTGCAATTTAAAATATATATATTTCAAAGAAGTGGTTTAAATTTCCATATTGGTTATATATATAGTAGAACCCCGGATAATGTGTTCCACAGTGCTCTTTGCTATGTGGGTTTTTTCATCATGTGGTTCCCTATGGGAGATGCCCTGCATAATGAAAAAAATGTTCGTTAACCGGGGTTCCAATTCAGCGAGTATACTCTGGTGACCAAAAACCCCATATAACAATAATAATAATAATTATGCCTGGTATTGCCATTGCATAATGAATGCTTTGTTGTGCAATTTTTTTGCTATATGATGCGTTTATTATGTGAGGTACCACTGTACTATGAATATGTGTAACAAAAATATATTATTTGAGAGCGAGAGATATATATACCGGGAACAAATGTTCACCGTCAAAGATTTCACTGGGAAGTTTTAGGAATAATGTATTTGCATGAATGTGGTAGCTAACTACCTATTTATTTGTTTGTTTATTAGTCATATTTATATTGCTGCCCACTCGGCAAGCAACTCTAGGCAACAGTTACATAAAACTAATAAAAACTTCAATTAAAATACAATAAAAAATTAACAAAAAGACAACTAAAGACAACAACTAAAAGAGTGAGGGAGTGATATTACTATATCAGCCAACAGGCGAGGGTCACCACATCCCTAGCACCCCACACCTGCTTTACCAGCCAGATTTGTAGTTCTTTCCTGAAGGACAGCAACTACGTCTGGAGTCGTAGCTCAGTTGTTTATCAATCCATAGATAACTAAGCCACTGCGTAATGTGAGACATCACTTGTAAGGCACAGTCAATACATTTAAATAATGCCTCTAAATGTAGACTGTGGAAAAGACACTGCAGATGTAGAGCATCAGTAGTTCAAGAAATTTCAGTTTGTTGTAACCATAATGAGAGAAAAGATGGAGGCACTGGATTATACATGCACGTAAAGGTAAATTGGAGACTTAATAATGACTTAAATTCTTTTATACAGTATATACATGAAAGTAAATTTCCTTTTTAAAACAGTAATCTCGTTTTAAAATAGGACCAGTGTACTCTAGTAAATAAATGCATGAATATTAAGGCCAAAAAAAAAAATCTCTCCTGCGGCAAAGATAGAGCTGTGTATACCAACTCTGTAGCATACCACTACAACGTGTGGATAAAAGTCTTCAGGTGTGTATAGGGTTGCACCTAAAAGCTTTTTAAGGCTAGAAAGGAGAATAAGTGTTATCCTAATGCAGCTGTTTGTAAACAGATCAGCACAGAAACAATCCCCATTTCTGTGACAACAAAGAGTCTAAAGGCTATTTAATTGACACAGGTGGACTACTCAATAACAAGAGTGGCATAGTAAATATAGCCAAGTGTACATTCAGCATAGAGAGCTTTGATATGTTGGATTTTTACACCAAAATTTTCTCTTCCTTTTGCTTTGGCTTAGGGTTGCTGGTTCATGTGGATAAAAGAATTACACTTGCTGCCTTCAAACAACACTTAGAGCCATTTGTTGGAGTTCCTTCTTCTCAGTTTAAGGTTTTTCGAGTTTATGCCAGCAATCAAGAGTTTGAAAGTGTTCGGCTAAATGAGACTCTTTCATCATTCTCAGACGACAATAAGGTTAGCAGAATACCCTGATGAATGCTGAAAAGTATTTTATTGCTGAAATTCTGTCACCTAGCATAGCAAATTGCACTAGAGCAGACCCATTGAATTATTGGGGATTTGGTGAGTCTCCTCCATAAATTCCATTGATTCAAATGAATCTACTTTAGTTGCAACTTGCTATACTAAAGTAAGTTGCAACTAGAGTGAGCCTGCTTGAATCAATAAACCTTACAGCATAAATCCTTAGTGGGCCTACTCTAGTGCAACTTACTGCACTAAGTAACAGGTAAGGCCCAGAGTACAGGATTTTATTCACATACTGTGCAGAACATAAAATTCTCATACAATTCTAGGAGAACCAAAAATGTTCTATATCTAAAACCTGGTATATTATTTATGTAAAACATCTCACACTTTTAACTTATTCAGCCTTCTTTAAAGAAAAAACATTTGGTTGGAAGATTACATCAATTTTTGCACGAGACCACCCTCCCACTCATATAGATGCACGAGAGCCAGAAAAGCTTGTTATACAAGCAAAGTTTCAACTCTAGAACACCATTTCTTCACCTTACAGAATTTTAAAGTTGAGATGCTTAGTGAAATTAAATTTGGAATTTTAGTTTATAAAAAGAAACAGAATTGTCCGGAATTCTTGCTCCCAAATGTTTGGGGGAGAGGCCACATTAATGAAGGCTCCCTATCCCCTCCTACCAAACATGTTAATGCAAATTTCACAGTACAGTCATTTTTAGGTCTCTTTGTATTGTCACAAACTTGAAAGTATATGGACTCTTAACCGCCTAGGTTCCTGGTATATTCGCAGTATTTTTTGTTGAGGGCAAGAGCAGTAGTTTCTGATTTTAAAAGTTTCCTTTTTTTCTCTTGCATTTCAAAGATAACTGTTAGGCTTGGGAGAGCACTGAAGAAGGGGGAATACAGAGTCAAGGTTTATCAGCTCTTGATAAATGATCCAGAGGTAAGTGGAACTTCTAAAGTACATTGGAGAGCTTAACAGTAACTGAATAGCTGAGAGGATGCACCTCCTGCTGTTCACTTTCATGTGTACCACATGTTTTTCTTAATTACAGGATCTATTAGGGCCATTTAGTATAGTGCTCCCCCCCCCCAATAAATTAGTCATGGTAAGAGGCATTCATTTAGCAGATAAATAAAATAATGTATTTTCAAGCATGGGAGCATGTCAGGAGCAAGTGCAGCCTGTCCCCACCTTTCCCTGGGGAATGAGCTCTCCGTTCTGTGCACGATGTGTGTGTGTGTGGGGGGGTGGGGGTGGTGGTAACAGTCTGAAGAGAGAAGTTTCCTTTTGCTTGGCTGTGCAATTGGAATTTTGCAACATAAGACTGTTATTTTCCATAAGCAAAGAACAACAGCAACTCCTTCTCACATTCAGATTAAGTCTTCAGAAGATCCATTGCCAGGATTGTGTTTGAGCAAAGTAGCAGACATTCTAGAAATTGTTATATGCCTCTGTTTAAACTATTCTATTTATGTTTCTTCACTCTTGGCAGCCATTGCTTGCATTGTTGAGTTTGCAGTTTCTTTAATTGTGTGAGAACATAGACGGACAGTTTGCATACCTCAGTTAGATTGCTTTACCATCGAGTCCTACATACTTGATGCATAAAGACCAGAACAATCTGACAGACAGTAATACCTCGGATAACGATTGTACCTGATAGCGCTAAAACCGCATAACGTTGCAAGATTTTCGGAAAAATCTTGCATCGGATAACGCGATTTTTAGCGTTATCCGGTACAAGTGTGTGCGTGGGGGGGGGGTTGGATTGGGTAGAACATCTACCCAATCCATCCCCCTCCCCAGTGCCCGCCTGCCTTTCCCCCGACGCTACTGCAGGGTTCCCTCTGCTTACCTTCCTTTCCTTCTCTGACTCCCAGCTGATTGCAAAAGGCTTGGTTTTTTTAAACTGCAGGGAAGGGGGGAAGCTGTTCTTGCTTTACTTCCTGAATTGAAAAAAATACAGAGATGTGATTGGTTCTCTAGATCAGCTGATCTAGAGAACCAATCATCTCTGTATTTTCCCCCTTTCCTGTTTGATTGGTTCTCTAGATCAGCTGATCTAGAGAACCAATCACATCTCTGTATTTTTTTCAATTCAGGAAGTAAAGCAAGAACAGCTTCCTCCCCCCCTTCCCTGCAGTTTAAAAAACCCAAGCCTTTTGCAATCAGCTGGGAGTCGGAGAAGGAAAGGAAGGTAAGCAGAGGGAACCCTGCAGTAGCGTCGGAATGGCATTTTCCCCAGTTGCATGGGGGTGGCTTTAAAGGTAGGGAGGTCTCTTTCTTTCCCTGCCTGCCTTTAAAGCGGTTTGTCCCTTAAGTCAGGGCTTTATTTTTAGCGTTGTTGGATGCATGTATCGGACAACGCTAAAAACCGGATAACATCATGACTTGTGGAACCAAGTCATAACGTTATCCGGGGTATTACTGTACTGTATTTCTAAATCTCCTGAGATTAAATTGGAAGGTGAAGCTATACAGTGTTTTAGGACTACGTAGTCGCTATGTTTAAGTAGTTGGGTCTGACCTTATTCATGGAGGTTTATGAGCTTTCCCCCCTCCATTCAGTCTTCTTGCTCTTTCCTTTAGGCAGGCTACAATTAAATTACAAAGTGGGTAACTGCCATCATCTCCTTTTCCATAAAATCCAAGAAGTTAGTTTTACCTACTTTAGAACAAACAAGGGTATTAAAACAAGGTTTAAAAATGGTTTAGCATTTTAACAAGAGGCTTATGTGCATCTCAGGTTAATAAGTCACAATAATGGTTATCCATGCTAAACTATTGTGTTAAACATGGAAAAGTCATTGAAAGCAGAGCAATACTAAGTTCTCGATTTCCTTATGAAAATACCATGATACTAATACTATATTAAAAAAATAGATATGCATGGCTGTGGATGGACTTTGGTGAACAATTGAGACATGAAATAATTTTGGCTGCACATGATTGGAAAGAGGAAATTAAACATGCCAGTATCCATGTGTTGAAACACATGGCCTGTGGCCTGTGTTAAAGAAACAATCTTTTATGTGGCAAGTGTGCTAATTTTTACATTTGCTTTCCTAGCCCTGCAGGTTTCTTCTCGATTCTGTTTTTGCTAAAGGGATGACGGTGCGGCAATCAAAAGAGGAACTCCTTCCTCAGCTCAGGGAGCAGTGTGGGCTCAACCTAACCATTGACAGGTATATACACCATGGCAATGAAGTTCAGGTTTTAGATCTTTATAGTCAACGTAAGGATTACAAGTGTGGGAACTATTCATTTTTTCCATAGAAACGTGTATATTTATTATTATATTTGCTAAAACTTAACCTTAAAAAATATGGGATATGAGGAGTAATTCCTGGAACTTTCAATTGATCATAATTATCGAGTGCTTGTTTACTAACTGAAAAGAAGATGATTGACATTTTGGATACAGTTACAATCTTTGCAACTATCTTCTATCTTGCTTAGAGAACTAGAGCACTAAAGGATTTCTGAGAATTTCAGACACAGTGCTCTAAAAATAAAGGTTCAATTAAATGAGATTTAGAAGTTGCATTTTCTGTTTTTAACTCAAGGTTGTTAGAGCCTTTCAATAGAAAGCATGTCCTGCCCTGTATTGTATAGTCAATATTATCTTAAATGTTTTGGCTACAGCTTTGGTCATAGTATGTAAATATTTCTAGCAAATGTAATATTAATTTTTACATTTATGGACACATGCTAATGTGTGCTTCATTTGTTTCTCTAGATTCCGCTTAAGAAAGAAGACGTGGAAAAATCCAGGAACTGTGTTTCTAGATTATCATGTTTATGAAGAAGATATTAATATTTCAAGTAATTGGGAAGTTTTCCTGGAAATACTAGATGGTAATAACATTGTTTTGTTAATAATTAATGATTTAGCTAATTTATTAAAAATACATTTAAGTTTTATCATGCTTCAGTTGGCTATATTCTCTGAAATTTTTAGTAGTCCAGTCTTGTTTATGTTCAAATCCTGTTGAGTTTCACAGGGCATACTTGTAACTCCATAGGCACGGAAACACATGATTACAGGGAAATGCTTTACCATCTTTATGCGTTAATAATGTAGTTCAGAAAGCACAGACAAGTATTAGAAGCTTTGTTAAATTACCTAATCACAAATATGATTGTTGAGACAGCATATTTAATTATGATCTTCAAATTAGAACTTATGTTTAAAATGTGTTCCTTTGATAGTACCCTTGGTGTGTTTTAGTATCTGTTCTGTGAATAGTTTTGATTTTGAGAACATAACCTTTTGATTTTGTGTGCCTATGGAACATCTTGCTGAAAGCCCTTATAATAGCACTAATATCTTCTGTAGGACCAGAGAAGATGAAATCTATGTCACAGCTTGCAGTTCTGACAAGAAGATGGAGGCCATCAGAAATGAAGCTTGATCCTTTTCAAGAAGTAGTTTTAGAGAGCAGTAGTGTTGATGAATTAAAAGAAAAGGTGAATTAAATTTATATTTACTTCATACTGCTATAACTGTCTCATCTTGTAAAATATAACTGAGTTAAGGCAGAGCTTCTGAATTGAACTATAGGAAACGGGCAATAGCCACTGAAGGTGTCATATTTCCTTTTAATGGAGCAGATTTTAAGTTTCCCTGCTTATATATTATTCAGTATTTACAAACTGTGTTCAATTGGTTGAAAAAACTGTTTTTGTGTGACCTATTTTATCATACAAAATGTATTTTCAAAACAACATAAGACGAGGTTCTAAAAGATGAAAGACTGGCAGGTTGTCACAGCGAATTGTGGACCTTTTAACTCTTCCTCACTTGAATATTTCAAAGGCGCTCACAGCAAATGAGAGAAATTTCCAATAGAAATTTAAGACATTGATTTTCAGAATCTTGCATAGATTAGAATGGTGTATATTATATAAAAATGCATTTTGTAAGAAGGAAGAAATACAATGTGCTTTATCTTACATTAATCACCATCAAATTAATTACTTTTACTTTTTTTAACAGATAAGTGAAATAAGCGGAATTCTGCTAGAAAATGTTGAATTTGCGAAGGTGAGTGATTTTCCTTCACTAGCTAAGTAGACTTTGCTTGAATGAAGTTCAACTCTGAGAAAGAGAGTTTTTGTAAATTTATCCTTCCACACAATTTTTGAGAGTCCCTGAACTTTCCAGGGTGGCTTTTGCAAAAGCAAATTGCAAATTCATTGAAAACTTCCTAATAGTACTATATTTCATAAACTGAAGGAGCCCTTCTTTCATAGAAGGCGCGCACACACACACACACACACACACACACACACACACACACACACACACACACACACACACACACACACACACACACACACACACACACACACACACACACACACACACACACACACACACACACTTATTTATTTATTTATTTATTTATTTATTACATTTATATCCCACCCATCTGGGATATTTTCCCTCTCTGGGTGGCGTACAACAAAATAATAATAATAATAACAATATAATAATAACAACAACAACAACTTTTACAGTTAAAAATGATGGAATCTCTGGTACTCTTCACATTATATATGCTCATGTAGTGTAAAGTTCTCCATTCTTTTCCAGGGCAGAGGAACATTTCCATGTGAAATCTCAGTTCTAGAGATACATCAGGAGTTGGATTGGAATCCTAAGGTTTCTACACTGAATGTATGGCCTCTTTATATTTGTGATGATGGAGCAGTGATATTTTATAGGTATGTCTTTTGTTATTTTATTATTAGTGGTGGTAAAACATTTCGCTAAAATACTTTGTAGGTTTTGTGTGTTTGGAGAACATGGAGTGAGCCAGTCACAGATCATACTTCTCCACTCACTCACTACTCTGCTGAAGTTGGTGTTTTGTGAACTTCCTTGTTTTCAACCTCACCTTTGATGTTGGCATATCAGAAAACAACAACAACAATAATAAAATAAAGACAAAAACACTGCAGCACTTTAAAGACTAACTGCTTTGAAGTTGGTATCAATGGGCCAGCCCTGTAGCTGTCTTTGTAGTATCTTGCGATCCTGGCTGCCACTGAATTTGTAGTATGTAGGGTTTATATGGAATAATATTTTGTGCGTTTCTAGTGCTGTTACTCAGGAGCTACATATGTACTTGACATGATGTACATTATTGGGATAGCTCAAAAAATAGTTGCTTCATATGCAACCTTTGTGTGATTGTACCAACTGTTTACTGACCAGAATATTATTTCCCCCAACCCTGGGGAATAAATAAAGTAATGTACTATGTCTAACAAATACCACCTGCTTCAGACTTCTGCATACAACTATTCAGATGAAATATTATCTCAGAATTTTAAGTAAAGATTTAAAATCAGAATTCACCAACTGAAATCTGACCTATGGCCTTATGAAATGGTGATTTTCAGAAACTAAAGATTACCTCCATGTCTTGGCTCCAGTTTCTTCCCTGCCATGAAAGGAATCCCATGGGGAGGCTTGAGACTATCAAGGGGCGATCAGAAATATTTTATTTTTTAAAAACCTACCACCAGTATGCAGTATACTTTGTGTAATAGAATTTCAGTTTGGGAGTTAAATTAATTTTCTCCAGTTGCTTTTCTTCTCACAAGACTCTTATAAGTTATGATTAGTTTCCTGACAGGTTCCTTCGTTATCTACTTACAGGGATAAAACTGAAGAAGTGGTGGAATTGACAGAAGAACAGAGAAATGAGCTGATGAAAAAAGAAAGCAGCAGACTTCTGAAAACTGGACACCGTGTGACCTATTCTCCTCGTAAAGAAAAAGCACTTAAAATATATCTGGATGGAGCGCCAAATAAAGATTTGACTCAAGACTGATACTTATTTCAGAATTTTCTCTGGGGAAGCTTTTTTGATAAGTGTGTGAGAGTGGCACACTACAATTGTGTAGTGCCATTATGGCAGGACATTGGGTGTACAAGCAAGACACCAGCACTGATTGGTATACCTGCAGCCCAATCAAGCTCAGTGCCCAGTCAGGTCACTGTTTGACTTGGAATCATGTTGTGCACTATAGTCAAATGTACTGTAAAGAGAAAAGGGATGTGCAAATAAAAACCGTCTGAAAATGGGGGTGGGGAGGGTAATGAGCAAAAATGGAGGACAATGTGCACATAGCGGTAGCTAGAAAACCAGCCTCAAACAGGATACACATAGCTTGATAATAAAAGCTGTGCAAAGGCCATGAATGAATCCTTTTCTGTTTGTTTCACTGATACACACATTACCTCATTGAAAATTTCTGAAGTAAATGTGACAGTGGCTTTTTAAAAGGAATGACAGTGGAAATGGACTGAACATGTGGTAAAATTGAAAGAATCCAACTTCACAAAATTTAAAAATTTAGCTCAGTCTCATTGGATTTCCCTTCCACAGAGAGATATTTGAAGAAGAAAAAAGTATTTTTAGCAAACGTTACCATACCTGCAGGTGGGTTCCATTTTGCAGAAATGTTGTAACTCATTTTTATTTAGTTTATGGATACAGGCAACTTCTTTGTTCTGTTCAGTATGTGTAAATACAATTCTGCCCTTCCAAGTTGACAGAATTACATTTCAGCTGCTTACAATGTTGTTTCTTTTCACATATCAATATTCACTGTGTACATTTATAAGTATAGTTGCCTATTTAAATTTGTATTCATTTTATGTTTGACAGTGCTGGGTACTTAGATTTGTAATTTTCCCATGTTAATGAGTTTTGAGGGTTTTGTTTGGTCAGCTACTTATTTTTGTACATTTTTGTTTGGGAACTTGTGCACGTTTGCATCTTCTAGTACCATTGCAAGTTATGTTTTATTTTTTCCTGGAGTTGATTCATAGTTTTTATATGTAGGGTTATTTTCAGAGTTGGACATCTTTTAACACTTCCCAGTATAAACTCATCAGTAGTTCTGGATGTGGTACAGACTGTATAGTAAACATGATTTCATTGCAAAGCTTAGAGAAGTACAATTTTGCTTTGCTGCATTATAAAATCAATAACGAATAATTCTATAGAAGTTTCTCTCTCACTTCTGTTTTAGTTTTGAAAATACCATCTAATTTATATCGATCAATAAAAGGTTTTCATAAACTTCCATGCCAGATGCTGTTTACAACAATGGACATGCCAATAAAACATTTGTTCATTCTGTTGTTATTTTAGCCAAACTTCTGGACTTGTTAAGTAATGACATACAGTATTGTTTTACAGAATGATATAAAGTGTTTCTTTTTGAATTGAACTAGCTCATCAGACGGCTATGGCAACTATAGCCAGCTTGAAAGACCTGCAGGGAGTGACAAAAATAACAGGTTTAGATTTTTTCTTTGAGTCCAAGACATATTTTGGGAAAATACTGAATTTCCACACACAAGGTTGCCAAGCTGTATTTTGTACTACTGAGCAGTAAAGGTTTTGAAAATTTCAATCTTTATTACCTTTTCTTTTTGCATCATTGTGAATTGGGCCAATGCAGTTTTTTCAAGTATTTTGTACAGCAGGCTCTGCTTCAGGAGACAAAATATATATCCAATTTTCATTTGCTTACCCAGATGATGCAGCAGGATCCTCCTATGCAGTCTTGCATTTAAAAACTTAAGATTATTCAAGAGTTTATTGTCCTTCTGTAACAATGAGATGTATGATTGTAACTGTATGTGATGATTAGTTGCTAGACTTCCCTGATAATTTGATAAAAGTTAACTGCATACTTGGCAGCCAAATGTCAGCTAAAGTTGTAAGTGTATGCAGCCTAGTTCTTGCATATCAAATGCCTACTACTGTGTTCATTACAGTGGTAGTTGATATTAATGAATTTTCCATGTCAACAAAATTTGCCCATAAAGAATATGACCTCATCAAGTTGGATGAAAGTTCATCTCCAGCAAACATATCTTTGCTCCTCTGTAATATTCTGTCCTTAATGTGGCTCCCTCTTTTAGCTATTTATCAACAGTTTTAGTGCTGCAGAACCTTGTCAGGGAGATTATTTATTTATTTGTTCAAATTTATATTGCCATCCACTTGCTGTAGCGACTCAGGGCGGCTTACAAACAATATATTACATTACAATGTTGATAGGAGCTTGGGGAGGGGTGGTAAAGTCCTCAACCGGCCCTGGTTTCTTCCCCCGACTGCCGGTGTGGGCCCAGGGGGAGGGGCAGCAAAGTCCTCAACCGGCCCCGACTTCTTCCCCCAGCCATTGGTGTGGGCTCAGGGGGAGGGGTGGCAGAGTCCTCAACTGGTCCTAGCTTCCCCTGGCCATTGGTGTGGGTTTGGGGAGGGGCGGCAAAGTCCTCAACCGGCCCTGGCTTCTCCCCCCCCCCCCGGGCTGTTGGTGTGGGCACAGGGGTGGTGGTGGCAAAGTCCTCAATCAGCCCTGGCTTCCTCTTCTCACAGCTGTTGGGGTTCCCTATCTAAATTCTTAAAATACGAAGAAAGAGAATCTGTAACCATAGAAAAGAGGCTTTGTTCATGCTCACAGCTGATATAGGCTCCAATGTGGAAAAAGTTGTGCCTCCTACAGTATTTTGTTACTTCTAGTTGCCCCTGATGATCATTTTCCATTCTCTTTAATTATCAGATCTGTATTCTAACACAGAATACTCTTAATAGTTCCTCTAATCACTGCAAGGAAGAGTATGTTCCCAGAATTACTCCACAAGCTGCTCCACATTTGCATTATAGAACAGAAGGATCCTATTAGGACATCAAACCCAACCTTCTGCTCAGTGCAAGAATTTTAAGTTAAAGTACATCTGACAGATTTTACTCTTAACTTTCTTTTAAATGCACCCAGTGCTGGAGAGTTGCCCATCTCCCAAGGTAGTTGTTCCATTGATATTCAACCAGAATTTGGCTTCCTGCAATTTAAGCCCATTGTGCCTTTTTGTATGAGAGAACTGAGAAGACCCTACACCTCTTTATGACAACTGGAAGAGTGCTCTTCATTTTTCTCAAAAAAATTGTCTGCATTGTTGAAATGCATTATCTAGAACAGTGTTTCCCAAATGCTGGTATTTGGACTTCAATTCCCAGAAGCCTAAGTCATTTCCCCAAAGCACTGATCAGCCAATGTACTGACTTAGGCTTCTGGGAATTGAAGTCCCCCTGTCGGCTGTGTACCCCTTGTTGGGAACCACTGATCTAGAACAACACAGTACTCAAAGTGAAGCCTAACCAGTGCTTCATGTGATTTAGATTATAATTGTTAATACAGCTTAAACCAGCATTTACCTTTCTTTGAAGCTGACTTGCACTGTTGAGTCATATTTAGCTTCTGATCTCCACAATGTCTGTATATGGTGGCAGTGCTCAAAAAACTATATCTGCAATAACTCGATAGTCATTTGCAGAAGCAGTAACCCTAAACGAGTGTTGCACAAAGTTGCTGCTCTTTTTTTGTTAGATGAACATTTAAAAGAATATTCCCACAATCTAAGGTAGTGCATGCCTGGTCTTAAGAGTAAGACCATCAGTTTGCAGTTCTGCCTTAATTTACAGTGACTGAAAGAGACATGTGATGCATTCTGAAAGGTTTATGGAAACAAAAAAACCCTCTACATAGAAATTGGGTGAGGCACTTCCATAAAACATGTACATTCACAAGTGTATGAGTCAAATTTAGTAAACTAAGATCTGAGTTTGCATCCCTAGATGTTACATACCTTATAGAGAATAAACTCAAATCTAAGAATATATCTTAATTTCAAAGAACTAATTCCTGTCATAAACCGATATGGTCCAGACTAAAACCAAGAAAATGAAAAGTATATGTAACTATGACAAGTTTTGAAAGTCTTGAAAAGGAAATCTAATTTCTATTAATTAACATCCAATTAAGCTTGCATATTTTCAAAAGCAGTGACTTTAAAAATATATAGTCAACCATTTATATTTATAGCTTTTAATAATATAGTCTTTCTTGGAAACGTAACAGGCTGTACCTGTAATTCCAGCCTTGTGACTACTGTAAGTGCTCATCTACAGTTTTGCATATGCAATACAGGCATCCAGTGGCACTCACCTTAGGTTAGGAAATACAGCTAGCCAAAGGACTGGTTGCTAATCATTCTTTTGCCATGGAAATGATCCTCAGAGGTACAGAGGAACCCAAGTTAGAATCCCACATTTTTTTCTGTTCAAAACTTCATAAAGTGCACTTTGGAATTTTTTGCCACTTTATAAACAATTTTGAACAAGTAAAATACTCCCCCCACACTTTTTTCTAACCTCCAGAACAGATTACATTAGTTTTCAATGCATTTTCAGCACTTCCAACAGCGGCCGCTAGTGGCCAGCTCTGGTAATGTGCCGGACCTATCCCCAATAACCAGCTATCTTTAAAGACATTAACAGGCATGCAAATGGTGAATCTCAAATCCCTACCTGGCTCCAAACTCTGAAAACAAATGCTCAAAAATCTCCACACTCGATTCTATGTGCCACCCACAAAGTCTAGCATGCACAGAGGTGGTGCTATATACCTCCCAGGCACAATACACCCTGGGGAAACTTTGTATAGAAATATTTTTGTACCTCGAAGCATTTTCTCAGGATTTCTTATCACGAGATTTTCGTTACTCAAGGTATTTGTAACCCAGAGTTCCACTGTACTTGTTTTTTAAGGCTTTATCTTTTCTATGCCATCTGAAAACTTAGTATCTTTTAATTGTCTAAAAGAAATCAACAACTCAATTACCATATCACAGTTTCACTACTTTTGTTTTTGAGTGAATGAAATCCAAAAGAACAGCATCCAGTCATTCTGACTTTTTTAAAAGAAGAAACAATATATACAGAAAATGCAGTGCTTAAACCACCACCACCACCAATCTTAAATAGACATAAATTAATGTCCTGATTGACAAGCTCAAAACAGACATTGTCCTAAAATTTAAGAAGTATGTGATGAAAGCTATTGGATTATGGTTAATAAAGTAGGATTTGGTTTGAGTTTCAGAAAAGAAAATGGCTAGTCATGCATGACAGGGTAAAAATATGTAAAATATATTCTTGATTATTGCACTTCTATCCAGCAGAAAGATAAGGTACATGTATGTATTGGCAAGTGCATTTATTTTGTGCGAAGACATCAAACAATACACCATGTCAACTGCTAAAAGTGACTGGCCCATTGATTCGTTTCATCTGTTTACATTTCATCCCCCCAAAATAGGTCATCCAGCTCAGTTGCTTCTTCTTCTAGATCTTTCTGCACTTCTTTGGCCAGCCTATCTTCATAGTCACGAGGAATATCCTGGGTTACAAAATCCAGAAGTGCGATTTCATCCATTACTGGAGGCTTCTCAGATTGGGTCTTGTTAAAGGAGAGTTCACAGCGGGAATCGCTGCTAAGACTAAAAGGGAGACATGGAACATTTTGGATGTTAGCATCACCCACACTCGTTTTCTATCAGCGTACAGCCATGCCTACCAAGAAGAATTGGACTATTGTGTTACTTTTGTTTCTGTAAAGGGACATGTTTTCTAATAGTGGAGAAAACATCTGCCACACAAGAACTATGCATACAAAGGATTGCTTGTGCAAGTAATTAAAACACTGAGTGGGTGTAGGTGGGTGTTCATCTTTAGCACGGAAGAGATGTGTGCAGGAAACTGAAATCTGCTGTTACTCTTACGGGGGGGGGGGGGATAATCCAAATGGATTGAGAGTGAACATTAGGCACTTTTTATTGCAGCTATAAAGGTCACTATATGTAAAGTTAAAAAAAAGTAAGCCTAGAAATGTTAGCATTAGTACCAGCTATGTAATATTATGTGGTTACAGAAATAATTTCCTCAATGTTAAGCTATGAAAATAATAGAACAATATTTAAAAAGAATTACATTGCTATTTTTTTAAAAAAAATACCAAAGATTGACAATTTGCCTATAAAATTACCCTCTCCGAGAGTCATGAATTCATACTATTCATTGCATGCTATTAAGTCAATTCAGACTTATGGTGACCTTTGCCACAGTTGTCTAGGTAGAAAATAGAAGTACAGTAATACCTCATATAACATTAGTATCGAATAACACGAAAATCGCATAACATCAAGGAATCTGGGGGGAAGAATTGCATCAGATAACATTAAGATCCTATGGGATGCTTCAGATAACAACCGCGAAAGCCTGTGTGGTTACAATGTATCTCTATGGATCCCATAGAGGATCAGATAACACGAAAAATCATATAACACGAAGACTTGTGGAACCAGGTTTTAGTGTTATATGAGGTTTTACTGTACAGTAATACCCCGGATAACGCTAAGACTTGGTTCCACAAGTCTTGGTGTTATCCGATTTTTAGTGTTATCCGATGCATATTAAAATCCTATGGGATGGATCGGATAACGTTAAAGCTCCATAGAGATACATTGTAACCGCACAGGCTTTAGCGGTTGTTATCCGATACATCCCATAGGACCTTAACGTTATTCGATCCAATTCTCCTCCCCAGATGACTTAACGTTATGCAATTTTAGCGTTATCCGAGGTAAACGTTATTCAAGGTATTACTGTAGTTTACCACTCAGTTATTAAAAATATAAATACTGCTATTTAAAATGATTTTTAAAAGCAATATTTGACTTAATTTTTTTAAAAAAATCTACGAATGACTTAGGCTTTGGACAATATATGTAGTGACAGCTATAAAAAGCAATACTTTAGATAAGGATCTCTGATATTATCCATGCTAAAGTTGGAAGATGTATCAAATATTCATTTTCAAAGGCCAAATTGTATGCAAAATTAGTCCTGTGAATGTGACTACCATGCATAGCTTCATTATTAAGCCAGCAACCAAGGGGGAAGCCTGAGCAGCCTTGAGATTGTGGAGAGCAATGCTTAACTTTTCCTACCTTGCAAATAACCTGACTATAGCACCACAAGGCACAACACAAGTCACAACTACTTGGAAGTACATATTACCCCTTGTAACTATAAAAATTATAATGTTATAGTTCAAAAGGAGCGACATTCTCACAAATCAGGTGTCTTCTTGTCATAAGTTACTACCAGTCTCTGGACATTTGCTGGGAAAGCCAGATGGGGGGGCGGAGGGAGAGAGAGAGATAAACTTCCTTTTCTACAGTCCTACGTCCATTTACCTTTCCACTTTCGCCTCATTCACATAATGAAATAACTTCATATCCTCTCCAGGCATTTGCCTGAACTCATGCAGGACTAGATGTGATGGGGATACATGTAAGTCTAACCTCCACATATCATTGTGTATTAGCCATGTTACAGATCTTCATGCACTGGTCATGAAAACTTGAATGGAAGATCTGAACTATGTTTGGCTGAAGGCCAGGTTCCTCATCCCAGGAAGTCTAAGTGCATTCAGTCAGACCCAGTATTATTGCTCAGATAATAGAACCTACAAAATACAAATGTGTAAAGGGGAACTAACACTCAAGCCCTGTTCCTCTCCACTCTCAGTTTTGCTTCCCCTACCTATAGATAGGCTGATGAATTTGAAAAAGGAGAAATCTGCTATTTGTGAAGACTTTTTGTGGAACTCAAGATCCACATTTTCCAAAACTCGGATCACTTGGAAAGCAGCCATGGATTGCAAAAGATGTTCCTCTTCAAACATCGTACATTAACAGGTCAGAGGGCAATGGAAGTAAGAAAGGGATGAGTGGTCAAAATGCTTCCCGATACTTAACAGGACTTCTTACAGACATTTATGTCAATATATGAAGGTCTAGTTAGTTTCCCGGTGGTAAGATTATTGTGGATGGGCCTTATAAGCATGATCCCATTTCCTACTATGAATAGAGGGCTACACATGAGGAGGTGAGTGCACAGAGGTGGTGTGTTGATTTTATTCGGGACGTTCACAGATAATTTGGCCCTTGCTCACACCCAGACTCACTCTTCAATTTATTTATTTATTTATTGAACTTTAAATTTTTATTAAACTTTAAATAAAAAACACAAGAGATTACAAAAAATTACAACATAATTCTCCACCTTAAAAAAAATCAACAAAAGACATTTAGCATTATGGTACAATACAACATAAAAAGACAAAAAGCAAATAAATACATTCACCCTCACCCAACCCTACGCCATCCAAGATCCCATAATAACGTAACAAAAAACAAAAACAACCCCAACCCAACCCTTCACCTTCTTGTCTTCTCTTCCCTATCCTTCCATTGAAGGACCGCCTCTCACTCTTCATTTTAGCCAGTTCCGGTTGAATGATACACAGCTCATGGTGCTTGTTTCAGAGTATTACCTTTGCATCTGACAGCTCAATCCAGGTTTGCATGGGCAGCGATCCAGGGCTCCATCAAGCTCCAGTTCCCATGTAATGAAATTTAGAAGCCTGTTGGAAGGATCATGGCAAGGCTCCCTCTCACCTGCCAATGGGGTGCATACAGGAAACAGAAGATCTGTAGACAAAGGTTAGGGCATCATTTATTCTTCTAATCGCTTTAGTTTCATGTACAGAACACACAGATACACATACACTAATATACCATCTTTTTCAGACTAAATATTAAAACTGATTTAACTACTATGTTTACTGCTGTTTCCTCCATCAGAATCTGACTAGTGAATTAGAAAAAGATCCTCAATGTCTACAGCAGTTTCAATACACGACTAATTACAAGCAGATATAAAATAATCCCAATCATAATTACACAAATAGAATTAGCCATTCATTTCCTAGCATATTTTCTTCTGCTAAATAATTTATCTTTAACACTCGCACTAGGTCAGGTGAAAGGAACTGCAGAATGAACTCACCAAAAAGTCCCTTCATTTTGGCTTCTGCTACCTAAACTACTTTTGGGGCATAACAAAGCAAGAATGGCAGGTGTCCATCTTGTGATAATAAGCACAGGTATGAAGGTGTAGACTCTAGAAAGATGTCTAGAGTACACCAAGAAGCAAGCCACTAATTCTCTTAACAATGCTTGCAATTTTTGGCTGTTCTTTTCACGCATTATCATTTCCATCAGCCACTGAACAGGCTGATCTCATCTTATTTCAGAAATCAAGCAAGGTCAGCTGTAGTTGTGACTTAGATAGTAGATAGGCAGGCAAAATATCTCCAGGTGGGTCCACCAGATGGCCCTGCCTGACAGTCTGCAGAGCTGTTGCTAGCTAGAGTTGACTGTACTGGGCTTGAAGCGACAGACCTTTTGAAAATGCGCAGCACATTCCTGGATTACAGTCATGCTGGTTTTCACAGATAGTTCCATTTTCTCCTTTGGAAGCAGCTTTCACACATTCCCCCCAGACACAGAGTTGGTGTCCACAGCACTCCACATCTCGAGAACAACCCTGTGGGCAGGGTAGGGAAAAGAATGAAATCCACATGTAAACAACTATGTAGGACAGATATAATCACCAAGCCAGTCAATATAAGATGAAGGGGGCAAGGGAGAGAGTTGTTTTTCTTTTATAACTTAAGTATGACAAAATGTTGTCACAAAGTTTTGATGGGATAGTGTCCAAGCCCCACCACTGTCACACAAGTGAACCAGAAATGAGGAATGAACAGTGCTTGTGTATCTGCCCTTCTTCCCAGCCATTTTAACCACATCTTTTCCACTGGTTTCAATTAATATAAAATTATCTGCCCCACCTCCAGAATTGACAGAGATCTGAAGCTGCAGGATGGTGGTCTAATGACCTAAAGTACTACAAATATTTTGGACCCACAACCTCTCTTAATTAATTTTTTTTATTTATTATTCAAATTTATATACTGTATTGCCGCCCAAATTGAACAAGCGACTCTGGGTGGCATAACAACAGTGAAAACATTACAATCATAAAACATTTAAAACCCTTAAAAGACCTTAAAGATTACCCTCACCATCCCCATCAATTATTTAAAAGTTATGGTTAAAACCACCATTTTGCCTTTCTTTGTTAATTCCATGGCCAATTGTCCTGTCATTCCACTAAGTGTGAGACTACATTGGAAAATATTTCACAATTTGTTCAGGAATTGGCATGGGTAAATTCAAAGTCACAGAGAGAGAGAGAGAGAGAGAGAGACTCGATAGTCTGCTTTTAAAAATAAAGGTCAAAGCAAATCAGCCTGTCATTTTTTCCTTCCAATCTGATTTCTACCTGTTTTTCAATCAATAATTTGAATGATATTTTGCCTGAGTGACTGTTTCATTCTACAAAAGAACTAGTGGGTGTGACTTTGGGTGGTTACATTGCTTGCTATGGAGTCTTCTCCCTACTCCCCCATATCAGCATTCCACTGTAAGATAAGAACCAGCTATGGAAGGTTCCATGTCAGTCAGATGGCAATGCATCTATAGAGGCTTACGCTGCAAATAAACAAGCAAGCTTCCTCTTTGGTCTTTCAACACTCGAGACAACACAAGTCCTACTGTTGCATCATCTAGCTGCCTAGGGAACTGGTAGATTCTGTCTCCAGGTATTTATTTATGTGTGCATATGCATATATTTAGGTATATATGCAAGAAGGAAAATTTGAATTCCTTCTTCCTGTAACAGATTTCCTAACTTCCTTAGCCAGATGAACCCATCTATATTTTATAACTTTGTTTTTTTGTATGTGTTTCTTCTGGGTTAAGTCTTTGGAGAAGGGGAGGAAGAAGCCAGGGCAGGTTGAGGACCTTGCCGCCCCTCCCCCTGTGCCTACACCAACTGCCAGGGGAGGGAGAAGCCAGGGCAGGTTGCCGCCCCTTCCCCATGCCTACACCAACTGCCAGGGGAAGAAGAAGTCAGGGCAGGTTAAGGACTTCACTGCCCCTCCCCCTGTGCCCACACCAACATATTGTATTGTAATGTAATGTATTTTTTGTAAGCCACCCTGAGTCGCCACGGCGAGTGGGCGGCAATATAAACTTGAACTAATAATAATAATAATAATAATAATAATAATAATAATAATAATAATAATAATAATAATAATAATAATAATAATAATATGCAGAAAAAATGGGATTGGAGTAAACATCTACTTTGAGAGTCCCTTTATCTTTCAAGCTTCACAATTTCCTACCTCCATCTTCACCAGCAGTAAACCCCATTGAACTCAACAGTGTTTACAACTCAACTTCAGACAAAACTTGTACAGCATTGTAAATCTGTTTGTTTGCTTTTGCAAGTACAGTAATAACCTGGATAACGCGAGTACCGTATGGCGTGAAAACCGCATAACGTTACAAGATTTTTGGAAAAATCTTGTATCGAATAACGCAATTGTTAACGTTATCCAATACAGTCGTTCTTAGCAGCAGGGTGGCTGGAAAGCTGAACGGGGTTCTCCGTTAAGCTTCCCAGCCACCCTGCAGCTACGGAGGCAGGGGTGGGGAGGCTGGAAAGCTGAGGGGGGACTCCCCCGTCGGCTTCCCCAGCCACCCCACAGCTGCGGAGGCAAGGGTGGCTGGCTAGGGAAGCCGACAGGGAGTCCCCGTCAGCTTCCCCAGCCACCCTACAGCTGCAGATCTGGTCCTCTGATCTCTCTGGAGCAGGCAGGGGACACGATCCAAGCTGTTTCTGGGCTTCCCCGACATCCTCAGCCAGTGCAGCAAGCCAGACTGTCGGGATTCGAATGCTGACATTCTGGCTTGCTGCACTGGCTGAGGACGTCGGGGAAGCCCAGAAACGGCTTGGATCGGGTCTCCCCACCTCCCTGGACCCGGCGGGGGGGGGGGGGAGGTCAGAAACCCCAAAATTGGTAAAAAAAAAACGGACTTTTTTTTACCAATTTTGGAGTCTCTGACCCCCCCCCCCCGGCCGGGTCCAGGGAGGTGGAGAGACCCGATCCAAGCTGTTTCCAAAGTTCCCCCACCTCCCTGGAGGCTGCAGTAAGCCAAAATGTCAGGATTCAAATCCCGACGTTCTGGCTTGCTGCAGCCTCCAGGGAAACAGGGCTTTTTTTAACATTGTGTGATCAATGTATCGCACAACGTTAAAAACCGGATAACGACGAGACTTGTGGAACCAAGTCATAACGTTATCCGGGGTACTATTGTAACTTCATGTCAATGGTTGGAAATAGTCTGCTTTTGTTTGTAGACATCGGGTGCTCAGTGGACAGGTGCTATGATCCTAGAGTAGAATTATTAATAATTACTAGTAGCATCTAGTAACAAGCTAATAACTAATAATAATGACCACTTTAATAGACAGAGAACTAAAAATGCAATGCTCACTGTGTGCTGAGTTTTGCAAACTTGACACTTGTATTCTAATCCAGAGAAGTCACAGTATTTTCCAGTCTCACAGTCTTCATCAATAATGCATTCCTGGAGGGAAAAATGATTATTTTTTAATAAATATAGACATTATGGCTGTTAGGAACAACTGCTCTGAATGATCCCAGCTAACGTTTACCTGAGAAGACACAGCAAGAATCTATACTCCTGGCCCTTGGTACTCCAACCCACTGAGCTATACCAGCTCTTCATGAAGATAGGACATGTGGCAAAATTTATTTCCCAGACATGTCTTAATAACTGAAAAGATGCATTCCAAATTCAGTACAATATGACTTTTACTGGGATTGTAGGATTAAGATTTCCACCATTTTAATAAAAGTACTGTAGTACCATAATATTAATTATGAGGCGCTGCAAAAATGGGAGTTCATGGCACATTTTTTCAGAGTATTCAGAGGGGAAATAATATTATCAAAGTCCTATTATTGTGTGTGGGCCTACAACATAACTTTGCATTGTTATTTGCTGCCTTTGGGGAAATATCCAGTTACCACTGTTAAGGCACACTTAAGCTTTTGTGGCTTTTCTAACTGGAGCTTTGGTAATGTTTCCAGCTCTGCCTGAAAAGCAGCAGTGCTGAATGCTTCCCAAAATTCTTCTCCAGTGAGGCTGAGGCAGCCAATGTTTTAGTTGTGTTCCATATGCTCTCCCTCTACAGCCAAGTTTGGTGCTGTCAGTCTTTCCAGTCACCGCTCCACACAGGAGCCAGGCCATCCGCTTGCAATGTTAGCTTTCTACAGCAGTTCTGCTCAGACTGAATAAACCTCCTGTTGCTAGCTGCAAGGTTTCCACCCATCCTGTCTGACTTATTTGTACAACTGAATGTTTTCGGTTCTTTGTTTAAGGTCTATTCTCTTGCCCTTCTCTGGGACTGTTTTCAGATGCTGCATTCCTATTGGAATGCTTTTATTGTAAGACCTTCTACATTTCAAAAATTTGCCCTGACTAGATTTTGGAAAACCTCCATGGAAGAGTCTCTCTCCTATGTAAGTGGCCATGAAAATGTCTTGGCAACACAGATCATATATTAATTTAGTGCAAAACTTTATTTAAAATAGCATGTGGCTGGATGTTGGACATTCCAATCCAATCACTGAACATGGTCATATTTGACCTCCCATATGTTGTGGTTTCCCTAGGGATTCTCAACCTGTGGCACCATTTCATGTGGCCCACCACCACTTCCACCACACCAGGAAGTGCCATGTAGTGGAGGAAGGGGAAAATAGCTGTCCGGCCCCCGAAAGCTGTTTGACCCAGACCTTGCAGTGATGGGATGTAACAGGTTCGCAGAAATTCACCAAAACCGGTAGTAACTTTTCCCAGTGTCCCGGAGAACCAGTAGCAGCTTTTGGGGGGAACCACCTTCGGGGATTACCTTTTCACTGGTTTCCCCACTGCACATGTGCTCCAAGCACTTGGTGTGCATGCACGCCTACAGTGCTTGGTACGTATGCACGGCCTCCTTGCTGTCCTCCCAAGCGGGGAGGAGGAAGAGAAGCTGCTGGCCTGAAGCTCCCTATAGCCTGCTCCCCAGGGTAAGTGACTCACCTTTGGATGTGGTGTGTGTGTATCTTAATTTGTATTTAATACCTTTACCTATATTGACGTACTACCACAGTTCCTAAAAAAGCCTGGCAGCTGACAGGCCTGGCGGCCTGGCTTGGGGTTTTTAAGCAAAGTCTTGGAGTTACCTCATCAATAAGCTACACCTGTGCTGTTCCAATTGCTGTTCCAATTGGAGAACCCTTAAGAAGGTACAGCTGTTTTACATTTACATTAAGGCAAATTATCCTAGAGAACTGGTTAGGCTAAGACTTAGTAGCTAACTTCTTTAACTGTTGAAAAGTGCCAAAATGAAGCCATCTTGTGGTGAGTTCATTCTGTAGTTCCTTCCATCTGACCTAGTGCGAGAAAGATTAGCCGGAATAAGCTTATGTTTGGGGTGGGTGGGTGGATGTTTGGGTGGGTGGGTGTATTTTAATGTATTTTTATTTTATTTATTTAATTTATTTACGGGTTTGTGTTGTGGGTGGGTGGGTTGAGGGGTGTGTGCATGCTTATTTTTATTTTATTTTTTATTTATTTTTATCTTTGGCCACGCCCACAACATCATGACGTCATGATGTTGGCTCCGCCCATGATGTCATGATGTTGGCCCCGCCCATGATGTCATGATGTTAGCTCCACCCACACTGCGATGACATCACCGTGGGGTAGTAAAATTTTTGACATCCCACCATTGAGCCCTTGGCTTTAAAAGATTGAGAATTCCTGCCCTAGCCAGATACCCATGTAGTTGTGTGGAACTACCCCACATGCATCCCATTTGTGGATAAAACCACTTGCTAAAGCCTTTTTACCAAGTTGTCAGGCTACTAAGAAGCATAGCTACCCCATTTTTACTGCATTTTCAAATAAATTCTTACTGTGCCTTCCGTTTTCCTATATGATGGGGAAATGATGAAAAAGGCATCCCACAAAGAAAATTTTGGCACAATCCACCAGTCATTTACAAGTCACCAAATTCATTTTTAAGCCTGGCTTTTGGTAGAAGCTTATCAGTCAAGGGGTGCAATGTAAGATCCTTCAATTGTTCTTGGATTTCAATGCACAACCAAGCAATAGCACTGAGGGATCAAATCCAAAGGAACAATCAGCAGTGAATGGTGTTGGGAGATGCAATCCAAATAAATAGAGTATGTGGTGTAAAAATACTAGACTGGAATTTGGGACATCTAGTTTCAGATCCTTACTAAGAAATGAAAATGGGAGAGTTTGGCCAATAATTCTCTCTCATCCTCGCCTACTTCACAGGATTGCTGTGAACATAAAGGAGGAGAAGAGTATTGAATGTGGTGAATCAAAGATAAGACAGAAAAGTAACTGACAAATAAACAAAGCATTAGGGTGACCACTAGTCATCCAACCCAATCATAAACCATGTTTCCTTCTATTAGTTTTCTTAAACCAGGAGTTCTCAACCTTTTAAATCTGGAAGCCAGGCCACGCTCCCTCAGGCAGTTTTGGGGGTCAGATGGCCATTTGCCCTTCTTCCACCACATGGCACTTCCTGGTATGGTGGAGGCGGTGGGGCCCCCACATGAAATGGTGCCACAGGCTGCATCGAGCACTTAAGCTACAGGTTGAGAATCCCTTAAACTGTAGCAAAGCTAAGCAGACTCATTCAAACCTTTCTTGTAAATACAGTATCCATTAGCTTAAAAGTTGGCCTTAGCATTTGCAAAGTGTTCCATTTGACATCTGAAGCCTCTTGTGCTCAACACAAAAGAATGAGTTAAATTTCAATAACACCCAAATGTCAAAGACACACAACATTATGAGTGGAAACACAAAACAACCTTTAGCACAGCAGGTCACTGTCCTGATGCTGCAAAACAATGGAGGTGACAGAGTGGCTCGGTTGCTAGTTTCCCTTTCATTGTGAATATTCGTTCCAATTCAACATTTTCAAACCAGTTTTTTACCTTGACTCTCACTTTCCCTTCCAAAGAATAACCTGGCTCTCATTTTTTAAAAAGAACGTTATATAAAATCCTGGATCTTTGCTAATATCAGGTAAAGTACATGTTTAGAATGAAATTTTACTTGCTTATCCACATTCCATTTCCAGTAGAATAAACAAATAAAGACATTTTAATCTTAGACACAAGAGTTATTGCATTGCCCATTGTGAATAAAGTATAGGTTTAATAACTCCATTCCCTTCCCCCATCAATAAAAAGGACTGAATTCCCATTACCATGGCTTACAGGAGGGAATCTGCCCTCTTAAAATTGATGGGTGCACTAATTGTTAATTATTAATATATATTTTTTCATTTAAAATCAGGCGTTTTTGCATGGCTTTTTGAAAAGTACTGTACATCAGTCACTATGTACACACCATCAAGTTCAAGACTGGACTGATCTACTGTATTTTATACACTACTTGTGGATTCTGCTCAGTTCATAAACTCCTAACCAACATTTTAGTAAAAAGAAAATCCCAAGAGGCACAAGCTAAGGGTCCATCTCAAATAAGTACTGGGCAATCTGGTTATATTATGGTAGCATGGTTTGCCATCTCTATGAGCGTCCCATCTTTTTCTGGGAAAAGTTCTAGTGCCAGAAGTAGGTGAATTCCTGGACATACACATATACATTTACACAAACAGAGCCATTGCCCAAATCACCAATGTACCAAGCTATTCTTTGATGGGGAAATAATAGTAGGTGGGAAATTGGGCTGGAAAAGGGTGAGGAGTGGTTGGATAACCAACAGTTGTTGTTGCTCCCTCACTACATTCTGATTTTAAAAATGGAGGTGTATAGGGAGAATGTTGAGATTCCAAGGACAGTCGCACCCCATGAACAGCCCACCCGTGTGCCTGGGCCACCAGTTTACAAAAAGAAAGATGTTTCAGACATTACTAGCTGAATTGGTCTCTTTCTTGAATGCCTTCAAACTTTGGCAACCCTGGACTTTGTCCATTTCAAACCAAGTATGATCAGGGGTTCCTATAAAATGAATGCTAAAGCAGAGCTTCCTGGTAAACACTTTGTTCATGTCCTGCAGCACTTAGGAAACTGGGAAAAGCAGGTGAGGTGCTCCCGAAGACACTGAGCCTTAACAGACAAGAATCCATTGACCATGTGGAGCACCAAACAGGATCACAAGGCAAGTGGAGGTAAACAAGGAAGACATCTAATAAAGGGGAGATACATTGCAGGCTGTGATCACAGAGGAGGCTGAGCTGACTAAAACTCTGAACTTGCCCAACATGGTAATGATGGACAAGTGGAACACTCTGTGGATGAGACAGAGACTATCAGGAGACTACCATGTGGTGATGGTCCCCTAATTAATAAGAAAATTCCCCTTGTTTCAGATTGATTGAATGTCCCCATCTTCCAATTCCAAGGTTTCTTCTACAGTTTCTCCTCCAAGTATCCACCCAATGAGAAGGAGTTAACAGTGGGTACCAAACTGTATTGAAAATCTTCTCTGGAGAACTTCAAGGTAGTTATAGCACCCATCAAAGACCGTTTTATGTAAAGATTTTACAATTGTATTTTTAGGATGTAGTGGTGCCTTATAACTGTCGCCACTCACTGATGTTGGTTATGCTTTCTGTGCCTGTTTTAAATTTTACTTTCCATTTAATGGCATTTTGTCTCTTTTAAACTTATTTGTCGCACCATCCAGCTTTGGCTATGACATGGTATATAGACATATAATTAACAAGCAAAAAATAAACTGTGACACCTGCCTCTTGCAAAAAAATTTTTTTAGAGTAATGGGTTCTCGGTAAAACTGCAGAACGCTTTATAATGCTTTTAAAACCAACATTTGTGCTATGCCTAGGGCTTGGGACAGACTTCAATGTCAGACATTTCCAAAAGTTAACAGTCAGCACACTGAAGGATTAACATCTCGGAAATATGACCAGGAATCTCATCAGACACATTCCAGCTGCAATAGTTTCCAAGTACTTTTGCAGACAATAAAAAGTGCCGAATGAATTAGGAGCGAAAAGGCATAAAGAGCCATTTATACTCTTGATATTATATAGGTGATAACATTATGCCAAAAAGAATAATTTAAATGGAGAATTAGTGTATTGTTGGAATGTTCTCTCTCCTCATTTTCAATTATGCAAAGAAAGTACCTTACAGACACAGAATACAGTCTTCTGCATAATATGGAATGAATCTGTTTAATATCATAAACTTTGTACTTCTGGACTCACTCCAGCAGAGCAGAATCACTCATTTCTGAATTGCCTCCTATTGGGAGAAATCAGGGAATTAAACACCAATGATATTTAAATAACTTCTCTATGAGACACGGCAATACCGACACAGACACATTGCACTGGAAGGCGGTCGATATAATGGACCAGAGAAGGAGGTGGAACAGCTCTCCTCAGAATAACCTGGAAACTTTCTATCCTAATTTAAAATCTCTTCATAATTCTCACTTTTGCATACAGTTCATAGATCAGGTTTCGTTAAAGGTCTTGAGAATATAAAAGAGCATATGGGGAAGTCTAGAAGGCCCCATACTGTGAAGCACTTGCATGACCAATTTAAAATTTGTTGGAATAGCCAAATTGGTGCCCCAGATCCTGTTAGGTTTGAGAGCAAAACATGGGCCAATGGAGATCTATGCATACTTGCCGTGCCAGATTAAGCCAGTGCAAGGCCTGTAGCAAATCTGTAGCAAATCATGTCAAGAAGGCCTTGCTTAGATTTAGGATACAGTCAAACCTCGCATAAAGAGCACCTCGCTTAAAGAGTAACTCACTCAAAGAGCAGAATTTTCTCTGAATGTTCGCTTCGCTTAACAAATAAAACCAACCAAAAACTCACTTAACAAATAAATTGGAGTTCGCAATGCCCCCACAATTGGTCACTTACAATGGTATTTCACTTAAAGAGCAAACTCGCTTAAAGAGCAGTCCTGTGGAACGCATTATGCTCTTTAAGCGAGGTACCACTGTACCTATAAAATAAAGCACCACTAGTAAAAACAAACTAGTAAAAACAAACTTTTACCTAATGCAAGATAAACTATATTTCACTGTCTTCTTGTCAACTGTTGTATCAGTAAACAGAGCAGGCAAATAAACAACACCACATAAGAATTGCAAGAAATAACATGCCACCAAACGCTCCCTGTGCCGGCAATTAAGCAAAAACCTATAAAACAAAACACAGCTCACACGTTGATCGACTCTGCCACTCAACACAAATTCGTGCTACTACGGAGAAACATGTAAGATGTAGGCAGACAAAGATGGTTCTGTCGGCACGCACATCTTTACTATTTGGTGTGCATTGAACGCTCCAATGAGGCGTCGGTGAGTCTCTCTGAGTGAACATTTTTTGAATATCTGTGCAAATGTACAGGATATTAAAATTTGGATTTTCATTCTAACAGAGTGTGGGGGCTGGGGACCCAGAGATGTGTGGCCCGTAGTATTTGCTGATCCAGCACTGCATACCTGAAGAATCCTTGATACTTGCAGAAGTATGTCTTTCCCTTCAACACTTCCCAAGAGGTCAAATCCCTGCCAACACTGCCCCTCATGCTGTTTTGGCAGCTGACCAACCCTACCTAATGAAAATGCTAACCTTGAGCATACTTTGGGGAACAAAAATCCAATTTTCTAACAATAATCTATTATTCTCGGGAAAATAGTGCAATACTGCAGGAATCTATTTATTACTCAGGCTCAGCAGCAGGGATGAGTTGTATGTACAGTAATACCTTGGATAACGCTAAGACTTGGTTCCACAAGTCTTGGTGTTATCCGATTTTTAGTGTTATCCGATGCATGTTAAAATCCTATGGGATGGATTGGATAACGTCAAAGCTCCATAGAGATACATTGTAACCGCACAGGCTTTAGCGGTTGTTATGCGATCCATCCCATAGGACCTTAACATTATTTGATCCAATTCTCCTCCCCAGATTACTTAACGTTATGCGATTTTAGCATTATCCAAGGTAAATGTTATCCAAGGTATTACTTATAACTTGCATATTACATGTCACGATCCAGCCGGCCCCCACTCTTCTGGTAAACCCCTGGAAACCAAAACAAACCTACACAGGGCGAGCTGGACGGCTAATTAGAACAGAGATCCAACTCTCAGCTGCTTATCAGCTCTTAAGGGGTTTTTATTTTGGTAGCGTGTTCAAAGATTTGTGTGTGTGAAAGGCAGCTCTTACCCTTTTTAGTCCAATGAAGACACGTTGTTCAGAAAAATGATGAAGATTTATTGATCAGGTTCATAAAGCATAAAAGTCAGTAGCACAGGTCAGTCCAATAAAGTCCATAGGCAAATCTAGGTAACCATTTTTAAGGAGCAAAAATGCATAGCTCCTAGGCTAAAGATTTCTAGCCCATTGAGATTCAAAAACAAAAGCTCTCTAATCAAAAACAGGTCTTAATCCATGAAGAAACAGAGACGAACTCTTTCTTCTCTCCAAAATGGAGAATTTCCAGTCAGGTGGGACTGCTTCAGCCAATGACGTATCAGCAAGCAAAAGAGAAAACTTTCTCAAAACAACAGTACATTGTTTATACACGTGCCCACAGGATGCACTGGGGCTAGTCATAACATTGCTCTGCTAAAGAGATAAGACGGGTACACTGACACTAAAAACATGGTGGAAAAACATGCTATTACACAGCCTTGAGGCTCAGAGAGAGAGAAATGGATTTTTCTGAGGCCTATTTGAAAATTGGCAATTTCAAGCTTTAGGAAATAGGTTCATTTCCTGACACGCCCTCCTTTCTGGAAAGGCAAACCGGGGGTTTGACTTTACCAAAAGGCATTATTTACTAATGTGAGCAAAGCAATTGAGCAAACAAGCTATCCCTTATATATGTAGGATATCAAGCGTTAAAGCTTCTTCCAGTTTTAGCTACTGGAGGTACACGTTACATAAGTTACATTCTGCATTGCAAGCAAACTCAGGTATAAAACCTTGCTGGAACAAAAGACTTGGGCATTTTCAGGTACCAAAGGTTTTCCCTTTCCAAAACACATTTTGCCCAAACAGAACAACCTTTAAATCAGAAAACAGGTCAGTAACACCACACATGTCACAGAGGCCGCTTGTACGAGCCTCTGGAAAAATAAACAGATGATTAGCAAGAAATAATAACATTTCCCCCCTTTCTTTGTCTTCTTCGATGTTGCACCTGCAAACAATTAAACAACCAGATGAACAAAGTCCACTCAGAGTTCCGTTATCAGCTCTTCTTTCAGACGTCAGGAACATGTGCATCTCCTAGAAAACAAACTCAAGAAACAACCTTTAAGGTATTTATCAGAACACAGTCCAAAGGAATCAATCAAACAACCCCGCACTCTCATCCCTGTGAGGTTTGGGAACTAAACAGGCAACAGAATTGATGGCTTGACTAGCTTCTCAACTCAAGAGCGCGCAGGGTTCCATTCACTCTCCTCAGTACGTCGGGAATCTGGATCTGGATCTGGCCTCTGCTATTGCTGGAACCGCTAGGTGGGCTTCCCACAGCCATCTTTACGTACTCCCCCCTCTTCAGCTCTTGGCTTTCTCGAAGGGTAGTAAAACTCAGGGAAACACTGCATCCGGCAATTATTTCCCACTTCCCACTAGCTGACCAAAACAGCGTAGTGTAACAGCCTGTAGATAACACTTTTCAGAGTGGTGGCTCTGGCACACACACTCTAGCAAACTTTCTTCCTTGGACACGTGGAGGAGTCCGTTGGAGCTCTTCCACCTTTACGCTGGTATCTCAAACACAATGAGGCAATTTGCAAACTCTCCAGGTCTTCAAAGACCAAACAGCACATGTAATCAGCAACTAGGAACTTCAATGCAGGAAAATAAATCTTATCTGAAGGGTTCCACTCCCTCTTCTTGGCTTTGGGGGAAAATTACTTCAGGGAACTGCTTCTGAGTGAAATAGGCACTCTGTGGAGTTTTGACTCCAATTCAACACAAAAGAGTCTTATTTAGGGCTTGGGGCTTGCTGGGCGTCTGGGGAAGTCTCAGAAGTCATCTGGACAAGCTTCACCCACCCTGGGCCCTTCCTTTTGGCTAAACATCATCTGGGCACCTTCTCCAAGAACCCATCTGGAATGGAGTCTGTCTTGGGGTGCTAACTGTGGTGAGGGGGTACATTCATCAGCCACTGGCTTACCTTCCATCTTGTAGGCTTAGAAGACGTCTCAGTCCCTCTGGAACCGCCAGCACTGGAAACGGCCCTTGGCCCACGGCCCTCAGATCTGGGAGTTTGAGAATCCGACTCAAAACTCAAAACGAAGAAGCAAACAGCTGCGATCCTGCTTTCCTTTCAGCACCCTTATCTCAGGAAAACACATTCCAAGGATGCAGTTTCTCAGCTTCTGCTGCAGGCTTTCAGCCAAAATAAACGAAGCTTGCTTCTTGCTGGGCCGAGATTGAGAGCATGCACACACACAAAAAAAACCTTCTTCAAGAGGCGCGACATCCCACCGCTTTGCCAGCCATGTCACGATCCAGCCGGCCCCCACTCTTCTGGTAAACCCCTGGAAACCAAAACAAACCTACACAGGGCGAGCTGGACGGCTAATTAGAACAGAGATCCAACTCTCAGCTGCTTATCAGCTCTTAAGGGGTTTTTATTTTGGTAGCGTGTTCAAAGATTTGTGTGTGTGAAAGGCAGCTCTTACCCTTTTTAGTCCAATGAAGACACGTTGTTCAGAAAAATGATGAAGATTTATTGATCAGGTTCATAAAGCATAAAAGTCAGTAGCACAGGTCAGTCCAATAAAGTCCATAGGCAAATCTAGGTAACCATTTTTAAGGAGCAAAAATGCATAGCTCCTAGGCTAAAGATTTCTAGCCCATTGAGATTCAAAAACAAAAGCTCTCTAATCAAAAACAGGTCTTAATCCATGAAGAAACAGAGACGAACTCTTTCTTCTCTCCAAAATGGAGAATTTCCAGTCAGGTGGGACTGCTTCAGCCAATGACGTATCAGCAAGCAAAAGAGAAAACTTTCTCAAAACAACAGTACATTGTTTATACACGTGCCCACAGGATGCACTGGGGCTAGTCATAACATTGCTCTGCTAAAGAGATAAGACGGGTACACTGACACTAAAAACATGGTGGAAAAACATGCTATTACACAGCCTTGAGGCTCAGAGAGAGAGAAATGGATTTTTCTGAGGCCTATTTGAAAATTGGCAATTTCAAGCTTTAGGAAATAGGTTCATTTCCTGACATTACATTATACTGTTCAAGGTACTAGAGTAGGCTACATGAAACTGAATGCCAATATATTGTGCTTACTACTCCTGTAACATCACACAATGCTGCTACTTCTAATATGAAAATGGCTTAAAGGTCTGGGTCTGTCTTCTGTTACAAACTGCACTGGAACTGTCTGTGATTCATCACTAAAGGAAGATTATGAAACCTTTAAAAAGGCACATCCCTCTCTTGTTATTGAATTCTAGGGGAGAAATGACACAAGAAATGGTTGCCTTTAATTGAAGACCCCCTTTGAAACACTAACCAGGAGTTGGAGAAGTTATTTTCTGGATTATAAGTCCCAGAGTTTCCTACACCACATGACTCACTTCCGTAAATTCTGGTTATGAAATTCTGTCTCTCTTGTAGAAATACAGAGGGAAAGACAATGCAGAAAATAAAAAAGGAAAACAAGAAAAAATATTTTTGTTAAGACCACTTGTAAACCACTTCATTACTATTTCTCGCAGTTGAAAATAAATTGAGGGGAAGTGGGAGAGACTGGGTAAAAAAAGGGTGTCTCAAACGTGAACTATTTTCTCTTCCTGGTCAGATGTTTTTCATTAGAAGTCAGGCAAAATGACAGCAGGAACAAGAAGTTCTCACTCAACCACTGTCTTTTACATCTTCTCCAAACAACATTATTTAATCAGTATGAAGGATCTTCCTGACATCAACCGTAATGTACACTGGCCATAGAGCCAATGGTCCACACCTCACAGCAGGCCCACCCAAATCTGCTATTTCCATGAGTTTGTTTGGTGGTGGAGGGGTTTTGTTCCTGGTTATATGCTGTGGAAGGAATATGACCAGCTTTCTTTACTCAGGCTGCCGTCCTGATGTATCACAAACACTGTTCAGTACATAAAACATGTTTCCAACAGGGAAGACTCTTAGTTCTCCTCTTGAACAGCTATTTCTTAAGAAACCAGAATAAGATTGTCAACAACAGTATTCTGCTACATGTTTTTTCTACTTAACTAAGATCTAAGAGACAAGCTTACATTGAGTTATACCACTAGTCTCTCTATCTGAGTACCTCCACACTCACTGTTGAGGCCTCTCTTGTCTTTAGAAAGAACTATACAGCCACCCACACCAGAAAATGGGCTCTCTTTAACACTCAGTAATGGTGGCTTTTCCATGTGCTGCTAGTCTCACTTTCAAAACCAGAGAATGGAGAAAACACTCAATATCTTTATTGCTAGATTTGATAACACTGAAGGGAATTTTTGAATGTATGTATCTGTAGGCATTTTACAATATGTTGTAGCCTTCAGCATGACTTTTGAAGAATCATAAGTAGCAATAAATTTCATTAATTATTTGTTAGAGAGAAATGAAGAGAAGTGTTTTCATGTCTCACATTGGGACCATGTGGAACATTGAATCCAGCCCCTGTCAAGGATGCACACTGGGCAATCAAACTCCCAATATCTGGCTCCACAGTCAGAAACCATACCTTGTTTTATTATTAATTGGCCAGGGTACACAGAAAGAGCCTTATCAAAGATTGTGGTATTTTTGAACCACAATTGAGCGTACCCTGGTAATGGCAACCTTGTATTGCCTGCTAATCTTTCTCACACTAGGTCAGGTGAAAGGAACTGCAGAATGAACTCACCAAAAGGTTCTTCATTTTGGCAGTTTCACATCTGGCTTAGACATGGAAGAAGAATTAATTGGCCTGGTCACATCCAAAGAAAGCAATGGATTTTTCTAACTTCATTCCTGAAATGGACCTGCTTGTTCTTACAAGCAGCTAATCTTATGACTGTTGTATTTTAATGTACTGTATCTCCTTCTGTTTTACCAGTACAGAGATGCCAGGAGGTCATCTACCCTCAGCCAGGTGACAAATGTATTGGTAACATTATTAAACTTATACCCTGAATGTTTTCTTTTTAAAGTAGAAGTCAGTCAAGTGCTACATTTATATCTATTCTGCTATAGATGTGCTACATCTTTTGATTACATCAATATAAGTGTCCTCTGTGTTATGCTAAGCCTTGATAAATGCCTTGAAGTTATAAATACATATATTCTTACTGCTCTATTAAGTTGTTACTGTACCATATTACATTTAATCTGCTGAAGTAATAAGTTACTCAGTTACATTTTATGAAGTTAGTAATTACTTTTAAAGGCTGTATTTTCTTTCTAAAGCATATAAGTCTAAATTTGCATTGCTCATTAATATGCAGATGTCTTTTGAGTATGTCTGCTTGTTATCTCATGGGCTAATGCCAAAGTAATTCATTATCCATAACTACTTTTAGTTAAATCTGGTTGTTTAGTTAATTGCTAATTTAAGCTACAAATGCCTTTTTGATGATGATTTATTCATCCAAGCCCTATGTTTTGTTATTCTTGTACACTATATATGTTTATAACACATATATGTTTGTATATGTTCATATACACATGTAGTTAAAATAAATGAAAATAGGGAGATCTGTTAGCTTTATTGCCTGTCTAATCAATGTACAGGTGTAGATCTTTGAAACATCTATGCATGCATGCTTGGACAAATTTTTTTATTGAGGAACCTTAGAATTTTGGCAAAAGAACCTAGAATATTTTCTTTGGTTTAGAGAGTAAGTGTCAGTTGTGTGCTTTACATAGAGAACTCTGACCCCATCCTAAGCTTTTAGCTTTGACAAAATTCTGACTCTCACAACCCCCACCCCTGAACTATCCAGCAGTTCTAATTTCCACAATCCCCAGCCAGCTTTGCCACTACTGAGACATAGTAGGAGTGGTATCTCAACAATACCTGTTTATATCATTATAAACTATCTCCCCTTCCTAGTAAATAGTTTGACCTCTGGTCACTCCCACTCTAAGCAATACATCTTATTCCTTTTAAATATTACTTACATTGGTTTTAATTTTCCTGCAGCTATGCTTCTGCTTTATTATTATTTGACTACCAACCACTCTGATGGTATATTATCGCAGGCTAGGCTTTAAATAAAAAAATAGGTAATACACCAATAATTCCAGTGTGCTAGCATTATTTCTGATGAACTAGACAGAAGCTGGTTTCAACATTATTTACACACCTGCTGCTTTGGATTTGGCATTAGCAAAAAGGAAGCACAAAGTGATGAGTAAATGGAAAATCAAGTGTCAATTTCTCACATCCATTTCCATTGCCACATTAATGCAGTACATAAGCTAATAGTTCTATGTAATGGCACAGGCTGGTGATGGCAAACCTTAGCACTCCAGATATTTTTGGACTTCAATTACCAGAAGTCCAAGTTAGTACTCCTGCTGATTAGGGCTTCTGGGAATTGAAGTCCAAGAACATCTGGAGAGCCAAGATTCACCATCACTGACTGTTTCTCTTGCTATACCCCAATTTATACCCCCACACCCTGAAAAGAGGTGGCACTTTCATTTTTCTCCATCATTGTAGCAGTTGGAAGAGACAGTGAATTTGAAAAGATACAAGACCAATTGATAGAACTATACAAAATATATCTTCCAAGTAATTGCTTCAAAGGTGAGCCTCTTAACTTATTTTTATGATGGCAGATCTTGCATAATGAAGCAGGAGTTAGTGTTCATATGATTCTGAAGTTTCCAAGTGTATGTTTGGGTTTTATAAACTTCCAAACCAGTAAGGATTCAATAAGCCCATTAGGTGCCCTCAACCAGCATTCATTCCAGAAGATTCTAACATTCTACTTTATGCTGTGTTCTTCCCATTCCTAGTAGCAGATAGCCAACACACTAGCTTTATAGAAATGGGCAAAAGCTAAAGACATAAGAGATAGTTATTCTCTCCAGACCAGGCTTTCTCAACATTTTTGGGTTATGGGCCAGATCATTCTCCCTCAGACAGCTGAGCTGGCTGGTCTGGTCACGTGGTACCGCATGAGTTCTCATGCATTTTCTGCAAGCTCTTGCACGTTTTTGGTGTTTTCACTGAGTTCTTGTGCAAAAACATGTGTTTTCACCACATTTTCTGCATGTTTTTGGTGCTTCCACCACTTGCAGTGGTGGAAGGAATGAGGGCGGAGGGCCACATGAAATAGCTCCGTGGGCCACAGGTCACAAATGCCTGCTCCAGACCATTATGAGGTCTGGAGGCTCAACAGCAGATTAGCTAAAAGATATTTTGCCCCATTAGAAGCCACTGTCAATCATTCACTCCCAAAGACTTTATTCTTTCCATTCCCAAATAGGTAAAGCCACAGTTAAATCAACATCAAACCATTTCAAGGGAGTTAATACAAGTTTGACATGTCAGAAGGGGAGCTTGCTTTGTGACACTTGTCCTGTACAAAGATCCAGACTTACAAAGGAAAGAAGATCAAATTTCTGCTACCAGTAGCTGCTGTCTTGGGAACACAACTGTTGCACAAACCTTGGTTTCCATCCATGCTCCGTAATATTAACAGAAGTCCATATTTTTTGAGCAACACAGATTTAAGTACTAAGATTTTACTATGCATACCGACTTAGCCTAAGTGAGGCAGTAGTGAGTTACCAAAGCTACCGGACACTGTTGAAATAAGTATGAGGTAGTGGTTTTCTAACATGATGCTTTTAGAGCCTACATTTATGCAGTAACAGTACTATCACTGGAGCAGAGACCTACTTACAACATCTGTCATTTTCCCAGTTAATATATGGACTAGCATACATACATTTGGCAAAGACGAACAGAACTACGAACAGAAAACAATACTATGCCTCATTTTCCCCATGAAGAAAGTTCGAGATTTCCATAATAACCCCAAAGGCTCTTATCAAAGTCAGCCAACATCAAATCTAGTTGATTAGACAGTAAAACCTCGCAAAAAGAGTGCCTCACTTAGAGACTAACTTGGTTAAAGAAAATAATTTAATCTGAATGGTTGCCTCGCTTAACAACTAAAAGCAAACAAAAACTCACTTAACAAATAAATCAGGGTTCGAAATCCCCCCTGCCAGAAGTTACAATTGGTCACTTACAATGGTGTTCTGCTTAAAGAGCAAACTTGCTTAAAGAGCAACCCTGTGGAACACATTATGCTCTTTAAGTGAGGTACCACTGTACTTGTGTTTGAAGAATGAGAAAGTGGCATAATTATCACAACATAATAAACAGTTAATGAAACAATACATAGATGGCGGAATAAGGACAAATTACCTGTCATTTCAGAAAAAGAAGCTATCACCCTCAAGGATACAGTTAATACAAGCTTCCTTAAAAGGACTGAGAGACCTGAGACTTCTTCAAATAAACTCTCAACAAACAAGAGTCAGCTAAAGCTTCCATTCAGATAATCTTCAACTAATTAATTCTGTCTGGTAAGGTGGTAAAATGCACTGAAAATAGAGCAGAGCTGCTTCAGTTTTATCTATACTGTTTGAAGGAAAAGACCTTCAAAGTTAAGCCTGGATATTTTCCTGCAGAAATGTTAAGGGCAGTAGCAATGTTAGTCAGTTATGATTTAAACAAACAAAAAAGAGACTTGTAGTATTTGAAAGATTAATTCTTTTTATCTGGTATAAGTTTCAGGGGCTTTTGCATCAGATAATGTGAGCTACTGCCCACGCTAGCAATTGTTGTTGTTGTTGTTCAGTTGCACAATTGATTCCGACCCTTTGTGACCCTATGGACCATTGCCCTCTAGGCACCCCTGTCCTCCACCATCCTCCTCAACCCACCCAGCTCTGTGCCCATTGTGTCAACAATACCATCGAGCCATCTCATTTTCTGCTGCGGTATAGAAATGTAATAAATAATAAATATATTTATTACAGTTCCTATGTAATTCCAATCCTGTCATCGAGATCTTTCTCATATTTTTGTCTATTTACAAAGCTTAAAGTTTGTAAGTTGGATCCAAAAGTTAGCAAAAATAGAAACTCACTGCCACTTGGATCCTTTCTAGAACATTAGAACTAACCCATTTCCAATTTAAATACGGGTATCATTTTGAATTTTTACATTTAATTTAAGAGAAGCCAGCTAATTTCTTCAGATATCGAGGCATGCCCTGCTTATTGGAGGCCTGTCAGTCAACAACTCAAGTTTGTGGGATTTTTGGATAACAGCCTAACATAAGTTAGGACCTATCACTCCCAACTGAAACTTGAGATAGGAACAGTTAGCCTGAGTATGTAAATGACAACACTTAACACTCAGAGCACCTTCCAAGAAAAAGATTTTTGAAGCAGTACTGGCAGAAAGCCCAGTTCCTATTCTAGGACTAGGGACAGATATTGTCACTGAGGCGAGAAGAATATCCGCTAAATTGGCAACAAAACTGCAGTGTGATGTTCTGTTGTGATGGAGAACTAAATTATGTGTCTGTCTTTGCTCCTCACAGGATGGCAGACCTATAAGATACCTGAGAGGGGGGCAGCTTATGCAAACATCCCATCTAAATATCTTGCAAGCCACAGATCACTGTTCATAGACCACAGAAAAATTTTCAATGAATGACAGCATCCTGAGGCAATCGAAGTTCTGTCAAAAGGTTGTAAATTATTTCTTTCTTCTTCTTCTTTTTCCTTCATTCATTATTTTAAAAGTATTGCCACAAATTATACAACAAATTCTTTCAAAAACATTTTGATCAGGCTGGTTAGGCAGGTGTTCCCTTATTCGTTTACAAATCCATGTGCATACCTCCTGAAAACACATGCTTGGTGGAAGAGCTCAGTCATTCCAAATAGGAGCCTACTGTTCTTCAGTCAAGTGTATACAATAGTTGACCTGACCTGAGCTGCCAGAGAATCGCAACAAAAGGGCTCTTATTGTTAACAGCAATCACCCATCCCCTCCGAGGGCCTCTTCCCGGAAAGGACACCCTCCTATTTTTGATCATGAGGATCTTTTCCTTTCTTCCTCTTCCTTCTTCCTCACATAGGGGAAGTCAAAAACCCCAAGCTAGTGGAAGATGAAAAGGTACCATCTAAAATTTCAGCTCAAACATGCTGGCATCAGAAGCATAGCCACTCACCACCCCACCCATGCCATCCAGTCTGCGTCATGTAATACAAAGAGAAGCAATCTTCTCTCCAATTCTTTTCACCTCCTTCAACTGCTGCATATATGTGTTATAATACTTGTCCAACACACATGTTGCTCACCTGGTGCCAGGCATACATGATCCTAAGGGACAAAGAAAATAGAGGAAAACATATCTTCACTGGGCCTCAAGCATGAGGTGTGTCACTCAGCTCAGTTCCTTCAAATGGACTGATTGGCCCTTCCATGAAGAGAATGGCTTCTTCTGCTCTTAGAAAGCACCAGGGTCCATAGATGTTGGAGCAGGAGGGCATGGATGTGGTTCTCTTTCTTATTGCACCACCTTTTGTGCTGCTCTGGAGGATCCCTGCCCACCCAGAGCAGATTTTCAGGAGATACCATGGACTGCAAAAGGGAGGTTGGGGTCAAAACCACAGCTTTCCAGCCCAAGCAAATGCTTCCCTGCATGTAACCTTTCAGGAATGCCCTAGGACAGTGATGGTGAACCTTGGCACTCCAGGTGTTTTTGGACTTCAATTCCCAGAAGCCCAAGTCAGCACTCCTGATAATCAGGACTTTTTGGGAATTGAAGTTCAAGAACACCAACTGCCAGGGGAAGAAGAAGCCAGGGCAGGATGAGGACCTTGCCGCCCCTCCCCCTGTGCCTACACCAACTGCCAGGGGAAGAAGCCAGGGCAGGTTAAGGACCTTGCTGCCCCTCTCCCTGTGCCTACACTAACTGCCAGGGGAAGCAGGGCAGGTTGAGGACCTTGCCGCCCTGTGCCCACCCCAACATATTGTATTGTATTGTAATGTAATGTATTGTCTGTAAGCCGCCCTGAGTCGCCACGGCGAGTGGGCGGCAATATAAATTTGAACTAACACTAACAACAACAACAACAACAACACCTGGAGTGCCAAGGTTCGCCATCACTGCCCTAGGACACTCCACTCTTTCTATTCAGGTCCCGAAAACATTTGTCCTGGAAAATTGCTTGTTTCTCATTTTGCCTTCCAAATAAAGTTACTCACATGATTCCTCTTGCTCCCTCCTTCTTGTATCGATGTAATAATTGTTTCAGAATAGCTGGTAGATCCAGTTCTGTTATCTGTGGCCTAATATTGTGAAGAAGCACAGTACAGTAAATCAGAGTTTGAAATCCTATTTTTTATATTTTGATGTTAATCTGGTAGTTCTCTTTTCAGTTCCATGAACACAAATATGACTTTGTTATTACCACAATTATACAGTAACTACCACTCAGACAGGATGTTACATATGGAACATTTAAAGCAGGGGTTCCAAAACTTTTCATGCCACAGGCTGATCATGTGGTTCAGTGGGCCAGTCACATGGTTCCACCCACCAGAAACAAAAGTAAAATGCACCCATGCATGCACAAAACAGTCATAAATGCACTCACAGCTGTCATAAAAGTGTTTATGACAGCGGCGGGTGCATTTAGGGCAGCATTTTGCGCATGCATTGGTGCATTTTACTTCCGCTTCTGAGAGCGGCAAGAGCACTGTGGGCCAGATGATTTGGCACCACAAGCCGGATCTGGCTGGTGGACCATAATTTGGACACTCCTGATTTAAAGGATATCCTTTTTAATGAAGACAGAAAAGCCTAGCTATCCAAACTGTAATAAAAAAGCAGTACTTTATCTATGAAGGAAGCAGACAATATAAAGACAAAAAAATTTAAATTCAGCCATGGGGGAAGGCCAAGGTTATAATCTTCCATAGCAATTCATAGCTACAATCCTTCTACTGGCATCTCTAAAGCAAGTCACACAGATCTCATTGTGAAGCACTGGCAAATGAACAATACAGTCTTACCTGGGAGAAAGTGAAATCTGGTTCACAGTTTTCATGTACAAGATTGTGCTCTAATGCACAGCTTTTATGTTTTTCTTCAAATGTTCCACATTTGGCTTCTACTTACTAAATTTGTTTATTTTTACACCAATCTTGACACTTTTTATTTCAAAAAACAACAGTATGAATGCATACTTTATACTGTTAAATTATATTTTACACAATACCTACAGAGCAATAGCTGGAGTTTTGTTCATAAAAATAAATTAAATCCTGTATGAATATGCCTAAACAAAGAACAAATATATTTATATCTCATTCAAAGCTATGGAGAAAGATAAAAGCACTACCTCAGGTGATTAAAAGATGAATAAAAAAAATAAGAAATAAACATAAACAAGCTGCATATAACATGCAAGTCGTTACCTTGTCAATTTCTTGGTGACTATGTATGGTTTTATTTCCAATCGTTTTATCTGTAGAGGTTTCATTGTGGTAATTGGCAGGCAGCTTTGTAAAATCAACTTCCGTTAGTCTTTTCATGCCTTCTTCCTCTGCCTCCATCTAATAAATTCAGGATCAGATCACATTAGAAACTATATACAGTAATACCTCATATAACATTAGTATTGAATAACACTAAAATCGCATAACATTAAGGAATCTGGAGGGAAGAATTGCATCAGATAACATTAAGATCCTATGGGATGTTTCAGATAACAACCGCTAAAGCCTGTGTGGTTACAATGTATCTCTATGGATCCCATAGGATTTTAACATGCATCAGATAACACTAAAAATCATATAACACCAAGACTTGTGGAACCAGGTTTTAGTGTTATATGAGGTTTTACTTGTATATAGAACTTTATATTGCCAATGAACTCTTCACTCATCCATAACTAGTCTCATGGTTGGAAGAAGTGCCACTTCCTTTATAAGCCTGTCCAGTCATTAAGATCTGCTGGGGAGGCCTTTTGTCTGTGTCCCATCATTGAGAACTGTTCATTATATGGAGACAAGGACAGTTTTCTTGGCCGTAGTACTCCAATGATGGAATGCCCTCCCCTTGAAGGCCTGACTTCTGCTGACACTGGTATCATTTTGGGTGACATGCTTATTTATTAGAGCCTTGGGGGGAGGGTCCTGGCCTCCACTATTTTTTTTCTCAATGCAATGGTTTTAACACTTTGATTTTATGCATTTTACACTGTTTACTCTTAAATTGTTTTAAAGGTTTTGTTTTTAAATTGTTTTACAGTTTGCAACCCACCATGACATTTTGTGATATAGGGCATGCTATACATGTTTTAAACCAGGGGTTCCCAACCTTTTCAAGCCAGGGGGCAGGTCATGCTCTCTCAGTCAACTTTGAGGGCTGGACAGCCATTTTGCCCTGCCTGCACAATGAGGGGCAGCCATTTTGTCCCAACAGCTTCAAAGAGGCAGTCATTTTGTTTCTTAAATGCCCTCAGAGGGGTGAGGGGGGCCACATGAAATGACATTTGGCGCTAGATCCAGCCCACGGGCCTTAGGTTGGGAACTCCTGATTTAAACAAAGAAACAAAAAACATAAATATTTGTTTCACACAAAGTTATCATTTGTATGCTCAGGGGGAAAGCCCCACCCTAGCCAAATGTTTACTATCTGTTGTATGACGTGCTAGTCTGACCCCATGTAAACACATTACAGCAATACACCGCCTAACCAAACACAGCTTTTGCAAGGAACTGGGTTATGCTTTGCAAGATGTGCTTTGCAGACAGAAAAGCTTTGAGCTTTGGGCTTAGTCCTGAGTAGGCATGTAGTACCTGAGCTTCATATGCTTGACAGGGACATTGGTTATAAGTACAGCATAAAGACTTTTGCGCTGGGATATCTTCTCTCCACTCTATACTGGTCTGCTGGTTATTCATTTATTATCAGGAGGGAATAATCCACTTCTCCCCTTCCATTATTTTCTGTTCTTGCACTTTTACAAATTGGCACCTGCCTTGTCCTAACAGAAGACAGCTGAGGAACAGTGCAATGTTTGCCTTTAGCAAACATTGCATAAACCTCCAACAAAGTTAGAGCAGGTGGTTAAATGCAAGCTAAATTATCCATTGACCAGGAGACACCTTATTACCCATCACACACCACAGTCCCGGCAGTTGCCATTCTGAGTTGTACTAGAAATCTCTTTTATTTGAAGTGGGAGCAAGTACAATGTCAGGGAAGCTCGTTCCTTGCCCTTTTTAATAGCTAATTAAGATTTTATTAATGAAACCACCAATAATTATTATCTAATCACTGTAAATTACTGCAATGGTCCAGAATCCTTAGAGAGAGGTAAATGTTGAGGGTGCAGTCATGTGTCTAGCAATCTAATGGCATTCCAAGCAAGAAGAATTCCTGTTGGTAGCACAGAACATTACCAGTCAAACAGGTTCTTCAAATAAGAGTCAAACTTTACGCATAAGTTAGAAAGTCACACTTGATCTGTACATAAATGCATTGCCCAGTTCCTTCAGAAAACATAATATTTTATTTATACACAGAACAGAGTTTTCAAAGATATAACAAAAGTTTGTTGTAAATCATGAGACCTGCTACTGAGAAAATAATTGTAGTTTTCAAAGTGGTAGTTGTGTTAGCCTGTGCAGGCATATCTGACAAGAAAACAAAACAAACTTTTTTAAAAAAATGTTGAAATGTTGTGGCACCTTAAAGACGGCTATACTATAGTTTAATTAGAGCTTTCATGGATCAAGTTCACTTCCTCAAGCATAAGAGACTACATTTTATTTTGTTTCTTGCCTTAAAAATAATAGGTACATGAAACTGTAAATTAATCTCAAGATTGTGTTGGTAATGGACCTGAGTAATATGATCACTGATAAGTACAAGAAATAATTGATTGTAATTATGGTAACAACTATGAGATTACTAATAGCAAAGAATTGGAAAGTGTATATGCATATTGGTGTGGAAGAATGGTACAGGGAATTATGGAACCTAGCATTAAATTACAAGCTAACATGCGAATTAAAACACACACACAAAAGAATGATAATGGATTTTTTTAAAATTTGGAGATGCTTTATAGACTAAGTATTCCATGAATTTAAGGGAGTCAAGCCAAGTCAAGAATCTATTGCTTTTTGAAAAGACAGTGGAACTTCGGTTAATAAAAGGCTTGGTTAACAAAAACTGCAGAACAAAAGGCAATCCATAGAAAATAGTGGCTTGGTTTACGGATTTTTCTCTGGAACAGATTAATTGGTTTTCAATGCATTCCTATGGGAAACTGTATTTTGATTAATGTATTTTGGTTTTCAATGTATTCCTATGGGAAATTGCATTCAATGCATTCCTATGGAAAATTCAGTTGAAGTAATTTTCTCTGCAAGAAATGACCCAGAGAACGCATTAATTACATTAACCGAGGCTCCACTGTAGGGGATAAATTATTATTAATAGACAATGTGGTGTTTATAATGATGGATAAAGAAATGTGGTCCCAGGGGTGGAGGATGCATCTTGTTACATGTTATGTAGTAAGAAGATACGTACTATAATGCATAATGAGTGTGTTGTAATGTGATTTGAGTTGTTACGTAAAAATTATAAAATAAAATAAATAATAGGTAACTAACTGCCATCAAAAATTCATGGATTTATTGACATACACACTGAATTTAACAAACACCTTGGGATTAAAGTTTCATTTAAATCAACGAAGGTAAGCTGGAACCCATGCATTTAGGGCCAAAATGTTAAACTTTTCGGAAGGTCAATGTGATGAAGTAGTTGAAGTAGTAAAATCTTTGTTATAATGGTAGAAACAGAAAACATCTGCACAAAATCATGTGTTGTTAAATACCTCATCATTTTTCCATAAAATGCTCCAAAGGATTAGGATTCAGCTCCATATTTTCAGTTATATACTGTATGTCTCAGAAAAAAAAACTATGCAGAACAGGTTAGAGGCACCCAAAATATACTTGCAGTAATAAAAGATGGCTATCAAAGCTTGCCGTGCATTGACCTAAAACATAGCAAGCAGCAACAGTGGAAGATGAGTGGCAGAGCATCAGTGCAGACCTGAATGCCACTGATCCATGACATAATATTGATTTGAAAAGAAAATAATAGCATATTTAATAATAATAACACAAACATTTGTGCCCAGCTCATGTTTAATGTGCTACCTAAAAATGATATATATTGCTTGTCCTATTACCATTTACTGGTGTAACGAATGCTCTTTTCTCATGAAACATTTCACATTTAGAGGGAACAAATGTTCTTACAATGTAAATATAAACCACTGAAGGCAGATGTGTGGAAACTCTGGCAAATATATCACCTTTCCTCATTGCAAGAAACACTGCTCAGGGGGGTTGTTTTCCACAGGCAGAAAATTCACACATTATAAAGAAAACTATTCATATATAGCCTGAACAGGCTGGATGCATTGTGGAGGTATTAAGTACAGAAAATCAGAACTTCTGTTTCATTAAAGCAGAGCTCTTATTAAATATAAAAACAATAATTTTAGCACTGTCTTGCACAGCTACACTAACTTCACAATGAGGTCTCTTGCTATCCTGGTTTGTGCAATGAGACAAGCTACTCAAGTCAGCTCAGCTCAGTGAAGTTACAGGTTTTTATATTCTGTAATGAATTGCAAATGGAGCTTTATTTTTATGAGTTTAAAATGATTGCTGTTGTTTCTTTGCTTCCTGAGAGGGGATAAAGAAAGTTTTGGAATTTGGCCTTCGGACCAGTTGCAGATTCCTTTCCTCTTGGAATTCAAAATAAGTTGGGACTGTGGGAACTGAAGTAGGAATTGTGAACATTGAATGTTGAAGTCTCATGGGACGACAGAGAGGAAAAGATGGGACAAAGGATGAAAGATGGTTTTTGTTATCTTAGAATGGTAGAGAAGAAACATCATTACTGTATTGTTAAGCATGTTCAAAGCAGGAGAGAGAAGTCTACCTATGCTTGCTTGTGAGTAGAATAGTAGAAAAATGTAATCCCAGTTGTGTTAGCTGGCTAAGACGAAATATAGAGACGTCCCTTCCTTGTTTTAACAAGGGAAAGGGGAAAATGTTCTTTTTTGTTTTTATAACTTTTTTGTGATCCTGATTTTTAAGCTATTTTTTTCTTCATATAATAAAGTTGACTTTTTACATAAGACATTTTTACCTTTTATACAGAACATAAGCTGGTGGGAAAATTCCATTTTCTTTACTGGCAATGCTACATATTGCTACCTAGTCTACATTGCTAATTCCTACCTGATCTGCTTGGTTTGTAAGCATAAATAGCCAGTGATTAAAACCTATAATAGATTTCTCTAGCCTGGGGCAGAACCTAATGTACTCTGAAGCAGCAAAAAATCTTATGCTGACTTCCTAGATGGGTAGAGGTCTCTGTCTGTAATGAGTCCTATGGTAATGGAATAATGGGTCATGCTATCCTTATCTGCTGTTTTAAATTTGATAATTAGCTTCAAATATTCCAAAAAGATTTAAAACACTTTTAGATTTCAAAACTGTTCCTATTCTTACTGTTAGCTGCCCTACTATGTACAGTGTCAAAGGGTAGGTAGCATGCAAATTAAAATTAATAATTTTTATATTCAAACAGTGCTTTTATGTTCAATATGGTTTTGTTTCATAACATGTTTTAAACAACAGACATTATTTATCAAAATTGACCAAAATACTGTCCAGTAAACATAAATTCTGTTTTTATCATTGTTTACTAATTAATCTGAATAAATATTACACCTAAAACAACACTCTTTTACTTTTATTTATTAAGGAAAAAAGCACAAAAAATACAATAGCACAGTAATAACTACAATTTAAAAAATTATATATATAAATATTTTTAAAACTGTTATATAATCACGTAAGTGCACCACACCACCCATCAGACATTATACAGTTGTACCTCACTTAAAGGGCATAATGCGTTCCACAGGATTGCTCTTTAAGCGATTTTGCTCTTTAAGCGAAACACCATTGTAAATGACCAATTGTGGGGGGGATTGCGAACCCCAATTTATTTGTTAAGTGAGTTTTTGGTTGGTTTTATTTGTTAAGCGAAGCGAACATTCAGAGAAAACTCTGCTCTTTAAGCGAGGTGCTCTTTAAGCGAGGTGCTCTTTCTGCAAGGTTTGACTGTATCTTCAATTTATACTTACCGGTAGTTTATTAGTTGTTTATTATTATTATATTTGTCCTCGTTTTCCAAAAAGTTATATATTCCTGTCCCAATTTTGTTCTTTTCACTTTATGTAAGACATGTTCAATAAATTCTCCCCAAATCTCTTTAAAGTCATATCTCTGTATTAATCCCTTTTTTAACTTTAGTTCACATGTCAGTCTATCATTTATCGCAATGTCCCATTGTTCTTTATAGCAATTGTCCAGTTTGAATTCTCCATTACAAAAATTATTTATCATATTTCATCATTGTTTTAGCTCAGGGGTTCTCAACCTTTTTATACCATAGGGCACACCACGCCACCTCAGACAGCTGAGCGGGCCAGACATGTGGCTTTCCCCTTCTGTAAATGCTGCTGTAAACCACGGCAGGCACACTTGCACAGATGTGTTTATGGCTGTCGTAAATGCGTCCGCTTCCACTTCCAGGGTCATCACCACAGGCCAGATGATTTGCTACTACAGGTCGGGTCAGGCCCATGGGCCGTAGGTTGCAAACCCCTGTTTTAGCTCCTCCACAGTGAGATTTATTGGCATCGTCACACACAGAAAGTTTATTTTTGGTAATGCCTTTATTTTGCAAATTGCAATCTTCCCAAACTATGACAGATTAACCTTTTTATATTTCTTGAACAAGCTTGAGAGCTTCTTTCAATTTGTCAAAGTTCAATATTTTCAAATCCTGTATATTGTTTGAGATATATATTCCCAAGTATTTAAAAGATGATTTAACTTTTGTCCCAAAATTCTTTTTAATTCCCACTATTTCTGCTCCTCGTTATAAAATTATTTTCATTCTGTTCCAATTAATTTTTAGTCCAGTTATGTCCTCAGAACTTTTTAGATGGTCTTTTCCAAACAGCAAGGTAACCTATGGATAAAATCTAAGAGAAAGGGGAAGTGCCAGCACAGGAAACAATGTATTTTTTGGAGATGAATAGGAGTACTGTATGTGAAATACTGTATGTTGACATATATCAAAATATTTTCATTTTTTTCCAAAGTCCCAAGGATGGGGGAAGTACACACAGGTTTATTATTTTGATTTGTTGTATATGAATATTTTGGTTTTATGTGTTTATTGTCATTGAAAAGTTAATAATTGAAACATTTATGGTGATACCAAATCATATCAAAATAGCTAGCTGAAAGCATTGGAACAAAATGTTTGAAATAAGAGAAACTTAATAATAGCAATATTATAATAAAAATAATAGACCTTCAAATCAATTGCTATTGTTTTAGAGCAAGGGGTTGCCAAACTTTTCAGATCATGGGCCAGTTACGTGGTTCAGTGGGCCAGTTATGTGGTATCTCCCACCAGAAGCAAAAGTAAAACGTGCCCACAAATATGCAAAACATTGCCATAATGCACCTGTAGCTGTCATAAACACATTTATGACAGCCGCAGGTGCATTTATGGCAGTGTTTTGCACATGCGTGGGCATGCTTTACTTCCGCTTCCAGGAGCAGTGAGAGCAGCGCAGGCTGGGTCATTTGGCATTGTGGGCTGGATTCGGCCCATGGGCAGTAGTTTGGCCACTCGTTTTAGATTTTCAGTCGATATGATTTTAATCTATTCATGGTGACAAGAGTCTCCTTAAGTAAGTGATAAGGAGAGATGCAGAATTAATAAAATGTAGGGGGAAAGTTATACATGTTTTCTCTAGTCAAAGGAAATATTGGAGAGTGGAAGCAGAAGAGCAATGAAGTCCAAGGTTTCTACAACTAAGCAACTGCTCTACAGTAGTTTGATCCTGTGCTTCCATTCCCAATGATGTTAGCACCATTTCCATCCTGAGGTGCTAGTAACTGAAAGCAGGGCTTTAGAGGTCTGTCACCACCATATCAGAAAAGAATGCTTTAAGTGGACCAGAAGCAAATGTTACAGAGAGAGTTTTGCTTGCAGCACGTCCTCAGGGCTTAATATAATCTAACATGAGGCGCCAAATGCCGACCTTGTTTTGACACTGTGCCTTCGTGCTTCTTCTTTCGTGTCCCAATCAGGTGTGAGAAAGATTAGCCAGCAAAACTCTTGCCCAGGGTAGACCTGATTGTGGTTCAAACATGTAAAAAGTACCCACAGTCTTTGAGGAGGCTCTTTCTGTGTACCGTATGGACATGCTTTAGCCAAATCCCAAATAGGCAGCTACTAGTTGTTCCAATCTTGGGGGGGGGGGGGGAAGATATTCATTATTGCCTAGCTTCCAGGCCTGTGCTTTAGAACGAGGCTTCAAAGAAGTAACAGATGCACAGAGTACTTTAGAAATTAAATGTTAGGGATTTCACATCAGGGTGAATTGGATATGGCTCCAGGGCAGAGTTCACAGAAGAAAGTGCATCTATGCAAGTATAAATTCTGAGAAATCAGCACAGAAAAAAGGAACAATTATACACGTTCAGTCTCTCAGGAAAACAAATCTGAAACAGCTGGATTAATTTCAGCTACACTACACAAACAAAAGCCTGGTTCTTTCCCTCACAAATACTGAACTTCTACTACCAAGCTCCATAAAACAGATTAGGTTCCCACCATAAAATAAAATTTGCCTTCATATATCAAAAATACATCCCATGGTTCCACACAGCAAGACTCTGCCCACTTCACAGCCCCTTCCTCAAACACAGGAGGTATTTTAAAATCTCATAAAGTGGTTTCCACCGTGTTGCTTCACAGGCTCATCCCCAGAGAGAGAAAAGATAGCATGGCTATTTCTAAACAAACAAACAAAATGCTCTAATTCTTAGGACACTGACATTTAGGAACACAGTTTTGGACACAGGTTTTTCCTCAGAAGAACAGACATTTTGAGGGGGAGCATTCTTAGAATCTCACTTACAAAACTGAATGGACTAGTCAGCATATAGTTTCTTAAGAAGCAACGGGAAAGAGGGAGGGGGACATTCAGATTCCAGGAAAGCAAGCACCATGGCAGTCTCTCCAGCAGTGCATTGTGTGAGGCAAGGGAAATGTTTCACACACCCAGCTTTATAAACAGAAGGACACTGAACAGGGATTAACATTTTCAGACAAACGTTCAGTAAAATGCTTCCTAGTAATTTGTATTGCTTTTGTCAAACCTTGCCTAGAGTGCTGGGGAACACAGAAACAGCCTCCTCAAAGATGGCGGTAGCTTTGAACCACAATCGGGTGCACCCTGGTAACGACAACCTTTCTCACACTAAGTCAGGCAAAATGAACTGCAGAATGAACTCACCAAAAGTTGCCTTCATTTTGGTAGTTTCATGTCTGGTCTAGATACGGAAAAAAGGAGGAGGAGATCTAGAGTACTGTTCTCAGGTCTGAGAACCACCATTTCAGAGGCTATTGACTAGACCAGGAGTTCCCAACCTTTTCAAGCCAGGGGCAGGGTCACGCTCTCTCAGATGGCCATTTTGCCCTGCCTGCAAGATGGGAGTGGCTATTTTGTCCCAACAGCTTCAAAGGGATAGCCATTTTGTTTCTTGAATGCCCTTGGTGGGGTGAGGGCCCACATGAAATGGCACCACAGGATGGATCCAGACCACAGACCTCAGGTTGGGAACCCATGGACTAGATGAAACATATCAAGAGGAAGGTCCACAAGAATGGGAAGAGGCTTGGCAAGCAAACTGTATGGGGAAAGGGTTGAAGGAACTTGGCACGGAGAAGAAAAGACTGAGATACAATATGATAGCCATCTTCAAGTGCAGTAAAACCTCGGACAACGCTAAAACTTGGTTCCACAAGTCTTGGTGTTATCCGATTTTTAGTGTTATCCGATGCATGTTAAAATCCTATGGGATGGATCGGATAACGTTAAAGCTCCACAGAGATACATTGTAACTTCACAGGCTTTAGCGGTTGTTATCCAATGTATGCCATAGGACCTTAATGTTATTCGATGCAATTCTCCTCCCCAGATTACTTAATGTTATGCGATTTTAGCGTTATCCGAGGTAAACGTTATCCGAGGTATTACTGTATTTGAAGAGCTGACACATGGAAGATGGTCAGAGCAAGTGGACTTGATCCCTGAAAACTCACATTAAAATACTGTATAGCAGTATTCAAGATGCCACAAGGTTTTTGTCTTTTTTGTTTTTCATTTTGTTTCTTGTACCATAGGTTGTACCCATGGACCGTAGGTTGCCTACCCCTGGCATAGACTAACAATTCTAAAAACTACTACAGTGGAAGATGGAGAGGACTTCTTTTTAGCAGCTGAAGAAGACAGGACCAAAACTAATACATTAAAGTTATGAAAGGAGATTTTTGACTAAACATTTGAAAGAACTTCCAAACAGTGTGTATACTGACAGTGAGTAAATTGACAGTATTTTGACTACCTTGGAAGATGATGGACTCTCCATCACTGGATAATTTTAAGCAGAAGTTGGACTCTGTCAGGAATGTTTTAATGTGTGGATTTGTACATTGTCAGGAGATTGGACTTGATAACCCTTAGGTTCCCTTTCAGCTCTATGATTCACTATTGTTATGTATTTGTTGAAGACTGGGATAGAAGGCATAGGAAAAAATAGCAACACCTTACTTTAGAACAGAGCTTAGGCTGCAGGTGCTACCTGTTGCCAGACCTCTTACACCTTCAATCATTAGGTAAAGGTAAAGGTCGCCCTTGCTGGAAAGCCAGTCGTTGCTGACTCTAGGGTTCAGTGCTCATCTCTGTTTATAGACAAAGAGCCAGTGCTGTCTGCATTTGTAAACGTTTCCATGGACATGTGACAGGCATGCCTAGACACCAGAGTGGACAGAGTGCTGTTTACCTTCCCACCAAAGTGGTCCCTATTTATCTACTTGCAATTTCTTGTTTTTGAACTGCTAGGATGGCAGAAGCTGGGACAAAGAAGGGAGCGCACTCTGTCGTGCAGTACTCGGGTGTCGAACTGCTGATCTTCCAGTCATCAAGTTTAGCGTCTTAGCCACTAAGCCACTGCAGTCCCTTCAATCAATAGAAAGGTCTATTTTACTAGTACCACTGATCAGGCAATATACTGACTTAGGCTTCTGGGAATTGAAGTCCCCTGTGGGGCATGGGCCCTACGTTGGGAACGACTAGTATAGACTCTTCAGTGAGGGATAACTAAAAAGCAGACAAACTAGTGCAGTCTGTTCAACAGCGTGCACTCTATTTATTTATTTATTTGAATTTCTATTCCACCCTACTCGCCAGGGCAACTCATATAAAACCATATAAAATCACAAATTCAAATACAGTTTAAAAATCTAAAAACATTTTCAAACCACTATTCCTTCATAAAATAGAGAGTGAGTGGCTATAAGATATTAAATAAGCCAGTGGGAACGGGACAGTAAACCATCACTCCCCCACACTTGTTCTACCAGCCAGGTCTTCACACCCTTCCTAAAGGCCAGTAGCTCCATCTGGAGATGCAGCTCTAGCGGCAGGTGGTTCCAAAGGGCCAGAGTGGACACGGAAAAGGCCTTCCGTCTAGCGCCAAAGAGGCGAGCCTCTCTAGCTGATGGAACCACTAGGGAGCCCCTCCGGTCTGCTTTGGTGGGACGGACAGATAACCTTAGGGAGATGCGATCTCTTAAGTATCCTGGCCCACTAACATATAAGGCTTTAAAGGTAATAACCAGCACCTTGAATTGTACCTGGAGACAAACTAGTGACCAGTGCAGCTCCCGGAGCAGTGGGGATGCATGGGAATAAAGCCCACACCACAACACCAGGTGGGCAGCCGCATTTTGGACCGGCTGCAGCCTCCAAATGGTCATCAAGGGCAGCCCCATGTAGAGCGCATTGCAATAATCCAATCTGGAGGTGATCAGAGCGTGTGCGATCATGAGTAAGGAGTGGACGCAATTGGCGTATTACACAAAGCTGTGCAAAAGCCCTCCTAGCCACGATTGTCACGTGCTCTTTGAGCAGGAGTCGTGAGTCCAGGAGGACTCCCAAATTGCACACCGGGTTTGTTTGGGGCCCACTCAGTCTTGCCAGGATTCAGTTTCAACCCATTGTCCCCCATCCAGACCCTCACAGCCTCCAGGCACCTGGTTAGGACTTTAGCTTAGAATTACCGGTATGTACATTAGACTGCAGATTTGTTCAAAGTTCTGTGGTTCGCTCTTTAGCATTGTAGCGCACATCTGCTCCAATTTAATAGCTATTAAAGAATTAACCCTCAAATTGGAGTTTTGGGAGAGCAAGTTTAAAAACAAGTTTCTGCCCTGCACTGAAGCTCAGGGACCAAATTTATTCTGTAGCTTCCCCCTCCAGCCCCAAGGTTTTAAAAATGGGGGTGGGGGTGGGCATGGGAAGCAATTCTGCCATGTTTTGGAAAATGCCAGTACTCTGAAGACCACTTCTATCCTAGACATATTAGTGTTTTGAGTTACAAAATGTCCAGCAAAACACTACTTGGGGAACTCTAATCACAGTATCTCCAGGTTTCCTGTGTTCCCAGTCAATCCTAACACAACTTTTTCTGCTGGCATAGTTATACAGTAGTTAGTTTAGCAACAGTGGCACATGGTGGGGGAGGTAGCTAGCTATATTAGTTGGTTGTAGCAAAAACAACAAAAAGTTTGTGGGTACCTTGAAAAATAACAATTTTATTTGGCAAATATTTCTGGGGATAGCAGCCCAGCTCTAGACACAGCAGAACTGTTCATAGCTGCTTCCTTCCAAGCCCATAAAAACTGTTTTGGGGAGGAAAGTCTTACCTCTTTGACGGCATTCCTGAGCTTGTACTGTGTGTCCTCCATCAGCTCTTCTACTTCTCGGAACATTTCATTCAGACTGGCTTCATCTCTGGGGAAGCTTAGAACAATCTCTTCCTTGGCCTGCTCTTGTCCATCCAAGTTGTCGGAAGCAGGAGCGGCATCCACCGCAGCCACCACCACCCCAAGAAGGAAGGGAAAGAGCAGGAATCTGTTGCTAAGGTGCCCCATCTTCAGAACTGCCTCACTGAATCCCTGCAAGCAAAAGGTAAAGGTCACCCTTTGCTCAGAAGTCAACTCTGTTTATAGCCAAAGAGCCAGCACTGTCTGCATCTGCAGATGTTTCCGTGGAGATGTGGCAGGTGTGACTAAATGCCGGAGTGCACGGAACACTGTTTACCTTACCACCAAATGATACCTATTTATCTACTTGCAATTTCTTCCTTTCGAACTGCTAGGTTGGCAGGAGATGGGACAGAGATGGGAGCTCACTCTGTCGTTCAATACTCTGGTCTCGAACTGCTGATCTTCTGATCTTCCAGTCACCAATTTTAGTGTCTTAACCACTAAGCCACTGCAGTCCCCATAAGTAAAATCCCCCCCCCCCAAAAGAACATAGTTGACTCATAGACAAAGGGAACAGGTACTTTGCAAAAGTTTGATTCAAGAGTCTTAGAAGTCTGAGTAAGAATCACAGATGCTGCTGATTTACATTTATATATGCTAGAAATAATTACTAGAATGGATTTGCATTTCACAGAATTCAAAGACTACAAACTAATTTGTCAGCCAAATCATCTCTGATGAGCTATTGAATTCATTTGCCTCAAGGCTCAAACCAACCCAAATTAATAGTCCATCTTCATTTACAATTAATTTGCTATCTTCTAACCTGACATTCCCCCCACCTTCCTACTGGAAGGAAACTGACCTCACCAGTCAAGCTTAGGAAAAGAAGCAGTGGATTTGCCCCCAATACACACACTTAGTTGCTATGGTAAGCAGGCAGGGTGGGGAGAAAGTATAAAGAAGAATACTTTTCAGCAGGTTTCTCCTAGAAACATCCTCTCTCAAAATAGCAATTAGGGTTGGGAGGAGCAGGGAGTTCCCACAGTTACCAAGGAATTTGGGCTTTTAAAAAAGTTAACTTTAATCCAAAACTGTGGTTCATAACATGGATCACACGCCCCATAGGACGTGTGTGTTAGTTTTTAAGGGGGGCAGTTTGAAAATGTTTGGACCAAGTTAATAGCCTTTTAGGCTTCCTATATGTGAACAAAAAGTAAAGGCTTCCCTTGCTTGAAAGCCAGTCGTACCCGACTCTAGGGTTCAGTGCTCATCTCTGTTTCAAAGCCAAAGAGCCAGCACTGTCTGCTTCTGAGAAGGAAACAGTTCTGGCATGTGAGTAATGTTAACTGACCAGCCCTGATTCTATTCCCTTTCTGAAACTCTTCCCCGCTTAGCAACTTAGCTAAGAAAAACTTTCTCATGACACCAGTTGATACTGTGTGGAACTGACCTGAGACTATGCAAAATGGCACTAGTACTGGATCCCCTGGGGGTCCAGGTTTAATAATGCCCACGATGAACAGACAAAACTGCCCTGCTGAAAACTAGTTATGAGTTGCAGGGCTGTGTTGGAAACTAATGAGAGCCAGTGTAGTGGAAAGAGTGATGGGCAGGGACATACCTATGTGAATAGCCCAGAGTCCTCTAGGGCAGATGTGCCCAAACTTTTTGGACTGTGGGCCAGTCATGTGGTTCAGGGGGCTGGTCACGATGGTCCGGGTGGTGGTGGTGGTTCTGGCCCCAATGCCAATTCATCCCACCCACAAAACCCATACTGAATAGGAAATATTAATATCCCCAAGAGCGAGGACAAGAGAAAGAAAAAGAGGTAAAACAGCCCATACTCACAGGCCGGATGAATTGGCATCGGAGGCCGGATTCGGCCCTGGAGCAGTAGTCTGAGCACCCCTGCTCTAAGGAGTTTTCATGATCCAAGTGGGGATATCAACCTAGGTCTCCCAGGCCTGGTCCAACCCTCCATCTACAGGGACTCTAACCGAGACACAGAAATGGCACCAAGTGCTCCCAAAGAGCCTGCGAATGAAACACGGAGCGACCCTCGTCGCCGGCAGAAACGCCCCCGCCGCGCAACTCCGTCCAAAACCCAGGGAGCGCAGTGATTCGAAATGGCTGTGCGGCAGCCAACGCGTTGTGCAGTCGATCCCAACGGAGCAAGGTTGGGTCGACCATCCATTCCTTCTAGCATGTGGGGTTCCAAAATAAGCAAATAAATGCGAATGACCTGTAAACCGCCCAGGGAGGGCCCTAACAAGCGCCATGGGGGCGGCATAGAAGTGCCATTGCTCTTCCCAAGGCCAGGCTGAGGACCTCCTCCTCCGTCCACCGGCTTGAGCAGCCCCACTAGCGCCCCCTCTCCCTCCCCCCCGCCCGGGAAAAATGCCGGTCCCTCGCCTAGTCCCGGGACACTCCGGGGAGCCCTCCTGCCTCCACCTGGGTCCAGGGATGCTTCGGCCACCTCCGAGGCGCCTCCCCACTCACCTCTGGCCGGTGCTCTCGCTGCGCCCCTCCTCAGCTCTACAACCTCGGGCAGCTCCGGTGGCGGCTCCTGCGCAACCTTCGCCGCGATTGGTCGCCAAAGCCAAAAAGGAGACCCACCCGGGAGATGAATGGAGGAGGAGGAGGCGGGGCCAGAGAAGAGATGGAGCGCGGGTGGGCGCAATTAGCCACCTCAGCTTCGCACTGATTAGCCCAGAACTGTGGGGAGGGGAGGGGAAGCCCTGGAAAGGACTCGAGACGTCACCCGTGGGGGGGGAGGGGGAGGAAGGGTGAGCCTTTGACGTCACTTGAGGAAAGCCCCCCCTGCCCTGGAGGTAGATTGGCTCTCAGGGAGCCGCCCATTCCAAGTTTACCTTTTCCTGACCGAGAGTCCCATGGGTTGGAAGCAAAGCAATTACATTTATCTAATTTTGGGTGGCCAAAATTTTTGGGCTGCCTGTGGGCCGGTCACGTGGTTTAGCGGGCCAGTCACGTAGTTCAACAGGCTAGTCGTGTGGTTCCTCCCACTGGAAGCAGAAGTAAAATTATTATTATTATTATTAGTTCGATTTATATGCCGCCCTACTTGGTGAAAACCAACTCAGGGCGGCTTACAATATAAAATCGGATACAATACAATATGACAGAATTACAATACAAAATCACAGCATCCCAAGATGCAGTGCAACAACATAAATATAAATACTATATAATCAAAATACTGTCCATAAACAGTATACAATACCGAATGGACAATAAACAATATATTCACAATACAGTTCATATCCAATACAAAAAAATAAATAAAAATAACCATACAGTAATTAATTCAATATTGTACAATACAAAACACCGTCTTACTACCCATACACATCCCCCCCCCTCATTTTGTTTTGCAACAAAATGAGATAGCTGCTATTTTCTCTGCTTAAACCAGGTGTGCCCAAACTATGGCCCATGGGCCAGATCTGGCCTCTGACATCAATTCATCTGGCCCACGCCGCCCTTGTTCTTCCCAGAAGTGGAAGTAAAATGCACCCATACAGGTGCATTTTACTTCCACTCCTGGGAGCAACAAGGGCGGCGTGGGCCAGATGAATTTGTGTCAGGGGGGAGATATGGCCCAGAGATCATAGTTTCGGCACCCCTGGTTAAGATGCTGAACTTGGCAACTGGAAGGTCAGCAGTTCGAGACCTGAGTGCTGCACGGCAGAGTGAGCTCCTGTCTCTGTCCCAGCTTCTGCCAACCCAGCAGTTTGAAAACAAGAAGTTGCAAGTCAATAAATAGGGACCACTTCAGTGGGAAGGTGAACAGTGTCCTGTGTATCCCAGTGTCTAGTTTGAGACCCGGGTACTGCATGATGGATTGTCCCAGCTCCTGCCATCCTAGCAGTTCAAAAGCATGAAACTGCAAAACGATAAACAGGGACCACTTTGGTGGGAAAAGATCTTGGGGACATGAAAGGAGCCTCATTTGTGCATCCCTTGAGTGGAGTTTCTCCAGCAAAAATCCTTTCAACCCAGAATAATTTCTGACATGAAATTATTATAGTGCCTGTCACACGTCCACAGAAATGTCTGCACATGCAGACAGCATTGGCTCATTGGTTGAAAATGGAGATGAGCCTTGAACCCTAGAGTCAGATATGACTGGCTTTTGAGCAAGGGTGACCTTTACTTTTACCTACCACCTTATAGTGTTTAATAATGCACTCTCTGGATGGTTAACAAGGCAATTAGTATTTTGCCCCACCATGCTGTGTCCTCATTTTACCGACCATCAGAAGGCTGAGTCAACCTTGAACTTGTTCAATCTTGACATTCCATTGGAACAAAGATGGACTCTTGCCTGAGGAGCAAGGGTGTGATGAAGTGGACTTGATCCAGGAAAGCTCAGATTAAAAGACAGTATAAGTGTATTTAGTCTTTAAGATGCCACAGCATTTTTTGGTCTTTTTTGTTTACTACCCAAAGTGTCCAGGTTCTCTTAGGCTCTGACATGTAAAGGCTGCATTTACTTAGGACTGTGTTACTTTGAAAAGAACCTGGGCTAAGAGAAAATAAATAATCACATGCCATCAAGTCAATCCCAAGTTATGGTGACCTTAGCTGGTGACCCGAGGTAGAGAATACATAAAAGTGGTTTGTCGTGACCCTTCTTCTGTGAATGTACAGCTTACCCAAGGCCACATAAGCAGGCTCTTCTCCCAGAAGGCACAGTGGAGAATCGTGAGGGCTGTGGAGCCAGAAATTGTGCTAAAAGAACACTTAAGAATACAGTATTCAATTTTAGCATTGGTTCAAAATTGATTCTACCATAGTTTCCCATAGATCAGTGATGGTGAACCTTTTAGAGACTGAGTGCCCAAATTCAACAGGTTGCCGTCCATGGCGCAGAGGGGCAGGGCAAACTCTGTGCTGGGGGGAGGGTGGAAGTGCTCCCATTGGGCTGCTGGGCAGAGGGATGGGGTGAACTCTGCTGGGGGAGGGAGGAAGCACTCCCATTGGGCTGCTGGGCAGAGAGACAGGGCAACTCTATGCTGGGGCAACAGTGTACATACCCAGAGAGGGCTCTGATTGTCCCCTCTGGCATGCATGCCATGGGCTCACCACCACTGCCATAGATAAAACCAGAAGCTTTTTCATAGTGACAGAGCTTATGTGAAATACTAATGTTCAGAATGCTTCTGCACATGCACAAAAAAGATATCAGTTTTACCCTATTAAAAGGTCCCACATAAGCTATTCTTCTGTTGATAGCACTGTGTCCGATAGACTGAAAGCAAGTCCTTTTGCCTATGAGTGTCACAAGCTTACATCCCAGGAAGATCTCTAAGATTAACTGACAGATCTGCATGGTATGGAGCAAGGGAGTGTCTGGCTTTTCAGATATAAATAAACCTGTTTAGTCTTTCAAATTCCATTTTTATTTGTGTTGTTTCCAATTGTTGTTGGACTAAAACTCATCATTTGAAGGTAGTGCAGCCTGTAGTGAGGAATTAATGTACGTACAGGTATTTGCAATCTGACAACATTTGCAAGACTACATGCCTTACATAGCCTTCACATAGTGAGTTCGTCACCTTTACATTAAACCAGGAAGATCACACTGTTTTAGGTTTTCCATGAAGGATCTTAGCAGAGCATGTACTTCAACCAAAGCTGGTATTTGGCTCAATAAATAACCACACAGTAAAATAGGCATATAGTTTAGCAAGTTGAAGATTAGGCATTCTAGTCATTTCAATTCAAGTACTGTAGTGGAGTTTGAATTCATAAAGAAGGATAAGTATTCAGGTAAATAAATTAAACATAATCTCTTAAAAACAGTTGTACCTTGTTTAAAGAGCATAATGTGTTCCACAGGATTGCTCTTTAAGTGAGTTTGCTCTTTAAGCAAAACACCATTGTAAGTGACCAATTGTGACTTCGGGGGGGGGGGGTTGCAAACCCCCATTTATTTGTTAAGTGAGTTTTTGGTTGGTTTTATTTGTTAAGGGAAGTGAACATTCAGAGAAAATTCTGCTCTTTAAGCAAGTTACTCTGTGAGTGAGGCGCTCTTTATGCAAGGTTTGACTGTACTGTATAATACTGTAATAGCATCCAGGACCTTTCACATCACATCTAATGCTTACATGAGATATAGTACAAAGTATCTCACAAGGATTTAAAATGCATCTCTTCGTCAATTCCTCGATTGACCAGACTATCAAGGAATGAATTCCTGCAGGTTGCAACTTGCTTTCCATTCCTTTTGCTACTGCACTCTTCTTCTCCAGGTTTGACCAAAACTTTTCACGATTGAGTCTTCCCATCTTTTTTTTTTTTTTTTTTTGGGGGGGGGGGCTGCCAAGAGGTCTTTTTAATCCTCTGGGATACCACTCAGTGACTGCTGCTGTTCAACGCCCATCTGTCATTCAAGGAATGTGCCCAGCTCAGTGCAATTTCTCTTTATGATATTTGACAACAGCTTTGATGATTCTGCTTTGTTTTCTTATCTGGGCATTGGGGATGTGGTCGCGAAGGGATACTTTTTACATTGATCTTTCCATGGATCTTATGGCTCTTGATAGTTCTTCTTCTTCTGCCTTCAGTAATGACCATGTTTCACTCCCATAGAAAACTTCAGGTAGTGTCTTTTCCAGATGGAAAAAATGTACTCCCTGAACTTTAACTATAATTTGTGTTATGATGTCTCCTGCAGATTCTTAGCTCACATGATGGGAAGAAAAGAAAACCTAGCATTATTATTATTTGATCTAGTGGGAATGAAAGCTGAATGAGGAGACAGCGTAATGAGTCACCCATTATATACTGCAAGAGCTATGCAGCTAACAGCAAAGAAACATTAAACCTCTGAATCATTTTCGGTCTGCCAGACCATGGAAACCTGGCAGTTCAAGGATGGACTTAAGAAAATGTTCCTTTCTGCATGTGATTTTTAAAACTTGGTGAAATTTGAGCCACCAGAAAAGTTATAAAGCAGTCGCTTCAACATATTTTAAATGAATGAGGTCATTTTAAACCAGACTGTGCAAACAAAATCCAATTACGTATAACATTGTGAAGGGGTCACTTTGAGCCCTTGCCCCATCCAGCAGGCTGTCTAGCTCCACCCCATGGGTTCAGGGAAACACAAGAGAGACTCCTGGTCCCCTAGTCATTGGGAAAGCACTGCTGTAGGTGGAGTAAGGACAACCAGTTTATGCAGGATACCTGGAGAAGGTTGAAATGACATGAATAAGAAGGTGGGAGTTGCAGGGCCCGAGGTCATCATCGTCAACGTCAGATGGGGAGATGTGGAGAGAGGCTGTTGACCACTTGGATCCTATCTTCTATGCCTCTGTGTATCAAGATATTACTGAGCACAGGGAGACCCACTACTCTGTTTACCTGAGAATGGATCAATCCAGAAGAGTCAATGTGGTGATGGCAGGGGGCAAATCTTCCTGTTCCAACACCCTGGCTTGAACTGGCCAAGCAGTGCTTTCAGGGAGTATAGAATTCCACTAGGCTGAATGCTCAAAACTTTAACACACACCTTGCAAGGTAGTGTTGCCAATAGACCCACAAAAACACCAAACTACTTGCTTGCTTAATTGATTGATTGATATATTCATTCATATCACACTGATCTGGGATATTTTCCTACTCTGGGTGGCTTATAACACATTAAAAACCATTTACAATAAGAAAATAAACATTAAAAATTAACAAACCAAATAAATGTATAAATAACAAAAGAATGATGCCCACCCCCATTAAACAACAAAAACAACAACAAACACATATTGGTGATGGTAAAAGTTATTAAAAACATATTACTCGGCTGTTGGTAATAAGTCCTTAAAAACCTCTTTAAAGAGGAACACTTTTAGTTCTGTTTTAAACATAGGGCAGGGCAAAATATGGATTTAAGTACGACAAACCCTCTTTAACTAAACATGCATACAAGCACATGGGCATTTTTATGTTTTATTAAAGATTGTAAAAAAGTCAAAAAAGTAAAAGTCAAAAAGGCTTGAAGATGTACTATAACTATTCTGGTACAATTTAAGGCCTAAGTGAGGCAGAGCAAACACACAAGAAAACAAAAAGACTAGTTAAGTTATCCTAATACAGTACTTACATTCTTGTATAGCTTTAGCAAAGTCTTAGAGCAGGGGTTCTCAACCTTTTCAAGGCAAGGGGCAGATCATCTCCTTCAGACATCTTCAGAGGCTGGACAGCCATTTTGCCCTGCCTGCCACATGTGGCACTTCTGGGTGTGGCAGAGGTGGTGGTGGGCCACATGAAATGGTGTTGTGGGCCACATCCAACCCCTGGGCCATAGGTTGAGAACCCATGTCTTACAGCATGCACACAATGTATCTCTTACATGCGGTGCTGCCTTCCCCCCCCCCCCCCCCAAATATTTACAGCAGCTAGTTTCAGGCACCAACTACAAAGCCAAAATCTTCTGGAAAACACCAGATCAGAAGAGTAGCGTGCCTTGGCGGGGCCTTGTATAAAAATTTGTTTGGGGGCCCTTAGGAAGGGTAAAGATTTGTTTTGCTTACACTCATTGAGGGCCCCCGGGGCCCGGGGCCCCCGTATAATTGATACGGCAGATACAGCGGTAGCTACGCCTCTGCACCAGATCCCATCATCTCTTGACACTGCAGAAATGTAAGCTCAGGTAGAAAAAAACTGGAGCCACCTCCTCCCACCCAGCCCACTCAGCTGTGGAAAGGACTGGGGACCTCAGCTTCCAATAACACAGCCCACTTCTAATCCAGTGCAACGCCTGGCATCCACACTGTCCAGTGGAAGACTTGGCATCTGCTTCAAACCCAGCTTTGACTCTGGAGACACAAGTAGCAAAGGAGGCTCTGAGAGGAGCAGCAGCATGGAGCTCAGTCTCCAACACCAGCCTCTACCACTGCTCCCTAAAAGGACAGTGTCTCAGATTGGGACTCATATTTCCATCTTGCTTCTCTGAACCTGGACTTTTGGGATGCCAACTGGCTGAGAGTTTGGATCCAGAATAAGGCAGCTTACAGCCAAGCTTCTAACAGATCTTGGGAAAATAACTTTTCCAAGCCTTGCATTCTAAATATTTTGCCCTATTGAAAATGCAGTTGCCTATCTTCATGTTCTGTTTCTAAAATTCCAGAAGCATGAGGCTGGATGCCATTGAAAACAATGTACTGTACTACCCTACATGGAGACTGACATTATCCAGCAAGGAAGCTCTTAACATTTATCTGATAATATAATCCTAAACACTTTATTGGGGATGTTCATTTCTTAATTTGGGCAATCTTAAAGTCAGAGACAGGGAAGCTATGAATCTCCAGACTTCAACTCCCACCCTTTCCTCCAATTGGTTAAGCTGGTTAGAATTGATGGGGAGGGGGGCCGCCACCAAGGGGGCGGCCTGCCCCGGGAGGCACTTTTAGGGATATGGGTGTTCTTGGACTACAATTCCCAGAAACCTTAGCTGGAGTGGGCACCAACGTCTACCAGGGGACAGCAAATTTGGCTTGTGCCCCGGGCAGCTGAAATCAACGCTACACTACTGGCTGTCCCACAACATCTGAAGAATTGGTTGTTGCCCATATCTTCTTTTATATGTTGCAGTAGCACCATGGGAGATATTTCACAGTGGGTTCATGAAATAAAGGTGGTATAACATTGAAAGATTGAGACCTGTATGGGGCAGGGCTAGTATTGTTGCTAACTAACCGTGTTCTCTGGTGTCTAGTCATGCTTGGCACATGACCATGGAAACGTCTGCAGAAACAGACTTCACTGGCTCTTCAGCTTTGAAACAGAGATGAACACTGAACCCTAGAGTCAGATACGACTGGCTTTCAAGCAAGGGAAACCTTTACCTTTAACACATCTAATTAATCCTAGTAGTACTTCAAAGACATTATTCCACATTCAGCCCAATGACAAATACAGTGTGACTCAGATCACCCAAGCATCTCATCCTGCTTCAGCTCCTGATCAATTTAGGTAGAGAGAAACCAAAATACTGTAGTTTCACTTCAAGGCATAAATTCCCCATTACCATGAACTGAATAATGACTAAGTCAATTCATTAACACTTCAACAGAAGTTTTAGTTTTGAGCTGAACTGCCTGATAATACATACAATACAATACAATTCTGAGCTCTTAAGTGAACAGTGGAAACCCTTGTGAATTTTCTGTGTACATTCTGGATTACAGTGGAATTCTTAGCTAATTAAGATGGTGTAATACAAAAAGTGTAACTTTTGGAGACAAATTGTCTCAAGTTAAGAAATCACCTAAACATGATGGGTTGCATTCCAAGTTGTACAGTTCAATATGCAACTGAATAATGTTCACAATAATTTCTTAACTTCAGATTACTTGTCTTCAAAATACTGTATATGCCATTTGCACAGCTATGAAAGAATTACATGGACTGGCATGCATTATTGTACATTCTGAAGAAGCTCTCTTAGCACAGAAAAAGAAGCCCTCTCCCATCCCAACATATTAATGGCTGCCAACACACAAATCAGTCAATTTTTTTCCAATTGAAATAACATCATTCAATTGATGAAACAACTGCAGAATGCAGGAGATACCTTTTATTGGGTCACTCAAAAAATAAAACAATGCAAGCTTTCTTAACTCACAGGTCACTTCTTCAGGTAAATGTACATGGCATGGTGTAAAAGCCAGGCTGGATAGCTTAGATGTTGTATGGGAGAAAGACAGCAGGCTGTATCTTTTTAAATCCAAAGGTAGGAAGCCAAGGGCCTACACATTTCCCTCTCTGAATTGTCTTATTTGAAGCTAATAGCTTTCCTCCTGGTTGGGGGTGGGGGATTGTCATTCAACCCAGTCCCTCCAGAACTGAGCAACGAATCTATTTTACCCACTAGGCATTCCAAAATAGTCCAAAATAATCCAAGTCAGTCCAAATCAGAGCCATTTAGGAATATTACCTAGTAGTTCTTTGGATTTAAAAAGATACAGCCTGCTGTCTTTCTCCCATTCAACATCTAAGCTACCCAGCCTGGCTTTTAAACCATGCCATGTACATTTACCTGAAGAAGTGACCTGTGAGTTATGAAAGCTTGCATTGTTTTATTTTTTGAGTGACCTAATAAAAGGTATTGCTTCCATTCTGCAGTTGTTTGATTGTATGGATGGGTCACATGGCTTAATTTTGCTAACTCAATTGATGAAGTGAGTGTTTAATAATCAGCTATGGTTCCTTTGGTTACCTAGTTTACTAGTTAAGCAGAAAAATCAAATTACAATAAAACCTCACATAAAGAATGCCTCACTTAGAGACTAACTCGCTTAAAGAGCAGAATTTTCTCCAAACGGTCACCTCGTAGAACAACGAAAAACTCGCTTAACAACTAAATTGAGATTCGCAATCCCCCCACCAGAATTCACGATCAGTCACTTATCATGGTGGCGGCAACTCACTTAAAGAGCATTCCTGTGGAACACATTATGCTCTTTAAGCAAGGTACCACTGTATGTTGTCATTTCAAGTTAATTATTTCAAATTTTGACAATATTTGTTCTCTTTTTTCCCCTATAACCCCCCTCCACTATTTAGCATGGCTGATTAGGGAGATTTGGGGAGGTGTACCTTTAAAAAACCCTCTTTTTCCAAACAAATTTGAAAATGACAGACAAAATAAATAAATTGAAGTAAAAACAGGGCAGAGAACAAGGACAGGGGCAAATTAATATTTTATATCAGCTGTTAAAATGTTGGCCTTGGGGAAAAGTCATTGGCTATGCCAGCTTCCTTTCAATTGTCATTCAACAGATGTTTCACATTATCACTCCTATAGCTGATATAATGTAAGCGAATATCCCATCAATATGGCCAATGGCTGCAGATGACAGAAGCTGTAGTCTACCATCCTGGACCTGCAGCTGAATCCCTCCAGATCATACTGGATGGTTGCCAGGTTTTGGTGGCTGAACCTCAGATGAAAATCTTCAATATGAACCATCTCTACAGAGTGCCTGAGCATGGGCACCAACCAAAGAACAGGTTGGGTTGGTTGGAAATGGATTCTGGGATGCACCCATTTCCTTCATCCAGAGCATCTGAGTAGAATACTGCTTCCCCTGCTATGGGATCTGGCTCTACTCCTCACTCATCCCATAGCATCAGGAAAGTCAACAGCAAAGGCTATTTTTCATGTAGTCAGGAGCTATGTACATGAGTTGACATTTGCATGGATTGGGTTACCACCTCGTCTGGCTTGTAGACCTACAAGTTTGGAAATACTTTTATGATACAGAAGAAAGAAGAAACAGGAGAGGTGGTAAGGTTTTCCCCACCATTTATGCACATGGTGTGGGAGAAAACACATTTTGATGCTTGAAAGGTCTTGGCATTATTTTATTGTACGTATTTTGAAGAATAAACAATATGAATAATTAAGATCAACTTTCAAACACACTTACAGTCTCCAGATTGTGTGGTATACTAATGTAAAAACTAACCAAATATTGATTTTAAAATATGAGATTTTGGATCATCACCGAATCATGACACTGCATCTAACAGCATTTCCCCAAATCAAACTAAAGGGAAGTAATGCAATGTTTAAACAATATTATTGGCTTTAGTTTCAGAATAGGGCCCAGTAGGCCAGCCAAAGGTTCATTGATGACAGCTGTGTTGTATTATCATTTGACTCATTGTAAAGCCCATGGAAGTACAGTTAGGCCACTGAGACACCTCACCAAAATAGAAAGAGAGATGAGTCATATTAGTAGATTAGGCTGTACTTCGTTGCCATAATGATGTCCTAATAAAGGCAATCCTTACAGATTGCATCAGCAAATTAATACAGTTGTCTTCTGATTCACAGTTCTGTTTTAAGAAAGCTTGTGTCATAATCCTTCAGTGCTTTGGTGCATTGCAAATGAATGGAGATGGCTAAATTAAAAAGCCGCTCTCGCCTGATCATAATTGATATGGAAGTATTCCCAGGCTGCTCTGTCATGACTATGTTGCACAAATAAAAAATGTTTATAAGGTCAGTAAAAATGGGTCAAGTCACTAAGATGCTGACTGGGAGGCGGAAGGTCAACAGTTCGATTCCCGAGTACTGCAGGACGGAATGAGCTCCCGTCTCTGTCTCAGCTCCTACCAACCTAGCAGTTCAAAAGCAAGAAATTGCAAGTAGATAAATAGGGACCACTTCTGTGGAAAGGTAACAGTGTTCCGTGTGCTCCGGTGTCTAGTCATGCCTGCTATGTGACCATGGAAACATCTGCAGAAGCAGATAGCGCTGGCTCTTCGGCTTAGAAACAGACATGAGCACTGACCCCTAGAGTCGGATACGACTGGCTTTCGAGCAAGGGAAACCTTTACCTTTACCTTAAAAATTTAAAAAACCCACAAAACATGGTACAAAAGAAATTTTAAGGTGAAATGTTAAAGTGACACTATTTTTTTTGTTCAGTCGCACAGTCAATTCTGACCCTTTGCGACCCTATGGACCATTGCCCACCAGGCACCTCTGTCTTCCACCATCCTCCTCAGCCTGCCCAGCTTTGTATCCATTGCATCTACAATACCATCTAGCCACTACGGCCTCTCCGCGCTTGTAGGGTTCGATCTGCCTCTTGGTTTACAGAACAACTAAGGGAGCTCAAACGGGCAAAGAGACGCCGAGAGTGCCACTGGGTGAAGACTCGGAGTGAGTCTGATCAAACACTGGTTAGAGCTGCTATTAAAGACTACCTAGTGGCGATGGGGGTGGTGAAACGCCAATATTTCACCGCCCTTATTGCCTCCGCAGATAATCGCCCAGCAACCTTGTTCCGGGTGACCAGGTCCCTTCTTGGTAAAGAGGGGTCGGGCCCTGGTTGGCAGGGGTCGGCTGAGGCTTTTGCTGATTATCTGGCGGAGAAAGTCGCTCAGATTCGCTCAAAGCTTAATCTCGGCGTGGATCGTATGGAGCTGGGGTTGACCGAAGCTCAGTCTGGCCATGTTATCTGGGATCAGTTCGATCTAGTTGGCCCTGAGGAAGTGGACAGGCTTCTTGGATCTGTTCGCGCCATGACCTGCGCACTGGATCCATGCCCTGCCTGGCTGATTAAAGCATCTACGGCCGTGGCAGGTGGCTGGGTCGAGGCGATTATAAATTTATCTTTAAAGGAGGGGACTTTTCCAGCACCTTTTAAACATGCTTTGGTGCGCCCCCTCCTGAAAAAACCATCCCTCGACCCTATGGTACTCACTAACTACCGCCCAGTGTCCAACCTGCCCTTCTTGGGTAAGGTTCTGGAAAAGGCAGTGGAGCAGCAACTCCAGGATGTCCTGGATGAAGCGGATTATCTGGACCCTTTTCAGTCAGGATTCAGGCCCGGATATGGGACAGAAACTGCACTGGTCGCATTGGTGGATGATCTCTGGAGAGAGCGGGATGGAGGTCATCTGTCTGTCCTGGCTCTTCTCGACCTTTCAGCGGCTTTCGATACCGTCGACCATGGTATCCTGCTGGGAAGGCTCCAAGGATTGGGGATCCAGGGCACTGTGTTGTCCTGGTTTTCCTCATTTCTGAGGGGCCGGACCCAGTCTGTATGGTTGGAGGGTGAGAAGTCCAGCCCTAGGCCCCTACAATATGGGGTGCCTCAGGGCTCGGTACTCTCTCCCCTCCTATTTAACATCTACATGAAGCCGCTGGGAGAGATCATCCGTTCCCACGGGGTGAGGTATCATCAGTATGCAGATGATACCCAGTTGTACATCTCGGCCCGTGGGGACCCAAGCGGTGCGGTGGAAGTCCTTTCCAGGTGCCTGGAGGCTGTTAGGATCTGGATGGGGGACAACGGGCTACAGCTGAATCCCGGCAAGACTGAGTGGCTATGGGTGAGGGGCCCTGTGTTATCTCGGGAGTTACCAGCTTTGGTTCTGGATGGGGCAGCTCTGCCCCAGACAGACCCGGTGCGTAATCTGGGGGTCCTCCTGGACTCACGACTACTGTTCGAAGAACAGGTGGCAGCCGTGGCCAGAAGGGCTTTTGCACAACTTCGTGTAATACGCCAGTTACGCCCCCTCCTAGACCGGGACGCCTTGCTCATGGTCACACATGCTTTGGTCACCTCCAGACTTGATTACTGTAATGCGCTCTACATGGGGCTGCCCTTGGTGACCATCCGGAGACTGCAGCTGGTCCAAAATGCGGCGGCCCGGGTAGTGATGGGGTGCGGGCGTTATGCTCGTGCCACACCACTGCTCTGGGAGCTGCATTGGTTACCAGTATGTCTCCGGGTGCAATTCAAGGTGCTGGTCATTACCTTTAAAGCCCTATATGGTAGTGGGCCAGGATACTTAAGAGACCGCGTCACCCTAAGAACGTCTGTCCGTCCCACCAGGGCGGATCGGAGGGGCTCTCTTGTTATCCCATCGGCTAGGGAGGCTCATCTCTCTAGCACTAGGAAGAGGGCCTTCTCTGTGTTTGCCCCGGCCCTGTGGAACCTTCTCCCAACGGAACTGCGCCTACAGGCAGACCTCTTACCTTTCCGAAAAGGCTTAAAGACCTGGCTGGCGGAGCATGTATGGGGGCCCAGTAACACGGGATCCCACATAGGTTGGCTTATTTAAGGGAAAGCCACCCCTCATGCTTTTGTTTTATTTGCTGCACTGTTTTAATCTTTTATAAATTTTAAGGTTTTGAGATTTTAAATACTATTACTATATAGATTTACTTGTGATTTTAAATTCATGTTGTAGGCCACCCAGAGTCGGGTTTGCCCAATTGGGGCGGGGTAGTAAATGTGAGTTAATAATAATAATAAAATAATAATCTCATGTTTGGCCAACCCCTTCTTCTTTTGCCCTCCACCTTTCCCAGCATCAAGGGTTTCTCAAGTGAATCTTCTCTTCTAATTTGATGTCCAAAGTACTTTTGCTTCATATTTACTATTTGACCTTCTAAGGAGCAATCAGGGTTGATTTCTTCTAGAATCAACCTATTTGTTCTCCTCGCTGTCCAGGGGACTCTCAAAACTCTCATTTCCTTATGGTCCAGCTCTCACAACCATACATTACCACCGGGAATACCATTGCTTTGACTATGTGGATTTTTTGTTTGCAAGGTGATGTCTCTACTTTAACGATGTTCCCCAGGTTTTTCATAGCTTGTCTCCCAAGCATCAGTCACCTTTTTATTTCATGGCTGCAATCACCATCTGCAGTGATCTTGGATCCTAAGAAAGTAAAATTTGTCACTGCTTCTACTTCTTCCCCATCTATTCTCCAGGGCTGATAGGGACTGTTGCCATTATCTTAGTTTTCTTGATGTTGAGTCTCAAGCCAACTTTTGCATTCTCTTCTCTCAACCTAAGCAGAAGCTTCTTTAGGTCTTCCTCACTTTCTGCCATTAGGATAGTATCATCTGCATATCTCAAGTTGTTGATGTTTCTCCCAGCAATTTTGATCCCAACTTGTGATTCATCATCATCATTTTTTATTTATATGCCACCCTACTCGGTAAAAACGGCTCAGGGCGGCTCACAACATACAATCAAATACAATGTCACAGTATAATCAGATATCATACATCAATAATTCAAAACAATAAAATATCATAAAATACAATACAATAAAATAAAGTCCCAATATACATATTAAGGTTACAAAAATATTATAAAAAACAGGAACATTCATCTAGCTCATGCCATCCTTGTCGCCACCCTTGTCATCCAACTCTGCATTGCACATTATGTGCTCTATGTATAAATTGAATAAGCAAGGTGATAAAATGCAGCATTGTCTTACTACTTTTCCTATTCTAAACCACACTGTCATTCCATATTCTGTCCTAACTGTTGCTTCTTGACTCATGTACAGATTTCTCATGAGGCATATAAGGTGTTCTGGTATTCCCATATCTTTAATTACTTGCCACATTTTGTGTGGTCCACACAGTCAAAGGCCTTGGTGTAGTCAATGAAACAGAAGTAGACTTGTTTCTGATATCCCTTTGTTTTCTCCATGATCCAATGTATGTTGGCAATATGGTCTCTAGTTCCTCTGCCTCTTCGGGACTCAGCCTGCACTTTTGGTAATTCTCTCTCCACGTGCTGCTGAAGTCTATCCTGTATTATCTTGAGCATCACCCTGCTAGTGTGTGGGATGAGCGCAATTGTTCTGTATTTTGAACATTCTTTGGCATTACCCTTTTTTGGGATTGCAACATATACAATACTGATCTTTTCCAATCCTGTGGCCATTGTTGTGTTTCCCAATCTGCTGGCATATAGAATGCAATAATTCGAGTCCATCATCTTTTAGGGCTTTATAAATTCAGCTGGGATACCATCATCTTCACTGGCTTTGTTGTTTGCAGTGCTTTTTAGGGTCTTTCTGACTTCACTCTCTAGGATGTCTGGCTCAAGTTCAATGTTCTCATCAGTGTGATTATCAGGGGTATTGAGGTCTTTTTTGTAGGGTTCCTCTGTGTACTCTTGGCATCTTTTCTTAATCTCTTCTGCACCAGCTAACTCCTTGCCTTCTTTGTCCCTTATCACTATTACAATAACACATTTACATAGTTCTTCAGTTTGAGTGCAGGGGCGTAACCAAGATTCTAGATCTGGGTGGACGAATATTTTTTCAGTGTTAGCAACAAAGCCTCTTTTCAATGCATTCCTATGGGAAACCATGCTTTGCCAGGATCGGCAAACTGCTAATTCAGGGTGGTCCAAGCCCACCCTGGCCCCCCTCCGGCTATGGCCCTGCTTGAGTGCCATGTTCTCTTCTCCAAGCTAGGTTTTTGGCCCATGGTTCTGTCTCATAAGAAGTCATCTCAGATGGCAAAATGGTCGAAACATTGTACCACCTGCTTCCCAAGTCCTTGTACTGTGGATGTGGCTAGTTAGGGATAACCTACCTGGTAGAGGAAAGCAGAAAGCAGAATTAGGTATGTAAAACACATGTGTCAACATGAATGCACAAAGAGGTTTTGATACGTGGCACACCAGAGACATCTTATGTGCCCATGTATTCCCTTATACTTGGCTCTTCAGGTAAAAAGGTTACTGGAATAAGGTTACATTTAAATATTGTGGAAGAAAGAAAGAAAGCAACCTCTGCCTTCACTATTTGTTATATTACTTCCGTCTGGTGCCTGTGGACATCCTTCTGCACTGAAAAAGAGAGGCTTCAACCCCCTTTGCTTGGGTTACTAACTATATTTTGGATCAATTTAATTTGTGAGCTAATAAGCACAGGTCTCCCATGAGATAGGCACTTGGGGAAGTTATGCTACTTGTCTGTATCCATCAGAGCACTCAAGTCCTCCTGATCCAATAATTCATATGAACCGGATCTTGTGTATTGTAGGCACTGCTCTATTATTTAATCATCTAAAATCCCTAAAGACATATTAGGTTTAGAGTTAGGCAGTGTTTCCTGAGCAGTGCTTCCTACAGCTACTTTTTATGGACTGTCTCTCTTCCTAGTCTTTTCCTTTACAGTAATATCCCACATAATGTGTGCACTGCACATCGTTAAAACTGCACAACGTCAAGAAATCTGAGGGAAAATTTGCACTTCACAATGTTAGGTTAACATTGTGTGGTACATTGCATTTTCTCCCAGATTGCTTTGCATCTGGGTGGTTGAAAAGCCACACCAGCTTGGTGAGGCAGGAAATGACTTGCCATTTGGCCAAGGATGCCTGCTGCCCCTCCCCCTCCCCTCCCCCATGCCCGGGGGTTAAAATACCATGCCAGCTTGTTGCGGCAGGAGATGACCCACCATTTGGTCAAGGATGCCTGCCACTCCTCCCCTGGGCCTCACCCACGGTGCCTGTTGGTACAGTAGAATGTTTTTCCCCCCGTTAAGGCTTGATTCCACAATCCTTAAAGATGTACAATTTTTAACGTTGTGTGATACATCGTGTAGGGTTTAACATTGTACAATACATGTACCACACAACGTTAAAAACCACACAACGTTAAGGATTGTGGAGCCAAGCTTTAATGTTACGCAGGATATTACTATATTTACTTTTGAGTTTTAAGCACCTGAAAAAAATATTCTTATTTCTTCTCATTTTTTTGTATTCTGCAGTTCTTTCTAATCAGCTTGGTACCAACAATTCTTCTAATAAGAAAATGTTCTAGATTTCATTTCAAACAAGCATGAGAGTGTTCTGTTTTTATTTTTCCAGTGAGCTGGTCTTTCCCATCTCATGCCTATAATAGAATGTCTGGATTTAGCATTGTACCCCTATGCTTCAGATAACATTAGAATTAGAGTTATAGGGATTTTTGCCCGATTCTAGATTACAACATACAGATCTAAATACCTGATCAAGTGTATATTGAAGATGAAGAAAGGGTTGACTATTAATATCACGATACAACTTCATAGTTTTCCTAGCACCATAAAAATTACAATGTTTATGCCCTAGGTTTCTGGAATGGAAACTGAAATCTTAGAAACCAAGCAACCTGGGAGTTTTCAAAATGCCACCTGAGACCACTACTGCCAGCTTTTGTAGCTTTGCAGGTGCTCAACCATGGTAACTTCTGATAGAAGCCCTGCTTGATAAACATTATCTTTTCCGATCCATCCTTCTTGGATGTACCGTAAAAGACTTGATAGTATCATTTAAGGCTTAAATTTATATATTGGGTGATTTGTGAAGATCTATTTTATTCCTTAAAAAACAAAGGCATCAAGCACTGGTTATCAAAAACGTTAATGAGATGTATTAAAGTTTGTTATTTTATAATAAAATTGTATTTCTCCAGATTTTTTTTTTAAAAAATGACTATTTATCTAGTTGTTTGTTCACATCTCAAACTTCTTAGCAAGAGCTGTTAGAAGATTAGACTGATGGTTCCGGATAACATTTACTAACACATACTTAATAATAATTGTATACTGTCAAATCAGTTCTATCTCATGATGACCCTTCTTGACTTGTATTTCTGCACTTGCGAAATGAGAGGGATCGGGAAACATTGTTCATTAAAGGAATTATTTTTTAATTTCATGTACCACAACTACAAGGTCACTGTATGCTAATGCCAAGCTGCTAACCTGAAGCATAGTAAGAGAAAGAAAGAAAGAAAAAGGGTTTTCTCATTTCAACTTTTAAGGGGACTACTTCGGTGCCACCTTGTGGGCAATATGCAGATACCTTGTTTCCTGTATTTGTTGAATGGGGAAGGATATAAAATGCTGTCTTCTGCCCCCTCCCCCCCCAAAAAAAAACAAAAAAAAACTCCTAAGCAACAGAGTCTGCGACAAAATCTTGCCATGAACATTTGAGATCATTGATATATTTCCTGCCCTGTCCACAAGAAAATGATGTATCCATGAAAAAAATGATCTTGAATCACAAAAGCTCACACAATGGGTTTTTAGTGATCCAGTAAAGGTATCACCTTCCTCCTGCATTTAGCAAAGCAAAGCAATCCCACTTATATACTTGAACTTTACAGATTTAGAAGTCTCTTAAATTTTAACATGTATTTCCTATTTACAAGTACCATGCTGTTGATTTAAGTTATAACAGATTTAAGTTATAACAGTTGCCTGAAATAATCCTCAACTGCAACAAAAGTCTCTTTGTCCTGTTATCTAATATGTTTATATCATGATCTGCTTTTACCAACATAGACTGTTAATGCTGGACTATTTTCACAGTGCAAGCGCTGGATGCTTTCCCAAGTGTACTTCAGTGTCCAAAGAGAACCTCAGTAGGGTCTGTAAGGAGAAAGTATCAGGGGTAGATTTATGGCTTGCCTCCTACTTAGGAGAAAAGTGGGATGCAATGCTTAAAAACAAACAGATTAATATCTAAAATTAAATTCCTGGAAAATATATAAGAAACCTCTTAGAAATCAGTACATCCGTACTCTTTTAAAGCTGGATTGCAGCTAACATTCTATATGAAGATATTTAACCAACAAAGTTTACTGAGAATATACCACATTTTGGACCATAAGACGCACCTGACTATTAGACGCACACAGTTTTTAGAGCAGGAAAATAAGAAAAAATATTCTGAACATTCAGACCATATTTTTCAGACCATTTTCCCTGCACTTTTCGGGAGAAAGAAGTGTGTCTTATGGTCTGAAAAATATGTTACACAAGTGTAAAAGAGGCATCCCTACAACATGGGTTTATCTCTAGAGCTTTAGACTTTCCTATGTAAGTTGCCCTTATGTGATAATTTGGTGGTTATGCAAGTTGATCTGGGTTCGGCAGATAGGCAGGTAATAGGCTGTTTCTCTGCTAAGTTCTGCCAAAAACACATCACCCCACCTGAATGTAAAGCATCACTGGTATCTACCCCCTAACCTTTCTTTGTCAAATAGTGCATCTTGCAACGTTCATGAAAAGCTGCCACCAGATGAGAAATAAATGTGATTGCTTATGCTTTACATGTATTTGACACCAGCTGTAGTGTCAAATACAATGTATATGTGAGGACTCTATGTATTGATATGCAAGGAAGAACTTCAATTTACTTTTTGTACATATGTTGGGTGTTGAATAAAGTTCACAAGATTAGATGAATGACCCAAGTTCAGCCTGTAAGTGTACTGACTCAAGGGAAGAACTTTTAAAACTTTTCCCTGGGAAGGAGAAGGTTTAAACATAGCCATTTTTTTTAATAACAAGAAGGGAGAGAGCAATCCCCTCTCCAAACCCACCCAAGTATCAGTAATGTAAACTAGGTCTGTCCCTATATATCCATGATGCGAACCTTGGTACTCCAGATGTTCTTGGACTTCAATTCCCATCTGGGAGCATTTTACTTCAGCTTCCAGGAGCGATGAGGGTGGCATGGGCCAAATGAATTGCAGTAAACCCATTTGTGTGGATTCATGGGACTTGGGCTTCTGGGAATTGAAGTCCAAGAACATCTGGAGTGACAAGGTTCATTATCATGGATATAAATATTCAAACACACAGATGAAAAAGATGTGCAACTACTATAAGAGTACAGCTGGAATCCATAAAGCGCCCCCTGGTCCCCACCGAGGTAGGATTTTCATGCTGGGGGGGGGCAAACCTAAGTGGGGGGTGGAGAGTTTGGCCTGTGGCCCCCGGCACCTGAAACCCGCCCTATGCCACTGCCTGACCTATTGTGAGAAAGATTAGCCAGCAACACAAGGTTGCCGTTACCAGGGTACATGTGATCATGGTTCAGAAATACCACAGTCTTCAAAGAGGCTCTTTCTGTGTACCCCATAGCAGAGCCATAGCTAGGATTCTAGATTTTTTGGGGATGTGTGTGTGTGTGAAATTTTTTCATGAGCAGCAAAAAAAAATTACAAGAGGGGCAACAATGCCACACTCACATATATAACATTGGCATTGTGGGGTGGTTTGGGGGTCAGGCTGTTAGCTCAGGAGGGTTTTCACACACACCCTGGGCCCCTAGCTACGGCCCTGCCCCAAAGCAAGACTTCCCCTATATCTTCTATAGAACATAAGGGGACTTCTTGAAGATCCCCCCCCCTTGGGTGGCTGAGGACCTACTATTATTAACTAAACTAAAATGGATCAATGCTATGTACCAATACAGGGCAGCTTCCTTTGTTCCTGTTAAAGCCCCATAAGCCTAAAAAAGCAGCCACAGCTGAGGCTGGGTATAAATGAAAAGGTTCAGATTACTATTACTCGGATTACTATTACTATTTTTCCATTTATGCTTATCCACTGATCACATGAGTAACAAGAAGAACAACAAAAGGAATCCAGTGATCCAAGTAAAAGACATTGGCAGGGGACAACAAAGGATAATAAAGATATATCTATGCTAGCTAGATATGAGCAGAAACTGTCCATAGCAGTTTCATAGCTTGTGTTCTAAAGTTGTCAGCTACACCTCATGATGAAATAGTATCAAATGTAGCTAACTGATGTCATAGGATTAACAGGTTTCAATTTCTCCTGTCAATTTTCAAGCAAAGGCTGCTCACCATGTACTGTATTAGTTTTTGTATGCCAGGCCATAAGCCAGATGACACAAACTGGATATGATTCTGTAACACCTAGAGTTGCTGACTTGGAATCGCTGCTCAGAAAAACAGTAACCCTTTCCCAAAAATAGCCTGTTATGAGATTCCTCATCTAGATGTAACATTTTTAGCAGGAGGTAAACAACTATGGCGACATGGTGGTGTGGCTTATCAGCTGAAAAGTTGATGGCCAGCATTCAAGATCCGCACATCATGAGATGGGGTGAGCTCCCATCCCTTCCTCAGCTCCTGCCAACCTAGCATCTGGAAAGCATGGAAATACTGTACAAGCAGATACATAGATACCACTCTGGTGGAAATAGCAACAGCATTCCATGCACATCAACATATAGTCATGCTGGCCACATGACCATGGACGATGGAAGTGTCTTGGAGCAATGCTGCTCCCTTGGCCTAGGAATGGAGATGATCACTGCCCCCTACAGTTGGCTACAACCAGATATGGGGAAACCTTTAACTTTTTAAATAACCACGAAGGTATAGTCCATCCTTCTGAAATATAGACATGATAGCAGTAGTTCTAATGTTAGTGCATTATTCAGGCAGTATTAATATAAAACATGCAGTGTTATGAACTACTCATAGGAGAATACAATATACAGTACTGTGCAAAAGTCTTAGGTCATCACCAACTGGCGGGGGGGAGGAATTCAATGAGTGATGGAGTGGGGGAATAACTCAG